>OY856411.1:716811028-718116028 GCA_963693085.1 Alisma plantago-aquatica | reverse complement strand
GTGTCATCTTTGATCAAGGTAGTTCCACTTAAAGAACCTCAATTAACTCACCCTATTCACTTGCCAACATGTTGTGTTGAATTGCCAACAAGTCATGTTACCTATCATTTCTTTTAAAATAAGAAGAAAATCACTCCACACTTTTAAATATGAATATGAACCAACTTGGGATAGTTACCAAGGATCATTTGATGCAAAACACAACCAAAGCAGAGCCCAGAGGAGTTGGATGTAATTTTGGATAAGTCAGAGCAGTTGTTCGAGAGAGAACCATCTTCTTCCCCAATTCGACTTCAGTAATTGTAGTAGAGATCTCCATTCTCCTTTCCATCCTCTTAGAAGAGAAGGTTGTTGGAGAAAGTGCAGTAGCAAGGGAGTAATTGGAGCTTCTAGTCTGGTCTCTTCTTCATTCTACTACTTGTTTGGATATTATTTCTCTCCTCTCTCTCTCTCATTATGTCATGTGTAATTTTCTACTTCTTATATTTTCATATCTTAGCGATGGATCAGTGGAACTCTTATTCTAGGGCATGGGGGAGTAACTCCTATGTCATAAATTTGTTGAGAATGAATTTCATATATGATTCTAGTTATTTCACTTTTCTAAGGCTCACATGTTTTATTCTGCTTGTCTAGCCACTTTGTATGTATGATTGATTCTTTTGTATAGCATGGGAATACATGCGCAGAAGTAAGGAGATGTATCTTAGTTGCACTACCTTGACTGTGCCAATTATTGGGAAGCATTAGGGATTAAGGTTTGTAGTTAGAATCGGAGTACATCCATGAGAGTGGTATATAAAGTTAGGGTTTTTCTACACTACCGAGAGGTGGTTGTATGATATAGACCTCACTTAGTGTCAATGCTAGTACATTTTATTTTTTTGTTCTTCATGTTATTATGTGGATGTGAAACCCTATTCTCAAGACCCTATCCTAAAATTGAAATATTTGAATCAAGAGATCCCTGGTCTAGTGTCTTTCTCTCTAATTAATTTAGTTACTTGCATGAAACAAAATAACCTTTTGTAAACCAATCTAGATTATTGAAGTTTAATGCTCTTGCATTTAACATAGCCTTGATCCTTGTATGATCTCGAATATAATACACAAAATAGTATACTTGCGAGGTAGCACTTGAGTTATTACTTTAAGACATGGGATTTGGTTTAACAAGTTTTAGGCACTATTTTTGGGGATCATCAGTATTTTTTTTAGAGTAAGAATTGTTGAATAGTAAGTGATACTAGATCACAACGTCACCTACTCTATCTTCTAACATTTCATCATCATCTTCATCATCTCTCATATCTTCTATTTTTTGTGTATCTCACTCACTTTGTGTACTTGAAAGTAGTATGTGGTGTTCTAACAGGGTCTTGAACCATCAATATTTCTAGACCTAGAAATTTAACGTACTTTCATATGTTTTCAAAGAGAAACAAGGAGTGAAACCTATTCAAATTTGTAAGACTCAAAGTCATCATCACCTTGATCTTTACCACCATCTTCACATGAACATCAAGAACCAAACATGGAATATGCCATCCTCTCAAGGAGTTCAACATTCCAGCAATAATGAATATGAGAATTTCTATCAATAGCCCACAAATTAAGGCAACAACTTTTCCATCAACCTAAAAATCATGCATATGATACAAAAAACCCATTACGGAGTCACAACCATGGAGGATGCTAATCTACATGATGCTAAATCTCTATAATGTCTAATAACTTTCAATATTAATTGCATTCCTAGAGATGGGATTCACCTTCTTCTATTCCCATTCACTTTGAGGGATAGAGCCAAGGTGTGGCTCTCTTCTTTACCAAATATTTATATCAAAAATTGGGAGGAACTTCTCAAGGTTTTCTTACCAAAGTACTTTCCACCAAGGAAGACTGCTCAATTGAGGAGCTCGCTCAGTAACTTTTCTCAAAGGGATGGAGAGACTGTCTACAAGACATGGGAAAGGTTCAAAGAACTCCAAAGTCTTTGCCCTCACCATGGTTTCAACAACTAGATACTTATTTGAAAAAATTACAATGGTTTATTTTATTATACAAGGATGTCCATAAATGCAGTTGCCAATGGAGATTTGATGAACAAATCCTATAGGAATCTCATGATATCATAAAAGACATGGCAATCAGTCATTGCCAATGAAGCACTGAAAAGAACAACCAAACTTCTTCTTATGTTTCTTCATGGAACCAAGTTGACATACTATCCATTCATGTGGTAGATTTGATTGCAGCAACCATGGATGCCTTATTCCAAAAGTTTGAAAAGCTAAGCACTCAACCCACCCATCTGGTTAATCTAGTTTATGAAGCAAATGAATTTCATGGGCACATATCTTCTTCAGGATATTCTTTTTATTCTATCTAGTAACATTACAGAAGAATGAAATATGATATGGAACTATGGGAATCAATAGCCTTACAATCCATATTCATATACCTACAACCATGGCTAGAGATAAAATCCCAACTTTTCCTACTGCAATAGCAATATTAAAAATCCTCAACAACCACTTTCCCAACAGAAACCATATGGGGGAAATAGACCTTCCATGAGTAAAATACTCTGATACTTAATAATAATACAAATAGAAATTTAACCAACTTTAGCCATACTCAAGACTTAGCCCTGATTTACGCTTAGGAAAAAAATGTTTCATCTCAAATGAAGCGAAATGAAGATTTTTTCTAGCAAGGACAGTTAATGAAGTACGCCATTCAATAAATTTCTTCAAAGGTGGAAAAAATCTCCATAAATACAAGAATATTGGAAAACCAAGTTTCCCAACAAGCCTTTGCCAACCAGTAAGTTCCTTCAAGTTCTTTACCAAGTCAGTCAGAAATTAATCTAAAGGACAAATACAAATTGATAGCCTCCATCTCCCTCTCTGGTGCAAACTGAAGACAATGAAGAGTCTTAATCCTGACTATAAATGGAAGACCTTTGCTAAATTTGACCTTACCTTTCATCTGAAAACCAAGTGAAATGCAATATTCTCCAACAAAACTTCTCAAATATGATGTGCCAGCCAACTAACACATCGTTATATCAAAATAAAACTCTACAAAGCTGAAATATAGACAACACGATGTGATACCAAAGTTATACATTCTAGAGCCTCTGTAAAGTAGCTACATGGTGTGTCTGATGCAAACACGGGGTGTCAAATTTGATGGAGAATCCCCATATTTTCATCTGAAGAATGCACGACATGTTCCATCATTAGCACGGTGTGTGGAGCCCATACACAACTTCCATATGTTACAATAACCAAGAAACTCAACATGTAGCTACTCAAACACAGCATGTTAGATAAATATTTTTAATTCTCAGTTTCATATAGAGCAAGACATTGTTTGTTTTTCTCTTACATGGTGTGTGTTTGAAATATTTCAAGTTTACATGATTTTCACAGCGAGAAAAAAATGACATGTTGCTACCTCCACATATCGTATATTGAATCATTTCAATAATCTATCCCTAATACCTACATTGTGTTCTCTCTCTCCCACACTATTTTGCATGGAGCTCTTAAGTAGACACCGCCCTTGCATCAGACCCGAGCTTCTATTGCCATTAATGAAACAAATTTGATGCCACCATTGTTTGCAAACCAAGATATAACACCGTTGAGCTCCGCTCACCTATAACAAATCAAAGACACCACCTGCAACCTCAACCACAGTCATCCCAAGTAGGGTAATCTCAGAAGCCACTGCCACCTTAGATCCTTCCTTCTAGGATATTTCTGATGAAGATACTTTGGGAAAGCATTTTCCAGCTATAGATCGGGGAATTGTCCTCCCTTTTGATCATTCACCATGTCAAGTATTTAGTTGCAATCTTTATGATTTTGTTATATGCAGTGAGGACACTACAAATTCAAGCTTAGCAGGGGAGAAACTAACCGCTACCATATGTTTTTCTTCTCTTTCCCACTTCAATTTTTTTTCATCGATCAGGGAAAACTAAGCATGACTTTGATGGTTTCTTCTTGTTTGGGTAAAAATTGATTCCCTTTTGGCTAAACTGTTGTGCTCATTGAGATAATAGATGAAGAATTCTAGCATTTACATTCATCAATTAAATGAAAACATTTGTCCAATCATCAATATTGTGTTGATATTCTTGCTCCAGAAAGTTATTCATTCCTCTCACTCATATCTAAATACAAGTAATTGATCAACCACTTTGGATTAATCAATATTACAACCTTGTGTAGCAGTTTTTATTATTTTTCCAAATTTCTAGTGCATTTTCTACCACCCTTTTTGATAAAAAATATTACAAATAAAATAGTTCCATGTTTTGAATTACCTTTTTGCATGACTCTTTTTCCTTTAGAAAATTTTATTTATCCTAATAATGTGAGGTTCCAAAGCGAGGCATCAATCATGTTAAAAAGGGATATATGTTTTCTCAAAATGAAAAGCTTCCTAAATTCATACAAAAGATGACTAAGTTGACCATTAATATCCTAACCCAATGAAGGTGAGGAATTACGTTACAAAGAGGGCCAATAAACACCAAAGCCTACATTAGCAGTTGAGGTTTGTACTTCACACTCTTGTTTTAATAATCTTCTTCTTATGAAGAAGGTGTTGCATAATTTTTTATGGAAATCCAAAATCTCAATTTTATTCATCTTTAGAATTTAGGAGTATTTTGTTGCATATTCAATACATTTTTGGCTTTGTCAACGTTCCTTTATTCAATGCACTCTTGTCAATCCTTTAAATGTGATTTGACCACCTTGATGAATTTAACGTCCAATCTTGAATGTTTGAAATGAATACATTTATAGTTACAATATGTTGACAATGAGTGGTATGTGCTAATTAAATCCATCCATTTCATTAAATTTATGTATGTGTAATGTTAATCCTTCATCTATTTATTTGTGTTCTTTTTTATTGAGGACAAGTAATTGTTTAATATTTGGGGGATTTGATGTGCATATTTTATATCATCTTTTGGATACTTTTGGTCACATTTCCAAATAAATTTCATCCAAAAATCACTCTTATTCATTCTAGATTCTTCACCTTTTTAGTTCTTTAATTGCTCCATGGTCTGAATTGCATGTAACAAAATTGGGAGCCAAAATGGGGACTTCTTGACCATGATTCAACCTTCAACACATTACCAAAAAAATCCCAAAGTTTGGAGCAAATTTCAGTAAATTCTAATAGAAATATATCATATTAATCAACCAACATGGTGTTTACATAGTAGGAATATTGCCATCTACAAAAAATAGTTTACATGTCGTGTTGACCAACCAACATGTTGTGTCACCTGATTCACTGTTTATTTGCCATTTTTAGAGGATATTTTGCAGTGACTTTTGCGCACTTTTTGGTCAAATCTCATATTAATTGTGCATGATTTACTTTTATTAGCCTATGATACTTATTCACATCAAATATTCATAATTTCAATGTTTTTGAATGATTTAATATATTTCCAGAGCTTATGTTTAGATTTTATGCATTTTAGGTAAATGTATGAGAATCTACATAGCTTAGTACTATTGACTTTGGAGTCAGCGGTACTGACACATGCTCAGGTTGCGACTGAAAGAAATCGAGAAGACTCAGTAGTACTGACATGAAATTTGATAATAACAGACCACGTTACACTATTTTTGTCAAAGAATTTCGAAGAAACTCGGTACTATCGACACCCTGTAGGTAGTACTGACATGTTAGGATCAGGAAGATCTGAAGGCTTTGTTTAATCTAATGACTGAGGCTTTAACTCGCACTAAGTCAAGCCTATGACTAAGTGCAGCCAGACCTAAGCATGTAGTCTTTTTCCATTATACGACAACCGAGAGAAAAAGGAGGAGATAGCAAAGAAGTAGGACACATTCTGAATGATATAAGAACTTCTAGCAGACGGAATTGTAGCTGGAAGGTAGAAAATTGGCATGTGCATGAGAATGGATTGTTTGAACCGTCTCCTTTAGGGGTTCTTCATGTTCTCCACATTTTTTCTTTCTCCTTGGATGTATTTGACTATGGAAACCATGAGGGTCTAATCCCCATATTTCTTAGGACCTGAGAGTAACCCAATTATGCATTGTATTAGACTCTTATCCATTAATTCATCAATTTCTCTTAATTTCTAGATTTATTTCAATGTGATTGAATGAACTATCCATGATTGATCACCATAGGCAGTACTTGGATTGTTAATTGCTTTGAAAAAGGGAAATTAATAGTCAAAACTTCATAGAAATACACATACTATAAATCCCTTTGAGAAAAGTGGTTTAAAAGGAATGTGAGGATATTACCCAGAGAATTTGATAAAGCACCTATCTAATAACACAATCGATATGAGAGTGGGGTTGATGTTAGGTTAGGTAGTGAATTACACCATGAGAGTGGGTAGTTCTTGCTACAGGATCTTAATCCAGGGTTAGGAGAGATTTTTATTAATGTATTAAAGCTAAAGTGCAATGATATTGTGGTGAAACCTATATCCTAAGGAATTCTCTAAGATTGAGAACAATAATCAATAATTTATTCTTATTTTCTATTTTAAGTAATTATCTCAATCAATCAAGTTTCTTCGGCCTAAGTAGATTGCATTATAGTTATTAACAGTCTCTAAAATCACATTTCCCTATGTTTGACATCTGAGCCTCATTGGCCTATATTACTATGTTAGTGTATACTCATGTTTTGTGCATATAGAAAATACCTATCAAGTTTTTTGCATCATTGTCAGGGAAACGGTAACTTCAGAACTACGAGTGTTGTAATCAACCATTCTAGGCCAACCCTTTTATTTTTATTTTATTCATTCAAAGCTGAATTTTAAATATTCTTATAGTTTTTACCATTCGTATTGTGTTCTCACAACCAGTTTTACTATTTTTAGGTGCTAGTGCATGGTGCGTACCCGAGCCTAGGACTACAAAGAGTTGTCTCTACTGGGTTTAGGTCAAGCAGAGTTCTTACATAGAGGACATGAGTATAAAGAATCAATCGAAATATTTAATCAAACCCCACTTCCTATACCTCCACCAGAAGAACTTGAACCACCCGAAATGGGTGACTAAGAAGAAGAACAGACAATTTGGGAAAGAATCAAGGCATCTTTATGAAATTCTCAAAAAGGTTCAATCAAAAGACAAGCCATCAATGTCGCAGGTACAAGATTGATCCAGAGTTGGTGTCATTAGTCAAATCACATGCCTTTCATGGATAAAACTCTGAAGATCTAATGACGCATACCTACAATTTCATCAAAATATGTGATATGATCAAGATAGATAGGGTGTCAGGATTGTCATATATTTGAAGCTATTCCCATTATCACTAGCAGACAATGCTAAGTCTTGGTTTCAAAACCATGACAATGAATGCACTGAAACTTGGGAAGAAATGATGGATGCATTCTTGGAGAGGTACTTTCCACCCCAGAAGACAAATGACCTAGTCAAGAAAATCCACAACATCAGATAAGAAGTTGATGAGTCATATTCTGATTCATGGGATAGAGTCCAGAACATGTTTGATAACCTCCTATTTTAGTAGTTTATCTTAGTCTTTTTCTTTAGTTTTCCGTACTCATTTTACGTTTATACGGTACATAAACCTAATTTTACCTCTTTTTGTAAATACATCATCAAACTAACTTTTTCCTTTTACACTTGCAGAAAAAGCACAAAAAAATCATAAAAGAATAAACCAACCTCAAGGCCGAGTGAAGCCAAACGGTCCCAAGACCGCATGGAGTTCAAACGGTCCCGAGACCGCATGAAGCCAAACGGTCCCAAGACCGCATGGAATTCAAACGGTCCCGAGACCGCATGAAGCCAAACGGTCCCGAGACCGCATGAAGCCAAACGGTCCCAAGACCGCATGGAGTTCAAACGGTCCCGAGACCGCATGAAGCCAAACGGTCCCAAGACCGCATGGAGTTCAAACGGTCCCAAGACCGTTTGATGCCAGACGGTCTCAAGACCGTTTGATGCCAGACGGTCTCAAGACCGTTTGACGCCAAACGGTCTCAAGACCGTTTGAACCCAAACGATCTCCAGACCGTTTGACCTCACTCAAGGCCTATAAATAAGACCTCAAGGGCCATCCCTGAGGGGAGTCCAGACGTCCAGAGGCTGTCTCTCTACTACCAGAACAACTCCATCCACCGCCCGAGGCTGCCGGTCTGAAACTCACGTTCCATTGCAAAGCTACCTTCTCTCTCATCAACAAAGAAGGTGAGAGGAGAAGATCCATCGTCAAGCAAGCCACGAAGGGTGAAGATCGTTGCTCTCTCCACCAAGGGTTCAACCTTCTCTCCTCAGTGGAGATGATGTTCTTTCTATCTCTTCTTGCCTCCTCCTTTGTTGCTCCCTCTATGAGGAGCGAGTAGTTCCATCCACTGGGGCGCGGGGACTAGCACCGCTGCCCATGTTTTGTACTTTGTACTAAAAAGATGTTATCCTTTCGTTTTAATACTAAATCGTTTCATACATGCTTGAATGATGGCCACGTTCTTGTATGCATCTATTGTCTTTTGTTGTGGTTTGTCTACGACTGCTCTCGAGACTCGAATACCGATTTAGTGTTGGTTTCTGGTGTGTGTATCCACCACGCATCCGTTTCGGTGTCTAGGAGTGTATCTCAAAGAGTGGAGTAAACTCACTATCATCCGTTACACTTCCATCTGTATGGAAGTAACCTTGGTAAGTCGAGGAACACGCTTTGCGAGGGGAATGATGTAAAGCATGTGACCATTTGATCGGGAATGGCTGGCGTTGCAACATTCCCGCACTTCTCGTAGCTAGGTTATCCGAATAGGAGACTAGGCCTACAAAGACACTATTCGATTTGATAATTATCGCTCGCTTGTTAGTTTTAGATGCACGTTTCATGAGGATTGAGTAAGATTTCTCTCTTTGGAAGACTACATATCTTCATTGACACGTAGAAATGTACCGAATGAGAGCTACTTAACCCTTGAAGGATGCGATGCATTGCTCTTGTCTTATATGGGCATTGGTCTTGTGGAACATCGAAGGATGCAATGCATCGCTCTTGTCTTACGAGGCATCGGTCTTGTGGAACATCCTTGGATGCAATGCATCGCTCTTGTCTTATAAGGCATCGGTCTTGTGGAACATCCATGCATCTAGCTTATAAGTCTTGCTTGCTTAGTACATAAACAATGCATGTGTAGCGGTGGTGAATACCTGCTTAACCCCAGTGATTCATCATCATTTGTTAAATCTTAGTTTTACTTGCTTTATTTACTTTTCATGCTTTAGTCTAAAAACCAATCAAAATCCAACCTTTTGATATAAGTGCCAATTAGTAAAGTAACTAAGTGAAGTGCTGTACGTTTTCCATCTTGTTGCTTGCAACAAGACCGTTGTCTTTTGGGTTCGATCCTAAATCTGTACTATGATAAGGCTTCCATACTCTTATGGGGTTGGAGTTGTTATCTAAGCACCAGTTCTAGGTAAACCTAGGGAAGACATCCATCCTCTCTAGGGTTTTTGGTGATAGAATCCTGGGACTCCCATTGGAAGATTGAAAATCTTTTGGTGTAAATCCCAGCTCCATCAAAAAATGGCGCCGTTGTCGGGGACAACGGAACGTTAGTATTTCACTTAGTTTATTTTTCTAGTTGGTTAGGATTTTACACTTTCTTTTTGAATCATAATTCAATATCTTCTTGAAGCTTTCATATTGTCTCTATTATCTAAAGGTGTTCTCTTTTCTTTACTCAGGTAGAACCCGTATATGCAATCACCGCATAATCGAGGATTCTCCCCTGATCCGGAGTTCGACTCCGAGGTAGAGAGAAGTTTCCACCGCAGAATCCATCTCAATCGCCAACGCGCTAGTCAAATGGCTGACGAACAGCATCAAGCCGCTTTGGTGATGGAGAGAGTCAATGCTGCTATCGCCGCACAACGGGCACAACTCATTGCAGACACCCGTGCCCAAATACAAGCAGAGATACGAGCAGAAGAGCAAGCCCGCATATGAGCAGAGACCGAGGCTGCTCAGCTCGAACTACGAAACAAACAACTGAGGGACTATGCTGTCCTGAAGAATTACGAAGACAACCACCCGGTCTGGCCTCCGATCATCAACATCCCAAACTTTGAGATTCGGACCCAGTGGATCCAGATTATGCAAGGAATTTCCTTCTCAGGAGTTTCAGGAGACGATTGTATGGATCATTTGAAACGGTTTAAGGCATTATGCCGCCTGGTCCCGCAAGCTGGTATTGCTTTTGATGCAATAATGCTCCACCTGTTTCATTTCACCTTATCTGGAAGGGCCTTGAGTTGGTACAACTCATTGGACAGAGAACCCATCATAACCACTTGGGCCCCTCTAGAGGAAAAATTCTTGGAGAAATTCTTTCCACCCTCGCTGACCTATGAAATCAGAGGGTAGATCAACCATTTCTCCCAGCTACCTGGAGAAACCCTCACTGAGGCATGGGAAAGATTCAAGGAACTTCTACGCAAATGCCCTCATCATGGAATTACACAAAATCAATTGATTGAAACTTTTTATCGGGGGGTAAGCGATGACATTAAACAATTCCTAGATTCCTCATCTGGAGGAAATTTCATGAGGAAAAATTATGAAGATGCCTGGAAAATCGTTACTTTAGGAGCTGAAAACCAGTCCAACTGGGGGCGGTCAGCCGGAAAAGGCGTCCTTAAAGTCTGTAAAGCTGAGGAATCTATGGAACTAAAGTCAATAGCCGAAGCTTTGAAGACAATCGCTCATAAACAGCAAACCCTTGAAACAACCCTAGGGGAAATTGATAAAAAGAAAACCCCGCTGGTTCATCAAGTCAAAGCCGTCATAGGATCCTGTGAGGCTTGTCATTCTTCGGATCATCCGACTCTTTCCTGCGGAATACTCTATAATGTGATGATGGATCTGCATCCACCACCACAATCCTATGAGGCCATCACTAATCAGGCTGAAGATCAGATTCCAGAGCAAGTCAATTCCATCCATACTATTCCCGGACAAGTTTATTATAATCCCAGTCAACCAAGGAACCATCCTGGGTTCCAGTATGGGAATCCCTCTGGAACTGCGAATCCGCAACATCAGACACAAGGGGGACTTGACAGTAGGCTGTCTCCTGGGTTTCCAAACAATTTTAACCAAAATCAAGGGAACCCATGGAACAATTTCCCTAGGGCTAACTACCCTAGAAATCAATCAGCCTACTATCAGTACACTCATCCCCCGCTTCACCCGCAATTGCATATTCAACAGTCTCAACAACAAAACCCTCAGAAAAACGTCACTGCACAACCGGAAGATGAGCTATCTTTGATAAAACAAATGCTTCAGTCTCAGCAAACCATGCTAGCTAACCAACAAGCCCAACAAAAGGCAGTTGAAACCCAACTTGCTCAGATTGCTGCACAGTTGAAACCTTCGGCAAGCACTTTTGATGGGCAGCCTGAACCAAATTCTAAGTACGGGCAAAACAAACACGAACAGCTGAATGCTGTCACCACAAGGTCGGGACGCATTCTTCCTGAACCCATCAAGATCACTCTAGATGATGATGATGTGCCCACTTTTATGACGAAAGAGATTCCGCAACAAGGGATTGAAAAATCCTCCGAAGGCACAAAGGACGAAAACAAAGAGCATGTACCTGCAGAATCCAAAGTCCCGCAATTCAAACCAAGGATCCCGCACCCAGGCAGACTGCAAGAAACAAAAATGGACGCCAGGTTTCAGAAATTCAAGGAAGCAATGAAGAAACTTTATATTGACATCCCACTCCTTGACGCTCTATCCGAAGTACCAGCATGGGCAAGGTATCTCAAAACTTTGCTATCGCGTAAGTATATCACCAAAGAGCAGGAGACCGTCAAGCTCGCTCAAACCACTTCTGACATCATCCTGAACAAACTACCCAAAAAGAAGAAGGACCCAGGTTCCTTCGGAATCCAATGTTGCATTGGAAATGCATCCACAAAGAAAGGGTTAGCTGACCTCGGGGCTAGTATATCCATTATGCCCTACTCAATGTGCCAACGCCTTGGTCTCACTGACCTACTGCCTACAGCAATGACTATTCAACTAGCCGACTCCACCGTAACTGCACCGTTGGGAATCATCGAAGATGTCCCAGTAAGGATAGGGAAGGATGCCTACGTTCCATGTGATTTTGTCATCATGGATATCAAAGAAGACTTGAGGTATCCGATCATTTTCGGCAGGCCTTTCCTAGCTACAGCCAGAGTGCTAATCGATGTAGAAGCTGGAACCATCATTCTTAGGCTCGGAAAAGAAGCAATTCAATTCCGCGTCCTTGATAGTATGAAAGGTCCCAGCATCCAAGAAGAGGTCTTTCTTTTAGACACAATTCAACAAATGTCGCAATTAGAAATCTCCGAGCCAATCGAAGAACTTTAAAATGCTCTTATCAATCCAGAAGTTGAGTTCTCTGCAAATGAACTAGTCCAGCAATGTACCCAATACCTAGAGAAGATAGAAGAAGCACCGGAGGCTACTTTTGAAGAGCTTAAAGCCATCACTACCATTGAAGCAGCAGAACCACCAAAAACCCCTGAATTGAAGACTTTACCCACAGGGCTCAAATATGTTTTCCTGGATAGGGAAGAGTTATGCCCAGTTATCATCAACTCCACCCTTACCGAAGACCAAGAAGTCAGGCTTCTGGACAAACTAAGGAGGCACAAAAAGATCATTGGTTATAAAATAACCGACCTCACAGGCATAAACCCGGCTCTGTGTATGCACAAGCTTCCTATGGTTGAAGAATTTAAACCCACTCGTGAACACCAAAGAAAACTGAACCCAAACTTGAAAGAGGTAGTTCGTTTGGAGGTCCTCAAACTACTCAAAGCTGGCATGATCTATCCTATCTCTGACTCTCAGTGGGTCAGTCCAGTTCAGGTTGTTCCAAAAAAAGGGGGCACTACTGTAGTAATCAACGATAAAAATGAGCGCGTACCCACTAGGACTGTAACAGGGTGGCGAATGTGCATCGATTATAGGAAGTTGAATAAAGCTACAAGGAAAGACCACTACCCTCTACCCTTCCTTGACGAAGTCCTAGAGCGCTTGGCCCACCAAAAGTATTTCTGTTATCTCGATGGTTACTCCGGGTTCTACCAAATACCCATACATCCAGAGGACCAAGAAAAAACCACTTTCACTTGTCCTTTTGGGACATATGCTTTCAGAAGAATGCCATTCGGGCTATGTAACGCTCCGGCTACTTTCCAACACTGCATGTCTGCCATCTTCGCCGGATTAACCGAATCTGTTATGGAAGTTTTTATGGATGATTTCTCTGTCTATGGATATTCTTTCGATAACTGTCTAAATAATCTTGAACGAGTCCTGCAACGTTGCAAGGAAACGAACCTTATCCTGAATTGGGAAAAATGTCATTTCATGGTAACAGAAGGTATCGTCCTCGGACATAGAGTAAGTGATAGGGGAATTGAGGTCGACAAAGCAAAGATTGATGTTATCTCAAAGTTGTCACCTCCGAAGGACATAAGGGGCGTTCGAGCTTTCCTAGGTCATGCAGGGTTCTACAGAAGGTTCATCAAAGATTTCTCGAGAATAGCTAAACCCATGACCCAACTCCTGACAAAAGATGCCGAGTTCGTTTTCGACCAAGAATGCATGCGAAGTTTCTCCACCCTTAAAGAAGCATTAATTTCCACACCTATTCTAAGGGCTCCAGACTGGTCGCAACCATTCGAAATCATGTGCGACGCAAGTGATTATGCCATAGGAGCCGTTTTAGGACAACAGATCGATAAGAAACCATATGTCATCTACTATGCATCAAAAACGCTTGACGAAGCACATAAAAACTACACGAACACGGAAAAAGAGTTTTTGGCTATCATCTACGCCTTCAAAAAATTCCGCTCTTACCTGATCGGCTCTAAAGTCATCGTCTACACTGACCATTCTGCTATCCGACATTTGATCCAGAAACAGGACGCCAAACCCAGGCTCATCCGCTGGGTATTAATGCTTCAAGAATTCGACCTAGAAATCAAAGATAAAAGTGGCGTAGAGAACGTTGTAGCCGATCACCTCAGTAGAATCGAGGTTGAAGAAAAAGATAAAATACCTATCAAGGATTCTCTTCCTGACGATCAGCTTATGAAGGCCACTCATAGTTTTCCTTGGTTTGCTGATATCGTCAATTATCTAGCCACAGGGATCATCCACCCGTCTGCTTCATATCAGGATAAAAGGAAATTCCTTCATGATATAAAACGTTATCATTGGGACGAACCCTACTTATTTTACCTCTGTGCCGACGGACTTTTCGTCGGTGCCTTCCAGAAGAAGAAATAACCTCGGTTTTGGAACACTGCCACTCCGGACCCACGGGGGGGCACATGGGCGCCAAGAAAACTGCCATAAAAGTTCTACAATCTGGTTTCTTTTGGCCCACCATATCAAGAGACTCACATGATTTTGTCAAAGCCTGTGATAAATGCCAATTTTCGGGCAACATATCAAAAAGGGATGAAATGCCTCTTACCATGTGGCAGGAAATTGAACTGTTTGACGTATGGGGGGTAGACTACATGGGACCTTTCCCTTCATCATATGGCTTCTCTTACATTTTGGTCGCAGTAGATTACGTCTCAAAGTGGGTCGAAGCTATACCCACCGTATCCAATGACTCCAAACCTGTTGTCAAATTGTTCAAAGACACTATTTTTCCGAGACTTGGAGTTCCAAGAACGGTCATATCTGATGGCGGGACCCATTTCCTGGAACGAAGTTTCGAAGCGTTACTGAGAAAATACGGAGTCCATCACAAAGTTGCCACACCTTACCACCCACAAACTAGTGGCCAGGTAGAAGTATCCAATAGACAGATAAAAGCGATTCTTGAAAAAACAGTGAATAAAAACCGCACTGATTGGTCCACCAAACTTCCTGACGCCCTCTGGGCATACCGTACTGCTTACAAAACACCAATTGGAACAACTCCGTTTCGTTTGGGATACGGCAAATCATGTCATCTTCCAGTAGAACTGGAACATAAAGCCTGGTGGGCCATCAAGCAACTAAACTTTGACCTTAAAAGCGCAGGGGAAAACAGACAACTCCAGCTACAGGAGCTAGAAGAACTCCGAATGACAGCATATCACAGTGCCAGAATCTATAAAGAGCAAACAAAAATGTGGCACGATGGACATCTTAAGAGAAAAGATATCGCCGTTGGCGACAAAGTGCTCTTATTCAACTCCAAGCTCAGATTATTCCCCGGAAAGCTCCGAACAAAATGGTCCGGACCCTTCACCATAAAACATATCTACCCAACTGGAGCCGCCATTATCATCGACAACAATAGAGGAGAACGAACGGTTAACGGGCACCGTTTAAAAAGATACTACACTCAGGAAGACAAAACACATCAACAAACTCTCGATATCAGAGATGCTACGCCCACAGCATAACAACCTTACAGTTTCGTCGAGCCAGTGACGTAAAACCAAGGCGCTTCTTGGGAGGCAACCCAAGCCTTGAGTATCACCTTTTCTAATTTCTGGTCTTTTATTTTCTTTTGAATTTGTTTTGCTTTCTTTAAGTTCTTTCATCATTAATCTAAAAATACAAAACAAATCTACATAATCAAAACTACAAAAATAATACATAAAACAAACAACTTTCATAAACCAAAATACAAAAAAAAATAATAATAATAATATACTTACTCAAAAACAAACATAAAAATACACAAACCCTTTGTGCTCCTCCAAACGGTCTCCAAACCGTTTGAGCCAAACGATCTTGAAACCGTTTGGACTCCAAACGGTCTCCAAACCGTTTGAGCCAAACGGTCTTGAAACCGTTTGGACCCCAAACGGTCTTCAAACCGTTTGGAACCAAACGGTCCTCAAACCGTTTGGAACCAAACGGTCCTCAAACCGTTTGAGCCAAACGGTCTTGAAACCGTTTGGAGCCAAACGGTCCTGAAACCGTTTGGGACCAAACGGTCCTCAAACCGTTTGGGACCAAAACGGTCTTGAGACCGCTTGGGACCAAGCGGTTTTCAAACCGTTTGGAATACAAAGGATCACCCACATATCACTATAAGTATCGACCCTTCCCCTCCGTCTTTCTCTCTTCGAACCTTCGTCTTCTCCAGAATTTTCGTGCGAAGAGCTTCCCTTTTTGCTCTTGCTGCAACCGCGCAAAGTCACCCTTCCGTCCACCTTCCGCAAGGTAGTCCGGCGACTCCACGCTTCTCATTCCATCGCCAGTCGCTGCTTATGCTGCCATCACCGTCGTTATCGAATGGTTTCATCAACCGACCCGTCACCTTCGTCGCCGCGCCGTTCTGTCGCCACCATCATGACGCTAGTGCCGTTCCCTTTACCATCGCACGACGTCTCTTGCTCCGCCATCGCCGTTGCTGTCAAAAGATTTCACCGACTCTCCCACC
Source organism: Alisma plantago-aquatica (assembly GCA_963693085.1). Lineage (NCBI taxonomy): Eukaryota > Viridiplantae > Streptophyta > Magnoliopsida > Alismatales > Alismataceae > Alisma > Alisma plantago-aquatica. Next base: position 718,099,530 of record OY856411.1, on the reverse strand, counting down.
GTTTTCATTGTCGTCGCCGTTCTTCTCATCGTTTTCGAAGGCGCCGGCGCGTTCTTCACCTGCGCGCCGTTCCACCTTCTCCCGCGCCGGCGACCTGCGACTGTTCGCTTTCCAAACGGTCTCGAAACCGTTCGGGACCAAACGGTCTTGAAACCGTTTGGAACCAAACGATCCTCAAACCGTTTGGAACCAAACGGCCTTGAAACCGTTTGGGACCAAACGGTCCTCAAACCGTTTGGGACCAAACGGTCCTCAAACCCAAAGCATTTCTCTTTGAAAACGATCTGAGGATTGGAGACGTATTTGTATTTGAGCTACTTCTGAAGGACAAAGATATCATGAACTTTTGTGTAACCAAGCAACACATATCAAGCAGCACTTGCAACAAAGACTATCCTCCAGTTAGTGGCAACATGGAAGATGGAATCAATATTGAAAAACAGCTACCTGACTCAATCCATGGATGATGAAGTAGGACATCCCAAGGAAACTGATGTCGAAGGCAGCGGCTACCACAGTAACCTGAAGAATGATCAAACAAAGGATCTGCTAGACAATATCAAGACAAAATTGCAAAAGAGTGCGCTGCGAAATTAATGAAGCTCCTGAGTCAGCACTCCAAGGCATACAGCAAAGAGCACTTCAATCGCCCAGCCTTCTGCCACAAATGCCCCCATCTTTACGAGGGCAATTCGCATCCACTCTACTCCGATCTCCAGGGGCTACCGAAAATCTGCCTTAGCTCGCAGCCCTTGTTCTAATGACTTCTCAACCTATCACTTTGCCACTCTGCGGACAGAGTGTGTGATAAGTTAGGGGGGGGGATTCATTAGACAAGGGCTAGGTATCAACTTCTATACTCCCTTTTCCCTTTTTTTTATATAGTCACCTCAACTAACCCTAGAATCATGTTAGTCTCTGCAAGTAAATAGCACTCAGACATCAAATGGCGATTTATCAATTTCCACCTACTATGGATCCCGTATTTCTGCTTCAATTCTTTATCTGACTCTCCACAGGTCAAAATCAGGGCAGAAATAAGCCGAGATCTCGAGGACGAGAGGGAAATTAGGCAACTTCCGAATCAAAAAGTTCTGCAAGTGGACCACAAACCAAATAAGTGCATGCTGAAAAACTTTAAGAACAGCTTTCCTCTCTTCAAAATAAAAGAGGCTTGGCTGCCCAAAATAAATCCTCTTTCCAAAACCCAAGCCTGTGAGTTTTTGAATAAAAGCCAGAGAGACGAATAAAATCATGAGAGTTGTGCCACGCATAAGGACCTATATGAAGAACTGATAAAGGGCTCACCCGGCCGGCACATTCCGCTGCCCTCACAAAGGCAGATGTGTCGCGTCCGGTAGTGAAACCCTAAAAGTTCCAAGTATATGAAAAGGCTCATAAAGGACTTGCCCGGCCGGTACATTCAGCTGCCCTCATAAAGGCAGATGTGTCGTGCCCGGTAGTGAGATCCCAAAAAGCATAGACAGCCCCTCCCCCACTCAAAGGGGAGCTACACTCCAAAGCCTTTAGCCAACCCTCATACCCTCTCTAGCTTCCAGTAGGTTTCTAGAGAGGTATAAAGTTGATTAGAGTCAACGACATGCACAAAATAAATGTGGTCCCAAGGCAAATTTTGAGATACGGAAAAACCCTGAGATCCAAGCAACTCTCAAAATCCAAAAGAATCAAGGCATGCAATAAGCCTCGATGTGACTCCTGGGGAACTCAGGTCAAGAATTGAAGCAAGAGTATGGAGACCCTAATTAAGATCGCCTCGCCATTTCACGTCTCAGCTCTATCTAACTTGAGGACAAGCTAGACTCTAAGTTAGGGGGGGGTGATAACCTCCTATTTTAGTAGTTTATCTTAGTCTTTTTCTTTAGTTTTCCGTACTCTTTTTACGTTTATACGGTACATAAACCTAATTTTACCTCTTTTTGTAAATACATCATCAAACTAACTTTTTCCTTTTACACTTGCAGAAAAAGCACAAAAAAATCATAAAAGAATAAACCAACCTCAAGGCCGAGTGAAGCCAAACGGTCCCAAGACCGCATGGAGTTCAAACGGTCCCGAGACCGCATGAAGCCAAATGGTCCCAAGACCGCATGGAGTTCAAACGGTCCTGAGACCGCATGAAGCCAAACGGTCCCGAGACCGCATGAAGCCAAACGGTCCCAAGACCGCATGGAGTTCAAACGGTCCCGAGATCGCATGAAGCCAAACGGTCCCAAGACCGCATGGAGTTCAAACGGTCCCGAGACCGCATGAAGCCAAACGGTCCCAAGACCGCATGGAGTTCAAACGGTCCCGAGACCGCATGAAGCCAAACAGTCTCAAGACCGCACGGAGTTCAAACGGTCCCGAGATCGCATGAAGCCAAACGGTCCCAAGACCGCATGGAGTTCAAACGGTCCCGAGACCGCATGAAGCCAAACGGTCCCAAGACCGCATGGAGTTCAAACGGTCCCAAGACCGTTTGACGCCAAACGATCTCAAGACCGTTTGACGCCAGACGGTCTCAAGACCGTTTGACGCCAAACGGTCTCAAGACCGTTTGACGCCAAACGGTCTCAAGACCGTTTGAACCCAAACGATCTCCAGACCGTTTGACCTCACTCAAGGCCTATAAATAAGACCTCAAGGGCCATCCCTGAGGGGAGTCCAGACGTCCAGAGGCTATCTCTCTACTACCAGAACAACTCCATCCACCGCCCGAGGCTGCCGGTCTGAGACTCACATTCCATTGCAAAGCTACCTTCTCTCTCATCAACAAAGAAGGTGAGAGGAGAAGATCCGTCGTCAAGCAAGCCACGAAGGGTGAAGATCGTTGCTCTCTCCACCAAGGGTTCAACCTTCTCTCCTCAGTGGAGATGATGTTCTTTCTATCTCTTCTTGCCTCCTCCTTTGTTGCTCCCTCTATGAGGAGCGAGTAGTTCCATCCACTGGGGCGCGGGGACTAGCCCCGCTGCCCATGTTTTGTACTTTGTACTAAAAAGATGTTATCCTTTCGTTTTAATACTAAATCGTTTCATACATGCTTGAATGATGGCCACGTTCTTGTATGCATCTATTGTATTTTGTTGTGGTTTGTCTACGACCGCTCTCGAGACTCGAATACCGATTTAGTGTTGGTTTCTGGTGTGTGTATCCACCACGCATCCGTTTCGGTGTCTAGGAGTGTATCTCAAAGAGTGGAGTAAACTCACTATCATCCGTTACACTTCCATCTATATGGAAGTAACCTTGGTAAGTCGAGGAACACGCTTTGCGAGGGGAATGATGTAAAGCATGTGACCATTTGATCGGGAATGGCTGGCGTTGCAACATTCCCGCAGTTCTCGTAGCTAGGTTATCCAAATAGGAGACTAGGCCTACAAAGACACTATTCGATTTGATAATTATCGCTCGATTGTTAGTTTTAGATGCACGTTTCATGAGGATTGAGTAAGATTTCTCTCTTTGGAAGACTACATATCTTCATTGACACGTAGAAATGTACCGAATGAGAGCTACTTAACCCTTGAAGGATGCGATGCATTGCTCTTGTCTTATATGGGCATTGGTCTTGTGGAACATCGAAGGATGCAATGCATCGCTCTTGTCTTACGAGGCATCGGTCTTGTGGAACATCCTTGGATGCAATGCATCGCTCTTGTCTTATAAGGCATCGGTCTTGTGGAACATCCATGCATCTAGCTTATAAGTCTTGCTTGCTTAGTACATAAACAATGCATGTGTAGCGGTGGTGAATACCTGCTTAACCCCAGTGATTCATCATCATTTGTTAAATCTTAGTTTTACTTGCTTTATTTACTTTTCATGCTTTAGTCTAAAAACCAATCAAAATCCAACCTTTTGATATAAGTGCCAATTAGTAAAGTAACTAAGTGAAGTGCTGTACGTTTTCCATCTTGTTGCTTGCAACAAGACCGTTGTCTTTTGGGTTCGATCCTAAATCTGTACTATGATAAGGCTTCCATACTCTTATGGGGTTGGAGTTGTTATCTAAGCACCAGTTCTAGGTAAACCTAGGGAAGACATCCATCCTCTCTAGGGTTTTTGGTGATAGAATCCTGGGACTCCCATTGGAAGATTGAAAATCTTTTGGTGTAAATCCCAGCTCCATCAATGTTACGGAAGGTCCCTCACCATGGCATCGATTTGTTAAGGCAAGTGAAGATTTTCTACTATGGTCTGCATAAGGGAGATAGGACTATGCTTGATATAACAGGAGCTGGCTTATTCCTCAACAACAATCCAACCTGTTGTCATGAAATTTTAATGAACATGTCTAAGAATTAGACAAGGGGAGAAGACAGGGAGCACCCTATAACCCTCAAAAGTGTTGGCGAGTCCAAGGTTATTTTGGCATTGAATGAGAGTTGGACTTGACTGCTAAGAAGTTGTGTGCGAAAGATGGAAATTCTTCATAAGGGGAAGATGAGGAGTGCAAGTTTACATGGCAACAACAATAGTACAAGAATAACAACTTGTAACATCCCCAGATTCTGCCATCTCGAGACGTAGAAGGCCCGAGAGGACAAATCCAAAAACGTTAGGCAATTGTATCAAAGTGTGTTGCTGAAGCAATTTGTGCATACATGAGCATTCAAATACAATGCATACATCATAAACAATCTCAACATTCAACATGTATATTACAAAATGACTTATTACAACATGAATTATAATTACATATTGAAAGATGATTTTACAAGTCTATGAACATGTATGCTAATCAACGTTTATCACCCATCTAGATGTTGGACTCAGTCTCCTCTTCTGTTCCTTCTATTTTGGAGCTAGAAGAAGATGTCATCGTTGTTAGATAATGATCCTAGGGTTGCTCCAACTGTGTGAGATATAAGCAAGGGGGGGAAATGTAGTTGCGTCAAAGTCCAGGCTGTGTGACACATCAATGTCATAGCCTTTGATATTTCTTAAATAATAACCAGATGACTAAGGTTTGGTAGGACATTAAAATCAAATATCACTAAGTTCAAACTCTTATATCTTCTAGTAGAAACCTCTTATTTACATGAAACTTGATCCGTAGGCCCCTCAAAACCCAAGGCCTCACACTACTAGGTTTGAGATGTAAATTGTAACAAATACTTATCTAACTTAATTCCTCAATTAATCTCATAAACAAGTGTATAAACCTTATATAAAAACCAATTAATCTCAAATCTTGATCAAATAAATCTCAAAAGACTTTGTATGATCCTCATAACCTCAAGATTCATCAATTGACCCCTCAAGATCATTGAAACTACTCAATGGGACTCTTGGCCTCATAAGTACACAAATCATTTAACCAATTCCATTCATGTTATTTGAACAAAATAAATGTTCTAAACATCAATTGGGTATCTGGTTCACTCTTTGAGTGAGAAGAGTCATTAATTGGATAACCAATTCCTTTATTTGGTATCAATCCCCTAAATGACACACATGGTCCTAAAATAATATATTAGTTATCAAAACCCTAAAACATGTGTTATCATATTCACCCCATCTTATATGGAATTTCTTCCTCGAAATTCAACTAGTCTCATTCTTAAGTTGATATCAAGGAGTTTTATGCCTCTAGGCCACCACTTCTAAGTGCCAAGAGTATCATTATTCTAGATTCATCCTAAGTAGTCTTCTTAGGATATTTAATCATGTAGGGTGTGCCCACCCCACCTTATATAGGTTGAAGCATAATTTTTAAAAGAAATTGTAGCATCACTTAGTGTCTTAGTCATCACATGACATTATTATATTTTAGGATTTACATCCTCATAGTCACTTAAGGATAAGGATTTTATTCATACATATGAATTTAAGATGGTATTATTCAAGGTTCAATCTTTCACTCCACTAACGCATGTAAGGTGATATCAAGCATCATTTACTAGAATGTTGGCACTTAGCACCACTAGTGTAGCTTTATGATCAACATCATATCATAATTTCATCATGTGAGAGGGTCTTAGTTGACATCCTTGAATATTAAGGTTTCACCTCATGGTGTAGTTAATTCTCAAACTATAAGCTTGGATTTAGAAGTATTAATGTTAATCACTATATTGGCATGCAATATATGATCCAAAGGGATGTTTGTGTTAAGATCATGCTTTCATAACTTATATCTTTCATGTATGAAAAAAGGGGAATGATAATATAGTAGGTCGGTCGTATCATGATTTCAAACTTGGATATTACATGTATCATATAGGAAGGGAATATTGAATTTGTCAAGCTTATACGTGTGACTCCTCGTATATAAATCATTTATATAGTTCAAGTGAGGTTGCCAACATCGTATATAGAGAAAGAGAAGAAGAAGAAGAAGGATCAACATGTATGAGTATCTCATGCACAAGGTACTCTACTCTTAGAACCAGAGTTCCATATATTACCTCATTTGCAGCTAATGATGAACTTCACTAGCTTAAATCACTCAAGTTGGGACCTAAATTAGTCAAAGGATTGACTTTCTCCCTATGAGTCACCTACTCATCATCATTTTTTTAACCAACTCTCACATATAGGATTGAATCATGCAAGAAGACTCAACTCATCTACTCAGGAGTAACCCAGCTTAGGACACATCATTTCACATATATCTCATATTTTTCATATATTGTAGGGTAGGTCCTATGACCCTCTCTTGGTGGGTCTCACTCTCTCTGGTGTTCACCACATATCTTGTCCTAACACTAGAGGTCCTCCTTTGTAGAAGATCTTGAGGCTCATGCATATTCAACCTTATCTTAACTTAGCTCATTTTAAGTAAGAAAAGAGTATGCACTTTCATCATCAGGACTTATCTTAGATTTTCCAAATTTTTATTTAGCTCATATACAACTTAAATCTTTATAAGGAAACTGATACCATCAGAGATCAAACTTAGATTAGATTACACATGCTAACTTCATATTTAAATCAATCATCTACTCTAATTGTTACATATTCTATAAGGCTCTAAACATCTAATTTAGATCCACTCTCTTCTAGAATGATGTCACTCCCTTTCACTTAGGTTGCATGAACACTGGCTACTCTCCTATGTGAGGAACACATTTTCATATTTACATATATATAAAATAAAATATTATATAGTTTTTCTTGAAAAGGTAGGCGTCAGAGAACTCCCTGAGGATCGATCACATATGAATTTCTTGTTTCAGTTTTCATTGGGGATTAGAAAGTGGGGTTCCTGGTCAAGGGCCCAGTCGGTAAGGAGTCTTTTTTCAAATTGTGAAGAGAGGTGGCTCGGTAGGAAAGGAATGGTCTGAGCCTTGTGTTTTTTTTAGCAGGGGGGGGACAGAACCTTTTTCATCACCAGGGAAGGTCTTAGGAAAGAACTACAATCCCAAGACAATAGCTAGACTATTAAGGAATTGGAAGCACAACTCTCTCTTCCCTTCTATGGTCCTGAGGCAAGTGTTAACTTGAGACTGATTCGAAGTAGTGTTTTCTTCTTTCAAATAGACTCGTTTAACCCTATATATGAATATCAAAATGATATTTCCACGGAGTGGGAAGGCTAGTTGCGGATTCCGGATATCCTTACAAGAGTTCCTGGGTGTATTTTCTTAGGGAGGTAGGCGAGAAGCACGAAGAAAATTGATAGAAAGTCCCCACCGAGCCATGCAGACTAACTTGACCGAGATGCCGCATTGGAGAAAGGGTGGAGTTGCAGCTAAAGCGAGACATGTTTGATTTTATATAGAATACGAGGTCCACCTTCTACATAGTCAAAATAGTCAAAAGAAGTCAATGAGAAAGCAGTCACAAAAATCTATTTAGCAAGAAGAAATGTCGTCGAGGCTCCAGCCGATTGGAAAACAAAACCAAATCAGCAAAATCAAGTATCCCACACACAGAAGATAGTCCAGTGCCATGTCACCTAGTGAAATGGTGAGAACAACGTGTAGACTAGTGTAGCTACCCAATACATATGAGCTCTATATGGAAAGGGTTTCACACACTTGTCTAAACCCAGTTCTCGAACATCTAGGTTCAAACATAGAGGCTAAGTCAAACCTTATTCCTATAGAACGACTTACTAAGTTTCTAGAATTTAAGTGAAATGTGAGATTTAATTTTTATGTTTCATGGTCAGCAATTGTCTGGTGTAGCTATTGTTCATGCTATGATACCAACTGTAACATCCCCGGATTCTGGCTTCTCGAGACTTAGAAGGCCCGAGACGACAAATCCGAAAATGTTAGGCAATTGTATCAAAGGGCGTTGCGGAAGAAATTTGCACATACATGAGCATTCAAATACAATGCATACACCATAAACAATCTCAACATTCAACATGTATATTACAAAAATAACTTATTACAACATGAATTACAATTACATATTGAAAGATGATTTGACAAGTCTATGAACATGTATGCTAACCAGGATCTACACAATAGGTACAACCTATACAACTTGCTCACTTCATTTTCTTTAATCCCATGCTAGCTCTGAACCTAAAACATACATGAAACAATGAATCAACACAATGTGTTGTGTACATGGGTAGAAAGATACATATATTTATGGTTGTCATAATTTGAAAAGATTTATAAAAAGAAAGAAGGAAGATCATAGAAACATTTCTTCATTAAGCGAAACACGCCAATTTTTGTCACTTTTCTAGATGAGTTGCATTACCAAGGTGGACTAGTACCAAAACATATATATTGGGCCCATCCCCATGTACCGAGTACTCTTGGGAAACTCCCCATGCACCGTGTGCTCTAGGGAGGTGTACTAGTCATCATTAATCCATTCCCTCATATGGGGGATAATGAACACCTTAAATAACTACAAAAAATCTACTCATCATTTATGTTTTCAAGTGATAAAACATCGAGTACTATATAGCAATACTACATCCAATATTTGTAAATAGAAGAGAGCATACATACATATCATGATTGCAAGCAAGAAAACCATACTCATATACTTAAATAAAACCCATGTACCTGAGTTCAAAGATTCCTACATATATTCTGGATCATCTACATCTCTAGTCATCACCTGATTAATAGTAATTAATCATCATTAATAAATGTTCATCATATTCTAGGTATTTTAGGTCCAAATTAGGGTTTGGCTAAATCTAGGTTCCATCTAGTATTAGGATGGTATTTGATATTTTTCTACTGATCATGCGGTCATTTTAGAGGTTTGGTCCAAATTTCATATTTTTCTGATGCTTGAACTATTTTCCAGAATTAATATGAGGTTAAAACATGTAATTTAGGAATTAATGAGAAAAGGTCTAACATAGATCAATAAAACCCATATCAGAGTTCACAAGTGGGTTTCCAGTGTTATTAGGGTTCTACTGAATTTTTTTGAGAATTAATATCACTTGGATACTATATATTTCATTTAATGAATCCTAAAAAGGAGCTTTTTACTCTGAATTAATTATCATCATTGAAAGTGGTTAAAGGATCTGATCTAGGGGTCCAGTAATATAGTGTATATTTTTCTAAGTCTATAGTATTTTGGGGAATTATTTGGCTAAGGGAGCTATTTATTAGACATTTTCTCAGAAAGGGTCATTTTCTGGAAATACATAATATTTACCTTCTATGGTGGCTCCCACAGCCTGAGCTGGAGGGCTTGGATTGGACCATGCTGGCAGGCCAATCTCCCCTTGGCACACTTTGGGCTAGTTTGGTCCTGGTCAGACCGACCGATTGTGTGATGGGTCAGATTGGTTCATATATTAGACTGGAAGTTGGACCAATCCTCATGCGACTCTACGGTCACGCCATCCGCTCACTGCCTGATCCTCAAGTGCTGCTATGCCTAGCCATCTACAACTAAGAATGTAGATAGCTTTCAGCCGTCTCTTTGTATCCTGGGAGAGTTGAATATATGCAACATCTCCTTGGTCCTCAGTGACGTCCCTCCCAAGAAAGGCGAAGATCAGACTGGTGGATCACGCTGCCCCTTTTGTCTTTCAGTTCCTGATTCCACACGTGAGCGCCATCACTCCTGGGAGGAGTCCGGCAAGGAATCAAACTGGCGTCAAGCTCCGACCTTGCCCATTTAGCTCTGAATCACCATCTTGAGGGAGGTCGAGAGGTCATCAGTCACCTATCGAGGTGGTTTCATCCTTGGATATGAAGGGCAGTCAGATTGCCAACCCTCATTACTGTTGCAAGAGAGGTGAAAGGGGGCAAGGGTTATTCTTCATCGGAAACCAAAGGAAAAGCACCTTGAAGTTTCAAAATAGACTAGTGAACTCACCACCTTCGTCCAGAAGAATCAAAGTAGACTCAGGTTTTCTCCCTGATCTCAACAGACACTCCAGATTGGGTGGGCTCGGTGGTTGGGGAAGATACACATAAGCGAAGAACTGGAGCTTCTCTCAAGATGGTGGAGCCATGGCAGAGATTTTTCCATGATTACCCTTCCTCCCATGCTCCCATCTTCACTCCTGGCCCATCACGTAGCCACCTATGAGTAGTGATGGATAGGGCAGAATAAGAGAGGGAAAGAACTGCCACGTCTAGCCACAAGAGAACTCCATTTAGGGGTCTCTAAGATCGTATTTGTGATATGGTCTAAACCCTCGCAACAGAATCCAAAGGGGCACTCCTAGATAGTGATTATCTCCTAGCTAGATGTTGGACTCAGTCTCCTCTTCTATTCCTTCTATTTTGGAGCTAGAAGAAGATGTCATCGTCATTTGATAATGATCCTAGGGTTGCTCCAACTGTGTGACATATAAGTAAGGGTGGGGGGAATGTAGCTGCATCAAAGTCTAGGCTGTGTGACACATCAATGTCATAGCCTTTGATATTTCTTAAACAATAACAGGTGACTAAGGTTTGGCAGGACATTAAAATCAAATATCACTAAGTTCAAACTCTTATATCTTCTAGCAGAAAGCTCTTATTTACATGAAACTTGATCCATAGGCCCCTCAAAACCCAAGGCCTCATGTAAATCGTAACAAATGCTTATCTAACTTAATTCCTTGATTAATATCATAAACAAGTGTATACACCTTATATAAAAAATCAATTAATCTCAAATCTTGATCAAATAAATCTCAAAAGACATTGTATGATCCTCATAACCTCAAGATTCATCAATTGACCCCTCAAGATCATTGAAAATACTCAATGGTCCTCTTGGTCTCATAAGTACACAAATCATTTAACCAATTCCATTCATCTTATTTGAACAGAATAAATGTTCTAATCATCAATTGGGTATCTGGTTCACTCTTTGAGTGAGAAGAGTTATTAATTGGATAACCAATTCCTTTATTTGGTATCAATCCCCTAAATGACACACATGGTCCTAAAATAATATATTGGTTATCAAAACCCTAAAACATGGGTTATCACATCTTGGCCTCATAAGTACACAAATCATTTAACCAATTCCATTCATCTTATTTGAACACAATTAATGTTCTAATCATCAATTGGGTATCTGGTTCACTCTTTGAGTGAGAAGAGTCATTAATTGGATAACCAATTCCTTTATTTGGTATCAATCCCCTAAATGACACACATGGTCCTAAAATAATATATTGGTTATCAAAACCGTAAAACATGGGTTATCACACAACTACTCTTGGAAAAAGGATCCTAGGTTATCCTAGAAGGATCCTAATAATTTCCAACAAGACATGTCCTAGGCACATCAGGATAAGACACAATAGGTTGGTGGTCAACAACAGGATAGGGGTCCAAGTAAAATTGACCACAAAGATGCTCTGGAAGTTAGCAAGCCAAAATGAAGTGTTCATCATCTAGAATCAAAGAGAACTACATAACCAAGGAGCGTTGATCCGCTGTATAGATACATAGATTTCACAAATAATAGTAAAAGAGGCTTCCTTGAAGTAGCCAAGACAACAAGGGTTTCTAGGGAACACTAGTGTACCTTCTGGAAATCAACAGGTCTGGGTGGTTTTACTTTGCAGTGTCATAAAGTTGCTAAATGAAATACCATCTAGTTCAGATGTAGGAGAAGCCATGGGTGAAAAAGACAAGCCAATGACTGTTGCTACATTGGAACCAGATACTATAGCATAGGAAAAGACAGTTGAGAAAGAGGTTGATGAGACAAAGGAAACAATAAAAAAAACATATATCCCACCTCATTAAAGGAAAGTGGTAAAGTTGGTGCCCTTTCCAAACAGTTTGAAAGCAACGAAGGCTGATCAACAATTTCAAAAATTTCTAGATAGCTTCTAGAAAGTGCATGTCAATATCCCATTGATAGATGCAATCAAGAAGATTCCTTCATATGGAAAATTTCTAAAGATTCTAATCAACAAAAAGAGGAGGATAGATGATTATGAGGTGGTAGTTTTGAAGGAGCAAGTTTGTGCTTTTATTATTGGTACATTATCACCAAAAAGACATGATCTCGATTGTTTTAATATATCAATTTTATTGGGAAGACAAGATTTGGAGAGTCCTTATGTGACTTAGGGTCTAGCATCAATCTTGTTCCCTTAACCACTTCCAAGAAGTTAGGTCTACATGAGTCTAGAAAGAGAAATATGACTATTCAACTAATGGACAATTTTGTCGTGAGGCCTTATGGTATTTGCGAGGATGTTCTTATCAAGGTGGATAGGTTTGTATTTCCAGCAGACTTTGTTGTCATGGATATGCAAGATGGGAAAGGCAACGACCTATTATTGGAGTCCATCCCATGCCAAAACTAATATGATTCTAGAAATGGGCAGAGGAAGACTGACATAGGGCAAAAAAAGGAGCCATTTCAAATCTTGATGTCTGAGCCTACTCATACTGCAAAAGCTAAGCCCAGTGTCATATGTTGTAGTAGGTCCAAGAAAATGTGTCATTATTTCTAGGAAAGCCATTTCTTGAGATGGCTCATGTGATGACGCAAGTCCACAAAGGCACACTGGTGGTGGACATCTTGGACAACACAAAGGAGATATCTTGAATAAAGGCAGTGCAACATATAGATGATAAAGAAGAGGACTTTTTCCCAACAACAAGTTAGGAGGTGACCACTACTATTCTTAAGCAGGCATATCTACAATTGCATTTAGAGCATGTGTCATGAATCTGGTAGATGATTATACTAGACATTATTCTTTGGAGGAGTGTTTTTTTCTTCTCAAGACCCCGCCATGCTATTATACCAGACATTTTGAGGATATGGGACCACCACGACCTCCATTGGTCCCTTCTTTGCTGAGTCCCCAAGAGTTGGAGCTGAAGCCATTGCCACCTCATTTGAGGTACATTTTCTTGGAGGTAGAGGAGAAACTTCCAGTCACAATCTTAGCTTCACTAAGTGTTGAAGAAGAGGAGAAATTGATAGGGGCTCTAAAGAACCATCGTGCTTCTTTTGGCTGGTCCGTGGTAGATATAAAAGTAATTTCCCCTAGTTTCTGTCAACACAAGATCAAACTAGAGGAAGGAGCCAAAGACTTAGTCAACCTCAATGTTGACTCAACCCCATCATGACTAAGGTAGTGAAAAAAGAGGTAGTGAAACTTTTCTCTGTAGGTATTATGTATGATATGTCTGATTCGAACTGGGTTAGTCCAACCTAGGTGGTTCCTAAAAGGGGGAGTATAACAGTCACTATCAACTCTAATAATGAGATGATTTCTACCAGGCTAGTGATAGAGTGGTTTGTTTTCATAGACTATGGACGCTTGAATGCCACAATGCTAAGAGATCATTTTCGACTCATGTTTATTGACCAGATTTTTAGAGCGAATCACTGGCTGCTCTCATTTTTGTTTCCTTTATGGTTATTCTGGATACAATCAGATTTCTATCGATCCAAAGGATTAAGAGAAGTCAACCTTCACTTGCCCCTATGACACATTTGCGTATCATCGTATGTTGTATGGTCTTTGTAGTGCATCAACCACTTTCGAGTGATGCATGCTCACTATTTGTTTTGATATGACAAAGCGATGTCTGTAAGTATTTATTGATAATTTTTCAGTGTACAAGGAGTCCTTTAAGATTTCCTTGACAATCTAGATAAAATTTTACAAAGATGTGAGGACACTCACCTGGTGTTGAATTGGGAAAAACATGATGGTGAGTGAAGGAATTGTCCTAGAACATAAGGTGTCTAATAGAGGAATGGTGGTAGACCTGATTAAAATAGAGGTGAACTCCAAACTAACTCCACCATCACCGGTGCAGGGAGTGAGGATCTTTTTGGGACATGCTAGATTTTACACTACTTTATTAAAGATTTTTCTAAGATTGCTAAACTGCTCTCTGAGTTGTTGGAAAATGATGTTGACTTTCAATTCGACAAGTGATTTTTGAAATCTTTTGAGGTGTTGATAGAGAAGCCAATCTCCGCACCCATTGACTAGGCTCTAGATTACAGTCAACCTTTCGAGCTGATGTATGATGCATCAGATTCCACAGCAGGGCTATTCTAGGCCAACACTGAGATAAAGTTCTCATTGTCATCTAGTATGTGCCTAAAACTTTAAATGATGCCCAACTGAACTATACAACAACTCAAAAAGAATTTTTGGCGGTTATTTTTGCTTTTGAGAAGTTCTATCAATATTTGATTGGGGCTAAGGTGATAGTGTGGACTGATCATGCAGCCATCAAATACCTATTGTAGAAAAAAGATGCCAAGCCTAGGTTGACTTGGTGGATCTTATTAATGCAAGAATTTGATATAGAAATTAAGGATAAAGCCAGCACTGAGAATTTGGTGGCGGATCATCTTTCTAGGCTTGAATGGGTGGATGAAAAAGGATATTGATATACCCATTATGTAAGAGTTCCCTGATGAGCAACTCTTTTCTATGAAGAGCAAAGACCCATGGTTCACAAACATTGTGAACTACTTGGAATGTGGAGAGCTACCATGAGATTGGGGATACCAAGAGAAGAAAAGATTTTCCACTTCCTAAGGTATTATATATGGGATGACTTCATCTTGATTAGGCAGTGTAGGGATGGTATTATGAGGAAGTTTCTACCGAATTGTAAATTCTAGAGTATTTTGGCACATTTTCATTCTTTACCTATAGGGGTCATCATGGTAGTTCTAGGACCGCGACTAAAGTTCTATAATGTGGTTTTTATTGGCTGATGATTTTTAATGATGCATACCTATTTTTATCGAGGGGACAAGATAAAATGATTTCCTATTTTGTTTGTTAGTTTCATGTGTGTCAACGTGCATGTAATATCTCAAAAAGACATGAAATGCTCCTGAATGTTTTTCAGGAAATTGAGGTTTTTGACTTATGGGGCATAGAGTTCGTGGGCCCTTCTGTGTCTTCAAATTCCAATCTTTATATACTACTTGTTGTGGACTATGTATCTAAGTGGGTGGAAACAATTTCAACCCACACCAATAACGCTCAGGTAGTATGTGAATTTGTGAAGGAACACATCTTTTGTAGGTTTGGGGTGCCTAGTTTGATGATTAGTGATGGCGGTTCTTATTTCACCAATAGAAAATTTTGGACACTATTGAAAAAATATGGGGTGAAACATAGGGTAGGTACCCCATATCACCCTCAAACTCAAGGACAAGTTGAAGTGTCTAATAGGGAGATCAAGAAGATTTTGAAAAAGATAGTTTCAACAAACATGACTAATTGGAGCATGTTGCTCAATGATGCTCATTGGGCATATAGGACCGCCTATAAAACACCTATAGGTACAACTTCTTTTAGGTTGGTTTATGGGAGGGATTTTCATCTACATGTAGTGATAGAGCTTAAGGCCAAATGGGCTCTGAGAAAATTTAACTACAATTTGGAAAATGCAGGAAAAAGAGATTGTTAGAGTTGAATGAATTGGATGAGCTTAGGTTTGATCATATGAGAGCTCAAAAATTTATAAGGAGAGGACTAAGAAATTTCATGATCGCCATATTTTGCATAGAACATTCACTCCAGGATATAAGGTCCCTCTGTATAATTCTAGGTTGAAGCTACATCTTGGTGAGTTGAGGTCTAGATGGAGTGGACCCTTTGAGGTGTTTAAAGCATTTCCCCATGGATCTGTGGAAACTAGCAATGGGGTTGAGCCATTTCTTGTCAATGGATAGTGTCTCAAGCATTACTTTGGGGGAGATGTTATTAAAAAGGTAGATGATTTGAAGCTTGTTGAGCTTCACTGATCTCATGGGCTTAGGATCGTAGAGCTTATGATGTAAAACAAGGGCGCTTATTGGGAGGCAACCCAGCCATATTTTATTTTTCTTTACATTCCAATTTGTAGTGTCGTAGTTGTAATTTCTATTTTTACTTACTTTGATATAAAAAGGTACCTTGATCTAGTTTGTGTGGTGTGCAGGCTGAATATCTGTCGATACAACCGACATTATGTCGGTACTACCGACAAAGTTATAGGGAAAAAGATGGAGTTGAATGCAAAAGTCGGTACTATCGACAACCAACTAAGTAGTACCGATGACATCATGGGGAATTTGTGCAAATTGATAAATTTAACTTGGTACCACTGACTCCTAAGTCGATAGCACTAACTTCTAGTAGAGAAGAGGATAAGCTAACTGATAAGGACTCAGTACTACTAACATGTAGTCGGTACTATCAACATCTAACGTCAGCAATTCGTGGGAATCTCCAACAAGCGGTCAAGATCAGCTGCATCTAACGATCGATAATATTGATTTGTGGGCATGTTGGTAATACCGACAACGAGTTGGTACTACCAATGATGAACAATCTACAAATCCAACCAATCGAGATCGTCGATACCACCGATCATGTAGATTTGCAATGAAAAGTCAGTACTATCGATACATCATTGGTAGTACCGACATGACGATAGAGAGGCATGAACAACTATAAAAGGAAGGGTTCTGAATCATTTCTCTTCACACCTTCTCCACTCCTCTTCCAAGAAAGTGTGTGCATGAATCTCTAGGCATTCAGATTCTACACTGAGCTCTTCTTTTCTTAACCTCATTATCTGGAATGGCACCAAGGTGCGAGGCTTCTTCATCAGAGGGGGTTCCAAACCCAGTTCCCAAACCAGGTTGAATAGCCCATCACAATGCTGAAATTAAGAAAATCTAGGAGGAGCTGTAGAGGAAGGAGATTCATGCAACATGATATGGTGACCGTGAATTTGTCACCTTCATTGGCTTAACTGAAAGCATGCACAAATTCTATCACCGCCTAGGGTTGGTGGGTGACCATCCCTTATCTAGTGACTGGATTACATACCTGGATCTCATCTATGGGTTCCTGGAGTCACTGTAGGTATGTGTCATCCCCGAGCATGGGGATGGATGGAGGGGAGGCATCATCAACTTTTGTTTCTACAACACCGACTACACCTTGATGTTGTAACAATTTGATGCCATATATGGATGGCCATCTGAGGGAGACCGCTACTACCCTGACAATTTCAACTTTGCGATGTCATGGGAGTCGCCGTCAGAGCTACCAGAGATCCAACACATTAGTTGGCATACAAACTCCATCAATGACATCAAGCACCCCTTTGCTCGCATACTCCATCATCTCACCACCAACACCCTTTTAGCCAGATCCAGTCAAGGACAGGAGAAAACCTAGTGGGTAGACTTCTACTTTCTGTACAAGCTGTTGGAGCTAAGGAGAAAAAGTTGCAATTTCGACACATTCTTTCTTCAGCACATGATGACTATTAAGCACCATGTGGGGAGGAAACCACCAATTCATTTTGGAGGATTGATCACTCTGATTTCTCTTCATCTCAATATAGATCTCTCAACTGCCAAATCACTGAAGGCCACCTTGAAGATTGATCACAAGCATTTCAAGAAGTTAGGCATCATCAACACGCGCCTAAATACTGTATACATGTGTTGTACAGTAGGTACACAATATAAGGAAAGAGAGTTTCCATATGTAGTCTTCAATCTACAAGGGATCCAACTCATGGGGTGGCCTATGGATAGCTCGTCAGATGAGGAGGAAGAAGAAGCTCCAGTAGAAGGGAAACAATAGGAGCATGGAGAGGAACATGAAGAGGAGGAGGTGGAGCCAGCCATACCAGTCACATGGAGGCCAATTCCACACAAACATTCATGACACTATACAACCTCTACTTCTTCTTCTCCCCCTCCATCAAAAAAAGATTACCCATACTCCATGGAAGGAATGTATGGCATGCTGCATGAGATCTAGCAAGGAGAGCAGTAGCAGTCGACTACGTTGGCTGGCATCCATGAAGTGTTGTACCAGAACTAACAAAAGATATTAGAGAATGAGAAACTTCTCTTGGCTAACCAAGAGAACATACACATGCATCTACAACAGATGGAGGAATTCCAACAACCATTCTTTGATCACTATTGGATCCAGGGATATTTTGGTGGATATCCACAACCTCCACCACCACCACAACAACTGCCAAGTTTGCAGGGGACATTCTACCCCTTTGATTCCACAACCTCCACCACCACCCATGTGTTCGGTTACCACTATTTCACCTCTTAAGTAGAAATTTGACTATGTGGACATAGTCAAGTTCAAGCTTAAGAGGGTAGTTGGAACAAACTCTAGATTTAGTTTTATTATCTCTATTTTTTAGTCTTTATTTGTTTTTTTTGTTTTTTTAAGTTGTAGGATCCACATCTATCCAGTGTAAAAGTGGAATTTAATTTCATGGTTCATGCTTATGTAAATTGGTTTTGTTGTGTGCAATGAAATGGAAAGAAATTTAATAAAAAAAATTAAAAAGGTGTTAGCTTAGTTGTAAAATTCTTGAGAAGCAGACTTAGAGGAAGTGCATGGGCAAGTCAGTGTAAGGACATTAAATATGAATGGACATTTTAATTATTTCATGTAATGTGGATGATGACGGGGTTTGAGCTAAAATTGATCAAACAGTTAACGAGACCTTATATTGGAATTTAAGAAAGAAATCCTAAGGTTACCCTATTCACAGGTCATTAGAGAGGGGCATATCATTTTTTCATGAAAGGCTTTGTCTCTTAATTATGTGATTCCACCTATCCTCCATTTATTATTGAATCACGACCTTAAGATGAACAAGTACTCCAAATTATCTCCTCTTGTTGCATTGCATGACATAATAGGTGACATAATAGTTAGTTTGCTTTTATTGCATTCTGGAAAAAAACACATGTATACATCAACAATTTGTGTGTATACCATTTTAATTTCATAAGTAATTTCATGTAGATTACATGCATTCTATACCATTCATTTCTTTATCATGTGGATATCAGTCTATGAAAAATGTGAGTGTAAGGATATACATCCATACCCACAGAAAAAAAAGGAAGAAAAGAAAATATGAATGATGTTAGTGAAGCCCACACATAATTTTCCATCATGCAAGAATCATGGGCCAATAAATGAATTTTTTTTGTTAATGTTTCGAAGTGAGGAGGGAGAAAGGATGCCCTTGACTCTACTTAAAAGTGATGGAGATATTCATATGATGCATTCTTTTACCCAATTATTTCATTCTCATTTAGTTGATGAGATTGTTTGATTCATGCATCATGTTATTTAGAAAAATAGGCATTATAATTCATGCATTTTCTCACTTTCAATCATATAGATTCATCATGTTTTTTGTTGCATAAATGATTTGGATGTACTTCTGATTCTTTAATAGCCACCCATTTCATGTCATCCATTGCTCTTATTGGTAGGAAACTGATATGATTTTTCTCCTCATAAATTTTTTATATGGATAACTACTACCAAGTAGATTGGTAGTTAGGAAAGAGAAATGTAGAATAGGGAATCACATAATGCATCAAGAAAATGCCTGATTGAGTATGATTTCAACTTCTTTCTTGGTAGTGTTCATTAATCTAATGGTGGATGTCTTTTATGATTGTTTTGGTCGCTACAAAGTAGTTAATTGTTCAGTGATTAAGGAAGGTCGGTTTGGGACCGCAAAGTGGGGGTAGTTGAGAAATGATATTCATATTAGTCAATACTTTTGTTGAATTGTCTCAAACACATTCGAGAGTGTGTTGCTCACGGATGAGAAACATTTAAGCTCAGGAGTTTTGATGCATTGTTTATTTGTCATTTTCACAAGCTATTTTGCAGTGAATTTTGTTCACTTTTTGGTCAATCTCATATTATATGTGCATGATTTACTTTTATTATCCTGTGATACTTATTTGCATCAAATAATCATATTTCCATTGTTTCTGAATGATTTAGTATAATTCCATAGCTTATGTTTAGATTTTGTTCATTTGAGGTAAATGTATGAGACTCTATACAACTCAGTACTACTAAATTTGGAGTCAGTGGTACCGACACATGCTCAGGTTGCAACCAAAAAAAGAAATTGAGAAGACTCGGTAGTACTAAAATGCAATTTGATACTACCAATGACGTTACAATTTTTTTATCTAAGAATTTCAAAGCAACTTAGTACTATCGACAGCTAGGTCGGTAAGTCTGACAACTTGATAGGTGGTCATGAAATCAAAGGGTTTGGTAGTACCGACACCCTTTTGGTAAAGGTAGATCTGAAGGCTTTGTTTAATCTGACGGCTGAGGTTCTAACTCACCCTAGGTCATGCCTATGACACAGGGGAAGTGCGGCCAGACCTAAGGATTTGGTCTTTTTCCATTATACAAAGACCAAGAGAAATAGGAGAATATGGCGAAGAAGAAGGACACATTCCGAACGAACCAGCCACTTCTAGCAGACAGAATTGTAGCCAGAAGGTAGCAAATTGACACGTGCTAGGGATCATTTGAACCGTCTACTTCATGCGTTCTTCATGTTATCCACATTTTTTTCTTTCTCCTTTGATGTATTTGACTATGAAAACCATGAGGGGTTGATCCTCGCGTTACTTAGGACTTGGGAGTAGCCCAATTATGCATTATATTTGACTCTTATGCATTAATTCATCAATTTCTCTTCATTTCTGGATTTGTTTCTATGTGAATGAATGAACTATCCATGCTTGATCACCATAGGTAGTACTTGGACTGTTAATTTCTTCGAAAAAAGGAAATTATTAGTTGGAACTTCATAGAAATATATGTTCTATAAAACCCTTAAAGAAAGGTGGTTTAAAAACTTGAGGAGTTTACCCATAGAATTCGACAAAGCACCTATCTAATAACACAATCCATATGAGAGTGGGGTTGGTATTAGGTTAGGTAGTGAATTACATCGTAAGATCAGGTAGTTCTCTCTACAGGATTTTAATCCATGGTAGGAGAGATTTTAATTTATGTATTAAGGCTAAAGTGCAATAATAACTATGGAAAAACCAATATCCTAAGGAATTCGCTAAAATTGAGAATAACAACCAATAATTTAGATTTATTTTTTGTTTTAGATAATTAACCCAATAAATACATTTTCTTCGGCCTAAGATGATTGCATTACAATTAGTAATAGTCTCTGAAGACACATTTCCCTGTATTCGACATCCGGGCCTCATTGGCCTATATTACTACGGTAGCGTATACTTGCTTTTTGAGCATATAGAAAATACATATCATCAACTCATATGTAGAGGAGTCAGAAGCCACTAGATCCCAGCAACACGATGAGTTGTTAACTCAACATATGGTGTCCTACCGTTATAGATTTTTCTAAAGTTCCCTGACTTGCAACAACACGATGTTTTGGCAAACCAACATGTCGTGTCATTTTGGATCGAGGAATTTATGCTATATAAACCACAAGTAACACGTCGTGTTGACTTGCAAACACTATGTGTTACTTGCAATTTCTTTTCATATCAGATAAAATTGTGCCATGCTTTTAATTACAAACTAGGATCAACTTAGGATGGTCATTAGGGATCATTTGACACAAAACACAACCAGAGAAGATCCTAAATGATTTGGAGGTGATTTTGGAGAAGGCAGAGCGGTTCCATGAGAGAGAACCATCTTCTCCCCCAATTTGTCTTCAAAAATTGCACCAGAGGTCTTCATTCTCCTTTCCATCTTCTCAAAAGAGAAGTTTGCTGGAGAAAGTGCAGTAGCAAGGATGGAATTTTAACTGCTAGCTGGAGTTCTTATTCATTCTAGTAATTCTTTGGATATTTTTATTTGCTTCTCTCTTTGATTATGTTATGTGCCATTTTGTATTGATTGTATCTACATATCTTAGCAATGGACGAGTAAAACTCTTATTCTTTAGCATGAAGGAATAACTCCCATGTCCTAACTTAGTTGAACACAAATTCATATATGATGGTATATATTTCATTGTTCTAAGGTTCACCAGTGTTGATTTCTTCTTACATGCTTGACTGGCCACTTTGTACATATGATTTATGCTCTTTATATAACATTGGAAGATATACATAGGAGTAAGGAGATATGCCTCAAATGCAAAAACTTGAACACAAGAATGGATGGGAAGTGTTGTGGAGAATGGTTTGTAGTACGAATATGAGTATATCCACAAGAGTGGTATATGAAGCTAGGGTTATTCTACATTAGCAAGAGGTAGTTGTAGGATATAGACCTCTGTTAGTGTCAATGCCAATATGTTTAGTTTTCATCATTATTCACGCTATGGTGTGGATGGGAAACCCTATTCTCAAGATCCTCTCAAAAATTTAAACATATGATTCTATGATCCATGCTCTATTTTCTCTCTCTAAATTAGTTTAGTTACTTACAAGAAACCAAATCACCTTTTGTAAATAGATCTAGATTGTTGAAGTTTAATACTCTTGTGCTTAACATAACCTTGCTCATTGGATGACCTTGAATATACTACACACACTGATATACTTGTGGGGTAGTTCTTGGGTAATAAATTTAAACCTATGTATATGGTTTAATAGTACATATCTTAGTATGGAACTATCTTGTGAAATTGAATCTCATAACTTTACCCACCATTCTCTATGAAAAAAAATTAATGTTGTAGAGGGATCTATTATCTTTCCAATGTGCAAAACAATCATCCCAGTCAGACACATAAGTTCCCAAGTTATGGACGTAGGAAGATCAGTCATTTTAACTTGATTTTATTGCTTTTTTAGCCTAATGAACCCAATCTTGGCACACAGGCCATATGGGGTTGGTGCCCCTTCACTTCAACACACTAGATACCAACTTGGATATTACTCCATTCAACTATCACACACCTTTTTGGGTTGATATGGACCCTTATATCAGAAACTAGGGATCCAACCTTTCCAATCCAATAATCGACGACTCTTCTCCTAAATCTATACAAAGGTCATGGAGGTGGCACTGCCACCACCTACACTGTAACGACCCCGCTTCCCGGTAGCCTCAATTAAGGAATACCAAGAAATCAAAGCTGTTGTCCCAAAATAGGATCAATGTTTTTTCAAACAAGAAAAAATAATTAATAAATTCTACCAAGGACTAAGCTTAAAACAAGATAAAATTTTACTTTTCACATACCTTTCAAAAATAGGAATATGGAACTTCTACCCACTATAGAGTTCTAGCTAACTAAATACTCCTTTATGATTTAACTTTATTCTTCACAAGTTCCACTTTATTATTTGTCAAATTTTAGATATTCCTAAAATGTCGACAAACAAAACATCAGTCAATATAATGAATTATACTAGTAAGTGGGGGAACCAAAAATTTGCATCTATGTGTAACAACATAATGTAACCAAATTATTATTTAACAGATCAAACTTTAAATATTAAACATAACTACTCAATCCCTACATATCCTTTCCTCTGTGTTGTCCCTACAGTGGACATGGATACTACCTTTCTCATATGGTAGATCTCAAATAGCCCCTATGATCCTACCTTACAGGTAGATCACAACATAGGGTTGTGTAGTCATATGGTCCTACCCAAGGGTAGACCAACAAATCGACTTATGATAACCTAATGATCCTACCCCAAGGGTAGACCATGTACTAGGTCATCCATTTCATCATCATCAAAGCTACAGAGGAGGACTAGGATCTGAGCTAGTCATGCACATATATTTATGGTGATGGTCATAGTCACTTTACAGTTGCATGGAATAAAAGTCAACCAAGAAATTATTTCTAAGCAACCGATAAAACCTCAGAAATTGCCATGAAACTAGAGAGATTAGTCATAAGCATAACCACATACCTGACTTGGAGTCTCAAATATGAGCAAGATATCCAATCAAATCAAGATGTCTAATCAAGCAAGACAAGCAACAAATCAAGAAATCTTGATCCTGCAAAATATGTGTAACACCTAATTGTTACCATCACATCCCAAAAAAATCATTATTGACTTGGGACACCTTTATAAGGTTGCTAATCTGAATTAGGGGTCATTAGGGTTTCTTAGATCAATTTCTCAATCTTTATCCTTTTTAGGTCAACAAACCCTAAGACAACATTTCTATGTTCAAAACCCTAATTATCCAATTAAGCCTCTCTATCATCAATTTGGCTTAGGATTAACCTAACTTCATCTCATTCATAAGATCTTGAAATAAAACTCATTAAAAGTCATTAGCACCTAGATTAGGGTTTCTAAGCCCATTAATGTACTTTATTCATATAAAACCCTAAATTGAGCCAATTGCGCATAAAGATCATCTCTTTAGATCTAAAACATCCTTTTTATAAACAACAAGTTAATATCATCTTAGATTATCCAAAGAACACCATTAAATTCACTAATCATCAAAACTTAGGGTTTTCATTAATAACACCATTAAAGGTGAAAACATTATATAATTTTCGAACTGTAAGCAAAATTGGTTTCAAATAAATTTTTGTTGGATTCCTCATATTTTTCTGAGAAAGATCCATATATTATATGCCACCATTGGAGCTACACATAATTTACTACAATTATTGTAAAATTACCTTCAACGGGCCAATAGAAAGTTGCCACGTGAGCGGTTTGTCCCTACCCTACCCCACGCGGGTCTTGAACGGGCCAACGGGCTTCTTCGATGTTGGCACCACACACTTATGTGGGTCAGGCGGGAAACAATCAGAAAGGTCAGAAACACCCTTCCTTTACAAAGATGACACAGGGGCATAAGGGTAATTTTTCTTGTCTTCATCTCCTTCCTCTGGTCTTCCCCGTTACCCGCTTCTGTGTTGTGCCTGGTCAGGTAAACAAAAAGGTTGGCTCTATACACCAGGGCTCTTGAGCATTGGGCAAGGAGAGAAAGACCTCCATCGCAACCTCCCGAATCTATGGGCACCCTTACCCTTGAACACGCCGAAGAGAGCTAAGGTAGGGGAAATCATGTTCGGGTTTGAGGGCGATGACCATGGTGCTGTACAGATGAAATAAGAGGAGAAGAACAAAACTTTGATGGGAATCAAAGGTATATACTTTCTCCCTTAGCCCCAAGGGGTTTCACACCCTCACCATGTAGAATTAGTGGTGCCTAATATAAGCAAGACCAATCAAGTCTAAGCAAACCTCGATGCCAAAAGGGGAAAACCATTAAATGTCTCCAAAATAGGGCAATCTAGAGATGATCTGGTCCGGAATCTCCTCTCAAATTCAGCAAGAAAATTTCTCGATTCTTTCATGAGCTGGAGAGAGAGAAAGGTGGGAAAGGAGAAAGGACTTTACTGTACCCCAATTTCCTATTTTGGCATGAGTTAGGAGACAATGCGCCCACCATTGATCTGAAGATCAATGGCCAAGGAGCCGCGCACATCAAAAGAGCAAGTCTAGGATTTCTAATTCGAATATTGTGACATTTAACAATATCCTTCTCACTTTAGGAATTCTTACAAAAATCATATCTCCTAAACCACTTATCTGTTTGATCCCAAATTTTAGAGGAAATCCCATAATGAAAAGATACTAGTGTGCCACATTTGGGGCTCAAATTTGAAAGTATGAGAGACTTTTCTTCATATCCAAATTAGCACTTGAAGGGCATATTTTATACATATTCTCTCTCTCTTACTCTTTTATTCTCTTTATTTGGATTCCTTTTACCATTAGAAACTTTGTGGATTTGAAATCTCATCCATGATGATTCAATCATACATATTTCCACATATCTCATATTTTCATTATTATCTCAATTTCTTTTCTTATTTATGCATTATTTGATTTCCTTCAATATTCCTTTTCTTTTTATTATCTTGGACTCACTAACTTAATAGGGTCCACGAAATCATATATCTAAAGGAACTATTATCAAATAAATCCACTCATTACGCTTAAATTATATGATTCCCATTATCATACATTTATTGGAGAAATTGCATTTCAAACCATTCAAGCCTGAAAATTGGGGTTGTAACATCCTTCCCCTCTTATAGAAATTTTCCCTCAAAATTCCACCAAACATATAAATAAGCAGGATAAGACTTTCCCATGTCCATCTTTGGCTCCCATGTGGCTTCATCCTATCCATGGTTCTTCCAACAAACCTTTATCACCTTATATTCTTATGTTTGAGTTCTTTCATCTTGGTATCTAGATTTCTCACAGGTGACTCAAGATATGTCAGCCTCCCTTGGAGTTCAATAGTTTCAATGCTCAACACATGGCTTAGGTACATCACATAGTGCTCTAGATCAGACATATGGAACACATCATACATCATATTATCCTAAGGGGTAAGGCTCAACATAAGCAACTCCACCAATCCATCTTAAATGGACCCATGTATCAGGGACTCATCTTTCTCAGCTATAGCTCATAGGGGTCGGGTTTTAAAAAACACATGCTCACCCACAGTGAATTGCATGTCAGTCTGCTTCACATTAGCACGAGACTCCTGTCGATCATGGGCTTTCTCAGCCATTGCTCTATCAAAGTGACTTCATCTGCATACACTGTGATTTCTCTGACCTTCACAAGATCCTCTCACCGACATCATCCTAGAGTATCAGTGACTGACATGACCTCCCTTAAAGAGCTTCATACATCCCGATACTAGTTTTGGGGGTTATCATAACAAGAAAACTCTTCTAGGGGTAGGAACTACTCCCATGTATCACCCTGAATGAGCACATATGCTCTCATCATACCTTCCAGATTCTAGCTCATACTTTCTTGACTGTCCATCATTCAGGCGGTGATATGTTGCATAAAACTTTAATCTTGTCTAGAGTTCTTCATGCACCTTATTCCACAACGTGGAAGTGAGATAAAGGTCATGATCAAGATATCAAACTCGGGTCACTTTATAGTTGAACTATCTCTTTCTCATATATATAGTTCAACTAGATATGTCACGCTGGTGGTTCTCTCTGTAACATCCCAGGATTTGGCACCTCAGATAACATGATCTTAAAAGGAATGATTAGACTACCCATATCACCAAGGTGTACCCCTTTTCCTGAGAGCCCATCACTAAAGAACTCCATAGTTAAGCATGATCATCTTGAAGTAGTACTAGGATGGGTGACCAGTCAGGAAGTTGATCCTAGCTTGCGTGTCAATGTGGACAAAGTGTGTAGTTAAGGCTAGTGGTAGTTTTTGGGGCCAGTCGTCATTCCTGAAACTCTACTAGAGTCTTGGGAAGTGGGCCTAGGTGTTACAAATGGTATCAGAGCCAATTCCCCTCTAGTAGGTGGGCCCACATGGGCATGTGGCATTCCAGTCTTGAGCCATGCAGTCCAGGGATGTTGGAAAGTGATGTCCATGGTGATGTAGCCACCCTTGCGCTGGTATTCCATGATCGGGAGCTGGGTGTCCATGGACCATTCTAGGTCTGCACTAAAATGGGGAAATATTGTGAGGCCATATAATTAATCCTTGATGAGGACATCAAGAGTCTAAGTGGGGGAGATTGTAACATCCCAGGATTTGAGGCTTCGGATAAAATGATCTTATAAGGAATGACTGGACTACCCATATCACCAAGGTTCACCTCCTTTTCTGGGAGCCCATCACTAAAGAACTCCATAGTTAAGCGTGCTAAGCTTGGAGTAGTACTAGGATGGGTGACCAGTCAGGAAGTTGATCTTGGCTTGCACGTCAGTGTGGACAAAGTGCACAGTTAAGGCTAGTGGTGGTTTGTGGGGCCATTCGTCGTTCCTAAAAATCTACTAGAGCCTTGGGCAGTGAGCCCAAGTGTTACAAATGGTACCAAAGCCATAACCCATCTAGTAGGTGGGGCCTGTATGGGAATGTGGCATGCCAGTCTTGAGCCATGCGGTCTAGGCATGTAGGAAAGGGCTGTCCATGGTTGATGTAGCCACCCTTGTGTTTGTATTCCATGATCGAGAGTTGGGTGTCCATGGGCCGTTGTGGGTCTGTACTAAAATGGGGTCAGATTATAAGGCCATATAGTTGAGCCTTGATGAGGACGTCAAGAGTCTAAGTGGGGGAGATTGTAACATCCTAGGATTTGAGGCCTCAAATAACATGATCTTAAAAGGAATGATTGGACTACACCAAGGTGCACCTCCTTTTCTGGGAGCTCATCACTAAAGAACTCCATAGTTAAGCGTTCTCAGCTTGGAGTAGTACTAGGATGGGTGACCAGTCGGG
Organism: Alisma plantago-aquatica; assembly: GCA_963693085.1. Lineage (NCBI taxonomy): Eukaryota > Viridiplantae > Streptophyta > Magnoliopsida > Alismatales > Alismataceae > Alisma > Alisma plantago-aquatica. The sequence goes on along the minus strand of OY856411.1, from coordinate 718,071,105 downwards.
AAGTTGATCCTAGCTTGCACATCAGTGTGGATGTAAAGACCCCGCCTCCTGGTAACCCCCAATTAAGGGAGACCAAAAGGTCAGAGCCGTTAGCCCAATTTTCCAGATATTGGTTCGACAAGTAATCAATAATAATTACTAAATTCTACCAAAACTATAATGAAAAGCTAGAATAAAATAAAACTTTGCATACCTTTTTAAAACCTTGGATTTCTAAACTACTATCCACAATTGGAGTCTATTATAAATAATCCTCCGTGTACTTTAGTTCATATTTTCACATTATATCAATTTATTGTTTGTCCTTTTCCATTTCGTACCTAAAATGCCGATAAACAAAATGTCGGTCAGCATAAATGACTATGTTGGTATGTGAGGTAAACAATAATCATGCAATTGACTGTAACAACATATTGCAATCAATTATGGTTTAGCAAGCAAAATTTACACTTTAAACATAACTACTCAATCCATACATACCCTAACCTCCGCGTTGTCCCTGCAGTGGACATGGATGCTACCTCTCATATGGTAGATCCCAACTGACCCCCATGATCCTACCTAACAGGTAGATCAATATCTAGGGTTGAAGAGTCACATGGCACTACCCATAGGTAGCCTGATCACTAACTCATGATATGATAAAGAGTTGCATGGCACTACCCATAGGTAGCCCAATCCCTGACTCATGATAACCTGATGGTCCTACCTAACTGGTAGACCATGTACTAGATCATCCTTTTCATCATTAGCAAAGCTACAGAGGAGGACCAAGATCTGAGCTAGTCATGTACACTTATTTATAGTGATAGTTGTAAATGAAATCATATGTATTTCTCATATTTCTTCCATTAGAAATCATATGTAAACGAAATTCATTCAATTGTTGCCATCAATGCCACTTTCTAGAGATTTCTATGTATTTCTCATAAATATATTTCTTAATATCCATTATCTTTTGTCTTTTTCTATTATTTGGACTTTTCCTCTTTTCTTCTCTTTTATATCCATTATTGGATTAACATAATAGTAGGAATCACGAAATTCATATCAAAAGGGAGATTTGAAAAGAAATCCATCCTTTCGAGCAAAGCATACAACCTTCTCAATTCAAGTCCATATTCATAAAATCATTACATTTCAATTTTGAAAACACATGTAAAATTGAGGTTGTAACATCCTTCCCCTCTTATAGGAATTTTTCCCTCAAAATTCCACCAAACATATAAACAATTCTTGATAAGACTTTTCCATATTCATCATTAGCTCCCATGTGGCTTCATCCTCTCCATGGTTCTTCCAAAGAACCTTTATCATCTTACATTCTTTACTCCTGAGATCTCTCTCGCCTTCGTATCTTATATTCTTATAGGTGACTCAGGGTAAGTTAGCCTCCCTTAGGAGCTCACTAGGTTCATTGCTCAGCCCATGGGTTGGGTACCTCACATAGTGCTCTAGATTAGACTCATGGAACACATCATACATCACGTTATCCTGAGGGGTAAGGCTACACACAAGAATCTCCACCAATCCATCTCAAATGGACCCATGTATCGAGGACTCAACTTTCTCAGTTATAGCTCAGAGGGGTCACATTTTCATATCACATATTCTCCCACAGTGAATTGCATGCTAGTCTTCTTTACATCAGCTCACAACTCATGTTGCCCATGGGCTCTCTTTCAGCCATCGCACGATCAAAGTGACTTCATTTGCACACACTATGGTCTTTTTCTGACCTTTGCGAGGTCCCTTCACCAACATCATCTAAATGAAGTAGTGACTGACACAACCTCCCTTACAGAGCTTCTTACATCCCGATACTAGCTATGGTGGCTATCATCACATCTTAGATAGGATAGGAATTGTCTCCATATATCACCCTGAATGAGCACACACGCTCTCATCAGACCCTCTAGTCTGGATCATGCTTTTAATCAGTTAAGGGTGATAAGTTGTACTCACATCGAGTTCTTCATGTACCTACTTCCACCTCATGGAAGTGAACCTTTAGATCACACTCAAGGACCTTTCAACTCGCATTATGATGTAGTTGAACCATCTCTCTCTCTCTTATATGTAGTTCAACTGGATTTGTCCCTTGACATTACTCTCTCTTTCTCTTACCTATCATCTAGGTAAGGTGATCTACCATAACCCATATTACATCTTGACCTCCCTTGGTCTACGGGAGACTTACCACAACATCCATAGTGATGAACTCCCATTCCCCTCGGGGACTCTTTACCCTCTGTATCAACTCACTAGGTTACTAGTGTTCCTCCTTCACCTCCTGGCATGCATGGCGACAAGCCACATGCAACTTCATCTTAGGAATCCAAAGTACTATTGCCACTTACTATCTCAGTAGTATCATGGTGTATCGTGATCTCTTGTACGTCATGATTCCTGAAGGTTGATTCCTCAAAAACACTCTAGTCATGGGTTTCATCACCTTCTCTTCCAGAGAAGTGCATCTGGGGTTCTACCACCATCCTTCTATCACAACAAGCCCTTGGCTGGATAACCAAGCAACCACTAAGTCGATCAACGAATCTTGTTACATCTGAGTGTTAGCCAAACATATCTCACAACTTAGGGTTTACCTAGACACCTCTTCCAGCCTTTCCACTAGCTAAACTAGGCAGATGCATCTCAACAAGAGCATCCATCACCACCTTTCATCTTTATGTGATAGGTAACAATGGAGACATACACCTCCATGTATTCCACTTATCATCTCATCTCAGACTTTAGATCTATCTTCATCAAGAAAACTCAGAGCTCATCCTCTTGGTTATCAAACTCAAACTTATTTAACTCATAAATTCCATACAACTCATGATAAGAACATCCTTATAATATTGACTACCTTAGTTCTCTTGATGTTGGTAAACCATCCACACATCGCACACTCCATAAGGGTACACTATTATCATAGAAACGTTTCCACTCTCATCATATTTATACTTGGTGTATGGCATGCATATTGCCCAATATCTCACCTTCATAATGAGAGGAAATAAGCATTCGAATGCAGTCCAAATAAATAGTTCTTCCCATTCTAAAAGTAAAGATGGTGCACCCTACATCGCCAGTACACCTTCCAATCTAAGTTGAAACGTGCATCACATGTCTCCACATCATGAACATTTTGATATCAAGTTTTCTTTCATGGAGAACTGGTCTCAAACACACTTGGGTCACCACATGATCCATAGTCATATCCTCTAGGTCTGTAGGGTGCCGACACTTTTTGGGGTCATCCCTCTTCCCTTATGCATCCAGAGAGTGCCCTTATCATATGCCCTTTGGGTACCATGAGTTCATCAAGGTGATCAATCTCCTAACCCATGGCCCTCAGACAATGATAGATGTTACCTTCCGACCCTATGGTCATGTGCAACTAGGGAATTAGGCAACTCCTAGTCCCATCGGTCTTATCCCTACCTGACCCTAGGATAGACTTAGGATTCTAACATAGAACCATATCCAACTTGAATCTTACCCAAGTTTCCATCATCTCTCTTGGAATTCATGGTCTGACTTACATCCTTTCATAGGGATCATGGAAACCTACCTACCTTGGTCAGGCCCCATCTACATGCACTTAGAGATGGTTATCTGTGGGTCTGTAGGTTCATTCTCATACGATGTACTCTCCACTTAGCTTCTCAAGATCCTATGAGACTTATTTCTTTCAAGAATAAACCCTTCATATTTCTCAAATTCTGGCTAGAATGGGAAGGTTGTCGGGACATTATTAAAGATGCTTGGGCTACTAAATTTAAAGGCAACCCACTCTTTCAATTCTTCCATAAACTCAAGTTAGTCAAGGATAAGTTGAAGATTTGGTCCAAACACTATGTGAATCTCCAGAACCTTATTGTAAGAGAAAGAATGGAGCTCGATGACATCTCAGAAGTGGTTCATAAATGCCCTCTAGATCTTGATCTCATCCATGTTGAAAAACAAACCCTTGAGAGATTGTACGTGCTCCTTAAGGCGGAAGAGGTTTATTTTTGGTAGCGTAGTAGGATGGAGTGGATTTCCAATGGAGATAGGAACACTAAAGTCTATCATACCATTGTTAAGAGAAGGGATGCTATTAACTCTATAACTGAGCTTTTTGACTCACATGGTGATCTTTTGCAGGATAATGATGCCATAGCGGATGACACTGTATAGTTTTTTGAGCAGCTTTATAATCAACCTCACGTTGCATCCAGCTCTTGTATCCCAGATTGGACCCACGTAGTCTCTGAGATTGATAATGCCATGTTGTGTTCTTCACCGTGTTTGAATGAGATCTGTGATGCTATGTGGAGCACAAGGCCTCACAAAAGCGCGGGTCTGGATGGCTTCAATGGTTTTTCCTATAGGGAAAACTGGAGCATCATTTGTGATGATCTTCTAAAAGTTGTCTAGTGGATTTTCGAAGGGGGCAGTATGGTTAGACAAGTCAATCATGTTTTCCTTGCTCTTATTCCTAAGAAGGACATTGTCTCATCTCCAGCTGATTTTCGGCCTATTTCTTGCTGCTCGATGCTCTATAAAATTATTGCCAAAGTCATCTCCAGGAGATTAGCCACTATTTTGCCTAATATTATCTCTCCTTGCCAAGGTGCTTTGGTTAAAGGTAGGAATATTGAGGATTTTTCTCTTCTCGCGGTTGAGTTTACTCTTAAATTCAATTGGAAGTCTAGTCCCCATGTTGCTTGCATCAAGCTGGATATCACCAAGGTCTTTGATTCCGTTCATTGGTCATACTTATGGGATTGTCTTACGGGCCTTGGGTTCAATGTGAAGTTTATCTCCATCATAAAGCAATGTGTGGAGACTCCATCCTTTTCACTTCTTCTGAATGGCTCTTCGGTTAGCTTCTTCAAAAGTTCCAATGGACTTAGGCAAGGAGATCCTCTATCTCCCTTGTTATTCGTCCTAGTTATGGAAGGTTTCAGTAGATGTCTTGAGTAAGTATATGATAGCAAATTCATTAGAAGCTACCCTATCAATAGGACCAAGGCTCTTAGCCACCTTCTCTTTGCGGATGATATCCTTATTTTCTCTGAGGGACGCTTGCGCAGTCTTGCAAATCTCAAGCAGATTTTGTTCGAGTTTGGTTCTGTCTCTGGCATGAAGTGCAATCCTAATAAAACCCATATATATTTGTCTTCTTCTTGCTGCAACAAGGATGCCTTGATCAATTGCTTGGGTATTCATCAAGGCACATGGCCCATGAAGTATCTCGGTTTTCATGTGGCTGGTGGCAACCTCAGGAGGCACCACTTCCATGAATGCTTGGATAAGCTAAGAGACATGATACAGAGATGTCTAGGTTATAAAATCTCTATGATCGGTTGTCTTCTTCTTATTAAGCACTATGCCATGGGTTTGGTAAGCTACTAGTTACGTATGGGTGACATTCCTCCAGCTGTTCTACGTAGGATGGAGTAGCTGCTTTCTGATTTCTTATGGGGAAGTTCTATTCATCCCTCTTGTTGGGCACGACTTGCCTACCTGCTTTGTGAAGGCGGTCTTGGTCTTAAGAGACTTGATGAACTTGCGGATTGCCATACTTTGTGTCACATTAAGAGGTTCACTCAAGTTCAAAGCATATGGAGCTCATGGATTTCTTGTAGGTATGGTGATTCCTTGGTTACTTCTTCCAGGAGTGGCTCTACTTGTCATAGACGTGTGGTAGCTCTTTGGCCTTACTTCTCTATGTGGGTAGACATGGATCTTTGGGAAAACACCAGACAAAAGCGTCCTTCTGATAAGGATTATGAAAGTCTTTGGCTATCTAAGCACTATCCTAGGTGGAGTCTCACTGCCTTTCGAGCTCTCACTAATGTACTTCCTTCTTTGGAAAAGATTAGCTCCTGGTCGGGAGCTCCTATCCCAGTTTGCTTATTTTGTGGCCAACACAATGACTTGATAGCCCACTTGTTTGAGGGAAGCAAATACTAGAAATATATTTGGGGTCGTGCTCAGCTTAAGCTCAACATCAGGTCCTCTTATTCTCTATATGGCTGCCTTACTGGCCTTGGTAAGAGGTTTCAACAATCTAAAATCATTAAACTTTGGGCCATTACTGGTGATGTCCACTTTATTTGGGAGGAACGCAATAAACAGCTACACAATGGTGGTGCTTCATACTTTGTTTTCATCTTCAACCATCTAGCTCTAGAGATCAAGAGATTGTATTTTACTTTTAAATCATGGCTTGTTATTCCTCCTATGATTGCTAGGAATTGGGATCTATTGTAACCAATTCTTAGAAGTGTTAGTCACATGTGTTGGTGTGACTTGTAACTTTGTCCCCTCCCTGGGGTTTTTGGAATATACTTACCCAATTTTCCAAAAAAAAGATCCTATGAGACCTCTTTAGGTTATCTCAAACCCAACAAAAGCTGATATATACCCTAAAGAAGGGTCCCTCTCCCAGGATGGGAGGAAACTATATCCTGATAGAAGCAAGGGTCACAAACGCCCCTATGTCTAGGGCTTACATCCACATGAGCACGCTTAGCCCTAGCAAGCTACTAAGGCACGTAGATAACAAGAAGACCACCCATTAAACCATGCCAGGTCTCCCTGATAGGTCATACTTGTTTCTATTCCTTCACATTGAACCATCATCATACATACATATGTCACCAACCTATAAGTAGGGGTTCATCAAACATACACCTTAATCCAAGGGGTTTCCCTTTCCTCTAAACATGAGGGGTTCCATGCTCGAATCTATAGAAACTCAAATTTACTCATGTGCATCAGGTGCACGAGGTACTACTACTTTCCCTCTTATAGGTCTACGAACCCTAGGTTCACTTTTCCAATAAAAGTTGTCCAATTGCATACTCAACATCCTAACAATGAACCAATCATGTACGAGGTACATCATGCACATCCTATTATCCTTCGACAACACCTCAGTGTTGAACCTTCCTCAAGGACAAACATCTAGGTATGAGGCCTCACAACATGACACTATACCTCCTCAGGGTATAAGGAACTCCTCTTCCTATCCCAATATGGTAAGGTAGACACCTACAAAATCCATATCTTGGTTCAAGAAGTCTCTTTCCTTCTCTAGGGTTTGGTTCCTATAAAGGCAACCCAGATGCCACAAGCCTCCAAGGATCATGCACGAGGCAACCACAACCATCCACTTAGGTCGTAACATACCCAACTTCTCAGGGTTCCTTATATCCCGTAGTCTAAGCTTCCAACCTTCTTGCTCAGGTCTTGCTCTCTCTCTCTAGAGCTAACCCTACAAACAACCTTACTACTAGAGGTTCTCTCTCTAAAAAGGTGGATCAAGCTCACATGTATACCCCAACATGGGTGAAACCTACGTTTGCTCAAGATCATCCATAGCTCTTTATGCTTATCTCATAAGCTATCCAACATGCCCTTCTAGCTTGGGTTTTAACCTACTTCCAGTACTATGACGTACTCTAGATGCATACACTACCATGCTCATTTAAGCCCATAGGGTTTCAATATGGTCATCACTAACCTCATTGATGAAGAAGTTATCCTTCACTCTAACATGCACGACCCTACTAAGGTTGGGTTGCCTAAAAGACACTAGGTCAACCAACCTCACATAGCTCATACTTCTCATAGGTATCCAAAAGCATGTCAACCCATGCACACAGTCGACCATGACATCTAACTCATTATGCCATCTCTCTCTAACCACCACTTACGGTTAGGGTTAGCATCATCCTCAGAGGATGCGCCAAATCTCTACCATTAATGGAGGTCTCTGCCTCCAAGACAAACTCTCTACTCATCCTCCTGATGAGAAGTCTAACCTCAGGTCTCTCCTGAGGGTATGACAACACATGTCATACAACCTAAGCATGCAACTAATCTTTAGTTTATGCTTAAACTATTTAGCTTATGTCCATGACATATTGTTTACATGCTTTTCATTTATTTGGTGGAGGATTCCTTAAGCTTATCATACATACCCTATCCTTAAGAGTGTGAGGAAGAGAGAGAAAACCCTAAACCTTAGAATCTTAATTGAATTAGGATTGAGAAGGGATGAAAATAGATGAGAGAGTCCTAAAGGTATCTTATTTTGAGTCAGAACCTCAGACATTAGCCAGCCAGTCACACTGCATCTGGGAGTCCTCATGACCGACTAGCGGGGCAGAGGAAAATATTGCCAGCCCCCAGACCATGATCCTTTTCTAGACACCTCCATCATCGGAATATCCTCTAATAACTCCCTTGGGTTCTAAAGAGTTTGTAAAATTTAATAATTATTAGAAAATAAATGGGAAACCAAGGCTCTGATACTAAATGTAATGACCCTGCCTCCCGATAACCCCCAATTAAGGGAGACCAAAAGGTCAGAGCCGTTATCCTAATTTTCTAGATCAATGGTTTGACAAGTAATCAATAATAATTACTAAATTCTACCAAAACTATACTGAAAAGCTGGAATAAAATAAAACTTTTCATACCTTTTTAAAATCTTGGATTTCTAAACTACTATCCACAACTGGAGTCTATTCTAACTAATCCTCCATGTACTTTAATTCATATCTTCACATTGTATCATTTTACTATTTGTCCTTTTCCATTTCGTACCTAAAATGTCGACAAACAAAACCTTAGTCAGCATAAATGAATATGTCGGTATGTGGGGGAAACAATAATCGTGCAATTAACTATAATAACATATTGCAATCAATTATGGTTTAGCAAGCAAACTTTACACTTTAAACATAGCTACTCAATCCATACATACCCTAACCTCTGCATTGTCCCTGCAGTGGACATGGATGCTACCTCTCATATGGTAGATCCCAACTGACCCCCATGATCCTACCTAACAGGTAGATCAATACCTACAGTTGAAGAGTTGCATGGAACTACCCATAGGTAGCCCAATCACTAACTCATGATATGCTAAAGAGTTACATAGCACTACCCATAGGTATCCCAATTGCTGACTCATGATAACCTGATGGTCCTACCTAATAGGTAGACCATGTGCTAGGACATCCTTTTCGTCATTAGCAAAGCCACAAAGGAGGACCAGCATCTGACCTAGTCATGTACACTTATTTATAGTGATAGTCATAATCACTTTATAGTTGCATGAAATAAAAGTCATCTAAGCAGTTATATTCAGGCAATCGATAAAACACCCGGGAATCACCGTGAAACTAAAGCAATTTAATCATAAGCGTAACCACATACCTGTCAGGAAAATTTGAGATAGAATAATCCAACTAATGTAAGAAATCCAATAGGCAAGCAAGCACACAAAGAGATCCTAAAATATGCATATAATTTCCTATCATAAATCATGTCATCAAGATCTATTAACCTAGCTTGCTTCCTAGGGTTTCTAGTCAACTTTTAGGGTTTTCATTGAAATTAGGGTTTTTCTTGTACTTTCATCATTACAAACCCTAGCTAGGCAAAATTGCTCTTAAAACCCTAATGATTCTAACCTATTTCATTTAACAGGCTTAGGATCATCTTCCAACAACATAGTATCACATATATCAAATTAAAAGTGATATTTTCTCTTTTACCCTAAGTTAGGGTTTCTAAGTGCTTAATCATTCTTATTTGGTTTAAAACCCTAAATCATGCAAGAAACATCTAGATCAGGTTCAAGTTCATTATTAACTAACCAACAGGTTGCAAATACTCAATTTCAATAATTAAGTAACATGAGCTCAACCAATATGCTCAATTAGGGTTTTAAGGTCCATTAAAGCATATTTGTGTATATGGAACCTTAAATTAATTAAACTATGCATAATCATTATCCTTTTGGATCTAATGTGTCCTTTTATAATCAATAGGTTAATATCAACTTTAAACATCCATATAACCCTTCCCAGATTATTAATCATCATAGATTAGGGTTTCTTAAGCATTAATGCATTAAAGTTGATAACTTCAACTAATTTTCGAATTTCAAGAGGAATTGGGATCTAATGCTATTTTTAATGTATTCCTCACATTTTTTTGAGCAAAATTCATATATTATATGTATCAATACGAACTACCATTAATTAGATACAATTTTTACAAAAATCACTTACTTGGATCAATGGGAGGCTGCCACATCAGCCTTTCCCATGCACCACGTAGCCGACCGAGAATATAACGAAATGACATGTTTGCCCTTGTGTAAGTGATCGACTCTTCACACCCCAGAGGGGTAAAAGCGTCCAACATCCTTTTAGGTTGTCTTCAACCTTACAACGCACGCTGCTGCCGCCACCGTAGGGGTTGGCGTGGCTTCGCCTCCCCTTCCCTGACCCCGACGGCCACCAGGGAAGGTTCGCCTACCTTTGTTGCACCTCCACGCATCTAGGGATGCCCTCCGCTCACGGCCAGAGCAGCTGGCCAGGTATGCAACTCGCGGCCGGTCTTGCAGCTGTGCTACTACTGTTGTGCATGGGCTAGGGCATGGTGACGATGGCTGAGTTTCTCTCAAGAAATGAGGGGCATTGTGCTTCCATCGCAACCCCTACATGGCTCCTCATTGCTTTAGGGGTTGTACTACTCCCTATGTTAGGGTTTTGAGCAAAAACAAGGTGTAGAAGAGGGTGGGATGCCTGAGATCCTATTGGATTTGAGGTTAAGGATCCAACCCTTATGTAGGGGAGGTTAGCAATGCCCTAGCATGCTTGCCCATGAGGAAAACTAGGCCCCTTTATCTATTGGAAACCTCCTTTCCTTGTTTAGGTGTAACTCCTCTTTTAATTATTTCCTTGATAATCCATATTCCTTAGTTATTAGAGAATCTGAAAATTATTACTTTTACTCTCTTTGTGCTTGGCTTTTAATCCATTGTCCACAAATTTTTACTTCCTTATAGCAAATAGTATCTCTTTTTGATAACACCAAAAAGTCATTAACTATATAGCACATTATTCTCATATTAAGACTTTTTGTATTATTTTTATTTTCTCTTCTTTCTATTCTTACCTTCTCAATTCTGACTCCTTGGACCCCAAGAAATCGTAGGAATTCAAAATTCCTTTTTAAGGATACTTCTTATCTTTCTAGATGCATCTACGTCCTTTATTTCCCATTATCTCATTTATTGTTTTTTTTTAAGATTTCTTTTCAAGGATTTCTCTTCATCTTTTATTTCCATTTTCCTCTTTTCCTATTTCTTCCATTAGAAATCATATGTAAACGAAATTCATTCAATTGTGGCCATCAATGGAACTTTCTAGAGATTTCTATGTATTTCACATAAATATATTGCTTAATATCCATTATCTTTTAATTTTTTTCTATTATTTGGACTTTTCCTCTTTTCTTCTCTTTTATATCCATTATTGGATTGACATAATAGTAGGAATCATGAAATTCCTATCAAAAGGGAGATTTGAAAAGAAATCCATCCTTTGGAGCAAAGCATACAACCTTCTCAATTCAAGTCCATATTCATAAAATCATTACATTTCAATTTTGAAAACACATGTAAATTTGAGGTTGTAACAGTGGACAAAGTGTGCAGTTAAGGCTAGTGGTGGTGTGTGCGGCCAATCGTCATTCCTGAAACTCTACTAGAGCCTTGGGCAGTGAGCCCAGGTGTTACACTCTCCCTTAGGAAAGGGAATGTGTTGACTTGGTAAGGCGATCTACCATAACCCATATTGCATCCCGACCTCTCTTGGTCCAGGGGAGACCCATGACAATACCCATGGTGACCTGCTCCCATTACCTCTTGGGGACTCCTCATTATATGTAGAAACTTCATTGGGTTACTGGTGTTCAGCCTTCACCATCTGGCATTTATGGAAATTGGCCACATGCAACTCTATATCCTTCTGCATCCTAGGTTTTCAAGGTATTATTGTAAACATTAACCATCCTAGTAGTACCACGATGTACGGCGTATGTAAAATCATGAGCTTCTTGCATAATATGATTCCTCAAGGGTTACTCCTCAGAAACCCTAAAATGCTCTAGCTGTGGGTCTCACTACCTTCTTTTCTTGGGAGGTGTATCTGAGGTTCTTATAACAACCCTTTTACCTCATCAAGCTCTGAGTTGGCTAACTGAACAACCACTAACTCGACCAATAGGTCTTGTTGTATTAGGATGTTAGACATACATGTCTCATATTCTAACGATTATAGGGTTCACCTAGTAACCCCTTCTAGCCTCTATATTGGCTAAACAAGACAGTTGTACACATGAGCTGTGTCTCGACTAAGAGCATTTGTTACCACATTAATTCATTTATGTTCTAGGTGATGGTGAAAACATAAACCTTCATTCCACTCATCATCCCTGTTTCAAGTTTAGGTCAATCTCCGTCAAGAGAACTTTGAGTTGTTACTCCCATCATCTCAGTTACCAAACCCAAAATGGTAACTCAAAGATTCCAAACTATCTAGATAGGTATGTTCTCATATTACCCTTGTTCTTATTATGCTTTCAAATCATCTATCCAATATATTCTCCAAAGGGTGTGGTACTTCCTTCAATCCTCAAACATCATAGAAGGGTTTCATCTCACATCACCTCTATCTTTAGTATATGGCATGCATTTTCTCCTGTCTCTCATACCCATAACAAGATGAAATAAGCATTTGGTTGTAGTCTAAATACAGAGTTCATCCCGTTCCAAGAGTAGAGATGGTGCATCACACATCGCCATCATTCTTTGCAATCTAAGTTGAAACATACTTCACATGACTTCTCAACATGAACATATCCATTATGGGTCTACACCCATGGGAAGACTTTTCCCATCACCTTTGGATCTTAACATCTCTCTAATGTACAATCCTTAGTCATTACCTCAAGGTCTCTAGGGTGCCGGTACTTTTGGGGTGATATGACCCTTATGCATCTAGGGAGTTCCTCTCACATTTATCTCTTAGGCCCCATGAACTCATGAAGGTGGCCAGCCTCATAACCCATGATTCTCGGGAAAAGGTAGTTGTTACCTCCCGATCCTATGGTCTTGTGCATCCAGGGAACAGACAACTCCTACTCCCGTCGGTCTTATCCCTATTTGACCTTAGTGTTGACTTAGGATTTTATTGTGGTACATCTCCATCTTGAATCCTTACCCAAAACTACATCATATCTCTGGGCACTCATGGTTAAACTTACATCCTTTCATAGGGATCATGGTGACCTACCTATCTCGGTTTGGCCCCATACGAGTTACCTCCATGGCAACATATCCTCATGCCCCTGAGATGTGGTCACACATGGGTCTATAGATTCATGCTCCTACTATGTTCTCTTACACTTAGTTCATCAATCTCTTATAAGTGACCTCCTTAGGTTACCTTAGACCTAATCAAAAGTTGGTGCCCACCCTAACTGAAGGGTCCCTCCCCAGGACTAGAGAAAACTATCACTTGATAGTAACCAATGTCACAAAATGTTCTTACCTCCAAGGTTTACATCATCATATATATACTTAGATCCTAACATGATACTTATGCACATAGCTAGCAAGAAGATAACCTACTAAGCCATTTTGAGTTCCACAGTATGTCAGACTTGTTTGTCATACCTCAAGGTTGGACCAATATCATGCATGCATATGTCACCAACTTGTGTGAGTGGTTCATTAAACATATGTCTCAGTTTGAGTGGGGTTTCCTTTTTCTGTAACACGTGAGGGGGTGCCATACTCACATACTATGAACTCAATCAGCTTTGTGAGCATCATGCGCACCAGGTACTACTACTTCCCCTCTTTGGTCTAGGAGCCCCAGGTTCACCTCTTATGCATCAGCTATCTAACTGCATGCTCAGTTGTTCAACCATGAATTGAACCTATACCAGATATGGCATGTACATCCTAACACTCTTCTACGTGAACAACCTTTAGAGTCCTACAACATGACAACCAAATGGGTGTGAGGCCTCACAACTTGCTATCATACCATACCTCTTTAGGGTTTTTGGAACTCTCTGTCCTACACCTAAAAGGTAGGCTCTCATATCATCCATACATTTGTTCAGGAAGCCTCTTTCTCACTTCTAGGGTTTGGTTTCAAGGTACAATAGGCCTCCAAGGATCGTGCATGAGGCAACCACATATATCTACCCAGGGCCATCTATTCCAGGTCATATTATACCAAATTCCTCATGTCTCTGAGTTTATGTTTCCAACATTCTTCATCGGGGTCTCGCTCTCTCTCTAGAGCTAACCCTAGGACTGGTCCTACCAATGGAGGTTCTCTCTCATAAGATGGGTCAAGCTCTTAAGGATACACGTCTATCCCCACTTGGGTGATACGTACTTTCAAATCTCATGTTTAGATAAGATCATCTGAAGATCTACATGCTCGTCTCATAAACTATCAGGCATGACCTATTGGCTTAGGTATAAAACTTGTTGTCAGCCTTGCTGACATTCTCTTATATTCAGGTGCATGCCTCTTTTGTACTCATAAATACATGTTAGGGTTCCTATATGATCACCACTAACCTTCTAAATGAGGGAGCTATCCCTCACCCTTAACAGGCACGACCCACCCAAGGTCGGGTCACTAAAAGGCATTAGGGTCAAACAACCAGACATAGTTTCATGCTTCTCTGGTGTACTCAAAACCTTTACATAAAGAATGCATGTCTAACCCATGTACTTGAAGGTATAGAAGACTAAGGTATCCAACTTATCTTGACATCTATTATCTAACTACCGCTTATGGTTTGGGTTGAGCATCGTCCTCAGAGGATGCATCAAGTCTCTTCCTGGAGGTCTTCTTCCTACAGGGCTAACTCTCTCCTCATCATCCTACAAGATGGTCTAACCTCAACGTTCTCCTGAGGGGTAACCAACGACACAACAACACAGGCCATGCAACCTAAGCATGTAACTAAACTCAGTCTAAGTTTTTAATTATAAAAACTTATGTCCATGACATGTTTCTTACATGCTTTTTATTATTTGGTGGAGGATTCCTTAATCCTTATTATACTTACCCTAAACTCGGGAGGGTGGTGGAGAGAGAGAAAACCCTAATCTCATAAAGTTATTCAATGAAACAGGGTAGAGAAGGGATGAAGACATATCAGACAAGACATAGAGGTATCTTATTTTGAGTCAAATCTGCCATTTTGGCTAGGCAGTCACATAGAATCTGGGAATCCTCATAGACCGACTAGAGGGGCAGAGGAAAATCTTTCCAGCCCCTGAATCGTGATCCTTTTCTAGACACCTCCATCATTGGAAAATCCTATAATAACTCTCTTGGGTTCTAAAGAGTTTGTAAAATTTAATAATTATTAGAGATTAAATGGAAAACCATGCTCTGATACCAAATGTAAAGACCACGCTTCCCAGTAACCCCCAATTAAGGAAGACCAAGAATTTAGAGCCCTTATCCCAAAACAGGATCAATGGTTTTGCAAATAATAAAAAATAATTAATAAATTCTACCAAGGACTAAGCTTAAAATAGGATAAAATTTTACTTTTCACATACCTTTCAAAAATAGGAATCTGAAACTTCTACCCACTGTAGAGTTCTGTCTAACTAAATCCCCCTTTAGGATTTAACTTTATTCTTCACAAATTCCACTTTAGTGTTTATCCAATTTCAGATATTCCTAAAATGTTGACAAACAAAATGTCGGTCAGTATAATGAATTATACTAGTATGTGGGGGAACCAAAAACTTGCATCTATTTGTAACAACATAATGCAACCAAATTATTGTTTAACAGATCAAACTTTACATATTAAAATAACTACTCAATCCCTACATATCCTTGCCTTTGTGTTGTCCCTACAGTGGACATGGATACTACCTCTTTCATATGGTAGATCTCAAAAAGCCCTTATGATCCTACCTTACAAGTAGATCACGACATAGGGTTGTGTTAGTCGTATGGTCCTACCCAAGGGTAGACCAACACATCAACTCATGATAACCTAATGATCCTACCCCAAGGGTAGACCATGTACTAGTTCATCCATCTCATCATCATCAAAGCTATAAGGGAGGACTAGGATCTGAGCTAGTCATGCACATATATTTATGGTGATAGTCATAGTCACTTTATAGTTGAATGAAATAAAAGTCAACCAAGCAGTTATTTCTAAGAAACGAATAAAACCTCAGAAGTTTCCGTGAAACAAGAATGATTAGTCATAAGCGTAACCACATACCTGACTTGGAGTCTCAAATATGAGCAAGATATCCAATCTAATCAAGATATCCAATCAAGCAAGACAAGCAACCAATCAAGCAATCTTGATCTGGAAAAATATGTGCAAAACCTAATGGTTACCATCACATCCTAAACAACTCCTTATTGACTTGGGACACCTTTCTATGGTTGCTAATCCAAATTAGGGTTCATTAGGGTTTCTTAGATTAATTTCTCAATCTTTATCCTTTTTAGGTCAAGAAACCCTAAAACAACATTTCTATGTTCAAAACCCTAATTATCCAATTAAGCCTCTCTATCATCAATTTGGCTTAGGATTAATCTAACTTCATCTCATTTATAAGATCTCAAAATAAACTCATTAAAAGTCATTAGCACCTAGATTAGGGTTTCTAAGCCCATTAATGCACTTTATTCATATGAAACCCTAAATTGAGCTCATTGAGCATAAAGACCATCTCTTTATATCTAAAACATCCTTTTTATTATCAACATGTTAATATCATCTTATATTATCCAAAGAACATCATTAAATTCACTAATCATCAAAACTTAGGGTTTTTCATTAATAACACCATTAAAGGTGACAAATTTATATACTTCTCAAATTGTAAGCAGAATTATGCTTCAATTATATTTTTATTGGATTCCTCATATTTTTCTTAGCAAGATCTATATATTATATGCCACCATCAAAGCTACACATAATTTACTAGAATTATTGTAAAATTACCTTCAATGGGCCAATAGAAAGATGCCATGTGAGTAGTTTGTCCCTACCCTACCTCATGCTGGTCTCGACTGGGCCAACGTGCTTTTTCCATATTGGCACCCCAAACTTATGTGGGCCAGATGGAAAACAATTATAAAGGTCAAAAATACCCTTCCTTCATAAATATGACGCGGGGCATAAGGGTAATTTTGCTCATCTTCATCTCCTTCCTCCGGTCTTCCGTGTTGCCCGCTTCTGTGTTGCGCCTGGCTAGGTCAACAACAAGGTTGACTCCGGACACCAGGTCTCTTGAGCATTGGGCAAGGAGAGAAAAACCTATGCCACCAAATAGGGCGATCCAGAGATGATCTGGTCTGGAATCTCATCTCAAATTCAGTGAGCAAATTTCTAGACTCTTTCTGAGATGACCCGACATCAAATCAAGCCATCACCAGTAATAAATTATGGAATCACCATAAATAGAGGATTAATGAAAATCACTAGATTTAAAACCATTTTGCAAAGAGATCAATTTCCAGGAAACTCTTAAAGAAAGAACCAAAGCTTTATATACATCAGGGTTCACATTGTAAAAACATTGTACCATTTCATCTCGAGGATAACATATACCAGTTGCTTTGCCCAAACATATACATATGCAACATAAAACCTTGAAGCAATCAAGCTAAAATCTCAAATCGTTCATAAAACCATCACATACTAACTCCCAAGGACATAAGAGTACAGAGACGACACATAAGACTTCTATCTACAAGACACAACAGATAGTATACTCAACCTGAGTTGTTACTACTGTTCCTAATATTGTCATTCTTACTATTGTAGTTCAGGGACAACAGTCCTATGTCACTAATAGAACTCATGGATTAATCAATTATGCAAGAAAAATTGAAATTGAAAGTAGATCATCAAATATGGCAAAATTGAAGGTGAGTAATAACATAATTGGGTTCAAGTTATATAATCCACCTCAAGAACAACTTCAAAGATCCAATATCCAAAGCTTCACATTCCCAAGGTTGAAGATGAGCTTCAGAACTCCTCTATATGCAAAGAATAACCATGGATAAGTATTTGGTGAAGAAGAAAAGAAAGGAAGATCACAACCCTAGATCCATGCTTTAATCCAAGGTTGAAGATGATCATGGCTTCACCTTAGTGTTAAGACTTGAGCTCCTTCTTGATCCTTAGCATCATGCACAATACGTAACCACTCATGCATGATATCCCTTTACTTGAGGCCAATATCACTTCACTTGTGGTGGATATTACTTCACTATGGCCGATATCACCTTGCTATGGCTGATACCAAGGCTCCGTGCAGGATACCCCTTCACTATGCACGATATCTAAGAGAAAGAGGGTGGTAATATTTGAAAATTTTCACTAGTAGGTGAAAGGAATGGTATATATAGTTGTGGTTCATGAAAAAGAGTATATTTGAGGTGTCATCGCTTTACACTACTAGGTGCCACGTGTGCATGCATGGTTGACACGTGTCCCTACATGCATATTTATATTGACATGCAAAACTCTTAAGGATAATCTAGGGATAAGATTTCGGCCCTTAGTTATCTTATTGAGCAAGGTATTTCAACTCAACATCCCTTTATTCACAAACTGATACACTTTTTCTAAGGAAAGTTGCAAGCCATTGCACATCCCCTCCTTAAGGTTCTTAGCTCATCATGGACAAGGACAAGAGTTCACAAACTAATATGAGACTCCCTCTATGTCTCCTTAGCTGATAGACACTCTCATAACAAGTCTACAACTTGATACAACTCATATAAGGGATACACATTCAACCCTTTCTTGGTCTTTTCATCACCAAGAGTACCATAATTCAAACATTATTCAAACATGGTTTCTCCTTCTTTCTCTCTCCTATAGATGATACTAGGAGGGAGTAGGGACACTCTAGAAGTGGTAGTTTTCATATCAACCCTACATATTGGCTAAGTACCAAAAATTGGTGCACAAGTCACTAGCATTACTCAAACACGTTTCAATTTGAAATTTAGGCTTTCCACAAGCTTCCCATTAGCATCTTTCTCTCTCTTATGATGCTAAAACACATGAGGTATATTTAACATGTAACATTTTGCAATATAACCCCTCATCTTGGGTAAATTGGACTTTACACCCAACTATCATATAATGCACAAATAGTTTGCAATTAAGCTGAAACTTGAAAATTAAACTCACAAAGAGTCTTAATTACTTTTCAAAAACTTAAAAAAATTATAAATAACTTTCTTAAGAAAAACTTCTAGGTTAGGCCATAACCCATGTTGGGATGTTACAATTATCAACCCCTAAAAGGGATTTATTCCCTGAAATCGCAAGAGAAAAGAGAAGGGTACTTCCTCCTCATCTCTTCCTCTAGCTCCCATGTGGCTTCTTCAATACCAAGGTGATGCCAGAGAACTTTCACAAGAACTATGTCTTTCTTTTTCAACTTCTTGATTCTTCTGTCAAGAATCATCAATGGACCTTCCACATAGGATATATCTTCATTCAATTCTACCTCTATAGGTTGCAATACCAACTCTGTATCAGGATGACACTTTCTCAGCATAGATATATGAAACACTAGATGTAGTCTATGTAGCTCAGGTGGGAATTCCAACCTATAGGCTACCTTTCCAATCTGTGTTGTCACTAGGTAAGGTCCCATAAATCTAGGAGCTAACTTACCCTTTTTGCCAAATCTGAGAACACCTTTCCAAGGAGAGACCTTGAGATACACTCTGTCTCCAACTTGGAACTCTAAAGGTCTATGGTGTTTATCGTCATACAACTTTTGTCTATCTTGTGCAGCCTTCAACTATTGTTGTATTACTTTAATCTTTTCAATTGTCTATTGCACTAATTCAGGACCCAGAAGTTGGTATTCTCCTGTTTCATACTAGCATAATGAAGATCTACAACGTCTACCATATAATGCTTCATATGGTGCCATATCAATACTAGTCTGATAACTATTGTTGTAGGCAAACTCTATTAAGCTCAAGTGTAAGTCCCAACTTCCTACAAACTGAAGAACACATGCCCTAAGAAAGTCTTCCAAAGTCTATATAGTCCTTTTTGATTTCCCATCTATCTGAGGGGGAAAAGTTGTGCTAAACTTTAACTGCATACCCAAGTCTTTATCTAATCATTCCCAAAAACAACTTGTAAACTGGGGACCTCCATCAGACACAGTTGTAGTTGGAACTCCGTGTAACCGCACTATCTCATCTATATAGATCTGTGTAAGTTTTTTAGCAGTATATGTTGTTTTAATAGGAAGAAAATGTGTTGTCTTAGTCAAACTATCAACTACCATCCAAATGGAATCATGACCTTTTGGTTGTTCTAGGTAGACCAACCACAAAGTCCATTGTTCTGTGATCCCATTTTCATTGTGGTATAGGTAAGGGTTGTAATGTTCCTACAAGCTTCTGGTGCTTTAACTTGTTGACATACCGGACACCGCATAACAAACTCAGCTACATCTTTCTTCAAAGTAGGCCACCAATACATATCTTTTAAGTTATGATACATTTTAGTATTCCCTGGGTGCATTGCATACATGGATGAATGAGCTTCCTCCATAACTATCTTTCTTAAATCATTGGCATTAAGTACTATCATCCTACTATGGTAACAGACTACTTCATCCTCTGACCCATGGAAGTCATCCCATTTCTCACTACCATACTCTAATCTACTATATCACCATATCAGCCTGTTGTGCCTCTTTAATTTGTTGTCTCAGAGTAGGTTTCACATGCATATTGGCCAGCAATCCGGCTAACAAAGATACTTCTAGCTATATATTCATTTGTCTCAAAGAGACAAACATGTCCCGTTTCAAGCACATTAAAGAATATAATTGTGCTTTATCTATGGGTGGAGATGAAGATGTTCTACTCAATGCATCTACCACTACATTAGCTTTCCCTAGATAATCAATTGTACAATAGTAGTCCTTGATTAATTTCATCTAGCAACATTGTCTCATATTCAGCTTGTGCTGTGAGAAGATGTACTTTAAGTTTTTATGTTCTGTGAAAATCTGACATGTTTCTCCATAGAGATAATGCTTCCAGATCTTCAATGTGTGGACCATTGCAGCTAACTCTAGTTCATGCAAAAGAAACCACATGATCACTCCGCATCAACACACATCCTAGACCATTCTTAGAGGCATCACAAAAAACAATGTATCCCTTTCCCTTCTGAGGTAAAACCAAGTGCACTGGTCAACCTTTCTTTCAACAACTGGAAAGAATGTTGACACTTGTCATTCTAGACAAAAAGAATCTCCTTCCTGGTCAACCTAGTTAGGGGTAATGCTAAAGAACTAAAGTCTTTAATAAACCTTCTGTAGTAACCTACCAGATCTAGGAAACTATGAATCTCAGTTGGTGTCTTGGGCTGTTCCCACTCTACAACAAACTCTACTTTCTTAGGATCAACATGAAAACCTAAAGAAGATATAATGTGTCCTAGAAAAGACAATTCTGACAACTAGAACTCACACTTGCTAAATTTAGAATATAGTTGGTGTTGTCTCAAAAAAGTCAAGGCTTGACGAAGGTGTTGTTCATGTTGTTGACCATCTCTACTCTATATCAGGATGTTGTCTATGAAGACTACTATGAACTTATCAAGGAATGACTGGAAGATTCTATTCATCAACTCCATGAAGGTGGTTGGTGCATTAGTTAGTCCAAACGACATAACTATGAACTCATAATGACCATACCTTGTCCTAAAGGCTGACTTAGGTATGTCATCCTCCTTGATACATAACTGATGATATCTTGATCTTAGATCTATCTTAGAGAACATTGTTGCACCACGTAACTGGTCAAACAGATCATCTATCCTTGGTAGAGGATATTTGTTCTTTATAGTAACATTGTTAAGCTGTCTACAGTCTATGCATAATCTCATAGAGCCATCTTTCTTTTTAACTAAAAGAACTGGAGCACCCCATGGCAAAGTACTTGGTCGAATGAAACCTTTCTTGAGTTATGCCATCTCAGTAGGAGCCATCATATAAGGTGTTTGGGCTATGGGTAGGGTACCCAGAATTAAATTAATCTCAAAATCAATCTCTCGAGGTGGAGGAATATCTAGAAATTCTTCAGGAAAAACATCTGTGAATTCCCTGACAACAGGAACTTCAGAAAGACTACGACTCTCTACTTTAGTATCTACCACATGTGCCAAGAATGCTTCACATCCTTGTCGCATCAACCTCTCAGCTACCATTGCTGATACTAGATAGGTTGGAAGAATCTTTCTATCCCCATGAATGACCCATGTCTCATCGCTGTTTGTGAATATAGCTTGCTTGGAACCACAATCCAAGACAACCTTATACTTGTCTAGGGTATCCATCCCAAGAATAACATCAAAATGATGCATCTCAAGTGGTATAAGATCCACCTAAATGTTGTGTTCTGAAAAAGAAAGAACACTGGGAGAACATACCTCCCACAACACCGCAGATCTAACTAACATAGTTTCTAATAACAGACTATATGTTCTATGACTGACAGTCATATAACAGTCATGAATCACTTCTCGAGTGATAAAGGAATGTGTAGCACCCAGATCAATAAAAATAGATACGAAGTAGGATGAAGACATATCAGAATGAAACAATTCCATCTGACATGTCACGACTCGTGGATTGACCACCGCCTCCAGTTGATTCATAGCATAGAATCTTGTCATTGCCTATTGTCGACCCCGTGCTCTATTGTTTGGTGCAGATAAACCTGCTTGGGACGTCTGTCCACATCCTCATGTTCCACTACTAAATTGTTGTCTCTGAGAGCCTTGTTGACTCTACCGCGGTGGTTGGGTTACCTCCATGTCCCTAACTAGACAATCCTTTATGATATTCCCTATCTACCTACACTTGTAGCAGACTCTGTCCTACTGTGGTCTCGATGGTCCTGTCATTGACATCGATGTTGTGGTATGGGCTCCACTTGATAGAAAACTATGGCCTCTACCCCTTCTTGATGTCCATTGCGTTTGTGCATTGAACCTCTGTGGTTCTACTAGTGCAGAAAACCTTAGTTTCTTAAAATTTCTAGATCTCCGCCCCTAGAACTGGGCAAGTACTTTCCTACTGTTAGCCTCATGTTTCTTAGTCAAGGACCTCTCTATCCACCTAACTGACTCCATAAAGGTGGAAAACCTCTCTCTATTCTCTAGAGCAGATATAGGTGTGGTTAACTCAGCATTCAGACCCTTCTCAAAACACTGAATCCTCTCCTCATCCATAGTAGCCATGTATGGACAAAATTGCAGAAGCTCGATGAACTTAGCTTCATACTCACTAATCTTCATCGGTCCTTGTCTAATCCGCTCAAACTATGAGATTTTCTCATCTAGATAAGTCTTGGGAAAGTATCTACTAACAAACTTACGTCAAAATTCCTACCATCAGACCTCAACACTAAGTCTTTTCTCTTCTCCAATGGCCCACCAATGGCTAGCGCTTCCTTTCAAAAGGTACACAACATGACTAACTTTATCAATCTCTGGAATGATAAGGATTCTAATGGCTTTATCCAGTTTAGTGAGCCATGAATCTACGTCTGCTGGTCAGCTATACCGACATACTTGGTAACTCCTACCCGGCATAACTACTCAAAGGTCTTTCCAGATCCATCTCCTTCATTGGGAACTGGTTCCTTAGGTGCTGATGCTGGCACCCGATCAGCCATATGTGTCATTGTAGTCATGAACTACCCAAAAAGAGCATGAAAGGTTGGGTTTTCTAGTAGGGCTTGATTGAGCTGGGGATTCTCAGGCACTGATTCCTCTCTAGCCTAATCCCTTACACCTCCTCTTGGTGCAGCAACACTACTCTCAGTAGCATGTTCTTTGTGTGCTCCAACCATCTTTTAGCTTTACTTTTTCTCCTATATGAGTAGAAGTCACTATAAGATAAACTGGAGGACACTAGAACAGACTCGAAAACATTAATCCTATGTCTCTATAGACTCAACGAACCTTAGACTCTGATACCAAAACTTTGAGACGACCCGACATCAAATCAAGTCGTCACCAGTAATAAATTGTGGAATCACCATAAACATCAACTTAATGAAAATCACTAAGAATTAAAACCATTTTGCAAAGAGATCCATTGCTAGGAAACTCTTAAAGATTGTACAAACATATACATCAGGGTTCACATTGTACAAACATTGTACCATTTCATCTCGAGGATAACATGTACCAGTTTCTTTGCCCAAAAATATACATAAGCAACATAAAACCTCAAGGCAATCAAGTCAAAATATCATATCATTCATAAAACCATCACATACTAACTCCCAAGGACTTGAGAGTACAGAGACGACACATAGGACTTCTATCTACAAGGCACAACAGACAATACACTCAACTTGAGCTATTCCTGTTGTTCCTATTGTTGTTGTTCTTCCTCTGCAGTACGATCTCTACCTCCTCGTGCACGTCCACCTAAAAACTGTGGATCCCACAGGGTGAGACAATTGTCCCATCAAGAGATATAACTCTCTGCCAATAATATTATTATCACAGGTAAACATTATAAAGCTGAGCAGAGGGTACTTTATATAAATAAGCACGTCTAATCATTGTTCAATTGCAGTGCAAAGCAATAGCATTGATAAGATAGTTCAACTATCCATAATAGAGCTATAGATCATCTATTTGCTTTATAAGGAATATGAAGAACATGTATAACATCTACCAACTAAGATGTATAAAAGTAATGAAGCATCAACCAATGTTTTCTATATTCATACCTTAAGAAAATACACTACACGGCTGATTACATGTTCACAATCACACTTATGCCCAGAGGAGATGAGGTATACAGCTCATACTCCAACCGACCACAGCTACGTAAAGCATCGGTACCATACAAGGTCAATAAAAGAGTCAGCTTCCAAGACCTCACCCATCTCAATCAGTACAAGACTACTGGTAGGCCATCTTGTGTCAACTACAATTAGCTTACCAAGGTATACTGGTATCTTTGCTATAGAGCTACAACCACAATATGCACTCTCTTTGGGATGATCACAAAGTTTTCCTGATTTATTTTCGTTGGGATTGTCACTGAGCTTTCCCAGTTTATTTTCATCGGGATGGTCACTGAGCTTTCCCAGTTTATTTGGGGATTACACTAAGAAACCCTTGTATAAAGAAGATTACATATTCAACAATATGTATACCATGTTAAACTCATCACACCATTCAACGAATCCTGACACTGAATGGATCTATGGCCTGGGCAATAAGATTCCACTTGATTAATTAGGAGTATTATATTATCTTTTAGCATCAACCAAGTTATAAGCAAGAATTGTAACATATTCTACAAAGAAAGGTGTAACACATTTATCAAGTACTTTCATGATCTTTGGAACACATACAACTCATAGGATCTCAATCCTTTATCACATTACTAGGAATTCTCATCTCTTAGCATTATCATCATCATGATTGCTAGATCTGGGTATTCAAACCCTTAGTTCATCACTTAACACTGTTACCACTTATCAAGTAACCATTACCTCTAGGTCATTAGACCAAGGTATACATTATACTTGTTGCACAAGTATTTCAATATCTCACAAATCCCATTTAGATCTGTATCATATGAACATCATAGCCCATACGTGGCTATGCTCATCATCTCATGATACATGCATCGCTAGTATTTCATGATAACAGCAATATCAAATGCATATCATCACCATGAAATACAAGAGAAATACAACCTTCCCATTATTAGGGTTAGGGTTTCCCCTTATTTAACCGATTAGGGTTTCAAGATCATATAATCAAGGATCAAACCCTAATTCATACTCCACACATATTAGGAGTATCAATGTATGATCATAACATGATGATCACACAACTTATAAGTTTCTCTCTCATCCTTACTAGGATGTTTGATTGCATCATACTTTATTAAAATGGCTCAACCCTTTCTTCAAGGTACATTGGCCTACTTATCAAAATACATTAAACTCTTTACATCTTAATGTATTACTTGACATAACACACTTCCTGTGTTACTCCATCAAGTACATTGAATTGAGGTGTTTCCACCATATTGGGCATTTAGGTGTGTACTTAACACCATATTGTGCTTGAGGTGTATCCTCATCACCATATCATGCTCCCATATTGGGTTGTTTCATCATAAGGGGTTTGCATATCGAGTTATACACTTATGCCCATAACTCTTCAAACCTTCATGGTATCATCCTACCCTTCATCATGTGATAAGTGATAGGCTAGATAATAGGTTAGTCTAAACTAAACCAGGTGTACAAATCAATAGGGTTTGGAGTTCCAATGTATATCGGGTTCCACCTTACCATGTTAAGTTTCAACACCATATCGGGTTAGAGTATATACTTGACACCATGTCATGCATAGGGTGTGTGCTTGACCCCATATCGTGCACAAGGTGTATGCTTGATACCATATCATGCACAAGGCGTGCACTTCATCATCATAACGTGCATAAGATATATGCTTCATCATTTTATCGCGCTAGTGGTGTGTTCACCTCACCATATCAGGTGAGAGGTGCTTCAACCCGATATCAGGTTGGACCATGATGATGTCATCATCATCAAGCTCAAGACCTTCATTCTTACTATTCTAGTTCATGGTCAACAGCCCTATGTCACTAATAGACTCATGGATTCATCAATTATGCAAAAAAATTTGAAATTGAAAGTAGATCATCAAATATGGCAAAATTTGAAGGTAAGTAATAACATAATTGGGTTCAAGTTATATAACCCACCTTAATAACAACTTCAAAGATCCAAGCTCCAAAGCTTCATGTTCCCAAGGTTGAAGATGAACTTCACAAATCCTCTATATGTAAAGAATCACCATGGGTAAGTATTTGGTGAAGAAGAAAAGAAAGGGAGATCACAACCCAAGATCCATGCTTTAATCCAACGTTGAAGATGATCATGGCTTCACCTTAGGGTTAAGACTTGAGATCCTTCTTGGTCCTTAGCATCATGCATGATACCTCACCACTCATGCATGATATCCCTTTACTTGAGGCTGATATCATTTCACGTGTGGCCGATATTACTTCACTATGGTCGATATCACCTTGCTATGGCCGATATCACCTTGATATGTCCTACACCAAGGCTCTATGCATGATACCCCTTCACTATTCATGATATCTAAGAGAAAGAGGGTGGTAAGATTCGAAAATTTTCACTAGTAGGTGAAAGGAATGGTATATATATTTGTGGTTCATGAAAAAGAGTATATATGAGGTGTCATCACTTTACACTGCTAGGTGCCACATGTCCATGCATGGTTGACATGTGTCCCTACATGCATATTTATCTTTACATGCAAAACTCTTGAGGATAATATAGGGATAAGATTTTAGCCCCTAGTTATCTTGTTGAGCAAGGTATTTCAAATCAACATCACTTTATTCACAAACTGATACACTTTTTCTAAGGAAAGTTGCAAGCTGTTACACATCACCTCCTTGAGGCGCTTAGGTCGTCATGGACAAGGCCAAGAGTTCACAAACTGATATGAGACTCCTTCTATGGCTTCTTGACCAATAGGCACTCTCATAACAAGTCTACAACTCGATACAACTCATATAAGGGCTTCACATTCAACCCTTTCTTGGTCTTTTCATCACCAAGAGTACCATAATTCAAACATGATTCAAACATGGTGTCTCCTTCTTTCTCTCTCCTTTATATGATACTAAGAGGGAGTAGGGACACACTAGAAGTGGTAATTTGCATATCAACCCTACATATTGGGTAAATTACAATTTGTACCAAAAAATGGTGCACAAGTCACTAGCATTATTCAAACAAGTTTCAATCTGAAATTTTGGCTTTCCACAAGTTGCCAATTAGCATATTTCTCTCTCTTATGATTCTAAAACACATGAGGTATATTCAACATGTGACATTTTGCAATACAACCCCTCTTCTTGGGTAAATTTTACTTTACACCCAACTATCATATAATGCACAGATAGTTTGGAATTAAGCTCAAACTTGAAAATTAAGATCACAGAGAGTCTTAATTACTTTTCAAAAGCTTAAAAAATGTTTATAAATAACTTACTTAAGTAAAACTTCCAAGTTAGGCCATAACCCAGGTCAGGGATGTTACACTTTCATGAACCGGAGAGAGAGAGAATAGTGGGAAAGGAGAAAGGACTTTATTGTACCCCGATTTCCTATTTTGGCCTGAGGTAGGAGACAATGTGCCCACTGTTGATCTAAAGATCAATGGCCAAGGAGCTGACGCATCAAAAGAGCAAGTCCGAGATTTCTAATTTGAATATTGTGACATTTAACAATATCCCTCTCACTTTAGAAATTCTTAGAAAAATCATATCTCCTAAACCGCTTATCTGTTTGATCCCAAATTTTAGAGAAAGCCCATAATGACTTAAGCTACTCGTGTGCCACATTTGGGACTCAAATTCAAAAGTATGAGAGACTTTTCTTCATATGCAAGTTAGCACTTAAAAAGGCATATTATATATATTTCTCTCACTCTTACTCTTTTGTTCTCTTTGTTTGGATTCCTTTTACCATTAGAAAATTTATGGATTTGAAATCTTATCCATGGTGATTCAATCATACATATTTCCACATATTTGTCATATTTTCATTATTATCTCAATTTCTTGTCTTATTTCTGCATTATTTGATTTCCTTCAATTTTCTTTTTATTTTTATCATCTTGGACTCACTAACATAATAGGGTCTACAAAATCATATATTTAAAGGAACTATTATCAAATAAATCCACTCATTACGCTTAAATCATACAATTCCCATAATCATACATTTATTTGGGAAATTGTATTTCAAACCATTCAAGCCCTAAAATTGGGGTTGTAACATACACCATCTCAGCTTCACAAATATGCCATATTCTTGACACCGTGGGAAAAATTAAGAAACCTTTCTTATTCCCTCACTTTACTCTTACATTTACCTCACTTTTCCCTCTCTTTCATTCACAATATCACCCCATCTTCTTTTTCCCTCCATCCATTCATGGTGCCACCACGACAGCCAAAGAGGTGCCCCTTCCTCCATCTTCCCTGGCAAGTGATAAGGACCATAGAAGGCCATAGAGAGATGTTAGACCTAGAAAACACCTTCATGTTCCATGAAGGCCACTCCCCTACCTTCTCTCCTTCCTCTAGAGAGGATCCCCTCCACATATACTATTGTCGCTTGTTCTCATGAAGAGGAGGATGATAGGAAATGGGAGGCAGCATCTGGAATAGTTCGGGAGCACCATGCCTTGGCTATGAGCATTAGGAAGCACGCTGCTCATGGTCCCACCATGAATGGGTGAGCAAGGTGGTTGGGCACCACTGGACCCGGGAGCATCCACCATGGACCTCAATCTAGCAATGTGCATCACACACGTAATTTTGGTAACAACCTTCTTTATTAATTCTAATGTTCTAGATCTAAAAACTTAAAAAATCATGACTTCTAGCTCCATGTTCCAAATTATATGATATTATATATCAATTGATCATATCAAAAATGCATGCAACCTAGGAATGGTTTCATGGCATGATTATGCTCCTACCTCTCCTGGTGTTCCAAAAATGCTCTCTTTTAATCCTCTTAACATGATTAATGTAATATTGTGTTAAATATTTATCAAATCATGACCCAATTGATGCTTTTAACTCTAATCAGTATCCTATGATGAACTCTTGTTAAAATTTTGACCTTGACCCTCTTTATGTTCCTTATTATGATATTTGACTCATATATGACCTAAAATGCACTTTGATTATAAGATTCTAGGTTTGATCTTTCAACATGATGGAAAATGACGCAAATCTCCATATTATCCCCAAATCAGTAATATACACCTCATGGTACTAATATCATCTTATGTTTCCCCTTTTCCTATTATCTTGTTCTATATGGTACTTAATATTTGAATATACCCCCTTTGGGTTGATGCATGATTATAGTTGAATCAAATGGTGAGTTTGTTCTATTTTATGCATCAAATTATTGCCCCATTTTATGCATAAAATTCACTTATATTATTTGAAATCTAGAACCATGTAGTTATTGGTGACTCTAACTCCTATGATGAGTCCTCTTATACTAAGGTGATGTTTGTAATACGGATTTGCCTAATGTGACCTATCTGGCTTGAATTGTGGTTATTATGGCTTAATGTTTATGTGGATCATTTTATCTTGTCCCCTAGATAAAAATAGGAAATCATCTATAATTCATGATATCTTTATGTGGATGTCCCACCTTAGTCTCACATTTAACATTAATCATATACATAAACTATATTAATGATGAGTAAACTATATTAATGATGACAAGTATGATTTAAATGTTTATATCCAAGGTTGGTCGGTTGATGCCTAGACTTTAGGGGACACCCATATACATTTAAATGAGTTTCTGATGGCATCTTCCCTGATCGGAATCATCCCTTATACTTGGACCACTTGACTTGATTAGATATGGCCCTTCTTTCCTTATTGTGAGTCTTTTGACCCTTAAGTGTGCAGAAAGTGACATGAATCTTGAAATAGTCATATATAATAGATGTAACCTCAAAATGACTTGAAACTTGAATACAACCTTTATGAAGGATCCTATATTAGTAAAAGATCATCAAGAATACTAATAAACAACTTTTAACCTAACTTGACCTAAACTCTAAAATGGAGCTAATTAGGGTTAATTATGAGAATCTAATACATGTATGTAATTGTGTTCTTAATTAGGTGTTTCTTTTGGCTATATGGTCAAGGATAGGTTAAGTATGACTTTTTAACTCAGTTAGAGACTTTAATAATTATATGACTATGGCTTTCTTGCTTGATTTATGATACACATGTATGCATGTTTACTTGCTCAAATATTGCCACATAGTCTTGTAGTATTATACATCGATGCTTTGTCTCATTGTTTTTATAAGTTGAACACACATATATAAAACTCCATTATACAATTTAGAAATAAGGTTTTTCTCAATGAATTAGGTAATTTGGGTCCCTCATAGAGAAATAGGGCAAATCAATGACTTTGGTATTTGAGGTCCCTCATGAGTAGGGTTAGCTAATCCTCACCACCCTCATGGACTCTTCCAATTGGAAGTTAGTCCCTTATGATTCATGATTATATTAATATTTGGAGCAAAATGACATAAAACATAGGCTCATGTTTTTCTAAGCACTTAACTTATTGATTTACATTCATTTACTTATGCAAGTATTTTCAATTTATTGAAAGTTGGTATATATGAACCTTTCTTCCCTATACTCAACACCAACTATGTTGACGCACTTGTTTCACATATGTTTTGGGTTCAAAGATGCCCAAGAATTGATTGATTGTTGAGAAATTTTCATGTGTACTCGTTGTATAATCATAGGTAGTGTACATGAATAGACTTGTATAAATGTACTTGTAACGACCCAGCCTCTCGGTAACCCCCAATTAAGGGAGACCCGAAGAACATAGCCATTATTCAATTAACAGGATAAAAGGTTCGACAAATAATCAATAATAATTATGAAATTCTACTACTAAACTAAAAACTGGTATAAAATAAAAACTTTACTTACCTTTTAAAAGCTGGGATTTCTAAACTTCTATCCATGAAGATACTAATCTAACTAATCCTCCTGTGTACGTTATTTCTCATTCAGTTCCACATATCCTACTTTACTGTTTGTTGTTTTCATTTGTATCTAAAACGCCGACAAATAAAACGTCGATCAGCAAGAAGCTGGTATGTGGGGGAAACAATAATCATGCAACTATAATGACAAAGTAATCAGCCAATTATCATTTAGCAGCCAAGATTACAATTTAAACCATACTACTCAATCCTTTCCTATCCCCTATCTCTGTGTTGTCCCTGTAGCGGACTGAGATACTACCTCTCTCTAGGTAGATCCTTATTAGACCCCGCATGATCCTACCTAACAGGTAGATCAATATCTAGGGTTGAGTCGCATGGCACTACCCATAGGTAGTCCAATCTCTAACTCAATGTGACTTGATGGACCTACCCCATTGGTAGCCATTTACTAAGTCATTCAATGACCTGATGGGCCTACCCCATTGGTAGCCATTTACTAGGTCAACCCATTAAGCTACAGAGGGGACTAGGATCTGAGCTAGTAGGCATATCTCTTATGTGATAGTCATATTCACTTTAGAATTTGCATGAATTAAAACATCCAACAGTTTAGTTCAAGTCGCGATGAAAACATCGACAGAATCCTGGAAAACTAATTCGGGTAGTCATAAGCGTAACCACATACCTGATCTGAAGATTTGAACAGAAATATCCATGCAACTAAGAATCCAAGCAAGCAAGCATTTTCATCAAGATCCTAAAATAATCACGTAATTCCCTTTTTATCATTCATGTCATCAAGATCCCTTAAACCTATCTCGCTTCCTAGGGTTTCTAATTCACTTTTAGGGTTTCTATTGCAATTAGGGCTTCCCTTCACCTTTTACTATTTTAAACCCTAATTTAACACAATTGATTACAAACCCTAATTATCTCAACATCTAATCCTCAGTTTCGGATTAAAGGCATAATTATTCATTAATTAAGCCCCTTAAACCTCTTTTACATTAAAGCTACTATTTTTATCCTTTTAATATAAGAAAAGATCATTATGCTCATTTATCGTCAATTCATAGTTCGTTATGATTAAATTCACATACGAACTTTATTTGTCATTAATTCCATCTGGATTCATTCAAAAACCCTAATTTCAATATTAAGGTTATTTATCCATAAATTAGGAACTTTAATGCTCGAAATATATTATAACCATGAAAACTCAGCTCTATACATGAAATCAAATAATTAAAGCCATTAATAGTCCTAATTACCAACATTAGGGTTTCAAGGCCCATTAAAACATATTCATGTACATGAACTTTCAATTAAACTAACTATATGCAAAGTTCATCATTTTTGTTCTTAATGTTCCTTTTCATCATTAACAGGCTAATATCAACTTTACTTATCCATTAAACCCTACTAATCATTTTAATCATATCAAAATAGGGTCTTTTAAGCATTAATACCTTAAAGTCGATATCTTCCATTACTTTTCGAATTTCAAGCATAATCAAGATCCAATTATATTTTTAATGGATTCTCCTAATTTTTCTGAGAAACTTTCATATTTTATGCGAACCTATCCGAGCTATGAATATTTAGTTATGAATTTAACAAAATCGCTTACTTCTGGCCAATGAGGAGGCGCCACATAGCCTGCTTCATGCAACGTGCTTGGTGGCTTGCAAACATAACAGAATTCCACTTATACCCCCACGCGACTCCTTGGCTTTGCAACTCCCGTAGGGGCAAAACCGTCCAAACCTCCTCTTCTTCTTCTACCTTGCGGAAACGACCTGCTGCCTCCGCAACAGTGCTTCGATGCGGCCCCGTCGCCTTCCCCGGACCCCGATGGCCCCTGGGGAGGTTCCCCTGGCTCCGCTGCGCCCCCACGCCGGCCAGGTTGCTGCTGTGCCGTGGCCATGGCGGCCGGTTCATGGTTCTTTAGCTCTGCAACTTACGGACGTCCCGCGGCCCTCCTGCTGGTGTCGTCCATGAGCTAGGGCACAGGGTTGATGGTTGCGCTCTTCCGCGACATCATGGGAGCATTGTGCTCCCTCTGAACTCCATCTTAGGACTCCATGTTGCCCTGGGGTCGTACTACCCCCGTCGCTAGGGTTTATGCGGAGATAAGAAGAAATGAAGAGAAAGATGTACGATATCTCATTAGCTTGAGACCCTGGATCCAACCCTTATATAGGGAAGGATGGCAACGTCCCCTTATACTTAACCACAGGGAAAACAAGTCCTCTTAGGCTACTTTCCTTGTTTAGGTGCAACTCTCATCTTAAATATATTCCTTCTTTATTAGTATCCCTTGGTTATTAAGGAAACTATTCATTTAAAGGGAAATCCAAAAATTACATGTTTTAATCTCCTTGTGCTTGACTTTTAATCCATTGGCCATGAGGATCAACTTCCTTAAAGCAATTTACATCCCCTTTTGATAATATCAAAAAGTTATTAATTATGTAGTACATTATCCTCGTATTTTGCATTATTGGCATTTTCTCTTTCCTCTTTCTTCATTGGGGCTCCTTGGACCCCAAAAAAACTCTAATATTTCGAAATTCCTTCATGAGGCTACTTATTATCCTTCTAGATGCATCCATATGCATTATGCTCCACTATTTCCCATTATCTTGTTTATTTCTTATTAAAATAGTTATTTTTGAGGATTTCTCTTCATTTCTCTTTTATTTTCCTTATCAGTATTCCTTTTATCATTAGGAATCCTTGGGATACGAAATTCCACTAAGTATAACTCAATCACACCTCTTTTCACTTATTTTCCACATTTTATCATTATTTTCAATTTCTTTCTTAACAAGGAAATATTTACTTGATCTTTTCTTTTCTTTTTGCATTTTATTTACAACTTTGGACTCCTTGGGACCCAAGGAACCCAAGAGGCACGAAAACCATCTTTAGATTACATTCTTTTGCCTTCTATAGATTTCCACATCTTTCTTTTCTCAAAACTCGATTATTCATTTATTAATTGAATTTTCCTTGTTATTGGGCCCAATAGCCAATAAAGCCCACAAATAAATCAACAAGGCTATTTTAAATGAAATACATGCATTCAATAAAAATACATCATTATTTGCTCATTTATCTTTGTTATGAGAAATTACATTTCTCACCAAATGAACCCAAAAATTGGGGTTGTAACATCCTTCCCCTCTTATAAGAATTTTGTCCTCAAAATTCCATCAAGCATACAAACAATTCAGAATAAGCCTTTCTTATGTCCATCAGGCTTCCCATGTGGCTTCACCCTTCCCATGGTGCTTCCCAAGAACCTCCATCATTTCATATTCTTCCATCTGAGTTCTTTCTTACCTTGGTATATCGTACCCTCATAGGTGACTCAGGACATTTCAGCTTTTCAAAAGCTGAATAGGTTTAGGGTT
The DNA here is from genome assembly GCA_963693085.1 of Alisma plantago-aquatica. Classification (NCBI taxonomy): domain Eukaryota; kingdom Viridiplantae; phylum Streptophyta; class Magnoliopsida; order Alismatales; family Alismataceae; genus Alisma; species Alisma plantago-aquatica. The sequence continues at coordinate 718,036,102 of OY856411.1, read as the reverse complement.
CAACACATGGCTTGGGTACCTCACATAGTGCTCCTGATTGGACTCATGGAACACATTACACATCATGTTATTCTGAGGGAAAGGCTAGACACAGCCATCTCCACCAATCCATCTCAAATGGACCCATATATCGGGGACTCAGCTTTCTCAGCTGTAGGTTAGAGGGGTCGGATTTTCACATCACATATTCTCCCACAGTGAACTGAACTGCATGTCAGTCTGGTTTGCATCAACTCGTGACTCATGTCACCAATGGGCTCTCTCTCTCTCAGCCATTTTACGATCAAAGCGACTTCATTTGCACACACTATGGTTCTTTTCTGACCTTTGCGAGGCCTCCTTCACCCACATCATCTAAATGAAGTGGTGACCGACACAACCTCTCTATAAGACTTCTTGCATCCCAATAAAGGCTATGGTGGCTAACATCACATCATAAGAACCATCTCTATGTATCACCCTAAATGAGCACACATGCTCTCATCAGACCCTCTAGTCTGGATCATACTGTCCATTAGTATGGGGTGATAAATTGTACTATTATCGAGTTCTTCATGTATCCACTTCCACCCCATGGAAGTGATCCTTGGTCATACTCAAGAGCTTTTGAACTCACATCATGACGTTGTTGAACCATCTCTCTTTCTCTTATGTAGTTCAACAAAACATGTCTCTTAAGAGTACTCCTTCTTTCTCATGTCATCTAGGTAAGGCGATCTACCATAACCCATATTGCATCTTGACCTTCCTTGGTCTAGGGGAGACTCACAACATCCATAGTGATGAACTCCGATTCCTCCTCGGGAACTCTTTATACTATATATCCATGTACTGGGTTACTGGTGTTTGTCCTTCACCTCCTGGCTTGCATGGCCACATGCTACATGCAACCTCACATCAAGCAGCCAAAGTGCTACTATCATGTACTATATTTGTAGTATCACGGTGTTTGGTGATCTTAAAACCATGATCTCCGGTATGTCATGATTCCTTAAGATCGATACCTCAGAAACCCTAAACCACTCTCATTAGGGTTTTACTACCTTCCTGTCTAAAGAAGGGTATACAGGGTTCTACAACCATCCTTCTACCACATCAAGGACTAGGCTGGCTATCCAAACAACCCCTAATCTTGTTCAACAGATCTCGTATGTCTGAGGGTTATCCAAACTTATCTATTTTTCTCGACTTAAGGTTAGCCTAGAAACCTCAACTTCTTCTAGCTTCCAGCTAAACTAGGCAGCTATATCTCAACCAGAGCATTCATTACCACTTCTTAGCCTTAGGTGTTAGGTATTGTTGAGGACATACACCTCCATGTATTATACTTATCATCTCATCTCAAATTCTAAGTTTGTCTTCATCAAGAAACTTTGAGCTCATCCTCATGATGATCAAACTCAACCTTGGTTAACTTGCAAATTCTACATAGCTCTTGATAAAACATCCTCATAAGATGACTACACTATTCCTCTTAGTGTTTTGTAAACCATCCATGTATCATTCACTCCACCAAGGTATGTTATCATCTTTGTCCTCATACCTTGTAGCAACATTCCAACTCGCATCATCTTTATCCCTGGTGTATGGCATGCGTATTGTCCTATCTCTCACTCCCATAACAAGAGGAAATAAACATTTGGCTGCAGTCCAAATACAGAGTTCTTCCTGTTCCAAGAATAGAGATGGTACATCCCACCTTGCCAGTACACCTTTAAATCTGAGTTGAAATGTGCCACACATGTCTCTACACCACAAACATTCCGACATCAAAGTTACTTCCATGGAAAACTGTTCTCGAACCTACTGAGGTTTATACACATTCCTTGGTCATCTCCTCTAGGTCTGTAGGGTGCCGGAACTTTTGGGGTCATCCCTTTTCCCTTATGCATCTAAAGAGTGCCCTACTCATTTGCCCTTTGGGTTCCATGAGTTCATGAAGGTGATCAATCTCCTAACCCATGGCCCTCAGACAATGACAGTTGTTACCTCCCGACCCTATGGTCATGTGCAACTAGGTAATTAGGCAACTCCTTCTTCCATCGGTCTTATCCCTACCTGACCCTAGGATAGACTTAGGATTCTAACATAGTACATGTTCAACTTAGAACCTTAGCCAAGCACTCATCATCTCTCTTCTTACATTCATGGGCTGACTTTCATCCCTTCATAGGGATCATGGCAACCTGCCTACCTTAGTCAAGCCCCATACCGGTTACCTCCGTGCACATAGAGATGGTTATCTATGGGTCGATAGGTTCATTCCCAGGCCATGTACTTCTTCACTTAGATTCTCAAGATCCTATGAAACCTCCTTAGGTTACATCAAAACCAACCAAACTGGTATACACCCTGCCAACGGGTTCCTCTCCCAGGATGGGAGGAAACTACATCTAGATAACAAAGGTCACAAGCATCCTTAAGGTTTATATTCACATGAGCATGCTTAACCCAGCAACTGCTAAGGCACACCCATTAAACCATGCTAGGTCATACTTATTCTCATCCTCCACATTAGACCAACTTAGTTGTGAGGGGTTCGTCCATCATACCTTTACCTTAAGGGGTTTCCTTTACCTCTACACATTAAGAGTACCATGCTTGAAACTATAGAGACTCAAACTCACCATGAGTATTGGATACACTGCTTCCGCTCTTAGGCCTAGGAACCCTATGTTCACCTTTGGGTATCCAACTGCATGCTCAATCTCTTAACCACGAATCAAGCATGTCCAAGATATGTCATGTACTTCCATGATTCTTCTACTCGAGCAACACTTCGGAGTTGAGTCCTCTTATAGGACAACCAACTAGGTATAAAGCCTCACAACCAGTTACTTAAACCCCCTCAGGGTCTAAAGAACTCTTTATCTCATCCAGTAGGTAATCACTTATACCCTAGGTATCAGAATCATCATCCTTGTTCTAGGGTTTGGTTCCTCTAAAGACAACCAAGATATCATCCGCCTTCAGGGATCAAACATAAGGCAAACACTATCATCCACTTAGGTCGCATCATCCTCAACTACCCACTATTCCTTATGTCTCAGATTCTATGCTTCCAACCTTCATGCGTGAGTCCTGCTTTTTCTCTCTAGAGCTAACTCCCCATCCAACCTTACTACTAGTGGTCCTCTCTCCATGAAGGATCAAGCTCACAGCCATACCTCTATGCGGGTGAAGCCTATTCTCAAACTTATGTTTGCTCAAGAGCATCCATAGCCCTTTCATAAGTCATCCATCATGATCTCTTAACCAGGATTTCATTAAGCTATACCCTACTTGCCTAAGCCCATAGGGTAACTATAGCTCCTTCTCTAACCCCCTCCATGAAGTTGGTATCCCTCACTCAAACATGTACGACCCTTCTCAGGGTTGGTCGCCAAGGTACTAGATCATCTACCCTTTTATGGAATCCCAAAGGCATGTCTAACCAAACACTCAGTCAACCATGACATATAACTCATCATGTCATCTCTCTCTCTAACCTTCACTTAGGGTTAGGGTTAACATCATCCTCAAAGGATGTGCTAGGTATCTACTTTTAATGGAGGTCTCTACCTCCAAGACTAACTCTCTCCACTCATCCTCCTGCCAAGGAGGTCTATCCTCATGTCTCTCCTGAGGGCAATGACAACTCCTATCATACGACCTAAGCATGTATCTATTCTTTAGTTTATGCTTAGTGTATTAAGCTTATGTCCATGACATCTTATTTACATTCTTTTCATTAATTTGGTGGAGGATTCCTTAGTCCTTATTAACCTTACTCATACCTCAAGAGGGTGAGGAGAAGAGAGAAAACCCTAATCCTTAAGGTCCTTAACAAAATTTGAGTTGAGAAGGGATGAACAAGATGAGAGAGTCCTAAAGGTGTCTTATTTCGAGTCATATCCTAAGACATCATCCAGACAGTCACACAGTCTGGGAGTCCTCGTATTCCGAATAGCGATGCGGAGGAAAATATTGCCAGCCCCCGGAAGTGATCCTTTTCTAGACACCTCAATCTTTTAGACACTCCTCTAATAACTCCCTTGGTTCTATGGAATTTGTAAAATTTAATAATTATTATTGATTAGATGAGGAACCTATGCTTTGATACCAATTGTAATGACCCAGCCTCTCGTTAACCACCAATTAAGGGAGACCCGAAGGACAGAGCCATTATTCAATTAACAGGATCAAAGGTTCGACAAATAATCAATAATAATTATGAAATTCTACTACTAAACTGAAAACTGGTATAAAATAAAAACTTTACTTACCTTTTAAAAGCTGGGATTTCTAAACTTCTATCCATGAAGATACTAATCTAACTAATCCTCATGTGTATGTTATTTCTCATTCAGTTCCACATATGCTACTTTACTGTTTGTTGTTTTCATTTGTACCTAAAACGCCGAAAAACAAAACGTCGGTCAGCAAGAAGCTGGTATGTGGGGGAAACAATAATCATGCAACTATAATAACAAAGTAATCATCCAATTATCATTTAGCAGTCAAGATTACAATTTAAACCATACTACTCAATCCTTTCCTATCCCCTATCTTTATGATGTCCCTGCAGCGGACTAAGATACTACCTCTCTCTAGGTAGATCCTTATTAGACTCACATGATCCTACCTAACAGGTAGATCAATATCTAGGGTTGAGTCGCATGGCACTACCCATAGGTAGTCCAATCTCTAACTCAATGTGACTTGATGGACCTACCCCATTGGTAGCCATTTACTAAGTCATTCAATGACCTGATGGGCCTACCCCATTGGTAGCCATTTACTAGATCAACCCATTAAGCTACAGAGGGGACTAGGATCTGAGTGAGTAGGCATATCTCTTATGTGATAGTCATATTCACTTTAGAATTTGCATGAATTAAAACATCCAACAGTTTAGTTCAAGTCACGATGAAAACATCGACAGAATCCTGGAAAACTAATTTGGGTAGTCATAAGCGTAACCACATACCTGATCTGACAATTTGAACAGAAATATCCATGCAACTAAGAATCCAAGCAAGCAAGCATTTTCATTAAGATCCTGAAATAATCATGTAATTCCCTTTTAATCATTCATGCCATCAAGATCCCTTAAACCTAGCTCGCTTCCAAGGGTTTCTAATTCACTTTTAGGGTTTCTATTGCAATTAGGGCTTCCCTTCACCTTTTACTATTTTAAACCCTAATTTAACGCAATTGATTACAAACCCTAATTATCTCAACATCTAATCCTCAGTTTCGAATTAAAGGCATAATTATTCATTAATTAAGCCCCTTGAACCTCTTTTACATTAAAGCTACTATTTTTATCCTTTTAATATATGACAAGATCATTATGCTCATTTATCGTCAATTCATAGTTCGTTATGATTAAATTCACATACGAACTTTATTTGTCATTAATTCCTTCTGGATTCATTCAAAAACCCTAATTTCTATATTAAGGTTATTTATCCACAAATTAGGAACTTTAATGCTCGAAATAGATTATAACCATGAAAACTCAGTTCTATACATGAAATCAAATAATTAAAGCCATTAATAGTCCTAATTACCAACATTAGGGTTTCAAGGCCCATTAAAACATATTCATGTACATGAACTTTCAATTAAACTAACTATATGCAAAGTTCATCCTTTTTGTTCTTAATGTTCCTTTTCATCATTAACAGGCTAATATCAACTTTACTTATCCATTAAACCCTACTAATCATTTTAATCATATCAAAATAGGGTCTTTTAAGCATTAATACCTTAAATTTGATATCTTCCATTACTTTTCGAATTTCAAGCATAATCAAGCTCCAATTATATTTTTAATGATATCTCCTCCTTTTTCTGAGAAACTTTCATATTTTATGCGAACATATCCGAGCTACGGATATTTAGTTATGAATTTAACAAAATCACTTACTTCTGGCCAATGAGGAGGTGCCACGTAGCCTGCTTCATGCAACGTGCTTGGTGGCTTGCAAACATAAAAGAATTCCACTTATACCCCCGCGCGACTCCTTGGCTTTGCAACGCCCATAGGGGCAAAACCGTCCAAACCTCCTCTTCTTCTTCTACCTTGGGGCAACAACCTGCTGTCGTCGCAGTAGTGCTTCGATGGGGCCCTGTCGCCTTCCCCGGACCCCGATGGCCCCTGGGGAGGTTCCCCTGGCTCCGCCGCGCCCCCACACCGGCCAGGTTGCTGCTGTGCCATGGCCATGGTGGCCGGTTCATGGTTCTTTAGCTCTGTAACTTGCGGACGTCCCGCGGCCCTCCTGCTGGTGTCGTGCATGAGCTTGGGCACAAGGTTGATGGCTGCACTCTTCTGCGACATCATGGGAGCATTGTACTCCCTCCAAACTCCATCTCAGGACTCCATGTTGCCCTGGGGTCGTACTACCCCCGTCGCTAGGGTTTATGCGGAGATAAGAAGAAACAAAGAGGAAGATGTACGAGATCTCATTAGCTCGAGGCCCTGGATCCAACCCTTATATAGGGAAGGATGGCAACGTCCCCTTATACTTAACCACAGGGAAAACAAGTCCTCTTAGCCTACTTTCCTTGTTTAGGTGAAACTCTCATCTTAAATATATTCCTTCTTTATTAGTATCCCTTGGTTATTAAGGAAACCATTCATTTAAAGGGAAATCCAAAAATTACATGTTTTAATCTCCTTGTGCTTGACTTTTAACCCATTGCCCACGAGGATCAACTTCCTTAAAGCAATTTACATCCCCTTTTGATAATATCAAAAAGTTATTAATTATGTAGTACATTATCCTCGTATTTTGCATTATTGGCATTTTCTCTTTGTTCTTTCTTCATTGGGGCTCCTTGGACCCCAAAAAACTCTAATATTTCGAAATTCCTTCATGAGGTTACTTATTATCCTTCTAGATGCATCCATATGCATTATGCTCCACTATTTCCGATTATCTTGTTTATTTCTTATTAAAATAGTTCTTTTTGAGGATTTCTCTTTATTTCTCTTTTATTTTCCTCATCGGTATTCCTTTTATCATTAGGAATCCTTGGGATACGAAATTTCACTGAGTATAACTCAATCACACCTATTTTCACTTATTTTCCACATTTTATCATTATTTTCAATTTCTTTCTTAACAAGGAAATACTTACTTGATCTTTTCTTTTCTTTTTGCATTTTCTTTGCAACTTTGGACTCCTTGGGACCCAAGGAACCCAAGAGGCACGAAACCCATCTTTAGATTACATTCTTTTGCCTTCAAGAGATTTCCACATCTTTCTTTTCTCAAAACTCGATTACTCATTTATTAATTGAATTTTCCTTGTTATTGGTCCCAATAGCCAATAAAGCCCACAAATAAATCAACAAGGCTATTTTAAATGAAATACATACATTCAATCAAAAGACATCATTATTTGCTCATTTATCTTTGTTATGAGAAATTACATTTCTCACCAAATTAACCCAAAAATTGGGGTTGTAACAGTACTCTTCAATATGTAATTGAAATCTCATAATAAAAGGATGTTTCTTTATCCAATTGTTTCATCTTGAGATTATGTTGATGATTTCATATAGTTATTTTTTCAAGTATGCTATGCTTTTGTTCTTCCGAATACATGTTTTGAATACTACCATGCTAGGGATGGGTGCTATGACCCTTCAACCATTGAATTTCTAGTCATTTAGAGGTTGAATTTGAGCAATAAATGGTTCCATGAAAAAATCTTTTAGGACATTTGTGTATCCTACATGTTAGCCAATATTTATTGGCTAGCCTATCCATATAGAAATTTTTTTGTTGCTACAGGATGGAAGTCCATTGGTAAATTAGCAATCTTCCAATATGATGGGTTTTACCTTTATGATACACTATAGGATATGGAGATTTTCATGGTGGATGCTCTCGGTTTCAAATTTTGTGTAAAGGACATTGGTGAAAACCTTAGGGATAATGTGTCATGGGCTAGAATAAACTTCAGTTGTTATGACCCACGTTTCGTTTTATCAGTAAGTACCTTGGTTAGTGCATAATTGAACTAGTTATGTTGAGTTGAGTACTTGCTTTTGTTAATAGTGTTTGGAGCTTTGAGCTAGTGTTAATGTATCATTAGCTTGTTTTCTTGTCCTGAGGTTGAGGACAAGTTTGTGCTTAATCCGTTGCCAAAGAAATCATGTGAAACCGATCTACGAGTAAAAAGATATGGGCTTTTTAGTGTGCAGGGACCTATGTGCAATTTTAGAAAGTTTCTGGGCAATTTGCATCCGGCCCCCTGGGCGCCCTTCCTTATCCTTCCTTCAGTTTTCCTTTATTAGTTCTGTTAACCGACTTTGGAATGAACGATAGTTCATTTCCTTCGGTTGCCGCTTGGGAAAAACAGAGAAGGAGAAAGGGAGAGAGAGCAAGCTAGAGGAGAAGCTAGGCAACCAAGCTCCTTCCTTCTCCGTTCTTCTTCGATTTCTTCATCTTCTCCAGCCAAATCAACCAGCTGCATCATCTTCTTCTTCTTCACCTTCTTCTTCCTCCTGCAGCCGCAAAGAAGACGACCATGGAGATGGTCTAGGGAGCGAACGGTGCTTTCCCCTCCATTCTTTCTTCTTGCCAACTGCTTGCTAGGTCATTCCGAAGCTATAGGAGTGATTCGGGTAAGAATCGTCCACCGAATCGACCCCAATCTCCTCTTCTATTTCTGCAATTTCCGTTTCTGCGCAGGTTGTACGGCGTGCAAAGTCAGCTTGCACGGCGTGCAAAGTTACAGATAGCGGAATGAGTTTCAGCCCAGGTGCACGGCGTGCAAATCAGTTTGCACGGCGTGCAAGTCAGTTTGCACGGCGTGCAAGTCAGTTTGCACGGCGTGCAAAGGTGCAGAAAAGTAGAACAGAAGTGCACTAAAGGTGCACGACGTGCACGTTGCTGTAAAGGGCAGAATTAGGCGTGTTTGTGGACGTTTTTCGGTGTATACGAACACACCGAAGTGGGTGAGTGGCAGTTCATTTAGAAATCATTATTTAACTCATTTTAAATGCTTATTTGCTTCAGTATCAGTTGATATGACTCTTAAACAGTGTAGCATGTACATTAAAGTATGTTAAGTTCATTGGAACTTGAAATGCATGATATGAATGATGAAAAAGAGGAAATTACATATTTTGCAGTCGTAATGTGATATTTCTGTTAAACTGTATATCTGTTAACTAATTAATAGACATAGGTGCCCTAACACCGTAGAGCCCCTCGTGAGGTCTGCACCTTGGGGTGAAACGACCTACCTAGCGTGTGTCTAGATGGTCAGTGACTCGTGTTCAACAATAATCCGTGCGTGTGTCGCGGTGGCACGAGGACAGAAAAGCAGTGTTCAACAATAATCAGTGCGTGTGTCACGGTGGCACTGGGAAAAGAAAGAAAACTTGGTTATCTAACACCATTCGTGCGTGTGTCGCGAAGGTAACCCTGTGAGACTCTCCGCCTGTGTGCTCAGGTTAAAGGAGGAGTCTAGAGTACACCCTTTTGAGAGTGCAATGAGGCCGTGTGAGCCTGAGAGTCCTGTAGCAGACCAGGACAGCAGTCAGACTTAGCATTTCCCGGGTGTGTCGCTAAGTCTTGTACGGTGGGACCGTAGCATGAACTTGTTGTGGATCTTTATATGCAGGGTACATTGCATATATTTAGGGCATAATAATAAAATGGATAAATGATCAAGTAGGTCCACAGTAAATTTATATAACTGTTTATTTACCTGAAATATCTGTTGATGCTTAGGAATGTGATTATTATCTGTATATCTGCTATGTCAATAGAACTGCCCTGTTTAAACTGTATATATGTTAATTTCAGTTTATAAACCTGACGAGTTGTTTAGTGATAGCTAAGTGAAATGTTATTCACTGAGCGAGTAGGCTCATCCCTCTACTCAAACATTTTCAGGTCAGCATCAGCATCAGGAATCAGAAGGATCGTTTCACCCTAACGCTTAGTCGATAGAAGGTTTGTTGTTAGTCTAGTTAGAGGTCTCTTAGTCCATTCCCCTCGATCCTCGGGACAAGGTGTGAGTGAGAGAGAGAATGTGTACACAGATGTAAATTAATGTTATGCTTTCTTTATGTTAATCAATGTATTATGCTGTAGACCTTGCTTGTATCTTTATTCAGTAAATTAGAAAAGTTCCTGCAGTTTGCTCAGTTTTCTATTTACAGTATAAACTTGGTTATCATTTAAATGCCTTGAATTGTTTTAAAAAGTGACGAATGATTGGTTATGTGTTAATCCCATCCTGTCGCGTCTTAATCTCGTGGTTTGTGGTTAATGTGAGATTGGGGCGTGACAACTCTTGGTATCAGAGCTTAGGTTGAGTACATAGTTACTCAGAGTCCAGGTCAGGGGACGATAAGAGACCAATAGGATTAAGGTTTAGGTGTCTTTCTTCTATCTGTAGTTTTCTAACAGGAAATATTCTGTTATATCATTGCAGATGGCAGGAAGAGGCTTTGATCGTGATGATCAGGTCGAGAGCCATGTTGGCCCTGACCCTCTGTACTTGGGTCCAGGTGGTGGTGATCACGTGGATGAAGCATCCAGGATGTACAGGATGTTCCTAGAGACCAAAGAAAGGTACAAGGCTGATAGGCGAGATTCTTCTTCTACCAGCAGTAAAGATCTGATGCGATCTTATGAGCTTGTGAAGAAGCTTGGTGGCACAGAGTTCAGTGGCACCACAGATCCCGCCGAAGCTGATGAGTGGTTTAGACAGATAGAAAAGGTCTTTCGCTTGATGGAGCTTTCAGAAGATAAGAAGATCAATCGTGCAGTCTACCTTTTGACAGGCGATGCAGAGTTGTGGTGGCGTGGTGTGGAAGAAAAGAGGGGAGGTACAGAGCTTTCCTGGCAGGATTTCTCTGAGGAGTTTCATCTCAAATTCTATCCACCCACTTTTCTTAATGAGAAAATCAGGCAGTTACAGAATATTAAGCAGGGGAACATGACAGTTACTGAGTATGAAGTGCTTTTCACACGATTAGCTAATTTCTATCCACAGCTTGTTCCCGATAACATAGAGAGATGTAGAAGGTTTCAGGAAGGGCTAAGGCCAGAGATTCGGCATACAGTTTCTCCTACTAGCAGGAGGAACAGAGAGAACTTTGGTGAGTTTGTTGAGGCTGCAAGACAGGTTGAAGAATCTGTGAATGCTGACAAGGTGCCTGAGTCTAAGAAGAGATCTGCAGAATTCAGTAGAGGGCAATCCAGTAGTGGATACAGAGGTGGAGGTAGAGGTTTCTTTTCTAAACTTGGGTGTGGTTTGGGTTGTTTCGGCAGGCAGAGATCTGAGGATGTCACTACTTCTAGAGGCAGAGGAGGATACAACCCAGGAAGATGGGGCAGTGCGTCTAGAGAGCAGCCAACTGGATCATCTACTTCTGTGACTGGTCCACAGAAACAGGAGATGCGGGTATGTAATACCTGTGGAAAATTTCACTCTGGGCAATGTTGGGGCTTAGATTATACAGGATGTTACCAATGTGGGCAGATAGGACATATAAAGAAGTTTTGTCCTCAGCTTCAACCAGCGGCATCACAAGCTTCTCAGTCTCAGTTTTATGATGCTCAGAGACAACCTCCAGCTGAAGGACCGAGTTCTTCTGTGGCTTCTGGATCTAGAGGTGGGGGAGTGTCTAGTGGTAGGAGTGGTCAGAGAGGACAACGTGGCAGAGGGAGAGCTTCAGCACGTTTCTTCTCTTTGACACCTCAGGAAGGTATAATTTCTTCACAAGTTGTTACAGGAGAAATGCTTTTGTTTAATAGTATACCAGTTTCAGTTTTGATAGATCCGGGAGCTACTCATTCTTTTATACGACATTCTTTAGTTGATGAACTTAATCTGTTAACTCAAGAGTTGGCAGATGAGTTAATGTTGAGGGTTCCACTAGGTGTACCAACAGTTTTATCCGAGTCTTGTCTCGGATGCTTGTTATCTTTTGGAGGTTTTACCTTAGCTGCTAATCTCATACCTTTGGATGTAAATACTTTTCAAGTCATCTTGGGTATGGATTGTCTTGAAACATATCGAGTGCGACTCGATTGTTGGAAGAAGGAAGCTACCTTTCAACTAGGGGAATTTTCTTATGTCTTTACTGGAGACAGGAAAGTTCTGCCTACGTGCATAATATCAGCTGTTGTAGCTGATAAGATGTTACAGAAAGGATGTGAAGCGTTCCTTGCTCATGTGGTTGACACCAGAGCAGAGAAGAGCACCGCCAGTGTTTATGATGTGCCCGTGGTTTGTGAGTTTTCTGATGTTTTTCCAGAAGATTTGCCAGGCCTACCTCCTGTCAGAGACTTGGATTTTGAAATTCAGGTATATCCAGGTAGTCATCCAGTAGCACTGCCAGCCTATAGAATGGCACCTGCAGAGTTGAAGGAACTCAAGGTGCAGCTGCAGGAATTGCTGGATAAGGGTTTTATTAGACCCAGTTCTTCACCGTGGGGTGCTCCAGTCCTATTTGTTAAGAAAAAGGATGGTACCATGCGTCTCTGTATAGATTACAGACAATTGAACAAGATCACTATTAAGAACAAGTATCCTTTACCGAGAATAGACGATCTGTTTGATCAGTTGCGTGGAGCAACGATCTTTTCTAAAATCAATTTGAGATCTGGATATCATCAGCTTAGGATAAAGGCTTCTGATATTCCTAAAACAGCTTTCAGAACTAGGTATGGGCATTATGAGTTTTTGGTCATGTCGTTTGGACTGACCAATGCCCCGACAGCCTTTATGGATATGATGAACCGGATTTTCAAACCGTTTCTAGATCAGTTTATTGTAGTCTTTATAGATGATATTCTGATCTATTCCAGAAATGATGAACAGCATGAGCAACACTTGAGAGTAGTGTTGCGGGTGTTGAGACAACACCAGTTGTTTGCTAAATTTAGCAAATGCGAGTTCTGGTTGGCCGAGGTAGCATTTCTTGGACATGTTATCTCGAGAGGTGGAGTTAGTGTTGACCCTAAGAAAGTTGATTCTGTACTTCAGTGGGAACAGCCTAAGACTCCTACTGAGATCAGAAGTTTCTTGGGTTTAGTAGGCTATTACAGAAGGTTCATACAGAACTTCAGTGCGTTAGCATCACCTTTGACATGCTTGACGAGGAAGGATGCACCGTTTGTTTGGTCTGATAACTGTGAGAGAAGTTTTTAGATTTTGAAGAAAAGGTTGACTTCAGCACCAGTGTTGATTTTACCAGAAGCAGAAAAAGGTTATACAGTGTTCTGTGATGCTTCCAGGAGAGGTTTGGGCTGTGTACTGATGCAAGAAGGTAAAGTTGTTGCTTACGCATCTAGACAGCTTAAAAAGAATGAAGAGAATTACCCAGTCCATGATTTGGAATTAGCTGCTATAGTTCATGCTCTTAAGACATGGCGTCACTACTTGTATGGTGAGACATGTCAGGTGCTTACAGACCATAAGAGCCTGAAATATATCTTCACTCAGAGAGACTTGAATTTGATACAGCGCAGATGGCTGGAGCTGATCAAGGACTATGATGTGACAATCGATTACCATCCGGGTAAGGCAAATGTTGTAGCTGATGCTTTGAGTAGAAAGTCAAGTTCAACAGCAAATGCATTTTCTATGGCATGTTTCAAGAGAGACTTGCTTGTAGATATGCGAATATTGAACTTGGACTTGGATGTGACTGGACAAAGTGGGTTGATTGCTCAGATGCAAGTCAGACCTACTTTTTATAATCAGATTAAGGAATTACAGCAGAGTGATGATGAGTTGTGGCAAATCATGCAGGATATGTCAGAAGGTAAGAGAGCAGAGTTCAGGTTTTCTGATGAAGGCATGTTGTATCTTCATGATAGGTTATGTGTACCTGGAAACAGTGAGCTGAAAGAGCAGATTCTTGAGGAAGCACATACTTCTATGTATGCTATGCATCCAGGTAACACAAAGATGTACAGGAACCTCAAAGAGCTGTACTGGTGGTCTGGTATGAAAAAGGATGTGGCTGAATACGTGGCTAGGTGCGGGGTGTGTCAGTAGGTTAAGGCTGAGCATCAGAAACCTGCTGGTACTTTGCAGTCGCTTCCTATACCAGAATGGAAATGGGAACACATCACGATGGACTTTGTGGTAGGATTACCCAGGACGCCTAAGGGTTCAGACTCGATATGGGTGATTGTGGATAGACTAACTAAGTCTGCTCACTTTCTTCCTGTCAAGTCAACCTTTGACGCTTCTAAGCTGGCTAAAGTTTATGTGGACGAGGTAGTCAGGTTGCATGGGATTCCAGTTTCCATTATTTCTGACAGAGATCCAAAGTTTACATCTAGATTCTAGAATCAGTTACATCGTGCGTTGGGCACAAGGCTGAAGTTCAGTACAACGTTTCACCCACAGACAGATGGTCAATCTGAAAGGACCATTCAGACTCTTGAAGACATGCTGAGAGCATGCGTGCTACAGTTCAGAGGTAATTGGGAAGAACACTTAAGCCTAATGGAGTTTGCATATAATAACAGTTACCATTCTAGTCTTGGAATGGCTCCATATGAAGCTCTTTATGGCAGGAAGTGTAGATCGCCAGTTTGTTGGTACGAGGTGGGTGAGAAGGAAATTCTTGGACCTGAGCTAGTTGATGTAACTACAGAGAAGATATCTGTGATCAGGGATCAGTTGAAAGCTGCTCAGGATAGACAGAAAAGTTATGCAGAAAGACGACGTCGACCTCTTGAGTTTGAGGTTGGAGACGAGGTTTATTTGAAGGTTTCACCGTGGAAGGGAGTGCTGAGGTTTGGCAAGAAGGGTAAGTTGACTCCTAGGTATATGGGTCCATATCCTATTGTTGAGAGGATTGGACCTGTAGCTTACAGGTTGGATTTGCCGTCTGAGTTGGCAAATCTTCATGATGTCTTCCATGTGTCTATGCTGAAAAAGTGTCATCCCGGTACAGAAAAGATTCTAGATCCAGAACCGGCGCAGCTTAGAACAGATGTGCCCTATGTAGAAGGACCAGTGCAGATAGTTGATCACCGGATCAAGAAGCTTAAGAACCGTGAGTTATCTTTAGTGAAGGTTTTGTGGAGGAATCACAATATAGAGGAAGCTACGTGGGAGCTTGAATCAGAAATGTGTAACAAGTTTCCTTTTCTCTTTTAGGAATTTTGGGGCGAAATTCTTATAAGGGAGGGAGATTGTTATGACCCACGTTTCGTTTTATCAGTAAGTACCTTGGTTAGTGCATAATTGAACTAGTTATGTTGAGTTGAGTACTTGCTTTTGTTAATAGTGTTTGGAGCTTTGAGCTAGTGTTAATGTATCATTAGCTTGTTTTCTTGTCCTGAGGTTGAGGACAAGTTTGTGCTTAATCTGTTGCCAAAGAAATCATGTGAAACCGATCTACGAGTAAAAAGATATGAGCTTTTTAGTGTGCAGGGACCTATGTGCAATTTTAGAAAGTTTCTGGGCAATTTGCATCCGGCCCCCTGGGCGCCCTTCCTTATCCTTTCCTTCAGTTTTCCTTTATTAGTTCTGTTAACCGACTTTGGAATGAACGATAGTTCATTTCCTTCGGTTGCCGCTTGGGAAAAACAGAGAAGGAGAAAGGGAGAGAGAGCAAGCTAGAGGAGAAGCTAGGCAACCAAGCTCCTTCCTTCTCCGTTCTTCTTCGATTTCTTCATCTTCTCCAGCCAAATCAACCAGCTGCATCATCTTCTTCTTCTTCACCTTCTTCTTCCTCCTGCAGCCGCAAAGAAGACGACCATGGAGATGGTCTAGGGAGCGAACGGTGCTTTCCCCTCCGTTCTTTCTTCTTGCCAACTGCTTGCTAGGTCATTCCGAAGCTATAGGAGTGATTCGGGTAAGAATCGTCCACCGAATCGACCCCAATCTCCTCTTCTATTTCTGTAATTTCCGTTTCTGCGCAGGTTGTATGGCGTGCAAAGTCAGCTTGCACGGCGTGCAAAGTTACAGATAGCGGAACGAGTTTCAGCCCAGGTGCACGGCGTGCAAATCAGTTTGCACGGCGTGCAAGTCAGTTTGCACGGCGTGCAAGTCAGTTTGCACGGCGTGCAAAGGTGCAGAAAAGTAGAACAGAAGTGCACTGAAGGTGCACGACGTGCACGTTGCTGTAAAGGGCAGAATTAGGCGTGTTTGTGGACGTTTTTCGGTGTATACGAACACACCGAAGTGGGTGAGTGGCAGTTCATTTAGAAATCATTATTTAACTCATTTTAAATGCTTATTTGCTTCAGTATCAGTTGATATGACTCTTAAACAGTGTAGCATGTACATTAAAGTATGTTAAGTTCATTGGAACTTGAAATGCATGATATGAATGATGAAAAAGAGGAAATTACATATTTTGCAGTCGTAATGTGATATTTCTGTTAAACTGTATATCTGTTAACTAATTAATAGACATAGGTGCCCTAACACCGTAGAGCCCCTCGTGAGGTCTGCACCTTGGGGTGAAACGACCTACCTAGCGTGTGTCTAGATGGTCGGTGACTCGTGTTCAACAATAATCCGTGCGTGTGTCGCGGTGGCACGAGGACAGAAAAGCAGTGTTCAACAATAATCCGTGCGTGTGTCACGGTGGCACTGGGAAAAGAAAGAAAATTTGGTTATCTAACACCATTCGTGCGTGTGTCGCGAAGGTAACCCTGTGAGACTCTCCGCCTGTGTGCTCAGGTTAAAGGAGGAGTCTAGAGTACACTCTTTTGAGAGTGCAGTGAGGCCGTGTGAGCCTGAGAGTCCTGTAGCAGACCAGGACAGCAGTCAGACTTAGCATTTCCCAGGTGTGTCGCTAAGTCTTGTACGGTGGGACCGTAGCATGAACTTGTTGCGGATCTTTATATGCAGGGTACATTGCATATATTTAGGGCATAATAATAAAATGGATAAATGATCAAGTAGGTCCACAGTAAATTTATATAACTGTTTATTTGCCTAAAATATCTGTTGATGCTTAGGAATGTGATTATTATCTGTATATCTGCTATGTCAATAGAACTGCCCTGTTTAAACTGTATATATGTTAATTTCAGTTTATAAACCTGACGAGTTGTTTAGTGATAGCTAAGTGAAATGTTATTCACTGAGCGAGTAGGCTCATCCCTCTACTCAAACATTTTCAGGTCAGCATCAGCATCAGGAATCAGAAGGATCGTTTCACCCTAACGCTTAGTCGATAGAAGGTTTGTTGTTAGTCTAGTTAGAGGTCTCTTAGTCCATTCCCCTCGATCCTCGGGACAAGGTGTGAGTGAGAGAGAGAATGTGTACACAGATGTAAATTAATGTTATGCTTTCTTTATGTTAATCAATGTATTATGCTGTAGACCTTGCTTGTATCTTTATTCAGTAAATTAGAAAAGTTCCTGCAGTTTGCTCAGTTTTCTGTTTACAGTATAAACTTGGTTATCATTTAAATGCCTTGAATTGTTTTAAAAAGTGACGAATGATTGGTTATATGTTAATCCCATCCTGTCGCGTCTTAATCTCGTGGTTTGTGGTTAATGTGAGATTGGGGCGTGACATCAGTGGTCTTTGTAGAGTTGTATTTGTATTGTAGTTGCTCGGTGAGTTTTTATTTGCCTTGTTGGTGACAAAATTGGAACCATATCTTTCTAACCCTATGATATTTGCAACATTTTCTTCTTCATCAACACAAAACATGTCAATCAACATATTCTCAGTGGTAATGATGTCTTTGTTGAAGAGAAGGGCTGGAAGATTGTAATGGCACTACGTTCCATTCTTCTACTTGTGTAACTAAAATTTTAAGAAGGAAAGACATGAATTATTTGGTCTCCTCTATGCAAGAATGTAGCATATTGAAATAGATGGTAGAGATATTTTCTCTTGCAAGAAGGGTGAGTCCCAAATCCAAAATTCCTAACTAGAGTGAAGTGTCTTCGATTTCTAAACAAGTTTCCTTGAAATTTATTATAGACATGCTTGAGTAAGCCACTTTATGAACATTGTTTATAGGTTTCAAACTACCATGTTGGAGGCCTTGACTGAAAGTTTCTCTTGCTTCTAGTTTTAGGGGCTTGTACAATGGTGAGGAATTGTTGCACAGTCTTGGATTGCTTTTTGAGGTTGCTAGTAGATGGTATAGTGATACATCTTGTCATCACCATCTATTGTGTATTTTCCTTGTTGGTGACCTCATGATCACTCCCCTCATATAGGGAGTCCTTCATCCTTCTTATTGCAGATGGAATTTCCTCTACCTAGGAAATGCCTTTGTTGGAACCGACGTGGTGTACAATATGTGTAGTATGTGCCATATCCATGTTCTAAAAATTTGGCAGTGGTTGACTTATTTGGAAGGCATATTGAATTTATTTGAAATACTTGAAACCTTAAGAAGATCAATAATAAGTAAGTATGCATGGAAATTGCTCCAAAGAGGTTGATCGTTTAAGAAATCAAGCACCAAGGTCTATAGGTCCTGGCGATCGATGGATTAGTATGAGTATACCCCATGAAAAATGGTTGGTTGAAGATGGTTGATCTAGAATATGAGTTGATCAATCATAAGAGGTCGACCACTCTATTGTTTTTTTAGAAAAAGGCCCTTAACCAATAGGTTCCTAGGTTTAAGAAATCAAAACATCTTTTCAATTGAGATCGATTGCTTTGTATACCTTATACTACCAATGTTCATTGATTGAGTTGGTTGATTGAGCATAAAAATCAATCAAGTTGGGGGTTGATCTGTCTAGAACACGTGGTCAATCAGTCTATACCCAGTGTGAAAGAACATTGTGGATAGGATAAGTGCACGTGAGGAAATCCCTTGGTCCCCCTACTCCTTATATATAAGAAGGTTAGTGGTAAGGGTGGTTAGTAGGGTGACGCATGTTGATTGATGTGTCATGTCAGTGGTCAATTGTGAGAGGTCAATCATGATTTTAGATATAACTAATCAATTATGGTCGTGTGAAGAGCTCGATCACTCATTAGTTAAAAGGAATTTGATTTTGATCAATTGACCTCTAGGTCGATAGGTTGTAGGATAAAAAGAGGTTTGATTGAGCAGCATGGGTTGAGAAATTTGGTCAATCAAAAGATCCCTATCAATCATTAGATGAAAAATTAAAAACTAAGAAATAACAACAACATAAAATTATACTAAGGTAGAGAACTTGGTTTCCCTCCCAAGAAGTGCTTTTTTAAGGTTGATTAGCTTGATCTTAGTTCATTTATTTAACATGGTTTGGTTTTGAAAGCTCCATTGACTCTCTATATGATGAATTCATTTTCATAATAATTTTTCAGATGATGTCCATTGATTGAGATGTTACAGTTGTTACTATGATATTCCATCATTTTAAAGGAATACATTATTACTACAATTAAGGGTGCCAAGTAGCCCGGCTATAACTTCCTTAAAAATAGTCAATAGTGGAGTTGAAAAGTATGAGTTTGTCTTCTTCAAGGATATCCTTACACTTGATGTGGGCTTAATGAGAGATCTTTGTTAGTTCTTTTGTAAATTCTTGCATTCTCATGTGTGGGAAGTCAAAGCTCATTAGGTTCTTGGAATTACAGAGACATCTTCTTCTTATATAGTTTAGGATCCATCTTGAAGTTTTTGATTGCCCAAAATTCCTTCTACTCAAGATCTAATGGTAGATGGTATGACTTCACATATACCAAATGGTAGGAGGTTTCTCCAATAGGTGTCCTACAAACTATTCGATATGCACAATGAAAGTCATCAAGCTTGCTGGACCAGTCCTTTCCAGCGTTTGCTATAATTTTATTTAGGATTTGCTTACTCTGGTGATTAAAAATTTCAACCTACCTAGATTTTTTAGGGTGATATGGGAGGTGGAAACTTTTTGTCTTAACCCAAATTTTTTAATAATGTATTGTACTTTTTTGTGAAATGAGATCCACCATTTCTTATCACAATCCTTGGTACTCAAAATCAAGGAAAGATGATCTTGTCGAATATTCACTCACAGTCTTGTAATTCCATGTAGGTGAGTCAGATATTCTACCCACTAGGAAACATTGTCTACCACCATGAGATTGTATTGGTCACTGAAAGAAAAGGGTAATGGTACTATATATTTGATTCCCATATGTCAAGCATTTTTCCTTCTATCCAGTTGGAAAGGGGCATTTCATTGTGTTTGGTGACATTTTGTGTACATTAGCATGCATCACATGCTTTGACGATTCACGTATGTAGCTACATGACATTTCTCTAAGATCAGCGAGACTTAATTTTTCAAGGAAAATAACACTAGTACATGTTCTTAGTGCATCTTTTATAATGTAATGGGCCATACCAGTAGTATTAATTTAAGCGAACAAAGAACTTCTGATGGTATGTAATGTCTAGCAGGAGTTGTTGGCATGCCAAGTAATTACATAAATTGGTACACCATGGTGTAATATAATTGACTATTGGCATTACCAATAGAGATTCATCTCTGTATGAGTCATTGGTGTGCATGGATTCATCATTCTCTATGTGAACTCTAGATAGGTGAGATCCCACACTAATTTTTCCTTTCTTGTCCACAATTTGGTGATCACATTTTTAAAGCAAGATTACCCATCTTAACAGTTGAGGTTTTGTATCTTTCTAGGTCATGAGGGATTTGATCACCACATGGTAAGTACAAACGGTGACCTTAGTGCCTAGATAATATGAACAAAAGTATTTGAATGCATAGATGATTGGTATAATCTCCTTATCCCTAGTGGTGTAGTTTATTTGTGTTTCATATAAGGTTTGCTTCTGTAATAGACCACATAATGCTTCTTGTCCTTTTTCTGTCCCGACACTACTCCAATAGTGAAATCACCAGTGTCACTTATGGGTTCAAAATGAAGGTCCCTATTGGGGTCTTGTATGATAATTGTTTACATTAAATCATTCTTAAATGTATGAAAAGCTTTGAGGCAGTCCTCGTTGAACATCAAATGAGTGTATTTAATCAATAACTTTTACAATGGCTTGATATTTAAGGAAATCCTTGATGAATATTCGATAGTATCTGGCTTATCCAAGGAAACTTCTTAGTCATGTCATTGAATAGGATGGTAGCATCTTGGAAATCACCTCTATATTACTTTTTTCAACTTTGATACATGATTTATAAGCCCTAGTACAATTCCTTCTTGTACCATGAAGTGGCACTTCTCCTAGTCTGAGACAAGATATTTATTTTCACATAATTTTAGTAATAAAGATATATTACTCATGCAATCATCAAAGGAGGATCCATAGACTGAGAAGTCACCCATCAATACTTCCATGATTTAATTTATGGTATCAAAAAAAGCAGATGAGATTCATTGTTGGAATGTGATTGGGGCATCGAACAATCCAAATGGCATTCTTCAAAAGGAATATGTGGTCATACAAGCACGTAAATGTCAACTTTACCTAATCATTAGGATACATGGTAACTTGATAGAGTCCAAAATAACCATCTAAGTGATTAAAGTAAAGTGTTTTGCTAGGCATTCCAAGACTTGGTCAATAAATGAAAGAAGGAAATGATCTTTCTTTGTGGTAAAACCCAACATTTGGTAATCGATGCACATCCAACATCCTATTACTATTTGGATTTCCAAGTCTTGAACATTACTTCCCTTGATGACAAGCATTCATCCTTTCTTAGGGATCGCATGAACTAGGCTAACCCAATATATATCTCCAATGGAAAATATGATCCTAGTCTCATATTGCTTGATGACTTCCTTATGAACTACTTCTTACATTTTGTCATTTAACTTTCTTTGTCCTTAGATTCATGGTTTCAGAATATTCTTCTAGGTTGATGTGGTGCATAAGACTTATGGACTGAATGCTTTGATATCTTTAATGCAATATGTTATAGCCTTGCTTTCCAACTTGTGTTTGCCTAGTAATTAATCACATTGATTGTCTGGAAGATCAGAATTTACTATAACTAGGTTTCTCCCTTTTTCATCTAGAAATCCATACTTGAGTCCTTTGGGATGAGGCTTTAACTCAGGGTGTGGATTTTCTAGTGATTTGTCTTTAGGCATTCTCTACAAACATATGCTTGTTGATGTTATAATAGTTTCTTCTTGATTGATATCTTCCTATTCAACTGCATAAAGGTAGTCAAGGAATTCATATACTACTTGGTCGGTAATGCCTATTAATGGATTTTTAAGTTCTCTCATGATTGGATATACTACTGCATTATGCTCTTGAATTTTTATACAAAGTCGACTGTAGCAATCTGCAAAATATTGGGTTCTATCATGATGGACCCTTCATGGGGTCCATGACATTGTAAGTCTATAAGTTAAGTATAGACTCATATGGTGATAAGTCCTCGATGAACATGAAATCATTACAAAAATTGGGGATAATTTGACATTTTTTCATCAGAAGTTCTCTCATATTCATGCCTTTTATGTATCTTCTACCTAAATTATCTAGAATAGCTCTTATGCATTCAATTTATCTATTTTTCATGAATCTGGTTTGTAATGTTGCATTTTTACTTTTACCTAATTTGTGATGTCCCCTATTTTAGATAAATCAAGAATAAATTGGAGATAGTAGGTACCACCGACTCAACTCGATGGAACCAGCATTAAAGAAAAGACGAATACTCATAAATATGTTTTAGTACACTGAAACATATTTTGAGACCACCAAAATGCAAGTTGGTATCATGATGGCAAGCTCATTGGAACTAACAAGGGGAGCAGAGAAGTGTTAGAAAAAAATTTATACTAGACAGTCAACTATGTGGCACCATGATTGCATGCCCTCATCGTATGAAATAGGAAAGCCAGTGGCATTGACTACCAAGTCAGTTTCATCAACATTTTCCCAATGGGTGCAATCCATATTGGCAACATCCAATGGTCTATTTGGTAAGTGGTGCCTTGCCCCTTTCTTTATAGACTCACGACGGCAGTCACAAATAGGAGCCCATATGACTATTCTATGAGGGACCAGAGTCTAAGGAGAAGGAGATAAAGAGATATGGAGAAAGACACATCCTCAGGAGTAGTTTCATGGACTCAACATCGCCAGGCTACAACTATCCTTAGAGGGGATCAACCTTGCACCATGTTATAGGAGTTTTATATGGCTTTCACTTCCTTCTTCCCTTCCTTTTATTTCAAGTTTGGCATGACATGCTAATCCCCCATATTATAGGACCTGAGAGTATCCCAGTGTTAAATTCTTACATGTTTATGTTTAATTCAATATAATTTATTTGGTTTTAGTTTTGGAAATGGAAGTACATCATTGTCTTATTAATGCTTGATCACCATGAATATGTCATGTATTATTGATTACTATGAGAGTGGGATTAATAGTTAGAGAAGGCATTATCAATTCTATTAATAACATGTTGTGGGAGTGGGTTAACCACTATGAAGTAGATTGTCTAGAGAAATATCATATCATCTACCTTTCTATACTAGCATTGCAAGAGAGAGTTAGTAATTATGC
Organism: Alisma plantago-aquatica; assembly: GCA_963693085.1. Taxonomy (NCBI): domain Eukaryota; kingdom Viridiplantae; phylum Streptophyta; class Magnoliopsida; order Alismatales; family Alismataceae; genus Alisma; species Alisma plantago-aquatica. The sequence goes on along the minus strand of OY856411.1, from coordinate 718,012,641 downwards.
TAAATAGTATGTTGTACTACAAGAGCCAGTAGTACTGGCTACAAATGCTTAATTGAAGGAATCAAGATAATTTATTTTAATCATATCTTACATAGGATGGAATTATGGTGACATTGGTATGTTAAAGAATTCAATGATCTAATCTTCAATCCACTTTACTTCAGCAATTTAAATTCAATTCTCTCTTTAATCACTCAACAAACACTTTTCTTAGGCCTAGCTGATCCATTGTAGCTAGAAGTAGTCTTTTGTAGTCGCAATTCTCTAAGATCAACATTTAGGCCCCTTTGAGTCCCTTTACTACTTTGACGCATACACTTGTGTTTAGCATGCACACTTAAGTTGTGTCAAGTTCTTGTTGTTGTTGTCAAAGAATTGGCAGTGCTAGCACAACGAGTGTTAAACCAGCCACTCTAGGCCACTTTTCATTTTTGCTAATTTTCGTTTTAGTTAAAAATCAATTGCAAAATATTTTTAACACTTTTGGAAAATCTTATATGATTTTCACATTCAATTTAGTTTTTTGGTATTGATCTTATCTTACTTAGGGTTTTCACTCATAATTTCTTAACTGACGAAAACATAAATAGGTATATTTCTTAACTAATTTGATCTTAACATTTAAACTATATGTAGTCAATGTTAAAAATATATGCATATAATATATAACTCTTATATCATTCAAGTGTTCACATGATAGCATGTATAATATGATCTTTGGACATGATATGTGAGAAAAATTGATGATGCAATGTAATTGAAAACAAGGCATGGACCACTTGCCTAGGTTGATAGGAATAGTCTCCTAAGATTTCCCTAGACTTATCACCTAATAAACATGTGATTAAAGCCCACAAATCTTAACTATGCTTATAGACCTTAATTTTATTAAATCTTATACTTCATGAAAACAAGTCCAAAACATGTCCTACAACCTTAACCATTAGCTATATCTTAAAAACTTATTAAAAAGACAAGTTTCAATCTTATCTGAGCCTCCATAGCAATTTCTATGAATTATCTAATATTGTCTAGAATCTAACCAATCAAAACCAAGAAAGGTCAACTAAATTGATTTTTTAGAATTCTAAAATCTTGTCTAAAATAAGGGAAATGATTGATTTGCCCTTCTCTTTATTTTTTGACCAAGGGTGTGATAGAGATTGACTTAGTCAACAAATCAAGTATGATTGTATTTAATCAAGAACATGAAACTCCATTGATGTTCTCGGCATTACATGACACCATAAATTGAAATATGAGGGCATGAGAGTAAACATGTTGCATGGATTCTTCCTTATCTACCATGGTATTGAGATGCTAGTTGAAGCCTCCATCCTCTGATCCATATGTGAAGACTAGAGCTTCATCTTTGCACCAAAACTCGCTCAAGTCTTTTCTTGGGATGTACCAAACTCAAGGACCTAGTTTTGAGGTTATTAGATCCCCATATACAAATTCATGCAAAACCACAATAGCAGAAGGACTTTGGAGGGTGGAAGGTGCAACACACTAGTTAAAGGCTTTCGGGCATGATCAAGATGTTTCTAGAACTACCACAATGGTAAAGGAACCAACAGGGATGTAAAACGACCACTAGAACCCCTGAAATGTTGTTGAGGTACTTGGTAACATAGGGGAGAATACCCAAATCCAAAAATGGGATATCATTTTCGATAAGTTTAAACAAAATACGAATTTGCATTTTGAAAAACTCAACAAAAGTGATGAACAAGATTCTACAACTAGACACCTCCTGGAGCAGCCTGATGGCACAGACACCTTCTGTAGTGTAGCCATAGTTTAGGAAGATAACAAACTAAATCAAAATGGTATGTATTATGGAAACTAAGAAAGGTGCTTCGGCAAGGAACCTTAAAGGAGATTTGATTTGAAAAAGGAGGCCAGACCTACTAGAACAAGACACTATCATACGGAGGAATTTGATTCTATCATGTTGCTTTAGTGTGATTCAGTTGCAATTGATAGCGTCAAACCACCCAGTCTACCACTATAAAGCTTTTGAGATCATAGATCACTAGCCACCAAGTTTGAGGATCCTATCTATCCCTTCTAATGGGGAGAGGTATGGAACCTCAGTTGGGTGTTTTACAAATAGCCAAAACTAGGGTTTGATTATTGGTATAAATAAGTTTGTATTTTCATCATAAAACGATTGGGATTGGTTGTTCCCACTGATTGGGATAGATAAACAAAGAAAACATAAGGAATAATGTAGAAGGACCCAGGATTCTAGAGGTTGAAGTTAACTTTGGATGGCTTGGATTGGGTTTGCTTAAACAACCCTAGATCCAAAAGCCTGGCTTTTATACTATGTGGCCTGGAAAATTGTCCAAAGAATAAGAATTCATTTCTATGGCATTATCATAACAATACATTTTCCCCTATCAAACAGTCTTCAATTGATCTCTTAATTTAATCATAGGTCTAATATCATGTGTACATCATTGAGATGCAATCAAACTCTCTATTTGGATGCATAAAACTCTAAAATGTTAATGTTGTATAAACTTCAATAATTCCCAATAAATCATATACTAATGTTTTATCTGTCAAATTTGGCAACTAAATATAACTTCTTATATTATTTGAATGTTCCAAGTTTACAATCACATAAAATAATATATTTTGAGATATTATAAAAAAACTTAATGCATTATCATTAGTATCTCATGTTATCCCTTATTGCATTTAATGGTGAAATATATCTCAAATATCTTGTAAATGGAATTATCATATCATCATACCAAAATAAGTCTAAAACATCTCAAAACTTTATATTTAGTAATATGAATTATGTTTGATATAATTTTTGTTTTCATTGTATCTTCCTTTAATTTTTCATTAATGTACATATTTTGAAAAAATTGAACCAAGTCCCATTTTAAAGTTTTGGCATATTACAATACTACCCACCTTATTGGAATTTTGTCCTTGAAATTCAACTATTCTACCCACCTTAGGGTTTTACATATTTTGTGTACACCAGCTCTTGAATATTATCTTCAAGGATCAAAAGCACACTCAATGTGTGACATTCTTGTGCATAAACATCTAAATCTAACGGATATGTTGATAGTATTCTAATGATGTTTGGGATCTATCTCACATCATCATCATCATCTAACATAGAAAGGAACCTATCTTGCTTCTTTTCAAAAGGATCTAAGAAAAGGTTTAGGTTCCACTTTAAAAGAAACTTAATTATCTATGTCAAAATTCTACCCTTTGTATGCATTCTTGGTTTTACTATGTATCTAGTTAGATTAGGTGACTATATACCTTAAATTTTAACATCAACCCTTTATCTTTATGTTTCCTTTGTAAACATGTTGGTCATTGGTATATTGAAAGGGGGCATGCCTTATTACACTTATCTTATCACCTCATTGGTGCACATATCCCATACCACATGCACTTGAAAGGGAAAACGAACATCATAAGAATGTTTATATGCACATAACACCCCCTTTAAAACTAAGCTAGTTCTTTAAGACTATTAGGAAAGATTCTTCATTATAGACTTGAAAATACATATTAAACATTATCTCATGATCCATTAGCATTACATTATTATTTGCAAATGGGTGAGTCAACAAAAGTGATTTCTCCACACAATCTTTCACAAGTTCTCATTTCTCTCGAGAGCTCATTGCACCCAAGTGCTTGTTGAACCCAAGTACTCATTGCACCCATGTTCCCATTCACCTTGGAGTATCATAAAGTTAACATTACTTTCTTAACAATACTCTTAATAACGTTGTCCATTTTACCATGGTTCTCTTAGATATAGAAGCCCATGGTATTTTTAGTCACCATATTACTAATTAATAAATCCTATTTGTAGGAGTAATAAATAGAAATATTAATCAGTCATCTTTTCTAGGCTCTATTTCATCTCAACTTCATGTAGAACTCATGTTGTTGTGATCCTATACCAAGAGTCCATACTACTACATAATTTAATACCACATCATGATTAAAGTATCATCATGTATAAATTGAATGACTAGCATGCTACCTAAGAAATGCTCATACTACTACCTTATTATTTAAATTTGGATCATAACAAGATTTCAATTTTCTTCTAGTATTTACCTTAATACACATCATGATTCTACTTGTGAGAAGAGTCCTCCCTAAATTTTAGAATTTAAACTCATAAGAGTCTAATAATCCTCATCTTATACAGCTAGAGAAATATTTCATTACTTCCAATCATAGATCCCCAAAAACAAACAACAAATAGATCAATAAAATACAATTTATGGATTTAAAAGATCAAAATATAATTGTTTCCTAACTTGCCCTTCTTAATATATCAAATCATTATATAAATATAACCATGGATCCACTAAATACTTTGAGGATGCATTTTCTCATTACTTAATCATTACATGGATTATATGCAGGGACATCTAGACCTAGAATTGATTTGATCTGATACACAACATGGTGCACATAAGTAGGTTCGTTTTCATCCTATGATGTAATTCACCTTACACATGGCTTTCTATATCTTCTCTACATGATGTGGATGGCTACAATCACCAAGTCCCACCACATAATTTAGTAGTTAAAAGATAGAGTAGCGTCCTTCTTACAATTTTCTTCATTTCCTTAGGCTTTAGGATTTTTATCCATGTAAGCATTTGTGTTCATAAAGCACGATGTAGTCACCCGATACACCGATATGATCTTAAGGTTTAAATATGTATAGGAACATATTAATTTTATCAAAAATAGTATATTCATTTACTTAAAAGATAAATATGTTAACATGTTCCATGATACAAATACACCTATTTGCATAAGTAAGAAGTGGTAATATTTTTTGAATTAACTCAACCATTACATCAGGACTTTCATAATCATTCACACACTTCAAATCTTCATACACAATTGTATTAGGGTATTCCTCCTTAAGAAAACATTATATTCTTTCTTTTGAGGTTGGGCTTCCTAGATATTAACAATAAGTCCTTGATATACATATGGATGTCAAATCTTAGCATCTCATTTAATAACAAATCCTTAGAGTAGATATCATTTATTATTATACTTACACACATTCCCTAACTTTAACAGAAAAAGTAAGAATGACATAATTATGAGCATTCCTCAACCATTTCTAGATAACTTAGAATATGCATTACTATATGAACATGTACACTAAGGAGTCTAGCTATTGCAACGTTGGGGTATCCAAAAGAAATATATTACTTTAAGACCATCATCTACTCTTTATGCCAAAGAAGCTAAATCAAACATGGTTTTACCTTATTCTTGTACCATTAAGTTCAAGTGACCACATTTATAGGCTCTTATCATTAACTTTTATTGTACCTTTTAACACATACTCATGAGTATATGAGTCTAGCGATGCTAGATCTATTATACTCATCTACAAAATCCCATGTTACAAGTGTCCCACACCAAAAACACTAGAGAAAGGAGAGTACCATAATAATATCAATTTCATTATCTTGGCATGATGATACCCTTTCATGTGGTGACTTGTAACATGACAGAGTGTCGATGGCCTCCTTTAGGGGAGAATCTTCAGATCTGGAAAGATAAATCTTCAGAAGATGATTCCACGGCTCATCCTGACTCCCCAAAATATTGGTTTGAAGTTTTTCAAGTATCAAGAAATCATGCCTTTCCTCTTTACCATACTAAGATTATTGTCAAAGAGGGTTGTATTGTCTTCCCAATCGTTGATTCTTATGGGTATGCGCCTATATGAAGATTTTTCCTTTATGGTTATTTTGTTTATTTCATCCCAGATCCTTTGTTGCTTCATCAACACCTTCTGAATGTTTAGGATCTGGATGAGAATGTTGAGGTTATTCCTAGGCCAAATAGTTTATTCATCTTTATATATTTGAATACTAGTAATATTAAACTTGTTATGGAAAGGGGCCTTGGTTGGTGAAACAGTTTCCACTAGTTCTTATGAAATGGCACCCATGCCTTCCCATCTCAACGATTGTTCTCAAGAGAATGCTCATCTGGATCAAAAGGTTAGATCTTCCGCTTGAGCTTTAGGATGTCAGAATGTTTGAATGCATTGGTACCATTTTGGGTCACCCTATGAGTACAGAGATATCTACTAAGAATTGTAGTCAATTGGAATATGCTCGAGTTTAAGTACCTTTCAACTCAAAGTCCATGTTCCCTTCATTTATTGGATTGCAAGGTGATGATGGTAGTATGTACTGTGTTTTAAACGGGTATGCATGGCTCCCAACTGTATGTGAAAGATTTAATCTATTCGTACATGAAGATTTGTGTTGCCCTGATTCTCACTCCCTAAGTTTGTCTCATAAGGCTCAACATCAACAAGAAGTTCCTTAGGGTGGCACTGGTTCCACTAGTTTCAATATCTCTAGTAGTACATCGACTAATCCCGGGACTTCTTTGATTCCTGAAACTTCATTTGTCCTAGATTCTACCAGTTCTTTAGGCTCAAGTTCCATCCCATCCTCCTATTCAAGTATTTGATCACTTGTCTCTATCTTTTGTGAATGTCATGTTGTGATTCCTAAGTCATATGTGCTACTGAATTCTCCACATGTTGTCTATCCGAAAACTATGGTGGGTATTTCCCTTAGAGTTATAACTCTATGTTTTCTCCATTGATTAACCTGGAAACTATTGATGAAAGTGTTGAGGCTTCCAGCTCAACGGGCCAGGTGATTAAATGACTCCATCTCTTAAACTATCCTCCTAGAATGTGTGGGGCATTAGTTATAAAATTAAAATTGTTCAAGATGAGTTGTAGAGAGTGTGTAGTATAATTTTCATCTTACAAAAAACTAAACTAAGGAAGAGGAATTTAAGTAAGTTCTTGATTAAGTATTTTCCTAATAGTGAGTTTATCTCTAATATCGACTCTCATTATTTGGGAAGGATTGTTATCATCAGGAATCGAGAAGATTGTTCTATTGACAAGATTTCTAAAATAGATTAGCATGTTTTATGCAGGGTTTCAATTACTAATACTTCTTTTCTTATTTCTGTTGTCTATGGGCATAATGATGACAGTGATCGATCATATATTTGGAAAACTCTAGAGAGTATAGCCAGAATTATAGCTTAGCTTGGATGATTTTGGGGGATTTTAATGCAATTCACAAAGATAGTGATAGAATTAGTAAGAACCCTCCCCCAAGTAAATCTATGAATGAGTTTAATGATTGGGTCTTGAATTGAGGCCTTCTTTATCTTGACTTAAAGGGCCCCTTTTTCCTATGGAATAATTGCCAAGACGATAATGGGTTTATAACATAAAAGATTGATAGGGTCTTCTAGATCTATTTATGAATTTGATTGATGGTTTCTCTACTAAGCTCATATCTAATACCATTAGTGGTCATATATCCATTTTGTTTTCTGTTGGTCAACTGAGAGTTATTAAATCTCCTTTTTATTTAATTTAACTCCTGGACTTTGAAGGATGGTTTTCTTGATGTGATTAAGAATTCATGGGATGAAGACGTTGAAGGGACTTCTATGTTCAAGGTGAATAGAAAGTTTCAAAAACTTAGAACTCTACTAAAGGATTGGAATTATAAAAGTTTGGGTAATCTCTTTGATAATGTGAAAGTGGATAAGTATAACACTTTGCAAGCCCAAATCAAAGCTGAACATTATTATTTAAATTCTATTCTCCAAAATGATGCTAAGTCTCTCAGGAAGGTTCTTTATGAAGTTGAAAAGGATGAAGAGAGCTTCTGGAGGCAGAAGTCTAGAGTTGAACGTCTTGCTAAAGGGGATATGAACATAAAGTTTTTTTTATTCCTCTCTTAGACCAGAAGTCAAAGGAACTATGTTAGATGTTTGAATATTAATGGTCAGATCAGTTATGATGTGACTGGAGCCAAAGAGTTTTCTCTTAAGTACCATTTGGACTTGTTCAACGATAACCATAAATGTGAGGGTCTCAAGTATTTTAAATGGTCGAGTCCTACTCTTAATGAGGAAAATAATATTAGTATTATTAGGAGTGTGACTTAGAATGAGATTGATGATAATATTTCAGCTCTTGGTCATAATGCCTTTCATGCCTATTTCATTAAGAAATCCTGGCCTATTATGGATAGTGACAACTCTATGGTTGTAAAGGTTTTTATTTTCTAATGGGAAAATTTTAAAGGAGTCGAATAATACCTACATTACTCTAATTCCTAAAGGTCTTGACTCTTCTAATATCAACCATTGGCACCCTATGTCTGTCTGTAATGTTGTGTATAAAGTCATTGCTAAAGTCATGGACAACAGACTTCAAAGCATTCTTCCTCTTATCATTAGTAATCAATCTATCTTTATCAAAGGGAGGAATATGAAGGACTCAATCATTCTTTCTAATAAAATATTACATGAATTCCATAGGGCTTCTGTGGGAAATGAAATGTTCTTGAAAATTGACATCTCAAAGGCCTATGATAATGTGAATTGGAACTTTTTTTTGCTATGCTTCAAAAGATAGTTTTCCCTTCCATTTAGATAAATTGGGTCTTTGATATTTTAAATTCTACCTCGTATCAAGTGCTCTTTAATGGTGAACCTATGGATAGATTTTTTCCTTCAAATGGAATTCGAAAAGGTTCTGTGATGGCTCCATATCTTTTTGTTATGGTCATGCAAGCTTTTACTGTCCTCATGAATCAAGTTGTGGATAATCATCTTCTCTTTCCTATCAAATCATAAAATTATTTTCTTTGTAACATATGATCTATGCAGATGATCTTATGATCTTCCTTGAAACAAGTCCTGATAAAGCTAAGGTTTCTCTTAAAATTCTAGTAACTTTGGGTGATTGATCAAGTTTGAGAATTAATAAGTCAAAAAGTGAAGTTATATTTAGTAGGAGCTCATAAAACACTGACATTGTATAGAATCTTAACTTCAAGGTTTGTAGTCTGCCCTCTTCTTATCTTGGTTTTCCTTAGGTCACTGGGACAATCCCAAGGTCATCTTGCTCAGTTCTGGTTGATAAAATCAAAACCAAGTTTGAAGGGTGGAAGTCGAAGGTTTTATCTATGGCTGGTAGGTTGGAGCTTGTCAAATATACTTTGAGTGTGTTATAATTACATTGGTGTTATGTGTTTCCCATTCCAAAATATACCATGGAGGCTATTGAAAATCTCTATTAGGAGTTTTTTTGGGGAAAGAATGATGGTAAATTTCAGATGCATCTTGTAAAGTGGGAAAATTTTACTCGACACAGCCAGGAAAGAGGACTTGGTATTAGAAAATTTTCTAAAGTCTCTCAAGATTGCTTGCTCTTGAATGGATGGGATGTTGCTAATAAAAAAGTCTCCTTATGGGCCAAATGGGTAAGTAAATGATACTTATCTAGATCTTCCTTCTGGTCAATTGAAGCTAGTTCTTCTATGTCTTGGATGTTCTCTAAAATTCTTTAGAGTATATTTGAGCTTTTGACCTATGTTAAGTTCCATATTGAGGATTGAGTTGATACTTTCCTTTGGCATGATACATGGATTCTCATAAAAAAATTACCAGACCATATTAGGAAAGATGCCTATCAAAAAATCATCCAACCCATTAACTATAAAGTCAATTAAGTTCTATTTAAGGATAGATAGGTGGTTCATGACAATAGAAATAATAAGAAGATTTTCAAGTTCCTTAGAAATATTTCTGCTATAGTTGAAGGCTCCGATTGCTTATATTTGAATGATAAAAGGATTATTATCTTCAAGTTTGATTTGGAATAGTATTAGAGAACCTAGTTTTGTATAAGAAATCTTTATCTGGTTATGGAAGGGTAAAATTCCTCGAAGATATCAACTGAATATGTGGAAGATAGTTCATGATAAACTCCCAACTTTAGACTATATGAGAAGAAGGGGTATCACTAGCCCATCGAGATGTTTTCTTTGAAAAATGAGTGTGAATCTTCTACTCATTTCTTGTTTAGTTGCTACTTTATTAATGATATTTGGAGTTGTCTTGAGGAGGTTGTGCTCTATCATTTCTTTTCTTTTATTTTTTTTATTGGGATGATATTCTTAAAGTTCATAAGAATGAGCATAAATTTCTATTTTTAAGTATTTTGTATCATGCCTGGTGGGAAAGGAATTCTAGAGTTCACAAGGATAGGGAGCTCTCTCATGGGATTGTTGAAAGAAAATTTATAGGAGTTTAAAAGTCTCAGGGGTTGACTTGGATTGATGAGGTTGTAGTTTGGGTGGTTATTTTCCTGTGGAGCTTATGATTTTTCTTAGGCCTTTTGTTGTTTTCAATTGGACAATGACATATTTTTTGCTTCTTTCTTTTTGGTTTTTTTTTGTTGCTTTTTGACTTCTAGCTCATTCTTTTCTCTACGCATATAGTTATCTTTTTCAACATACATCTTCCTATACATCTTTTTATTTTTGTGCCTTGTGGAAAAGGAATTCTAGTGATCATGAGGATAGGGAACTCTCTACTGTGAATGTTGGCAAGAAGACTCTATAGGGTAGTTGATTTTTTCAACTGTCTTTTATGAAGAGAACAAGCTTCTACAATTTTTTCATGTGGAGCTTATGACTATTCTTATGACTCTTGTTTGTCTCTTAGTTGGACATATCCATACATTGTGCTTCTTTCTTGATGCTTTGTGCAGTTAGTTTTTGGCTTTTGGAGCATTCTTTGCTCTACATACGTGGATATCTTCTTCAAAAATATATCTTCCTATACATCTTTTGACATGTGTGCCTATCTTTCTTTCCTCCTTTTTCATTCTGCACTTTGTATAGAAGCTTCGCAAAAAATGGGGAAAAAGGAAAAGGATTTTTGAAGATCAAAAAGACCATAATAATATCATGTGTCTCATAGCACATACTCTAAGGTTCCTAATTTATCTTGCATCCCCCATGTGTCCCATTCCACAAACACCAGAATAAAGGAGAGTACCATCATAATATCATGTGTCTCATAACATTAACTCTAAAGTTCCCAACTTATAAGCATCAACAACCACAAAATATCAAGAAAGGAAGAGGACATGTTATGATCTATGGAGTCAACACTCAAAATCCACTAAAAAGACACTTAAATCTAAAGGTAATTGTCCCTCTTTAGATCTCCCATTATATATGTAACAACTTAGATTTTTAAAACACAAAATCTCGATCAAAAATTTCTTCCATTTTATCTTTTAAAAAGTTTGGGCTTAGAAAACTTCAACAAATTTTGAAAACTTTATAATATAATACTTATAAGAAGAGAGATTTTTCCCAATAGTAACCAAAGTGCTCAAGAGAAATTCTACAACTATCACAAAAGGTGGATCCAAAATAATTATTTGGGAAAACATATATTAATAATAGTACATCAATGTTAGCCATCTGTCAAAGGTGAGGGATTTTTAAAAAATGATATGAACCTCGTCAAGTCACTTTTTATTCCATCATCATAAATTCTAACTTGTTGGAGATTATATCCTACTTGATCTATATTTAGTTATTTGCATAGAAAGTTACATATTTAGTCTAGGGTATCATAACCCCATGATCTAAGATATTCTATATCCACAAACTCTCATGATTTATTAAAGTTGGGGATTAAGATAAAAGACACCTTTATCTTAGTGATAATATTATCACTTGCTCTGACTTTCCTTACTATTAGTTATTATTTATGAGGTAAATACTATAAGAATGTGAGAATTGTTTCTTGTGACCATCTATACTATTTCTATGATACCACTTCTATAAAATCTCCCAATTGTGATTCATATATAACAACACAGAAGCATAGACCATCAAATCACACACTAAAAATGTCACAAACAACATATCTCATTCATTACAATAGTAAAAATAACTTTACAAATGATGCATATACATTGATTTTCGTACATATTTTTTTTGCCAATATTAAAACAAGAGAACTTGATAAATGATATACATAGTTAACTAGTTAACCTCCTTAGATCGTATATATGGAACCCCAATAGGTCATGAACTTGTGTAGACATCACCCTATTGAAATCAATAGCATGCCTCATATCACCTATGTGCATCCACACATATCCATGCATTTGGAAACCCGTTATAAGTGGTTGGGTTTCATAAAATGTAGACATAACTTAAGATAAAGTTCCTTACTAATATGTCAATGCATAAACATTATGAATGGTATTATATGCATTCTTATCTTGATTAAACATTCTTATAAGGAAACTTATTCAATGAACCTTATCTGATCTGATCTCATCTCATCTCACCGAACACACTCATGGTTTGTAGGTTTGGGCTTGAACTAAAAAATATAAACTCACTAAACACACTCAAGGTGTACATGCTTAGGCTTGAACCCTAAACTAAAGGGGGCTCATGAGGAACCAACCATTTATGACGTTTGTGTGATAGGGCCTTATTACTAAATATTATTCTTATTCCGGTTTGATCTTATCTTACTTAGGGTTTTCTCCCGTAATTGCTCAATTGATCTTAAACATGAAGAGGTACACTTTTTAAGTGATGTGACCTTAACAGTTAAATATGTATGCAACGAATATTGACAAGATATTCATATAATAGATACCTCTTAACTCATTAAACTGTTCACATGATAATATATATAATATGTGCTTTAAACATGATATGTGAGAAAAATTTATGATGCAAAGTAATTGAAGACCAAGGCATGGACAATTTATCTAATTCAGTATGACTAAGATCCTAAGATCTTCCTATCCTTATCACATAATCAACATGTGATTAAAGGCCAAAAATCTTAATTAGGTTTATAAACTCGCATTGCATTAAGTCTTATACTTCTAAAACTAACCCAAAACAAGATCTAAAACCTTGACCATTAGCTAGATCTCAAAAAAATTAATTACAAAACATATAAGGTTTGACCTTGTCTGATCCCTGTAGCAATTTCTATGAATTAACTAAGTTTGGCTAGAATCCGACTAATAAGAAATGAGAAAAATAATTTAAATTGATTTCTCAAAATTCTAAAATCTCGACACAAAATGAAGGGAAACAACTGATTTTCCCTTCTCTTTATTTTTTTCGACCAAGGGTGTGATAGGTAATGACACAGTCAATAAATTAAACACAATTGCATATAATCAAACACACAAAACTTCATTGATTCCCTAGGCATTATGTGACACATAAATGAGAATATGACAGTAGGAGGTTATACATGATGTCTCGCTTATTCCTTATCAGTACTTGTCTTCAACCTACTACTCAGATCCTCTAGCCTTTGATCCAAATGCAAAGTCTATAGCTTCACCTTTGCACCAAACCTCGCTCGAGCCTTTCCTTGGGTTGTGCCAAACTCAACGGCCTATCTTTAAAGTTTTCCAGTCCTAGATCCCCATTTATACAAAGTCATCATGGTGGAAGGAATGTGGAGGATGGAAGGTGTGAAATAATATTGGAATTCTTCCCAGTGCGATCAACATGTTCCCAAAACTACTATGAAGGTAAATGAACCAAAATGTTTGTAAAACAACCACTAGAAATCCTAAAACATTGCCAAGGTGCATGGGAACATAAAGGAGAAGGCCCAAGTCCAAAAAGGGGATATCAGATCCAACGAGCATAGAAGAACATGATTTTTCATTCATACCAATTAGACAAAGGTGGCGAACAAGATTCAACAATTGGCCATTGCATGGAGCAGCCCAATGGCACGGTCACCACCTATAGTGCAGTTGTGGTTCAGGAACATAGCAAACTAAATTCCACTGGTCCAAATTATGGAAACAAAGAAAGTTGTTGGGTGAGGAACCTTTAGGAGATTTATTTGGCAAAGAAGGCTTTCTAAATGCTAGTGTTGTTTCTAGGAGGAAACTTGATTCAGTTGTGCTACTTCAGGGTGATTTAGTTTCAATTGGCACCCTCAAACCACCCAGATGAACTCTATGAAGTTTTCAAGACCATAGATAACCACCACCAAGATCAAGGATCATGTCTTTACCTTACTTTGGTGAGAGGTAGGTAACCTCAGTTGGTTATTTTGCAAATATCCCAAACTAGGGCTTGATTCTTGGGATAAATAGGGTTTTTCTTGCATCATAATATAATTGGGATTGGTAGTTCCCATTGCTTGGGATGGTGAAACAATGAAGCCACGAGGAACTTATAGCATTTAGTCAGATGCAAGAGTCCTAAGGTTGAAGACAACCTTGGACGTCTTAGATTAGGTTCTCTTACAAAGTCATAGATCCAACAACCAAGCTTTTAACCCACGTGGCCCAGAACAATATCCAAAGAATAAGAGTTAATTTTTTTGGCATTATCTTAACTGAATAGTTTGCCCTAGAAAATAGTCTTCAATTGATCTATAAATTTAACTGTAGGTGTAATCTATTGTGTACATCATTAATGTGTGACCCAATTCTTTACTTGAACATGGAAATGTCTTTAATGAATTATTGTTGTATCAACTTCAACAGTTCCTAATAAATCATATGAAAATACTTTATCAGCCAAATTTGAAAGATAAATATAACTACTTAGCATCTTTTATTATTCTAAGTTTATATCACATAAAATTATATACCTCTATATATTATCAAAACTATCTTATTGAAATCATTAATATCCCAGGTTATACCCTATTGCATTCAATTATAAAACATATCTGGATCTCTAGTAAATGGAATTATCATATAATCGTACCAAAAGAAGTCTAAAACATTTCTAAAATTCATATTTAATGATATGAATTCTATTTTATGTAATTTTTTCATGAAAGATAATCTTACTCTTAGATTTTTATTGAAGTGCATATTTTGACAAAATAGAGCCAAGTTCTATTTCAAAATTTTGGAATGTTACAACCAACACCACCTAGAGGTGACTTGGAGGTTGAGCAAGGGCAAATAATTGTTCTACAAGAACTTGTGCTAGCTGTTGAAGATATGTCCAACCATAGGAGGATAATGAGCACATGGTACTTTTAGATGATGAGTAGGCCATATGGGAGAAAATCAAGGAGTCATCTATTATAGAATAGTTTGGTCCCATATGGTGACATGCCATCAATGTGAGAAGCTACAAAATTGATCTAGGACTTGTTTCTCTAATCAAGTCATAGGTGTTCCACAAGACAACAATGAAGAACCAAACCAACACATTAATATATTTGTTCAAAGTTGTGATATTTTCAAGATAGACTGCATTCCATCCATAGTGAATTATTTGAAATTATTTCCGTACAAATTATTAGATAGGACAAAATTGTGGTTTCTTAATATACATTTAGAGCCCAGAGGTTCATGGGATTAAATGATGAATACTTACTTGATAGGTATTTATGAACGCATAATCATAGCCTTTTTGTAACAGTTTGTAGTCTAATTTCACTCATTTCACTTACAAATTACACCATAGTTTGCCTAGTTCATCATTTTTCTCTTACTATCCAATAATTATGAGTTTGATCAATTTTCTTGCTCCTATGCATATGAAAGCACATATCAACTCTAGAGAATTCAAGAAACTTTTCCTTAATTCATGTGCAAGATTCTAATCAAGTTCATATTAGAATTCAAGCTATACATCACATTTTGGCAAGTGGATTGGGCAATCTATCATCCACAGTGGAATATCAGCCTGCTCATTGCAAGGCTTATCTAGACAACCCCCAGATTAGGCAACCTAATTTGTAGATTGGCCTATTAGAAGGCCGCCCAAAATGTTAGAGACTCTATGATTTTCCAGAATAAGTAATCGATTGATCTGTCATCCAGGTCAGGCATCTACATGTAGTTGATGAATGCATATTCATCTATTTTTATCACATCTTTTGAGATAATTTCTTTGGGACATTGTGTTGTTATTTCTAAAAGTAGAGTTTTAATTAGATTTTCTTATTCATTGTAGGAAAACAGCCAAATCGTACCCATTCACTCCAAAGATAAATAACTCCCAAGAATACTCTGAGAATTAGAAGATCAAGGAATCTTGAAACATATATCATAGTGTAACAACCCCACCCCTTAGCAACCCCCAATTAAGGATAGCTAAGAAGTTGGTGTCGTTATCTCATAACAGGATCAATGGTTTTGCAAATAATGAAAAATAATTAATAAATTCTACCAAAGTCTAAGCTTAAAGCAGGATAAAAATTTACTTTTCACATACCTTTCAAAAATATGAATTGGAACTTTACGCAGTGTAGAGTTCTATCTAACTAAATCCTCCTTTCTTTAATTAGCTTTGTTCTTCAAATATCACTTTATTATTTTTCCTTTTTCAAGTATTCCTAAAACACCGACAACCAAAATGTCAGTCAGTATAAATAATACACTGGTATGTGGGGGCAACTAAAAACTTACACATATTTCATAACAACCCTAATTACATCAAATAGTTATTATCAATCCAAGATTACATTTTCAATATAACTTCCAAACTTCTTTTACTCATCCTTTGGGATACCCTCTCTTAGAGTTTAGTCCTTGCATGGGCTTTAGTCTACCTTCTCCATCCTAAGCTTAGTACCTTATGGGTCACCTCTCTGGGTGCCATGTGGTCTTCCCTCCAAGGCTTGACCACCTTTGACCTTCCCTCTAGGGCTTGGTCCTCTTAAATCTTACATCCATAGATGGTATGTAGGTTCCAGTAAGTCATATATATATTTACATGATGATACTCATAGTCACTTTATTGATCACAGAAAATAAAGTCATCCAAGCAGTTATTTTCACGCAATCGATGAAACCTTAGAAATCACCGTGAAACTAAAGCGATTAATCATAAAATAACCACGTACCTGATTTGGATATCTCAAAGAAGCAATATATCCAAATCCAACTAGATTTCCAATCAATTAAGCCAATCAATCAATCAAGCAAACATTGTTCCTAAAAATGTGTATAATGTTGAATGGTCACAATCATATACCAAACAACTCCTTATTGAGTTGGGACACCTTTCTAAGGTTTCCAAGTCTCATTAGGATTCATTAGGTCTTCTTAGATCAATTTCTCAATATTTATCCTTTTTAGGTCAATAAACCCTAAAATAGGTTTTCTACTCATAGAACCCTAATTACTCAAATTATCCATAAAAGAGCCCCTTTATTACTAAGTTAGGCTTAGGATCATATTTACTTTGTCTTATACAAGGATTTTCAAATTATACATCATTAAAAGTCATAATCACTTAGATTAGGGTTTCTAAGCCCTTTAATGCATTTTTTCCTCATTAAACCCTAAATTAGGCCAATTAAGCACAAGGATCATCTTTTAGATTGAAAGCTTCCTTTTTATTAACATTTGGTTAATATTAACTTATATCATCCATAGCACTTTACTCAATCTCATTAATATCAAAATTAGGGTTTCTTATTCATAAATACATTAAAGGT
Organism: Alisma plantago-aquatica; assembly: GCA_963693085.1. Lineage (NCBI taxonomy): Eukaryota > Viridiplantae > Streptophyta > Magnoliopsida > Alismatales > Alismataceae > Alisma > Alisma plantago-aquatica. The sequence goes on along the minus strand of OY856411.1, from coordinate 717,995,262 downwards.
GACAACTTTATATACTTTTTGAATTGCGAACACGTTCAAGCTTCAATTATATTTTATTGCAATCTATGTATTTTTTCAATCAACTTTCATCCATTATTTGTCCTCATAAGATATTCCCATAATTACTTATGATTTTTAGCAATAAAACCTTTCTTGCCCAATCAAGGATTGACGTGTGTATTTTTTGACTCGTCTGAGTCACACCAACGGGGCCAGGCGTGAGCCAATCAGCTCACATTGCATCAACACCCGAGTCAGTGAGACACTCTCCTGTGCACAACAATCGAACATGTAAAAAGATTGAAAATACCTTACCTGATAGCGTGCACTCGAGGGAAATCTTGTCCTTTGACAGGTTGTCATCTTTCTCGCATCTCCTCCTCCCTAACGGTCAACTCACGTGTCGATCTCGCCATCGACTACTGTTGGGTGCAAAGCAAGATCGCCTTCACCTTCACCTCACTTCCCCGATCTTAAAGCACGTCTCAGTTGCTCTAGTGCTTGCATGTGTTGTCAGGATGAAGAAGTTATTCTCTGACAAGAAGCATGACTGGTCAGGGGTGCACGTCGAGTACTTTCTCACAATTGATTTTGCATAAATACTTGTCTCACTCATGTGAACTCAAGGATGTGCTCTGGGGTTATGCACATGGCGTGTGGCCCCCTATTTATAGGGTATGGTCACCTGTGCTTCCCCCCAATTTGAGGGAATCCTACATAGACCTTGAAAAGCCCCCAATCCCACTATGATCGGGATCACCAGGACTTCCCAGAGTTAAAGAACTCCTTTCCAAGTCCCGCCATGCCCAGAGTCTCGAGGAATCTGGAGAGGAAGATCTCCCAGTTCCTTCGATCTGACTCAGGGTAGGGGACGATACCATGCCCTTGGATCTGATCCAACAACTGGTGTGCCGCACACACCCTTGATTAAATGTTGATTTAAATCGAGAAAATAATGTGACATATATATATATCCCTCTCACTTTATGATTTCTTTAAAAATTCATATCTCCCATACTAAATCTCCTTTTAATCTCAAATCTTGAAGGAAACTCATTAATGGCTTTATCTTCTTGTGTGCCAAGTTTGGAGTCATTATACAAAAGTGAAAGTGACTTCTCTTCATAAGCAACTTATCACTTATTAAGGCACATTTTATGCATATTTTCTCTCTCCTATTCTTTTATTTTCCTTTATTTTAATTCCTTTTACCATTACAAACCATGTGGACTCGAAATCTCATCTATGATGATCAATCATACATATTTCCACATATTTCTTATATTTTCATCATTATCTCAAACTTCCTTCTTAATAATGCATTATTTGATTTCTTCTTTTTCATTTAATTTTATTGGACTAATTAACATATTATGATCCACGAAATTACATGCACAAAGGAAATATTGCAAAGGAAATCCATTCAATACACATAAATCATACAATTTTCATAATCATGTCCTTTATTGGAGAAACTACATTTTAAACCATATAAGCCCAAAAATTAGGGTTGTAACATCCTTCCCCTCTTATAGGAATTCTGTCCTCAAAATTCCAGCAAACAAACAAACAATTTAGGATAAGACTTTTCCATGTCCATCATCAGCACTCATGTGGCTTCATCCTCTTCATGGTGGTTCCAATGAACCTTCATCATCTCTATTCTTTACTCTTGAGCTCTCTCACCTTGGTATCTCATACCCTCACAGGTGACTTAGGGTAAGTCAACCTCCCTTGGAGTACAATAGATTCAATGCTCAAGACATGGCTCTGGTACATCACATAGTGTTCTAGATTGGATGCATGGAACACATCATACATCGTATTATCTAGGGGGTAAGGCCCCACAAATGGGCCCATGTATCAGGGACTCAGCTTTACTCTAATCTTAGTTATAGCTCGGAGGGGTCAAATTTTCAAACACATGCTCACCCACAGTGAACTGTAAGTCAGACCGCTTTGCATAAGTACGTGACTCATGTTGATCCTAGGCTTTCTCAGCCATTGCTCGATCAAAGCAACTTTATCAACATACATTGTGGTTTCCTTGACCTCCACATGGTCCTCTCACCGCCATCACCCTAGTAAAGCAGTGACCGATACAACCTCCCATAAAGAGCTTCATACATCTTGATACTGTCTTTGGGAGCTGTCATAACAAACCAACTCAGCTAGGGGCCGGAACTGCGCCCACCATCCACCCCAAATGAGCACATATGCTCTCATTAGATCTTCTATAGTTTGGATCATACTCTCTTGACTGTCCATCAGTCAGGGGGTGATACGTTGTACTAAACTTCAATCTAGTTTCATGTTCTTCATGTATGTACTTCCTCAACATGGAAACGAACTTAAGGCCATGCTTAAGAATATTTGAACTCAGATTATGGTGTAGTTGAACTATCTCTCTCTCATATATATATATATATATATATATATATATATATATATTTATTTATTTATTTATTGATTTATTTATTTATATATATATAAAGTAGATGTATATATGTGTAGATGTATGTATGTATATATATATATATATATATATATATATATATATATATATATATATATATATATATATATATATATACGGTTCAACTAGATCTATCACACTGGCAATGATCACTTAGGCAAGGGAATGTGTCAACTTGGTAAGGAGATCTACCATAACCCATATTGCATCATGACCTCTCTTGGTACAGGGGAGACTCACCACAAGGTCTATGGTTATCTGCTCCCATTCCACTCCAGAATGCCAACCAGTTATAGCAATCCACTGGGATACTGGTGTTCATCCTTCACCCTATGACATGCATGACATATGGCCATGTATGTCTCTATATCCTTCATCATTCTAGGCCCCTAAGGTACCACTACATGACTTAACCATCGTGGTAGTACTAGGCAATGCGGTATACTTAGAATCATGAGCTTATTACAAAATATGATTCTTCTAGGGTGATTCCTCAGAAAACCTAAAACACTATCGTAGTGGATCTCACCACCTACTCTTCATGAGAGGTGCATCTAAGGTTTCTATAACAACCTCTTCACCTCGACAAGTTATGGGTTGTCTAACTGGGCAACCACAAACTCGACCAATTGTTATGGTTGTATCTAAATGTTAGCCAAACATGTCTCATCTTCCAACTATCGTTGGGTCCACCCAGCAACCACTTCCAGCCTCTCCACTAGCTAAACAAGATAGTTGTATACCTGACTTGTGTCTCGGATAAGGGTATCTGTTACCACATTAGCTTCCTAATGTGCTAGGTGATGGTGAAGACATAACCTTCATATACTCCACTCATCGTCCTTGTCTTGGGTTTAGGTCTTATTAGATTCAAGAAAACTTCGAGCTCTTTCTTCCAACATCCTGATTATCAAAACCAAATGTGTAACTCATAAATTCCAAACTACTCTTGATAGATACGCCCTTGTATTACCTTTGTTCATATGTGTTTTCAACCCATCTATCCACACTACTGTCAAAAGGGTATGGTACTTTGTTTAATCCTCAAATATCATAAAAAGGTTTCAACTCAATTATATACCTCTCATATCACTTTTATCCTTGGTATGGCATGTGTTTTGTCATGTCTCTCACACCCATAACAATATGAAATAAGCATTTTGATGTAGTCCACATATAGAGTTCATCACGTTCCAAGAGTAAAGATGGTGCATCACACATTTCCATTACACTTTCTAGTCTAAGTTGAAACTTACTTCTCATGACTCCACCATGAACATCTCAATTATGTGTCTACACCCATGGGAAGACTTTTCCCCATCACCTCTAGGTCTCAACATCTCTCTTATGTGCAATCCTTAGTCATTTCCTCAAGGTCTCTAGGGTGTCGATACTTTTGGGGTGATGTGTCCCTTATGCATCTAGGGAGTGCCTCTCACGTTTACCCCTTAAGCCCCATGAACTCATGAAAGTGGCCAACCTCCTAACCCATGGGAATTGGGCAAAGGTAGTTGTTACCTCCCGACCCTATGGTATTATGCATTCATGGAAACAGACAACTCCTACTATCATCAGTCTTATCCCTCCTTGACCTTAGTTTTTACTTAGGATTTTACCATAGCTCGTGGTTCCTTTGTTGATATTCAAGCACATATCATACTTGAATCCTCACCCAAATTTCTATCATCTCTCTGGGCACACATGGTTAACCTTGCATACCATCATAGGAATCATGGCGACCTAACTAACCCAGCCTGGCTCCATACAGGTTACCCCCATGGCAACATATCCTTATTCTCCTTAGAGATGGTCATACATGCATCTATAGATTCAATCTGATACTATGTGCTCTTATACTTAGCTCATCAACCTCTTATAAGTGACCTATTAAGGTTACCTCAAACCTAAGCACGAGTTGGTGCTCACTCCTACATGTAGGGTCCTTTCCCAAGATAGGAGAGAACTATCACTTGATAGTAGCAGAGGTCACTAAACATCCTTGCATTCAAAGCTTGTGTCATCATGTATATTTATATCTCCTATCGGGATACCTATGTGCATGGCTAGCAAGAAGACAACCTATTAAACCATTCTAAGTTTCTGGGTATTTCATACTTGTTCATCATTCCTCAAGGTTGGACCAATCTCATACGTTCATATCTCACCAACCTATGTGAGTGGTTCATCAAACATATATCTCTGTTCAAGTGGGGTTCCCTTTTGCTCTAATACATGGGGGGGTGCCACGCTTATTTCCTTATGAACACACTCAACCTCATGAGTATTATGTACACCATGTACTACTACTTCCCCTCTTTAGTCCAGCAACCCCAAGTTCACTTCTTATGCATCAGCTATCTAAATTGCATGCTCGGTTGTTCAAATATGAACCAAACCTATACATTCTATGGCATATACTTCCTCTTCCACATGAACAACCCTTAGAGTCCTTCACCAGGACAACCATCTGGGTGTGAAGCCTCACAACTTGTTACTATATGATACCTCTTTAGGGTCTTTGGATGTCTCCTTCCTACACCCAAAAGGTAGGCACCCATATCATCAGCACACTTGTGCAAGAAACTTGTTTCTCTTTTCTAGGGTTTGGTTCCTCTATAGGCATTTGAGGTACAACAAACCTCTAAGGATCATACATGAGGAAACCACATACATCTACTCAGGGTCATCTATTCTAGGCCATATCATACCAAACTTATGCATGGTTGCTTATATGTTTGAGTCTAGATCTCCAACCATCTTCATCGGGGTCTCTCCCTCTCTCTAGAGCTAACCCTATAATTGGTCCTACCACTGGAGGTTCTCTCTCAAAAGATGGGTCAAGCTCATAAGGATACATGTCTATCCCTACATAGGTGAAACAAACTATCAAAACTTATGTACGACCAAGATCATCCAAATCTCTACATATCTATCTCATAAACTATCAGGGATAACTCTTCTAACCTAGGTCTAAAACCTACTACCATCCCTACTGTCACTCACTTATACATAGTTGCATACCTCTTTTCTATCATGTATGCCCATTAGGGAACATATATGGTCACCATTAACCCTCTCAATGAGGGAGCCATCCCTCACCCTTAATGGGCACGACCCACCCAAGGTCGGGTCACCACAAGGAACTAGGGGTCAAACAACCACACATAGTCTATGTTTCTCATGCATACTCAAAACATCTACGCAATGCATGCATGTCTATACCATGTATATACATACATGGTCAACTAAGATATCCATCTCATTGTGTCTTCTCTTTCTCTGTCCACCGCATAAGGTTTTGGGTTGAGCATCATCCTTAAAGGATGCGTCGGGTCTCTTCCTCTTCTTGGAGGCTTCTTCCTCCAAGGCTATCCCACTTCTCATCTTCCTAAAAGATGGTCTAAACTCAGCGTGCTCCTAAGGGGTATCCAATGGCACAGCAACACGGGCCATGCAACCTAAGCATGTAACTAATCTCAGTCTAAGTTCATAGTTTAGACTTATATATATGACATCTTTCTTACATGGTTTTTATTACTTGGTGGAGGACTCCTTAATACTTATTATTATTAACCCCAAACTCGGGAGGGAGGTAGAGAGAGAAACCCTAAGCAATTAAAGTTATTCCATGAAATAGGGTATAGAAGGGAAGAAGTCAGATGAGAAGACCTAGAGGTATCTTATTTTGAGTCAAATTCTCTGATTTCGGCCAAGCAGTCACACAAAATCTAGGAGTCCTCGTAGACCGACTAGCGGGCTAGAGGAAAATATTGCTAGCCCCTAGATTGTGATCCTTTTCAAGACACCTCCATCATTGGAAAATCATGTCATAACTCCCTTGGGTTTTAATAGTTTGTAAAATTTTATCATTATTAGAGATTAAATGGAAAATCATGCTTTGATACCAATTGTAATGACCCCACCCCTCAGAAACTCCATTTAAGGAAGACAAAGAAGTTGGTGCCCATTATCCCAAAATAGGATCAATGGTTTTGCAAATAATCAAAAATAAATAAATTCTACCAAAGTCTAAGCTTAAAGCAGGATAAAAAATTACTTTTCACATACCTTTCAAAAATAGGAATCAGAACTTTACCCAATGTAGAGTTCTATCTAACTAAATCCTCCTTTCTTTAATTAGATTTTTTCTTCAAATATCACTTTACTATTTCTCCTTTTTCAAGTATTTCTAAAATGCCGACAACCAAAACATCCATCAGTATAAACAATATACTAGTATGTGGTGGCAACCAATAACATGCACATATTTCATAACAACATAATTACATCAAATAGTTATTAACAATCCAAGATTAAGTTGTCAATATAAGTTCCCAACTAATTTTACTCATCCTATGGGATACCCTCTCTTAGAGTTTAGTCCTTGCAATTAACTTTAGGCTACCTTCTCCATCCTAAGATTGGTACCTTATAGGTCACATCTCTAGGTGTCATGTGGTCTTCTCTCCAGGTCTTGACCACCTTTGACCTTCCCTCCAGGGCTTGGTCCTCTTAAATCTTACATCCAGAGATGGTATGTAGGTTCTGGAAAGTCATATATATATATTTACATGATGATAATCATAATTGCTTTATAGATTGCAGAAAATAAAGTCATCCAAGCAGTTATTTTCACGCAATCGATTAAATCTTCGAAATCGCTGTGAAACTAAAGTGAGTAATCATAAAATAACCACATACCTAATTTGGAGATATCAAAGAAGAAATATATCCAAATCTAACTAGATGTCCAATCAAGCAAGCCAATCAATTAAGCAAGCAAACATAGTTCCTAAAAATGTGTATAATGTCTAATTGTCACAATCATATCCCAAACAACTCCTTATTGATTTAGGACACCTTTCTAAGGTTTCTAAGTCTCATTAGGATTCATTAGGGCTTCTTAGATCAATTTCTCGATCTTTATCCTTTTTAGGTCAACAAACCCTAAAACATATTTTCAACCCAAATTACTCAAATTATCCATATAAAATACCCTTTATTACTAAATTAGGCTTAGGATCATATTTAGTCTATCTTATACATGGGTTTTTAAAATATACATCATTAAAAGTAATAATCACCTAGATTAGGGTTTTGTCACGGAACTATTTTTACCCCAATCCCAATTCCACTGCCTAGATAGTAGAAAAAGGATTTAAGCGCTCGTCCCTGAGTGGCCCAATAGGATCAATCACACTGGCATATACAATAAGAAATAAATAACTCAAAAACTGGATAAATAAAGTACAAACTAACCCAATATGGAGATTTTTTCAATACATGCTTGTCATTAGAGTATGTAGAGTGTGGAAGCAATCTTATTCAGTATTCCATTTGTATTGCCTAAAATCACAAAAATTGAGACACAATCACGCAATTGCACGATATGCTATCAAAATCAAGTAAAACACTTTATAAGAAAATAAGTATACTTGGCATGACTTATATTCAAAAGAATAACAAGCAATTTGCAAAATCAACATTTATTCGACAAGTTTTTCAAGCAATTCAACTTTTATTACGAGTTCCCATTATGTTGTAATTCGAGAAGCATGCTTATATATTTTGTGTGACTCTATTACCCCAACGCGATGGGGAAGGTTACTAGACACCTTCTCACCATAGGAACGTAGGAAGCCAATGTACAAGTCTCACCTCTCAATGAGGGGGTTGCTTGCACCCAATATCAACATTATCAACATTATCAACATCATCATCATTATCAATATACGGGCAGTCACAATGGGCATGCAATTTATGTTTTCTTGTTTTTCAAAATATAGTATAGAAAAATGAAAGACTAATCATAGGGAACAATAGCTCATACAAGTAAATAGCCAAGTATACAGTCAATAGATACATAAAAGTATCTTCAACATAATCAAGGAGGAGTTATATAATAGCATACCTTTCACCAATATTTCGAGTATAGATCACGAGTAATAGGTCGACCCTTCGAGTTAGATCCTAAAACACAATATTTGGATCAAGGGTCAAGATCATGATATTTGATAATCACGTTTCAATATTTGAGATTAGGCTTACACTTTTCCTATGCCAACCTTAGGGTTGGGTCATTCACTTATAATCAACCAATATTTCAATATGTCCAACATGGTTTCAAGTATCAAGTATTTTTTAGTGTGAATGACTTTCCTAGGTTTCTAGGATTATATGTGTTAACCCTAATCTATGATCATTATCCAATTCATCATCAATTTCTAGATTATCATCATGATAATTAATATCATTGGTATTCAAGATTAGATCAAGTTTCGATTAATATAAGAGTAAATCAGGGATCAACTTTTAGGTCAATAGATCAAGATATGCCACAAGATTTAGATCAATCATATTATTAAGATGTCATCATCATATTAAAGATTAACTCAAGTCAACAAATATAAATATAGATCATTAATTGGTCAATTATGAATTTAGAGTCTCAATATGAACATTAGAGTCAAGAATTAGGGTTTTCAGTGTTTAGTCAAGATTAACCACAAATAGAGTTATTTAGACAAATTACATAAGTAAGAGATCAAGATATACGTATATCAGTGAGAACAGTTTGTAATCAGCTTTCAAAATTATTTTTAAATGATCCATTGGATTTTTCTGATCAAAATGGACTACTTATTTGTAATTTTGGGAGCTATGATGCATGAGATACATTTTCTGCAAGATCTATCCATTTATATGATTTTTGAGCAAAGAGGGAGAAAAATACCTTTAATATGGAAAATGGCCGACCGTTGGATCACTGACTAGGCGGTTGATATCACGCCACACACGCATGTGTCTTTCTCAGCTAGTGTCCCGGTTCAACTCTGATTTGTCTGGTTCGGCACTCGATTGATTGGTTCGACCAATGTTCAAAGGATCGATGGTCTTCCTTCTTGAACCACGATTCAGGGACTCCATCTCCCCCCGAATAGGCCTTGCGTGAGCTAGAAGCTCGACGGAGGACCTCGCCGGCGTAGAGGAGCTCCAGGAGTAGGGAGCTCCATTGGCGGTAGTGCGGTGACCGTCTGAGCTTGCCTCAGCCTCGCGAAGTTGATGGGGGCATAGAAAGGGAGGAGGAGGTGAGGGCAAGGATGCCAAATGTCAGCAAGGCAGCGGAGCCGCAATATAGAAGGAGGATATGAGAGGAAATTGGGGGCGTAGATGCCAAATGAGAGCATCAGAAAGGGGCTCATAGGTAGGTGTAGTGATTTCAATCCTCGGGGGGTGTTTATATAGCATCGAGGAGGGGTAGATTTAGGGTTAAAGGGAGTTAGGTAGCAACCCTTGTTCGCTGAAATGAGAATGGGATGCACGGGGGTCATTTTGGCAGTGCCACAAGGTGAGAACCCAGTCAAAGTAGGGTTGGGTGAGCATGAAATCATGAGTTGAACATTCCCTCTCGATTAGAAATTTGAATTGGGGTCACGAGTGACAGATCGGTCGTTTTGGCCGCATTAACACCTCCCCGCTGATTGCGGGAGGTAGAAGATGACCTCCTGGCCGCACAATTGGGTTGAGATCTACGAGGCCTAGATCTAAGGGTCGAGGTTCATGCCCCACTCAAACCACGGATTGCTGACTTGGAAAAAGGCCAAGAAATGGAAAATAGAAGGGATTTTAAGGCATTAACTTCAAGAAATCATAGTAAATAGTAGGAATGTCCAAATGAGCTACAATTTGGACCATAGCTTCAAAAAAAATGTGGAGAACCTTTAGAAAAAAGTTTGACAACCAAAATATGAAGTTTCATGGATCAATTTGATTCTTTGGACACAGTGATGAATTAATTAAATTTGTGATGTCATGGTGTATAAAATTCACCTTGATCATTATATTTTGAATTTGAGAGTCAACAATGATTATAAAGCCCAAAAAAATGATTTAGCATCACGAGTGATCATTAGTTCATATTAATTCTAAAATCCATTTTGTCACATCCTTCCCTCATTAAAAAATAATGTTTTCCCCAAAATTCAAAAACATCCTCAAAATTGGGACTATTCAAAACCAGATCATATCCTCAAATACTGGAGTATCCTCAACTATATAATCAAAATCATGTCCTCAAAGTTCAAGTAGTACAATCATTATACTTGGGATTCCATGTTTCATATCATAACTAACTTGGTACCAACATTGTTTCATCATCAAGCAATTGAGTATCAAGGTCAATGCATATATCGTCCAAAGTCATCGTATGAGTCACAAATATGGAAAGCACCCTATTGATCACAAATTTGGAGAGATCATATTTTAGGTCAAACAAATAGATTTCAAGTGTACAAGGTGACTTTCAATCGCAATAACTCAGGGTCTTAGACTCTACATTGGCCTAGGTGGGGTCATGATTTGAGATTTCATATTTCAACATTTTGAGACAACATCATATATTCAATATCATTATTTTGAGCTCAAAATCAATGACAAGGTCCCACCCTAGTCCTAACGAGAGCTAAACCCTAATTCAAAAAATTCAAGATTTGGGATTTTTAAGTCATTACTCATATATCTCGGGTGAACTCATTATCCAAAAAATGTGAACATAGGATTTCTATCATTATTGAGATTGGTAATCATGAGTCACAAATCTGTAATCAATATCAAGAGTCAATATTTTAGGCACCAAAATTCATAGATCCAACATTTGATCATATGTATACATATTTCAAAATTTAGGGTTTATATTCCTATTTAGACCTTAGGGCAGATCACTTCATTTATATTCAATTTTAAGCAACAATATTCAAGCAATATTCGAGCAACACATCAAGATTTCATTATCAAGGTATCCAAGGTTGATGAATGATCTAGGCCTAGATCTATCTAGGAAATCAACCACAAGCTATAGTCAACATTGTTGTATATCAAGGTCATTATCAAATCAATATTCAAGATCGAGTATCAACCATGGGTTTAACCTATTAGGCTTAGGTCAACCAATCCAAATAGGGTGAAATGGAATACCTTTCCAAACTCTAAATAATCAACAAGATGAAAACTTAGAGGTAGTCATAATAGGGATGTGACCTAGGTTAGGGGGTCATGAGTCAAAAACCACCCTAATCTCGCACATTACCAACATTAGTCATTATCCATCGAGCTTATTCAAATAGGGAGAGTATCAATGATCAAAGCATGTTTTACAAGGTCATGACATCAAAATTCAAGATCAAAGCATGTTTGCGTAACTATGTTTGAGGTTTAATCAATAATAGGGCAACATGGACATTAATCAAACAGAGACCTCATCAACAATGAGGTATAAGGTATAAGTCCTTCTTATTTCACCATATCAAGATTATTAATATTGACCTCAAACATAGCAAACATGTAGTCACATTTTGGCTAAATTGAGTGTTCATGGTATCAGGAGTCATACATGAGTGTTTGGTTTCAAAATTAATTGATCAAAATCAATTTTTCAAATTTAGGTCAGATCATGGTATCAACTTTCAAGATTTAGTGATATTCATTTTTCCCATGTGTAAGATACCCATAATCAAGACATCATGTGGAAAAGGTCACAAGAAAGGACCACATGAGGAGATGATAAAACTACCTAATCTTCATCTACATGGGTGGCATAGGATTGTCCTTAAAGAAGAGATGAGATGCTAGAAGACTCTGTATGGTTTCACAAGAGAACCTTTAGGTCTAGTTTTGGATCAATTAAAGCCAGGTAGAGTGGGGGATCTCAGCCACTGTGAAGATAGATAGGAGAAATTATTTTAGGAACTCGATCCTAGACACCTCAATTTTCACCATTATGGACTTTAGGGTTTCTTGGGAGTAAGAGACTTGAGAAATTATTTACTTAAAGTATATGGGAGTGTGTAAGCTCTGATACCAACTATCACGGAACTCTTTTTACCCCAATCCCAATTCCAATGCCTAGATAGTAGAAAAAGGATTGAAGCACCTGTCCCTGAGTGGCCCAATAGGATCAATCACACTGGCATATACAATAAGAAATACATAACTCAAAAATTGGATAAATAAAGTACAAACTAACCCAATATGGAGATTTTTCCAATATATGCTTGTCATCAGAGTATGTAGAGTGTGGAAGTGATCTTATTTAGTATTCCATTTGTATTGCCTAAAATAAAGAAAATCGAGACACAATCATGCAATTGCACGGTATGCTATCAAAATCAAGTAAAACAATTTATAAGAAAATAAGTATACTTGGCAGGACTTATATTCAAAGAATAATAAGCAATTTGCAAAACCAACATTTATTCGACAAGTCTTTCAAGAAATTCAACTTTTATTATGAGTTCCCATTATATTATAATTCGAGAAGCATTCTTATATATTTTGTGTGACTCTATTACCCCAACGCGATGGGGAAGGTCACTAGGCTCCTTCTCACCATAGGAACATAGGAAGCCAATGTACAAGTCTCACCTCTCAATGAGGGGGTCGCTTGCACCCAATATCAACATTATCAACATCATCATCATTATCAATATACATGCAGTCACAATGGGCATGCAATTTATGTTTTCATGTTTTTCAAAATATAGTATAGAAAAAAGGAAGACTAATCATAGGGAACAATATCTCATCCAAGTAAATATCCAAGTATACAGTCAAGAGATACATAAAAGTATCTTCAATATATCAAGGAGGAGTTATATAATAGCGTACCTTTCACCAAGCTTTCGAGTATAGATCACGAGTAATATGTCGACCCTTTGAGTTAGATCCTAAAACACAATATTTGGATCAAGGGCCAAGGTCATGATATTTCATAATCATGTTTAAATATTTGAGATTAGGGTTACAATTTTCCTATGTCAACCTTAGGGTTGGGTCATTCACTTATAATCAACCAATATTTCAATATGTCCAACATGGTTTCAAGTATCAAGTATTTTTTAGTGATGACTTTCCTAGGTTTCTAGGATCATATGTGTTAACCCTAATCTATGATCATTATCCAAGTCATCATCAATTTGTAGATTATCATCATGATAATTAATATCATTAGTATTCAATATTAGATCAAGTTTCGATTAATATTAAGAGTAAATCAGGGATCAACTTTTAGGTCAATAGATCAAGATATGCCACAAGATTTAGATCAATCATATTATTAAGATGTCATCATCATATTCAAGATTAACTCAAGTCAAAAAATATAAATCTAGATCAATAATTGGTCAATTATGATTTTAGAGTCTCAATATGAACATTAGAATCAAGAATTAGGGTTTTCAGTGTTTAGTCAAGATTAACCACAAATAGAGTTATTTAGACAAATTGCATAAGCAAGAGATCAATATATAGGTATATCAGTGAGAATAATTTGGATCCAATTTTCAAAAGTATTTTTAAATGATCCATTGGATTTTTCTGATCAAAATTGACTATTCCTTTGTAATTTTTGGAGCTAGGATGCATGAGATACATTTTCTGCAAGATCTATCCATTTATATGATTTTTGAGCAGAGAGGGAGAAAAATACCTTTAATATGGAAAATGGTCAACTGTTGGATCACTGACTAGGCGACTGAGATCATGCCACACATGCATGTGTCTTTCTCAGTTAGTGTCCCGGTTCAACTCTGATTTGTCTGGTTCGACACTCGATTGATTGGTTCAACCAATGTTCAAAGGATTGATGGTCTTCCTTCTTGAACCACGATTCAGAGACTGCATCTCCTCCCGAATAGGCCTTGCACGATCCAGAAGCTCGACGGAGGACCTCGCCAGCGTATAGGAGCTCTGGGAGTAGGGAGCTCCATTGGCGGCAGTGAGGTGATCGTCCGAGCTTGCCTCGGCCTCGTGAAGTTGATGGGAGGCAGAGAAAGGGAGGAGGAGGTGAGGGGCAAGGATGCCAAATGTCAGCAAGGTGGCGGTGCCGCAATAAAGAAGCAGGAGACGAGGGGAAATTGGGGGCGTAGAGGCCAAACGAGAGCGCCAAAAAGGGGCTCGTAGGTAGGTGTAGTGATTTCGATCCTCGGGGGGTATTTATGTAGCATCGAGGAGGGGTAGATTTAGGGTTAAAGGGAGCTAGGTAGCAGCCCTTGTTCGCCGGAATGAGAATGGGAGGCACATGGGTTGTTTTGGCGGAACCACAAGGTGAGAACCCAATCAAAGTAGGGTTTGGTGAGTGCAAAATTGTGAGATGAACATTCCCTCTTGATTAGAAATTTGAATCAGGGTCACGACTGACAGATCAGTCATTTTGACCGCATTAACACCTCCCTGCTGATTGTGGGAGGTTGAAGATGATCTCTTAGCCGCACGATTGGGCTGAGATTTGCGAGGCCTAGATCTAAGGGTCAAGGTTCATGCCCCACTCAAACCACAGATTTCTGATTTGCAAAAAGGCCAAAAAAGGCAAATAGAAGGGATTTTAAGGCATTAACTTCAAGAATTCATAGTAAATAGTAGGAATGTCCAAATGAGCTAAAATTTGAACCATAGCTTCAAAACAAAATGTGGAGAACCTTTAGAAAAGGTTTTATAACCAAAATATGAATTTTAATGGATCAATTTGATTATTTGGACAAAGTGATGAATTAATCAAATTTGTGATGTCACAAAGTGTATAAAATTCACCTTGATCATTATATTTTGAATTTGAGAGTCGACAATGATTATAAAGCCCAAAAGAATGATTTAGCATCATGAGTGATCATTAGTTCATATTAATTCTAAAATCCACTTTGTCACATCCTTCCCTCCTTAAAAAAGAATTTTGTCCCCAAAATTCAAAAATATCCTCAAAATTGGGACTATTCAAAACCAGATCATATCCTCAAATACTGGAGTATCCTCTACTATATCATAAAAATCATGTCCTCAAAGTTCAAGTAGTACAATCATTATACTTGGGATTCCATGTTTCATATCATAACTAACTTGGTACCAACATTGTTTCATCATCGAGCAATTGAGTATCAAGGTCAATGCATATATCGTCCAATTTCATCATATGAGTCACAAATATGGAAAGCATCCTATTGATCACAAATTTTGAGAGATCATATTTTAGGTCAAACAAATAGAGTTCAAGTGTACAAGGTGACTTTCAATCCCAATAACTCAGGGTCTTAAACTCTACATTGGCCTAGGTGGGGTCATGATTTGAGATTTCATATTTCAACATTTTGAGAGAACATCATATATTCAATATCATTATTTTGAGCTCAAAATCAATGAGAAGGTCCCACCCTAGTCCTAATGAGAGCTAAACCCTAAGTCATAAATCGAGAGAGTCAATATAGTCGTCATTTCAAAAAAATCAAGATTTGGGATTTTGAAGTCAATAGTCATATATCTAGGGCGACCTCATGATCCAAAAAATGTGAACATAGGATTTCTATCATTATTGAGATTGGTAATCATTAGTCACAAATCTATAATCAATATCAAGAGTCAAGATTTTAGGCATCAAAAGTCATAGATCCAACATTTGATCATATGTATACATATTTCAAAAGCTAGGGTTTATATTCCTATTTAGACCTTAGGACAGATCACTTCATCTATATTCAATTTTGAGCAACAAAATTCAAGAAATATTCGAGCAACACATCAAGATTTCATTATCAAGGTATCCAAGGTTGATGAATGATCTAGGCCTAGATCTATCTAGGAAGTCAACCACAAGCTATAGTCAACATTGTCGTATATCAAGGTCATTATCAAATCAATATTCAAGATCAAGTATCAACCATGGGTTTACCCTATTAGGCTTAGGTCAACAAATCCAAATAGGGTAAAATGTAATACCTTTAAAAACTCTAAATAATCAACAAGGTGAAAACTTAGAGGTAGTCATAATAGGAATGTGACCTAGGTTAGGGGGTCATGAGTCAACTACCACCCTAATCTCGCACATTACCAACATTAGTCACTATCCATCCAGCTTATTCAAATAGGGAGAGTATCAATGAACAAAGCATGTTTTACAAGGTCATGACATCAAAATTCAAGATCATAATAGGGCAATAATGTCAAGATTTGTAATCCTTTCCTTTCATGATCAAGGTATTGATAAAATAGAGGGTTTGAATTTGGCATTCAAGGATTTAGAGAAAAGTAGTGCAAAATCTAGGCCCATCATCATCATATAAAAATTGAGATTGCAAAAGGCATCAATAGTCAATGGGAAAACTACTTTTTGCATCATAGGTCTTACATCATGATTTTGTGAGTCTTAGGCTTAGTCACTTGATAGCATGGTCAAGATGTGTATATATCAGATACGGGTTTGCTTAACTATATTTGAGGTTTAATCAATAATAGGGCAACATGGACATTAATCAAATAGAGACCTCATCAACAATGAGGTATAAGGTATAAGTCCTTCTTATTTCACCATATCAAGATTATTAATATTGACCTCAAACATAGCAAACATGTAGTCACATTTTGGCTAAATTGAGTGTTCATGGTATCAGGAGTCATACATGAGTGTTTGGTTTCAAAATTAATTGATCAAAATCGAGTTTTTAAATTTAGTTCAGATCATGGTATCAACTTTCAAGATTTAGCAATATTCATTTTTCCCATGCGTAAGCTACCCATAATCAAGACATCATGTGGAAAAGGTCACAAGAAAGGACCACATGAGGAGATGAGAAAACTACCTAATATTCATCTACATGGGTGGCTTAGGATTGTCCTTAAAGAAGAGATGAGATGCTAGAAGACTCTCTAGAGTTTCACAAGAGAACCTTTAGGTCTGGTTTTGGATCAATTAAGGTCAGGTAGAGCGGGGGATCTTAGCCACCGTGAAGAGGGATAGGAGAAATTATGTTAGGACCCCGACCCTAGACACCTCAATTTTCACCATTATGGACTTTAGGGTTTCTTGGGTGTAAGAGACTTGAGAAATTATTTATATAAAGTATATGGGAGTGTGTAAGCTCTGATACCAACTGTCACGGAACTATTTTTACCCCAATCCCAATTCCACTGCCTAGATAGTAGAAAAAGGATTGAAGTGCCCGTCCCTAAGTGGCCCAATAGGATCAATCACACTAGCATATACAATAAGAAATAAATAACTCAAAAACTAGATAAATAAAGTACAAACTAACCCAATATGGAGATTTTTCCAATATATGCTAATCATCAGAGTATGTAGAGTGTGGAAGTGATCTTATTCAGTATTTCATTTGTATTGCCTAAAATCAAGAAAATTGAGACACAATCATGCAATTGCACGGTACGCTATCAAAATAAAGTAAAACATTTTAAAAGAAAATAAGTATACTTGGCAGGACTTATATTCAAAATAATAACAAGCAATTTGCAAAACCAACATTTATTCGACAAGTTTTTCAAGCAATTCAACTTTTATTTCGAGTTCCCATTATGTTGTAATTCGAGAAGCATGCTTATATTTTTTGTGTGACTCTATTACCCCAACACGATGGGCAAGGTCACTAGGCACCTTCTCACCATAGGAACATAGGAAGCCAATATACAAGTCTCACCTCTCAATGAGGGGGTTGCTTGCACCTAATATCAACATTATCAAGATTATCAACATCATCATCATTATCAATATACGGGCAGTCACAATGGGCATGCAATTTATGTTTTCATGTTTTTCAAAATATAGTATAGAAAAATGGAAGACTAATCATAGGGAACAACAACTCATCCAAGTAAATAGCCAAGTATACAGTCAAGATATACATAAAAGTATCTTCAATATAATCAAGGAGGAGTTATATAATAGCATACCTTTCACCAAGATTTCAAGTATAGATCACAAGTAATAGGTCGACCCTTCGAGTTAGATCCTAAAACATAATATTTAGATCAAGGGTCAAGATCATGATATTTGATAATCATGTTTCAATATTTGATATTAGGGTTAAACTTTTCCTATGTCAACCTTAGGGTTGGGTCATTCACTTATAATCAACCAATATTTCAATATGTCCATCATGGTTTCAAGTATCAAATATTTTTTAGTGTGAATGACTTTCCTAGGTTTCTAGGATCATATGTGTTAACCCTAATCTATGATCAATATCCAAGTCATCATCAATTTCTAGATTATAATTATGATAATTAATATCATTGGTATTCAATATTAGATCAAGTTTCGATTAATATTAAGAGTAAATCAGGGATCAACTTTTAGGTCAATCGATCAAGATATGCCACAAGATTTAGATCAATCATATTATTAAGATGTCATCATCATATTCAAGATTAACTCAAGTTAACAAATATAAATCTAGATCATTAATTGGTCAATTATGATTTTAGAGTCTCAATACGAACATTAGAGTCAAGAATTTGGGTATTCAGTGTTTAGTCAAAATTAACCACAAATAGAGTTATTTAGACAAATTACATAAGCAAGAGATCAAGATATAGGTATATCAATGAGATTAGTTTGGAATCGGCTTTCAAAAGTATTTTTAAATGATCCACTGGATTTTTCTGATCAAAATGGACTACTTATTTGTAATTTTTGGAGCTAGGATGCATGAGATACATTTTCTGCAAGATCTATCCATTTATATGATTTTTTAGCAGAGAGGGAGAAATATACCTTTAATATGGAAAATGGCCGACCGTTGGATCACTGACTAGTCGGCTGAGATCACGCCACACATGCATGTGTCTTTCTCAGCTAGTGTCCTGGTTCAACTCTGATTTGTTTGGTTCGGCACTCGATTGATTGGTTCGACCAATGTTCAAAGGATCGATGGTCTTCCTTCTTGAACCACAGTTCAGGGACCCCATCTCCTCCCAAACAGGCCTTGTGTGAGCCAGAAGCTCGAAAGAGGACCTCGTCGGCATAGAGGAGCTCTGGGAGTAGGGAGCTCCATTGGCGGCAGTGAGGTGACCGTCCAAGCTTGCCTCGGCCTCACGAAGTTGATGGGGGCAGAGAAAGGGAGGAGGAGGCGAGGGGCAAGGATGCCAAATGTCAGCAAGGCGGTGCCGCCGCAACAGAGAAGGAGGAGACAAGGGGAAATTGGGGGCGTAGAGGCCAAACGAGAACACCAAAAAGGGGCTCTTGGGTAGGTGTAGTGATTTCGATCCTCGGGGGTGTTTATATAGCCTCGAGGAGGGGTAGATTTAGGGTTAAAGGGAGCTAGGTAGCAGCCCTTGTTCGCCGAAATGAGAATGGGAGGCACGAGGGTCATTTTGGCTACGCCACAAGGTGAGAACTTAGTCAAATTAGGGTTGGGTGAGCGTGAAATTGTGGGGTGAACATTCCCTCTCAATTAGAAATTTGAATCGGGGTCACGAGTGACAGATCGGTCGTTTTGGCTGCATTAACACCTCCCCACTGATTGCGGGAGGTTGAAGATGGCCTCCTGGATGCACAATTGGGATGATATCTGCGAGGCCTAGATCTAAGGGTCGAGGTTCGTGCCCCACTCAAACCACGGATTGCTGACTTGGAAAAAGGCCAAAAAAAGGCAAATAGAAGGGATTTTAAGGCATTAACTTCAAGAATTCATAGTAAATAGTAGGAATGTCTAAATGAGATAAAATTTGGAACATAGCTTCAAAAAAATGTGGAGAACCTTTATAAAAAAGTTTGATAATCAAAATATGAAGTTTAATGGATCAATTTGATTCTTTGGACAAAGTGATGAATTAATCAAATTTGTGATGTCACAAAGTGTATAAAATTCACCTTGATCATTATATTTCGAATCTGAGAGTCAACAATGATTCTAAAGCCCAGAAAAATGAGTTAGCATCATGAGTGATCATTAGTTCATATTAATTCTACAATCCACTTTGTCACATCCTTCCCTCCTTAAAAAAGAATTTTATCCCCAAAATTCAAAAACATCCTCATAATTGGGACTATTCAAAACCAGATCATATCCTCAAATACTAGAGTATCCTCAACTATATAATCAAAATCATGTCCTCAAAGTTCAAGTAGTACAATCATTCTACTTGGGATTCCATGTTTCATATCATAACTAACTTGGTACCAACATTGTTTCATCATCGAGCAATTGAGTATCAAGGTCAATGCATATATCGTCCAAAGTCATCATATGAGTCACAAATATGGAAACCATCCTATTAATCACAAATTTGGACAGATCATATTTTAGGTCAAACAAATAGAGTTCAAGTGTACATGGTGACTTTCAATCCCAATAACAAAGGGTCTTAGACTCTACATTGGCCTAGGTGGTGTCATGATTTGATATTTCATATTTCAACATTTTGAGACAACATCATATATTCAATATCATTATTTTGATCTCAAAATCAATGAGAAGGTCCCACCCTTAGACCTGTCAAATTGGGTCAAAATCTACGGGCACCCATGGGTCAACCCGTTTAAGTTGGGTTTGGGTGATGAAATTTGCCACATGTTGAAAATTACCCAAACCCATACCCACCCGCTTATTTAGCGGGTTTTACGGGTGGCCCACGGGCACCCGCAGGTGACCCGCATAATTCAATCACTTATATAAAAATAAATATAACAATACACTAGTACTTAAAATAAATAAAATGATCTACTACTAACCATTAACAGTTAAGGAGTTCCAATTCAAACTCAAACTTGTCCAACAAGATTTGATATGAGAGATTGGGGAAATAAATTCAACATCTACTACATTATCTAATTGTTCTATCAAACTTACTCTAGTTTATTGAACATAATCATACATTAGAGGATGTAAATTGTACATTAGAGAATTTTATCTAAAAATGTGTGCGTTTTAATGGTTGTAAAAATATAACATATTTTGTTTGAAGTGACAAATTATGTAGTTGGTTGTTATTATGCTATATTTCACATAAAAATACTAGCAAATGGTCTTCTTTTACCGTTACAGTAGCAATTTCTAAAATATTTGTTTATTAGACACATTATATGGGCACCCGCGGGTGACCCGCAACCCGCTGGGTCGGGTTTGGATTTGTATTTCTTTGACCCATTTAGAATTGCATCTTTTTGACCCACACCCGCGAGACACAAACCTACAATGACCTAACCCAAACCCAACCCACCCACCCATTTGACAGGTCTACCCACCCTAGTCCTAATGAGAGCTAAACCCTAAGTCATAAATCAAGAGAGTCAATATAGTCGTAATTTCAAAAAATTCAAGATTTGGGATTTTTAAGTCATTACTCATATATCTAGGGTGACCTCATGATCCAAAAAATGTGAACATAGGATTTCTATCATTATTGAGATTGGTAATCATGAGTCACAAATCTATAATCAATATCAAGAGTCAAGATTTTAGGCAGCAAAAGTCATAGATCCAACATTTGATCATATGTATACATATTTCAAAAGCTAGGGTTTATATTCTTGTTTAGACCTTAGGGCAGATCACTTCATCTATATTCAATTTTGAGCAACAATATTCAAGCAATATTCGAGCAACACATCAAAATTTCATTATCAAGGTATCCAAGGTTGATGAATGATCTAGGCCTAGATCTATCTAGGAAGTCAACCACAAGCTATAGTCAACATTGTCGTATATCAAGGTCATTATCAAATCAATATTCAAGATCAAGTATCAACCATGGGTTTACCCTATTAGGCTTAGGTCAACAAATCCAAATAGGGTAAAATGTAATACCTTTAAAAACTCTAAATAATCAACAAGGTGAAAACTTAGAGGTAGTCATAATAGGAATGTGACCTAGGTTAAGGGGTCATGAGTCAACTACCACCCTAATCTCGCACATTACCAACATTAGTCACTATCCATCCAGCTTATTCAAATAGGGAGAGTATCAATGAACAAAGCATGTTTTACAAGGTCATGACATCAAAATTCAAGATCATAATAGGGCAATAATGTCAAGATTTGTAATCCTTTCCTTTCATGATCAAGGTATTGATAAAATAGAGGGTTTGAATTTGGCATTCAAGGATTTAGAGAAAAGTAGTGCAAAATCTAGGCCCATCATCATCATATAAAAATTGAGATTGCAAAAGGCATCAATAGTCAATGGGAAAACTATTTTTTGCATCATAGGTCTTACATCATGATTTTGTGAGTCTTAGGCTTAGTCACTTGATAGCATGGTCAAGATGTGTATATATCAGATACGAGTTTGCTTAACTATATTTGAGGTTTAATCAATAATAGGGCAACATGGACATTAATCAAATAGAGACCTCATCAACAATGAGGTATAAGGTATAAGTCCTTCTTATTTCACCATATCAAGATTATTAATATTGACCTCAAACATAGAAAACATGTAGGCACATTTTGGCTAAATTGAGTGTTCATGGTATCAGGAGTCATACATGAGTGTTTGGTTTCAAAATTAATTGATCAAAATCGAGTTTTCAAATTTAGGTCAGATCATGGTATCAACTTTCAAGATTTAGCGATATTCATTTTTCCCATGCGTAAGCTACCCATAATGGAGACATCATGTGGAAAAGGTCACAAGAAAGGACCACATGAGGATATGAGAAAACTACCTAATATTCATCTACATGGGTGGCTTAAGATTGTCCTTAAAGAAGAGATGAGATGCTAGAAGACTCTTTAGGGTTTCACAAGAGAACCTTTATGTCCAGTTTTGGATCAATTAAGGCCAGGTAGAGTGGGGGATCTTAGCCACCGTGAAGACGGATAGGAGAAATTATGTCAGGACCCCGAGCCTAGACACCTCAATTTTCACCATTATGGACTTTAGGGTTTCTTGGGTGTAAGAGACTTGAGAAATTATTTACATAAAGTATATGGGAGTGTGTAAGCTCTGATACCAACTGTCACAGAACTATTTTTACCCCAATCCCAATTCCACTACCTAGATAGTAGAAGAAGGATTTTAAGTGCCCATCCCTAAGTGGCCCAATAGGATCAATCACACTAGCATATACAATAAGAAATAAATAACTCAAAAACTGGATAAATAAAGTACAAACTAACCCAATATGGAGATTTTTCCAATATATGCTTATCATCAGAGTATGTAGAGTGCAGGAGTGATCTTATTCAGTATTCCATTTGTATTGCCTAAAATCAAGAAAATTGAGACACAATGATGCAATTGCACGGCACGCTATCAAAATCATGTAAAACACTTTATAAGAAAATAAGTATACTTGACAGGACTTATATTCAAAAGAATAACAAGCAATTTGCAAAACCAACATTTATTCGACAAGTTTTTCAAGCAATTCAACTTTTATTACGAGTTCCCATTATGTTGTAATTCGAGAAGCATGCTTATATATTTTCTGTGACTCTATTACCCCCAACGCGATGGGGAAGGTCACTAAGCACCCTCTCACCATAGCAACATAGGAAGTCAATATACAAGTCTCACCTCTCAATGAGGGGGTTGCTTGCACCTAATATCAACATTATCAACATCATCATCATTATCAATATACGGGCAGTCACAATGGGCATGCAATTTATGTTTTCATGTTTTTCAAAATATAGTATAGAAAAATGGAAGACTAATCATAGGGAACAATAGCTCATCCAAGTAAATAGCCAAGTATACATTCAATAGATACATAAAAGTATCTTCAATATAATCAAGGAGGAGTTATATAATGGCATACCTTTCACCAAGATTTCGAGTATAGATCACAAGTAATAGGTCGACCCCTTCGAGTTAGATCCTAAAACACAATATTTGGATCAAGGGTCAAGATCATGATATTTGATAATCATGTTTCAATATTTGAGATTAGGGTTACACTTTTCCTATGTCAACCTTAGGGTTGGGTGATTCACTTATAATCAACCAATATTTCAATATGTCCAACATGGTTTCAAGTATCAAGTATTTTTGAGTGTGAATGACTTTCCTAGGTTTCTAGGATCATATGTGTTAACCCTAATCTATGATCATTATCCAAGTTATCATCAATTTCTAGATTATCATCATGATAATTAATATCATTGGTATTCAATATTATATCAAGTTTCGATTAATATTAAGAGTAAATTAGGGATCAACTTTTAGGTCAATAGATCAAGATATGCCGCAAGATTTAGATCAATCATATTATTAAGATGTCATCATCATATTCAAGATTAACTCAAGTCAACAAATATAAATCTAGATCATTAATTGGTCAATTATGATTTTAGAGTCTCAATATAAACATTAGAGTCAAGAATTAGGATTTTCAGTGTTTAGTCAAGATTAACCACAAATAGAGTTATTTAGACAAATTACATAAGCAAGAGATCAAGATATAGGTATATCAGTGAGAATAGTTTGGAATCAGCTTTAAAAAGTATTTTTAAATGATCCATTGGATTTTTCTGATCAAAATGGACTACTTATTTGTAATTTTTGGAGCTAGGATGCATGAGATACATTTTCTGCAAGATCTATCCATTTATATGATTTTTTTAGCAGAGAGGGAGAAAAATACCTTTAATATAGAAAATGTCCAACCGTTGGATCACTGACTAGGCGGTTGAGATCATGCCACACATGCATGTGTCTTTCTCAGCTAGTGTCTTGGTTCAACTCTGATTTGTCTTGGTTCGGCACTCGATTGATTGGTTCGACCAATGTTCAAAGGATTGATGGTCTTCATTCTTGAACCACAGTTCAGGGACTCCATCTCCTCTCGAATAGGCCTTGTGTGAACCGAAAGATCGACGGAGGACCTCGTCGGCGTAGAGGAGCTCCGGGAGTAGGGATCTCCATTGGTGGCAGTGAGGTGACCATCCGAGCTTGCCTCGGCCTCGCAAAGTTGATGGGGGGCAGAGAAAGGGAGGAAGAAGCGAGGGGCAAGGATGCCAAATGTTAGCAAGGTGGCGGAACCACAATAGAGAAGGAGGAGACGAGGGGAAATTGGGGGCGTAGATGCCAAACGAGAGAACCAGAAAGGGGCTCGTAGGTAGGTGTAGTGATTCCGATCCTCGGGGGGTGTTTATATAACATCGAGGAGGGGTAGATTTAGGGTTAAAGGGAGCTAGGTAGCAACCCTTGTTCAGCGGAATGAGAATGGGAGGCACGAGGGTCATTTTGGCAGCACCACAAGGTGAGAACCTAGTAAAAGTAGGGTTGTATGAGTGTGAAATTGTGAGGTGAACATTCCCTCTCGATTAGAAATTTGAATCGGGGTCACGAGTGACAGATCGGTCATTTTGGCTGCATTAACACTCCCCGCTGATTGTGGGAGGTTGAAGATGATCTCCTAGCCACACGATTGGGTTGAGATTTGTGAGGCCTAGATCTAAGGGTTGAGGTTCGTGCCCCACTCAAACCACAGATTGCTGACTTGGAAAAAGGCCAAAAAAGGCAAATAGAAGGGATTTTAAGGCATTAACTTCAAGAATTCATAGTAAATAGTAGGAATGTCCAAATGAGCTAAAATTTGTACCATAGCTTCAAAATAAATGTGGAGAACCTTTAGAAATAGTTTGATAACCAAACTATGAAGCTTAATGGATCAATTTGATTCTTTGGACAAAGTGATGAATTAATCAAATTTGTGATGTTACAAAGTGTATAAAATTCACCTTGATCATTATATTTCGAATTTGAGAGTCAACAATGATTATAAAGCCCAGAAAAATGATTTAGCATAATGAGTGATCATTAGTTCATATTAATTCTAAAATCCACTTTGTCATAGGTTTCTATGCCCATTAATGCATTTTTCCTCCTTAAGCCATAAATTAGGCCAATTAAGCACAAGGATCATCTTTTAGATCTAACGCTTCCTTTTTATTAACAACAGGTTAATATTAACTTAAATCATCCATATAACTTTACTCAATCTCATTAAAATAAAAATTAGGGTTTCTTATTCATAAATACATTAAAGGTGACAACTTTATATACTTTTGAATTACAAATAGATTCAGGCTTCAATTGTATTTTTAGCGCAATCTACATATTTTTTTGATCAACTTTCATATATAATTTGTCATCATATGATATTCCCATAATTACTTATGATTTTTAGCAATAAAAACTTTCTTAGACAATTAGGGATTTGACATGTGTCTTATTTGACTTGTCTGTGTCGTGTTAATAGGGCCAAGCGTGAGCCAATCGGCTCACTTCATGTTGGTGCTTGGGCCAGTGAGGCACTCACCCACGCGCCACAACTGAACACATAAAAAGACTAAAAAGACATTACCTGATACGTGCGCTCTTGAGGGCAATCTTGTCCTTTGACAGAATGGCATCTTCCTCACGTCTCCTCCTCCCTAATGGTCAACTCACGTGTTGACCTTGTGATCGGCTTCTCCTGGGTGCAAAGCAAGATCGCGTTCACCTTCGCCTCACTTCCCCAAACTCAAAGCATGTCTCAATTGCTCTGGTGCTCACCTGAGTTGTCGGGCCAAATAAGTTCTTCTCCAGTGAGAAGCACGACTAGCTAGGGGTGTAGGTTGAGTACTTACTCACAATTGATTGCACAAATATACTCATCTCACTCACACAAACTCAAGGATGTGCTTTGGGGCTATGCACATGGTGTGTGGGCCCCTATTTATAGGATATGATCACATGTGCTTCCCCCTAATTTGGGAGAATCCTACACAGACCATTAAAGGCCCCCAATCCCACTATGATTGGGATCACTAGGACTTCCCAGAGTCAAAGAACTCCTTTTCAAGTCCTACCATGCCCGGAGTCTCGAGGAATCTAGAGAGGAAGATCTCCCAGTTCCTTCGATCCGACTCAAGGTAGGGGATGACACGACAACCCCTGGATATGATCCAACAGCTGGTGTGCCGTGTGCACCCTTTATTTAAATGTCGATTTAAATCAGGAAAATAATGTGACATATATATATGTATATATATATATGTATATATATATATATATATATATGTATTTATATATATATATATCTGTCTCACTTTAGGATTTATTCAAAAATTCATATCTCCCCAACTAAAACTCCTTTTAATCTCAAATCTTGAAGGAAACTCATTAATGGATTTATCTTCTTGTGTGCCAACTTTGGAGTCATTATACGAAAGTGAAAGTGATTTTTCTTCATAAGCAATTTATCACTTATTAAGGTATATTTTTTTGCATATTTTCTCTCTCCTATTCTTTTATTTGCCTTTATTTGGATTCCTTCTACCATTAGAAACCATGTGGACTCGAAATCTCATCCATGATGATCAATCATATATCTTTCCACATATTTCTTATATTTTCATCATTATCTCAAACTTCCTTCTGAATAATGCATTATTTGATTTCTTCTTTTTATTTTAATCATATTGGACTCATTAACATATTATGATCCACAAAATCACATGCACAAACAAAATATTGCAAAGAAAATCCATTCAATACACACAAATCATTTAAATTTTCATAATCATGTCCTTCAATGGAGAAATTACATTTTAAACCATATAAAATTGGGGTTGTAACACATAGACTCCTAGAAATTCCAATTGGTCTGATCAACTGGTTTTCCAATCATTCAAATTGCCTATATATCTTTGAATAATGTTTGATATATCCATACCGAAATGGCCATATCTTTTGCATTTGAACTCAAAATTTAAGATTTAAATATGTATTAAAAGGAGAATTTCATTATCTACAGGAAAAGTATATACTAGATATTCTGACAGGTCAATTGTTCAGATCTTCCAGTGGTGTCTTATATATATACATATATATGGGTTTATCTTTAATACACACGTGAGTAAATAAGGTTTTTCTACCCAACATCTTGAAAAGTAATTACGTGGTCAAAAAAGTAACTATCTGAACAAAAAAGTAATTGTGACGCCCTAATTTCTCCTTATCATTTAATATGCTCCTTGAAAAGTAACTACGTGGTCAGAAAAGTAATTATCTAAACAAAAAAGTAATAGTCACACCCTAATTTCTCCTTATCATTTAATATGCTCCTCTCTCTTGAAGAGACCCATCTCACTCAATTGAATTTCACCCATTAAATTTGACTATGTTGATGACCTAATTTGATCACCTCAACGACTAATCTCATGACATGTGGCTCTGATTTGAGAAATTGGACTAAATGTATACTTTGTCATGTAACCTTGTTGCATATAATTTTGAACCACAACACCATGACATTTTGCCTTTCTAATATGTAACATGTTGTAGTGGACTCAGTTCAAAATCCAACGGCATAAGAATTGCCCCAATCCAACCTATGCAGCTCTAGTTATGAGCCTTAGGAAGTTTTGATTTTAATCTTCATTATAATCTCATTTTATCCACTTTTATTTTGCTCTTGGGCCAACTTTGGACCTTTCGGGCCCAAGTCTGGGCACGCACACATCATGTGACCCATGCCCCATTGTACCCAGATGTGATCGATTTGGGGCGTGAGATCTCAATCCAACAGACTAGGCATTGTCTAATAGATCCATACGAGAGGTTGGCGCAAGGAGTGTTGATCCATTGTTGCATCCTCCAATTGGTGACTACCTCACCTCCTTTTTGTCCCAATAAAAACCCCTAAACCCTAGTCTTGATGCCCTCTTTCCTTGCCCTCTATTTTCCCCCTTGAAATCGTGTCTAAATCCCCCCCCCCCCCGAAACCCTAATTTCTTCACGCAACCATGGCGGTCTCCGCCATTGGAGATTGGGGATTCTCTCCCTACTCATCCCCAGATGAATCAGAGACCAGCGACAACTTCATGGGTGCATGGCAGATCTAGAAGGAAAATTAGTGATCTATTTATGGGCTTTGTGCGCCATGCGTCATTGGCACCAGTGAGCTCAGCTGCCATGGTGGGATGGCTTTCTATTTGAGTTGAGCACCACAGGGATGAAGCATGTGAGCTACTGATCAGGAGACTGAGGACTTGGATGCGAGCAACACCACACCCTCCAGCCTCCTCTCTCTTAATCGCATTTGGGGCCAGTCAAGGAGCATTGATCGTGGCCAACAAATGAAATGTTGCCATGTAGTGTGGGTGTGCACTGGATCTCGGTGAGGTGGGTGGCATGTGGGTGATGATGGCCTCAAAATCCACATTCAATGGTCCCAGGCAGTGCATAAATGATCTGGAAACGCCCCCCTGGTTCTCTAAAGTTCTAGAGAAAAAAATTCAAAAATGATATATTGCTCATACTAAGGCCAAAATATATGAGCCTATATACCAAATTGATCCTCTCAAAAATATATACCACATGAACATGGTTTTGTAACATGAATATGCTTCTAATTCCCTTGTTTTTCCTAATATGTTATCTTTGACCGTGATTGATCACATTTAATGTATATTGATGATAAACCTGGTTACTTAATCTACCCTTTGATCCTTAAATTAGTATCTTTCTAACATTGTGACCCTAATGGAGGTCCTAATCATCCTATTGCCCATGAATGAGCCTTTTTGTGCTACATGACTTGTTTGGTCCTTAATGATATACTTTTCTAAATTAAAGACCTATATTGGTTCCTAATTATATATAAATTCTCATCTATCATGAAAATTAGTAGATTTAATATATAATATGGTAGACATATCCACCTTTGTCCCCTATTTGCTATTTTGACCTATATGGCACCATATGCATGTATGTGAAACTTTGTGATGAGGCATGTTATACCTTGGATTATATGATGATTATGACCCCCTCTTTTTTCATAAAAGCCTATTAGATTGTTATAATAGTAATCTTGTGATGAGTGGTGACTTTAATTTCTATGGTCAACCCTTCTTGTGCTTCAGTGCTAGTTGTGGCTCTAAGTCCACTAGTGGTGACCTAGTGTGACACATATGACTTATAGTGTGGTCTTATGCCTTAATTCTTATGGGTATTTTTTTATCTTGTCCCCCCTATTAAATCAGGAAACCTATAACACTTATGATATCTTGGATGTGGATGTTCCACCCTAGTCTCATCTGCTTAAGGATTCATGTGAGCTTGATTTCATGCATTTTTAAATTGTTGATATCCAATGTTGGCTATTGATGCCTAGACTCTAGTGGACATCCATCTATATTGTGTTTTAAGATTCTTATGCCACTAAGTTGCTGATCTAATCTGACATCTTGTCCAAATCTCATGCCTTGATGATCCATGGCCTTGGTTTCTACATTATTAGTCTTTTGACCTTGTTTTGGGTATAAGTGACATAAATCCATAAATATGCATATAAAAGGAATGGAATCTCAGAATGACTTGAAACTCGAGCCACACCTCTGTGATGGACCCTATATTAGTGTAAGATCATCAAATGTACTAATAAGCAACTTGAAACCTTACTTGGATAAAACCCTAAAATGAATCTAGTTAGGGTTAATGATGAGAATCTAATGCATACATGTAATCTTATTGTTAATAATGTGTTTCTTGTGCTATATGATCAAGGATATGTTATGAAATCTCTGAAATAGGGTACCAACTTTAATAATTATATGACTATGACTTTCTTTCTTGAAATTTGATACATATGTTTGCTTGTTTACTTGCTCAAATATTTCCATGTACTATTCTAGTATGTAATCGATGCTCGTCTCGTCTTGTTGTTTTATAACTTGAACACATAATATAAAATCCATTATAAAAATGTTGAAATAGGGTTTTTCTCAATGACTTAGTGATTGAGGTCCCTCACGTATAAAATAGTTAGCTAATATTGAGCACCCTTACAGATCCTTCTAATGGTAAGTTGATCAAAGGCCTTATGATACATGACATTAATGGTATAATTGGAGTAAAATGATATAAAATATGGGCTCTCGCTTTACTACGTACTTAACTTTTTTATTCTTACTATGCAAAACTTGTGTATATGTATCTTTTAGCCCTGTGTGCGGCACCTCATGTTCTTGACCAGCCTTGTTTCACATATTTTTATAGGTTTAGAGTGGCTAGAAGTTGGTGGGCTTGTTGAGCTATGTCGGGTGTTCTTATTGTAAGATCCCTAGTATACATGAACAGGCTTGTAAGATTGTACTCTTGAATATGTAAATAAAATCTTGTAATAAACAATGTTGATTAATAATACATGTTTAATGTTGAGATTATGATTGGTGTTTTATCTTGTTATTTTTTCATGTATGCTAAGCTTTACGCTTCCACATTCGGGCTTTGAATCACTATTTTAGGGACGGATGCTGAATTCCTTCAGCCATTAACTATGTAGTCATTTGGAGGTTGGGCTTGGGTATGACGGCTCCGTGATAGTAACTGTATTTCAAAAAATAATTATATGACTAAAATGGTAAAATTTGTAGAGTACACAATAAAAGAATCTAGCTACATAGTTATTCTATATTCTTCTTGTTTTACTTTTTCAACTTAACAGTTGTTTTTTGCAACATAGTTACTTTTCTGGAAAAATAGTTACTTTCTGACTACACCAGTAGAGAAACTTTAGTTACCCATGTGGCAACTCATAACCCCTCCCCCCCACACACACACAGATATATATATATATATATATATATATATATATATATATATATATATATATAATTTATTTATTTATTTATTTATTTATTTATATATATATATCTTTGTGTATGTATGTGTGTGTATAAATATCTTTATGTATAAATATAATCAAACCAAAAATGATATGTCAAAATGGAAGGAGGCAGATAATGTCCTTTTTGACTCACCTCGACTTGGATCCTCTTTGTGCTTGTGGCTTTCAACCAAACTAAGAATTTCATGATTTAAAATGTGTTAGAAAGTGAATTTATTATCTAAAAAAAACATATATTTCTATACTACTTTGGGATTTGTGAACAGCCCAAGTTCACTCAAAACTTTTATGACTGAAGTATGTAGCAAAGAAGCAAGGAAGTTGAACAGTCATAATGATTAAATCGAAACCAATACAAAATTATTTCCTATTGCCTATTCAGGAAAACATATGACTGTCAATTTGTTCCTGGTATCCCTTTGACTGAGCAAAAATCTATCAAGACATAAATTGGAAATCTATAAAATCAAGGCATTTAATCTTTAAAAGGAAACTGGTTAATTATGCTTTGTATTTAAAAATTCAAGAAATCAATTATCATGTCTCTTCATATTCTAGTCGGTCAAACCGAATGCTTGCTATCATTTACTATAAATAAAAGCCACTCACCATATTCAAAAGGAGGATCATATCCTATTATCTCATAGCCTCCTTTGAGTTCATGAAGCAAGGAAAGGATACAAGGAGTCGTCATCTTGCTCCTAAAGACTGCCAGATTGTTGTTAAACTTTAGAAACATGACTCCTTCCCTTCTTATATGTACCTTTGTGTCATTTCTAAATATAAATGAGTAAATATTATTATCGGGGCATGGCGATATCCCTATAGAACGTACCTTGTAATTGATATTGACTCTAAAATGTTTCTTTGTTAGATGTGTTTCTTTCAATCTATGCACTTCATATATGGTTCGATCAATTAAATTCATGTTGTTCTAATCTTATGTGAAGAGACCACATATCATAAGGTTAGAACGCTAAATGAATGCATAGATCTCTGGATGACATTCTAGATGGAGTTCTATTATTCAATCAATTATATTTCTTATTTGTCATAATCCTTGGTGATGAGACCACAAATTCTAGGGCAAGAACATTGAATGAAACAACTAGAACTCTAGAAGAGATCTCAGATTGAATTCTACTAGATGATTTGAAAAAGAACCATAAATGCTAAGATAATGGGCGAAGTTGATCTTTGTGAGATTTGTATTTTGTAAGGATTCAAATACACTTGGTCCTAATCTAACATACTTAATTCAAATAGTTGAATTTTATAATAACTAATAGGTTATGTGGTGAATCCTAGACCCCCAATATTCTTTATTAATTAAATTAGATCTTTAGCTTAATTAGTTTGCTTCCACAATATTTATTCCAACTTTTATTATAACATCTCTCAAATAACCAAATTTTGAATACTTTTCTTCATAATAGGTTCAAAACCATTTTTAATCATGTTATCTCATGGGTTCAACTCTTTTCAGTATACTAGAATTGAACCCTTCACTTGCAGGCAAGTTAATTGCCATTTGTTAAGGTTAAACTCTTGGGAATCACCTTCCTTAGTGAATTCATGTGTGCAAATGACTCGCATCAAATTTTTGGCTTTATTTTTGGTGATAACATGATTTTTGGATTTTTAGTTATAGAACAGGAAAACCTATATTTGATGTGCTTAAGACAAATGCAAGGCACTCTCTTTTATAGGATAAGAGAGTAAGTGAAAAATAGAAGTAGGCAATATGGGATAAAGGAAAAGGTTAAAGATAGGACAAATCTAAAGCATAAGTGAAACATTAAGAAGTAAATCCCATATACTAAGACAATAAAGCCTATATACTAATACTCCCCCTCAATCTAGCACTTCGATGTCAAACATGCTCAGCTTGTCCACCAGTGTAGTAAAGTGAGACTAGGGAAGTATCTTAATGAAGATGTTTGCAACATGGTCTTTAGTTTGGATATAAGGAGTACAAATGTGACCAAATTGGATAGATTCCTGAACAAAGTGTCAATCCATTTCAATATGCTTGGTGTGCTCATGAAAAGTAGGATTTCTTGAAATAAATATAAAGCATGTGTTGTCATAGTATATGGGAAGAGGATCAACATCAGAGATGTCAAACTCTTTGAGGAGTCCTTAGACCCACATCAATTCACAAGTCGCATGAGACATAGCTCTACATTTTGCTTTGGCACTAGATCGAGCAACCACAGTCTACTTCTTACTATACCAGGTAATTAGGATGCCTTCAACAAAGGTACGGTATCAAAAGGTAGATTTTATGTCACATCTACTATCATTATAATTAGAATCCGAATATCAACTGAGTTTGTAGTGCATTTTATTTGATACGGCAATCCTTTCCCTACAAAACTTTTAAGAAATTTAAGGATATGACAGAAAACGTCCCAGTGACATTGCTGAGGTTTATCCAGGTATCAATTGACAATTCCAATTGCTGGAGTAATTTTAGATTTAGTAATAGTAAGATATATAAGCTTACCAACCAATCTTTTGTATTGGTGGTTGCAAGGAAAGTTTTGTGAAGATTCATCATCCCAATTTGTATTGGGGTCTAGATGGGTTCTAACATGTTTAGACCAAGAATGTGTGTTTCTTGAAGAAGATATGGAACATATTTGCATGGTGAAAGCAAGTTCCAGAAGAAGACTTGCACACTTCAATTTCCAAGAAATATCTAAGTTTGCAACGAACTTTATAAAAAAATGTTCTAGATGGTGTTTACTATATTGAATTCCCTCTTTATCACTACCAGATAGAATGATGTCATACACATACACAAATAAGAATAACTAGCATAGAACTGGTTTTTCTTATAAACAAAGTTAGATCAGAATGTGAGCATTGAAAATTAAATTTGAGAGGTTTCTGACAAAACTTATCAAACCACGGTCGTGGGCTTTGTTTCAAGCTATAAATTTCTTTCTAAAGTCTGCAAACTATAGATCTCTCAATCTGAGCAATAAAACCAGGTGGTTGTTCCATGTAGAATTCTCCATGTAACTTGCCATATAGAAAAGCATTTTTACATCAAGTTAAAAAAGAGTCCAATCTTTCTTCATAGCAACAGATATAAACACATGTGCAGAGTTAGGTTTGGAAATAGAAGAAAAGGTTTCAAAATTAATCTACCCCATATGTTTGAGTATATCATTTTGCAACTAGGATTGCTTTCAATCTTTCAATTGAGCCATCCACCTGGTATTTGATAGTGAATATCCATTGGAACCCAAAAATAGGGCAACCATGAGGTTGATCAACTAGTTCTCATGTTTATGATCATAAACAGCAGTCATATCTACTTTTGTATCTTGTGCCACATAGGTTATTTAAGATCTTGCATGGTAGTTTTTAGTATAGAAACAACATGACTAAAATAGGGGAAACTAGTGCCTAGATTATAAGTAGAGAAGTATCACTAATTGGATGTTGAGTGTATGAGAGAACACCAATCCTCTTACTAATGGGAAGATGTAGACCAGAAGGTACCTAGGATGTTCTTTGATCTTCTGACAAAGGAGGAGTTCGTTGTATAGGGGTCATGAAAGGGAGTGGAACTTGTAGTTTCTCATAGGAGAATCAGTAACCTCAGCTTCATTAGGAGATTCATTTTCCACAACTTGGAGTAGTAGGGTAGGGTTAAGAATATCATTAGATAAGACAGACCCTTGTTTAGAGTAGTAAGGCATGTCTTCAAAAAACACCATATCACTACTAAAAAATCATTGTCGATTGGAAGGATCCTAACACCAATATCCTTTTTGAGTTCTAGAATTCCCGAAAAGACACACTTAGTGGAGTTTGGATCAAGTTTAGACATTGTGGGGTGAAGATTTGTAACAAAACAAGTGCTTCCAAAGATGTGACAAGGTACACAAAAAGAGGTGCATCATGATACAAAATAGTATAAGGTATTTGATTGTTTAGGACATACAAGGGCATGTGGTTCATTAAGTATCACATAGTGGATACAGACTCATGCCAAAAGATCTGAGGAATGTGACAGTGAAAAAGAATAAAATGTGCTACGTCAAGAAGATGGTGGTTTTTCCATTTGGTCACACCATTTTGTTTGGTGTGTAAGGGTAGGAAGTCAAATGAATGGTACCACCAGTGGTACAAAAGGGAGCAACTAACTTTTGCATAAATTCTATGGATTATCAATTCTAAAAATTTGGATAGTTTTATTGAACTGGTTTGGATTTGAATAAAGAAGGTAGTAATAATTTCCAAAATATTATGACGATCCGTTAACAAAAAACAAGTTGCTTGTGAAAAAACATCAATAAAAGTCATAAAAATAATGGAATCTTGGATGGCTAGTCACTGAGTAAGCGCCCCATATATCAACATGAACAATATCAAAAATAGATTAAGAATCGGTCTCCTTTTTCCTAGGAAACACCATCCTAGTTTGTTTTCCAAATTGATAGGATTCACATACAAAATCTTTATCGTGTGTCCAATATGTAAACATGTTAATTTAGCAGTATAAAGTCATCCCAGATGACAGTGCTATTGTAGACTAGTCCTAGAAGATGATAGAAGGGCACCGGTAGATTGTAGCGCATCAAGGTAGTATAATTCGTCAATTCCCTTGTGGCCTGAACCAATCCTCATATTTGTGTATAGATACTGAAACACACAACCCACAGTATCCAAAGCGATTGAGAGATGAAGGCTCTTAATAGTTCTACTCATAGATAACAGATTAACTAGAAAAAGTGGAACATATACGACTGATTTTAATAGTAGTCTTTTAGATAGAGATATATTCCAATTCCATGTAATGTAGATTGAGTTCCATAAGACACTATCACAGGAGGAACTTGACTTGTTTTCATCAAGGAAGTAAAAGTTTAAAACATCTGGATATATGAGTGGACGCTCTAGAGTCGATGACCCATGTAGTTTTACCATAAGTAGCAGGAGATGGAAGTAAAGAAGAAGGACCTCCATCTTAACTAGGTGTTTTTGAGGATATATGAACCTAAAGTTGTTTTTCAAACTTTGAGAGAATCCAATAAACGATGGTATGAGTAGAACTTGAGGTAGTAGTAGTAAAATCTTCACAAGCATTAGAGGAGACTTGATTAGCCCACACAAGTACACCATTCTTTTTCCAATAGCAGTCGTCATTGTGGTTTGTGTGCCCATAGAAGGTGCAACAACGGTTATTGATAGGAAGTTGATGTTTCCCTCATCCATGGCAATGAGGAGGACCATGTCTAGGATAGAAGATGCATGACCACTGTGATCGTGACCTTGATTGTGGCCACGTCCATGTCCTAGACTAGAGTCATGGGAGCGGAAAACAAGAACTGAGTGATCAAAATAAGTATCATGTAGTGAAGACATGGAAGGAAGGCATTAAACACACTTGAGAACATCCCTTAGTGTGGGTAAGGGGTCACTGGATAAGATTTGGTAAACAACACCAGAGAAAGACTGAGGGAGTCCAGCAAGGAACTGAACTAACTAAAGTTCATGTGTAGTTATTGAACTTCTTTGATGTTGGAGAAAGAGGATAATATACTTCATATTCATCCCAGAGTGTTAAGAAATGGTTGTATTTCAACAAATCCATCAGTTGCATACTCTTTTTTCCAGACTTTTAACGATCTCAAAGACCTTCTTTGGATTATGCTGATGAATACACGTGCGATAGTTGATCCCATATGGCTTTGCATTTTGAAGGCAAAGGGGAGACTGACTAATGTTCGATTCAAACCTATTTACCATGCATGTCATAACTCAAGAATCATCTTTGGATCACTAAGTGTAGGATTGCTTTACTTTTTCATCAGTCGCAGCATCAATAGGGATTTTAGCATCAATAGAGATATAGGAATTTCACCCTTGGGATTTGATATATAGTTTGAAAGATGTCAACCAAAGATGATAGTTTGAGTTAAAAAGTTTCATGATCATAACACAAAAAGGTCAAGGAGGATCAGTAGTTTCCTTTGAAGCACATTTGATGATGTGTTTAGAGAAGAAGAAGAAACAACAACATAAGCAACATATTTAAGATCAGCAGATCTAAAAAAACCTGCATAGGGGCACTAGATAGAAGTAGCATATTGGAATCAATAGATTTGAGAAACCCACTTAGAGTAATAGAGAGGAGCAATAGATCTGGATTAGCACATCTGAGAAACTCGCATAGGGGAAGTAGAGAGTAATAATAGATATGGTATTAGTAGATATGAGAAACCCGCATAAGGGCATTAGAGAGAAGAAGGCAAGACATATGTCACCATGGTGTGAGATTTACTCCACCATGTGGCGTAGGCACAAAAAAGGATGTTACTTATAGGTCTTCAACTTATTATTTTGGAATTATCTGGAAGGGATCATGAGGAAGACATTTTGATGGGATGGAGGTTGATGGGTGAGGTTGATGGGGTAAAGGTTGATGGGGTGGAGGTTGATCGACTGAAGTTCAATGAAGGATGGAGGTTGATGGGGGTGGAGTTCTATGAGGTGGAGGTCAATGGGGTGAAGGTTAATGACGGGTGAAGGTTGATGAGGGGTGGAGGTCAATGGGATTGGAGGTTGATGGGTGAAGGGAGGTTGATGGGGTGGTGGAAGTTGAAGAGGTGAGGGGAGGTCAGTGGGGTGGTGGAAGCTAAAGAGGTAAAGGGAAGTCGATGGGGTAATGGTCAATGGGGTAATGGTGGATGGGGTTCAGAGGTTAATGGTTGGTGAAGGCCTTTTGGTTGGTGGAGGTACATGGGGTGGTCGATGGAGGGGGTGGGGGAACTATAGCAAAGAATTAAGTGGATTCGAGCACATCTAATACCATATAGAATAAGAAAACCTTTATTTGATGTGTTTAAAACTAATCTAAGGAACTCTCTTTTATAGGATAAGAGAGTAAGTGAGAGACATAAGTAGGTAATATGATCAACCACCCTTGGTTGAATCTACTTTGAAAGATAAAAACCTAACTTCTATTCCATATTTGTCTATTATTATGATAATATACAACCCCTACATGAGGTATATTTTCTTCCACACTTCATTTTTATATCTCCTTTGTGGTTATATTTCCAAAAAATCCCATGAAGCAGTTGTGTGTGTTTCATGTTGAGGATTCAGAGCTACATTTTGACATTCTGAAAGGACCCCACTATTTATATTGTGTTTGATGTTGATTGGGAAGAGTATCAGGGGGATTCACATTTGAATAAAATATATACCAAGATGATTTTACTATTGACATTACTCCTCACATGCTGACAGCGCTCCTCCTAGAGGATGATTCAGGTGTTGGGGAAAAACCTAATCCAGATTATCTAGCTGACATTGCATAATTGGCATTATATGTGGTGCTTTTTTACCCACTACCTTAGCCTCTAAGAAAAGGTAGTCATCTACCATTCTTCTTGGGTGAACCACTATTGAAGAACCCATATAGGCACCAATCTTATTATGTGCCTTTTCTTGTAGATCCACTCACATATGTTACACCTCATCTACTTATGGAGGAATACACACACACACACACACACACATATATATATATATATATGAATCCTAGCAATAGGATTGAGAGGTAAAATACGATTTTTTTGCAATCATCCATAAATCCCCTTTGAGTTTCCAAGTTCACCCAATTAATTGGCATACTATGGCATTTTCCCATCCAAGGTTGTATCCATGGTCAACATTCCTTTTAGATGAACATTCTTTGAGTCTCCATGACCTCCAGGATGAACCCTTTGAAAATCATCCATTCATTTTGGATTTAGAGTTTTCTCGGGTGAGAAAATTCCTAAGTTTGGGGTGGAGGTGGATGGAATGTACCAATTCCACCCACTCTATCTTCCCTTATTTGAGCAGTATAACATGTTATTATCATTTACATGTAGTTTAGATTTGATTTTTTGTTTCCTTTCTTTTTCTTACATATGTTATAGTCCTTATCTAGTCATCCAGTTGTTTATTATATGAATTTCTATCAATGATCCCCTTGAATAAAGTGAATTATATTGTAAGTAATTCATGAACTACCATTACTAGAGATCACCCTGACACATAGGACCTTAAGTAGCAATTCTCCTTGGTAAAGATGGCTAGTTATAAAGGATTGACAAGAATGAAACGCAATGTGTATTTACTTGATTTATATAATTGGTTGTGAAATTTCTTGATTGTTGCATGTTGAAGAGAGAATTGAACTAAATTTATGATGTTTCCAACGTGTAAATTCAAAATATGATCTGCACAAGTTCAGCCTCTTCTACATTTCTTCCATCATCTTCATACACCTCCATTTTCAAAAAATAAAAATAAAAATATAGTGTCAAACTCCAAGTTTGGGGTTTCACACTCCTCCTCCCTTTACAGCTTCTTCCATATACCTCCTATATAATAGGGGTGTAGCACCAATTATGAAAATATACCAATGTGCACATAAAAAATGTAATCAATGTAATTGCAACAAAAATAAAAGATCTCAAGAGAGGAGAGATCACCTTCTTCCATACCTCCATTCACTCTATTTTATACCTAGGAGAATCTAACCCCCAATCCACTCATTCAATGAAGTTATGAACCATGTTCTTCTGTAGCACTCATAATATTATACAGGAGTATCAAAATCATAATGTATATGACATATGTTTCTTTGTAGATTTTGACATCAAAACAAGTTGTGAAACAATTTCGAGTAGAGAAATAGAAAGATAGCATTTTGTGATTTCAAGTAATCAGGGTAGCTTGTCCATGAAAGGTGGTAAGTATGCAAGTGGTACTATGTAAGAGAGGATGATAGGTTTTTAGTATTATTTGGTGATTATTTATGATTCTATATTGCTCGAGGACGAGCAGTGTTCAAGTTTGGGGACATCTGATGAACACAAATTCATCTATTTTTATCGCATTTTTTAGATCATTTCTTAAGGACATTGTGTTTTTATTTTCTAATTTTAGGATTTAGTTGATACAGTTTTGCTTATGTCACCTATATTAGAGTTTTGATTAGATTTTCTTGTTGTTTGCAAAAACATAGCTCAGTTGTACCCACTATCTCCAAAGATCAAGAATACTCAAACAATTAGAAGATCAACGTGGATTTAAGTGCATATATTAGCTTCACCAAATTTCTAGTTGATCAACTGGTTATCCAACCGATTGACTGGCTTTCTACTCAGTTGACTCACATGTAGGTCTTCTAATAGTGCCTCATATATCCCACACCAAAACAAACAAATATTTTGCATCTGAACTTGAACTCTAATGTTTTCATATGAGTTGGAATGGAAATTTCATAATCGTAGAAAAAATATTTTATGGATATTCCAATTGGTCAATTGGATTTTCCTATCATTCGACTGGTCTATAGATCTTCTAGAAATTTTCAACACACACACACAAACACACACACACACACACACAGATATATATATATATATATATATATATATATATATATATATATATATATATATATATATATATATATATATATATATATATTGTGTGTGTGTTTGTGACGGTCCAGTCAGAGACATCCTACGGTGAGAAAATGAGAGGCATTTGAATAACTAAAAATTTAAAGCTATTTTTTAAAATCCAACCATGTAGATGGGAAAATCATCAATTCATTTACCTTCCCACAAAAAACAATTACAATCAGATATAATTTACATGTCCATATGTATAACATACGCTTTTTACATCTAGTGATTAGCCTAAAATTCAATATAGAGCATTGAAAAGTTTTCTCTTGTTGTGAATGCTAAACAAATCTGATGATGATGAAATTTTGTAGGAAGGTGCATATTAAGGTATACTTATAATCTATATGGTTGGAAAATGGAAGGTTGTTTCATGTGATCATGTGGATAGTTATTCAAATGCCTCTCTACTCTCACCAACATATGTTTCTCACTGGATCAATGTCATATATATATATATATATATATATATATATATATATATATATATACATACATACATATATACATGTATATATATAACCCGCACCATAAGGCCATGTATTTTGTAGATAAACTTGAAAATAAATGTCTAAATATATGTTAGAAAGGGAATTTATTATCTACCTAAAAATATATTTTTGAACTTGTTTGAAACTTGTGACCAGCCAGAAATTTTCTCTAAACTCCTATAATAGAAAATTGCAACAAAGGAATCAAGGAAGTGGAACGTTTATAATAACTAAATCAAAACAATACAAAATTATTGTTTATTGTCTGTAGAGGAAAACACATGGCGATGAAATTGGTTGAGGCTATCCTTTTCATTGAGCACAAATCTATCAAGGCATTAATTAAAATTCTATCAAAGCAAGGCATTTAATCTTCAAAAGGGAACCAGTCAATTATGATTTTTATTTGACAATTCAAGACTTGACTTATCATGGCTCTTCATATTACAGGCGGCCAAATCAAATGATTTCCATCTTTTTCTATAAATGCAAGCCAGTCGTATTTTAAAAAATAGAGATCATATACTATTATCTTAGATCCTCCTTCAGGTGCACGATGCAAGGAAATGAGAAAAGGAGTTGTCATCTTCCTCATAGAGATAGCCAAATTTCTACCAGACTCCAAAAACATGATTCCTACCCTTCCTATATGTACCTTTGTGTCTTTTCTAAATATGAGCGAGTAGAACTTCTTTTGCAAGCATCGGGTGTATCCCCATATCACCTACCTTTTTCTACTTGATATTGACTCTAAAAATTTTGTTTCTTAGATGTGTTCCTTTCAATCTAAGAACTTGTTAGATGGTTTGATTAATTATATTCATGTTGTTATAATATTGGATGAAGTGATCTGTCAAAGAACCGTTTGTTACCCTAGGTCCACACTCCTAATGGTTACAAAGCTAAAGGTGAGTGGACTTGGGCGTTCGTCCATAGAATGGAACAAAAATTTCACACAGGAAATATATATGTAAGAGCAATGATAATAAGATATAGCAAGATACTAAACATGGAGATAATATATATATACCCATTTCAAGATTCAAGAATACCCCATTGGTGTTTCATTTCTAATCTTAGAGTCTGGAGTGCAACGAATCTTCATTTGGCAACTACAAATTTGATAAACAAAACATATTAATGCTAAAGCATTAAGTACACTATAAATGGGCAAGTAAACATAGTTTAAGAGTAATATAAAAGTTGTTTGGCTAGAAACATCATATAAAGCAAGAATTAGAAATAAGGCGAGAACACTTAACGACGTTGTTTTATATAAAGTATGTTTTAAGTGCATTATACTTAACAACATATTATAGCCATTGACTAGATTCTCATTAGAAGGGTCCATAAGGGTGTTCAAGATTAGCCAACCCTTTTATTGGCATGGTCTGCCTTATCTTGACATCTCAAGTAAGGCGCCCAACCTTGTGACCTTACCCCGAGAATACAGGAAGGTACACAAGGTTCTATAATGGATAAGTTCAATTATGTTTGAGGTTTGTTCAACATATATTAAGCAAAACGAACATACTAATAATAGGGAACAAGTAGCTCAAACAAGTAAATAACTAGGCAAGCATTCATATGAGCATACATACAAACAAGCCAATATCATAATAGGCTCAAGAGATTAAGTGTACCTTAAGAGTTATGATTATTGAGTAAGATACCTAGAGAAGACCTAGTCGACATGGACCTAGGATGTAAACATAAACAACATAATGTCTTAGATCACTATGTTTGATTAATATAGACATCATATAAGTCATGTGGATGCTCCCCTAGTCCTAGGTTTCAAATAAATTCAAACATAGTTCCAAACTTTCAATCACGCATCTCATTAACCAACATAGTTCAAGGATCAACATTTAGCCCTGAGTCTAGGTGAACCATACATATTATGATAATGCTAGATAAAGATAAAGTCTGATTAGGAGTAAGGTAAGCATGAGATTTAGATTATCATCATTGTTTAAACATGTAAGATCATAACTAATTATACTAGGCCAATTCATGCAATATTGTATATCTTTAAGCCATAGAAGCACTAGGTAGATCAAGTTAGGATTATAAATTGATAGCATGATAATCCTACTGATTGAAAGTCTAAGATGACATGGTAATCACTAGAGGGTCATTCGTGCA
Source organism: Alisma plantago-aquatica (assembly GCA_963693085.1). Lineage (NCBI taxonomy): Eukaryota > Viridiplantae > Streptophyta > Magnoliopsida > Alismatales > Alismataceae > Alisma > Alisma plantago-aquatica. The sequence continues at coordinate 717,951,255 of OY856411.1, read as the reverse complement.
AGATTAGAATCAAATAATCAATATGTGTATTCACATCACATTAGTTGACATATGTAATTCATGAGTGCATATGAGTATGATACAAGACAAAACATCTTACAAGTCATTTAAAGGACTGATTTGAAAGTAAACATACATAATTGAATATTAAGGATTCTTTCTAGCACAAGCATTAAGGACCCATCCACATAAGTACTAAACATCTCAAATTAGGGCAAAACAAGGTATAAAGGTAGGTTTTTAAGTCATACAAGTTACAACATGGAAAAGAGGTACAAGATATTAGTCAAACATGTCACAAAACATCATGTGCTTTATTGATTTGGAGATTGAAAGGTTAGATAATAACAATTTAGGCCAAAGTCTTAAACTTGATCATATGTACATAAATAAGTAATGTTTAGAGCAAGGATAGTCATAGAAGATCAAGGTGATCATATGGATGCAATTAGATGGTCCAATACCTAAATCATAGAAAGATGAACCCAAGTTACTAATTGAAATGATTAAGAACAAAATGAGCCCATTAATTATACAATAAAGCATAAAAGGGCATAGAGACCATTGACTAAACATAAAGGTTCCATTTTTAGCAAATATAGGAGAACCAAGAGTACAATTACATTATAAAAGCATTTTTAGTGGCTAGATCTCGTTTTTGTGATCAAAATGACATATAATATGTGATCATCGTTCTCCTACCGGGAATCCATAGTCCCTACTGCTCACTCTCAAGAGGGGGAGGAGGGTGCTTGGTTTGCTGGACCCGGTCCTAGGACAGTCTATTGACTCCAGGCCAGCCCTAGTTCGCAAGTTGAACCTATTCTTATTGTGTCCTTCTACCCAGGTAATGCACAGCACAATGGCATTGGGCTTGTGCGGGCTTCCGGAGCTCTAGACGGGCTCACATCTGGCCACGGTGGCACCAAAAGATGTACCGGACATGTCCCTTAGGGCCTCATGGGGCTAGATCTGGCCTTAGGTGAGGGCGAGGGTGCTCCAGATGAGAAGCCCCAAATTTCCCCATGGTGGTGGAGTCAGAAGAGAAGGAGGTAGAAAACAGGGAGTGAAGAGGGGTTCTAGGGTAAAAAAGTGTGAAGTGAAGTGAAATGGGGGGGGGAGAGTGAGGGGATGTTGGAGAAGGGAAAGAGTGAGACAATTTCATGGGTTAGATAGGGATTTGAGGATCCAAGCCAACCACTGGTCATCATACATTGTTGTTGTATGATAAGGAGTGTGAAAGGTTGATAATCGTTTGATGGGGATGGGATCCATGGGCATAGAATCTAAAGGCTCAAACAAAAGCACATAAAATCAGCGATCTTTCACTGGATGCCAAAGAAAGCCCTGCATTGCCAAGGAAAGGGAAGGGGAAGTGGGTTGCACCCACTTTGGGCCCAAAAGGGTTAAAACAAAAATAAATCAAGGTTAAATCAAGACAAAATTCAAATGGGCATATCTCCTTCCTCCCAGCTCTGAATTGAGTGAAACAAGATGCATTGAAACCATGAGAGAGAGATATATAACATGAGCAAAAGAACAAGTCATATATGTATTCAAAAATACAATCAAAATGAAATGAAAGGGTGAGATGAGTGTTATGTTTAAAACTAAATTAGAGTTAAGTTGACGGTCATCGAGGTATCAATTGCAAACAAAAGTTATGGATTACACATCACATCAAATTCAAACATGAAATCATAGGTGAGGATAAGAGAGAGGTCAACATTAGAAGTCATATTCAAAGTTCAAAGTTCCAGGTTATCACATCCTCCCCGCCTTAAAGAAATTGTTTCCCCAAAATTAAGTCATCCATAAGTTGAGAATTGAGATTCATATTCAATGTCAAAATCATAACACTATCCCGTAAGTATCACATCACTTACCAAACTAATATTATTCCAAAAGTGAGAAACCAAGCATCAAGGTCAACACAGTCACATGAATCATCAAATTGGGAAATATCGTCACACGAATCATATATTTAGAGAGATTGTCATTTAGATCACAAATTTTGAGATATCACATTTTAGGTCAAATTAATAGAGGTCTTTTAATCAAGAGTAAAGAATGGCTTTCATTCCCAATTATTAGATTCCTAGCTTCTACATTGGCCTAGGTGGGGTTTTACATCCATGATCAAGAATTTCTTAGCATATTTCAAAATCGTAATTTTTTGCTCAAAATTAATGGAAGGTCCCACCCCATCCCACGTGGATCTCACCCTTAAGTCATAAATCAATCGAATCAATAAAGTCATAATTTCAAAATTTTGAGAATTTGGGGACACGGAAGTCATTAGTCATATATCGAGGGCAATCTCAAGATCCAAATAAGGTGATCATAGGAGTCAAGTCAAACTAAGATCAATAGTTGTGAGTCAAGATTTCATAGATCAATATATAGAGTCAGGTTTGGACATCAAGGTCATAGGTCCAAACACTTTGAATCTAAGGTTTAGATTCCTATTTAGACATTAGGGTGATCATTCATCCATATACAACAATTGACCAACAATCGAGCAACATTTCAAGCATTATTCAACATTTCATGGAATTTCATTTTCATGGTTGTTCAAGGTTGATGAACAATCTAGACTTGGGTCACTCTAGGAACCTAACCAATAACTATAGTCCACATCGTCACATTTCAAGATCATCAATAAATTGAGATTCAAGTTTGAGTATCAAAATTGTCATGGATTTGACCTATAGGGGACCTAGGTCAAGAAATCTAAATTGGGTGGAAGGGTTTACCTTTAGAATTCTAAATAATCAATAAGATGAAAATTTAGAGGCAGTCATTACAGGGATGTGACCTAGATTAGGGGATTTATAAGTCAACTACCACCCTAATCTAGCACATTAGTCTATATTAGTCATGAGCCATCAAGCATATCCAAATAGGATGAGTATCAACTATCAACTCATATTTCACAAGGTCTCGAGTCAAACATCAAGGTCATAATAGGGAAACCATAATTCAAGATTTTGTAAGATCAAGGTCAAAATTCAAGATCAAGGTAAGGGTAGATTTTGGAAATCGAGAGGTCAAATTGGGAGCTCAAGAGTGGGAGCATAATAGTGCAAGATTGGGATCTAGGTCCACCATATTATCAAAATTGAGTCTACTAAGAGGAATAATTGTCAATAGGGGATTTTCCTCTTATAACGAGTCATCACATCACGATCTAGGGTTCCAAAGGCTTGGTCATTTTGTGGCGTGATCATCATACATATCAAATAGGGAAAAGGTTTTCTTAACTATGTTTGAGTTTTAATCAACAATAGGGCAACATAGGTTTATCAATAGGGACTTCATCTACATGAGGTATAAACAAGAGTTCCACCTTATTTCACCATAATTAGAATTTACCTCAAACCAAGATAGAACTTATGTCTGATTTGGTGACATTGAGTTTTTCATAAACTTTGCACATGAGTACAACACTTTCAAGAGTACTTTCATTCATCAAATGGGGTGTTTCATTCAAAATCGGATCATGGAATTATCATCTTAGTCAACTTTCACTATTTCAAATAAATTTTAGTTTCCCTGTGCATAAGCTACCAATAATTGAGAATTCATGTGATTAATAGTCATGAGGGAAGAATCACATGAAGAGATGAGGAGACTACCTAATCTTCATATACTTGGGTGTCTGAGGTTGTCCTTAAAGAAGAGATGAGATGCTATAAGACTCTCTAAACTCAAGGAAAATATTTTCAGCCTTCCTGGGTTCTTAGAATGTGTATGTCTTAAACATATATAGATGCCTATGTGTATAGCTGTAATACCATTTGTCACGGAACTAATTGTTACCCTAGGTCTACACTCCTAATGGCTACAAAGGCAAAGGCGAGTGGACTTTGGCGCCCTACCATAGAATGGCACAAATATTTCACATAGGAAATATATATCTAAAAGCAATAACAAGAAGATGTAGCAAGATACTAAACATGGATATATAAAAGAGATGTATCCATTTCTAGGTTCAAGAATACCTCGTTGGTGTTTCATTTCTGATCTTTCAGTCTAGAGTGCAACAGATCTTCATTTGGAAACTACAAAATTGATAAACAAAACATATTAATGCTAGAGCAATAAGTATGTTATGAAAGGGCAAGTACACATAGTTTAAGAGTAATATAAAAGTTTCTTGGCTAGAAACATCATATAAATCAAGAATTAGAAACAAGGCCAGAACACTTAATGACATTGTTTTATACAATGTGTATTTTTAGTGCATTTCCATTATACTTAACAACATATTATGGCCATTGACCAGTTTCTCATTAGAAGGATCCATAAGGGTGCTCAAGATTATCCAACCCTTTTATCGGCATGGTTTGCCTTATCTTGACATCTCAAGTAAGGAGCCCAACCTTGTGCCCTTACCCTGAGAATATAGGAAGGTACACAAGGTTTGTATAATGGACAAGTTCAATTATGTTTGAGGTTTGTTCAACATATATCAAGCAAGATGAACGTACTAATTATATGGAACAAGTAGCTCAATCAAGTAATTAACTAGATAAGCATTCATTTGAGCATACATACTAACAAGCCAATATCATAGTAGAGTCAAGAGATTAAGTGTATCTTAAGAGTTATGATTCTTGAGTAAGATACCTAGAGAAGGCCCAGACAACATGGATCTAGGATGTAAATATAAACAACATAGTGTCTTAGATCACTAGGTTTGATTAAGATAGACATGATATAATTCATGTGCATGCTCCCCTAGTCCTAGGTTTCAAATAGATTCAACCATAGTTCCAATCTTCCAATCATGCATGTCATTAACCAACATAGTTCTAGGACCAACATCTAGCCTTGAGTCTAGGTGAACCATCCACATTATTAGTAATGCTAGATAAAGACAAAGTATGATGAGTAGTAAGGGAAGCATGAGATTTAGATTATTATTTAAACATGCAAGATCATAACTAGTCATACTAGGTCAATTCATGCAATATTGTAAATCTCTGAGCCATAGAAGCACTAGGTAGATCAAGTTAGGATTATATAGTGACAACATGGTAATCTTATTGATTAAATTCTAATATGACATGGTAATTATTTGAGGGTCATTCATGAAAATTTAATTCAAACAATCAATGTGTATTCACATCACATTAGTTGTCATATGCAAGTCATGAGTGCACATGAGTATGATACAAGGAAAAACATCTTACAAGTCATTTAAATAACTGGTTTGAAAGTAAACATTGAGATTTGAATATGAAGGATTCTTTCTAGAACAAGCATTAAGGACCCATCCCCATAAGTCCTAAACATCTCAAATTAGGGAAAAACAAGGTAATAAAGGTAGGTTTTAAGTCAAATGAGTTACACCATGGAAAATAGGTACAGGATATTGGTCAAACATGTCACAAAACATCATGTGGCTTACTAATTTCAAGATTGAATGGTTAAATGATAACAATTTAGGCCAAAGTCTTCAACTTGATCATATATATACATAAATAAGCCATTTTTAGAGCAATGATAGCCATCGAAGATTAAGATTATCATTAGGGTGCAAGTAGATGGTCCAAGATCAAAATCATAGCAATAGTGAACCCAAGTTACTGATTGAAATGATTAAGAACAACATGAGGTCATTAATGATACAATAAAGCATAAAAGGACATATAGATAATTAACTAAACATAAAGGTACCACTTTTAGCAAATACAGGAGAACCAAGAGTATAATTAGATTGAGAAACCATTTTTAGTGTCTATGTCTCATTTTTGTGATCAAAACGACATATAATATAAGTATATCTAGCCAAAGCACTGATTTTTAGTTATTTATGCATGATCTAGTATATTTCTTAATTTTTCATGAGAGAGGTTTAAGATACCTTTTCTAAAAAAAGAAGAGGGGTTGGATGTGGGATCACTATGCTCCTCCATTGAACCCACAGTCCATGTTCTTCACTCTTAAGAGGGAGATGGGGTGCTTGGTTTGCTAGACCCGATCATGGGTCGGTCGGTTGACTCCAAGACCTACCCTAGTTCTTAAGGAGGACATGTCCTTGTTGTGCCCTTTTGCCTCACTATCACGCAGCACAGAGGAGTTGGGCTTGCACGACCTATTGGAGCTCTAGGTGGGATCCCATCTGGCCATGGTGATGCCATTAGATCTATCGTCCAAGTCCCTTGGGACCTCCTAGTGCTAGATTCGGTCCCAGGTGAGGGAGAGGGTGCTCCAGATGAGAAGCCCCGAATTTCCCAATGGTGGCAGCACCAAATGAGGAGGAGGTAGAAAATAGGGAGTGAAGAGGGGTTCTAGGGTGTGAAGTGAAGCAAAATGAGGGGCAAAAGACTGAGGGGTGTTGGTAAAGAGAAAAAACAATCCAATTTCTTGGGTTAGGTATGGCGTCGAGGCTCCAAGCCAACCACTAGTCATCATACATTGTTGCTCTACAAAATGAGGGTGACTGATCGGTGACTGTTCGATGCGGCTAGGATCCATGGGCATAGGATCTAAAGTCTCAAATCAAAGCACATAAAAATGGTGGCCATCATTGGATGTGGAAGGCATCCCTAGATTTCAAAGGCAAGGTAAGGGGAAGTGGGCCACACCCACTTTGGGTGCAAAAGGGTTAAAACAAAGATAAATCAAGACAAATTTCATATGGGCATATCTCCTTCCTCCCAGTTCCAATTGATTGAAACAAGATGTATTGGAACCACGAGAGAGATCTTTATAACATGAGCATAAGACAAGGCATATATGTATTCAAAAATACAATCAAAATGAAAGGAAAGGATGAGATGAGTGTTATATTTTAAAATAAATTAGAGTCAAGTTAAGGGTCATCGAGGTATTAATTGCACTCAAACGTTATCAATTATAGATCACATCATATTCAAACATGAAATTGGAGGTGAGGATAAGAGAGAGGTCAACATTAGAAGTCATATTCAAAGTTCAAAGTTCTAGGTTATCACAAGATCACAGATGCTGAGGTTAGAATGTTGAATGAGCACATAGAACTCTGGATGAATTTCCACATGAACTTTTATGATTCGATCAATCATATTTCTTGTTTGTTATAATCCTTGGTGATGTTATTCCGGATCCTTGGACTAGAATTCCAAATGAAATTGGTAAAACTCCAGAAGAGATATTGGATGGAGTTCATCTAGATGATAGGACAAAGTACCATAAACACTAAGATCTTGATTTTGTGAGGAGTTTGATCCTTGTGAGATTCATGCTACGTAAGCATGCAAATCCACTTGGTCCTAATCTATCATACTTAATTCCAATAGTTGACTCAATTAGAATAACTACATAGGATACAGTGGTAAACTGTGGACCCCTAGTATTCTTTATTAATTGAATTGAATATTCGATTTAATTTTTTTTTGTGAAAACTGGAAATATTTATTCATCTCACTCTTCTCATGCAAGTAAACTCTTATGGGCTAATATAGTCTACATTACCCAAACAATAATTAAAAGTTGGCAGTACTACTACCACTACATGACTCAATCTTAAGTAGCTCTACCAAGTGTATGGGTGGTCTTCTGTAAAAGCAAAATCCACTATTGGATTTTTGGTGATGTTTAGCCAATAGATCAACTACATGATTTCCTTCCTTATTGATATTTTTGCAATAACAAATCACCCTGAACTTACTCTTGTCCTTCATGATCCATCTGGCGAGCTTCAGATTGTATTCAGGGTTAGATCCAACTACCCTCCTAGCTAACGTTGAATCACTTTCAATGTTCAAGGATTCGACATTTTGTGATTCTGATAGATTGAGGGATAATGTAATTGCTCAGATCTTAGGCTCCAAAGAACCCTCAAATCTTATCATATTTTATGCCCACCTACCTATTCAATTGCATTGTCCCAGTAATAAACAACCATGCAAGGTTTTTCAACTTGAAGGTAGCATTCGTATTGAATTTTAGGTTCCCCTTAGGTGGCTTTCTCCAACTGTACACTTCATTTCTTATGGTTTGTTGATTTTCCTTAGACCACCCTACTTCAGATAGTCTTACTTTCTCTTTAAAAAAAATTGATGAATGTCAACTTCTTAATCATTTCAAACACCTCTCGGTTCACGTTATTCCATATATGCCAACAACTTAGCATAAAAGTTTGTGTATGCTTAGTTTCCGAGGTAATATTGGAATAACCCAGCTCCAAAAAAATGTTCTTTGTGAACAATTTTTGCCACCTCTGCTAGTCAAGAAGGTGCTTCCAAAGTTGAGTAGCTTATGGGCAATCACATAAAGCATGGGGACAAGATTCTTCCTGGCCTCTACATCTAGGACAGGTTCTTTCTGAGGTCATATTCCTTGATGCTCTTCGACTGTTGGTAAGAATGGTTTTGTTTTTTATTAACCACATAAAAAACTTGACTCTGTCTAAAACCTTGGTTTTCCTTATCTTTTCCTATTTTCATGGAACCCTGATATCCTTTTGAAAGAAGAGGGATTCATAACAGCTTTTGGTGGTAAAATTACCCGAGTCAGTGTGAATCCACACCCTGATGTCCTTCTCATTGGGCCTGTAGGATATAGCAATTTTAATTACCTACTCAAAACATTAGTAGGGAGCCATTCAGCTAGGAGTTATATATCCCATTTGTTTTCAAAATTCACAAGACAAGATACTTGTAGGTCTTGCAATTTGGGAGGGATGGGTCTTGTATTCAAATACTATGAGGTTTGGTCTCTACACCACCATTTCTCATTCCAAGCATTAGTGCCCCTTCCACTAACAGGCATCATAATCGAGCTCCCCTTTATGAACTATTTTCACTTCAAGGACTCCCTACCATCTCTGGAGAAATTAGGATGGTATCCATTTGAGTGGTTTCTGAACTTAGTGTTCAGACTTCCACACCATAAGGATTTTCTTTCTATACTCAATTTCCAAGAACGTTTTGTTATCATGGCCATGTTCCATTCTATTATAGACTTTAACCCAAATTCATCGTGTTGTATACTCAATCCCCAGGGATGTTTATCTATCATGAACTTGTGTCAAGTAATCTTGTTCCAATATACAAGGGATATTACTATGAATCTTGTCATAGATCTTTAAAGGAATAACTATCATTTGCATGACATTGTTGGGAATGGAAATCAAGGTGGACTTGGTGAGACACACCCTGCCTGCTAAGGAAAGACATCTAGTTGACCATGAATTAATACTAATAGACACTTTGTGTAGGACTTTTCCATAGGTATCATTCTTTACTATCATGGATCAAGGGCACTCTAAGGTACTTGCCTAGGTTCTGAAATTGTGTGAAGCCACTAATTCTACATATTTTCCTCCTCATTTATGGTATGATTCTCACAATGTGGATACATTATTTGATGATGAAATGGCTTGTCTAGACACTAAAATAAACTCCTTAAAGTATATTAGACTTCATTTTACTGGTCTCTGTCATTGCAAAATATGTCGTCTACAAAACACAAGTGTGAGATTTGAGGGTTATTGTTGTACAACTTGGCAGATACCCACTTCTTCTTTCTAACCATGCTCTTGATATTGTGGCTCATATGTTGTAAGCATAGGATGAATAGGTAGGGGAATAATGGATCCCCCTGTTGTAGGCCCTTAGACGCCTTGTTCACCCCTGCATATTTTCCTTTCCTGACAATGGATGCCTCACCATATGAGATGGGATTAAGGATATATGCCACAATCAAGCTAGAAATACAAATCTTTTTAAGAGTATCACCCATGAATGGACATTCCATTTTATTGTAAGATTTTGGCATATCTATTTTGATTGTCATTGTTTTTGCAAAGTTCCTCCTTTTCATGGTGTGGATAATTTCTTGGGCCACTACAATGTTGTTTGATATTATTCGACCTACTAGGAAATTTTTTTGGTCTGAGGAAATCCAATGAGCTAAGTACCTTTTGATCCGCTTCACAAGGATTTTTAATGAAATCTTCATACCAATATTATTAAGTGAAATATGTCTAAAATGTTCACAGAGTTCTAGGTTTTGGAATTTTTCATAATTAAAATTATGATGGCATTACATACATTACCATCTAAAGCATTACCTGAAATTGCAATACAAACTGTTTGACGCACTAATCTCTTTATAGTGTATGGTTCCCAGTTAAGAAGGAACCATCAATTCCATCAGGATCGGAAGCCTTGTGCAGGATGGAAATAGTAAGAATATTGTGAATTTCATTTAGGCTAGGTGTAACTGTGAGGGTCTGGAATTGCTATGAAGTCAAAGATATGAACTCTCCCGTATAGCTCTAAATCTCTTTAGGTTTTATGTCATTGGCTCCATAAGGAGATTCTTGAAATGGTTCCATATCATAGATTTAATATCTACCTCTTCATATGACCCAGTCTCCAGAGTAGTTTTTCCCCATTAGCTTGCCAATTTATGAGGATCTTCTGCTTCCATTCCTCCTCTCCTCACATTTAAGGACTTCATTGTATTGTGCCTATATTTTGGAAATGAAATTATCACTGGTTACAACATAATGTTCCACAAAGCTTGTTTGGGGTGTGTTAAGGTTCCTCAATGCCCTTTTCTTCTCCTTTCCTAATAGCATGCTTCTCTTAGCCACCTAGTTTAGAATATTCCCTTTTGCCTCATCTAGGCCCTCATGGAACCTTAGAATTGGGTTCTATATTTTATGGAGCATACCCTAAAAGGATGTATCCTTGGACCAAGATGCTTTCAATAAGAACATGACCAGGGTAGTACTACAAACAGTATATAGGATTGGGCATTGATCATAGTTTGAATGTAGCAAGTGTGATGAAATGAAGTGAGGGTATTTGCTAATGAATTCAGTGTTGACTACAACACAATCCAATCTCTCCTAGGTAGAAGTATAAACATAGGTATATTTCATTCCTACAAAGCTGATATCTCATAAGCTAGCTTCCAAGAGGGAGTTTCTAAACACACATGATTCAGTGAAGTTATAATATATGTTTCCATTTCTCTCATTAGGGTTCAAAGTCCTACTAAAATCTCCTACAGAAATTCATGGTTGGACAAAACGTTTCACATGTTGATCAGATTCTTCCACAATAGATTTCTAACAAAGATGTGGCAGTGGCCATACACAAAGGTGGTGAACATAGTTCCATTAACTATTTTGGTGATGAACTGCCTCTGAAAATTAATGATTTGTACCTCAAACTTTCGCCTTCCAGTATACCCAAATATCGTCAGCAAATCCTCTAGATTTATAGTTGTAAGATTTAGTGAATCCCATATCTTTGATTGTTTTAGTTATATAAGTGCCACTGATTCGATGTTTGAGAATAGCTACCATCTTTGGTTTGTTTAACGAGATAATATCTCTGTTAACTTTGTTTGTGTCAAGGTTCCCAATGCCTGTTGTATTCCAACAGAGTGTATATATCATAAAACATAAGAGAGGAGTATAGAGGGCCCAACTGACTCTATCTCTCTAGGGAGTTTGAGGTGGGACTTGATTCTCCTTTCCTTCCTTGATATCATCAATTTGGACTCCCAAAGATTCCTTGTTTAAATGAGGGATCTTCCTCTGATGTTCATAAGAAGGTATGGATCTTACAGGCTTCATCTTGGGTCCATTACCCTTAAATTTCCTTCATGGAGGTAAAGGTGTTGGGATTATACTCAGGCTTGACTCTATAATGACCTTTGAGTCCTCGATCATCTTTCCTTCTTCATCTAGAGGCACCCCAACAATGTCATTAAACAATTCCTTCATTGTACTCTCAGAGGAAGTAGCAATCATCTTCTCTATCTTCTCCTCACCATTGGTCTTTTTGTGTGTAGTTTCTATATTGCCTTCATTGTCTTCAATATCGATGACCTCCTATGTAACTTAATTAATTTTACTTCTACAATTTGTATTCCAATTTTAGTTATAATCTTTATCAAACAACCAGATTTTAAATATTGTTCTTAGTAACAAATTCAAAACAATTGTTAATCATCTTGTCTCATGGGTTTGACCCTTTTCTATACTAAGATTGACACATTCTCTGGTGGGTCATTTGATTGACATTTGTTAAGGTAGAATTTTATAAAATTGTCTTCCTTAATGAATTTGTGTGTGCAAATGACTCACATCAGTAGCATATGCCAAGAAAAAATTATGTATCGATCAATCTACCTTGAATATAGGTCGATCCAATTAAATCAGAAAATGCTCCAATAACATCAATAACTTTAGACTCTTTTAATTGAGTTTTGATCAGACAATTTCCTTCAAAGATAGGTTGATCCTGTATACTCTTCAAAAACCTTATCTGGAGATTATCGGTCGATCTCCCTTGTTGATCGGGCAATATCACTCGATGATTGGTCAATCAAAGACAAATAGTGGAGCCACCAAGTGATATATTTGGAGATCTGTGGATCTTATTTTCAAAGAAATTTCAATGGATAATATATGTTTGTTTTGACCAAATTTCTCGATCATCAGAACAAATAGTGCAAATTTACACAGACATCGGCCCAAAGAAAATTAGAAACAAATACGGTCTCCAAACCTTATTTTCAATTATTCCATTCTCACTGAAGCTAGAGAAAGTTCTATAGCAAGAAGCCAGAGGAGATGACTTAGAAGAAGAAGAATAAGAAGAAGAAGAAGAAGAAGAAGAAGAAGAAGAAGAAGAAGAAGAAGAAGAAGAAGAAGAAGAAGAAGAAGAAGAAGAAGAAGAAGAAGAAGAAGAAGAAGAAAATCCTAGCAAAGCTCTTCAAATTTTTCAAGCTAGGTGAGACCTTTGGTTGTTCCTCTCTTCTCCATTAGTGACATGATTTCTCTTCTTTCCTCTTGTATTCATATTCTTACTTCAAACATGAGTGATCTGACCTTATCAGTGCATCATGGGGATTAGACCCATCACTTGTACTCTATCTTGTTGTTGTTGAACTCAATTTTCCTCATATGGCTAAATTTTTATTCATTTATTTTTTGCTTGCTATTCAAATTGATCCCTCTTTTAGCATGTTTGATATAATCCCATTGTAGAGGGTAATGAGACATTGAGCCCAAAGGGAATTTAGTCATTGTGAATTTGCATTTTGAAAGGAGGCCAATTCCCTCGATCGTGGTTTGATTGTTGAGAAGTTTATTGAGTTTTAACAATGAGATAGGTACATAGGTAGTGACAGAGAAACTAACATGTCATAGTGTTTTTATAATATTGAATTAAATCTTCATTTTATTTTTTTCTTCTTTATGGTATTTTTTGTTTTAGTTAACAATCGCTCTTAAACAACAGGATTTAAATATTGTTCTCAATAATTGATGTGAAGCAATTTCTCTAAAATATTGTCCTTTCATATTTGAACCTTTAGTTTACAATAGTTGATCCATCCGCTTGCAAGAAAATTAGTTGTGATTGTGTTAAGGCTTTAAAACTTGGGATATTCCTTATTAGGAAATGTGTGCACCCAAATAACTATCATCAAAATTTTGAGCCATTTTTGGGTACAATAGAATATCGTTTGACCCCAATGTTTTGAACAAATAGGATTTTCTTTTCAAATAGTCGCTCAAATCATCTTGAACGATTTCCTTCATCGATTCTTTGACATTGTCAACTCTCCCTTTACGTACTAGAGGTGTAGGTGACACTCCTAGTGCTGACTCCACACCATTTGAATTTGATCTGGAGATTGATAAGACCTCTCATTTTCTGAACTGAGCATATCAAAATAGAATTGATTAGGAAGATATCAATCGTCGGGTGAACTAGGACATGCCCACGCATATCAAAATACTTTTAAGACCATATTCCAAATAATTTTCAATGATATCCCAATATTTGATCTCTTGTTTATTTATTTTATCTAATGGCTCAAAATTGGTGTTTAATCCTTGGAAAGTCTAATATATGACTATAATGATTATCTTGAAATACAAATCTAGATATGATCTAGTTGACTCTTGAAAATGAATCATTAGGGATGTATATCTATTTACTTGATTCAATCTTGATTATAATCTTTATGAATAATGAGTAATCTTGATATTGGTCTTAGTTTTGCAAAACCCTTGATGTACTTTTGACCCATCAACATGGTCTTGAATTCCAATTATATTAAGTACCATGATGATAATCTAGAATTTGATGATGCTTGAATATTGATCATTAGGGTTTACACATATGATCCTAGAAAACCTAAGTAGGTCATCCACACTTAGAATATTCTTGACACTTGAATAATGTTAGACATATCGAAATATTATGGACCATAAGTGGATCACCTAACCCTAAGGTTGACCTAGGAAAATGTAACCATAATCTTGAATATTGAAACATGATCTCCAAATATCATGATCCTGACCCTTGATCCAAACATTGTGTTTTAGGATCTAACTCGAAGGGTCGACCTATTACTAGTGGATCTATACTTGAAATCTTCGGTGGAAGGTACTCTATTATATAACTCCTCCTTGATTATATTGAAGATACTTTTATGTATCTCTTGACTGTATACTTGGCTATTTACTTGGATGGGCTACTGTTCCCTATGATTATTCTTTTGTTTTTCTATTCTATATTTTGAAAAACATGAAAACATAAATTGCATGCCCATTATGACTGCTCGTATATTGATAACGATAATGATATTGATAATGTTGATAATGTTGATATTGAGTGCAACAACAACACTCATTTGGAGGTGGGACTTGTACATTGGTCTCCTATGTTCATATGGTGAGAAGGAGCCTAGTGACCTTCCCCATCGTGTTGGGGTAATAGAGTCATACAAAATATATAAGCATGCTTATTTGATTACAGCATAATCGGAACTCATAATAAAAAAAATTGAATCGTTGAATAACAAACATTTTGTTGAATGATATTGGTTTTGGAAATCATTTTTTATTCTTTTGAATATAAGTCCTGCCAAGTATACTTATTTTCTTATAAACTATTTTACTTGATTTTGATAGCGTACCGTGCAAGTGCATGATTGTGTCTCAATTTTCTTGATTTTAGGCAATACAAATGGAATATTGAATAAGATTGCTTCCACACTCATACACTCTGATGACAAGGATATATTGGAAAATTTCCATATTGGGTTAGTTAGTTCATTTAAATATCCAGTTTTTGAGTTATTATTTCTTATTGTATATGCCAGTGTGATAAATCCTATCGGTCCACTCAGGGACAGGCGCTTCAATCCCTTTCCACTGTCTAGTATTAGAGCTTACACACTCTCATATACCTTAAGTAAATAATTTCTCAAGTATCTTACACCCAAGAAACCCTAAAGTCCATAATAGTGAAAATTTAGGTGTCTAGGCTCTAGGTCCTGGCATAATTTCTCCTATCCGTCTTCACGGTGGCTAAGATCCCCCACTCTACCTGGCCTTAACTGATCCAAAACTGGACCTAAAGGTTCTCTTATGAAACCCTAGAGTGTCTTCTGGCATCTCATCTCTTCTTTAAGGATTATCCTAAGCCACCCATGTAGACGAAGATTAGGTAGATTTCTCATCTCCTCGTGTGGTCATTTCTTGTGACCTTTACCACATGATGTCTCGATTATGGGTAGCTTATGCATGGGAAAAATGAATATTACCAAATTTTGAAAGTTGATACCATGATCTGACCTAAATTTGAAAACTCAATTTTGATAAATTAATTTTGAAACCAAATACTCATGTATGGCCTCTTCATGGAGACTCAATTTGACCAAAACTTGACTACCTATTTTCTATGTTTGAGGTAAACATTGATTTGGTGAAATAAGGATGACTTATACCTCATACCTTGTTGTTGATAAGGTCCATATTTGATTAAGCCCATGTATCCCTATTGTTGATTAAACCTCAAACATAGTTAAGCAAACTCGTATCCTATTTTATACACATCTTGACTATGCTATCAATTGGCTAAGTCTAGGACTCACAAAACCATGATGTAAGACTATGATGCAAAAAGAAGTTTTCCTATTGACCATTGATGCATTTTTCAAACTTGATTTTGATATGATGAACATGGACCTAAATCATGCACCTATTTCCAAATTATATCACTACCTTGATCATGAAAGGAAAGTAACGTAAGAATAACCTTGACTTTGTAAAAACTTGACATTATTGCCCTATTATGATCTTGAATTTTTGATCTCATGACATTATGGAATATGATTTAATTTTTTATACTCTCCCTATTTGAATAAGCTCAGTGGATAATAACTAATGTAGGTAATGTTCTAGATTAGGGTAGTAGTTGACTCATGACTCCCTTAACCTAGGTCACATCCCTAATATGAATACCTCTAAGTTTTCATCCTATTGATTAATTAGAGTTTGGAAAGGTATTCCCTTCCACCCTATTTTGACTGGTTGACCTAATCCTAATAGGTTAAACCCATGGTTGATACTCGATCTTGAATATTGATTTGATAATGATCTTGATATATGACAATATTGACTATAGCTTGTGGTTGACTTCCAGGATAGACCTAGGTGTAGATCATTCATCAACCTTAGATACAATGATAATGAAATCTTGATATGTTGCTCAAATATTTCTTGAATATTGTTGCTCAAAATTGAATATAGATGAGTGATCTCCCCCAAGGTCTAAATAGGAATCTAAACCCTAGCTTCAAAATTCTAGACCTATAACTTTTGATGCTTAAAATATTGACTCATGATATTGATTAATGGACTTGTGACTCGTGATTATCAATCTCAATAATGATACAAATCCTATGATCACACTATTTGTATATTGAGATATATGACTAATGACTTCAAAATCCCAAATCTTGAAATTTTTTAAATGACGACTATATTGACTCTCTTGATTTATGACTTAGGGTTTATCTCTCATTAGGACTAGGGTGGGACCTTCCCATTGATTTTGGGCTTGAAATAATGATATTGAAAGCATGATGTTGTCTCAAAATGTTGAAATATGAAATCTCAAATCATGGATATATGACCCCACCTAGACCAATGTAGAGGCTAGGACCCTAAGATTTTGGGATTGAAAGTCACCTTGTGCACATGATTCAAAAACTCTATTTGCCTGACCTAAAATATGATCCCTCCAAATTTTTGATCGATAGGATACTTTCCATATTTGTGACTCAAATGATGCATTGACCTTGATACTCAATTGTTCGATGATGGAATGATATTGATACCAAGTTGGTTATGATATGGAACATGGAATCCAAATTATGATTATTGAACTAGTTGCATTTGAGAACATAATTTTAATTATATAGTTGAGGATGTTCAAATGATTGAGGATATGATTGAGATTTGGACAATTCTAATTTGAGGATGTTTTTGAATTTTGGGGACAAAATTCCTTTTTAAGGAGGGAAGGATGTGAAAAAGTGAAATTTTGTATAAGTATGATGAAATTACTATTTTGGCCCTCATTATACCTACTAGTGGTCACAATTTTTTTTTTGATGTCTTCATAATCATTATTGAGACTCAAATACGGAATATGGTGATCAATGTAGTTTTTATACACATTATAACACCTCAAATTAGATTCAATCATCACTTTGTTCAAAGAATCAAATTGGTACATCAAACTTCATCATATGGTTCTCAAATTGTTTCTAAATATTCTCCACATTTTTGTAAATCTATGGTCCAAATTTCATGTCATTTGGACATTCCTAGGATTTTCTATGAATTTTGGAAGTTATGTGCTAAAAATCCCTTTATTTTTGCCTTTTTATTTGGCTTTTCCAAGTCAGCAATCTGGGTAAAGGGTCGGGAGCGAGCCACAGCCCTTGGATCTGGCTCTCATAGATCCAGGCCTAATCCAATGGCCACGGACTCATCTTCTACCTCCCGCAATCAGTGGGGAGGAGTAAATGAAGGCCGAGAGCGAGATCTCCTGCCCATGACCTCCATTCAAGTTTTGAGGCGAGCCAAAATGCTCCCCTCACAAATTCGAATTGATCCAACTCTAATTTGACCACCAATAATTCTCTAACCAGCCACAAAGACACCTTCCTCACCTCCCCCTCTCACACCGGCGGCCATGTCTTCAACCAAAGATAGACCAAGCCCTAAACCTAGTCCTAGTGTTATAAAAACCCTCGCATATCACTCACTCCATCAATCGACATGAGATTTCCCCCAATTTTGTGCTCCTTCTTGGAATCGAGCACCCCCGATTTCCCCTCCCTTCTTCTCTTGTTCTATGTAGCACCGCCGCATAAACTAGTTGGGTGTTTCTCCCTCACACCGCCAGGCTCCTTTTGACCACCCCCTGCTTCGTGGGATCTTTGTGAGTCTGGGCGGCACCTCCTCCTGCCGCACCGACGTCTCCTGTCCCAATCCCCCTTGTGCTAGTGAGGCTCCTCCACCTCCTCTCTGGGATAGCAAGATAGCCTGCATAAGAGAAAGGGGTCGAGAACCGCCGGTCCAAGTCAAACCAGCGGACCCAAATGAATCGCTGACCAAACCAGCTAATTTGAAGTTTGAACCGGCCGATCAAAGGCCTGAACCACCAAGTGAGCCACCCCGCCTGCATGGATCCATCTCGGCCATTCCTGGTCCATCCAACGGCCATCGTTTTTTCCATATTAAGGTATTTTTGCTCCTCTCTACTCAGAAAATTAGTAAAATACTCAGATCTTGGTTAAATCATAGAAAATGCATCCTAGATCCAAAAATTACGAATAAGTAGTCCATTTTGATCAGAAAAATCCAATGGATCGTTTAAAAATGCTTTTAAGACCAGATTCCAAATGTTTTTCACTGTTATACCTATATTTGATCTCTTTCTTATTTAGTTTATCTAATGGCTCAATATTGGTGTTTAATCCTTGGAAAGCCTAATATCTGACCCTAATGATTATCTTGAAATACAAATCTAGATTTGATCTAGCTGACTCTTGAAAATGAATCATTAGGGATCTAGATCTATTTACTTGATTCAATCTTGATTATAATCTTTATGAATAATGAGTAATCTTGATATTGGTCTTAGTTTTGCAAAACCCTTGATGTACTTTTGACCCATCAATATGATCGTGAACATGATGATAATCTAGAATTTGATGGTGACTTGAATATTGATCATTAGGGTTTACACATATGATCCTAGAAAACCTAAGTAGGTCATCCACACTTGGAATATTCTTGACACTTGAATAATGTTAGACATATTGAAATATGATGGACCATAAGTGGATCCCCTAACCCTAAGGTTGACCTAAGAAAATGTAACCCTAATCTCAAATATTGAAACATGATCTCCAAATATCATGATCCTGACCCTTGATCCAAACATTGTGTTTTAGGATCTAACTCAAAGGGTCAACCTATTACTAGTGGATGTATACTCAAAATCTTCGGTGGAAGGTACGCTATTATATAACTCCTCCCTGATTTTATTGAAGATACTTTTATGTATCTCTTGACTGTATACTTGGCTATTTACTTGGATGAGATATTGTTCTCTATGATTAGTCTTCCATTTTTCTATACTATATTTTTTTTGGTCGGTAAAAAGTCATGTTACTAAAAAACTTAATGCCCAAAACTTTGGGTACAAAAGAGTATGTGCCCCCATTACAAACCTGGATGAAAAACATCCGAACAACTAAAGAAAGCAAGCTAAACACTAAGCTACTTACAGTAGCCATCTACCTAGATAAAAGGAGTAAAAAAACCTACAATACTAACTCAAACAGATAACATAGAAACTGAAGAGACCATCCTAATCTACACATGCCGACACTAGAAATAGGCTCATCCTTTAAAAGTGTGGCAACATGGGTAGCCGAATCATCACTTCAGCAGCCTGGAGATCTCAAGGGAAATACTGCAGAAAAATCCACTACTACTATCATCCAGATCTTTACATTTCTGGCAAGCAAAAGAAACCATCAAGAGAGCCTGCAAACCATTGGATCCTTTAGAGCAGATTGACTCAGCTAGCTGGTCATTCACACACTGAACGTTATCCTTATCCCTATGAAATTGTGTGGACTAATTCGCCAACAAAGGAACATCCTGAACTACCGAATCCAGAGTCCAGAACACCTGGATAGTTCTTTATGCAAACCCAGAAACCAAGTTGTAAGACTTCTCGCTGTAGCAGGAAGCCAGTCCTCAGGCTAGCAGGAAGAACTGTAGGCTGAGATGGCTTCCTTCATTTCGAAAAGCAGGGGATCCGTATAGAGAAGGACAACGCCCAATCCGTCAAGAGGAAACCAGAAACCAGTTGTCGCTAAGGCCTCCACCCGATGCAGAGCTTCAGGGGCAAGACCGGAGCACGTCAGCTTGTAGAGGTCACCGCCAGGAACACTGGGGTCAGACCCAGGACAACCTTCCCACTGACCAGGCAGCCAGGAAATGGGAACCAGGCTTAATCAGCCACCCTCCACATTTCCTCAAACACCAAGCAGGTGTACCTACACACAAGCGTCGAAAGGCTTGAGCTAGACCCAAACCGCAGATGCAGGGAAGCCTCGACTAGATGAGCCTGATGCCAGAGAGGGCATCCAGAACCCCTGAGTAGAAGACCCTCCGTTGACCTGAGGTTGGCGATTGGGGGAAAGATCTTCTGGAGGACGAATAAGACGCAAGCCCCGCCACCCAATAAGAAGCTCACCCATCGCCCCTGTCATCTGGAGCAGACCCAACCGCTTCCGGGCCACCAACTCCATGGATACCAGGTTGATCACGGATCATAGAAGAGCAGATGCTTGAGGAAAACGAGCAGAACTCGAGCGTCTTCGCATCAATGGGTGTGACGCCTCAATTCCCCTGGGATCTGCGGACCTATGCCTTAACTACTCCAGTGCAAGATCTGGATCGTGGCTGTGTTAAAGCTTGAACTCCGATGACCGCCGCTGCTATTGTGTCGGGGTCGGAACCCCTGAGCAGGGAGTACAGCCTAGAGAAGGGAGTCGTCATCAGGGGAGACTTGGAGGGGTCCCGGCCTGAGGCGAGCCACCCAACAGAATCATGGTCGCCGAGGCAACCCATGGGACCGTGGACTTGCTCGGAGAGAGGAAGAAGGGGGTGCCTGATAAGCAAGGGCAACGGATCCCCTTCGCTTTGCCTGCGAGAATGGAGTATCAAACATGGAGCCCCAGATCTAGGAGGGGAGACTCTTCTCCATCAGTCACCTTAAACTGGGTGGAGGTCGATCAAATCGACAAAGCTTCTCTGCTGATCTGCACTTGACTTCACGCGATGCTCCATGTCTTTCCCCCTTCCTCCAGGTCAGCCGAGGAGAAGGCCCAAATGCTTCTTAGCTCCATAGATCTATAGCAACCTTCGATCAGATCTCGCCGTGGCTGCGTGGATGCCAGGGGGAGGAAAGTGCTAAGGAATCACTCCCTCCCCCCAGCGGCGACCGCCGAGAAGGTCTAGAGAGAAGGGAGAGTGGGTGCCCTCTTCTATACTATATTTTAAAAAACAAGAAAACATAAATTGCATGCCCATTATGACTGCCCGTATATTGATAATGATGATGATATTGATAATGTTGATAATGTTGATGTTGAGTACAACAACCCCCCTCATGTGGAGGTGGGACTTGTACATTGGTCTCATGTGTTCCTATGGTGAGAAGGAGCATAGTGACCTTCCCCATCGCGTTGGGGTAATAGAGTCACACAAAATATATATAAGCATGCTTATTTGATTACAGCATAATGGGAACTCATAATAAAAAAATTGAATCCTTGAATAAAAAACATTTTGTTGAATGATATTGGTTTTGGAAATCATTTGTTATTCTTTTGAATATAGGTCCTGCTAAGTATACTTATTTTCTTATAAACTATTTTACTTGATTTTGATAGTGTACCGTGAAATTGCATGATTATGTCTCGATTTTCTTGATTTTAGGAAATACAAATGGAATACTAAATAAGATCGCTTCCGCACTCATACACTCTGATGACAAGGATATATTGGAAAAAATTTCCATATTGGGTTAGTTTGTTCATTTAAATATCCAATTTTTGAGTTATTATTTCTGATTGTATATTCCACTGTGATAAATTCGATCGGGCCACTCAGGGACGGGCGCTTCAATCCCTTTACTACTGTCTAGGAAGTGAGATTAGGATTGGGGTAAGAACGGTTATGTGACAGTTATCTTTGGTGGCAGCCATGGTTGCCGGTGTGAGAGGGGGAGGTGAGGAAGGTGTATTTGTGGCAGGCCAGAGCATTATTGGTGGTCAAATTAGAGCTGGATCAATTTGAATTCATGAGGGGAGCATTTTGGCTCGCTTTAAAACTTGAATGGAGGTCATGGGTGGGAGATCTCGCTCTCAGCCTTCATTTACTCCTCCCCACTAATTGCGAGAGGTAGAAGATGAGTTCATGGCCATTGGATCAGGCCTGGATCTATGATATCCAGATCTAAGGGTTGTGGCTCGCCCCCGACCCTTTACCCGGATTGCTGACTTGGAAAAGCCAAATAAAAAGGCAAAAATAAAGGGATTTTGAGCACAAAACTTCCAAAATTCATAGATAATCATAGGAATGTCCAAATGACATGAAATTTGGACCATAAATTTACAAAAATGTGGAGAATATTTATAAAAAATTGAGAACCATATGATGAAGTTTCATGTATCAATTTGATTCTTTGAACAAAGTGATGAATGAATCTAATTTTAGGTGTTATAATGTGTATAAAAACTGCATTGATCACCATATTTCGTATTTGAGTCTCAATAATGATTATGAAGACAAAAAAATAAATTTGGGACCATAAGTAGGTATAATGAAGGCCAAAATAGTAATTTCATCATACTTATACAAAATTCCATTTTGTCACAAGATTCTAAGGTACCTAGAAAAAACTCAAAATTTTGGACTATGTTATCCTAATCAAGGGGCTTTACTCTCACATCTTATAGTGATGTGGATTATGTCAGGTGTTTAATTGATAGAAAGTGCACAAGTGGAACTTGCTTTCTCCTAGGACCATGCTAGGTTTCATGGTTCTCTAAGAAACAAAGCACAGTGACTCTTTGAACTACTGTGACTGAGTACATTGTAGCTAGAAGTTGTTGTGCCCAAGTCCTAGGGATGAAGAAAATGCTCCAAGACTTTAATGTTTTCTATGATGCTTCTCCTATCTACTATGACAATACTAGGACATTCAAACTATATTAAATTCCTATATTGCATAGTAGAGATAAACATAAATAGGTCCTACATGATTTCCATTATGACCACATTGCAAATAGATATATCTATATCACAAATGCAGACTCCGAAAATCAACTTGTCGACATTTTCACTCAACCTACAGCTAGAGAGCAATTTACATTTATTAGATCATAATTTCTTATAATTTTTCTTATTGATAATGGTATGCAATCTAGCTAATATGTTCACTTATTTATATGTTATTGCTCATAAAATGCTTTTCATGTACTTGTTTATGCTACAAATGTCAAGTTCAATGCTTTGTTTTTAGTTTTTTTGCTTTAAATTGCAAATGATTGTTTTATCACAAAATAGTAGCCAATGATGATTCAAAAGTTCCTTTATATGTTCCAAATACATGATAGGATAGATAAATGCATTTACATAGTGATTTAGGACTCTAGAATTAAATTCCATAACTTGTTTACATGCACCTTTAACGGCCTAGTTTATTTTGGGGAAACTCGACCAACAAGATGACCAAGGGCTGAACTGACAGCAGTTTTGGTTGAGTTTCCCAAATCACAAACTCGACCAAAAACATTGTTGCATGAAAATATAACGGGATTTTTGATAGAATTTATCCCTCTTCACTAGAGAAAACTTGACATTCCATCCCTATATTGAGTTCGTCCTTTAACCTTATACCCTCCTTAACCTTCTCCTAGATGTCTCCAACCCCATTTCACCTTCCCTAGCCATACCTAGTTGTTAGGGTGGCATTTTGTTGGTTTTTTGTACCTCTCTTGGCATCACCTACCTCTCTTTTCTTCTACATGGCATCAAATAGGAGAAAATAGGTAGGTCATGTTGGTGTTCCATCTTCATCCACCTCTTCAAGGCTCATTGGGTATGATGGCACATCCTTTATCAACTCTCAGGTTATTAATCGATACAAGGAGATGTTGCCTGAAATCCCTATCCTTTTAGGACCTTTCTAGAGACTAGAAATGAGCTACTGAAGGAGGTTAAGAAGATTTTCACAATACAATACATTGGTGCACTTTGTGTACATCAATCATGCTTTTCAAATTTTCAAACTAGGATGAAAGTTGTCCATGAATTCTACACCAATATCACATGGAACTACACAACTCAAGTGCCACCCCAACAACCAAGTTGTCCTTTCTTCCATGATTTCTGAAATAAGGTTTCAAATCTTTGAATACTTCTTAAATCAGTACTTCTCTAGCTCCTCATCCTAGAAAGATTGGATTTCTTCATGTAACCCATATCTTGACCTCCTTGACCCTGAGAAGTTCTTCATGAGATTTAACCCTAAGTGAATCCTTCCTGACATTCATAAACCCTGAAGAAACTTGAGGTTCCCTATAGGAAGAAGGCAATTGATAACCTCCAATTTTGTGATATTATCTTAGTAATATTCTTCAGTTTTCCACACTCTTTCTTAGATAAATTAGACAGAATCCCTAGCTATCCTATTTTATTGCAAACATATTGTTAGATCAATTTTTCTCCTTTTTACTTACAGAAAAAGACACAAAAAAATCACAAAAGACTCATACGATCCCAAGACCGCATGAAGCTAACCGGTCCCAAGACCGCATGGACTCACACGGTCCTAAGACCGCATGAAGCCAACCGGTCCCAAGACCGCATGGACTCACACGGTCCCAAGACCGCATGAAGCCAACCGGTCCCAAGACCGCATGGACTCACACTGTCCCAAGACCGCATGAAGCCAACCGGTCCCAAGACCGCATGAAGCCAACCGGTCCCAAGACTGCATGGACTCACCGGTCCCGAGACCGCATGGACTTACATGGTCCCAAGACTGCATGAAGCCAACCGGTTCCAAGACCGCATGGAGTCACACAATCTCAAGATCGCATGAGTCCAAACGGTCTCAGAGTCCAAACGGTTTTAGAGTCCAAACGGTCTTCACCCAAAACTGACCAAACCGTTTGGACTTCACTTAAGCCCTATAAATAAGACCCAAGGGTTCCTACCAAAGACATCAAGTTTCAGATGCCCAGAGGCTGCCTCTACTACTCCAGAGCTATTCCAACCTCCATCCTCCACCCAAAGGCTGGCGGTCTGAGATCCACGCTCCATCCTGAAGCTACTTTCTCTCTCTTCACCAAAGAAGGTGGGAAGAGGGGACCTCATCATCGAGCAACCTTTGAAGTGTGAAGATTGTCACTCTCTCTCCTTCCAAGGGGTTGACTTTCCTCTCTCCTTTGTGGGGATGACGTTCTCTCTCTCTCTTCTTGCCACCTTCTTTGTCCTAGTTATGAGCGAGTAGTCTCATTTCACTAGGGTGCAGGGAGTAACCCCTCTACCCATGTTTTCATTTCATGCAATGTAATCCATAGTTTGCAATAGAGATATACTTTGTTTTCAGTTCGACATCAATCGTTTAATGAATGCTTGTTGCTTGATCACCAACTTGTGTTATCTTTTATCTTTTAGTATGAATTGTCTACATTTGTACTATCAGATTCGAATCTCGATTGAATGTTGGTTCCTGATGCATGTATCCACCATGCATCTATTTCGGTATCTAGGAGTGTTTCTCAAGAAGTGGAGTAAAGTCACTTCCATCATTGTACTTTCATACTATGAAATGGAATCAGTTGACGTATGAAAGTACAACCTTGATAAGTCGAGGAACACACTTTGCGAAGGGAATGATGTAAAGTAGGTGACCATTCGTTCAGTGATGGTTGGCGTTGCAACATTCCCACACTTCTCGTAGTTAGTTCTCCGAAAGGAAACTAAATCTACAAAGATACTAACTATTTAGACTCTTTTTGCAGGTTATGCTTTATGTTGCATGTTTTGATCCATGAGTAGTGGTGGTGAAAGCCGATCACATCCTAGTGGCTCCTTGTCATTGTTTACAACCTAAAATTTACTTTCTTGTTTTGTTTTACTTGCACTTAGTTTAAAACAATCAAATCAAATCTTAGAATTAAATATCAACTATTAAGGGGTTAAGTGAAATTCTAATGTTTTCCATCTTATTAATCTCAACAAGACCGTTGTCCCGTGGTTTCCACCCTTAACTATACTACGATAAGACTTCCACGTGTCTTAGCATATGTGGGTGGAGTTTGAACTTAGTATAAGTAAGTTTAAACCTAAAGACTTACCTTCTTTAGGATTTTTAGTGGTGCACGCAATTCCACGCAAGTGGAAGCTCCATCAAAAATTGGCGTTGTTGCCGGGGACAACAGAACGTTTTAATTTGATTTACTATCTTGCTAGTTGGTTAGGGTTTTACACTTTCCTTTAACCATTTGTCCATATCTTCTTGAATTCATCATATCTCCTACATCATCTAAAAGGTGTGTTTCTTTCTCTACTCAGGTAGAAGACGTGTATGCAACTATCGCATAACCTTAGATTCTCCCATGATCCAGAGTACGACTCTGAGGTAGAGAGAATCTTCCACCGCCGCATCAGACTTAACCACCAAAGATCCAGGCAAATGGCTGAAGATCAACGCCAAGCTGCATTAGTGTTGGAAAGGGTCAACGCCACCATAGCCGCTCAGAGAGCACAACTCATTGCTGACACTCGTGCTGAGATTCAAGCTGAGATCTGAGTTGAAGAACAGGCCCACATCCGAGATGAAAACGAAGCGGCTAACCAAGCCGCCCAGTTAGAGCTAAGAAACAAGCAATTGAGGGACTATGTCGTCCCCAAGAACTATGAAGACAATCATCCAGTTCGGCCTCCGATCATCAACATACCCAACTTCGAGATCTGGACACAATGGATTCAAATCATGCAGGGCATCTCATTCTCTGGTGGTTCTGGAGATGACTGCATGGACCACTTGAAGAGGTTCAAGGCACTTTGCCGACTTGTCCCGCAAGCCGGAGTTGCCCTTGATGCGATAATGCTACATCTTTTCCATTTCACTCTATCTAGAAGGGCTCTGAGTTGGTACAATTCGCTTGATAGGGAGCCAATCATCACCACCTGGGCTCCCTTGGAAGAAAAGTTCCTAGAGACGTTTTTCGCCCTTCGTTAACTTACGAAATTAGGGGGCAGATCAACCACTTCGCCAACTTCGTGGAGAATCACTCGCAGAAGCATGGGAAAGATTCAAGGAGCTTCTAAGAAAATGTCCTCATCACGGCATCTCCCAAAATCAGTTAATAGAAACATTATATAGGGGGGTGAGTGATGACATCAAGCAATTTCTGGATTCCTCATCTTGAGGAAATTTTATGAGGAAGAACTATGAGGATGCTTGGAAAAGCGTTACACTTGGAGCTGAGAACCAATCCAATTGGGGGCGATCATCCAGCAAGGGAACCCTCAAAGTTTATAAAGCTGAGGAATCAATGGAAATCAAGGCTATTGTTGAAGCTTTAAAGACTATAGCTCATAAACAGCAGGCTCTTGAAACTTCATTTGGAGAATATGATAAGAAGAAAAAACCCCAAGTCCAACAGGTTAAAGCTGTTACAGGGACTTGTGAAGCCTGTCAAGCATCTGATCACCCTACTCTATCATGTGGTCTGTTTTACAATGTGATGATGGATATGCACCCACCACAACAGAAGTACGAACCAATCATCGAGCACCCTGAAGATCAAATGCCCGAACAAGTTAATTCCATTCATTCCATACCGGGACAAGTTTACTACAATCCAAATCAACCAAGAAACCACCCAGTTTTCAATATGGGAACCCTGCAGGGACTGCTAACCCGCAACATCAAACACAAGGCGGATCCTCCAATAGGTTGCCACCTGGATTCCAAAGTAACTTTAACCAAAATCAAGGGAACCTTAGAAACAACTTTCCAAGATCCAACTACCCTAGAAATCCCTCCACCTACTACCAATATAACCACCCCCCTCTGCACTCGCAATTACACCCTCAGTTGCAGCAACCTCAGTTAGCACCACCTCTGCAACAACCACATCAAGGTCAACAACAACTCACTCAGAAGAATGCCTCCTCCCAGCCAACAGACGAGATGACTATGATCAGGAAGATGCTCCAGTCACAACAAACCATGCTTGCCAATCAGCAAGCTCAGTAAAAGGTGGTGGAGGCCCAATTAGCATAAATTGCTGCCCAACTAAAACCACCAGCAGGCACTTTTGCAGGACAACTTGAGTCAAACCGTAGACACTACCAAAATAGACCAGAGCAATTGAATGTCGTCACTACAAGATATGGACGTGCCCTTCACGAAAATACAAGAATCACTCATGATGATGATGATACACATGTCCTTATGCCAAATGCAAGCCCGAGCCTAGGAACTGAGAAGTCCGCAGAAAATGCGAGAGGCAAAGAAAAAGAACAAGCTTCCAAAGAGCCATAAATTACGCAGTATAAACCAAGGATACCATACCCGGGAATATTGAGAGAGATAAAATGGACACTAGGTTCCAAAGATTTAAGGAGGTGATGAAGAAACTCTATATCGACATCCCGCTCATCGATGCTCTCTCCGAAGTACCAGCTTGGGCTAAATACCTGAAAACTTTGCTATCAAGGAAGTACATTACTGAAGAGCAAGAGACCGTCAAACTAGCTCAGACCACCTCTGATATCATTCTTAATAAGATGCCAAAGAAAAAGAAGGACCCTGGTTCCTTCGGTATTCAGTGTTGTATTGGAAATGCCTCAAGCAAAAAGGGGTTAGCTGACTTAGGGGCTAGAATATCAATCATGCCCTACTCCATGTGTAAAAGATTGGGTTTCACTAACTTGCTACCCACAACGATGACAATCCAGTTAGTTGATTCCACCATCACTGCACCTCTAGGAATTATTGAGGACATTCCAGTCAGGATAGGCAAGGATTCTTATGTCCCGTGTGATTTCGTCATTATGGACATTAAGGAAGATTTAAGATATCCAATAATTTTTGGTAGGCCTTTCCTTGCCACAGCCAGGGCACTTATTGATGTTGAAGCTGGCATGATCATTCTAAGACTGGGAAAAGAAGCAATTCAGTTTAGGGTCCTTGACAGTATGAAAGGGCCCAGCATTCAAGAGGAAGTCTTTCTCTTAGATGCAATACATCAAATGTCCCAATTGGAAATTTCTGAACCATCTGATGAGTTATAAAATGTCCTAATAAATCCGGAAGTCGATTTCTCAGCCAATGAATTAGTTCAACAATGTTTGCAACATCTAGAGGAAGCTGAAGAAGCGCCAACAGTCACTTTTGAGGAGCTCAAGTCGGTCACTATTTTAGAAACAATGGAAGTACCTAAGGCTCCCGAGATGAAAACTCTACCCAAAGGACTTAAGCACGTCTTCCTGGATGAAGAAAAACTCTATCCAGTAATCATCAGTTCCACTCTAACGAATGACCAAGAAGAATGACTTCTCGTTGAGTTAAAGAAACATAAGAAAGCCATTGGGGACAAAATAACTGACCTGACAGGTATAAACCCAGCCTTATGCATGCATAAACTACCCATGGTAGAAGAATTTAAGCCTTCAAGAGAGCACCAAAGGAAACTGAACCCCAACCTTAAAGAAGTGGTTCTCCTTGAGATCCTTAAACTACTGAAAGCCGGTATCATCTACCCAATTTCAGACTCCCAATGGGTCAGCCCTATCCAAGTGGTCCCCAAAAAGGGAGGTACCACTGTCGTAATAAATGAAAAAAATGAGCTAGTGCCTACAAGGACTGTGACAAGATGGAGGATGTGCATCAACTACAGTAAATTAAACAAATCAATGCAAAAAGATCACTACCCTCTGCCTTTTCTTGACGAAGTACTTGAACGCTTAGCCCATCAAAAGTTCTTATGTTATCTAGATGGTTATTCCGGGTTCTACCAAATCCCTATACACCCAGAAGACCAAGAAAAAACTACCTTTACTTGTCCCTTTGGGACCTATGCCTTCAGAAGAATGCCATTCGGGCTGTACAACGCACCTGCTAGTTTCCAAAGGTGCATGTCTGCTATTTTTGCAGGGTTAACGGAATCTATAATGGAAGTTTTCATTGACGATTTTTTAGTTTACGGAGATTCCTTTGACAACTGTCTGCTCAACCTTGGACAAGTCTTACAAAGATGCGAGGAAACGAACCTTATCTTAAATTGGGAAAAATGCCATTTTATGGTAACTGAAGGTGACGTCCTCGGACATAGAGTGAGTGACAGAGGGATTGAGGTAGACAAGGCAAAAATTGATGTCATCTCAAAATTGTCACCGCCAAAAGATGTAAAAGGAGTACGGGCATTCTAAGGACATGCTGGGTTTTATCGAAGATTCATTAAAGATTTCTCAAAAATCACAAAACCCATGACTCAACTATTGATAAAAGACATCGAGTTCAATTTTAATCAAGAATGTCTACAAAGCTTCACAACCTTAAAAAATGCTCTAGTCTCTGCGCCTATTCTGAGAGAACCTGACTGGTCACAACCTTTCGAAATAATGTGTAATGCCAGTGACTATGCTATAGGAGCAGTGTTAGGAAAAAGAATTGATAAAAAACCTTATGTAATATACTATACGTCTAAGACTCTTGATGAAGCGCAAAAGAACTACACCACTACGGAAAAGGAGTTTTTAGCTGTCATCTATGTGTTTGAAAAATTCCGCTCCTACCTGATTGGATCAAAGGTCATTGTCTACACTGACCACTCCGCCATACGATATCTAATTCAGAAGCAAGATGCAAAACCCAGACTTATCCGGTGGGTGTTAATGCTTCAAGAATTTGACTTAGAAATCAAAGACAAAAGCGGAGTGGAAAACGTCGTCGCCGATCACCTCAGCCGCATTGAAGTCAAGGATGAAGATAAAGTACCTATCCGAGACTCCCTTCCAGATGACCATCTAATGAAAGTTACCAATGGATTCCCCTGGTACGCCGACATAGTAAATTATCTGGCTACAGGAATCATCCACCCTTCCGCCTCTCATCACGACAAAAAAAAATTCCTCCACGATGTAAAGCATTACTACTGGGATGAACCTTACCTTTTTCACCTATGCGCAGACAAACTTTTCCGTTGCTACTTACCTAAAGAAGAGATTACCCTTGTCTTAGAGCATTGCCATTCCGGCCCCACTGGGGGGCACATGAGTGCGAAAAAGACCGCTATGAAAGTTTTGCAATCGGGTTTCTTTTGGCCAACAATAGCAAAAGATTCCCATGATTTTGTAAAATCATGCAACAAATGTCAACTTTCTGGCGGCATATCTAAAAGGAATGAAATGCCCCTCACGATGTGGCAAGAGATCGAACTTTTCAACATGTGGGGGATAGACTACATGGGTCCCTTTCCTTCTTCATATGGTTTCTCCTACATACTGGTCGCAGTGGATTATGTCTCAAAATGGGTAGAAGCTATACCCACAGTTTCCAGCAATTTCAAACCAGTCATTAAGATGTTTAAAGATATCTTTTTCCCATATTCGGAGTCCCCCGAACTATCATATCTGACGGAGGGACCCATTTCCTGGAACGAAGCTTTGAAGCCCTTTTAAAGAAATACGAAGTCAACCATAAAGTTTCCACGCCTTACCATCCACAAACCAGTGGTCAGGTTGAAGTTTTGAATAGACAACTGAAGGCAATCTTAGAAAAAACATTCAATAGACACCGTACTGACTGGTCCACCAAGCTTCCGGATGCCCTTTGGGCTTACCGAATAGCTTATAAAACACCAATTGGAACAACCCCATTCCGTTTGGTATACGAGAAATCATGTCATCTTCCAGTGGAACTGGAACATAAGGCTTGGTGGGCCATTAAACAACTGAATTTTGATTTTAAAAGCACCGAAGAAAACAGACAACTCCAACTACAAGAACTAGAGGACCTCTAAATGACCACTTATCAAAGTGCCAAGATTTACAAAGAACAAACCAAGATGTGGCACGACGGTCATCTAAAAAGAAAAGACATCGCCATTGGAGATAAAGTTCTTCTTTTCAACTCCAGGTTCAAAATGTTCCCTAGAAAACTCCACACAAAGTGGTCTGGGCCTTTTACCATCAAACATATATATCTGACTAGAGCCATCATAATTGTTGATGACAATGGGGGAGAAAGGACAGTCAATGGCCATAGATTGAAGAAATACTATACTCCAGTGGACAAAACCCCGAGACAGACTATTGAGATCAGAGACCCCACAACATCACCATAGAAAAATTAAAACCTCGTCGAGCCAGCGACGTAAAACCAAGGCGCTACTTGGAAGGCAACCCAAGATTTGAGTATCATCTTTTATCTTTATTTTCTGTTCCTTTAGCTAACTTAGGTATCATCTGAAAATATAAAAATTCACATAACCAAAACAAACATAAAAATATAAAAATCAAAATAACCTTAGCCTTCCCAAACGATCCTGAAACCGTTTGGAGCCAAACGGTCCTGAAACCGTTTGGAACCAAATGGTCCTAAAAATCATTTGGAGCCAATCGGTCTCGAAACCGTTTTGAGCCAAATGGTCCTGAAACCGTTTGGAGCCAATCGGTCTCGAAACCGTTTGGAGACAAACGGTCCTGAAACCGTTTGGAGCCAAACGGTCTCAAAACTATTTGGAGACAAATGGTCTCAAAACTGTTTGGAGTCCAAACGGTCTCCAACCCATTTGACCTAGAGAATTTGTAGGGTCAACCCCTGTATCCTATAAATATAACCCTACCCCTTCTCCTTCTTCTTTCTTTCGACTCTCGAGCTTTCTAAAACCCTCGGTGCACTGTTCCATCTCTGCTCCCGTTCCCGCGCAACCTGCAACCCAGGCTTTCTCCGCCACCGTCCTTTCCGGTTCTGTGTGTCTTCACGGTGATCACACCTCAGTCACTACCTCTCCTCACATCACCATCGTCATCTCCGCCCATTGCTGCAAGGTAGCCCAGCACACTGCATCATCGGCGCTCTCGTCTGTGCACCGCCGCCGTCTTTACCATCGCTGACGTCTTTGACACTACTACGGCTTCCTTTTCTATCACCACCGTCGTCCTTATTGATGTCTCTGTCGATATCGCCTCTACCATCATCTGTCGCTCCTCTGGCATTTCACCTTCCAAACGGTCCTGAAACCGTTTGGAGCCAAACAGTCCTGAAACCATTGGAAGCCAAACGGTCTTGAAACCGTTCGGAGCCAAACGATCCTGAAATCGTTTGGCGCCAAACGGTCCTGAAACCATTTGGAGCCAAACGGTCTCCAAAACCGTTTGGCTTTTCAAAATCGCTTATATTTCGTTAAAACATAAAAACACATAAGCATATACAAAATCCAATTTTTTATAATAAACCTGTTATTCTAACACATGACTTTCCATCTCCAGAAATGGCTTCACCAGCAAAGCAACCCACCAGAAACGAAGAAGCTCCCTTCTGGACAACGGAGCAACTAATGGAAAACCGTGAAAAGCTCCAGAAGGTTGTAGACACATACAAAGAAACTGGAAAGATTCCACCAAAGGTCAACGTCATAGCGGTCATGTGTGAAATTGACTGCATCCACAAATGTCTGGCTGAGGAACCTGAACAAGAAGTGGAAGAAATCTCTTCCAGTGATGAAGGCTCCGAATACAAGCCCAACTCTGAAGATGCATCCCCAACCGACAAATCAAAGGGGAAACAAAAAGCTCAGGAAGCTATAAAAGAACAATCGTCAAAGAAATGGGCAAGGAAGCAAGTCCGTCCCGCTACTGCTAGGGAACAAACCCTTGCAGAGTCTGTCCCAACACCTGCCACTACCACCCCCGTCTTCTCAGTGCTCACCACCACCGCACCACCACCAGAAAACCTTTACATCCACACCCTCCCCTCCACCAACAAAATTCTGAAACCAACAAAGTACGTCTGCTCAAGTGTACTGCTCAAGATGGGGATCTACGATAGAATCCTCACCATGCTAGACAACGCCAATCTCTCCAGACTGTGCTTCGTCCCCGAAATTTCATACATCGAACCCACCACATAATTTTTTACCCATCTCACCAAAGAAGCAGTGGACATTATGTACAGAACAAGGGATGGAGGTGACGGCAAGCTAGTCACCAAACTTTTTGGCAATAACATCATTATAACAGAAAATCTTCTGAATGAAATTTTCATTGACAACCCAGAGCAACTCAAACAAGCCAAAGTTGTTGGCATGGATAACTCCCTATTCAACAGACACAACTTTGGGAAGACCCTAACAGGGATCCCCACTTATGAGGCAAAGACATGCAAAGCCTCCAATATTCAGTCCGGGTTCATGCGCACACTCCACAAAATCCTTACCAGTGTGTTGTTCCCCAGAACAGAGGGAGGAAACGTTATCACTGCCGACCTTTTTCTCCTATGGTCCATTTTGTAAGGAAAGTCGGTCAACATCGGACGGCATATGATACAAAAATTCTCAGCCTACGCCATAGGAAAAGAAATCTGCATGGGCGGGCACATAACTTCCATCATCAAATATCTCAAGATGGACAGATTACTCCCTCAATGCACAAAGATCAAGGGCGACATCCTCACCAATGAGCAAACCTTGAAAAATTCCTATATTATCAAGGAAAAGGATGCACATTTACATTACATTTTCTACCCAACAGTCAGATCTTCCAGGATTCTGCTACCGCTTCCGGAGCTAGCGGACTACGACAAGGACAAACTTCTCTTCACTGACGAAGAGATAATCAAACTCCTAGCTTCCATCAAAGTATAAGAAAAGACAACCAAAGCAGGCCAGACAGAGCTTAGCATTACCGCCCCGACAGCTAGGGTAACAAAAATACCAGTAAAACGACCATCTAAGGTACGTTTACAACCACCACGGCTGTCGGGGACGCCAACATCAAAGCTACAACCGGAGACAGAATGCCCCCCTCCGGAGGAACCAATCGCTACCTCTTCTTTGGATTCTTTCATCATGAGCCTACATGATGAGCTCACCACCACCACCCCCACCACATTCCCATCCACCACCCTCCTACCATCTACTACTACCCCACCTTCCTCCACATCAATCCCTCCACCCACATCTTCCGCTTCCCCATCTTTCTCCCCGAGCACCCCCTTTTCCGCTCCAACACCCGGCTTCACATTCTCCGCTCCCAGCTCCACCCTCTTTTCCTCAACTTTTTCACTCCCTCATATCTCACCCAGCCATTTACCATTCCCTTCATCCGCCACCACCCCGACACCGCTGGTGACTCCATCTACGATCACCATGCAGTTCGTGGGACCATCATCAGTGTCTCTTTCGCAAGGCACTACCACCCTTCCACCCCGACCCTAGCCATACCATCCTTCCGCATCTGGGGTCCCTTTTTCAAATATCGGTGAGGAATTCGTACGCCAATTTGACGCCATCCGAAACCTCCTCACTGACCCCTCTAACATAATGCAATCTATTTTCTCCTATGTACAGGGTATTTCTCAATAGGTCGCCAAGATCAACGAGCAGAACAGTTCCTTGCCTAGCATCCTCCAAAGTATTCAGCAACGACAGGACGTAGTGGCCAAGCAAGTCGATCACATCGATGACCACTACAAAAACTTGCCCGAGATGGTCCTTGGAGTAAAAAGCTAGAAAGAAGCACTGTCCAAGCAAATTGATAGGATCTCTAAGCAGACTCAACCTCTGCCTGAGACCCTACGCGACCTTAAGCAGCAACAAACTTCTCTAAGAACGCGTTTGGATGACATCGAAAACACCCTCACATAGCTCCACAGTCGCCAAGAGGAGTCAGCAAACAACGATCTTAACCAATTATGAGCTCAAGTACAAGATCTTACAGCACGACTCCTCTCTACCGAGGAACGATACTCAGATCTTAAGGAAACACACGATGTACTACTCGAATCCCACGAGCACGTGCAAGTGGAGTTTGATGAGCTACAAGCAACCCATCGACAGTGCAAAAAGACTACACAACAGCACATCAAAAAGACGGTTGCCGACGAAGAAGGCAACAAAGATGAAAATGAGGATGACGATTCCGACTCCTCGGCTAACTCCAATAATAGCACCTCCTCAGACGACCAATCTGATGACCCAGGCAATGCTGGGGAGGGAACAAGTCGAGGAGCTGCATCAAAACAAAAAGATCACCACAACGGTGATAAAGATCCCAAATCCCCGACGCACATTGACAACGTTAATATGTCCTACGGGGATCAATTCCTTGACTATTCAGCAATGGGATCCCTGGGGGAATCTGCTAAAGAAGCAGCTTTTGCTGAGTTCCAACAGTGTTTACTCGGAACCAGCACAAGTCAACAACAAGCAACATCAGCTCAACACCTTTCTGCACCAGACCAATCGGTGCCCTTTCCCCTAGAGCAAGAAGATCTAGAAATAGTCAGCTTGGATACAGATGAAGATCTAGAATCAGCTTCTGACTCAGACAAAGACAAAGATCTGCAGCAATACATACACAATCTGGAGCAGACTTCTCTCCTCCCTCAACAAGAGCTACCCCCGCCGCCACCACTACCTCATAAAATGCACGACTTAGACTTGGCAGCCATCTCTACCTTAGATGCTCAAGATATATTTATCTTAAACACTATCGTAGACGATGTCAAAGACGGGGGCGATGTGATCTACCAAAATATGAAGACTCAGCACAAGTTGACACGTGAAGACTTCCGCTCCATCCTTCGTCCACAGTCAACGGTGAAGATGGCAATCTTCCGAGTCCTCCTTGCCAATTCTATCGAAACTTACATAAGCTCTAGGTGGCAGCAACCCGTTCTTAACACATCACCCGCTCTAGCTATGAGTCTTATATACAAAAAATTACAAAGAAAATCAATCGAACGGTTGCAGAGGGGCCTCGCCATAAAGGCACGCTACATTACCGTGCCTTTCCAAGTCTCTGGTCACTGGCTTCTAATGATCGTGGACACCAAGGCTCGAGACGCCAAGGTGTACAACTTTTGTGCCACTGAACTAAGAGCCGGAATAATCAATTTCACCGGAACAGAGGCCGGGGAGGCAAGATGCATCCTTTTCCGGATCCTAAAATTGATTTGGGCTGCTTGCCCATCCCTACACAATAATTGGAACCAACCTTGGTTCCAAATCATCAACCCCCACGCCCAAACTCAAGAAGGTTCTAGGGATTGTGCTTTTTACGTTATACGTCATATTCAAGCGCTCAATCAGCAAATCCCTTTTACAGAACTGGCCACTGAAGATTTTCATTCTCTGCGAGGTCGCTACGCCATGAAGTTGATCTGTGATAGACGATTCTTCAAGGACCCAACTATGGCACCTACCGATGTTCCTCGCTATCTTTTTTCTGCCATCCAACGTCCTCTAAAACAGCCATTCAGGCAAACAATAGAGGAGTTGGAGAAACAACAGCCCGCCAAGGTTCCCGAGAAGAAGAAATGGGACCCTTACTCTTTCGATCTGGCAGATGATGAAGGGGTTACTGAGTTGCTAACTAGGGCGACCATCAATAGATCATCTTCACAAATGGTCCCCATGTCTGCCATTTCACCAACATTCCCCAATTTTGACCTCAGCACTTGCAAAAGCCTCTCCGACAATGAACTTCATCTCATCATGTCCAGGCTTTATGCCAAGAAAGATAACCTCATTTTCATGTCAGCTAATATTTTGGTCATGGCAGATGCGTTACGAGAAACTGTACAGACAAAAGGGTCTCTATCCGTAAGCTTGATGGTCGCCTATCAATTTCTTCTCGGACAGAATCACCCTACAACCTATATAGCATCCGCGTATATGAAGGACAATATCCTAAAGCTAAAGAACTTCGGAACGACTGAGGAACTCATTTCCTTCCTACAACATACGACTCTGAAGTTTATCATGCTCCCTTTCCTTCATTCAGAACACTAGATGTTGTTGGCAACAAATCTTCATGAAGGAACAACAATCATATACAATAGTTCCGACAGCCAGTACAATCCAGATCAACAACATTACACTACAACACCAAGAATGCCTACGGAGGAGGTGGCGAAGGAGTGTGCTGATCAACTTCATGCCCTTCTCAGCAAGCACACACGGGCATACGGTAAAGAACACTTCCATCACCCTGCCTTCAGCCACAAGTGCCCATAGTAGCTCCGTGAGTCGAACGACTGTGGTTTCCACGTCCTCTACTGGATATACACCATCATGGTACTTGGAAGACCATTAGAGGACATGACAGAAGTGGATTATCATGCGTTACGAGGAAAGTTCACTGCCAATCTCCTTCGCACACATGGCACCAATAAAGGACTAACAAAAGTCGGATGCCCTTGGCCTTGTACTTCTCAACCTATCACTTTGACACTCTGCGGACAGAGTGAGTGATAAGTTAGGGGGTACACTGGACAAGGGCGAGGTATCATTTTCTAACCCTTCCGTCTCTACATTTTCTTTCAATTCTGTACAAAAATTTTACAGCTTTCTTTGCGCATTTAATTTTTGTTTTAAAAGCAATTTCCATGTTAAAGTAAACCTCACACATAAAGAAGAACACCCCTCTTAGAACAAAGTCATCCCCAGCTAACTTCATAATCTAGTTAGTCCTCAAAAAGTAATAACAAGAATAGCACTTAGACATGTAATGGTGAATTAATAAAATCTCTCCACTCTTGAATTTTCATGTTTTTGCTTCATTTCTACATCTGACTCTCCGCAGGTCAGCATCAAGGCTGAAAAAAGACATTCACTCTCACGGATGGGAGGGAGATCAGGTGAAATCCAAATCAAGAAGTCTTACAAGTGGACCAAATAAGTGCATGTCGAGAAACTCTAAGAATAGCTTTCTTATCTTCAAATAAAAGAGGCTTGGCTGCCCAATTAATTTCCCTAAAAAAACCCCATAACCTAAGCTTGTGAGTTTATGACTAAAATCCAGAGTGTTGAATAAAATTATGAAAGTTGTGCCTTGAATAAGGACCTATATAAAGAACCAATGAAGGTCTCGCTCGGCTGGTACATTCAACTGCCCTCACAAAGGCAGATGTGTCGTGCCCGCTAGTGAAACCCTAAGGTATCTAAATATATGAAAGGCTGATAAAGGATTCGCCCGGCCGGTACATTCAGCTGCCCTCAAGAAGGCAGATGTATCATGCCCGGTAGTGAGATCCTAAAAGCATAGACAACCCCTCCCCCACTTGAAGGGGGAGTTACACATTAAGCCTTTAGCCAACCCTCATATCCACTCTACCTTCCGGTAAGATTTTCATAAGAAGTATAAAGCTGATTAGAGTCAACGACATGCACCGAATAAAAAGGGGTCCCAATGCAGACTATGAGATATGGAGGAAACATGAGATCCAATAAACTCTTAATACCTGAAAGAGTTAAGGCAAGCAAAAAGCTCCAATACAACCTTAGGAGATCTCGGGTTTAGAATTGAAGCAAGAGTATGGAAATATTAACTAAAAAAATCGCCTCACCATTACATGCCTCAGCCCTATCTAACTTGAGGACAAGCTAGACTCTAAGTTAGGGGGTGATAACCTCCAATTTTGTGATATTATCTTAGTAAATCTTCAGTTTTCCACACTCTTTCTTAGATAAATTAGATAGAATCCCTACCTATCCTCTTTTATTGCAAATATACTGTTAGATTAACTTTTCTCCTTTTTACTTATAGAAAACGACACAAAAAAATCACAAAAGACTCATACGGTCCCAAGACCGTATGAAGCCAACTGGTCCCAAGACCGCATGAAGCCAACCGGTCCCAAGATCGCATGGACTCACACGGTCCCAAGACCGTATGAAGCCAACCGGTCCCAAGACTGCATGGACTCACACGGTCCCAAGACCGCATGAAGCCAACCGGTCCCAAGACCGCATGGACTCACACGGTCCCAAGACCGCATGAAGCCAACCAGTCCCAAGACCGCATGGACTCACTGGTCCTGAGACCGCATGGACTCACACGATCCCAAGACCGCATGAAGCCAACCGGTTCCAAGACCGCATGGAGTCACACAATCTCAAGACCGCATGAGTCCAAACAGTCTCAAAGTCCAAACGGTCTCAGAGTCCAAATGGTTTCAGAGTCCAACCCAAAACTGACCAAACCGTTTGGACTTCACTTAAGGCCTATAAATAAGACCCAAGGGGTCCTCCCAAAGACATCAAGTTTCAGACGCCCAGAGGCTGCCTCTACTACTCCAGAGCTATTCCAACCTCCATCCTTTGCCCAAAGGTTGCCGGTCTGAGATCCACACTCCATCCTGAAGCTACTTTCTCTCTCTTCACCAAAGAAGGTGGGAATAGGGGACCTCATCATCGAGAAACTTGTGAAGTGTGAAGATCGTCACTATCTCTCCTTCCAAGGGGTTGACTTTCCTCTCTCCTTTGTGGGGATGACGTTCTCTCTCTCTCTTCTCACCTCCTTCTTTGTCCTAGTTATGAGCGAGTAGTCTCATTTCACTAGGGTGCGGGGAGTAGCCCCACTACCCATGTTTTCATTTCATGCAATGTAATCCATAGTTTGCAATAGAGATATACTTTCTTTTCAGTTCGACATCAATCGTTTAATGAATGCTTATTGCTTGATCACCAACTTGTGTTATCTTTTATCTTTTAGTATGAATTGCCTTTCATGCAATGTAATCCATAGTTTGCAATAGAGATATACTTTCTTTTCAGTTCGACATCAATCGTTTAATGAATGCTTATTGCTTGATCACCAACTTGTGTTATCTTTTATCTTTTAGTATGAATTGCCTACGTTTGTACTATCAGATTCAAATCTCAATTGAATGTTGGTTCCTTATGCATGTATCCACCATGCATCTGTTTCGGTATCTAGGAGTGTTTCTCAAGAAGTGGAGTAAAATCACTTCCATCGTTGTACTTTCATACTATGAAATGGAATCAGTTGACGTATGAAAGTACAACCTTGATAAGTCGAGGAACACACTTTGCAAAGGGAATGATGTAAAGTAGGTGACCATTCGTTCAGGGATGGCTGGCATTGCAACATTCCCACACTTCTTGTAGTTAGTTCTCCGAAAGGAAATAAAATCTACAAAGATACTAACCGTTTAGACTCTTTTTGTAGGTTATGCTTTATGTTGCATGTTTTGATCCATGAGTAGTGGTGGTGAAAGTCGATCACATCCTAGTGGCTCCTTATCATTGTTTACAACCTAAAATTTACTTTCTTGTTTTGTTTTACTTGCACTTAGTTTAAAACAACCAAATCAAATCTTTGGATTAAATATCAACTATTAAGGGGTTAAGTGAAATTCTAACGTTTTCCATCTTGTTAATCACAACAAGACCGCTGTCCCATGGATTCGACCCTTAACTATACTACGATAAGACTTCCACATGTCTTAGCATACGTGGGTGGAGTTTGAACTTAGTATAAGCAAGGCTAAACCTAAAGACTTACCTTCTTTAGGATTTTTAGTGGTACATGCAATTCCACGCAAGTGGAAGCCCCATCAGCAATCCTACCATTTTCTTCTTTTGACATAAAGACACATCTTATAGCACTCATATTTAACTACAATATCCATACAAAGTGAAACCAAATGGATATTGTAGAGAATTTTGTTGTTCTTATGTACTATCTTCTTCAAAATGTCAAAGTTAGATGGGCCAGATATATTCTACATCATATGACATGTTTTGACAAAAAGCAGAACACCAAAGACTCCTACCTAGTTATCCTAACTTAAATGTGATTTTTTAAATACCATATTGAAAAATCTCTTTTTAAGGATCTTGGCTACAAAACCAATAGAAAAGGATTTGACATTAGTAATGTCACTGTTAAGAAGTCCTTCCACCCACCCATACTAGAAGGCCCCTGACCTAGCTTAGTGCTTAAGTGTTCTTTCTTTTCTTAATAATTAAACCTTAATCTAATCTCATGTTATGCCTTAATATCATGTGGCATGCTTGTGGTTCCAGTTTGGTCATGTCTGGATGTTGTTTGAGCTACGTTTGCTTGTTTCGGACAAAGTTGCAATTTACCTACATTGAGAGGTTATCTTGCAATTTATCACATATAGGTTGTGTCGTAGGTGCCTTGTCATCATGAGAGAGAATATGGTGCTTTGGTGGACCTTTTTGAACCTTGGTTTGAGGAGGAGAGAGAAGGTGACATGTTGAGTGT
The DNA here is from genome assembly GCA_963693085.1 of Alisma plantago-aquatica. NCBI lineage: Eukaryota > Viridiplantae > Streptophyta > Magnoliopsida > Alismatales > Alismataceae > Alisma > Alisma plantago-aquatica. The sequence goes on along the minus strand of OY856411.1, from coordinate 717,909,056 downwards.
TGTTTCTAGGATTTACTTGGATGCCCTAGGTTGGTGGTGACCTTGTATTGACCATTTGATGTTCTTTGTTTTCTACAACCTTCCTTGATATTCCTTGATGTTTTTTGTGTGGTGGAATGGTGTTTTAGTGAAGCCTTGAAATCCCTTCAGTTGTAGATGGATGGAGCTATCTTTTAGGTCGTTGATGACCTAGGGTTTCATGTGTGTTGGTCGCTTGATTTCTCTTCAACCATGAGCCCTTTGTACCATGCTCTCCTTCGACCGATGTCCTCTAGGACCATATGAGGTCTCTATTTTTCCTTGTTTTTCATGACATATCTTGCATGCATGATTTAGTGGATGCATGGTTGTTGTCTGGTGGACGTGTGGCACTATGTGCATGACACCTAACCTCTTTAGTCTCTCTCTACCTTTGGGTATATGTACCCTTCTTCTTTCATGCATATGATACTTTTGCACCCTCTTTTCCTCTCTCATCTTTGGATATCGGCCCTAGAATCTTGGTGGTAAATAAGAGCTCATCCTTGGATCTTTGGTGGCTAGCCATCTTGCATGTGGTGATCTTGAGTTGAAGCATCATCACTTGTTGCCTTGTTGGTGATCTTTGATCCTTGGTAAGTGATCCAACCTCTTGATTTCGTTTATTTTTAAAACCCTACCTCTTTCTTCTTCTCTTGGTCGAATCCATGGATCTTCCATGGCGGTGCTTGTGTTGGGATGGAGGTACTCCACTTTCTTGGGCCAACCCTTGGTTCGCCAAGGTAGTGCTCAAGTTTAGTGGAGGAACTCTTCTCCCTTTTTGTTCCTTTTCATCCTTGGTATTTTGGTTCTAATTCTTGCCCTTTTGACCTAGGGGTTTCTTCTCTTTTGAGGTGGTGACTATATTGGTCATAGAGGAGATCAAGCTAGGTTTCTCTCTTTCTTTCAGAGCTTCTTGTTGAATGTGGTTACATCATCATCTAAGGCTATTTTCCCTCTTCTATTATTGCACTTTAATTCTTACATACAAAACCTATCTTATTTCTAAAAATGTGGTTATATGTTTCATGATGATGATATCTTGTTCTAGGGTTTATGATTCTGAAAGTAATCTTGCTTAAGATTATCTCTTTTTCCCAAATCCTAGTTCTTGTTATTGAGTTTCGTGGATGGTGACAAGTTGGTGCTTGCATGCACACTTTAAAAAGGTTTTTTTTAACTTCTTGGTTATGTTTCTATTATCTTGAGGATTATGGAGTTTTTTGGTCCTCGTGCATATGTAGGATGCATGGTTTTTTTCTCTTATCATGGCTTGATCTTCTCGTGTTTAGTGATTGGATGTTTAGGGTATTGAAGATGAGTATGCCTTAATGTTTCCTCCTTTGAGGTTTCAGTTTTCAAGATAATAACCACATGTTTAGAGTATCTTTTGAGAGTAGTTTTCTCTTTATGATGTTCTTCATGTTGTGTTCCATGTTGCTGAAGATTTAGATGTGATCCTTAGTCGATAAGATGTCTCTTTATGTTTTTGGTCGCATAGATGATTCCCTTTGGTTCGGTCGCATAGACCAATTTTCTCTTCAGTCACTGATCTTGATGGTCCTCTTTGATAGTTGGAGGTGTTGATTCCCTTCGACCATTTGAATATGGTGGTTCCTTGGTCTTTGATCCAGTCTGCAACCTATGGTTGCTCTTGGCCTGTTGGATATGGTTATTTCTCTTTGACCGTTTAGATTTGGTGATGGTCTTGGTCGCTGGTCTTGAGGATGGTGTTAGACCATGATGTATTATTCTCTTTGATGGCGTGGATTTGCGACCTAATGCTCTCCTCAACCAAAGGTAATCCTTGTACATATGGTTCCTGTGTATGGTGATTAATGATGGTGATGGATGACCTATATGCTTCAAGAAGATGGGAAGTAGTGGTGTGAGGCTTGAAGTGTTATATTGTTGTTCTAGAAACCCTAAACTTGAACATATGGTGATAATGTTTGATTGCTTGAGTATGTAGCATGTAATGATGTTTTTCACTCTCCTACTTGTGTAATCCTAATCTTGCAGGTTGAATAAATGCCATATCTATTGAATATTATGGTGTGATTGATATGATATAGGGTGATGATAGTGCACCTTTATGAGGCATGATGAGATAATGATGATGCATAGGATTGATGTGCTTGGGTCCTATGACCTGGCAGAGGCTCAATACCTAGTGTGAGGTGTTATCCTCCAGTGATGTGATGATGGATTGACATCCCATTGTAATGTAATAATGGTGATAGCCTTTTATGGAAGTAGTATCGTGTGATGATGTGACAAGTTTATACTTCAACATTTTATATGTTTTGGAGTTGTGTTATACCCTTATCTTTGTAGAATATGTCTAAGGTTTATACATTACAACTTGATTGATGCTAAAAGATACCCAATTGGCTTAACTAATTAAGTGAAACCCTAACCATGTAGTTGCCATGTGTCATAGATCCATCTATAGTGTCAATACTAGATGGACGATGAAATAAGCAATTCCTAAGGGAAACTCAGAGCACATATTCTTGAATATGCAGGCTGCAAGTCAAGGTATCTCCTTGTATCCTTAATACACTAGGATGCCTAAGGTACCCTGGCAGGAGAACAGTCAAGGTCGTGTCTCATATGATGTGAATTAGTATATGTGATATGTGTACTGGGATGATTGTGGTCATACCCTGGTAGGAGAATGGCTACGGTCATATATCAGTTTCACTAGTACCATAACATATATATCAAGGTAGACTATGATGTTTTATAGTTGGACTTGATATGTCACTACGGCGGACTCAGACTGACGGAGGGTGTAGAGAAATCATGGATTCTATATCTTCCACTGATCTTGTATGGCACTAATTTCAACTTCACAATGGTCAATTGGAGTATGAGTGTTATACCTCATCTCCTTAGGGCATAATAAAAGACGTAATATAGCTATGTAGTATATATGCTTAGGGTTAAACACGATTCACGTTGGATGACCCTTTGCCTTATCTCTTATATTGATTTCTTGAATTATAAAGTGGTAAGAGAAATCAATTGTCATGCATGTTCTTTGTATTCCTTCTTAAAGTATAAATTGTTATATTGCTCAATGGTAGCTACCCAATTTGCTTAATCTATATTATCAGCTTAATACATATCGCTTAGTTGAATTTACTTAACCTGATAATAATGTTATCTATATGCTTTAGTTATATGTGCTTATAATAGATGTTGGAGGACAATTATATCTCTCGCTGGAATGTCTGGTCTCACCTTGTGGGTTTCCACATCTTTTAGGTGGTCGTGCACAATAAGGTAGAGATCGTGCAGTTGAGGTTGAGCAGTAAGAGGAGTAGTAGTTTTTAAAGGTTGGATATGTTGCTATTGTTTGTAGCAAAGTTCTATGTGTCGTCCCTGTACCGTTAGGTCTTTAGGAGGTTTTTGTGGTTTTGTATATAGATGTGATGTTTTGGTTGTATTGAATTGATGTATAGATCTAGCATGTATATATAAATAGGTTTTTATATGTAGCAGGTTGTGTCCAGTGAGCCAGTGAATAGTTTTATGTAATAATATTTTGGCATGAGATATCTTGCAGGTGTCTTTGTGGATCCAGATGCAATATGTTTCCACTTGAGGTGGATATGTGAGATTGGTTTTAATTTACCCATTTTTGTGGTAATATAGTTTGTTAGTGATATTTTGCGCTTTGTTTTGAGTAATCTCACTTTGTGGCATGTTGAAGCGTCACAATTTGGTTGGTATCAGAGCTCTAAGTTTGATGAATCTACAAGGACATAAACTAGGGGTTTGTGTATGTTCTAGTGTCCTCCAGTCTGTCTTGTGGCAACTTCTACTTATGCAGAAGAAGAAGAAGAAGAAGAAGAGAAGAGAAGATGGCTGGAGAACATGAAGAACATGTTACTGAGAGCAGTGTTGTTGCACAAGTGGTGGTTCCAAGAGGTAGGAGAGGGTTAATGTTGTGCCTGAGATGCCCCAGTTTGACCCAGTTGTGGTGGACAAATCCACTTTTTTTAGTCTATGGTTGGATAGTTCAAGGCTACGATGACATGTATAGTAGACAGAATGCCAACACCTCAAGTGAGAGTGGCAGTCCCCAATGTAGAATGTTCAGGTTATGGGAAGACCTTTGAAAGGTTCAGGCATGTAGGGGCGGTTGAGTTTGTGGGAACGACAGACCCGACAGATGTAGATCTATGGTTGACAGAGCTAGAGAAGGCCTTCAAGATCCTCAACATCCCCGAAGAGGAGAAGGTGAAGCATACCATGTATATGTTGAAGGGGAGTGTTGGTCTATGGTGAGTCATTAAGGAGGAGAAAAGGAATGGTGTTGTGATTAGTTGGGAAGATTTTAGGGAGAGTTTGTCAGTCGTTACTTCTAGAGACCTATCTAGATGAGAAGATCATGCAGTTTGAGAGGATCTGGAAAGGATCCATGTCGATCAATGAGTATGAAGCTAAGTTCATGGAGCTTTTGAGGTTCTATCCACATATGGCAGATATAGACAAGGAGAGGGTCAGATAGTTTGAGAAGGGTTAGAGAACCAAGTTGATGACACTAGTGTTATCTTTGGAGAACAGAGAGAAGTTTTCCATGTTTATGGAGTCAGTCAAAAGAGTGGAGTAGTCAGTGGTGGAGGTGGGAAACGAAGGCCAAGAAGAAGCTTGCACCGTATCAGGGACAATCATCTAGAGGCTTGAAAAAGCCTAGGTTCTCTACACCACCGGCACAACAGAGGTCAGTGAGTTTGTCGCACTGGTCACCGACCAGAGGCAGAGGTTGTAGATTTCCACCTGTAGGAGCCCATAGTATAGCATTAGCTTCGTTGATAGGGTTGTCAAGGCCAAAATATGACTCTAGGACTTGCCAAAAGTGTGGACAAGTGAAACATATCAGATGGAACTACCCTGTGAGAAATGAGGAGGTAACCCAACAGTTGAGACAGAGTCAACAAGGGTCGTAGTAGTGATAGCAGTTCAACAGTGGTAGTGGCAGAGGACGTGGAAAGATGTCGCAAGATGGTTCTTCTGGGAAAGTCCATAGAGGAAGGGGATGAAAATAGGAAAAAAACTCAATTCTATGTGATGAGTCATTCAAAAGGAGTAGTCAACCTATGAATTCTGACAGGTCACATGGAGTTATATCATTTTGATTTCTCTTTCCTTACTTTCTATATGTCTATTTTGGTTGACCCAAGAGCAACGCACTCTCTTATCACTAGAGAAGTGATTGTTAGTTGTTCTTTTCCTATTAGTTGTAGACGTGATAGCCTTCATTTGGAAGCTCCCTTGGTTGGTTCCCCTGAGTAGTGGGAGGTGTGTCCTTCCTGCATTCTTTCTTTTTCTGGATGTAGCATTCAAGTGGACCTCATACCACTTGACATGCATGGATTCGATGTGATCCTTGGAATGGATACTTTAGAGAAGTATTGGGTGATCGTGTACTATAGTTCCAAGGTAGAGACGTTTGTCGATGGTGATGTGTCATGGATGTTCCAAGGAGATAGATAGATTCTCCCTACATGATTGGTGTCAACAATGATTGTAGAACAGTTGATGAGATAAGGCTATGATGTGATGTTGGCACATGTGGTGGATACAAAGACAAGGAGTCTGAGTATCCAGGAGGTGCTAGTTGTGTGTGAGTTTCAAGACATGTTTCCTGATGAGTTTCCCAATGCTCCTCCAGTCCGAGAGATTGATTTTGAGGTCAATCTAGTTCCTAGAACGTACCCCATAGCCTAGACACCTTATTGGAAGATACAGTTGCAGGTGTTTGTTGATAAAGGCTTTAACCGAGCACTTCACCTTGGGGTGCTCTTGTTTTGTTTGTAAATAAGAAGGATGGATCAATGAGGTTGTGCGCCAACTATAGCCAGTTGAATAAAGTGATGATAAAGAACAAGTATCCTTTGCCATGGATTGATTATTTTTTTGACCAGTTGTGAGGGCCATAGTGTTCTCGAAAATAAACCTGAGGTCAGGATATCACCAGTTGCGAATAATGGAGGATGACATACCAAAGTCATCTTTTAGGACTAGGTATGGTCACTATGAGTTTGTGGTTATGTCGTTTAGGCTAACCAATGCACCAGAAGTGTTCATGGACTTGATGTACATGATGTGACACAAAAATGGCATGCATTAAATGCAAGTGAACGTATCGAGTAATATAGGCCTTGCAAGGCCCAAGTCAAAATAGGGAAACAAAATCCAGAGAATACTACTAGCTATGATATAATCAGCTAGGCTGATAAAAAAGGTTGAAATTGGTTTTAATTAACTAAAAGCAACGCAAAAGTGAAACAAGAGTGACAAATGAGTGAATCAGAGTAGAATGAATTCCTTAGGACGGTGGTTTCACCACGGACAATATGGAAACTAACCTGTAAACACTAACATGCATCACTCCTAACCCTAGATAAAGAGCTTGTAGCAAGAACTACCCACTCTCGTAGTGTAGATCACTAACTAATCTAATGCCAATTCCATTTTCATATCCACTAGTTGATTAGTTAGGTGCCTTACGATAAAATATGGGTTTCTCCTCCCGTTTATGATCCACCTTTCTCAATGGGCACTGGAAACCGATTAACCTATGTTTTTCCAACCCTTAACCCTTCTTTGAAATGATTAAGGATCTAATTATCTATCTATGGTGATCAAGCAAAAATAGAACATATCAATCTCATAGGTTTATATCCAAAAATTAGGAGCAAAAGCTATATTAATGCATCAAAGTTAGGTACAATGCATATCCGGGCTACTCCCGGATCCTAAGGAATCAAGGGGATTAACCCTGCATGGTTTCCATAGACGAATACATAGCAAGGAAGGATAAAAATGTGGGAAACATTAGAAATCTAAAGTAACCCCTGTAAAATAGCTGGTATGGATGATTGCCTTTAACGTACGTGCGATCTATTATCTTTCGACTGTAGAATCACCCACTAGAGGTACTCGAATCGTCCCATACGTAGTCTTTGGCACCATTCTCTCCTCTCCTTGCTCTCTGGTTTCATGCAATAGAAAATGGGAGAATGATTAGGTCTGGCCACACTCTCATTAAGTCATAAGAGCCACTTAGGATGGGAAATAACTCCAGCCACCGGATTAGAGTGATGTCGTCGGATTGCCTAATCGGGCAGACTTAGTAGTATCGAGTCCCTTGGGTGGGCACGCATGATCCGCACTGTCGGTACTACCGAATAGTATCAATAGTACCAAGTCACTATTTTGAGCCAACACACTCTCTCTCTAATGTAATTTTGGTAGTACCAACTCACAGTACTTGGTACTACTGAGATTGCTTGCTTTCTTTCATGCACCTTTTTGACACGATTTTGGTCTACCGACTGGTAAAATCAGTGGTATCGAGTCTGTGTGATTCCTTGGGTCTTCTACAGATGTGATATTGATACTACCGACTTGTGTACTCAGTATTATCGAGCCTGTGCGACTCTTATGGTACCTGAAAGGCAAAAAATGTACATAAGTACTTGAGATGATCTCAAACCATTCAAAAATAGTAGAATTGCATCGGTTTGATGTATTTAAGTGAAACATGCTAATGATAATATTTCGTGCATAATTAATCATGAAAATGATGAATAGATACACAAAACTAAAGAAAATACGCCTATAAAAGCAACTAAAAACCAATGCATCAAATTCTCCTAAGCTTGAATATTGCTCGTCCTCGAGGAACACACTCTTGGATCTGTTTGAGAAAAGTCAGGAAAAGGACACAACACATGAATTCACATCTTAATCACCCCAACATAATAATTTTGAACCGGCCCTTACTAACCACTGACCCATAATTTCTACAAAGCGACCAGAAATAACAATAAAAGTCATATGTCCTTAGATCAATGAAACACTATCAGTGCAACACCCCTGACCTGGGTTTTGGGATAAACCTAGAAGCTTTTCCTAAGTAAGTTTCTTAGAACTGTTTCTTAATCTTTTGAAAAGTAAATAAAACTTGAGGAGAGTTTATTTCTCAAGTTTGAACTTAATTGCAAATTGTTTGTGCCTTATAGGATAACTTTGGTAAAGATTGCAATTTACCCAAATGAGAGGTTTATGTGCAAATTATCACCTCTAGAATGTCTCTTCTCTCTCTTAGCATCATCTAGAGGATAGAGAAAGAAGGGTATGCCTTGTTTGAGTCTTAGTTGAATGATAACACTCTTTGTGGTGAAAGAACCAAAGAAGTGTTGACTGTTTTGAACCCTATATGAGGTTGTGTTGAGTTATGAAGTGAATATGGGAGTGCCTATAGGCTTGGAAACCATACATGAGGTCCCATATTGGTTTGGTAACCATTGAAAGTGTTCATAACAGGCTAAGCACCTCAAGTAGGTGAAGCCTATCAGTTTACATGTTCCTTGCAAAAGTAGTATCGATTTGCACATAATGTGATATTAGGTTGTGATATCTTGTCAAGCAAGATACCCAATGGCCAGTATATTGCCTATGAATTATCCTCAAGAGTTTTGCATGAAAAGTAATTATGGTTGCATGAAGTCACCATGCATGGACATGTGTCACCCATGAACATATGATGATGACACCTTACACATACTCTCTCTTTTGAACTTCAACTATATATACCTCTCTTTTCAACTCCTTGTAAACCTTTCGACTCCTTTACCATCTCTTTCTTGGAGGACGACCCTAGGATCTTAAGAAGCAAAGGGAAGGTTGAGCAACTTATCCAAGGTAAATCCTTGATCATATTCAACCTTGGAAAGATTATGCTTCTCGTATCATGATTCTTTCCTTCTCTTCTTTGTTCACCAAGTTCCTAACTATGGTATCTTCTTTCATAGAGAAATGTTGTGATCAAGCCTTGAACTTTTGATAAGTCATCTTCAACCTTGGGAACGTGGAGCTTTGGAGCTTGAAGCTCTTGTGTTGATCTTAAGGTGCATTATATAACTTGAACTCAACTCTATTATTATTCACCCCTTTATCATGCAAATACTTGGTGATTCCTTCTCTACTTTGACTTTTCTTGTTTGAATGATGGTTCTAAAAGTTCTAATGTATATATGGGGATGTTGTCCATGAACTAGAGTAGTAATAGACGAAAAGTTGGAGCTTGAAGATGATGAAACTGATATGCACAAACCGATATTGGTATGTCAAAACCCTAACCTGATACAAGGGTATAGGCATGGAAATTGATACACGTGAACTTCTACCCCTTCTGGTTTGTAACATGAATAGGACTACTATCCTCTAAATTGTCTAACATGTCATCTAAGATTGAGAATAGGACAGGCCGATATCTAGAAGATAGCCAAGTTGATACATATACTTGCACCATCACATGGATGGCCGACATGGCTTGCGATACTCTAAAAATGATATGTTGGTGTTAGGTCGATATGTTAGATGCTCTAAAAATGATATGCTTCAAAGGTACTAGCTTGTCATGATCAAGAGATGTCTAATAAAGATGGAATATCAACTATGATGTTTTAGTTGAGTGTAGAGGCCGATATGGACAACACATTCTTAGAATCCTTGGCTAATACACCAAGTAGTGGTGGGGCCAATAGGTGAAAGAACTAAGGTATTGAATAAGGGTTCATCTGATATAACCCAAAACCCTAGAGTTCGATACCCCTTATTGATCAATGGCCGATACGCAAAGGGATAAGCTAGGTTGATACCCTAGTTTATGGTGAGGCTGATACACTAAGTGGTTGAGTGGTTGATACCCTAGTTGATGGTGTGGCCAATATATAATGAATTGATGTAGCCGATACACAAAGAGATAGGGTGGCTGATACATAAAGAGATAGGGTGGTCGATACCCTAAATTATACTATAGAGGATATACCTCAAGCATCATACAAACGGTACTACTCTAAGCATCTCTAAACGGATATCATTTGGTATGTCTTGGCTGATACAAGTAGATGTGTCTATACCAACACAAATGGATGTGTCTAGGCCGACACAAGGATTAAAGTGGAGGTCGATACACATTGTTGTATATAGGCCAATACACCTTGATGAGTGTAGGTTGATACACCTTGAATGTAATCAATGGATACATCTTGAATGTAATGAGATGGATACACTTTAGTAAGTGTAGATTGATAACCTTAAAGAAGGTTAAATCAATGTAATAAGTATGTTGAAATCAATATCCTAGTAAGGATGAAAGAGAAACTTATACTACTCACATAAGAAAAGTAGTACTTCATGTTGATATCAATGGATGGCATTTGATGAAGTATGCTTGAACACTTATGACAATAATATAGCTATTATGATGTGAATTAGGGTTTTATTGATAAATATGCACTTGAAAACCCTAAATAAGTTACAAGGAAAAACCCTAACCCTAATTATGAGAGGATTGCGATTTGAATTATTCTCTTTATGGCATGGACATTATATTTACTTGATATTGCATTTGCTATGAATTCTAAACCAAGAAGATCTTGTGAAATGATGATCATAGCTAAGTATGATCTATGATGATTAACATTATACAGATTATATAAGGCCTTGTGAGCCATGTGATATACTTGAACAACGTGTATGATGTTTATATGGGTCTTATGATCTAGAGTTAATTGTTTCCTAATGAGAGGTGGCATTGTTCAATAATGAACTGAGGGTTTAATACCCAAACATATGATCATGATAATGATAATGTAGAAGGGATGGAATTCCTAATAAAGTGTTCAGGGGGTTGAGATCCTAGGATGAGTGTAACAAGATATATACCAATTGATACAAAATCTCATGAAAATATGTTACATGTTTCTATGAAGCATTTATCTACAATTCATGCTTGCAACTTGGGATTAAGAGAGAAAGATATCTCCACCCCTCTCCCATGCCCGTGGCAGAGGCCGAATGCCCGGGAGGGTGGTAAATCAAGGCGGCAACTGGGATTTGAACCTGGGTCCCTTTATTAGGGGACATCGTGCTTGACCACTTCAGCCACTCCTTGTCGGCATCATGCTTGTAACTTGATTGATGCTAAAAGATGTTGTAATGCACTTAATCTATCAAGTGATCTAAAATGTGGTTGCCCTGGCCATAGATCCATTCAGTGTCAGAATTTGTTGGATGGTCAAATAAGTTTTACTTGGAGCGCATATTTTTTAATATGTGAGGGTGCAAGACGAGTATTCCCTTGCTTCATTCAAACCCCAGGATCAAATTTGATCCATTTTCCTAAAAAGAGTGCAGTTGTAGGTTATAGCTTTAGTGCAACATTGGGATTGGTAGTAAAACCATACTCTGAAAAGAGTATGGTTGCAGGGCATGACTCAATATATATATAGGTAGGTCATACCCTGAACAGAGAACATGCTATGTGATGTATCTCTATATCAAAGATCCTCTATACCCTAGGCTAGCTAAAATGCATATTGACTCATAATGTCACTACCAATAATCTCGTACTGACCGAGAAAGGAGAGATTGTGTATTTCAGCTCTTACATAGACCTATATGGCATTGATGCTTTACTTCATAGTGGTCAGTTGCATATGGAAGGTATATTCCCACATCTTCAGGGAATAAGATGGGTTGTTTAAAGATGTAATCAGTCGTGCCACATATTTGTTTAAGGATCAAATATAGAAACAATGGTTGAAGCCTTGCTTTATTTTTATATTGTTCAGTTTATAATAGTTATACATGTTCTTCATATTCTTTTTTAAAAAATGATGAGACAATCATTGATCAGACATAGTTATTGGAACTACTTAAATGATAAAGATTGATCTACTCTACGTATAAATAAAAGTTATACCTATTTAATTCAATAAAGGGTTCTTCTGCTCTCTTTCATAAGATGTATCTATGATAATAATATTGTTAGCGGAGAGTTATATCTCTTACTGGGACTTGTTGTCTCACCCTGTGGATTCCACAACTTTTTAGGTGGATGTGCATGAAGAGGTAGAGATCATGCAGCCGAGAGCGGATAGCAGCAATAGAAAGACCAACAGTAATAGCTCAAGTTGAATGTGTTGTTATGTGTATTGTAGATCTAGAGTCATATGTGTCGTCCATGTACTCTCAGGTACTTTGGGATATAATGCGTAAATAGTTTTATAATCGGTCTGAGATTTTGGCTAGTATGCCTTGATGCATAATGTTGCTTTTGTGTATGTTTTGGAAAAGAAATTGTTATCTCATATCCTAGCAAGGTTATGGAACAATGTATGTACAAAGTGAGCCATGATGTATATATGGTTTGGTTCTTTCTAACAAGAATTCCCTAGTAATGGATCTCTTAGAAAAAAGGTTTTAGTTTTTAGTGATTTTTGGTAATCTGGTGTTAATGATTATTTTTGCATAGTTTTGTGTGATTATTCTATCGATTTGAAAGCGGTCGTCACAATTTTTGGTATCAAAGATTTAGGTTCGCTGAGTCTACAGGGACATAGGATTAAGGTGGTTGAGTCTATTCTAGTGTCATCTAGTTTATCTTATAGTGAATTCCACTTATACAGAAGAAGTAAAGCTTCAAGATGTCTGGAGAACACAAAGAACATGTTGTTGAAAGCAACAGTGTTGCACCAGGAAGAGGTGCAAGGGAACAGGAGAGAGAAGAACAAGTGCCTGAGAATCCCCATGTGGATTAGACTGTGCTAGAGAACCCTACTTTCCATGCTCTATTTGGGAAGTTCATGACAGCAATAACACACATGGTGGACAATATACCAGCACCACCCCCTAGGGCATCAGTTCCCAATGTAGAATCTTTGAGTTCTAGTAAGACTTTTGAACGGCTACGCCATGTGGGAGCTATAGAATATGCTGGAACAGATGACCCAACATATGAAGATCTATGGCTCATTGAGTTAGAAAAATCTTTTAAGATCCTAATCATCCCCGAAACTAACAAAGTTAGGCATGTTGTGTATCTTTTGAAGGGAAGTGTTAGCCATCAGTAGGCCATCAAAGAGGATAAAAGGCCAAATGTTGAGGTCGGATAGTAGGAATTTCGACGTGAGTTCACCAATAGGTACTTTTCTCATACGTACCTGGATGAGAAAATCTCACAGTTTGAACGGATTAGGCAAGGTCCTATGAAGATTAATGAGTATGAAGCTAAGTTCATGGAACTTCTATAGTTTTGTATGAACATGGCTACTACAGACTATGAGAGGATTTGATGTTTTGAAATGGGTCTGAACGCTGAGTTGACCACACCTGTAGTTGCTATGGAGAATAGGGAGAGATTTTATATGTTTGTGGGATCGGTTAGGAGGATAGAAAAGTCAATAACTGAGAAACATGAGGCCAATTTTAGGAAAGGACCCGCCCAGTTCCAAGATAGAGGTCTGGAAGCTACAAGAAACCAAGGTTTTCTACACCGTCAGCACCATAGAGGTTCAGTGCTCAGATGTAGTGGATGTCAAGTAAGGGTATAGGCCATAATTTTCCATCTATTGGAACCCAAAGTACGGCATCAATGCCAATGACAGGGCCATCTAGGCCACAGCAAGAGACCAGAATCTTCTACATGTGTGGGCAGATAGGACATCTAAAGAAAGAATGTATAGTAAGAGATACTGAGGCAACTCAACAACCAAGGCAGAGTCAGCAAGGCTCTCAGAGATCATAGTTCAGTAGTGGTGTAGGAGGATGAGGACATGGACAGACATCTCAAGTAGGTTCATATGCACAGCGTAACAGAGGGTGTTGTCGACAATAGGCAATAATGAGATTTTATGCTATGAGTCAGCTGGAAGCAGTAGTCAACCCATGATTCATGATAGGTCAGATGGAATTATTTCATTCGTATATGTCTTCATCTTGCTTCATATCTATTTTGATTGACCTGGGTGCTAGATACTCCTTTATCACTTTTGAAGTGATTCATAATTTTCTTTTTCTTCTTCGTTGTAGAATGGATAACTTGTTGTTAGAAACTCCATTAGTTGGTTCTGCAGTGTTACAAGAGGTATGTTCCCCATGTGTTCTTTCTTTCTCAGAACACAGGATTCAAGTGGATCTTATACCACTTGAGATGCATGGATTTGATGTAATCCTTGGGATGGACACCTTGGAAAAGTATAAGGTAGTCTTGGATTGTGGTTCCAAGCAAGCTATGTTCACATACAGTGATGATACATGTATCTTTCAGGGAGATAGGAAGATTCTTCCAACATGTCTAGTATCGACAATGATAGCTGAGAGAATGTTGCAACATGGGTGTGAGGCATTCTTAGCACACGTGGTGGGTGCCAAGGTAGAAAGTCCTAGAATTCCAGAAGTTCCAGTTGTTAGGGAGTTTAAGGATGTGTTTCCTGAGGAATTTCCTAATATTCCTCCACCTCGAGAAATTGATTTTGAGATCAATCTAGTTCCCAGTACGAAATCGATAGCCCAAACACATTATAGGATGCCACCAGTTGAGATGGCAGAATTAAAAAAAAATAGATATATGAATTACTTGACAAAGGTTTTATCTGACCAAGCACGTCGTCGTAGAGTGCTCCGGTACTTTTGTAAAGAAAAAGGATGGATCTATGAGGTTATGTATAGACTATAGATAGTTAAACAAGGTGACAATAAAGAACAAATATCCTTTGCCAATGATAGATGATTTGGTTGACCAATTGTGTGGTGCAATAGTGTTCTCTAAGATAGACCTGAGGTCAGGATAACATCAGTTACAGATTAAGGAGGATGACATGCCCAAGTTAGATTTTAGAACAAGATATGGTCATTATGAGTTTATAGTTATGTCGTTTGGACTAACTAATTCACCAGAAGCATTCATGGATCTAATAAATAGAGTGTTTTGGTTGTTCCTTAATCAGTTTATAGTGGTCTTTATAGATGATATTCTAATATACAGTTGAGATAGCCAACAACATGAACAACATCTTCGTCAAGCATTGACTTTATTAAGACAACACAAGCTATATGCTAAGTTTAGCAAGTGTGAGTTTTGGTTTTCAGAAGTATCTTTTCTAGGACATATCATATCTGCTAAAGGTATTTGTGTTGCCCAAAAAGGTGAAGCCTATTTTAGAATGGGAACAGCCCAAGACACCAACATAGATTCCCAGTTTCCTAGGTTTGGCAGGTTACTATAGGAGGTTCATCAAAGACTCCAGTTCTGTAGCATTACCTCTAACTAGGTTAACTAAGAAGGATGTTCCTTTTATCTGCAATGACAAGTGTTGACGCTCTTTCTAGTTGTTGAAGGAAAAGGTGATCAATGGACCAGTATTGGTATTACTTGAGCAAGGAAAAGGATACATTGTCTTTTGTGATGCTTTGAAGAATGGTTTGGGATGTGTGTTGATGTAGGATAAATGAGTGATTTATTTTGCCTCTCGACAACTTAATAAACACAAGGAGAATTATCCTACACATGATCTAGAATTTGTGGCAGTGATTCATGCCTTGAAAATCTAGAGACATTACCCATATGGGGAGAAGTGTCAAATTTTCACAGACCATAAGAATATGAAGTACATCTTTTCACAGTAAGAATTAAACATGAGACAGCTTTGCTGGATGGAACTAATCAAAGACTATGATTACATGATTGATTGTCATCCAGGAAAGGCTAATGTGGTGGCAAATGTGCTAAGCAAAAATTTATCATCTTCATTCACAAATAAAGTACAGTTGAATTCTTTGGTGTGTCATAAGCGGGACATACTAGTCTCCTTATGACAGATGTATGTACTACTGGAAGTATCTTTGCTAGCTGGATTGCTAACACAGATGCAAGTAAAACCTATACTGAGACAATAGATTAAAGAAACATAACAGGTTGATACTATAATATAGCGGATCAGATCAGAATAGGTAGTGAGAAGCGGGTTGGCTTTCATGAGTCAAAAGATGGAACATTTTGTTACCATGGTAGAATTGTGGTATCTAATGTTAATGGCTTAAGGAAGACAATTATGGAAGAATCTCACTCATATATGTATGCTATGTATCCAGGAAGTACCAAGATCTATCACAATCTAAACTATATGTATTGGTGGCCTGGTTTGAAGAAAGATGTAGCTGAGTTCGTTATGTGATGTCCAATGTGTCTACAAGTTAAAGTTGAGAACCAAAAACCTGCAGAAACACTACAACCATTACCTATACTACAGTGGAAGTGAGATCATGTGACAATGGATTTTGTAGTTGGTTTGCCTAGAACAGCCAAAGTTCATGATTCCATTTGGGTGATTGTTGATAGGTTGACAAAGTTGGCACATTTTCTTTCTGTTAAGACAACATACACTGTTGAGAAACTTACACAGGTTTATGTATATGAAATAGTGTGGTTGCATGGAATCCCGGCAACAATTGTGTTATACAGAGGTCCTTAGTTTACAAGTTGCTTCTGGGAGCGATTACACACAGCTTTGGGTACACAGTTAAAGTTTAGTACTGCTTTCCACCCTCAGACAGATGGACAATCGGAAAGGACTACACAAACCGTGGAATACTTGCTTAGGGCATGTGTTCTTTAGTTTGTAGGTAGTTGGGATGTACATTTGAGCTTGATAGAGTTTGCTTACAATAACAGTTATCAGAACAACATTGATATGGCACCATATGAAGCATTATATGGTAGACATTGTAGATCTCCATTATGCTGGTATGAAACATGAGAATACCAACTTCTTGGTCCTGAACTTGTGCAATATATGATAGACAAGATTAAAGTGATACAACAACAGTTAAAGGTTGTACAGGACAAACAGAAGTCATATGTTGATAATCACCGTCTACCTTTAGAATTCCAAGTCAGAGATAGAGTGTATCTCAAGGTCTCTCCTTGGAAAGGTGTTCTCAGATTTGGGAAGAAGGGTAAATTGGCTCCTAGATTTATGGGACCCTATCCGGTGATAGCACTTGTTGGAAAGGTAGCCTATAAGTTGGAACTTCTATCTAAGTTGCATAGACTATACCAGTGTTTCATGTATCTATGTTGAGAAAATGTCATCCTGATACAGAGCTTGTATTACAACATGTAGATGTAGAATTATATGACGATATATCCTATGTGGAAGGTCCAGTGTTGATTCTTAACAGAAGAATCACAAAGTTGAGAAATAAAGACATAGTTCTTGTGAAAGTTCTTTGGCATCATCGTGGCATTGAAGAAGCCACATGGGAGTTGGAGGAAGAGATGAGGATGAATCACCCTTCCCATTTCTCTTGAGATTTGGGGGATGAAATCCTTATTAGGGGTTGATAACTTGTAACTCCCCTGACCTAGGTTTTGGGATAACCCTAGAAGCTTTTCCTAAGTAAGTTGCTTAGAACCTTGTATTAATCTTTTGAAAAGTAATTAATACTTCAGGAAAATTTATTTCTCACTTTTGAACTTAATTGCAAATTGTTTGTGCCTTATATGATAACTTTGGTAAAGATTGCAATTTACCCAAATGAGGGGCTTATGTGCAAATTATCACCTTCAGAATGTCTCTTCTCTCTCTTAGCATCATCTAGAGGAGATTGAAAGAAGGGGACGCCTTGTTTGAGTCTTGGTTGAATGATAACACTCTTTTTGGTGAAGAACCAAAGAAGTGTTGAGTGTTTTGAACCCTAGATGAGGTTGTGTTAAGTTATGAAGTGTATATGGGAGTGTGGTGATAGAACCAAAGAAGTGGTGAGTGTTTTGAACCCTAGATGAGGTTGTGTCAAGTTATGAAGTGTATATGGGAGTGTCTATTGGATTGGAAGCCAAGGCGAGGTGGCATTGTGAGTTGCTAATGGAACAAGAGTTGCGGCCAGCATAGCTGGAACCTATAATATATATCTGCCTATAGGGCTTGTAATAGAGTTAAAGAATTATTATTAAGTACATGCTATAAATAGAAACATAATTTGTGTATCTTGTATGGACAAGGATGCATTTTAGTTCCATATTAAAAATGGTCGATGTTCTATTTCAAAAGATGGGATCTTATATGGAAATGCTCCAATGTCTTATGGTCTATATTTGTTAGAACTAAAGATAGATGTATATAATGTTAATACCAAGACACTAAAACTCAACAACTCAAACAAGACATACCTTTTCCATTGTCATCTAGGGCACATAAATGAGAATCGCATATCTAGACTCCATAAAGATTGTTATCTGGAATCAATAGAGATGTGTGAATCTTATTTGTTTGGAAAGATGGTTAAGACCCCTTTCACTGGTAACAATGAAAGGGCTAGCGATCTATTAGGACTCATACATACTGATGTGTGTCGGACCTTTTAAAACAACTAGTAGAGGTGTGTATTAGTACTTCATTAACTTCATTGATGACTTCAGTAGGTACAGGTATGTTTATTTAATGAAACATAAATTAGAAACTCTTGATAGATTCGAGGAGTTTATGAATGAAGTATAGAACCAACTTGGTAAAAGTATTAAGGAAGTTCGTTCTGATCAAAGTGGAGAATACTTAAACCAAGATTTTGAGAACCTTCTTAGATCCCATGGGATTGTATCCCAGTAGACTCTGCCTAGAACACCTCAGTATAACAGTGTATCAGAAAGAAGGAATTGCACATTACTAGATATGGTGCAATCGATGATGAGTTTAGTTGAGCTTCTGACTACCTTCTGGCAGTATGATCTAGAAATTTTTGTGTTTATACTAAATCGAGTACCATCTAAATCGGTTCAAAAGACACCATGTGAGATATGGGCTTGGAAGCATCCCAATATGTCTTTTATGAGGATTTGGGGATGTGAGGCTTATGTTAAAAGGATTTTTTTTCTAATAAGCTTGGTCCTAAATATAATAATTGTTATTTTGTTTCATATCCTAAAGAAAGGATATTACTTTTATTCCCAATCTAACAACAAAGTTTTTGTTTCCAGGGATGTTGCATTCCTTGAGATGGATTTCATTTCCAAAGGAATCTGTGGGATAAAAGTGGAACTCAAAGAGGTTAGAGAACAACAAGAAAACATTGAACTGATAGATGAACAAGAGGAACAAAGAGAATAACAAGATGCTTTGGAGTCTCAAATTCCTCAAGTAATATAGGAACCTCGTAGATCTAATAGGACATGCCTTGAGCCTGAAAGATTTGGATATCTTGTAACTCAAGAAGGCAGTGAATTACTCATAGATTATGAGTTGATATCCTATAAAGATGTTATTGAGGGACCAAAGTCTGAGAAATGGCTTGAGGCCATGAGATCTAAGATGGAATCCATGTATACCAACAAATTATGGACTTTGGTGGATCCACCTGAAGGGGTAAAACCCATTGGATGCAAGCGGGTCTTCAAGAAGAAGACCGACATGGATGGAAAAGTTCAAACCTATAAGGGAAGATTGGTTGCAAAGGGTTTCAGACAAGTTCAAGGTGTTGACTATGATGAAACCTTTTCTCTAGTAGCCATGGTTAAATCCATCAGGATCATGCTTGCTATTGCATCTTATCATGACTATGAAAATTTGGCAGATGGATGTTAAGACTGCATTCCTTAATGAGAATCTTCTTGAGGATGTGTACATGACATAGTCTGAGGGTTTTATAAATCCAAAGGATGCAAATAAAGTTTGTAAGCTACAAAGGTCAATATATGGATTGAAGCAAGCATCTTAATGCTAGAATCTTTGCTTTAATGAGACAGTTAAAGAGTTTGGATTTAGTCAAAATGAAGATGAACCTTGTGTGTACAAGAAGGTTAGTGGGAGAATAGTGAATTCCTCATATTGTATGTAGATGACATACTATTGATGGGGAATGACATTCCTACTTTACAAAAGGTAAATACATGGCTTGGAAATACGTTCTCTATGAAAGACTTGGGAGAAGCATCCTACATATTGGGGATAAAGGTCTATAGAGATAGATCCAGAAGGCTTCTGGGAATAAGTTTGAGCACATACATTTACAAAGTGTTGAAGTGGTTTAGCATGGAGAACTCACAGAGAGGAAACCTACTAGTGTTGCATGGAGTGACCATCTCTAAAATTCAATGCCCTAGTTCTATTGAAGAATGGGAACACAAGAGTTTGATTCTATATGCCTCAGCAATTGGATCAAACAAGTATGTAATTTTTTGTACCCATCCATACGTCTCGTATGCCTTGAGCATGAAGAGATGATATTAGTCAGATCTAGATGATGCTCACTAGACAGTTGTTAAGAACATCCTCAAGTACTTGAGAATAATTAAAGATCAGTTATCAGTCTACGGTAGAGAAGAAGAGTTTGTGGTAAAAGGTCACACCAATGCAAGATTCCAAACTGACAAAGATGATTACAAATCACAATTAGGATTCATGTCTTGCCTAAACAAAGGAGTTGTAAGTTGGAAGAGTTCCAAGAAAGAGACAGATGTCGATTCTACAATAGAGGTTGAGTATGTTGTTGCATCGAGTGCAGCAAAGGAGGTTGTATGGATCAAGAAGTTCATTATAGAAGTTGGGGTCATTCAAAGCATCAGTGACACAATTGAGCTATATTGTGACAACAATGGAGCTATTGCACAAGCGAAGGAACCCAGATCGCATCAGCACTCAAAGCATATACAAAGGTGGTTCCATCCCATATGAGAGATCGTATAGTGAAGAGATGTAAAGATTTGCATAGTACCAACTGAGGACAATGTCGTTGACCCCTTGACAAAGGTACTTTCACAGAAAAAGCATGGAGGTCATGTTAGATCACTTGGAATAGGATTCATGGGTGATTGGCTCTAAGTGCAAGTGGAAGTCTGTTGGTATGTATGCCCAAAAGGCCAATCATATGATGATTGTAATGGCAAAACTTGTAATTGATTTGATTTATAAATAAAGGCAAGATTCCAATTTATTCTATTTAATTCAGTATTGAGATAATGATGTAACATTATAAATGTCTAGAGAATAATATTACTCAAAGACGTATGTCTTCCAAGTATGTGACTTGGAAGAATGAGATCATACAGATGCTAAGAGTAAATATGCATATTCTCATTATGTCCATGATCAGTTGTTATTGTGGAAGGTTGGTAGACAACAATTACACATAAGATCAGAGTGTGAGTTGGTCGATGATAGAATCTCATTAGTCATGATATGGCAATATCAAACCAATCACACAAATACATGTTAGAGAACAGTGTCTCGAACAGACCCACCATGAGACTAACACATGGAAGCCATCATCATGGAAGTCGTAGTCATCACTCACAGTGATGGTGGTGGTTGTGGTTCTTAGACCTGAAATCACTGCACTCATCACATGTCATTGGGTACATTTTGACATCATCAAATTTAATCCTGAAACATGGGTTGTTATGAAAGTGATGATTGGGTGACTTTGACACATGGGGATAAACTATGAGTGATAGAAATGGGATTTGTCCCTCCTACAGGAGTTTGATGTTCTAGGCTTCTTGATTAGCGAGACTGAGAAATGCAAGGCCATTCACATGTGAGTCAATATGTAATATTGAGCTTACATATATCTCAAACAGTCTGCTCTAGTTCAAGAAACAAGATTGAATGATAAAGAGGATGACTGCTCCATGCCTCGAGTTCAATCTGGACATCAGTGACAAAGGAACTATACAAACACTGCAACACTATTGGCCATTGAAGCTATTTTTCTGAGCATATGGTATTTTTGAAGCATTTATTAGCCAGATGGTATTTTTCAAGCATTTATTGTCCATTGAATCTATTTTTAATCATATTTCTAAGTTATGGTCTAGATTTGAGAAATGAAGAGGAATTTACCTTTCAAGATTAACAATGGTAGTTAGATCTTTCCCTTACTGACTGGATTTATGCCATGTTATTCTCAACAGTATTTGGTGAGCTTCCAGTATGGGCTCTTGAACTGAACATGTATTTGGTCTGGGTCATCGGGCTCGCACTGTCTCTCTTGCGCACACAATTTGTATCGAGCATAGGAGTCTAAAAGTCCATCCTCCAGAGTAGGGCGCCACCTATGCTACCTCTCCGACAAGGATTAGCACCGCGAGAGACGAAGTAAGTTCTTAGCTACCAATCACTAACACTTTGGATCAACAGCTAGAGATCAGACAAGATGAATCCCAATGGTCTACTGGTTACACCACTAACACAAAGCAGAAGAAAGGAGGATATCTTGCGGCTATAACCTCACGCTTGAGACCTTTTGGACCTTTTTCAACAGTTGTACAGTCAAAAAAATCATCGTAGAGGAGTTTTAGGTCATCTTTCACTCCAATAAGTTCTTCAAATGAGCCTCCAATTCTCCATAATAGGTCCCCAACCTCAACTAGCTCCTTCATTGTGGTCAAATTAGGCGGCACTAAATGCACCTCTACACCAATCAATGGTCCTTCTCCTACCTTTGAATGGTCTCTTTGGTTCCTTTCATTAGTATCCAACTCCTCCTTTCCCTCCCTTCCATCTTTTTGCTCTTTTCTCCTACCTCCCTCCATATTCTATAGCATCATGTTCATTGATTAAGAAGAGTTGATGAGAGATAGAGAGAGAGTTGGTCACAATCTCATATATCCATAAGACTCATAATGCATCCTCAAAACCCCAACACATCCTTCCTTTGTGCTTTAAGGATATGTGGTATCCCTTCTCCTCTAACCTAGATAGCCTTCTTACCATCTTCTTCTTATCCTTCCTATTCCTACTGTCGTCACCAGAGTGAAGATGTGTTGGCTAAGGAGAGGATGGTATCTCAACTCTATCCAGCAAACAACTCATATGGGTTTGTTGGGATTTGAGAGGTGTGGCAGGTTCAACCATAACTCCCACCATTTTATACTTGACTCCTTCATCAGCAATCGGATGGGGTCACCTCTTCTTGAACTTTTGGAGTTGGGAGACAATGAATCACCATTCCCATTGGGCCCCACATGTCACAATCTAGAAAAGAGGCCCAATGAATAACACCTCAATTGCTATAATCCTCAAAGCACCAATTTTCGTATGTTTGCAATATCAAAACCTAATAACCTATGGTAGATGCATATTTCTTCATCAATTGTTCTCATAGGTTTGTCATCACTTAGGATATGTTATACCAATATTTCTTCCAAACAAACATCACAATGGGGATTATCTGATCAAATGTAATTATCATTTGATCTAGAACTATAACGAAACAACTCAACTCACTTAGCATGATCATGATAGAACCTCAATCCATTATTTTATCATTTAGATTCGTGTATATCACTACAACATGTTTAAGAACAAAAATAACAAATTTGATTAACAACAACAATTCATCTTAAGTAATCTTGCAGTCAGTATAATCTTTAGTAGTGACATTGTACAGCGCATTCACGATCTTCAAATACTACATTGTATCAAAAACCCCCCAAAATGAAAGTCGTTATAGTACACTAACAGTTGGTATGTATGCCCAAAGAGTCACTCATATGATGAGCGTAATGGGATAACTTGTAATTGATTTGATTAATAAATAAAGGCAATCTTCCAATTTATTCTATTTAAATCATTTGAGATAATTATGTAACATTATAAATATCTAGAGAATAATACTACTCAATGATGTATGTCTTCAAGTACATGACTTGGAAGAATGAGATCATACGGAATCTAAGAGTACATATGCATATTCTCATTATGTCCCTAATCAGTTTTTATTGTGGAAGGTTGATAGATAGAAATAACACATGAGATCAGAGTGTGAGTTGGTCGATGACAAAATCTAATTAGTCATCATATGGCAATATCAAACCAATCACAAAAATACATGTTAGAGAACAGTGTATCGGAAATTCCCACCTTGATACTGACACATGGAAGTCATAGTCATCTCTCACGGTGATGGTGGTGGTTGTGGTTCTTAGACCTGAAACCACTGCACTTGTCACATGTCATCGGGTATGCTTTGACATCATCAAACGCAATCTTGAAACATGGGTTGTTAGAAAGGTGATGATTGCGTGACTTTGACACATGGGGATAGATTGTGAGTGATAGAAATGGGATTTGTCCCTCCTACATGAGTTTGATGTTCTAGACCTCTTGATTAACGAGACTGATAAATGCATGGCCATCAACATGTGAGTTGATATGTGATATTGAGCTTACATATATCTCAAATAGTCTTCTCTGGTTTAAGAAACAAGATTGAATGATAAAGATGATGATTGCTCCATACCTCGAGTTCAATCTAGACATTGATACAAAGGGACTATACAAACACTGCAACACCATACACAGATTGTAGGTTGAAGTTATACTCCAACTTTTTGATTTTAGTTGGGTAGCATTGATGTGTGAATAGGCATCACTCATTGCTTGTGATGTCATAATTTGTAATGGGCATTTACTACCAACGTAATATGGGACCTATAGGGTCACACACATAGGTCTAGACCTAGAATAGGATTTTAATCTTGAATGACAATTGAATTAATTACTAAAACATTTAGGTAATTGATTCACACAACAAATCAGGCTGGATGCACTACCAAATGCCCATCTCACATAGTGAGACGATCGTCTGAAGTGCCAAAAAGTCATCTCAATGGTTGAGACAGACTTTCAGAATGTCAGGCTAATAAGAGTTGAAATCGGCTAAGATGTGAACCGAACGAATTGACTAGCTCAGTTCAGATCCTCAGACGATCATCTGGGTGTCCGAGACGGCTGTATTGAATTGGAGAGATCGGTCATTTCGGCCAAAGGAACTTTCCATGCTCATTTTGATTGCACATTATTTGTTTTACAAGGAATTGGTGCAAGGCATTAATGGGAAACAAATTGTGAATTTTGTATGCTATTGGGAAATTGTGAAATGAACATCTCGCAGTATGAGACGATTGTATCTAATGCCATACAATAATAGTCTAGTGTGCCAGATGGTCAATTTGTTGGTCGCAGGTTGTGAAAGTTCAAGATCTTTTTGTCCCTTCCACTCTCACATGGATTGGGAGCCTAGACCCTAACCCCTCCTATGAATAGAGGGGTATTGGGGGCTTCCCAGAGTACAAAATAGACAATTGAGAATTAGTTACTCTGACAATTATTTTCCTCTCTGGTTGTGGTAACCAAGAGAGACCAATCAAGTCCTATCCGACTAGGGAGGGATAGCAAAGGAGAGAACAATTGAGATCATTGTTGTGGGAGAGAAAGTAGGTGACTAGTATGCCAATGGGAGGGAAAACTCCTTCATGTCCATTCTAGTAGGATGACATGAGTTCTAGGTAGACCATGTGGACTTATCTAGAGGTGGGAGTTTATTGTCTGTCGCTAGGAGGGCATCGTCAACCAACATTCCATGATGAGAGGAGATGTTGCGGAAGACAACGTTTGAGTTGATGTCCATGGAGGAGCAGTCAGACGAGTTCCAATGCAATCAGGAGTTAGAGTTGTGCAACTACAACAATGAGGATTGTTGTTGGACTTGCTCCAAGACCAAGTATATCCTCAAAACCATCCTTTCCATCTTATAGTTATTGACGCAATCTGCTGGTTATGGTAATATGGTAGATAAAATTTTGTTTATGCTTCTTGCTATGTAGCCATATTTCCCTACACCAACAACACCAAGAAAAGTTCCTCCATGATGTGAAACACTACTATTGCAATGAGACATATCTCTTCCACCTTGATATTAATGGCCTCTACTGAAAATGTGATAACTGAAGAAGGGCACTTGATTCTCAAATAGTGCCACTCGAGGTCAAAAGGTGGCTACATGAGTGCCAAGAAGACCACTTTTATGGTTCTATAGTATGTGGTTTTACTAGCCTACCATCTTCAAAGATGCCTAAAAATATGTTATTTCCTTTGATCAATGCCATAGATCAAGAAACAAGTCTAAGCGTGATGAGATTCTTTTGACATCTTGGCAGAAGGTTGAGATATTTGATCTTTTGGGTGTGGACTACATGGGTCCACTCACTCCTTCTTTTGAATTCTCTTACATACTTATCATGGTAGACTATATGTCTAAGTGGGTTGATGTCATCCCATCTATACAAGTTATTCATTTATTATATATACTTTTTAAAGACATTATCTTTCCAGGTTCAGGGTCCCCGCACAATCATTTTCGATAGAGGGTCACACTTCCTAACACATAATTTTGAGACAGTATTGAAAAAATATGGCATACATTACCGTGTATCCATGTTATACCACCCCCAAACCTTTGTACAATTCGAAGTGTCTAATCCACAAATCAATGCCATCTTTGAGAAAATAGTTGTAAGGAGAAGGAAGTATTGGGCATTGAATCACAATGATGCTTTTGGGCATACCTAACCACTTTCAATATCCCCTTGGGAACCACTCTATTTTGATTGATCCATAGGAAGTTTTTTCATCTCTTGGTACATATGGAGCACAAGGCCATATGGGCTATCTAGTTTTTAAACCTCAACCTTTCTCTTTCCCAAGAAAAACACTTCCTTCAACTACTCGAGTTGAAGGAGTTGAGCATGTTTGCATACAAAAATGCTCATTTCTACAAGGAGCAGAAGATGTGGCACGAAGGCCACCTCAAGTGGAAAGACATTCAAGTGGGAGATTAAGTGCTTCTCTACAACTCTAGTTTGACATTATTTCCTAGGAACTTGAGATCCTAATGTTATAGACTATACCTAGTGAAAAAGATCTACCACACAATGCATATGTGTTGTGGGACAATATTAAGGGAAAAATTCTTATGAATGGCCACTAACTGAAGAGATATATCACCACTAAGGATCTAAAAGCAAAGGAAGTATCTCAACTTCCTATTGCTACTCTAACAACAATATGAGGAACCAAGAGTCGAGCCATGATGTTCAATAAGGCACTTATCGAGAGGCAATCCTACAGTTATCTAGGTGGATTTTAACGTCTATTGATTTATTTTTCTAGCTTAGTTTGTAAGGTGAACATTCCCTTGATTCTATTTTCATCCAAAGTTTTAATTGTAGACTATCTCTTTCAAACAAGTACCGTGATGACCTTCATATCGTGCAATCTATTTCTCAAATTGGACAATCAAGGGAGTCCATTTTTATAGGGACCCATCTTCTAGAAGATCAGTTGATCTCCCTATTTGATAGCCTGATCTATCTATAGTACAAAATTTCTTCAATAAAAAATCAAAAGATCTCTTATCTAGATAGGGTAATCACAAGGGGCCAAGAACATCACTACTAGATGTGAGGATTAATTCAGATCACCCGATCAGCTTTCTAGGTTGGCTAATCATCAAGGGGCTCAAAATCATCACTAACCACTACATAACTTTAGATTGCCCGGTCACGCATGTGGAACGGCCAATCAACCTAATGCATTCATCAGCGCTTATCTTTATAGATTGAATAATTCATTCTTGTGGGATTGCCTAATGACCACTTCAGTTGTCACGAGAAAAGAGATGTACACCTAGATCATTTGGCCATGACCCTATGTGCCTCTAAAAGAAATGGCTAGGGGCAAGGGGGTTACCATCTAACTCATCTGCCTCCATAGGAGCCTCTACGACATTCATCGATCCAAGATTGGTCTGGCAGACCAACCTGGGATTCCTTATAGGGCATCATAATAGCCACCACCAATGGGTGATCACTATAGTGATTGTCTTTCCCTCCATTCTAAATTTAGCATTTTCTCAAGGATAAGAAACTTCTAAGATTAGGGTGGAGGATGGGTAAGCTCTATCATTTGTTCCTCAAGCACTCTTATGTGATCTTCCTTATGCACTTCTTTTGTGAGAAACCACTACATCGATCTCTCATCTTCCTTTATCTCTCTCTTTCTCTCGATGGAGAGCAAGCTACCTCAACAAGAAAGATCTTCCTCTATAGAATCTTCCTCCCAGTTCATCCCCAAGCCACATGTAGCATTTGTAAATGATAAGTAGAATAAATGATACATTGATCTCATAAATAATGACTTTGAGGCCACATGTTATGACTATGTGGCCTTCATCAAGTATATTGGCTTCATTGGCAACCTATATAGGGTGTGCCTAGTTCAAGGGATGGTTTCCATTAACCCGTTCTCGGGGGTATGGGCAACGTACATGGAGATTACGTTGGAGTTCCTAGCAACTATATAGGTGTGCTTTGTATCACAACACACCAAGAGAAATGAGTGGGAGTTGACTAAGTGAAATAAGACTCTACAATGCCAGCCACCATCGTATAGTAGAGGTCATTGACACCATTTTTGGGTGGGAAAATCGTAGAGTGAGGTGATGCCTTGACAAATTCCACCACTTAGTGGCATGGAGAAAGCTTATGGAAATGGTGTCCCATAAAAGGTCATCAGAAACCTCTCCAGCATCACCAACATCAAGCATCCATTTGCATTCTTTCCTCAATGACTCGTGATTGAAACTTTGTTCACCAAGTCCGCTCAGGGGAAATGGAAGGTCTAGGTGACAAACATGTCCGTGTTGTGAGCATTCCCTTTTTTAGGAAGAAAGAAGGTCAACCTAGGTGCATTGTTACTTGTACATGCAACTCATTGACCAAGAGCAATAAGATGAAGTTTTCCATCCACTTTGTGGTCTCATCATTAGGCTTTATATCCATTGCAACCTTGATCTCACGTCTTCTGCCAATATAGTTGAATGGGGATTTGAGTTTGAGGCATTTTCATAATGACAAGCTCTTCACCAGGTATGGAAGTAGAATTCATGCCATCTTCAAGATGGGCATGTGATCCCTTCCAAATCCCATCTAAAACATAATGGATCTTGATCACCTATAATGGTCAGATAAAAACATGTGAGACACTAACCATGATGAGGAGGAGGTTGGAAAGGAAGATAGTGAGGACAATGATGACAAAATTATGGAGGTCATGAATACACTGATCAGGACTTATAGGAGGTCACATCACACATTGCATGCCCATATAGGTTCTTCCTTTACGGATCTTCTCTACAATTTTAGGATTCTCTCTAGTGACCTAAACCTCTTCTTCCTTCTTCTATGTGGCTTTGCCATAGGGGATTGATATGGATGTCATTGCCTCCTAAATCACTGGGATTGTTGTGGCATCCACATGCGGTGGAGACTATATGGACCCAACTAGAAAGGCATTGCTTGGTGTAGGTAGGGGTTCAATACGATGTATGGAAATGAGTGAGTTGATGAAGTGTCATACTGAAATTCATGTTCGATGAATTCTAAATGGTGCATCCCTTCGTATAATCAATGTCATATGGGTCCATGAAACTAACCCCCATTGGTAATTCTAGCACACTCCATAGTGGAACTTCATGGGAAATGGAAGGTTTAGGTGTTTGTGGATCCCTCTTGGTCTTCTTGATTTAAACTAGATTGTCTTGCTTGTTGTTGTTACCATCTCCTTTGACACTCCCTCGGATTTTTGGTAGGCATTGATTGTCTCGGTCATCTTGGTTGATCGCTTTTGGGATCAGTTCATGTTTAGACTCTTGTGGGTTTTTTGATGCCATTAAACTTAGGTTATCAAGATTTGAAAGTAGGGTGTAGTACAAAATATGAGAATACTTTGTGCTTTAGGACATATCCTTCTACACGCAATAGATAATTAAAAAATAGCTTCCCTCATCATTTAGGAGAGATAAAAAAATACCCAATGGTCTTTCGTGATATGCCTAGACAAGGGATGTCTGTAATGGAGCTTTGTGGTCATATTTAGATACTTTCTACATGCCCCTGATCTAGGTGAGGTATATGGGTTTTTTAATGTTTACATGATATGTACTTGTCAATTTCATGGTTGGGTGGATCAAAAACACTTTTATGTAGGATTATAAATCATTATGTGTGGATAGTGAGATATTATGTTTCTCCTAAGTGGATAGTGAGATATTATGGGGGTACTCCTAAGAGGATTATTCAAGAAAAGAGGGGGATAGGGATTGAGTGGTTAAATCAAGACTAATGTAGCATTTTCAAGACTATTGACTATGCTCAATTAACTATTTTCTCCCCCATGGTGTAATCGTCTAGTGAGGTTCCTGAACTAGAACCCTTGGAAGCATCCTTGACACCATGTCTCTTACCTAAATTTATGAAATTCTCTTATAGGATGCCCTCCTTGGAACATTAGGAGAGTCTAAAAGGGAGGGAACCTTCACCGGGCTCTATGAATTAGTGAGGAAGCACAAAAGGGGTCATGGTCTAGTTTTAAGTAGTATTCTGGAATCATATAGTTATGAGTGTGGAAGGTATGTGAGGGTCTAGTTTTAGATTATAGTGTGGGACCATAAGACATGGGAAGATCATATGTTGACAAGTGACATCTCAAACACATTTGAAAAAATATCTAGCTTGATGAAAGTTTAAAGCAGGTTGTTAGTATAATTTGAAAAAGATTGTTTGATTTTTAAAAGTTTGTTCCAATTTTGAAAATGATTGTTAACCTTTTGAAATTGTTGATTTTATTGGGAAAAGATATTTAATATTTAAAAGATCATTATTTGAAGATTTTGATTTCTTGGATTATCGATTTAGGGATTGTTGATTTGAGATCATTGGCCCGCACATTAAGAAGTTAGTAAATCATGCCCAGCCAACGTGACAATCTTAAAACTATAAAGCACATCAACAATTAGGAAGTTTAGAAATAATAAACGCACATATAGAAGAATAAACTTTTCCTTTTCTTATCCCATGATATCCCATGAGTTTAGATCTTATTTATGTCCTCAATAAAGAAGGGCAAGCATAGTAGGGGATGGTTCATAACTTTTCTAAGGCATGATGGCACTCATTGTAGGGTTAGACGGGTTCATTAGATATGAATGTTGACCACCTAACCACAGAGGCCGAAATTAGTAGTGAGTGCTAAGAGAGGGTATCCACAAGTCCTTTAGACATCCAGATTAATGTCATTTTGGTGCCTTTACTAACACATTGTGCCACATCCAGGGATTTTTGACAGTTGATACATAGACACATGGTTTGGTAGTTGTTCATATCGTAAGTGTATGTATTTTACTTTATCTCAAGCAAGCTTATAACAAATAAGAAAAGAGGAGAAAAATTAGGTGGAAACCCCTGTGCATATGAGCAATCCCTTTTCCTAAAACATATCATTGGTGTAGACAAATATGAAAGAATCTTTATCAAAATAAACAATTTTCTTATCCTTTCCTCCTTTACTAGTTTTTATTCATTTTGATTTTTTAAAGGAAGAAGGTGGGTTCCAAACCATAAAAAGGGAAGCGGACCCAAAAGCCTAAAAATGGAAGAGGACCCAAAACCTTGAGTTAATGAAAGCAAATAGAGTAAAAAGAAAATAATGAAACGGAAGAAAAAACAACGAAAATGGATATCATACAAAATTGGATGGGGGAAACACAATAGAGGGGATATTTGTGGATTTAAGAAACAACATATCACTTCAATATATGGTTGGAGGACCTAATCCCCGGTCGACTCAACAATAAGGCATCAAGCAACAAAGTTGGAAAACTTTATAAAGATAAGAAAGAGAAATAAACTTGAACCCAAAGAAAACATGAAGAAAACAAAAGGAATTAGGAAGATCAACTTACATGGTTTGACGATTCTTAGTGGAGTCACTAGTCCATTACACCTACCTAAAAAATATTAATCTCTCATGAGGAAATTAATTTGGCAATCACTAAAAATGATATAATAGGATAAGCTCAGAATCACCATGATGTTTTATTCATAAAACAAGTAAAAACAACATGAACATTTAAATCAACAAAAAAACATGGAAAGTCAATTTTAACTTCACCCAAGGGAGGATAATGATAAAGACAGAAAGTGTAACCAAAAATAATATTTGAAAATCTTATTATGAGTGAGGAAGGTTTAGCACCCCCATCTTGCCCAATAAACTAGTATTGAACCCTTTTTAAATTTTCTCGAGTTAGGATGGTTGCATGTTGGGATTAAATGAAAATAAAGTGCCAAAATGTGGTAGATAAATGTTTTTCTATTGGCAGATCTTAGGGAGTGGGGATGGTTGTAGATTTCCCATCATTGTCTTAAACATCCTAGTTTTTAGATGAGGGGTCCTAATCACCACAGGATCTCCCAAGTGGAGATCCATCCTGGCGGTTAGGACCACTATGTGGGGAAAAAAGAGACAATATGAAAAGAATTCAACTAAGAGCAGGATTTGATTTTATTCAAGTAGTCAAATTAAGCAATATGAAAAGATCATGTGATAGTAAAGCAGTTCAGATGAATCTACATATGATCAATTATGAACGAGTTGAAGTGGTTATGAGTATATGAATGTTGTTGGAAATGAGAACATTAGATATGTAATATTACTAGTATTCAGCCTACTGGTGCTCAGAAAACTATTGTTATAGAGGAAGGATCATCTAAGTACGAGTGGAAGGGAAGTAAAGAGAGTGATAGTTTATCCTATGGCTTTTTGAGAATCAAGAAGGGGGCATGGATTACAATGTGTAACATCCTCAACTTTGGTAAAGTTGAATTATATAAATGAATTGATTTGTAATTTTCCCAATTGTATTATTGATGGAATAATAATGTTAACCACCCTTATGGCATGGGTTCTCATGGAACAAGATAAACAGAAGGAACTCATACATGAATAAATAATAATGAATTTTGGATATGATACATGAAATAATTGTCAAGTTTCCAAAGGAAAATGAGATACATGATGTTTTTGATAATTAAAAGAGTAATTATCTAGCCATTATTGGAAACACAATTTTCAAGGCATCAAACAAGAATAAATTGGTATGAATTTTGGTATGCTTGGAGATAATAATGAAAAGAAGAGAATTCTAGAATTTGGAACAAAAAGGACTTTCCATGTGGTATGAATAATTAATTCAAGGATTTCTAAAAGGATGAGATTTGATCACTTAACTTGCTCTAATGGCTCTCAAAAGTTAGAAATAAGTTGGTAAGGACTTTAATGGATTTCCTTTCAAGTTTCATAGAAAAAGGAGCTTCATTTTGGTCTATCAAAGATAGTGCAGGAAAAGGGGGTTTTTTGCAATAAGTATATGTTTTGCTAATTGAGAAATCAATTTTATGACCCCAACTTTAGAGTGAGCCAACTCAATGTGTCATGTTGCTTGTGGTTGTCAGATTGGAAATTGATGACACCATAATTATCTCCTACCTTGCACCTGATCGGGAAACAAGAATAATAGTAACATGAATCCCTTTTTTAGCCTCTCTCTCCCTATGCCCTACATCATTTCCCACAAGATAAGGTCCTACGAATTCATGAGAAAGGGGTGAATCTAGTGAGCCATTAATGAGTAGATATCATGTCATATTTTGAGAATGCCCAAATCATTCCTAAACCAAGACTTTGGGCTACATGTGTAGCCTGGTACCCTTGCCTCCCATACCTATATAAGGCACCAGGAAGTTTACCCATCAATCCCAGAACAACCCTATCTTCTCAATTGCTCTCGTGACTCTCTGTGAGTGCCACTGAGCTTCAGCATCAGCATTGGGGACATTGACCGAGAAATTGTAACTCATAACTCATCCAGCTAATTCCTTGGTGCTAGGGCTTCCTGGGGTGGCCACAAAGGATGGACAACCCTCCACACGGGTCAAGGGAAATTTAACCACGATAACCACCAGCATGCCCTTTATCCACAAAGCTCCTCACCGGAGGATGGACTCTTGATCATTGTAGGATCTCCCAGAGGGTGGAAAATATCCCTAGGTGACCCAACACCATGAAAGGGATCATGACTCCCCAATTCGAAAGGTATTCCTCCGCCTTTAACTTTCCGCATCTTTCTGGTGTAGATCGATCTCGGAACTCCATCTTTGACCATCTCCAGTGATCTTGAGAGGTGAGGTGAGTTCGTTGAGGGATGGAGAAGATGGTGTGGCCCCTCAGAGGGGATGTAAGATCCTTGGGTGATAGTCAAGCATGGAGTTGACCTCCTGGTTGCTACGCCATGGCACGAGCAAGAAAGGGATGAATCCTCTTTGTAGAATGGCGCTTCTACCCTCAAATTGTGTGACAAATGATGTCAATGTGCATGGTCATAACGGTAATCCGTCCCTAATTCTAAGGCATATGATGCGTTGAGTAAGCGCCAAGGTGGCATGAGACGATTGGTTGATCTAGAACATGTATAAAATGGGATAACTATGGAGAATGTCAACATGGCATGCTACCATTGGTCCAGGGCAGTTTATCTTACAATAATCATAACTAAATATTGGTAACTCAAAAAATAACAAGAGTATATACTAAATTGATCAAAAAAATAAGTGGAATACGAATAAAATGGTTTTATACCCTAGATATTATCCCAATTTCAAAAGTTCCATGAATATATGTATAGTAAGTAAATAGTACATTAAAACCCTAGAATTGGGTATTAAAATGTTGAAAACATCAAAAGCCTTTCTTTTATGCTATTACCTGATCTTGTAGAGTATAATGATAATCAAGTTGGTAATTTTAATGATGATAATATGTTTAGGGTTTCTAAGGTGGAAAATTAGTAATATGTGTTAAAGTGGTGTTTAAAGCATAACGACCCTAGTTTTTGGCGAATAGGGTGTTAATCATCTTAAATACACTTGATTGAGATGTAATTTGGCATTGTTTAACGTAATGGTAATTTAACATGATTATGATGATAATAATGATACTTAGGGTCCTAATATAAATAATTGTGCATATGAAGTAGTAGGGTTTAATATCTTATTTGTTATGTCATCAACATAATTGAATATAATATTCATGATAAAATAATATGGTAGATTTGATAATCATGGTAACACCTAATATGAATTAGATATCTTAATTCATTATAATAATATCATGGGAATTAGGGTTCCGAAGCATAACCCTAATAGTAACTCAGTGTCAAGAAAACTTAAATGCTAGATTAGGACCCGGGTAGGGTTTAATATAACTAATGTGATGGTGACACTTTAGGATTTACATACATGCAGATTAAATGATTGGATTCCTCTATGCTTGTTTGATTGGATTGATTAAATCTACTTGAAGTATGATTCTATAATCTGCATGGCTCACCATAGAGGTACATGGTTACGCTTATAACTACCCACATTGGTGTTTCGGTGGGTTCTGGGGTTTTCTTAAGGATGGAACAACTAGGTTGTTGGATGTTTATTTATATTATGTTCAACTATAATGCCACTATGAGTATCACATAAATAAGGATTATGTGAAGAAAATGATAGTTCCTATTTGCAAGTATTTATGGAATGTATGTTGTTAGTTTACTCACACACTTTTGCATGCACCCCACATACACAGTATATTTTTTAATATGTTGATTTGTGCATTTGGTTTCACAGCATTTTAGGTACATGCTAGATAACTTGAAATCAATATATGATGGACAGAAAAAATTACTTGAAGACATTAAAGTTAAGTTGTAAGGAAGACTATCTAGATACTTCTTCTAATGTATATAATTCTGATGATGGAAGGTTAACTAAGTTCTGGAGGAACATCTTGTAAACAATATATTTGAATTAATGGAAATTATTTACTGTTATTTATTATATGCTAAATTTGGATCCTTGGGAAAATTTTAGATAATGTCTCTCACCTTTTTGGCCTTCCTTAATTGGGGATTTCTGGAAAGTGAGGTCAACATGTTTGGTATTAGACCCCAGATTTTTCAAATAATAATATAATAGTTTATAATTTCAAGTAATGTGTAGAAATATGAGGGAATTATTAGGAAATTTTCTAAAGATGATGGTGTCTAGAAGGGACCGCGACCAAGGGGCTGACAAAAGTTTCCTTTGTATGTTAGTTGGTTTACAAGGACTCCCGAGCCCGTGCAGCCTGTCTGGCCAAAGTGGGAAGGTTTTGTCTGAAGTAAAATACATGTAGGTTTTTTTTTCTCATCTTGATTCATCCACTTGTCATTCTCTTTCTTAATAAAACCCTAAAAGGAATTTTCTTTCCTCATCAAAATTTAGGGTTTTTTAGAAGAAGTATGATCAGGGCATCCTCCGCCAATTAATGTACATGAATGTGGAAATAATAACATACATGTAAATGTGGAAATAATAATGCACATATAATGTGGAAATAATAATATATGTGTAGTGTGGAAATAATGATAAAGAAAAGAAAAATGTTTTATGGGCTCCTTTATGAGGGTAACCATGGATGGGACTAGGGATGGTTTGGGAAAGCCCTAGTGGATCAAGGGATATAGAAACCCTAAGAGGTAGGGTGTAGTCTCTAACTCGAACCCAAAACCCTAACTATGGGGAATGAGAGTAGTGTGGTGGTATAGAACACTACCCATATGAACCTTGAAAAGGAATAAGAAAAAGTAAGTAAATGAGATAGGTCACTATGTCTTCCATGCATATGTTCATGTGGAACAAGGAACTAATGAGAAAAGTTTTAAGAAACATAAGAAACCTATGAATAACACATTTTATGGATGTAATCTACTCAAACCATGTATCGATCTCTGGTGAGTTAAAGAGCGAACATGGGGTGAATAGAGTCATTACATGGGCATGACTGATGTCCACTATAGGGACCAAACCCTTAGAGGGGGTTCCCCATAAAGAGGCTCCCCTTAGAGGGGGCACATCATTGAGAAAAGAGGATAAGGGTGGTGAGGATAAAATAGCAAATGCTTGTTGAGGTTGCATAAAAAAAGACAATGATGTGAAACCCATAGTTCAACTTTTATGGGTATTGTCCCGACCCAGGGTAGGTCAACTGAAGAGTGGGAAAGGACATATGGGGATTCAAGTCGTAGACCTATAGGGTTGGGTTGTGGTTAGAGAGCCTAACCTCCTTATATGGCCAAGAGGGCACCCTAGGTTAGGATCTTCTCTAGAAAGGTAAATTGACTAAATAAATTTAAAGATTGTAGCAACCTTAATTGTCACCTAAAGGGTGGAGAATTAAGGATATAAATTATGAAATTACATATATTGAGTATGATTATTTGAACCCAAGTATGTCATCTCTGAGGAACATGAGGAAAACTCACTAGGGAAGTGGTTGACCAAACCAGGAGGGAAGGTCGCCATGAACCCAATGAGGGGACATAAATTGAATGACGAGCATTATCAGAGATGGAGGAAATTTGGTTTGAAGAATTACATATGAAAATAATATGCACTTGATAAACCCTTGCGAAGTGTAGATCCCTAAGTCAATTCTAAGGTCAAGTATGGAATATTAAAGGTACATAAGACTGACAGAATTAGGGGTTTATTGTTCACTAAATGCATAAGACCATCTAGTCGGGAGGCTATATCTATGTTTGCCCGAGTCCCATGTCTCGTGGTATTGACCACCTTCATGATGTTCATGCAGCCCAATGGGTGAATGTTTGAGTCACTCCCTATATGCATAAGGATGATATCACTCCAAAAGTACTTGTACCCCTAGAGACCCCAAGGAAGTGGGTAAGGATCATAATACATGATGTGCAAATATATAAGATACAAGAGTCATGTAATAATGTAAGGAGTTGTGTACAAACTCAAAAGTGAGAAAGACTTTTGACTTCATGATTCAAACTAAAATGATGTGGAATTAAAAGTATGTATGGTTTAAAGTCATGTTGAGAATGATTCAAACTAAAATGTGAAATTTTGAGATAATGTGTGAATATACCATCTCTGCTCTTGGAATGGGATGAACTTTGTTTTTGGGTTGGCAGTCAAACACTTAACTCATCCTATTATAATTGAGAAAGATGGGGTAGACATATCTCATACTTTAAAAAATGGCGTATGAGAATAAATATCTTAAGTTGAACTTAATGACATGATATAGGGTTTGAGGTGTTATTTGTGGATTTAAGAAATAGCATATCACTTCAATATGTGGTCGGGGGGCTTATCCCCGATCAACTCAACAATCAGGCATCAAACAACAAAGCAGAAAAAACTTAAAAAAGACAAGAGAAATAAATTTGAACCTAGAAAAACATCAAGAAAACAAAAGGATTTAGGAAGATCAACTTACATGGTTTGACAATTCTCATTGAGGAAGATCAGCTTACATGGTTTAATAATTCTCATTGAAGTCACTAGTCCATTACACCTGCCTACAAAATATTAATCTCTCATGAGGATATTAATTTGGCGATCACTAAAAATGATAAAATAGGATAATCTCATAATAACCACCATGTTTTATTCATAAAACAAGGAAAAACAACATATACTTTTAAATCAGGAAAAAAACATGGAAAGATAATTTTTAACTTCATCCAAGGGGGATAATAATAAAGATAGAAAGTAACAAAAAATAAGATTTGGAAATCTTATTATGAACGGGGAAGGTTTAGCACCCCCATCTTGCCCAATAAAATGGTGTTGAACCCTTTTTTAAATTTTCTCCTTAGGATGGTTGCATGTTGGGACGAAATGAAAATAAAGTAGCAAAAATGTGGTAGATAACAGTTTTTTTGGCAGATCTTTGGGAGAGGGGATGGTTGTGGCTTTCCTTTCATTGTCCTAAAGATCCTAGTTTTTAGATGTGGGGTCCTAATCACCTCAGGATCTCCCAAGCGGAGATCCATCCCCGACAGTTAGGACCAATGTGTGGGGAAAAAAGAGACACTATGAAAAGAATTCATCTAAGAGCAAGATTTGATTTTATTTAAGTAGTCAAATTAAGAAATATGAATTAGTCATGTGTTAGTAAAGTCGTTTAGATGGATCGACATATAATCAATTATGAACATATTGAAGTAGTGATGAACATATGAATGTTGTTGAAATCGAGAAGATTATATATGCAATATTACCATTATTTAGCCTAATAGCACTCAAAAAATTGTTGTGATAGAGGAAGGATCCTCTAAGTATGAGGGCAAGGAAAGTAAAGAGAGCAATAGTTGATCCTATGGCTTTAGAAGAATCAAGAAGGGACCTAGAATACAACGTGCAATATCCTCAATTTTAGTTAAGTTGAATTATATGAATGGATTGATTTGTAATTTTCCCTATGGTATTGTTAGTGGAATAATAATTTTAATCATCCTTATGGCATGGGGGATTATGGAACAAGATAAATAGAAGGAATTCATTCATGAAGAAATAATAGTGAATTTTGATATGATAAATGAAATAGTTGTCATGTTTCCAAGGGAAAATAAGATACATGGTGTTTTAGATAATTAAAAGAGTGATCACTTTTTTTAGGGAAGGTAAAATGGAAACTTTTACATCAAAATAGAAGACAAGAGGGCAACAAGATGTGTCGGTAGTCCTTTTTGGATGGCAAAACCAATCCTTTGAAACACTACATCCATACACTTAGGAGCCATAACATTACTATTCGTCACTTTTTGGACCCTCTTTAGAAGCTCCACATCTTCTGGTGCTAAGAATACAAAAGTATCAAATCTAAAAGGGATGAAAGCATGTTGATTCTCAATACACGCTTTCTCATGCTTGACCACTTTAGCTGAAGCAGCTTTGAGGGAAGCATGTCCCACTGTAAAGGCCCCACTCTTCAATCCCACCAGCGGAGAAACTCCTATCAAATCTACACATGCATGTTTCCCTCTAACTCATCCAAAAATTAAAACATCAGCAGGTCTAAGTGTGGATGTCCCCTCTTGTGGATCAGTTAAAAAGTTCACAGGTGCCTCTTTCTTAGCAACAACACTCGCACGTCTGAGTACATCAAATAGAACATTGCTAACAAGATCGTGTCTATACTTAAAACATGTTATCTCCCTGCAATGAAACTGCATGCTCCCCAAAAGTGTCCAAGCATGCCTTATGACAAACTGGACATATCTCATCGGCTGGAAATGAAGTAATCATGAGATGATATCTGAGGATACTACGGTACTCCACTGGTGACATGTGCAGACCAAGTCCATCAATAAGAATAGCAAGGAGAAAATCTTGAGCATGATCAGCTTGAAGACACCCAAAAACTACCTTCTGTCTAATGATTATGTCAAACTTAACCTCCATGTCCTCAATTATTTATGAATAAGAGCATGAGCCAAAGCATTTTGGGCCTTTGGGGGGACGGTGTCTTTTCTAGAAAAACAACTGAGGTCGAAGGAGGGAACTGTGACACGAAGATGATCTAGAGCATAATCAAAGTCAAAGTCCATACTGTGAATATCGCTATCTCACAAGATATGATCCTGAAGAACCCAAGATTGGGCCCTAGATGCCACAAAAGTGTACGAGGAAGCCTCAACTGATGAATATAGTCCCAATCCACCAAGTTGAATGGGCGATGAAACCACCCTCCATTGGAGGTCTCCAAAAAAGGGACCTCCACAAACTACAATGTCTTCAATAGACCCTCTTAAGCCTCTGTCAAACAATATGGTTGTCTTCTCCATGTACATAGGTTGACAAGTCCTCAAGCCAAATAAAATTTTTGCAATGCCTATACACGGTCGAAGTAAAAGAAGATCACTCTGGGGATCACCCAACTGAGGTAGAAGATGCATCAACTTCACAGCCTTAGAAAACCCTCTCCATAGCCAAAACCTCAATAAAAATTTCTATATCTACTAACAGCTCCTCCAAGCAACTTCACCCCTAACAAAGGTCTTCTAATATCTGCCAGAATCAACTCTTTGTGAAGCTCCCTACCATCATATGTACACCATAAAAGCTCAATTTTATGAATATTTAAAATCAGACCCAAATTTGCTCCACGGTGTTGAATGATACTCAGAACCTTGGCCACCTCCTTTGTGTCCCCAATGACGGTTCCATCATCAAGATACCATGCATGAAGAAGAAGCTTGCAGTTATCCCCGATATGATGGATAAGTGGATGTTGTACAAGGGAAAAAGAAGTGGGCAGAAAGGATCACCTTGTTGTACCCTAGTGGCTGACCAGATATGTTTGTCCCCAAGGTATAGCCTTGCTTCTTGGCCATACAAGAACTCCACCCATAAAGAAATAGATGTACATCTCACCCTCACCTTGCACAGTA
Organism: Alisma plantago-aquatica; assembly: GCA_963693085.1. Classification (NCBI taxonomy): domain Eukaryota; kingdom Viridiplantae; phylum Streptophyta; class Magnoliopsida; order Alismatales; family Alismataceae; genus Alisma; species Alisma plantago-aquatica. The sequence goes on along the minus strand of OY856411.1, from coordinate 717,868,202 downwards.
AGGCAGACCTATCAACCAGATTGAAGGCATTAGAGAAATTCACTGTGAGCATGGATAGAGAACCATCACTATGTTGCCCGTTCAACACTCTGTTGACACTGTGAAAAATTTCCTCTGCCCCACCAGATACACCCACTCCAAATTGGAAGTCATTAAGATACTTTGTCATATCTTTACTCACTCCTTCCATAGAAACTTTGGACACTAGGCACCTCCACATAGTGCAAACTATGATGGGGTGTATGTCGTTGTCTGGTTTAACTAGTGGGGTAAGTGGTGCATATGCTACAAACTCTGCCATTATTGGAAACACAATGTTTGGGGCATCAAACAAGAATAAATCGGTCTAACTTTTGGTATACTTGAAAATAATAATGAAAAGAAGAGAATTCTAGAATTTAAAACAAAAACACTTTCCATATGGTATGAATAATTCATTCAAGGATATGCTAAAAGGACAAGATTCGTTCACTTAACTTATTACAATGACTCTCAAAAGTTAGATATAAGTTGGGAAGGACCTCAATGGATTGCCTTTCAGGTTTCATAGAAAAAGGTGTTTCCTTTTGGTCTATAGAAAATAGTGAAGGAAGAGGAGGATTTTTGCAATAATTATATGTTTTGCTAATTGGGAAGCCTATTTTATGACCCAAACTTTAGAGCACACCCACTCAATGTGTCACGTTGCTTGTGGTCGTCACATTGGATATCAAAAATGTCGCGATTATCTCCTACCTTGCGCCTGATCAGGAAAGAAGAGCAACGGTAACATGAATCCCTTTTTGTCTCTCTCCAAACTACCTCCACCCTTTCCCATGAGACAAGGTCCTACATATTTGTGAGAAAGGGTTGAATCTAGTGAGCCACTAATGAGTGGATATGTCGCCATATTTGGAGAATTCCCAAATCCTTCTTAAACCAAGACTCTAGGACTATGTGGGAACCATGGTACCCTTGCCTCCCATGCCTATATAAGGCATTATGAAGTTTACCCATCAAACACAGAACAACCATATCCTCTCAATTGCTTCGAGACCCTTTGTGAGTGTCACTAAGATTCGACATTAGCGTTCACCATGAACTTGTAACTCAGAACTCATCCAGCCAATTCCTTGCCGCTAGGGATTCCTGGGGTGGCCACGAAGGATGGCCAACCCCTTAGCATGGGTTGAGGGAAACTTAACTACGGTAACCACTAGCACGCCTTTTATCCACAAAGCTTCTCACTGGAGGATGGACTCTAACCATCGTAAGATCTCCTAGAGTGTGGAAAAGATCCCTGAGTGATCCAACATCATGAGCAGGACCATGACTCGCCAATCTGGTAGGTATTCCTCTACCTTTAACTTTCTAATTCTTTCTGGTGTAGATCGATCTTGGAACCCCATATGTGAACATTTCATGTGACCCTGAGAGGTGTGGTGAGTTTTTTGAGGGCTCGCAAAGATGGTGTGGCCCTTCAGAGGAGTACATAAATCCTTGGGTGATAGTCAACCAAGGAGTTGACATATGGGTTGCTTTCTCATGGCGTGAGCAAGAAAGGGATGAATCCCCTTGTAGAATGGCGCTTATATCCTCAAATTGTGTGACAAACAATGTCATTGTGCATGGGTAGAACAGTAATCCTACCCTAATTCTAAAGAGTCGGTCATGTCGAGTAAGGACCAAGGCAACATGAGATGATTGGTTGTTCTACATCACGTATAAAATGGGATAACTATGGATAATGCCAACATGGCATGCTTCCATTAGTCCAGAGGAGTTTATCTTGCAATAATCATAACAAAATATTGGTAACTCAAAAAAATAGCTAGAGTATATATTATATTGATTAGAAATATGAGAGGAATACAAATAAAATGGTTTTATACTCTATATCTAAGCCCAATTTCAAAAGTTCCACAAATAGATGTTTCGTAAGTGAGTAGTAGATTAAAACCCTAGAATTCGTTATTAAAATGTTGAAAATGTCAAAAGCCTTTCTTTTGTGATATTACCTGATCTTGTAGAGTATAATGATAATAAATATGATAATGGTAATGATGATAAGATGTTTGGGGTTTCTAAGGTGGATAATCAGTAAATGTGTTAAGGTGGTGTTTAAAGCATAACAACCCTAGTTTTTTTATGAATAGGGTGTTAATCATGTTACATACACTTCATTGAGATGTAATCTGACATTGTTGAACATAATGGTAATTTAACATGATTATGATCATAATAATGATACTTAGGGTCCCTAATATGAATAATCATGCATATGAAGTAATTAGGGTTCAATATCATATCTTTAATGTCATTAAGGAACATAATTGAATCTAGTGCTCATGGTAAAATTGTATGGTAGATTTGATAATCATGGCAACACCTAATATGAATTAGAGCTCTTAAATCATTAAAATGGTAACCATGGGAGTTAGGGTTTTGAAGCATAACCCTAATGGTAACTCGGTGTAAAGAAAACCTAAACCCTAGATTAGGGCCTAAGTAGGGTTTAATATAATTAATGTGGTGGTGACACTTTAGGATTTATATATATGTAGATTAAATGATTGGATTCCTCTATGATTTCTTGATTGGATTGATTGAATCTACTTAAAGTATAATTGCATAATCTTCCTGGCTCACCATCGAGGTACATGGTTATGCTTATGATCATTAGCTTCACGTGCACCAGGAAGGCTTCCCCTTCGCCTGAATCTAGGGATGTATGGACTCCACAGTAATGTGATATTCCTACCTCCCTAATCTCTTTCTCCAGTGTACCTCACTCTTATCTGAGGATCCCTCTGTCATCATCTCATCCTCCCATGCTTAGAGATCCCAAACGAGATGGGTTTATGTGACGTAGAGCCCTCGGTCGACAAGAGCCATCTTCGATCCCTTGTTTCCCCCTGGGGTTGGGACTCTCAGTCACACCAGGGCATAAATCCTATATATAATTGCCCATGAACCATCCTCAAATCCACAAAAACCTTCTCTGTTAGTTAGTTTGGTCGTTATCACCCTGCACCCATATCTCCCTTCTCTACCTCACAACTCTAGCAAGGTTGAGTTCGTCGGCGTGCGTTTGACCTCCGCAGTGAACCTCAGTGTTTGGCATAGTCTTTGTGTGGCATGGTGAAGCTTCTGATAGCATCAATTTCTTCAGCAGAGGTGCGAGCAAGATATCCTTTTTTTCAGTTGATGCTCCGGTTCAATTCACATTTTCCCGGCCCTACTTCATTATGCTTTCTTTGTGTTTTACTTCATTGGGCAATAGATGAACAAGACAAAGTTCCATTTTGTTTTGATTTCACTCTTGTGATGGTTCCAAGTCAAAGCTTTTTCTTCTTTCCATGGCGGAAGCTCCTCCAGTCACCTTGCGGCTACACCATAGGCGTGTCGAGACCAAGATATGGGGTCTCTGAGTCAAGAAAGGGATGATGGAGATGTCCAACACCTTTTTTCTCAATGATAAGGGCATCAATTCAGGTTTTGATCCAAGAATTTTCTTTGACTTCCTCCTTGTTCATGCTGATCAAAGAAGTAGGTTTAGTGGCTTGGAATTTCCAGTTTTTCCCTAGATCCTTTAATATGCTTGTCATGCCCATATGGGTATATCAGTTATTTGGTCACCCCAAATTTGTTGATCGTGAGTTTTGGTTGGGATTTGAACTGAGTCACATAGTTGTGCGCCATTGGTCCGGGTAGGCAAGCAACTTCTTCCCAGATAGCTTTGCCAACATGGATTTATATTGCCTTGTGATTGGTTGATCTATGTAAATTCACAGAAATTGATTGGATGATTAAAAAAATACATATAAACAGTCATTGGAAAGGATTTTTGAAGAGGAATCTGTTTTTAGTGTTTTCAAACCCTAGTTTTACAAGATCAAATCTTGTTTCTTTAAAGGACACAAATTAGGGTTTAGGATGCATTAGTGATGATAATTAATAGAAATCATGTAATTTTAGGAACATATGATTCGATCAAGATCGGGGATACTAAGTTAGGATCTACCTTGCTCCAGGTAAGCGGGTCATGCCACTATGCATAAGTACATTGGATGAGTCGCATGTTAAATATGATTTAAGATTATGCTTTGAAATTCGAGTTGATGAATGAAATTAAGATAATGATGATGCCTCATATCATATTATTGCATGTTGTTTGCTATAATCATAAAGTCCTATGCTTATACCTAATGTTCATTAGTTTAATTCTATGATCATGTAATGATTAAGATATTGAAGAAAGAATCATGTAACTCATGTAATGTTAATGTAAAGAATAATAGGGAGAAATCCCATGTTGATTAAGATAATGCATCTAAGTTGTGAATTGTTTCTCTTTATGTTATTTTTTCTTTATGGCATTGATAAATACTTTAGTGCAACTAAGATGAGCCTTAACCGGCCTTATGAGAACTTTCGTGCAATTATTGGATGAGGACAATTTACACTGGTGGCAAGATAAGAACAAGGATGTTAATGATGAAGATAAGAGAATTAAGTAACTTACTATATGTTTTTCACAACGACGGACCTTTATGGTCGTTATGGGCTTCCTAGCAATGATGGGCTTTCTGAGCATGATGTGCCCATGTGGGTAGTTGTGTAAAGAATGCACATAGTAATGTTCTTAATTCATTGATGTAATGAAAGTTAAAGTATAATGATAATTCTTAATGATAAGTCATGTCAAGTTTATTTCAGTTCAAATATATATGTTTACTATTCAGTTATTATAACATGCAAAGTGACGCTTATGTTGTTGCTTTGTTTCGCATGGCCATGGGATGAGATGTCCCTAGATCAAGGAGCTAGAGGGAATTGAAGCGAGCCATTCAAGTGTAGATGACATCAAGGAGACTTTATCTTGGTGGGGTTTCATCTGCCACTCCATAGATTATCTAGTCTATTATATTTCATGCTTTAGATTTTCTTAGCCTACATGTATTAGGTTTGAAATCAAGATGAGACAGTTTATTTTTTTCCCTTTCAAAGAACAATGTATGAATCTGTAGTTTGAGTTAATGCATGGTGTTTCATTTATCTTGTTGCAATGCTTATCATGTTTTGTAATGTTCTTTCAAGCCAAGTGACCCATGTTATGGACAACATAAGGTTTGCTTCTGATGTCATGTATGTTCTTGGAGGGGCGTTACAATATGGTATCAGAGTAATGAGTAGATGGACACTAAGCTAAAGGTTCACATGTTCTAACCCTAGGTATACCTTTTTTTAGATGGCTCCTAAGAAATCTAATCAGGGAAAGGATAAGGAAGACGGTGCTAGCTCTCCTAGTGAGAGAAGTGGACCAAGGAGGAACCCTAAGGCACCCTTGGAGGACTTAGTCCAATTGCTCACCAATGCCCTAGGACAAGTACAACATCAACTCAAACACCACAAACTGGCCTTGGTGGACTTCTTGAAGATCAGACCCGACTCCTTTGCTGGGGAAGGAGAGGATGATATCATCACCAAGGGAGAAGAATGGATTATGAGCATGGAGAATTGTTATCATGACCTGGACTGCCCTCAACAGTCTAGGGTTTGCTTTGCAACCCACATGTTGAAGGGAGCAGCCCGTACATGGTGGGAGAACCTCGTCAACTCAAGAGAGGCTAATGTACTTGTACTCACATGGGAAGGATTTGTTGAAGCCTTCCAGGAGCACTATGTGTTTGAAGCCACGATAGAGAAGAAGGAGTTAGAGTTTTCCATACTAGGTCAGGTCGGTGACATGACGGTGATCAATTATACAACGAAGTTCAGGATCCTGTATAATTACGGTTATGATTATGATGAGCAACGTAGGACAAAGAAGTTCATCTGAGGACTCAAGCCCGACCTAAGCTTTGCCCTATCAGGACGAGGGCACAGAACCCTTCAGGCTGCTTTAGATGCCGCCCTAGAGCTAGAAGACCACCCCAAAAGGTCTTACAAGAAGGAAGGTCCTTAAAAGAACAACCAGCATCAACATCAACCTCCCAACAATAAGAGGAAGGCTCCTGAGGTTGAATCCCCTATTCCCCAAGAGAAAACACAATGCCTGACTTGTAAGAGGGTCCATGGAGAGCCGTGTAGGTTTGGTACTGGATTATGCTATCATGTGGAGATCCTGGACACATAAAGCTAGATTTCCCTAAGATATAGAGGAAGGAAGCCAAAAACCAGAACCCAACTCCTAAGAGATAGACGAGAATTTTGCAATGAACATGGAGGAGTAAAATGACCAAGGTATGGTTTAAGATTGTCACCTTTAGACTATGACTTTATCCTTAGGCCATATATGTGTATAGTCATGAGCTTTTGAATAATATATTATGATGTTATGGAAATATGGAAAACCCTAAGGTGGGTAGTGGTCTAAAAAAATTCTGAGGACAAAATTTATTTAAGGTGTGTAGAATTTCTATATCCTCAAAATCTTAAATTTGTCAATGATCCTCAATCTGAAACCCTAATTTGAAAATTAATGATTTCATCTATCAAATAGAATCTATTGTGACCTATCAATCTCAAATATAATGAATTATTCACTTAACCTCAAATTTTGGCTCAACCAACTCATTGAGCAAAAGATAATTCCCTTAATTCCATATTTTTAATACATGTACACTAAGATAATGACCTATACAAAATTCATGGACACAAGATCATTAAAACCTAAATCTAATCAGATAGGAAGATTTTAGACCTCTTAGTCTACCTATGGTTCAAATTTGAGGTTAATAGGACTTCGTTTGACACCCTAACTTGTTTATAGAAGATTTATATAGTTGATAATCGAGATTAATAATATTTCCATAACCAGGCTAAAGTCCCACTTTTATTATCATGTCATGCGACTGAGTCGGTTTGGACTCAGAGTCAGTCACGCACTGGAAAGGCTTCCCCTTTGTTGGAGTCTAGGGATGTATGGACTCCACAATAATGTGATATTCCTACCTCCCTTATCTCTTTCTCTAGTGTACCTCACTCCAATTTGAGGATCCCTCTACCATTCCCTCATCCTCCTGTGCTCAAAGATCTCAAAGGCGGTGGGATTTTTTGAGGCAAAGCCCCCAGTCAAAAAGAGCCCTTTTGCTGTCCCCTATTCCCCCTAGGGTTGGGACTCTCGGTCACGCAAAGGCATAAAGCCTATATATAATCACCCATGAACCATCCTCGAACGCACAGAAACCTGCTCTATTAGTTAGTTTGGTCACTATCGCCTTGCATCCATCTCTCCCTTCTCTACCTCACGACTCCTACAAGGCTGAGTTTGTTATGGTGCATTTGACTGCCGCACTAAACCCTGACATTTGGCATCGTCTTTGTGTGGCGTGGTGAAGCTTCTGACATTGTCAAATTCTTCAGTAGAGGTGCGAGCAAGATTTCCCTATTTTTTCTTCAGTTGATGCTCTGGTTCAATTCACTTGTTCCCGATCCTACTTCCATCTACTTTCTCTGTGTTTTACTTCATTGGACAATAGATGAACAACACAAAGTTATGTTTGTTTTGATTTCACTCTTGCAATGGTTTCGGTCGGAGTTTCTCCTTCCTGCCATGATGGAATTAAGCTGATTCTAACCACCTTGCGGTTGCGCCATAGGCGCGTTGAGACCATGATATGGGGTCTCTGAGTCTGAAAAGGGATGACAAAGATACCCAACACCTTTATTCTCAATGATAAGGGCATCGATTTGGTTTTTGATCCAAGAATGTTGGTTGACTTCCTCCTTGTTCCTGTTGATCGAAGAAGCAGCTTCTCCCCTGATCCTTTAATATGCTTGTCACACCCATATGGGCATATCAGTGATTTAGTTGCCCCTTATTTGTTGATTGCGAGTTTTTATTGGGAGCTAAATCGGGCCATGTAGTTGTGCGCCATTGTTCCAGGTAGGCAAGCGGCTTCTTCCTAGATAGATTTGCCAACGTGGATTTATACTACCTTCTGATTGGTTGATCTTTTTCAATTCACAGTAATTGATTAGAAGATTAAAAAATATGTATAAATAGCCTTTGGAAAGAATTTTTGAAGAGGAGCCTATTTTCAGTGTTTTCAAACCCTAGTTCTACAAGATCAGACCTTAATTTCTTAAAGGACTCAAATTAGGGTTTAGGATGCATTAATGATGATCATGAATAGAAATCATGTAATTTCAGGAACATAGGATTCGATCAAGATCAGGGATACTATGTAGGATCTACCTTGTTGCAGGTAAGCGGGTTATGTCGTTATGCATAAGTACATTGGATGAATTGCATGTTAAATATGATTTAAGATTGTGCTTTGAATTTCAAGTTGATGAATGAAATTAAGATAATGATGATGTCTCATATCATATCATTGCATGTTCTTTGCTATAATCATAAAGTCCTATGCTTATCACTGATGTTCATTAGTTTAATTCTATGATCATGTAATGATTAAGAAATTGAAGAAAGAATCTTGTAAATCATGTAATGTTAATGTCAAGAATAAGAGGGAGAATCCCATGATGATTAAGATAATGCACTTAAGTTTTGAATTGTTCCTCTTTATGTTATTTTGCCTTTATGGCATTGATGAGCACTTTGGTGCAACTAAGATGAGCCTTAACCGACCTGATAAGCACTTTGGTGCAATTGTTGGATGAGGACAATTTACATTTATGGCAAGATAAAAACAATTATCTTAATGATGAAGATCAGAGAATTAAGTAACTTATTATATGTTTCTCACAATGATGGACCTTTATGGTCGTTATGGGCTTCCTAGCAATGATGGGCTTTTCGAGCATGATGTGCCCCATATGGGCAGTTATATAAAGAATGCATATAGTAGTGTTCTTAATTCCTTGATGTAATGAAAGCTAAAGTGTAATGATAATCCTTAATGATTTTTTTTAGGGAAAAAAATAATCCTTAATGATAATTCATGTCATGTTTATTTCAGTTCAAGTATATATGCTTACTATTCAGTTCTTATAACATGCTTAGTGTTTCTTACTTACGTTGTTTCTTTGTTTTGCATGGTCGTGGGACAAGATGTCCCTAGATCAAGGAGAAAGAGGTAATTGAAGCAACCCCTTCAAGTGTAGCTGACATCAAGGAGACTTTAGCTTGGTGGGATGCCATCTACCACTCCATAGATTATCTAGTCTAGTTTATTTCATGCTTTATATTTGCTTAGCCTGCATCTATTAGGTTTGAAATCAAGATGAGACAGTTTATGTTTTTCCCTTTCAAATAACAATACATGGTGTTTCATTTGTCTTTTTGGAATTCTTATCATGTTTTGTAATTTTCCTCCAAGCCAAGTGACCCATGTTATGGACAACACATGGTTTGCTTTCGTTGTCTATATGTGCTTGGAGGGGTGTTACATGTAGATTAAATGATCAGATTCCTCTACGCTTGCTTGATTGGATTGATTGAATCTACTTGAAGTATAATTGCATAATCCGCATGGCTCGCCGTCGAGGTACATGGTTATGCTTATGACTACCCGCATTAGTTTGTTGGTGTTTTTTAAGATTTTCTTGAGGATTGAACAACTAAAGTGTTGGATGTTTATTTACATTTTGTTCAATTATAAAGCCACTATGAGTATCACAGAAATAAAGAATATGTGAAGAAAATGATAGTTCCTATTTGCAAGTATTTGATGGAATATATGTTGTTAGTTTACTTGCACACTTTCTAATGCACCCCGGTACACTGTATATTTCGATATGTTGATCCGTTCTTTTGGTTTCACGCCATTTAAATGCATACTAGATGAGATGAAATCAAGATATATGGATAGAAAAATTACTTCTAGATATTAAAGTTAACTTGTAATGAGGTTTATCTATATACTTCTTCTCATATGTACAATTCTGATGATGGAAAGTTATGTAAGTTATAGAGGAATATCTTGTAAACAATATATTTGAATTAATGGAAATTATTTAGTGTTATTTATTATTTGTTATATTTGGATCCTTAGGAAAATTTTAGGTAATGGCTCTCACCTTTTTGGCCTTCCTTAATTGGAGGTCGTTGAAAAGTGAGGTCGTTACACAATGGGTATGGGGGTTTATTTATATGGTAGAATTAGGTTTCAGGGGTTTTCAGATGGAATATTACGGAGTGGCGGTAGATTGTGGCAATGTGCCATGGGGGACATATCCAGGTATTGCGTCAATCTGCCAAGTGTCACAAAATATATTGTTGTGGTCTGTTGGGTGTTCCCGAGCAAGATAAAGGTTGGCTTTTTTGTTCTAATTTTTTTATATTTCATGAACATTTTGGAGAAGTTTGGATATAATCAATAGAAAGTGATATATGGATTTTGTGAATAGACTTTAATTTAGGTTTATTCTTTATTATCATCAGAAGAAGAAGAAAAATATGGATCTTGTAAGGATAAGCAAATTGATAACCCACTAGAGAAGAAAAAAAAAGAATATTTATAGGGATAATCCTATCGGGAAATTTATGAAAAAGTCTTATATAGAAGGTAAACGTGTATGGAAAATTACACTATAGTTCAAAGAAGAGCACCTTTTTCACAAAAACCCCCAAATTGGGTGAAAATGAATAGATTAAATACATGGAATAATAAAGAAAATTGTGGGAAATGAAATGAACTCCGTCATTATCTAGAGGATGAACAATATCATGAATTTTTGTTGAGTGAGAAAAAATAGGTCTGGACACATGGTCACCAGAATAACCTCTCATATAATGTGTTATCGTTCCTCATGTAAAAAAATGATGGAAGATATTAAACCCTAGAGAAAGGAAGTCAAGTAATTGATCAGGATAGGATTCGCCTTGAGTAATTGGATCCTATGAGGCTCATCCTTAATATCTCTTGCGATAACAATTATTTTTAAGGGAAGATTAGAATAGGATGGTCATATACCTTAATAAATGTACTCCTCTGAGTACAAAGGAGGTATGATGCCAAAGATCTCAACTGAGCTAGCATATTGATGTGTGATAAGGCGCTCTAGTAGGATTTTCTTAATGTAGAATTATATTATGTCTGACAACATGTGGGATATAGTACTTGTAAAGCTAATAGCTTTTCCCTCCACCTTTAAAATACTTTGTTTCTTATAAGGAGAGAAGGATGTGGGAACATGGATTTTTCATTAAAGTCTAGTAATTTTTAGTTTTAAATTAATCAAAGACTGTTGTGTTTTATTTTGTGGAAATGACTGAAAGATTTGGATAGTGGACAGCATAAAATGAAAGGGTTTTGCATGTTGAGGTTTATCATTTCAGGGGAATAGTAAAGTTGTGCGTCGAAACATGGTTGAAGTGTGATTTTTATAGGTCAATTCAGAAGATATAGAACATGATATGTAATGATGGTGATGGATTTGTAAAAAATGGTTGTTATATCGTGATGCAAAGATTAGAAGTCAAGATTAGAATAGCCTCGTCGTGGGCCAAATCGAGAAAGCTACGCCCCTTCCTACCAAGAATAGCCTTGTCCAGGCTCCATTTGGCGCAGCTAGCCGAAGAGGCTCAGCAAAGGATTGACCCAGGAAAAGTGGACCCGACCACATCCACTGAGCCACCTGGTGTGCCTAGTGTCTAGAATGACATGTTGCACAATCTGAGGGCTCCAAAACATTGACAGCCAAAACTAATGTTGAAGGTCAGTCTTCCAAAAAAACTTAGAAGTTACTAGAATTATTTTTATGGTGAAGCTATATATCAATTTGATTAAACTATTTTTTTCATTTACATAATTGGGGTTTCCATTAATTTTAGAAAGAAGTTATAATCAGGAGATAAACATATGGTTGTTAGGTTCTACACATTTAAGTATCTTTTGAATGACATACCAATTTGTGTTTGGCCCAACATGTTTAGTTGAATAAATTTAGGAAATCATTGGTAGACTACAATATCGTTAATATATATATATATATATATATATATATATATATATATATATATATAATTTTAACTAGAAAAATGAGTAGGTACCAAAAAATAGTAGTCTGCTATCTAATTTTGTTCCTATTACAAAAAACCTTGGGTTCCCCTTTAATTGATCCTATTTCTAAAAATCCTAAAAACAAAAGTAGTATGATAGTTATATCCCCTAAATTTTGTACATAATATTGATATCAAGCATATGTCAATAAGATTATTTTTTATGACAATGATACTCCCTTTAATTAGTAATAAGTGAATAATGTTTTAAGATGAAGAAACTTAGGATTTTGGATGACTCTAGGGTTTCTACCCAAAGTTGGGGTTGAAATGATACAAACCCTAGAACTCATCTAAACCTAGTCCTTCCCCTTTTTATTCCTAGGACCCTTGTTAAAACACTAGGGGAGGTTGTTGGAATAGTTTTGAAACACTTTAAGTGTTGTATGATTATTTTTGAGTTAAAATCTTGGGTTGATATTGCTTGGACATCTCATACTTTTTGAACAATGTATGTGAGTTATTTATTGTAACATCCCTGACCTAGGTTATGCCTTAACCCTAGAAGTTTTGCTTAAGTAAGTCATTTAGATTCTTTTCTTTATATTTTGAAAGTAATTAAAACTAAAGGAGAGGTTATGTTTCAATTTTGGTCCTATTAGAATAATGTTGAAGTAATATTTTCTTGTTTTGGACTAAAGTGCAATTTACCCAGTTTGAGGGGTTACTTTGCAAATGTTACATGATAAATGTTCCTCAAGTGTTATAGCATCGTAAGAATGAGAATTATGCTAAGGTATGGCTTCCACAAGCCTAAGTTCCAAAAATGAGCTTGTTTGAATAATGTTGTGCATTGAATGCTAGTTTTGGTGTAATTTGCAAATTACCCAAAATCTAGGGTTGGATATATAAAATACCACCCCTATTATGTCCCTACTGTTTCTTGGTATTATTTAAAGAAAATAAAAAGAAAGGGGCGTCTTGTTTAAACTACTTTGGAGGAGAGATAATCTTGATAATAAAATAATCAAGATTTAAGCATAATTGAAACCCTAATTTATTTTGTAGCAAAAATAAATATATTAATTGAAGTGCCCATAAACTAAAAAGGCTGTAGTTGAAATCCTACAGTGCAAGGACGTTCAAATGCCTTGAGTTGTACCGAAATATCCTAAATAGGTGAAGAAACCCACTCACGTTTGTTAATTAAAAAGTAATGTCCACTAAAAATGGATAATAGTATTATATGATTAAGGTGCTTAAAGTGATTGCTTTTAATTCAAGGATAAACGAGAGGATTTTGAGGATGAAGGGAGTTGTCTTCAGAGGCAAGGAAGGGAGGGGGCATGTGGCAAGAAAGTGGATGGATTTTCTCCTACTTTCTCTCTCCTAGAAAATCAATCACATATATTCGATTTTCTCCTTACTTGAAAGGCCATTTTGCAAACCAATTTCTTTATTTTGCTTTGTCTGACGACCAAGGAGCTTAGGAGCAGGAGGAAAACGTTCCCCAAGCTGAAGGTAAGCTCCATGATCATCTTCAACCTTGATTTGATGGTTGAAATCGGATTTCAACGTTGATTTTCTTCTCTTTTCTATCCAATACTCAACCTTGGCTATCATTTGCATACAAAAAGTTGGAAACGAGCCTTGGATAGTTGAAGGAGCTTCTTTCACCATTATAGACGTGAAGCTTGAATCTTTGAAGCTACTTTGAAGGCAGGTTATATAACTTGAACCCATTAATGTTGTTATTGAATTCAATTTCTCATCACATGTTGATCCTTTATTTCTTCTTGAATAATTGCTAATTTTTTCATATATATGGCAATAGAAATCGGAGGTCTGAAGCTTGATGATGATGACATCATCTTAGCACACACCTCAAGAAAATAACATGAGCAAACGGTTTTGCTTTGTTTTGGTCAAACGGTTTCCAAACTGTTTTAGACCAAACGGTTTCAAAACCGATTGGAGGGCAAACGGTTTCAAACCGTTAGAAGACTAAATGGTTTCAATAGGTTCAAGGATTGATTGGTCTTATGACCTAATGACTTCAAATAATCGAATTCAATTGATTTCATAACCCTAGCTTAATTGGATTCCAAAACCCTAGATCAATTGATGTCAAAACCCTAATTTTTGGTCCAAACGGTTTCAATTCTGACTTGTCCAAACGGTTTCAAACCGTTTGAGGACTAAACGGTCTCAAACTGTTTGGAGTTAATTAATATTTAAATCAAACAATCTCAAATTGTTTAGGGTTGATCAATCTTCAAGACCGTTTAAGGTCTAACGGTCTTCAGACCGTTTGGAGAATTGGATCAAGACCATTTGATGGTCTAACGGTCTCAGACCATTTGAAAGATTTAGGGTAAGACCGTTTAGGGTCTAATGGTCTTCATATCGTTTAAGGATGTTGAGGTCAAGACCGTTTGGAGGTCAAGCACCTCAAGACCGTTTGGAGGTACAAAAGGTTCAAGACCGTTTGGAGGTACAAAAGGTTCAAGACCGTTTGGAGATTCAATTGAACCAAGACCGTTTAAGGTCTAACGGTCTTCAAGACCGTTTGAAGGTCAAGTGACCTCAAGACCGTTTGAAGGTCAAGTGACCTCAAGACCGTTTGAAGGGTCAATTGGTCCAAGACCGTTTGAAGGATCAATTGGTCCAAGACCGTTTGAAGGTATAATTGATTCAAACTATGTAAGTACTAAAACCCCTTAAGTGGTTAAAGAGTATCTCAAGGGTGATTTCAAATGGAAGCACCTCTAAAGTGCTTAGGTGATTAGTATAATTAGAGTGATTATCACTTGATGCATATGAAAGTAATAAATTTAAATACTATGATGAGCATAGGTGCATGTACTTAGAGAAAGGTTAAGTCAACGTAATAAGGTATGATGATGATGTGTGTTCCTAGCACATGGAATAATGACAAGTATGATTCAATACTTAAATAATGCTATGTTCTCCAAGATATGTGGAAACACTGATTTAGGGTTTGGATTAGTGAGGTAATCATAAAACCCTAATCAATGGAGAATGGAAACCCTAATCAACAAGGGAAATTACAATACATAAATTTAATTGAATACTTATGAAGGTATTATGTAATTCTAGAACATGTAGAACAAGGAGTTAGGTTTTGGATATTAATTATAATATCAATGCATTCTCCAAGATGCATGGAGTCTTGAATTAGGATATTGATCTTTGATAATGTGATCATGAAACCCTAATTGAGAAAGATGAGAAACCCTAATCTTGGGTAATGGGTTAAGAAACCCTAATTGAAATGTTATATAAAACCCTAATATAGGGTAAAGTTATGTAAAACCCTAATATAGGGTAAAGTTATGTAAAACCCTAATATAGGGTAAAGTTATGTAAAACCCTAATATAGGGTGAGGTAATGTGAAACCCTAATTTAGGGTGAGGTTAAGTGAAACCCTAAGTGATAAAAATGGGAAACCCTAACCCTAATTTTGGGGTATGGGTTGAGAAACCCTAATACAGGGTGATGTTATGTGAAACCCTAATACAGGGTGATGCTATGAGAAACCCTAATACAGGGTGATGTTATGTGAAACCCTAATACATGGTGATGCTATGAGAAACCCTAATATAGGGTGATGTTATGTGAAACCCTAATACAGGGTGATGCTATGAGAAACCCTAATACAGGGTGATGTTATGTGAAACCCTAATACATGGTGATGCTATGAGAAACCCTAATATAGGGTGATGTTATGTGAAACCCTAATACAGGGTGATGCTATGAGAAACCCTAATACAAGGTGATGTTATGTGAAACCCTAATACAGGGTGATATTTTGTGAAACCCTAATACAGGGTGATTCTATGTGAAACCCTAATACAGGGTGATGATATGTGAAACCCTAATACATGGTGATGCTATGAGAAACCCTAATACAGGGTGATGTTATGTGAAAACCTAATACAGGGTGATGTTATATGAAACCCTAATTGATAAAGATGGGAAATCCTAACCCTAATGAGGGAATAGTGATGTTATTCTTTTATTTCATAATGTTGATGTGTAATTGATATGGTTGTTATCAAGTATACTAACCATGCAGGTATCATGAGATGATGAAGATAATCATGTATGAGTTGTGATGTGTAATGGCCTTGTCAGCCATGTGATAATTTGTTACCTAGTAAGAGGTGACAAGATGAAATGGCCTTGTGAGCCATGTGATAATTTGTTACCTAGTGAGAGGTGACAAGATGTAATGGCCTTGTGAGCCATGTGATAATTTGTTGCTTAGTGAGAAGTGACAAGATACTTAATAGGCCTTGTGAGCCATGTGAGGTGCTTGTGTAACAAGTATCCTGGATACCTTGGTCAGATGACCTGGAGGTAATAGTTACCTGATAAGTGGTAACCATGTTCAGTGATGAACTAAGGGTTTGAATACCCAGATTCAGTAAACATTATGATGGTGTTGCTGAGGGATGTGAATTCCCAGTAATGAGATAAGGGATTGAGATCCCAATGTTTTATAAAGTTTTGAAAGGTACTTGATAGATGTATTACACTTTCCCTTGTAGCATTTGTCATAATAATTTATGTTTGAAAACTTGATTGATGCTAAAAGAATATGGTAATACACTTAATTAATCAAGTGGAATCTTATCATGTAGTTCCCTGACCATAGATCCATCAACGTCAGGATTTGCTGAATGGTGAAACGGGTTGCTCTGCGGCATAACCCAGAGGGCATATTTTTGAATATGTGGGGGTGATGGGCGCGAATATCCTTACGCCCTAATGTGGGGTTGACGTGAGATAAACACAAGATCTCTCAATCCTTCATTATATGTGTCGGGATGGATGTATCATGAATCTCCCGATGATGATTAATGCCGGATCAATGTGAGATAAACATGAAATCTCTCGATTGCGAAGAGAGTGCAGCCGCCGCTGTAGCTCTATAGCAAAGTTGCCAGTATACCCTGGAAAGGTATTTAGCAGAGACACTAGATGTCTTGCATGTGGTCTCGTACTGACCGAGACAGATGAGGTCATGGACTCTGATTCTTCCATTGACCTAGGTATGGAACTGATGCTTTACACTGTCGTGGTCGGTTGGAGTATGAGCGGTATACCTCATCTCCTCAGGGCATAAGTGTGATTGTAAAATGTAATCAGTCGTGTAGCATATTTTCTTAAGGATGAATTACGAAAATCATTGGTTGATGTTACATTGCTTATGGTATCCTAAATGGATAGATATTATACATATTCTTCATATTCCTTATTAAAATAAATAGATGATTTCCTGCTTTATCATTCATAGCTGAATGCTTTAAAAAGATGATATTGCTCTATTCTGCTTAATAATGATTGAATCCTGCTTTTCAAATGAGATTCCTCTGCTCAGTTTATTACTATTTATCTGCAATAATAATGTTTCTGGTGGAGAGTTATATCTCTCGCTGGGACAATTTCAATTGTCTCGCCCCCGTAGGATCCAACCGTTTTAGGTGGACGAGGATGAGGAGGTAGAACCCATATAGTAGGGGAAGGACAGCAGCATCAGGGATAGTAGTAACATCTCAGGTGGGGATACTGACTGTGGTGTCTTGTAGATAAGAGTCATATGTGTCGTCTCTGTACTCTCAGGTCCTTGGAGTCAGTAGTTAGTGCTTTTATGATCAATCTGATATTTTGGCTTGAATGCCTCGAGGTTTTATGTTGCTTATGTATAGTTTTGTCAAAACAACTATTGTATGTAATCCTCGAGAAAAGATGGTACATGGTATGTACTTTGTGGACCAGAATATATATACAGTACCTTGGTCCTCATTATAAGAGTTTCCTAGAATTGTATCTCTTTGCAAAAAGGTTTTAAATTTTAGTGATTTTTGTTAATCCGCTGCTAATGTTTTCTTCTGCATTCATCATTATCCGATGTTTGGAGTCCGTCGTCACATTTATGGTCAGTTTTATTGAATTATGCTCTTATTACCAAACCTTTCTGATTTTTCCTTGTTCTGAAAACTGGATTGTTTGTTTTCATTCTTACAACTATAAGAACTTATGAGTATCATCTAAATGTAGTATGTAATTGGATCCAAATTGGATCTCATGAGAGTGTTTTAGGGAGAATCCCACTCCCAAAGTTTAACAAGAAATCCACTCCAAAATTATGAGTAATGATCTATAGGGCGATGAACAAAACCCATCATAACTTGTACAACCACCAATACAAGAAATAGGGACAATTATATTCAACATATGAAAAAATGTTAGTTCACCAAGTGAGTTTCTAGAATTATAAGTTGAACCCTGATCTAAGTGAAATTATATACCACATATTTTACTTCGGTGTAATTCTGTGGTTGCACCCATATAAACAATACAGAGATATGTTGATGGTTGTTTATCAACGTTTTAGGTTAAAACCGAAATCTAAACTAAAAGAAAGTTGTGGTTTGAATGTAAGGGATGGAGTTTAAAGCACCTCTAGGATTTAGATAGTCTTCTGTTTTTTATTAAATAGTACGGAGCGGTCTAAGATTCTTCCCATGGTTAGACTTCCCAATTATGTACCTCATTTGGAAGCTTTACTTTGTTAGACTCTTATCTTATGTTTTGATTGAGATGTTAATTATTGTTGGTTTATTATTATGGATCTAGTCTTGGAAATACAGGATAGCCATCCTCATTCATGTGGATCATGGTAGTGGGGGTTGTTGCATCGAATCCTCATCATTTTGTGTTTCCCTTTAAGTTTTACAACAACAGCAAAGATTAGATCTTCTTGAGATTTTCCTGTACAAGTAAAACAGTATTAATTGTTATTAAATGAGTTCGGCTGGTCCCCGTGTCTATTTTCCATCATAATGATTCTAAGGGACCTCGTATATTTTTTTCACGTGCGCTTTCAAAATCAGAGACACGAGTTTTACAACACTAATAGTTTGACTTGACCAACCACGTTACCACATGATATTTGACAAGAAGTAATGATTAAATTCTGCTTGGCCATCGCATTGATCTATCCGCAGTGCAAGTATACGAAACATCTAATGCGAACGACACATGTTATTGTACCACAATACCTAAAAATATTGATCGCATGCCTCTATCCACTGGAAGTCAAAACAATTGGCTTTCTTCTTATCACATATGATGTGTCTCGACACTTAAGGCTCTAATCAGTTTGGTGTAAGTCATAAGTTATATGGAACTCATTTATGGGAATTCTAGTTCTGTGGAACTTAAGTTCAATTTACTTCCATGTGATTGGTTTCATGTATGTGTAGTTATGGATATCATTAAAAGATATTGTCAATTTTTAGTGTGTAATATAAATAAACAAATATGGCAAAGATAAAAATTGAATCATATCCGTTAATAACTATAATATTTTCAAACAATAATAACATCTACAAGTGATCATAGTGCATATGTTGCTCCTTTAAAAAATATAAAAATGATTTAATTATAATCTTAATAAAATGTTATTATTAAAATTATAATAGAATATTTTTATTTCACTTTTTATGTACAGAGTATTGAAATAAGATTTGTATTTATGTGCTTGTAAATATAACTTTTGGTTTGTCATTGTTAACACAATGTACATATTAATTTTTACTATATTGTTTTTGGAAAATTTTACTATGTTTTTCAAGCATGGTTATAGCTAATTATCATTTTTCACACCATATTGTTGAACATGAAGAATAATAATATGCTAAGTAAATCACATTTTTCGTCAACTAGTGTAGTGTGTTTCTCCTTCATGGTGTTCGTACCTTTTTATTTTATAGACTGTACTAATAATGGTGGTTAAAGTATAAAATGTTTTACATATTATGATTACAATGCATAGTATTTTGGCATATTATGTTATGATTTTAGCAATAAGTACTATATCCCCGCGGCTAATATTTCTAGTCATAAATATTTTATATGTTATTTATGACGAATGAAGAATATAATTGTTGAAGACATGTTGTTAGTTGTTTTGGAACTCTTTTAAGAAAAAATTTAAGAACTATGTTTTGTTTGTAAGTATATAACTTACTGGAAGTCACGGAACTCTAGTTCCAACACTTACTTTAAACCAATCATGAAAAATTATTGAAAAAACTCCAGTTCACAAATTTTCAAGATCAATTACAGTAAATCAATCGGAGTGGTATGATGTAACTAGAATTTTTTAGGAACTCATTTTCTCGGAACTGAAATCCAGTTCCCAGTGATTGCTTTTACCATTTAAGACATTTTTTTCTTAAAACTGAATTTATGTGACTAGTTTATTATAACTTTATCTACAACACATAATATAATGATGAAAAACTCCATGTACAACACGTTTTGTAACCACCTTATAATATCATGATCACCAAATCATACTCATGTGATAACCAAATTAACATTGTAACATATTGTTGCAGAACACAGTCCAAAATCTGTCAATACTCATCTCATTACTTATTAAATACCACCTAACCTTACCAACCGTCAATTGCTACAGGTGATGTGGACTTTTGACGAGGAAAAAAGGATTAGATCAATAATACCGATAGCTGCAAGTTATCTTTTGAAAAATCCGTAAAGACAAGACCACCATGTAAACATTACTCCTTGAGCAACCGGCAAGGATGCATAGAGGAATCGCTGATCCGAACAAGACGCAGCTGCGCTGCATCAAACCACAATCATTTTCAATGATGGTCGGTCAGTGCATTTGGCGATGAGAACAGGGCCATATAGATATCGTCATTTTTTCCAGATCTAATAACGAGGACACATGCGAGCTTCGCACAAAGATAGCCGCCGCTCTCTGAAAAGAGGGAACTCGTTTTCACCTTCATTTTCTCCGGAACTGCTGAAGTAAAACCTATTTATAGGTATGGAAGTCCGGAAACCTCTAAGGAACTTGTTTTCCACAGTTACAATAAACCAATCACCTAAAACATAATCCAGAACTTGAGTTCCTAACTTTTTTATACTAGTTACACCAAACCAATCGGAGCCTTAGGGAAGAGCTTTCGAGGTCGACGGCGAAGACTAAAAATTGCATGCAATACAGAGGTTATCCTTCAGGTCCTTGACTAAAACTTGTCATGAGGTTGAAGGTTGAGCTGCAGTTGCCTAAAACCATCCATGTTAATTGATATATCTCTAAAACTTGAACGGACCCACTCAATCTGACCAGCACTTTACTATGTTGCTACACGATTCAACTACTAATTCATTATTTTCTTGCACGATTCTACTCTATTTCATTATTTTCTTGGCGGCATGAGTGTCAGAAAAAAGCCCGGCCACAAAATATGCATCCTGGCGTCAATTTTGCCATCTTCTAGTAGTTGAGTTGTTACCTCTGATACTCCCATTGTTACAATTTTTTACCAGTTTCTGCGTTTGTGATTAAGCAACTTTTTCTTTACGAAGGAACTAATGCTTTACCAAATCAAGCTCCAAACACCAGGATTTTTGTGCATCTAGGACTGTCCATATTCATAGGTGTTGGTTGTACGCATATTCAGTCTATAACTCAACGCATATATTGAACGCAACACACCTATAGAGGTGAACAACCAAAACCTAAAATTAAACCAGAGTTTGGATGGATGACTCGTCAATAAACCCTCAGCAAGATGCCGAAACAGAGCATGGCGAGAGAGACCCCACAGAAGGGGACATGAAGCGCCTCTATAACACCTCGTCTCCCGAAGCAATAGTCAAGCAAAGGAGTCAGCTTCCAAAAAAAAATTCCACTACAGGATACCTAAAAACCATATTTATGCTTTGCATAACCGCTTGGATGGACAATGACGGCATACGATATAGAACATCAAATTTGTTACAGATCATGTTCCTATTTTCTGCATTCAGTAATCAAATCTAAACCCGCAAGTTACCAACAAAAGTTTCAAAAGGCTTCAGCATTATATCGCAAATTTTTACAGTATAAAGCACTGAGGTAAATCAAAAATATACTATTAAATAACATTTATTTAGTAATAGTTTACACCAACAAAACTTCAGAGATTGAATCCTACTGAGAGAAGCTGATTACAATTGAGGAATCATTTACTCTGAAATGAAATCCTTCATATCCATTAGCCATGTTAAATACTATCACCCATCCGTGACCATGGAACTGTGAGTTTCCCTCTCGTAGGTACCAATAAAATTCATTCTGCAATTTTTCATCCAAAATCGGAGAGAATATTTCATGAGGGAAATTTAGATGGAGTTGGGTAAGACAAAGACGGAAATAAAAATCCATGACAAACGGATAGAAATGTTCCGAGCATCAAAGACCCGATTTACAAGGGCACATTAAATAAAATCCAGCACATCCTAGCCAGATAGCTATAAAACTACTAATCAGCATCCACAGAAGACCAGACATAACATATATTTCTTTCAAAGAGAATTTAAAATTCAAATTCTGGAATCTAGATCAGGCCCTTGCAGTAACCAAGTAGCCTATAGCACTCGATTATCATAGGAAGCAGCAAAGATGTACTATACAGCATCGCCGCGGTTACACAGCATTAACATTTAAGACAAATCCTGATGCCTACAAATCTTAATAATTAAAGGGATGAATTTTGCATAGGTCTTATCACACTCTAAATGCTAATTTTTTTCCTATTTACTCATGCAATGGAGCCCGAAGTAAGACCTTTATAATTTGTTTTATATTGAATTTATATTTTCATAAGGCAATTTACGCAATTGCCTCAAGACTAGGGTTCTGTGTCTATTATTACAAATGCCAATCTAGGGGGCATGCCCCAGGCAGTTGAATATGGATCAAGAAATAGTTTAATTATGTTTTCTTCAATGTATTAGAAAGTGGGAAGCGGGAGGCGTGCGGACAGCACCCTGTAACCGATTAAGCGGTAAGCGGGCGATTTTTGAAAAAGCGGGTGTCTAAATTTTATATATTTTTATACAAAATTACATCTGTATATAAAAAATATATTTATGAGGAACTTCTATACATATCTAATCAGCAAATCAGTAATTAACTAAGTATTCATCAATACTTACTATTAATCAGCATCTCTAATCACTAAAATCAGCAAGCAGATCAGTAATTGTATATAACAAACTATGAATTATTGAATTAAAGTAATCACTAAAGTAATACTAACCAGCAGTACCAATCATTAATCACTGAAAGCATCAAGGAAATCAGTAAAACTAATCATGCATTACTAGTATAATAGAGCAATAGGATATTTACTTAGATGCATTACAGCAGTACCCAATTATTACAGCTTACACACAAAGTATGCATTCTAAATGAGGACTAACTATATCATAGAACATTTAATGTATACAAGTTTCGTATATTATAGTGAACACTACTTGGTTATGTAATTAATTAATGTTAGATGCTTACATTAGGATTTTTAAACAAAAGCGGGAAAAAAAGGGAAAAAAACGGGCAAAAAGCGGGAAAAAGCGGGTGAGGCGGGCAAAAAGCGGGCGATTTTGATCAAAATCAATAAGCGGGCGATTAATGACAAAATTAAGCGGCTGGGGGTCATGGGCGCTTAAGCGGTCCGCCTGGCCGTTTTTTATTTCACTGGTTTTCTTTGATCCCCTTCCCAATGTGGTTCCTCATCAAGTGGTGTCAAAGTTGAAACCTAAACAATTAGGGTACACTGATCTTTTCCTTTGACTTTTGTTTACCCTCCCTGCTCATATTCTCCCTCTTTCAAATTGTTGTCTTCCCTCAGTCGGGGTGCAAACAAAAAACCAATAGAGCACTAGCCTTCCTTTTCTTCATGTTTTGTGGCCCCTCTTGCTCATCCCAAGGCCACCTAGAAGCTGTGGCAAAAGCAACTAACCGCACAACAGGCGACCAGATCGGCCACCATCGATCCAAAAGGCAGCCAATGTTGGCCCCACAACCACGCGTTAACCACCTCTGGCCCTCCCTCCTATGACGTTGCAAGACCCATACAGAGGATAGTCATAGGAACCACTAGTTACCATCGATGCCGTCCATACAACCCATGGTCTCTGCGACCCGCTACATCAATAGTAACATCCCAAACCAGCCACAACATCGACCACCCGCTTGTTTCATATATGTTTGCGTAAGCCATTCCCTACCACTCTATGCTCTCCCGCCTACAGCTTTCTCCCGCTTCCACCAATCAGCATGCATCTGGGTCCCACTCCCCTATTGTGAGGAACCACCTCGAGCGCCCTGTCTTCCTATCCCTCCCTCAACTTCAAACAAAGCCCAATACCCCAGTGTCTCCCTCCCTCCCTCCCTACTCCCTACATTACCATCCCCCAGCAACTCGTCATCTCCAGTCGAGACTAGGCACATATGATGTCCACATGTGTGAGTCCCCTCATCTTCCCCAACCTGCAGCCAGTTAAACCCCTCTGTGATCTCTCCTACTAGACACCTAGTCATCGTTGTAACCCATCACTCTATTTTCCTTTTTATTAAATTCTTTCATTTTTTTCCACACCTAGCAGTAACCTCAATAACCCAGTAGAAACGCCACATCAGCACCAACAACAGTCAATATCTTCCACCTTAAATAAAAAATTGCATGTGCTCCCTATCTACCAATCCACTCTTACTTCACCTTGTTTACAAGGAACCAATGTGATGTGTATTTCTTGTTCACCGAGATTATTCATACTAAGGAGTTCAATGGCTTCAAGACCTCCGTGGAGGCACACTTGTTAGCTATCCTCCAACGCCTCGACATGTAGGTGTTATGGCCACAGCACCCCATCCATGATAAGACTACCTTCGCCACGCATAAGGATGTCAATATCGAGCCTAAGAACGAACACCCCTCCTGTGAGTGTGGCAATGATGAGGAAGATGATGCAGATTTGTTTCTGGCTTGTGATCATTGACATGACAAGAACGGACCAGAGCAAGCTTCTATGAGGGATCCAATAGTTGAGGGTGCCAATGTTCCAAGAAACGATGAGGTTATACCAAAACACACCTCTCAGCTTTCTTCACATATGGCCATGAGTCCCCAAATATGTTAACCCTAAAAGGAGTCACTTGTCATTGTCATTCCTCGCGCACCATAACAATGTCAATGATTTTATAGCTGATGATAGCCACGCCACCACCCTAGTGGCAACATGTTGGCAGAGACTCTAGAGATACATAGAGAATCGCAACTTCATGTGTGTGTGGTTGACAATACTTTTACCTAGTAACTCGGTGTCACCTAGTCCCATTTTTCCTTCCATCGGCTGCTACTTGGAGAGCCTTTGTAGGATATGAGCTGACTAACTGGTGGCTCATCTTCTAAACCTCAGGGAGTGATGCAGGATGCATGCGGCATATCATATGCTTTACTTTTATTGTTTGGAACCTAAGTGCAATTTATCTAAATGTTGTATTCAGTTGTAAGTCTTGATAGTTTTGTTTTGATTTTACATTTATATTTGGCAATAAAGCAATTGCTTTTGGTCTAGGGTTTTATGTCCTTAATTATTAATACCAACCTGGGGGAACTTGTCCCATGCAGTTGATTATAAATTAAGGACAGTTTATTTCGTTATCTTCTTTAAACCCCTCTTCCCTATGCAGTTTCACATCAAATAGTATTGAGACTAGTTCCTAGGGTGAGTACACCATACTCCTAGAAGAGAATTGCAATGGAGATCAGTTCCCCACCCAACACAAATGTCAAGGCATGATCTAAGAGTGTGTTGGACATCCCCCCTTCAATACATGAGACTCCTTATAGTCATGCCCACATGCTCACCAGTGCTCTTGAGCACCTCATACGGGCCTCTTGTATGACTTCTTCATCATTCTCGCCTTTTGACTCCAAAATTGAGGTTCAACTTTGTCATAGTTTCAAGTGAGCCACATCCTAACCTGTGTAAGTGAAACACATAGAGCACCATCTTACCACTTTGCCTTATCTCGTGGCATAGTAACAAAAGTCTCCGAATTTTACGAAATGCCGATTTTTCGCGATGTTATAGGCTCCTGAATATTCATCACGATTAATACGCCAATCGCCGATTTTTCATGACTTTTCACGATTAATCCCGCTTTTTCGCGATTTATACGATTTTTTACGATTCTTCATGACTTTTCGCGATTTTTCTCCTTTAAGTCACTTGCTCTTTTTTTACCAAACCATGTACACAAAATTCCTAATACACACTAAACCTCAAACCCCCCCACTCCTCTGGACAGTTCATGTTATTACTCAACTATTTTTTACTTCTTTTCCTACTTTTTCACTCACTAAGATTGTACGTCTTGTGGCCGTAACAGTTACATGCATCATATATGTATGTACATAGATACATTTATCTATAAACATACATATATATACATACATATATATGTATATACTTATATAGCCGACTTATTCTCGATTATATCCGAATAGTTGACCGAACTTTGACCGAAATTTATCGATCTTTTCACGACTTTTCTCGAATTTTTCCGAATTCCGATTTTTCCAGCCAGCCGAAAAGTTGTCGAATCCCGAACTTGTTACTATGTCTCGTGGTGCTTCAGAAGGGATTGCAGCATGTTGAGTGCATCACCCTCTGTTTTTGTGTGGCATATGTTGTACAATAACATAATTTTTGTATATTGGTAACAATTGGTACAGATGTCCAATCGGATTACTATTATTCGGTCATCAATTCAGGGGTAGTTCAAATGTAAGGTAATGGGTTTTACCATCCTTACCTATATCAAGTTTGCTAGGCCTCTATTTTCCTAGTATAGCAGGTCCTAATTTCCCAAGTTGAGTTTATGTAGGAGTTGTGCATATAAAGACTTAACAGTAACCATCCTCAGGGTGCTAGCTTAGTGGAAGACCTTGACAAAACTTAGCTCTAGCCCATGATTTAAAGACCATGAGACCATCTAAACTCAAGCTCAAAAACCTTCAAATATTAGACCAAATGATGTTTGCCACATCTAAGCTCAAGGCAGAGCACTTGTTAGGGTGAAGATCTAGACAGGTAGTCCGTTTGAGACACGGATGCCTTATACAATCTGGAATAGGTCAACCTAAGAGACTTCAATATGAACTTAATTCATTGTTTTGCTAAACAAAATAAGGGGCCAAATTGTGCACCACTACAAATTTTACATGTTTTCATAGATTTACTCCACATGACAGGCCGACTACGATAACCTCCTTTAGCAAAGGGCTATAGACAACATTGCTATGAAGCTGACATCATCTATCATCAAAAACATACAAGAGAAGTCCAGGCAATATCAAGTATTAGTTGCAATATCAAGTACCAATGAAGCATATAGCTGCAATATTGAGCACAAATGCACGACTCTGCCGGTAAGGCAACTTGCTTCGAAGTTAGAACTGCCAACAAGTAACACCATTCTTACCTACTTCGAACTGCTGGCAAGTAACACCATAACTATACTTGCTTTGCCTCTTAAGCCCCTCAACCAAAAACAAGCAACGTGCTTCACATGTCAAGAATGAGCATTGCTCAGTCAATTGCCAAACTGAGCCCTTATCATTGGCCCGGTTGCATGCTAGAAAGAATATGCAAAAATATGGAATACAAACAAAGCAGTGACGAGGACGAGGAAGAAGAACAACTAACAATCTTTGTTGCAAACCCCAGCAACTCCAAGAGTACATTGGCACTAGCCCATCTTGTTCATTAAGTTGTGTGTTGAATGTGTACATATGTCATCAATAGAGGATAGTCCGATATCCTTGCTTGTGCATTTGCAGCGTAGGCATTTGGATTTAATACATTTTTATATACGGGTAGACGATACATATAGGCCCACCTATGGGCCGGTTGTCACCCAAAGAGGCCCAAAGTAAATAAGTTATTAATTTATCATTTCAGTTGTCAGCATTTAAATTTAATGTTCCAAAACTCTTCCTTGTTTCTAGGAAACTAGAATAGCTTCAATTTATAGTTTTATACGGTTTTATTCACAGTTCGGGTGCATGTAGGATTTTTGTATGCAAAACCTCGGTAACTCGAGGCCATCTAGTCTCAGGGCAGACCGCTTGAGAGACAGATGGTTTACAACAGATAAGCAGAAGACATTTCTGCGAAGAAGTTATCAACACTTTTACACATTGTCGTCTAAACTGAAGCAGGAGGAAATCGTGTAGTAAGCATTAAACTTCGTTTGCTTTTTCATAATTTCACACTCCAGAAGATGCATGTACTATGATAACCCCCTTTTAGTACACAGCTAATGACAAAACTGCTAAGAATCTAACATCATGTATGTTAATAAAATTAAGCACCGACGAGGGTTGACTGCATGAAAATGGTAATAATGCTTCAAACTACCAATAAGTACCATCAGTACTACAGTTGCTTCTCCTCTAAGGCACCTATGCTGAAACAAGTGTAATACTTCATATGTAAAGACTTTGCAGTGCTCTGCTATCAGGTCAGGTACATAGCTACTGGAAAAAAACCATGACACAGAATCCTCTAGCGTACTTGGAAATGACAAGGACAAGGAAGAAGAACAACAATCTTTTCTGAACAACCCAGGTGGCTCTAGGGATGGACAGTCATTGGCCCATCTTGTTAATTAAGAGTGTGCTAGACATCTGTAAATGATCATCAATAGTGGATGCTTGGTAAACCTCGTATCTGCTATTGCAACTCAGATGCTGGGGAGATGACCCTACAACTAGTTACACGTTGGTGATATTTAGTCATTTGACTCTCAACTGACTAGTCTCTTTTCTTATCATGGTGTATACATACATGTGTTTCTCTATAACGTGTTGCACATTATGATTGTGGATATACAACCACGAGTTCAACACCATAGTTTCACCAAGGTTGTGAAGGTGTCCCGCCTCATCTTTGCCTTCCACAAAAGTACAAATTTTGATTTTTTTCCTTCAAAAAAAGCATGTGGCTAGGTACCGCCAGGTTACATACCTTCACCATATAGCACAAGCTCTTCTGGAAATATTAACCATCTATATATGCTTTTATTACTCACATATCTAACACTTGTGAAGAGTTTCATGTGTTACCCTTTTACTCTATTCGTACTTGATAACTTCTGGTGTTGTACATTAAGTAAATTGTAAAATATCCCTGATAACTTACAATACATAAGTATACAAAGAAAGCAAAACTAGGGAGGAGGGACAGTATTCCAATCAATTCCATCGCGTGCCTAGATGCCTTGACCCCATGCTAACACATGCTGCTTGCATGTCCATAGTCGAAGATGTACAGCAATGCTCCCGAGTATGATCAATGTTATGACATGCTCCAATTACTACACTAAGGATTATCCTGGCTCCACCCCTTTACTTGCCAGATGCTGTTTTTCAAAGTTAAGAATCCTTAACAACCCAATTATGAGCTTAGTAGGCGCCAAATACATCCAAGTAGTTTATGGGACAAATGTAGTGATTTCCGCACTTCACGCAGTGGTGCAACGCCTAAACCTCCTGTCTTGCACAGCCTTGCAAGATCTTTACAAGCAACCAACCCAGTGTCATTGTCTTTCTCCTTCTCTCGGGCTCCATATGAAAAGGGTAATTAACTGATCAATCCACTTACATATGGGGATGGGGACAACCGCCAAAGTTAAAGCATAGAACATGACAGAGAGGACATGTCTCGCCAATGTAATTCATCATTTCATACTAAGCAGCCTACTTTTCCATCCCACTATTTTGCTATGTAAGCTCTCAAACTAGACTCTCATATACTGCTATTTATATACTGTCAATGGGTAGCGGAAGGCCAAGATAAACCAGCTCCCCGACATAGTCATAATATACTCCGACTTTTTGAAAAAGTCACGTTTAAAACACAAATTTTTCCCTAGACATATGAAAATTCCAAATAAATTCCAATTCTCGAATATTATGTTTTATTCATGTATTATTCACGACGTAAGGATGACACACACAAAATCGAGAAATGGTCCCCAAAAAAATTTAATTACGTTTAATGTTTTCCCGTGTTCTATGCGTTCATTTCCCGTATTATACTAATTAAGACTCCAACTTAGTTTGAGACTTTGAGTGCATATATATGTGTGTATATGTGCATGCATATATGTGTGTGTCTATATGTAATATATGTATGTATATGTAAGTAATAGTTATAGATATATGTATGCAATATATGTGTATATTTATATATGCATAACATATATATACATGTATCTATATGCAATATATGTATATATCCTCTGATTTTTTCCTGACTTTTTCCCGGATATTTGACCATACTTTTATCGTATGTTGACCGACTTTTATTCGAGTTCCCGAATAATTGCTGAATTCATATTCTTCCAACTCAACCAAACGTATCCCGAATACCGAATTTGTGACTATGCTCCCCGGCATGATGAGCTACTCCCAAAGCTTCTGCGGTCCAATTAATATAATCCAAATCATTACTCCCCATGAAAAAGAAGGATTTACGAACATTCATCATTTGCCCTCTCAAAGGAGTTCATCAACGATATGATATTGCACATTTATGAAGACTCGGTTGTCATAGAAAAAATCAACCCATCAGTAAAAAAGTGGAGGGGTGCAATGTCTCTGCCCTTCGTATGAAAGCATGAGATCTTTCCAGCCATAAATTCTCTCCTAAAAAGTCTACTTAAGACCTCCATTGCTAAAACAAGAAGTGGCCGAGACAGAGGCTAGGCTTGCCTAATTCCCCTCTCCACAAAAAGAAGTCACCCACCTTACCATTCAACCAGACTATGAACCATGGATTCTTCACAGTAACTCAGGACAGTTTAGTAACAGCTCTTGAAAAGCCGAACGTTTCAAGGGTATGCAATAGAAAAGGCCATTCCAGTCTATCAAAGGCTTTACAAAGGTTGGTCTTCATCATGAGATTAGAATTAAAGCCTACAGCATATCTCAGGTCAGCAACTAATCTATCTAATGACATGTGTTGATCTTAGTGGATATATCCCTTCCTGGAATAAAGATTTTCTGCTCTTCAGAACAAGTCGACATAGAAGAGTGGCAATCGGTCTTACTATAATCTTGCTCACAATTCTAACCATCATGTGTCTCACATTAATGGGCTGAGAACATCCAGCGAGGAGGGATTCTTGCAAGCACAAGATTGACAGCCTTCATGCCCCTATGGATGAGCTCATTGCTGAGCAAAGGATACAATGAACCCATCGAGTCCAGGCATCCCATCATCATTCAGGACTTTGATGGCCCTTTGATCTTATATCTTCCTGCGGCATTTGTGTAACTATGTTGTTGTCTTCAAGGGCGACAAGCCTGGGTATGCAGCTGAAGTCAAAAGCCTCCATGTCTACATTTGACTGCTTGAAGGATCCAGAATAAAAATCGACAGCTTCTTTTATTTATATGTCCCCACCAAGCACCCTGTCAGTGTGCAGCTCCTCCACTCTGTACAGAATAGGACAACGATCAGAGTGTTTTGTCCTTGCAAGATGTTCAGCAGTTACTGTCAAATTTGCCTCCTTCCATGAAATGGTGATGAATCCAAGATCCAACCTCTTTCATATATCAGGCAAGTTCCTTTGCTTATTACTAACCAGGATAAAGGGTCCTCCTGTTATTGGAATCTCAATAAAATTGGTGTCTAATATCCAGCTCCTAAACTCACACATGTAGCTTTCATAAAGCATGTGACCAGCTTTTTCGGTGTTATAATTATGTTAAGATATCCTGCTACAAACCATCTCGTTCCAAAAGATTTAAGCGCCAAATTTTGATAGTTCTTCCACAAAATTTTCTTTTCAGCCCTATCACAATTAGCATACACACAGTCACACAGCTGAGAGAGGTCGCCTCCTCGGTCTACTGTTTCTAATTCAGATGTTGATTGGTGGAGAAACCCACCCTCAATTGTGTGGATCTATTGAAAAACACCAATTCTTGGCATTATCTGATGCACACCAGTCAAAAAGTTGTTCCCTCGAGCTCAGAAGTCTCTCATCAGAGCAAAAGGGTTCCATCATCAGGCCAAGCCACTCTCGGCAGAGATTTAAGCCTCTTGTGCCGCGTCTCAAACCCTCCAATGTTCTAGATTTGTATCTTCACAAAGACCAAAATATTACCCATATAAAACCGATCAGGCATCTATAACTATCACCAAAAAAGAGCACTTATCACTTTTTCCCTGTCATCTGGGTCCAGAGTAGCTCTCCTCCTTACCACGTCCTCGGATGCTCTTAGTTCATGAGCAAATTTGTATCGGGTACCTTTGCGATGAAATCTGCCAGCATTGGATTAGATAGCAAGAAACGCCATACATCTGCATTCATCACTTGCCTACCACTACCTCTTTCTTCCGCATGGGAGCCTAGAGTCTGCTGCAAAATGTCTTGCTCTTTGTCCGCACTGCTTTCGCTAAGATAAGAATCATACCTACATCCACTTGAGACTTTGGGCTACTCAGAGACAAGGGAATTAGATCTCAACACTTCCATGAGAACAGGCTATCTCTATGGCTTCCGGAGTCGACGAAAAATCATGCGTACCCTCTTTAATAAATGCAACCCTTGGAACATACATCTCGAAAGACAAACATTGAGAATTTGAGAGTTGACTATTGTTGTTCCTGATTGACCAGAAGAACAGAACCATCCATTGGGGACGGCCTCCATTCAGAAACCCCTTCAAGGTCCCAAAAGAGGAGACCACATGTGCATGAGGGGAGGGGGGTCGCATGTGTATCAGGACATCTTTCAAAGTGATCCACCACCATGCTGATTGTTTCCCAATCCTTATTTCGTTCCATTGTGTGACTGGAAACTCCATAGATAATGTTTAGCTTACCTCTGATTAACAGATTGTTGCAAGCCTCTGGAGATTGGGCCACTAGGATGGCCTCCTTCTTGGCAAACTGGAGAAAAGGCATACCAGTCGGAAGTGCTTTCACCAACTCCCAGGCTGCCTGCTTCCAGGGAATTGCATTCCACCATTGAAACAGTGTTTCTGTCAGCAAGCTGAGTAAGCTCGTCTCAATCTTCATCTTTTGTTTCCAGCATAACTTCCTAGTAGGATTTGTGTTTTATAAAGCGGTATGTGTTATGCGTACAGAGAGGTCTCTGTATAGAGTATATGCCTTATGTGGGAGTATATGTGATTTTGGGTTTTTTTATTTATTAATTATTATATCTATATAAATAAATGTTAATCATGCATTTACATATTTAATTTGTAAAATTGTGTATCTAATTAGTACAATTACAAGATTAATGGATGGAATCATCCAAATATGCAATCATCACAACATAGATAAATACAAACATGCAACTATGATCTAGATCCAAACAAACATAGATGAATGTGTGTAAAAAGAAGAAATGGAAATATGTCATCTAAAATCGGGATTAAACGGCTTTTTATGCACAGATCCATTTTTGAAACACTGAGTAGGATAGAATCTTCTTCGTACAAGATTTTGCTCTTTATTTTGGGAGGGAGAGGATGAACCATCTTCTCTAGCCCATCCCAAAAAACTCCTGCTTTTTGTTGCATCTTGCAGCGTGATACCCCCATTCTCCAAACTCAAGGCATGCACATCCATTCATGCACTCATGTTTCCAATGTCCTTCCTCCAAGCACTTGAAACATCTAGTCAAATCTCACATAGCCCAGAGTTGTTGTCGTCGTCCTCGTGTGTGCTTGATTGCCTTCTTTAGTCACAACTGCTTAGGGGCGCTTGCGCCTCTTCTTAGATCATACCTCCTCCATTTGCCATCATCTGGTGAGCTACTTAAGTCATCGGGGTCGTCCTGTCCTCCCTTTCCCCGCGACTCTAATGTCTGAGCTAGTGGCAATGGGGGCAAAACGGGAAGTTTAGGTGGAGGCGGGATATGGTATTACGGGAGATCAAAGGTGACAGTGTGGAGGATGAGGCTCGATATGAAGGGAGGGACGGTGGCTGCATTTTGGTCAGCTGTCTCAGTAGGTTCATGAGGCCCTGAGCATGGGGAAACAGAACTATCATTACTTTTCAAAATGGTACAGGAGATGAAGAGGTTGGTGAGTTTGTTCACCGGAAAGATGCCAGTCGACCATAACTGCAAATCACCTAAACCAGTCCTTTATTCTGTGCAACATGATAACTGAACCACAACCACCACAGTGGACTTCAATTTAAACTCATGACCTACAAATCTAGAAAGAAAGTATATGGGGCTTTTATAAGCCAGTTCTAAATATATGGCATACTTTACCTATCACAAAGACGTAAAACTCTTTCGGAGTTTCAATAGTAGATCCTTATAATTTCACTAGCAAGCTTAGCATCTCTGCATTCTTCCTTGAGTAAGTTTTGTAAAAAAAAAAATCATTAAATACACGATCTCAAATGTAGCATCTTGTTAATTCAAGGGAATACAACATGTCTCTTACCAACATTGCTTTTAATGAAACCATGCCTTCCTATTTCAACGAACATTCAGGTAAAAAGAAGGTTTTCTATATTATGTTTGACAACCTTGTCCGAAAAATCATTTTTTTCTTCAATCTAAACTAGCAATCTATAGGTTCAGATTATCACTATCAGTCCTAACCAAGGTGAATTCATCTTGTGAAATCAATGTTTTTAATATTGCTTAGCAAGGAATTGTGTGGTAAAGTTGAGTGATAACATATTAATGTTAAATAGTACAAATTTTAGCTAAGTTCCCAAAGATGTAAACAAATAAACCAAAACAACAATGGACATAGGTTAAGAAAATGCTTTATAACTTCCAAAAATGGTGAGCCACAATATAAACCTTAATTATTTGTAGCATCACATTCTTTTAAGACCATGATGTGTTATATGTCATTTTTATTTATTTATTTTGTACTCACTTTGGTGAAGGAAATACGTATGTTGAGTTGGATGTGTGGAAAGACAAAAAACAGATCGTTTGAGGAACGACTATATCAGGAACAAAGTGGGGGTGAGATCAAGGACAAGTTGTGTGAGGGTCGTCTAAGATGGTATCGACGCGTGCAACGCTGACCGACTAATGCACCTATCCAATGAGATCATCATACCCTACCCCTCCCCTCATTCCTAGGAAATTCAAGGAACACTCAATTGAATCAAGTACAATGAATAGAAGCAAAGGCAGACCTAAATCAACTTGGGAAGAACTTATAAAACGAGATTTTGAATCTTTACATCTTAACTAGAGTATGGCACATAACAGAGCTGCTTGGAAAAGAAGGATCCATGTAGCCGACCCCAACATGGTTGGGATTGAGGCTTAGATGATGTTGATGATGTTTTTTGTCCCATATTGGTGAACTGTATGTTTAGTGACTCCTCCTGACCTATATATGGAGGGTGTCTAATCTTAATAATACAAATCTATTTTGATCACATGGTATCAGAGCAACCTTTTAATTTGCCCTAATCCTCTTCTCCCTCCCATCCACCCTAACTGCTACCCTTCTCCCTCCCACCCATCCATCATGCCACCACCTCCTTTCTGCAAACACGCCAAACCCAGCTGTTGCCAACCTTCTCTTCTCCAGACCACGTTGCCTCTCCTCTCCTCTTTCCTCTCCGATCCCAGTTACTCGTCGCTCCTCTTTCCCCCTCCCCGCCACAGCCAACCCTTCTCTTATCCCGATCATGTTGCCTCTCCTATTCCTCTCCTCTTTCTATTTGATCCTAAACTGCCCGCCGCTCGTTTTCTTTACCCCCTCCCCGCCATCCACCCACCAACCCCAGTCGCCGCCCACTGTCCGCTCACATCAGCCGCCCACCGTCCAGTCCACAACAGCCACCCGCCTTTCAACCTGCCATCCACCTTCAGTCAACTTCCAATCTATCCCACCCCAGCCATCCAGTCCACCTAACCCAGCCGTCTCGGTCCAAACTGCCGTGAACCATCTGTCATTCTATCCACCTGACAACCATCCCGCCCGTCGCCACCATCCACCTCCATCATATGTTGCTCTCCCCTCAACCCAGCCGCCCGCCGCCACCAACCAAATCTCCCTCCTTACCGTTGTACTGCCACCTGCAACATCCACTTGCCTGAACCCACCACCCCTATTGTCCGCCTCACCTACCCACATCCCCAACAACCACCACTTCTTCGCCTATCTCCCACTTTCATTCCCCGTCGTGCATCTATATTAAAAGCCAGTCGCTTCGAATCATCAAACTGATTCTGACTTAGATCACTTTCTCTCGACTTCGCTTCAGGACAGGGAACGATTCTGCTCCTTCCCATCAACCTTCGTAACATGTCGATCTAAGTCGACGATGTGGCGTAGATTTTATGATTAAAAAATTTAATGCCCATTCTTTGGGTGTCTAAAATCTTCTATTGGTGCCTTGCGTGACGCGTCATGCCCTTTTGAACTGATTACTTGTGTGGACTGATCTAAGAACTTCTTTTCATCAAGGTCTCTAATGATAACATAAGAACTCTCTATGTAACCACAGTAAAATTGAATGGTTCTAACCATAGTCACAATATACTCCGACTTTTTGAAAAAGTCGCGTTTAAAACACGATTTTTTCCCTAGACGTATCAAACAGACGAATAATTCCCAATTTGAGCATAATCACAATATATTATGTTTTATTCCCGTATTATTCACGAATTTGACGTTTTCTTCCCGTTTTCTACTTTTTTATGTACTTTCTCATTTTATACTATTTAAGACTAACTTAATTTGAGTGTGTGTGTATATATATATATATATATATAATTATATATATATATATATTTGCGTGTTTGTATATGTAAATACACACACACACATATATATATGTATGTATCATGTATGTATGTGTTATATATGTTGCAATAGATGTATAGATCTGTACTTATATATCATGCACTATATGTATTGTGTTATATATATGTGCAATACACACACACACACACACATACACAGTTACACACACACACACACAGATATATATATATATATATATATATATATATGAATCATCCGATCTTTTGCCGAATTTTTCCCGAATCGTTGACCGTATTTTTACCGTGCGTTGACCGCTTTTTACCCGAATTTCCCGCATAATTCCCGAATCCCGAATTTTTCAACTCGACCGAACGTATCTCGAATACCGAATTTGTGACTATGGTTCTAACTACCATACATGGTCAGCTTCTTTTGAGTTGTACGCCAAGGCCCAAGGTTGGTACTCTCACCCATTACTAAAGCACATGATATTCCTGCCGAGAACGCTGATGAGAAAACTAAACAATCTTATGCCTTGTGGGTCAAGGATGACTCAGGAATGATAACCTGGATGGTCAACAGTGCAAAACCAAAAATAAGTCATATCTCTTTTACGACTTAGAACAGCAAAGGCAATGTGGGATTAATTAGCACATGTTTACTCACATAAAAAAAACCTTAAAAAGTGTTTGAGCTCTTTAAAAATCCGGCTACCTAATGATACCTCTATTGAGGATTATTATAATTAATAATGTGCTTTGTGGGATGAACTTGAATTATACCATTCCACTAACCTCTGATATCACTGAAGTTCAAAGACAAGGGAATGAACTTTAGTTGGTACAATTCCTTGCTAGATTCCCTGCCTCTTCTGCAGGAGTTATGGATCAGATCCAGTCTAGAGATCCACTACCTAAACTACGTGATGTCCAAAAAAGGGTCCAATGCCTACCGCTTGCCTATTCATCTCTTGTTGCTTCCACTGAGGCGTTCGCTCTTGCAGTCCAATCTGGCGACTCTGATCGTGGCAAAGGTTGTGGTTGTAGTAGAGGATGTGGTCGTTTTGGCCCGCCAAGACTTGGACGTGGCCAAACCCCTTTGGACGAGGACGTGGTCAGCCATCCATTGGACCTAGCAACGCCCCTCCTCCAGGACCTCATCATTGTAACTTTTGTGGCCTTAATAATCACAATAAGGATCGTTGTTGGGTGAAACGTGGCTACCGCAACACATGGCCAATCAGGCTTTTACAGATTACACTGAGGACGAACCGACCCAGACCTCCACCATATTTGTGGATTGGGACGAAGCTGAATTTAAAAAGCTCTTCCGATAACGCTCCAGACTCCGACATTGGCTTCATGCTCGGATGGTGATTCTACCTTTTAGCATCCTCAACACCATATGCTAATAACAAATCGGTCATCGACTTTGGTGCCTCTACTGTTATTTATGGCAATTCGAAACGGTTTTCTAGTATGACTCCTAGTATTGTTAAATAATAAAAGAAGGCAAATCGTTGTATTAGATAGGAGAAACCCTGCTCTTATAAATAGGAGAACAGGGAAGCATACAGACTTAACTAAACCCTAATGGGCCAAGACACAGTGAGGCCCATATTACAAGGACAATATAAATAACTAATAAACAGACTCTCTAACACTCCCCCTCAAGCTGAAGTTGGGAGAATCCCAAATCAGCTTGCAAATAGAGAGTCAAACACAGAAACAAAACAAAAAAAAGATAAACCAAGCCCATACAGAATTTTTCTCCCCCTCACTATTACATTAAAACACTCAAACACTCAGAAACTCATACACTCCCCCTCAAGTAGATACTCCAAGTAAGCAGGCAAGTAGGTCACAAAAGCTTCTCGATCATCTGGAGCAGAAACAAGCAACAACACAATCATCTGGAGCAAAAGATATAATAGCTGATAGGCACCAAGGTCTTCATCAACGTCGTCGTCGTAGTAGCCAGAGAGTGTTGGGTCACAGATAGCAAAGTCCAGAGAGTGCTGGATTACAGGCAGTAGAGAGTCGATGTGCATACAAGGCACAGACAAGCAGAGAGTCGACGTGTCAAAAACACGGACATGCCAGAGAGTGCTGGCGCACAGCAGTAGAGAGTCAACGACGTAGGCAGATAGAAGACCAGTAGGCACAGTAGCAAGCAAATACATAACTCCAGTAGACGAAGCTCCATGTAAAGTCAGCAACAAATGTCTTCATCATCTTCCCTCTTTATAAAGCATCCATCACAGTAGTAGACGTCATAAATCCAGAGAGTGTTGTTCCATAGAGTAGAAAGTCAACGTGCAAATAAAGCACGGACAGCAGAAAATGCAAAAGCACAAAGCAGCAGGTAAAGTGTGCTAATCATAGCACAAGTAGCAAAGATGAAGTCCAAGTATGCAACTTCACAGCAGCAGTCGAGGTAGATGATGAATAAACAATCTAGCAACAAAATATACCAAATAGCAGCAAAAGACTCCATATATCAGTAGTAAATGTAGCACGAAGATCCATAGAACAATAGAATGAAATTCTTCTTCTTCATCTCATCTCTTCTCTATTTCTCCCCCTCACACCAACCACGGAAAGAATCAAGAGTGGTTGGGGTGGATAATGATAAAGGAACACCCCAGAAAGAAATATAGGCCGTAGCACTGCCGGAGGGTTTG
The DNA here is from genome assembly GCA_963693085.1 of Alisma plantago-aquatica. Taxonomy (NCBI): domain Eukaryota; kingdom Viridiplantae; phylum Streptophyta; class Magnoliopsida; order Alismatales; family Alismataceae; genus Alisma; species Alisma plantago-aquatica. The sequence continues at coordinate 717,828,936 of OY856411.1, read as the reverse complement.
GGGGGCGCGGCCCCCCAATTAGGGAGTCCCGCTGAAGGGAAATCAAGCACAAATCTTCATAAAGATTAATAATATTACGGATAAAATCCATCAAAATTTGCTCTGGCCAGTCCAAAAAAAATTCAGCAAACAGTAGTGGTGGGGGGCGTATGGAGCAGTAGCGGCGGGGGGCATAGTAGTAGAGTCGCAGTGCAGCAGCAAAGAGTCGATGGCGGCTCATCTAGAATAGGCAAGAGCAGCATATGCAAGCGGCGGCGGCGGCGGCTCGGGATGGTGTCGGCAAGGGCGGTCACAGGGGCAGGTAACGGCATGCGCGCGAAGCAGCAGCGGGCAGCAAGCAGCTAGGCATGTAGTTGGCGGACAGAGGCAGAGAAAAGCAATCAATCAGCGGTTGTGGCCGAACTGGCAGCCGGCGGCGGTTGCTCCTGCTGCTCGGCAGCAACCTGTTGTTAGGCGGGAGGCGCTGCGTCTAGGTGGCCAACGGCGGTGAGGCAGGTTGAGCGCGGGGCGGCACGGTAGCAGAGGGATAAAAAAAAGTGGCAGGGAAAAAGGAGAGGAATTCCCTACGGGCAGCCAAGCAACGCCAAGGGCGGCGGCCGCCCGCAAGGGGGCGTTTCTTCACGTTTTTGTCTCTCTTAGGACTTAGGATCGCTGCTCTGATACCATGTTAAATAATAAAAGAAGGCAAATCGTTGTATTAGATAGGAGAAACCTTGCTCCTATAAATAGGAGAACAGGGAAGCATACAGACTTAACTAAACCCTAATGGGCCAAGACACAGTGAGGCCCATATTACAAGGACAATATAAATAACTAATAAACAGACTCTCTAACAAGTATCACACATGTAAATAGTTGTTGATGGCACTCAAGCCCTAGTTCATGGGGTTGGTAATATTCGAACTACAAATAACTTCTTGCTCGGATATGCATTATATGTTCCCCGCTTTCCTCTAATCTTCTTTATGTTAGCGTGATTGTCAATCTTCTTTATGGATGTGTCTTTCAGGATCTCGGCATGAGCATGTGTATTAGTTCGAGCCATGACGAACCAGACGGCTTATACAATCTTGATGCTCCACCATATGATGTTCTACTCTCCTTGACGGTTTTAGGACTTCGGTGGTACTACATAATGGGACATCCATCAACATCCAAGCTCAAACAGTTGATTCATGTTGTTTCTGAACTTTGTTAAATGAAGCTTGCCAGTTTGGAAAGAAAACTCAATGTGTGTTTCCTACAAAATTGACTGTTCTCAAAATTTGTTTTAATATTGTTCCTGTTTATAAATGGGAGTTGTGTTCTGTCACAAGTATAACTGGCTTTCGTTACGTTATGACCTTTATTATTGATTTTTCTAGAACCACTTGGTTATTTTTACTTAAAGACAAGGCACACGTTCTTGACACTATTGTTGCATTCTTTGCTGAGATTAAGACTTAATTTAATAAGACCAATCAAAACTTTTAGGACAGACGATGCCCTTGAATTCATGCAACAGTTTGTCAGTCATTTTTTGTAAAAGTCTTGGCACAATTCATCAAACATCATGTTCTTACACTCCTTAGCAGAATGGTGTTGTCGACTGTAAGAATCGTCATTTGCTTAAAGTTGACAGAATCCTTATGTTTCACTATCATGTACCGAAACATTTCTAGGATGGTGTCGCCTCCACGGCCTATTTCCTGATCTAGAATGCCCTCATTTGTCTTAAATAACCAAGTCCCATTTTGTGTTTTGTACCTGGGTTGCCCTATTTTCCGTGCCACCTAGAATTTTTGTTTTGTACAAAATCTTCAGACAGGTTTAAGCAAGCTTGATCCAAGATCTAGGAAGTGCATCATGTTAGGGTATTAATGCGCTCAGAAGGGGTACAGATGTTATGATCTGAATACCAAGAAATTGCTTGTTAGTGTCGATGTCACCTTTTTTGAGATACTCCGTATTTTTCTACTATGGGTTTGATTTTGTCAAGAGATCTTCATGTTGACACTCTTCCTATTCTTGTTGAACTAAAATCTTCAGAATTTGTTGTTCTTGAGGCACCTCTCAAAGTGTATCAAAGACACCGCAAGACTCAACTTCCTCTAGGGCCCCTCCCTCAACCAATCCCTCATCTTCATCGACAGATCGCAACACTACTCAGGTATACTCTGACTTGGATACTTGAATTAGTATAAGAGAGGGGTGCACTCTTGTACTTCCCATCCTATGAGCAATTTTTGTTCGGATGCTGATCTCGGTACAAGTTTTGCGAACTTTATTGTTGCCCTTTCAGCTATTTGTGTTCCTTAAACTACCGCTGAGGACCTAAAAAATCATGCCTCGCGTTGTGCGATGGTAGTAGAAATGGGAGCTCTACATACGCAACAGACTTGGGACTTAGTAGATGCTCCTGCACATGAGTCACCTAATAGGTTTTCATTGGATATTCATGATGAAGTATCAACCTGATGTGTGGTTGAACACCTTAAAGCTCTTTTGTTTGCTAACAGCTACACTCAAACTTATGGCGTGAATTATTTTGAGACTTTCTTACTTGTTGTGCGACTTACCTCTGTTTGAATTATTATTTCTGTTGTTGTTAATAAAAGTTGGCCTCTATTTCAACTAAATGTTAAAAATGATTTCTTATATGGTGATATGCATGAGGTGTATGTGGAGCAGCCTCTCGTATTTGTTGCTCAGGGGGGGTGTTCTAAAGTATGTCATCTTAAGAAAGCAATTCATGGACTAAAACAGAGTCCAAGAGCGTGGTTTGATATATTAAGCCAGATTTTTGCAAATTTGACTTTCAACACTCGCATTCTGATCACTCTATTTTTGTTAAAAGAACTATTGTGGGACTTGTTTTCTGATCGTGTATGTGGATGATATCATTCTTTCCAGGAGTGATCATCAGGGTATTCAGGATAGCAAGGTATAATTAAGAAAACACTTCACGACTAAAGATCTAGGAAGATTGCGCAATTTTTTAGGGCTAAAGTAACACATTCTTCATTTGGAATATGTTACTCAACACAAGTATGTACTTGGTCTACTACAAGAGACTGGCATCTTAGGTGCCAAACCAATCAGCACGCCTCTGGATCCCAATACTAATTGAGATGATGATTTTTCTCCTTGTTACCCTAACAGCAAGCAATATAGAAGACTTGTGAGCAAACTCATTTATCTGACGGTTACACAAACATATATCACTTCAATTGTTGAACTTGTCAGTAGGTATTTTGATAAACCTCGAGTTTGTCATTAGGATGTTGTGTGCCACATTCTCAAATACATAAAAAATCACATGTAAAGGGTCTTCTATATAAGAATAATGGGCATAGTCAGATTTCTAGTTTCTCGATTCAGACTGTGTTGGCAACAAGGCTGATCGTAAATCTACTACAACTTACTGCACCTTCGTAGGTGGTAACCTTGTCACTTTGAGAAGCAAGGCAAGTTGTTGTGGCTAGATCTAGTATTGAAGTTGAGTATCGTGCCATGGCACATACCACTTGTGAGCTAAGTGAGTTCAAGCAGTGTCAAAGGAATTTAGAGTATGTGGTTCTGCCCCCATTCCTACAACTGTGATAATAAAGCAACTACCTTCATTGTGAGTAATCCCACATTCCATGATCATACCAAACATATTAAGGTAGACTATCACTTCATGAGAGAATCTATTTTATCTAGGCGCATAGCCACTCCATACATCAAGACTGAGGATCAGCTCGCTGACATCTTTACAAAATCACTGCCAAAGACGAGATTCCCTTCGATGGTGGACAAGTTAGGCATGCATAATATCCATGCTCCAGCTTGAAGGGGAGTGTTAATATGTTTTTTTATTTATTTAATTTGTGCTCACTTTAGTGTCTTGTCATTTGTTCCATATTGGTGAACTCTATGTTTAGTGACTCCTATCTTATATAAGGAGGGTGTTTATGCTTGTACCAATCATCTGCATAATACAAATCTATTTTCATCACACTATGCATTTGTCGTATTGTGATTTGGTGGTGATGAGAGACCCGAACAACAAGGCTCGACGAGCTTGTTGCGGAGACGTGGAAGTGTGAGATCGAGCAATCCAAACTAAATATGTACGACGAAGATCACAAGGAAGCAACCACAAAAACGATATTGATAGAGAGATTACAGAGATGATGATTATAGAAGAGAGAAGAAGAACCCAATCCCCTTTTACACTTGAAAGCCAACTGTGGAAGAAAATGGTTGCTTAGAGAGGAGCTCTTGGAGGCGTGAAACCCTAAGGAAAGTCCTAGGTCCGTTTGTGGCTTGAGGTCTTTGAAAAATGACGTCTCTTGATGTCTCTTCGTTGCTCTTCATGTTTGGGACCAGTGGGGGTCTATTTATAAGAATAGGACCCATATCCAAAGTCCTAAGGTGATTAGGTTGTTTTCCATCCGAGTTTACAGTCTGAATGGACTGTATACGGTCTGTAACACGAACTACATTTTCATTTCAGCAACATTTATAGTCCAGAGCTTGACTGTATACAGTCCGCTGGACCGTAAATGCGAATACAGTCCACACAGACCATATATGGTCTAAAGTAATGATCGTAAATACACATGTAGTTGCCCAAAACGCATCGCGAAGATGCCAAGGCATGGTGTAGACGTCAGGTTCATCAGGGAAGCTTTTTTAGAGAGTTAAGATACTCTCAACAAACTCCACTTTGTTTTCAACTCGAAAACGATGGAAGTAGAAAAGCACTTGCAATCTTCTCCAATATCAGAAACCGATTAAGAATATCATCTCCTCACATGCACCACACAGGCAAAGCTCAGGTAGAAAGAAGACCCTTTAATTTTGAGCAAAGCTCAAACTTAGCTAACGGAAGAGTCCTCATCATCATGTCGGATGGATTCTCACACGTACCAATCTTCTTTATCAACATCTTGCATTCAGTTGTGACTTCTCTAATGAAGTGGTACTTGAATGTGCTTCGTTCCCTCGCGGAACATTTGATTTTTGCTAAGATGTATAGCACTGTAACTGTCACAATGAACAATAACTTGTTCTTGAACCATACCCGACTGATTCATCAAGCCCTTGAGCCATAAAACCTCCTCCATGGCTTCCGTTGCCACCATGTACTCTGCTTCAATAGTAGATAAAGCAATAGTACTTTGTAGAGTGGCTTTCCAACTAACTGTAGATCTCGATGTGAACATGTAACATGCGAGAGATCTCTTTTGGGGGTCGCCAGCATAATATGAGTCCCTTTGAATCTCCATACCAAGAATCATCTTAGCTTCACCTAGGTCTTTCATATCAAATTCTCCACCTAGAAGAGATTTCACCTTGGCAATCTCAGATGCGTGTCTAGAAGCGATCAGCATTTCATCAACATATAGCATTAGGTAAACAAAGGAATTGTCATCCAGCCTTTTATAGTAGATAAGGCATCATAGCTAACTCCTGAAAAATCCACTGTGTCATGAGAGAGTCGAATCTCTTGTATCATTGTCTAGGAGATTGCTTCAGTCCATAGAGTGACCTCTTGAGCATGTGCACATGGTCTTCTTCGTCTTTAAAACCCCCTGCTTATTGCATGTATATATTTTCTTCTAGTCCACCGTGCAGAAAAGTTGTCTTTACATCTATCTGTTGCAACTTTAGGTCTTCAATGGCTACCAAAGAAAGAAGCACCCGTATGGAACTATGCTTGACGACGGGTGAGAAGACTTCACTATAATCAATACCTTCATTTGACCGTAGCCTTTGACAATAAGGTATGCCTTGTATCCCTTTCTTCTTATAGACACACTTGCAGCCCACTACCTTCTTGCCTTTGGGAAGTATCACCAACTCTTAATTTTGATTCTTGTGAAGAGAATACATCTCTTCCTTCACTGCAGCAATCCACTGCGGAGCATCATGACCTGTGACTGCATCATAGAAATTGGTGTGCTCATCACCAATATCCACATCAACGGCGTTGGAAATGGCATAGGCTACCATGGAGTCACCAAAGCCATAGCGTTCGAGTGGTTTGACATTCTATTTTTTTTTTAATTAATAATGAGGTCCATCTTATTCATCCTACCTCTCACGCAGGCCAAAAGGATCATCATGAAATTACATCAGATCACCGTCATAGGTGCAAGACACCTCAAAGAGAACATCCACACACCATACCCTCCCTAGCACTCACAACAACTGACCTACGCACCATCCAAGCACACCCACATCATCTCATAAGTTCCATCCTCCCCTCTTCTTACCCCCGGAGTAGACAATGAAGATGTCAAAGTCCTCGTCCTCGATGTCACCTACAAAAGCCTCGTCACAGGAAGAACAGTCTGCGTACTTGTTCGAAGAGCAACTTCATTGTTCCTCAAAGCACCAACTCGGGGAACTCCGGGCCTCACCTCCTAAACGATCCTCCAAGAAACCATGAAGACGTCTTTGAGGAAGACGTTTGTGAATATCGGCCGAATCAAGCAAAGCACACATAGCAATCTGGTCATCCCTGGCATCAGCCTTTCTCTCCTTGCCCTGAAGACGATCTACGATGTCGGCCCTAGCACAACCGAACGCTTCACCCGAGGACTCAGTTCCTGGCAGGATACCAGCCTCGATCCGAACGACCCCTGCAACAGAGTTGTGCTTCCGGCAATCCCTTACCAAGTAGCCAGGCGACCTGCAGCGAAAGCAGGTTGTCGGGGATGAGCATTGTCTCTTCCAGTATCCACGCTGAAGGCAGCAAAAACACCAAGCCCGACGAGAGGAGGGACGCCTCCCGACCGGCCTCCTTGCCTCACAATCTCGCTCCAAATGGTCGGAAGCATGACATCGTAAACAAGTTATCACGGCAGAGCATTGGTGACTCCAGTGACCCCGGCGTAGGCGTCGAAAACACACGTCCTTGGGTACACAAGGGCCAAGATGGAGATCCTCTATTCCAACCACATTCAGGGCAGCTCCAGATTGGGGAGGTGTAGCCTGGCACAAACCACCTCCAGTCGCCGTCACCAAGGGGACAGGGAGATCCCCAACCCAGAAGAAGCTACCCGAGCAGTAAGAGACAACATAGTTTGCCATACTATCAGGGACAGTTCGTTCATGTCGGGAATCAAACACCTCATGGCCATCGCCCACGTCCAGCTGTGTATCACTGGTAGTAATCACACGATCAGCTGAATACTCGTTCCCAACTCTAGAAGACCCGTCCCCAACGCCACCCACGCTAGCAGTACCCAGGCCGAAGCTGTCCACAGGCTCTCCTCCTTGCTTGTGGTCTCCATCGTCCAACAGCCCCCATTCATCCATGAACACCTTGAACCGTCTCCTAAAGTCAACTATGGAGCCAACCGTCGAGGATTCGAGGGGATCCATCCCCTATCGTTCGCAGCAGTATGCCCAGGGGTCGTCGATGAGCGAATAGGGCGTCGCCAGCCCAAGGCTGTCGATGTGCACCGCTGCACGCTCGGGGATAGCCCAAGCATTTCACCTCGCCCGAAGCAGCATGGTCGATGTCACGATCCTACTGGCAGCGTCTCCGTCAGGAGGGGCCACCGCAAGCACAGACTCTTCGCTCAAACTCTGCCACACGTTTGTGAGAAGGAGCACAGGTGCTCTGCCATCACCCGAAACCGCCGCTACAAAAGTGTGATGTCGATGATGGAGAGGCCCCAGAGACGAGGGCCAACAGCCCTCCCTCGCGCTGCCCGGGCTTGGAAGCCCTAATTGGCTATATTGTAAGAACTCTTTGGAATCTCCTCTTTGTAGTCAGTAGGCACTGAATCATCTCGCGTACAAGAGGGATCTTATTCATCAACCAGTGAGTCGACATCTTCTTTGGTCTCCATCTGTTGTTAGACACCCTGTAGATAACATGTAGAAGAGCTATGTATGTCTTGCATAGTAGACGACATGGCAAATTCGTTAAAAAATAATGTGCGCTCTACAAAGAAACGTGGTGAAGAAGGATCTTTGGACCAAATATGGTATCCTTTCACCCCAGAAGCATATCTAAGGAATATGCATTTGATAGCTCTAGGTTCTAAACTTCTAATTTGCCAATACAAGAATGTTCATAAGTAGGGCAACCAAATATTCGCAAATTCGAATAATCAATGGGTTTACATGACCAAACTTCTTCATGAGTCTTGAAATTAATAGAAGGCGATGGAAAACGGTTCACCAGATAACAAGAGGTTGATATAGCTTCAGCCTAGAAAGATCTATCCATGCCCGCACTGAGAAGCATGCATCGGACCTTTTCCAACAACATTCTATTCATTCTTTCTGCTACACCATTTTGCCAGGGAGTGTGACGCACTGTATGATGTCTTTTGATCCTATGATCACTGTAGAAAATATTGAACTCCTTATAACAGAACTCTAAGTCGTTATCAGTCGAAAAAGTCTTTATGTTCTTGTCGGTTTGATTCTCAACAAGAGCTTTCCATTGCTTGAAAGCGAGACTGCTTCGTCCTTGCTCTTGAGAAAATAAACCCAAACCTTCCTTGTGCAATCATCAATGAAGGTCATCATATATTTAGCACCACCTTTGGAAGGAACACGAGAAGGGCCCCATAGATCAGAGTGAACATATCTAGAGCATCCTTGTAAGAATGAATTGTTGTGTCAAAGCTATTGCGTTTGGCCTTCCCCATAACACAATGCTCGTTGATATCTACCTTTCCAATGTTTTCACCACATAACAACCCTCTCTTGCTCAGAAGCATAATCTCTTTTTCAGACATGTGTCCCAAACGCATATGCCAGAGCCTTGTGGTGTCTTTAGATGAAGTTGTAACCAATGCGGAGCTTGAGATAGCAGAACCTAGCAAGATGTACAGTTTGTGTGAATTTCTCACTACCTTCATGAGGACTCGATCAACATCAATAACTCTGTTTTCACTAGAGAACTTGCAGCCCTTGTCTCAAAGTGTGCCCAATGAGTGAGATTCTTCAACCCGACAACATGTAAGACGTCTATCAACGTTCTGAATTCACCATCAAACATCTTAATCTTCATCGTGCCAACACCAATCGTCTTGCAAGGACGATCGTCACCCATAAGGATATCTCCACCTTGATGTGACTCATAGGTATGCAAATAATCATTACGCTCGGGCATGTGGTACGTGCATGCTCAATCAAGAACACAATCCTTCTTGTAGTCGTATGACGACGATGAAGCAAGAACGTAGTCGTTGTCTTCAGAACCTCCATGAGTCATCGTTGCATGAGCTGCATCATCATTTGATTTCTCATGCTTTTGCTTGTTTTACAACTTGTAGCATTCATCCCGGGTATGACTTGTCTTCTTGCAATAGTGGCACCTCTTTGATTGATGTGACGTTGACTTGTTCTTCTTTTGCTTTGAATCTTAAAGGTCTTTGATACGTGGACGCTCCCTTCCTTTGGCGGCTAAAGCTTCATCCGCTACCATTGATGAATTAAGATCCTTCTCTAATTTCTCTTGAGACGTCAAGGCTGTTTTGACTTCGTAGAGTGAGAGAGTCTTTGACTTACAAAATATCATCACAACCCAGAGATTCTTGTAGGACAGTGAAAGGGTACAAACCAACAAAACAATTATCCTTCTCCTCTATCTTTACATCGATCCGCATGAGGTCATGGATGATTTCATTGACTCGTCAAGAAGAGCCATCAAGGAACCACCTTCTTCCATGCGAAGCATGAAAAGGCACTTCTTTAGCGCAAGCTCGTTGGTGATGGACTTCTTCATGTAGAGTGCTTCAAGTTCATCCCAAACGTCTTCGACAGTCTTCAGATGGATGACCTCACAGAGGACTTCATACTCCAAACAGAGAAAGATGCATGTATGTGCCTTTTGATCAATCTCCTCCCACCAATATTCTGTCATTAATTTCGGTTTCTTCTCCTTTCCAAGAAGAGCTTTGTGGGCTCCTTGAGTAAGGAAAGATTCGCATTTGACTTGCCACAGACAGAAGCTCTTCAAGCGATCAAACTTCTTGATTTTGTACTTTGACGTCATGGTAGAGATCCAGAGGTAGAAATTGCTCTGATACCACTTGTTGGGATAACGATGGTGATGAGAGACCCGAACAACAAGGCCCAACGAGTTTGTTGCAGAGATGTGGAAGTGTGAGATCAAGCAATCCAAACCGAATATGTACGACAAAGATCAACAGCGAACAAGCAAGCAACCACAAAGACAAGATTTATAGTGGTTCGACAAATTCCCAATGTGGGAGCCTAGTATTGTTCAGGAAAGCGGTATGCGGTGTACGAGCGGAGAGGGTACCGCATAGAGTATATGTGGTATGCGGGAGTTTATACGGGAGTATATGCGGATTTGGTTTTTTTTCTTTCTTTCGATAAACTAATTATATATAAAATGATATCGAGATCATAAATAAAATATAAACATATAGATTAGCCACTTATATATGTTTACATATAAACATATTAATATGCATGTATGATATGCTTATATATGTATATATGTCTATATATGGAATGTGATTATAATATATGTCCAAATGTTAAAGTATCATGGTACAAATATGTGTAGAGTGTGTGTATAAAAGTGAACAAATCAAAGTGTATATGTACTTGTACAAATATGTGTTTGTATATGAAGGGATATTACATATGTATGTATACATATGAATATGTCAAAAGGTATTCATAAAAATGTACAAATGTGTGCGAAAATTGTTATATGTATTACAATCTATACATATAAAACAATGAATATATATATATAAATGTTAATATAGTGATTTTTTTGTCTATATATATGCATGTATGTATGAAATGCATGGACATAAGTTGCGGGATTTTCAAAAATCGGAGTTTAATCGGCCGCTTCGTCGGCCAAGCGGGAGTATATGCGGCCCATGACCGCTTAGTGGAGTGATTAGCAATATGCGGTACGGTAGGGTGACCGAATAGGCATAAGCGGGAGTATATGCGACTGTGCGGACCGATTTCCTGAACTGGCAGAGATGATATTATTTATAGAGAGATTACAGAGATGATGATTACAAAAGAGAGAAGAACTGAATCCCCTTTTACACCCGAAAGCCAACTATGGAAGAAGACGGTTGCTTGGAGAGGAGCTCTTGGAGGCGTGAAACCCTAAGGATAACCCTAGGTCCATCCATGGCTTTAGGCCTTCAAAAAACGACGTCTCTTGATGTTTCTTTGTTGCTCTTCATGTTTGGGACGAGTTAGGGGATCTATTTATAAGAATAGAACTCATATCCAAAGTCTCGAAGTGATTAGGTTGTTTTCCGACCGCTTTACCTGGACTGCATACGGTCCGTAACACAGACTGAATTTTCATTTCAGCAACATTTACAGTCCAGAGCTGGACTATATATGGCTCGGGTGAACCATAAATGCAAATACAGTCTAAGTAGACCATATACGATCTGAATTAATGAACGTAAATACACTTGTAGTTGCCCTAAACGCATTGCAAAGATGTCAAGGCTTGGTGTAGACGTTTGGTTCATCAAGGAAGTTGTTCTGGAGAGTTTAAGACACTTTCTCAACATGTCGTTTATCAAGGTTCATCATGTAGCAGACTTCAGACAATGAGTCTTGCTCCTTCTCCCTATTCACCTCCAGAAATATGCTTGCTTCCATGGAATCGTCCTCAGTATCACTATGATCGCCATCATCATCCTCTTTATGTCTATATTCTCATCAAGATGTGAAGACATGAAATCTCTCTTTATAAGCTCACCCCAAGTTAATTATGGATTGTGTCTTCCTCTTTTAACTATACTCGAACCCATAGCATTAGTCGGTATTGTTGCATTTTTCATTCTATGTTGTACATGTCCATCCGTACTAAGAAACTTAACACAGCTTGTACTCAATGCTCACCACCCACAGTTTACTCCTTATATAGTTATTCCTCAGACAAAGTTTTTTTGTCTTCCCACACATCCATCTTAGCATCTACAATTTTGCCACATTCATTTTGTGAGACCTTGTTTCTTCATTCTCCATCAATCACTCCTTAAACATGGCCGGCCATATAGTTGTGCTATAAAGTTTACTTTTCAATCTAGGAGGAATCTTCTTGTCACAAACTATTCTAGTTTCACTCCACTACATCCATCCAATTGTTATAATGTGACATATATAATCTTGAACATCGCCATCCAGATAAATAATAGACCCAGAGTAACAGAATCCACCACATTTTGATACATCCACTTCATCCAACTTAGTATTACCATTAGAATAGTATATTTGCTGAAATTGCAATGCATATACTAAGGTCTTGCTTCTGATGATCATAAAACCATTGGATTCCAAATGCATTTCTATAAAATTCAACTTTGTTATTCTACTTTTCTTTAGTTTCATCAATCTACACAATACCATCAACAAATTACATACACCAAAAGATATCATCATGAACATGTTTGTCAACTCATCCTCAATAAGAACGGAAAAATAAGGGCTTAGAGCTAATTGTTGAGTACCCCAACTCAAGATTATCAGAACCGAACTGGTGAGCGTACCAGAGAGGCCTCTGGTTCCCGGTTTACTAGACCAGTGATTGGACTAGTTCAATCAATGATGTCAGCATGACATCATAAATAATAAATAAATATAACTATATAAATTTCCAACAAAGTAAACATATAAATAAGATATGAGGAAATCACATTGATATGGATAAAACCAATAAACATGTTACTTTACTGATGACAAGTATTAACTAATACTAATTAAACAGAATAAGAAGAAATTGATTCAAACTCGTGAACAATTCAAATTATGCAATTATCTAAACAGCACATCAGTACATGGGAGTTGCAATCAGTAATGGGAATGGCATTCTCATCATATAGATTATAGAAGCCTTACTTAAAGGCTGAAGACGAGATGCACTCCCAGAACAACAAGTACCAAGAGCAACAACACCGTGGCACAATAACTTTTCATGTCTTTGATGGATAGGATTACATAGAGACAAGGCGCAAATAATTACTACACAAACAAGAGGAAAAAGGAAAAAGGGAAGGGAAGAGGTATTAATAGTCGTCAAATTTAGAAGCAGAGGAAGAGGGAAAGAAGAGGAGTAAAGAAAGAGGAAGAGGAAGAGGGAGAGGATAGGGAGGAGTAGCGGACAAACTGCAAAAAAGAAGAGTAGAGGAAGAGGGAGAGAAGCAGCTCACCTCATAGTGTGGTTACGTCGGGCATAATAACTTTGACGACGGTAGTTGCAACCTGTATCTTCAACCCACATCATTATCGGCAACAACATCAGAGCTTGAGGGGATGGCAACATGCTACAAGGAGCTCCAACAGCCACAACTCCAGCAAGTTCGGTGACCAAACCTCCATGGCTCCATCAGGTCTACGGCTCCTGCAACATGGGGAGAGGGTTGAGGATTTGGGTGTCGGGGTATTAGGGTATCAGGGGTAATAGTAGTCCAAGCTTCAGGGGGTGGTCACATGGCCGCTTAAGTAGCTAAATGATAGACTTGGTCGGTTGGCTTGAAATTGATCGAGTCACCAGTTCAACAGTTGACCAGTCGGTTCACCGGTTTTGGGGCGGTCGGGCCTGTGGATGGACTGAATCGCTACTGTGACCGGTTCCTAGTTCAACAGGTTGAACCAGTTGTTTGGTTCGGTTCTGATAGCCATGCCTCAACTACTACAAAAGGACATCCACTCCAGCCAACTTAACACCAGGTTCTTTAGTGTGTGAGGTTTATCAAGGCTCTTTTGCTTCCACGAGGCGAGGCATAAGTCTCAAGGCAGTTGAGGTGTGAGCCTCATATCATATCGAGGCGGTTTATGTAATATATACCTAGTTGTGTTTGGGCTGCAAAAGTGAACAAAATGGATAGTACACGCCGGATCCAAAACATTTTGCGTTGTCCGCAGCGTGTCTATGTTCAAAACATGCCCGACACGGACACAGGGGCTGTATAGAACTTACTGGATGCCAACGGATATTTCTCCAAAGTTTAATTTTATCTTACAATCTTCATTTTGTTTTATTTATCAACACAATATCATCAGTAGAAAACATACAATAAATCGGTCTACTCTATTACACCATTTTTCATTAAGACAAATACAAAACCGATGCGGTCGTCCAAATCAAGGTACAACCCAAGTCGGATTCATATTGGACTTAGATCCAAATTCAGACACCTACACCAACTAAAGTTATTGTGCTGCACCAGCAACTCAAACCTGAAATTCTAACACTGCTTGCCATCCATCCTAGATTCCTTTTGTCCAAGTACCATTCCATATATCAATTGTTGCCATTCCATTAGATTGTCCTCCATATCAACTCTTATGTAGTTAAATTTTAAATGGCTTTTTTATTCGTAGTTGTTTTCTCACAATTTCTCTCATAGTAAGTGAAGAATGTGCTTACTAAACAATCTTCTCATATTCATAATAAGTATTTATCAATGTAGATGAGTTAGGATTGCAAATTAATCAATCAATGATGTTGCCATGGACAGCAGCTATATTTTACTTTGAGCCTTTTTTTTCTATCATTGTTACTACTATGTATAGAAACATATTCAAACGAACATATAAATCTAACGAATAGTATAACAAATTTCTCTTAACTTGTTCATAGCCAAGGGATGTCATCATGAACCTTTTTTTTAACTCATCCATAACAAAAACAAAAAGATACAAGCTCAATGTTGATCTTTCATGTACCCCAACTATAATACGAAATCTTTGTGTTTCTCCTCCTAGATTCATAACACTTGCAGTTGAGCTATTAGATTGGCACAACCTTTTTTCTCCAAAGCGCACCACAGCACTTCCCTAGGCACTCGATCATAAGCCTTTTTTCAAATCAATAAAAAACATATGAAGATCTCTTTTGTTTTCCTTGTACCTCTCCATAAGCATCCTTATCAGAAAAATAGCATTTGTTATGGACTTATGATCCTCTAGGCATGAAACCAAACTGATTATCAGACATCTATGTTATAGATCTTAGTCTTTGCTCAATAAACCCTTCATGTCCTCGTTAGGGCCAACTTGAGGCCATAAGCACTAATAACCAGTGTATTAAAAGCGTTTCAGGCGGCCGCTTAAGCGGCCAGGACCCTCTGCCGCTTAATCCAGCCCCTAATTGCCCGCTTAACAGGTTTGAAGAAAATCACCCGCTTTTTGCCCGCTTCACCTGCTTTTTTCCACTTTTTGCCCGCTTTTTTTTAAATACTACTGGAAGCATGTAACATTAATATCCTTGCTGCTTTCAGTGATTACTGATTGGTACTACTGGTTAGTATCTGCAATTACGGATCTGCTTGCTGATTTTAGTGATTAAAAATATCGATTAGTAGTAAATATTGATTATTACTTAGTTAATTACTGATTTGTTGATTAGATATGTATAAAAGTTCCTTAGAAATATATTTTTTATATACACATAAATGTAATGTTGTATAAAAATATATAAAATTTAGGCACCCGCTTTTTCAAAAATCGCCCGCTTAATTGCCCGCCTACCGCTTAATCGGTTATAGGGTGCTGTCCGCACGCCTCCCGCTTCCCGCTTTCTAATACACTGCTAATAACTTAAACAATTATTCCCAAGAACAAGCTTTTTGCTATCATTCTATCACTAAGCCTAGTAATCTCAACAGTATTAACATTTGGCATCTTATCAACAACAATTCCTACATTATATCTGTGTTTATCAATACATGTATAGCAAGTTTTATACCACATGTCTCCAATCTCTATATCTCTCTCATGTCCACCTAATTTCCTACAAACAAGCTATGTAGACTTTTCTTATGATCTCCACCATCTTCAAAGACTTTATTGCCAATATTCCAAAATCTTACTCTGTCTTTTTGTCTTGGACTAGCTTCTTTATCCGCCTCTGCACTATATGATGGTGGGTATTCTTGCACAATTTCACTACATCCGGAAAAATGATGTAGCCAGACTAGCTTCCTTATCCAGACTCGTGCAACATGTGGAACCTCTTGCTTGTCTTCCAACAGGTCATGGAGCCAATGTATCCAAACATCTTGCTTATATTATCACTACACCCCGGTGCCGACATAGCGCGTCTAGGTAAAAGTACTCGAATGAATAAACTACAAGCAACCATGTTATTACAAAGATTGAGAAAGTTTAAGGTTGGTTGTGAACCTACCACTAATCCTCCATATGCATTTCATGCGGCTACATTTGCACATAGGTGCATCTAGGTAAAAGTACTCCAATGAATAAACTACAAGCAACCATGTTATTACAAAGATTGAGAAAATTTATGGTTGGTTGTCAACCTACCACCAATCCTCCATATGCCTTTCATACGGCTACATTTGCACATAGGCAGACACATGTCAAATAATAATAATGATAATAATAATAATAATAATAATGATAATGATAATATTGATAATTATTACTATTATTATTATCATTATTATTATTATGATTATTATTATTATTATCATTATTATTATCATTATTATTATGTTTTGACCTTTTAGTTCAAAATCCAACTAATGGCTCATCACGCCTTAATACCATTCATGTCCCCATTCCCAATAAATTATCTACTTATCAAGCGTGGTTCAATTATCAGAGCCCACCATCCTATGAAACAAATAGAATAATCATTAGTAACTAATAAAGAATTAACTAAGTACACCATACACGATGATGGCTGTTGCACCAACAGACCATGCACATGCATGAAAAAAGTCAAGCAGTTCTGCTCAGTAGAGATATGTATGATGTGATTCTTATTATGGTTATTGTCATTGTCTAATGACCTCTATCTGTGTGGTCAAGTTCTGAAAACAAAGATTGAGAAGATCATTATAGATGAAATTTTCTGCAGAGTCTTTATAATATAAAAAAACTCTCTAGAAATCACTCAACAAAGTATAACTGTATAAATGAACCAAAAATTGAGAAGCAAGATCTACTATCATACCTCACTAAAGGGTTGCTCCCCCACTATTGGACATGAGAGAAGCCGCAGCAGCAGCAGCAGTTGGAACAATTCCAGTAGAAACACCTGGTTTTGACAGATGTAAAAGCCTGAAAGAGTATACGTATCTGTCAGCAAAGGTTTCAAATTAATTGGAAAAACAATAGTACCGAAAGTACAGGAATTGCTTACGGGGCCAAATACTCGCAGAAAGAAGAAATAGCACCGGCAACTTCATTGTAATTGTCAGCACTAGCAGGTGCAGTTACCTCTACCAGTTGTATGCCGGGAGTAACTGGAATAGCTTCATCTGTGGCATGAAGCCTTAACATCTTGTTTGCTGAGGTCACAGTCACAGTTATTCGGGCTCCTCTTGTGAAATGGAATGCAAAACCTACTTTGAGAACCTCATGATCTAGCTTATAGCCAAGGGCATAAAAGAAGCGCAAGCCATTGTTGCTAATTTTGCTTTCAACCATTGTACGAACCAAGACAGAGAGTTGGTCAGCACCGGATCCTCTCATGGCGCCACCAATGTGCCTCACTGTCCTGTTCGCATGAAAGAGATATTATTAAGATTAAAATTAAGACGACTGAGCTACAATCAGAAACCTTGAGAATACGAGCTTAACCAACTAGGTATAGGTTGTCCTAGATCACATAAGAGCCGCACCTCTGACATAACCGTTCCTAGAAGAGCAGATCATCAACTAACATTAAAGACACAAGGTGCAGGAGAACCTGATGATATAAACTTTCAAGGAAAATCAATTGAAACAAGAAACTACAACAACTAACCCAGATTTGGACCACTTTTTAAGCACAGTTCATGGATTCTGAGGCGCTCTTTGGTAATACCTGATAGACCTTGAAGAAGAACTTCCAGCGCCTCAACATGCTGAACAAACACAAAAAAAAAAAAGAGAAGAGATTGTATTTGAGAGGTTTCTTTTAAATGGAAAGTCCTAATGACTTTTTAAGAACTTTCAGGACGTCGAAATCGGTACAGATTACATGAAATTGCACTTTTAAACCACGATAAAGAGCACTTTCGAAGCCTAATTAAATTCTTTCTTCTTGTCACATGGCATGAACATGACATTGATCTGCTTCGTCATAAAAAAACAGCATTTATCGATCTAATTTAGGTTCTTCTATTCTTGGGATTTTCAGAAAGTAGCCATCATTCAATTCTGCAATTATAGGAAATAGCAACAGAAATAAGCACAATAAATTTGCATAATACCAAAATATGATACTCTGACCAAATACTGCTGAATTAAAAGCATCGCCAGACACTTTTTACACTGATCATTGCCCATTCTGATAAATGCAGTATAGTTAGCACTTAAGATACATAATAAGAACAGGATAATACCACTTATGATTTGCAGAACATCATGGTTCTCGTATAGTTGACATCATTCTTGTAGCAAAGAAGGTGAAATGCCATCAGAGTAAGATTTTTAATTTACGAAACTTGTAAGAATTGAATAATAATTCAAACCGGCATAAATGGGGTACAAGAACACAAGATAGTTTATTGGTTCATGAAAAGAATTTTACATAACAGAAAACCTTTTCCATTAATTTAAAAAAATTACATACCTGAGTCTCTATAATTCCTTGCACCACACATTCCATTTCCCTCTTTGATCTGCCAACATGCACAGAAGTATACACCAATTACACTCCAGATGCAATTTCATTAACCCAGCGAGCCGAAATACTAAAAAGTCCATTATCTTAGTCCCATTGCTCCAAAGATGTAACAATTAAATGAATAACTAGGTCGTGCTTCTATAACAAATCAAGTTCAATTTGAGGATCCTACAAATGTCCCGAAACACGGTGTGGTGTACAGGCACAGAGGGGACCACTTCAGAGTAAACATAGAATGCGGGAACATATGCAGGGCATATGTTATTTACAAATTTTTTAACAAATTCGGTCAATATTTTTACAGAGGTGTAAATTAATCCATCAGCAGCAGCTCTCTTGTGGGTAATATTCTCATCAAAGTCCAATCAGTCAGTAACATACTAGTCACATCACCAATTGGTATGTAGGCGACAACTAATGTGGTAAACCAATGAAACTATAATAAACAGTGAATCCCTAAGCCAAGATAACCAATGAAGCAATCAGTAAACTTTCTGTATGTATAACACCACTAATTGACTCAGTAATAAAGTAACATAATTAACAACTAGTAAATGAATTCGTGGGAGACGGGGAGGTGGAAGAAGAGGAAGTGGAGGAAGAGAACTGAAACAAGAAGTCTGTAGAATCCAGATTCTGACCATCAGGTAAACGACTAGACAATGGTTCAATAAGTGTGCTTATGAACTCTAATTCTTCTTTCCCACAAGAAGTGAACATTTGAATTCTCAAGGTCACCCCTACCTGACTAAGGTGAAGTATGAACTGATCACGGTGGCACTTTCAGTCATCAATTAGAGCTGTGCAAAGAAATTTTAGTGCAAGCAGATGCAGAGCATACTATGCTAAAGAAGGGAGATATAGAAAACATACAGGATTCTAGTGCTGGTGACTTGATCTGAGAAGTGTTCTATAATTGTAGGTATATTCCTACTGGTTCCAGTAGTGAACGCATGGTTGAACTTTCATCTATGAAGGTGATGGGAACCGATTCCTGAAATAATCAATTCATAGAATCAAGCATGGGCAAATACCCCGTGGCTGGTATATATACCAAAACAACAGGATACCTGATCATGTGACGATTGCAATTATGCATAACAAATGACCAGATCAAATAATAGACTCAATATAAAACAATACATGTGGAACTTATAACAAAGTTCATAAGATGGCAATTAAGTCCTGAAACAAGTAATTGATCCCTACTATGAAAAGAAAAACTTTAAATTGACTAGATGACAACTAAATTGGTCATCTCAGGATCTCACGAGCATGGTTGTATAGGCGGCTAGGCGTTGCCTAGGCGCGTTGTATAGGCGGCTAGGCGTTGCCTGGAGACCTCCAGGCGGAGGCCTAGGCATTTCCAAGCGTTTATATATATATATATATATATATATATATATATATATATATATATATTATATAATATAATATAATATATATAAATTTAATGGATACATGTAAAATTTATGAAAAATAAAGTTAAATCAGTATATGGTTAAATAATATCAAAATCAGTACATAAATAAACACAAATCAGTAGATAACTAAATAAAAATAGTAGCTAAATAAATACAAATAAGTAGATGAGTAAATACAACTAAGTAGATAAATAAATACAAATCAGTTGATCAATAAAGTTACATCAGTAGATGATTATATAATTTCAAAATCAGTATGTATACAAATAAATTCAAATGAGTAGATAACTAAATAAAAAACAGTAGACGAATAAATTCAGTAGATGAATAAATACAAATAAGTAGATGAATAAATACAAATCAGTTGATAAACTAATATAAATAAGTAGATGATTGAATAGTACCTAAATCAGCACATAAAAAATACAAATAGTAGATGAATAAATACATTAAATACAAATCAGTTGATAAACTATTATAAATCAGTAGATGATTAAATAATTCCTAAATTAGCACATAAATAAATACAAATAGTAGATGAATAAAATACAATAAATACAAATCAGTTGATAAATAAAGTTAAATCAGTAGATGATTAAATAATATCAAAATTAGTACATAAATAAACACAAATCAATAGATAACTAAATAAAAACAGTAATAAATAAAAACAAATAAGTAGATGAACAATACATAAGTGGAAAAGTAAATACGAATCAGTTGATAAATAAAGTTACATCAGTAGATTCTTATATAATTTCAGAAGCAGTATAAATAAATTCAAATGAGTAGATAGCGAAATAAAAAACAGTAAATGAATAAATTTAGTAGATGAATAAATACAAATAAGTAGATGAATAAATACAAATCAGTTGATTAACTAATATAAATCAGTGATGATTAATCAATTCTCAAATCAGTACATAAATAAATACAAATAGTAGATGAATAAATATAATATATACAAATCAGTTGATAAATAAAGTTAAACAGTTGACAACTAAAGCTAAATAAGTAGATGATTAAATATTATCAAAATCAATACATAAATAAACACAAATCAGTAGATAACTAAATAAAAACAGTAGATAGATATATACAAATAAGCATATGAGTAAATACAATTAAGTAGCGCCTGGGTGGGTCGCCTAGCCCGCCTGGGCGGACGCCTAGCCCGCCTGGCATAGCCTTTGATGTTGGGCGCCCAGATATGGAGACCCCATTGGCCGCCTGGGCGCCCTCCCGTACAACACAGCTCACGAGGGGTGCCAAGCCCGACGATGAGCAACGAAAGGCAGACTATCCTACATCAAAGGGTCATAGCATTCAGTCATCGCCATATGGAGGCTTTCAGGTGTTGGACCAAGGTTTCATTGACAGGGGGATAATGTGGTCCAAGATTATAAGAGTTATTTCCATCTCCTACTCCACATGAAGCAATATCATTGACCTAAGCTCCAAAAAAGTCTACGAGGATGTTTTATGCCCCAAGGTCTAAAGGTTCTCCTTAACTATCAAAGAGAGTTTCTGGATTGAACGATTTGGAGGAAGGTTTCCAGTCATTGATGTAGACTATGTATGTCAACTCTATGCTCTACTGGATAGTGATGTTATTATCAGCTCCTGATACGTCAAAGGTGTGAATGAAAAGAAAGAAAAACGTCTCTAGGAGGCTATCAAAGGATCTAAAGAAGCATAATCAATTTATGAGACAAGGATTAAGTCTGATAGATGTGTTGAAGCTCGTGTTTAGACAAGATCATCTTGTATCTCAAACTACTATTCTCATCGATCTGGTGGAAATATGGTTCTGTGGATGAAAGTATCTTAGGCTCACATTGAAAAGATTTGAGAACCTCCTTACTTATTCACCTAAAGTTAATGTAGGTAGGTATACCTTTTTCCTTACTGCTATATATGACTTTAATGATGAAACTGGGTGTGATGAACACAGTCCAGGATATCGACATCTTTTTGACTTCGCCATGTGTGGGAAGTGGAAGTTTGTGGAAACTTCAATGAAGTCTCGAAGAATTCTAGATGCAAAATTCAATAGGCCTTCGATATTATTTTATAATAAAATGGTGAAATTTGACGAATACTTTTGAATGTTATAAGCATCTATCTTTATGTGTTCATAACACAAAATCACAAATACACGACTCCCAGCTCTAAGTAAGTAGGCCCCAAAACCCTATTTCACAAGATTTGTGAGTTACAAACTACACTATTTAAGATTAAAATCAATAGAGAATGATTCTTGGTTTTAAATCCTATAAAATGTGATACCACTTTACCATCGCACAATTATGAAGTATGATTCTACATACTAATAAGTATGAGCCGCATTAGCTATTTGTGTGGTGATTGTATATATAAGCTAGATGTAGCTTTGATCTAGAACAAACGGAACTGAGATCTAGCTTAGATCTATAGGAACCGCAGTCAAATGGAAGTGGTGGTTGTTTTTCTTAACATCGACACATGATCTCTTATATTCTCCATTTTAAATGGCAAATGATAACAAAATCACAAGTATGACACCATGTTCATAACACAAAATCACAAATACACGACTCCCAGCTCTAAGTAGGTAGGCCCCAAAACCCAATTTCACAAGATGTATGAGTTACAAACTACACTTTTTAAGATAAAAAGCAATAGAGAATGATTCTTGGTTTTAAATCCTATAAAATGTGATACCACTTTACCATCGCACAATTATAAAGTATGATTCTACATACTAATAGTATGAGTCGTATTAGCTATTTGTGTGGTGATTGTATATATAAGCTAGATGTAGCCTTGATCTAGAACAAATGGAACTGAGATCTAGCTTAGATCTATAGGAACAGCAGTCAAATGGAAGTGGTGGTTGTTTTTCTTAACATCGACACATGATCTCTTATATTCTCCATTTTAAATGGCAAACCATAACATAATCACAAGTATGACGCCAAGACAACGAGTGACAATGTTCATTACATATAGCAGATTCAGGTATAAAGTTCTCTTTGTCACCAACTTCAAAGACTTTGAGGAAGTTGTGACAAAACCCTACGTTTTGGTTCGAATTCGATGACCTTAACCAAACTTTGCCAAATGGTTTATACCAAGTGGGAGTATTGAAGGGTCAACTTCACCAAGGGTCGAAAATCAAAGTTTCGACGAAATTTTGCCCAACTTCTATGACTAAAAACTTTTAATAATAGATCACCTAGTTGTAACTATGGGTTTCAATGTTGTTGGGGATCCTTCAGAGGAAATTGGGAGAAACCACCATCCTCTTGAACTATGGTAGATTTACATATATGATATATTTGACTTGCATTATTGAAGTTTTCCCTTTAGGGTTCAAATTTACATGAAATAGTTGGAAGCAAAGATATGATTTTACCATGTCTTTTATTGATATGTGTTTTCGCATTTTGGAATTTCTCTATCTCTTTCCTTAAACTTGGGCTCAAGATACCTTCTTTGAATTGTGATCATAAAAATGATACCATCTAGCTTTTTAAGAGTCTATATTAGCAGTCATTTATGGTTTCTGAACTGTTAGAAGTGAAGGCTTTAAAGATGTGATTCACAAAGTATGGGCTACTTATCCTGTTGTAAATCCCATGTTCAAATTATATCAGATCTTAATCATACTACAAGGAAGCATCATAAATGGAATCATGATTGTGTTTGACAATCTGATAGATGATGTTAGAAACCTAGACGAGGTATTTGATCGCCGAAAAAAGGTGCATATTCATTGTAGTGATCCTATATTCCTAGCTAAAATTAGTAATATTAGAATAATATTTACATAATCCCTCGGTTTTAAAGAATCTTTCTTAAAACGGTAAGTCGAGAGTTATGTGGTTGAAAAACAATGATAGAAACAACAATAAATCTTCTACAAACAATGCTCTAAAGAACAGAGGACTTAATATAACCAAATCTATAAGATGTTGATTGATGATTCTTCTTGCATTGATCGTGAGGGCATCAAAAAAACATGTTACGATACACTTCTATCTGTTGTTCAATTGAAAAACTATACTTATCTTATCAGAAGGGATAAGGATTGGAATGTTCTCAAGAAACTTCAAAATAGATTCAGTTATTATGTTCCTCAGATACTAATCAAGAGGTTGTGGATATAGTTACCAAAGCAAATTCGAAGAAAATTCCTATCCCAATGGCTTCAAATTTTGTTTTTCAGGGATAGTTGGAGTACTATAGAGCGGGATGCATTAAAAAATTCTTTACCGGTGTTCATTACCTTGATCCCCAAGATAGATTGATGTTGACACTATCTCTGACTCAAAATTCATTCCTTTATGTGATGCAAATTACATGGGTAATTACCACGGTGATGGCAATAGACTACAATTTTTCTTCCTGGTATAGCAGTCTTAATGAACAAGCCTTCAGCGTGTGTGTGTGTGTGTGTTTGGGATGTGAGTGGGGGTTGGATGTTATTCTTTTGGCAAATGAGCTACTATGACTTTTCTAAACAAGTCTTCTGATCTTAATTATGTCTTATTTCAGACCTATCTAAAACATATGGTTTTATATCTAATGGGATTGTACCCTTACTGTTATGACGAAGATACCTTCTAAAAATGATGGGTCAACTGGATTGATAATGTTTCAAGGTTACTATTCAAATCGTTATAATTGATGAATCATACGTGTTAAGGCACACACCTAAGAGGCAAGGCGCCCAAGGGGGTGTCCCTTGCCTTTATTGCTGTCTTAAGTTGTTATTAAGGGTGCTAGGGCATGTTTATGGATTCTTAAGTTCCATTAATTGTCCTAGTGTTCAATATAAAGACCGTTCTCTTTATTATGTGCCAAATATAATTTTATTTGGAATTATAATCTTAATACACATTTTTTATGTATATTTCTTGCGCCTTCAATTAAGTTTCTATCTATAGAGGCTATGTTACGAAGAATAGTCATTACTTTCCTCACGACTTAGAACCATGACAATAAATCTTTATTTACCTGTTGCCATCTCTTAGGTTGTTTAGAATAATGTGTTTCATGTTTTGGGCGTTACAGTTAATTAGAATTTATTATATATGTAAATTGGATATGTTTTCATACCATAAAAATATATGTATATGAGGGGGAATACCTATATACATGTAAATTGGCTATGTTTTCATACCATAAAATATATGTATATGAGGGGGAATACCTATATACATGTAAATTGGCTATGTTTTCATACCATAAAATATATGTATATGAGGGGGAATACCTATATACATGTAAATTGGTTATGTTTTCATACCATAAAATATATGTATATGAGGGGGAATAATATATATGACCGTAAAAGATGTGTATATGAAATGTTCATAAAATCATAAGATATGTCTTTATACAGGGAAATTGTACTGAAATTAATATTTTTAAATGTCACCTAGGCGTCAAGATGCCCAGCCCTGGCGCCTTAACGCGTTGCTGCCTTGACAAGTATGTGGTGAATCATCTCAATTTTTCCACCCATCTCATGGGATTAGGCAGGGACACCCTTTGGCTCCTTACCTTTTTGTCTTGCATATGGAGGGACTTATAGCCATGTTGAATTATGTTGTGGAGAAGAAGTTGATTGATCATGTATCTGCCTCTCATATGTTTATTTCACAAAATCATTTGGCAACTGACGATAAATCTTCTAGAGGAGACGCTGATGATGCTATATCTATAAATGATCTTTTGTCTCAGTTTCGATTGTTATCTGGGCTTAACCTTAATCCTTCCAAGAGTCTGTTGTTTGTTAGTAGAGAGGTCAAACTCAGGGGCATAATTTAAAACTTAAACCTTCAGCTGGAAGAACTCCCAGCAAAATATCTTATTTTGTCTTTTTTACAGAAAGACGTACAAAGAATGTGTGTTCCCATCATAGAAAAGATAAAAGCCAACCTTGCAGCATGAAAAAGAAGATTCTTATCTCTTGTGAGCAAACATGAGCTGATCATATCTACTCTATCCACTTATTGTCTGTATTGGACATCGGCATTTCCTATTCCAGCTTCAGTTTTGAGCAAATTGAAAAGTTGGGTTGAGATTTTCTAGGTGGATCTTACCAATCTCACAATCCTTTCAATGGTATCGTGGGTTCCATCTGCAGACTAAAGGAAGAAGATGGATGTGGAATCAAAAGGATTGGTGTAAAGATTGTCCAACTATAGCTTTGGGACTCTAAAAGCAGTCAGCTAGGAAGCACGGACATGGCGATTTTCAAAAATGTAGGACACGGACACAGGGCCGGACACGGAAAAAAATATATATATAAATATATATATGTATTTAATTTAAATTAATTTCTAAATGCAAAAACCATGGAACAAGTGTAAATGAGCAGGATCGACAATATCAAAATTGCTGCCAATACATATAGCAACATCAACAACTAGTTAACTCTTTCTATGGCAAGACACTAAATCAGTAAAAAAGATTTACTGTTTCTAGAGCAATAAAAAATTCACTATAAAAATTAACTGTTTCTAGAGCAACATCGGTAAATAATTCACATAACAACTAATTTTATAGACAAGCTTAGGTCTTTCTATAGCAAAATCAGTAAATTAACTCAAATATGAAAGATATTAAGCAGCATCAATAAATAATCTTTAGACAAATACATACATAGCACTGGTTCGTGAACATTTTTTAGAGGAGACAACAGAGAGGAGGATAGCAACCAGTAGTATACGCGGAGGAGGAGGAGATAGAATTGAGTATATAGGGAGGAAGAGGACAGCAGCTAGCAGGCTATTGTGGAGGTCGTTGCTGCTGGAAGAGTGAAAAAGGGGGAGAAGAAGAGAATACATGGTGGTGGAAGAACAAAGGAGAAGAAACAGAGAACAATGTTGAATATAAAGAATAAGGGAAAGGAAATGTAATACGCGGAGGGGAAGAAGTGAAGGAGAAGACAGGGAGAGGAGGATGACGGAACTACAGTAAAAGCAAGTTCAAGTAGAATGGAACAGAGGGTAAGGTGGAAGAGGGGGAGAAAACGTGGAGAAGGAAGGGGACAAGAAACAGGGAAAAGGAGGATGTTGCTGTTGGAAGAAGAGTAGGATGTCAGGTGGCAGAGGAAGAGAAAGGGGAAGAGGAGGAGAATACGTGGAGGAGGAAGAAGGGAGAAGAACCACCGTTCAAAAGAGATAAAAGGAAGAGGTGGAGAAGGTACCTTTCACCGGAGGTTGTGGCTTCACCGGAGGTTGTGGCTTCACCGGAGGTGGTGTCTGCAGCTTGTGGTGTCTACTCCAAGCAGCGGCGGCTAGCTACTTTCTCCAAGTCGCGGCCCTGCTGGCTCTTTCAAGCGGCGACCCTGCTGCTGCTTCAAGCTAGCCGGTGCGCTGCTTTAAGGGAGCGGCTGTGCTGCTCCAAGCGGGTGGCTGCGTTGCTCCTTGTGGGCTGCTGCACTGCTCCGCTCCTTAGGTGCGGCCGCGCTGCTCCTTGGGGACGTCCGTGCGGCGGCCAAGGTTTCCTGTTCGGGGGAGCGGGAATCGTCGGGAGCGGGGGAGCGCTGGGGCTTAGGGCAGGAGAGGGGGGTTT
Organism: Alisma plantago-aquatica; assembly: GCA_963693085.1. Classification (NCBI taxonomy): domain Eukaryota; kingdom Viridiplantae; phylum Streptophyta; class Magnoliopsida; order Alismatales; family Alismataceae; genus Alisma; species Alisma plantago-aquatica. The sequence continues at coordinate 717,801,345 of OY856411.1, read as the reverse complement.
TTTTTAGAGAAACGGGTGAATCATGCTGAATACGCGGTGAATTTTGATGTAGTGTGAATTACGGTGAAAAAGGCTTTTTTCGAGACTCCAATGTTTTAATAAACTAGCCATGCACGTGTATGCACGTGCCCCATTGATCACGTTTATTTTATAGTAAATATTTGAAAAATAAAAAATTTCAAAAGAATAATGATAATTTTTGTAAATGTTTTGTAGAAAATTTAGAATCATATTGTTTATTGATTCCGAAATGTACGCTTAAAGGAACGAATATGACGGAGAAGTTTAGAGGTTTGCGGCAAAAATAATATAGAGCAAATATAAAAAAAGTTGAAAAAAATTATGAGAAGAGAGAGAATCAAGGAGAATGCATCATGAACTCGCTCTTTTATAGTAGTATAGATATGATTCTTACTTGTGTAGGGTATTTTTTATAAAAAAAAATCTTCTCCCCATCACCATAACATGTAACAACATTTTTTAAATTTTTCACCATCACCATCACTATTACTATACACATGTTACCAAACAACACATTTTAATAATTTCTCAATCACCATTACCGTCTCTATTAGTATCACTGTCACTGTCACCATCACCATCAATTTTGTCACCACGTACCAAATACAGCGTGAGAGTCGGGTTAGTCGGGAAGGGGATGTGCAGTGTGCGTGCGAGTGCCATAATACAAGTTTTTTTTTTAAATTACAAATTGGGTCGGCTGGCGTGTCTACATGTCTAGGTCGTGTCCTAGTCGTGTCCAAGTGAAACAAAAAAATGGACACTCTCAGGCCATGTCTCGCGTGTGTCCACGCGTGTACACAGTGTGTCTGTGTCCGAGCGTGCCCAAGACGGGCACGGCTCCTTCTGGGAAGTGTTTGTACTTCACAATATGGGTTAAGTAGATTCATGGTACATCTTCTTTGTGATCAATTGAGTCAGAGTAATTAGATATACATATTACTGAATGATAAATAAGGTAATTAGACACGGGCCTTATTCCTGAATTTTGTTGATTTTAAAGTGGAAAAAGGCAATTTCTTACTTCTAATGTTTGAACCCTGAGAAGATTCCTTTATGTGATTTGCTGCATTCTAGTATTAATCGACATTGAAACGTGGTTCAAATTGCAAGTTGTGCACTATTGTTTTTCAGAATAATTGGAAGATTCCCAAGCAGAGGGTTGGAGGCATTGGATAGCTTCGTTTTGAATTGTCGACCATAAAACATGGTAATAAAAAAAATGCCACCTTGAGGCTTTGGAGGCTTACGCAAGAGAAGGCTATCCTATCGGTGTCTCAAGGTAAGGTTATCCTATTTGCGCCTCGAGACTTACGCCCTAATGTCATGGATTGAGGCTTAGTTGAGGCGCAATCCTCGACCATGGATAATGATGTTTTATGTTAACCAAAAAGATTTTGTATGCTTGAAACATTTACATACATTTCTTCAAAAGTTTATTTATTTAAATCTGTTGTATTTTGACTATCATTCTGAAATTTGTGAATTTACATAACTTTTATTTGTTCAAACTCAAACCTCAAAGATACTTTTGAATTAGATTTCAAACTTTACTAAGTTTACTTCTATGTCAGGTGTCTGGTTTAACGTGTTTGTCATTTTGAAATACAATTTTTATCTTGATTTCTACTAATTCCAAATTAGTATTCCCAATATCCCTGACTTAAAAAATTGGATGTAATAGTACAACATTGATATCTGATTATTTGCTAGAATTTTTTTTACTTTGGTGGTCTCTGTTATTAACATTTCTCTTTCTCCTTATTAACTTAGATAAAAAAATTATATTTAGTTTTCTTTTTCTTAGAGATACATATTTATATTTACACATACATTCATAGATACACACACATATATAATACATATATATATGCATATGCATGCATATAAAAATATGTATGTATGTATGTATGTGTGTGTGTGTGTGTGTATATATATATATATATATATATATATATGGCTCATCTTTAATAGCCGCGCGGGTAGCCTGATTTTTCGCTACCCGCACATCCAAAAGAGTAACTATATGGTACACAAGAGTAACTCTGAGATCAATAGAGTAACTATGTGGTACACAAGAGTAACTCTAAGACCAAAAAAGTAACTGCGCAGAAAATATACAGTCAATAAATATATAAACGAGTTTTTTAATTTGGGGGGGGAATGATATTATTTTTGGATGAAATTTTTTGGAGAGCTAGATAAAATGCTCCTCTACAATTGCGGAAATTTAAAAAAATATATCAAGAAGGGTGCACAGGACCCACACAGGTATTAAATAAATCCCCATATTATTTAATACATGCACGGATAGCTACCTGCACACCCTTCCTGACATTTTTTTTCACAATTGTAGAGGAGCATTTTATCTAGCTCCCCAAAAAATTTCATTCAAAAATAATATCATTTGCCCCCCCAAATCAAAAAACCCGTCCATATATTTACTGACTGTATATTTTCTGCGCAGTTACTTTTTTGGTCTTAGAGTTACTCTTGTGTACCACATAGTTACTCTGTTGATCTCAGAGTTACTCTTGTGTACCATATAGTTATACTTTTGGATGGGCGGGTAGCGAAAAATCAGGCTACCTGTACGGGTATTAAAGATGAGCCATATATATATATATATATATATATATATATATATGTGTGTGTGTGTGTGTGTGTGTGTGTGTGTGTGTGTGTGTGTGTGTGTGTGTGTGTGTGTGTGTGTGCATGAATGTCTGATACATGTTTTAAGGTTTACGCCTCTAACGCCCGCCTCACTAAAACAAAAATACCTCATGCACTTTAAAACCTTGCACATGTATGTTGTTGAGATGGGTGGTAGAAAGCTAGGAAGCACAGACACTTCAATATAGGTGTTGTACCCGTATTCAACACCAATATTCGTTGGACATGTCTAGATAGGTCTTGGACACTTCTTTAGCCATGTCTAATATTTTTCCAATTTTATTTATAGTTGGACGCTTCCTAGACACACAATGGACACTTGTTGGACACAACCACACCCATTCAAAGCCCACACCAAATGAAAAGGAACATTCACTTTCAAATTGTTATTCCAAAATATCTACTCTTGTATCTACTATTGGGCTTGGGGCCTTCATCAATATCCACCCAACTAAGTAATCGACTATATTAATGGAAAATTATCAACCTCAAGTCATTATTAACTGTGATGAATGTTGTGACGACCGCTATCCAACCGAGAGCCAAATTGTCATAGTAATTATGTGGAATAACCATTAGCATCGGATTAACAAAAATCACTAAAAATTAAAACCATTTCGCAAAGAGATCAGTTGCCAGGAAACTCTTAAAGAAAGAACCAAAGTAATATATACACCATGGTTCACATTGTACATACATTGTACCATCTCACCTCGAGGATATCATATACCAGTTGCTTTGCCCAAACATATACATAAGCAACATAAAACCTCAAGGCATACCAGCCAAAATCTCAGATCATTTATAAAACCATTACGTACTAACTCCCAATGATCTGAGAGTACAGAGACGACACATATGACTTCTATCTACAAGACACGACATACATTACACTCAACTTGAGCTATTAATGTTATCCAAGTTATTGTTGTCCTCACTCTGTAGTGTAGTCTCTACCTCTTCGTCTGCGTCCACCTAAAAATGTTGGGACCAACGGGGTGAGACAAAAGTCCCAGTGAGAGATATAACTCTCTGCCAACAATATTATTATCACAGGTAAACAGTATATAACTGAGCAGAGGATCTTTTATATTAATAATCAAAATTAATCATTGTTTATAAGCATAACAGAGCAATATAATCTTTTAAAGCAATGCAGCTAACTATGATAGAGCAATAAATCATCTATTCACTTTATAAAGAATATGAAGAACACATATAACATCTATCCATTTAAGATGTATAAAAGTAGTGTAACATCAACCAATGTTTCTGTATTCAATCCTTAAGCAAATATGCTACATTGTTGATTACATATTTACAATCACACTTATGCCCTGAGGAAATGAGGTATACTGCTCATCCTCCAACCGACCACCGCTTAGTCAAAATCAATACCATACAAGGTCAAAGGAAGAGCCAGCTTCTAAGACCTCACCTGTATCGGTCAGTACGAGACCACTGAAAGTGACATCACGTGTCAAATTGCAATTAGCTTGCCAGGGTATAGTGGCATCTTCTATATATAGTTACAGCCGCAACATGCACTCTCTTCGGGGAGATCACACAACAACCCCGATATATTTTCTTCGGGGACATCACACAACAACCACGATATGAGGGAAAGATCACACAACAATCCCTATTTGGACGTAAGGATATATTCGCCCATCACCCCCACATATTCAAAAATATGCACGTTGAGTTAAAGTCGTTTCACCATTCAACAAATTCTGACACTGAATGGATCTATGGCCAGGGCAACTACATGATAAGGTTCCACTTGATTAATTAGGTGCATTACAGTATCTTTTAGCTGTTGGGTTTTAGGGGAGGTAGAGAAGGCAGTGGAAACAAAAAATTTCTCCCCCAAACCCAGAACAAGGAAACGCGTCAATGTCTATACAATAAGAAAGGATGGTTTGTGGAATCATACCTTGTCATGAGGCTTGCTTGACGACAATACCTCGCGGCTTGCGCGGTCTTCACCTCCGGTCTTGGACGGTGTCTGTGCAGCTCCTGGTCGCACCGGGACTGACGACTCCTGGTCTCACAAGGACTGTCGGGATTGACAGCTATCCTCCGAGCGGCAGAAATCTCCCGCCTCTAAAGTAGTCCACACTGACCACCTGGAACTCCAATCTCCTTGTCTCACAAGGAATCGAAAGGAGTCGCACCCTCCTGTCAGCGTACTAGTCACTGACACACTCTCCTGCCACCAGTCACTTTCTGCAGTTGTCTTTCCCTTGTTGTGCCTCCCTTATCGGGTAGCACTTGCTCAGGCTCTCTCGGTTACCAAAACCAGAGAGAACAACAACTTTACAGAGCAACTGGTTGCACTGTATTGTTATCTGAGAAGCCCCCAATACCCCTATATATATAGGAGGGTCATGGGACAGGGTTCTCTATCCCGGGCAATGTGGGACTAAAGCAGGAGTAGAAGGGTTCGAGATTTTCTACAAAAACAACCAACTGCACAACCTGAACCGATCGTTTCATTTCTAAAACGGTCGGTTGGGTACCTGAGCCGGTCGGTTGACACCTCAACCGATCAGTTGGGACCCATGAAACGGTTGGTTCACTTCTGAACTGGTCAGTTCGTGGTCCTGGTCAGTTCCCGATTGACTTTTCCTCTTTTGTTTCTAATTGGTACCAAATACCAATCCTTGTTCCAATCAAATTGGGCAAGTGAAACAAAAAGAAATTTCTCACCAATGCTACTTTCCCAACTTGCTCGGTTGGACCAGTTGAACGATCGTTTCAACACTTGAAGCGATTGTTTCACCCTGTCCATGAGCCGATCGACTCACCACCTGAGCCGATCGGTTCACCAAGCTCAGCCGATCGGTTCATCACATGAGCCGATCGGTTGGGAGTGCAGATTGTGCAGAAACAGTCAATTGCAGTTTCAATCAATCTGATACTCTAATCAATCAGTCCAACACCTTGAACATTATGATACTGAGCTATCAATTGATTGAGTGTTTAATTGAACTACTAAACTCCTTTAGTAATCAATCTAAACATCGTTTGTGGACAAAACTCCTCTTCCAGGTTAAATCCTATGTGTGTGACCCTGCAGGTCCATTTCACGTTGGCAGTGAAAGTCCATAACACTTATGACTTCACAAGCAAAGAGCGGTGCCTAGTCACACATGAGTGCTACCCAAGTGAAATAGAAAATTGGAGAACAACTTTCAACCCTATAATCCGTGAATGGTGTTACAGTGAATGTACAATTCCTTTGTCACTGATATCCCGAATGAACTCGAGGCATGGAACATTCATCATGTAAAAGTTCATTCACTTTCTTGATCTCAAAGTAGATTGGAAGAGATATGTATGACATCAATATCACATACTGATTCACACATGCATTGACGCCTTTCTCAATCCTACTCATCAAGTGGCCATGGATATCAAACTCCCTCAGGAGGGACAAATCCCATATCTATCACTCACCCCTCAAAAGCCCCATGTGTCAAAGCCACCAAATCATCACCTTTATAACAACCCATGTTTCAGGACTGCGTTTGATGATGTCAAAGTGTGCCCAACGACATGTGTTGAGTGTAGTGATTTCAGGTCAAAGAATCACACTCACCACCATCACTGCGAGTACTGACTGTGACTACCATGTCATGGTTCCATGTGTCAAACTCACGGTGGGTCTGTCTGGTACACTTGTTCTCTAACAAGTACCTATGTGTTTGGTTTGATATCTCTATATCATGACTAATAAGATTCTTTCATCAACCAATATCACAATCTTGTCTTATATGTCATTATTGTCTATCTACTTTCCACAATGACATCCGACTAGGGACATAATGAGAATGTACAAACTCTTAGCATCCGTATGATCTCATTGTTCAGGTCCTGAACCTGAAGGCATACGTCATTGAGTACTGTCATTCTCTAGACATTCAATATGTTATATCACTATCTCATATGATTGAACCAGAAAGAATTGGAAGCTTGCCTTTGATGTTTATCAAATCAATCTTAATCTATCCCACAAATCATCCCATGATCGGCTCTCAGGGCATACATACCAACAGACTCCCACTTGCACTGCGAGCCAATCACCCCTGAATCATATTCATAGTGATCTTCAAACATGTCCCACATGTTACTATGCTCTAGTGCGAACATAGTGAGTTATGGCAACACCTTGCCAAAGTCAGTATAAATTGCATGTCTCACATCTCTTCGTTGTACGTCACAAGTATGAGATGGAGTTGCCGTAATATGCGATCTAGTATTCCTTTGCTAACCTTTAGCCACATTGCATGATCAAGGATTCCATACTTGTCATCAATGAGCGGAATATCTATAAGTTCATCTCATGAACTTCCAGATCCACATAGTATCCACTGTTGTTCTCTAACGCATAGATACTCGACATTTCCTTTTAAATGGTTTTATTGGAACACTTCCAATTATCAACAAACTTTCACTTTTATATATCCTATATATATTTTGCGATTAATTTTCTGTCCTTTCGGAAGTTCGCATCAATGTAACTCTTTACATTGAACTCTTCCTTATCTCCATAGAACTAGTACTTCTCAAGTACTTATCAAGTTCTCATGGTATTCCAGTAACCCTTACTAGAAGTAGACATACATCCACTCGTCATGTCCCACATACGAGTTGTCAGGATGAGCACATCATATTGCCATGTCCTACATACAAGATGATGAATGCATTTTGTTCTTTCCATGCAAGATAATGGGATGATTACATACATGATAGATCCACATCTGTTCTTAGTGTTCCCATTCTTCATAAGAATTGGACACTTGGCCTTGAGATACTAACTCCATGTAACATGGACAAGTTTTCTCCCACTGAATCTGTGCATACTGAACCCTTCAGTACATATTGCCAATGTATGCTCTCTTTTCCAGGTCAAGAGGTTTTCGAGAACTATCTCTATAGATATCTATTCCTATCACATAGGAAACATCTCTATATTCCTTAAAGATAATTTCCACTTTTGGATTTCCATTCTAGAACATTTCCATTTCACATGTGGAATGTGAATACGCTCCCACTAAATCACAGATCCTTCTTTATCTTTGACATATCAGTCAAACCCCTTTGACTATATCATCAAAGTAAAGATCCAATTCTGAGTTGCTTGTACTCAATCAATCCCATTGATTAGTCCATTGTAACTTATAGACTTCATTTGTATTAGTGGATTCATAAACCTTATAGGTTGTGTCACGTACACATCCTTGTTTTATTCCTCATAGGAATGCGGTTTTAGTATCCATATGTCAAATGCTTAGTCATTAAGTTGCAATCAACAAGCATCATCCTTCTCAAAATGTTATCCATGTGTCTTAACACTTAACATTCATTTGCACTTATGGATTTCATCCAATGGGTGCTACCATCAAGGTCATACCTTGTGGTTCACATGGATGTCATTTAGGATGTAATGGTCATAAACCATAACTCAAAATTCGGTTCCTCATATTCATCTAGATATTTGACTCATCACATGAACAACTCATCACATAGATAATTGAGGTGTATCTCTTAAGGATATAAGAACTCACAACTCCTTCTGATTCTTAATGTCCTTTATTAGTGTGGGGTATTCTTTAATTAAGAAGAATTTAGTTATTTGATAATCATCCTCTAACTACTTAGAGTATGACTCCTTCTTGATTTAGACATCACCATGCCTTAATCATGAGTTCACTATGATACACTATCATAATCACTCACAAGGATCTCAAACATTTGGTCCAAGTATTTCATTCATTGATCTCATCAAGAATTAACACTTTACCAAATTTGCACTTCATCTATGATAATCTTGAACACTTCAAGATATTCATATTGGTATTTCTCTAAACACCATTTGAAGTATTAATATTTGTTCCAATAGGTATGTAAATACATCACATGTATCATACCTAATAGGATAATCATTCTCCCACTACCTTTAGTGAAGATTGATTAATCATGTCCAAGATATTCATGTCTCTTACTGGTTCTCTAACCAAAAGAGTCTAGATTTATCCATCACATGGAAACTAGAAATGAATTTCTCATGATTGATGCTAATTTGATTGTTTGAGTTATCTATAACTTTTAGGTATCATTTTATCTTATGCATATCAAATACCACAAGATAAACAAGGCATTGCCACAAAGATAATATCTTTAGAAATTGAAACATCTCTTTATTGGTTGCCATCATTGTCATACAATATGCAAAATAAAGTGTTTCTATCTATTGGCAAATATGAAATAGCAGTTCATAACTGTATTACATGCCTTTTAGGCTGAAAATAAACTAAAGTACTCCTATCTATGGCGGCAACACTTGCCCCATTTATTGAGTGCTTTACACTTTACATCTTGGTATCATATACCTCAAAAGTGTTACAAGTTTACTTTCATGACACCTTTAAGTAGAGACGTTTGTCGCCTCCTTCTTCTTTTGTTCTTCCAGATAGAGAGGACAATTCCTTTTCCAATGTCCTGGCTTTTGACAATGGTGGCAATTGCCTTTCTTGGTCACACCTCCCTTGGCCTTGAGAGCTGAAGACGACTTGGGCTCCTAGCTAGCATCAGAACCTTTCTTAGCTTTGCCCTTTCCCTTTCGCTTGGACTTGCCTTTCTTGCTCATGATCACCATCACAGACTTAGGCTTGTCTTTCTTCATCTGTGTCTCGCCTGTCCTCAACATGCCCAACAACTCTGATAGTGGCCTATCAAAGTTTTTCATGTTGTAGTTCATCACAAACTGACTGTAGGATTCTGGCAACGATTGCAGTATCACGTCAGTAGCCAACTCTTGGCTCAGTGGAAATCCCAGTCTTGTCAGGTTCTCCACATACCCAATCATCTTGAGTGTGTGAGGACCAACTGGATCTCCTTATGTCATGATGCACTTGAATAGTGCCCTTGAGACATCATATCTCTCTTGCCGTGCTTGATCTTCATACATGTTCCTGAGATGTTGAATCATCTCAATGACACCCATGTTCTCATGTTGTCTCAGCAACTCGTGGTTCATAGAGCACAACATCAAGCACTTTGCATCAATGGCATCATCAGAATGCTTCTTGTAAGCATCCCTTTCTGCCTTTGGTGCATTAGGAGCAGGTTCCTCTGGAATTGGAGTATCCAGGACATAGAGCTTTCGCTCTTGAGTGAGAACAATTCTCAATGTCCTATACCAGTCGTGAAAGTTTGTCCCATTTAGCCTGTCCTTTTCAAGGACCGATCACAAAGAAAAGTGATTGTTGTTTGTTGTCATTTGTACTATAAAAAGAAATATGCAATTTTAGTCCAAAAACTCATTTTTGACTTATTTGATTGATTTGAAAAGTTGATGATATAATTAGGCCTTTAATTAATTATCGCTCCCACAATTTTAGTTCAAATTGATAGCCCTCACCATCAATTCAGAAGATTGCAGCGTACAACCTTCTAGTGGGCAAGATCCATATTTCATCAAGTCATGAGTCAGCTTTGGCTGATCGCCCACAATTTTGACTATTTAGGTAGGCCATCATGCCAATTGCATCATATGCAACTCTTGATGAATGAACATGCGCAACACCTTGCCATGAACATTCCTTACCTCTGGGCTTAGACGCTCTAAGAATCACCAGTTAAGTCTAACCCAAAAGCTGACACGATAAACATGCACCCTACTTTGGCAGAACCTACATGTCTACCCTTCACACTTCCATAAGATAGATGGCGCACCACGCTTTGGCATAACGTACACTTGGTCGATCGAGTTTTTCATGTGTGCCACTAATGGAATGCATATAAGACTTAATATTTTAATGAGGGATTTGGTTTTTATATACATATACATATCCAATCACCACAATATATAGTACGTATCATATACATGCTATATCCCACAGAAAACATGTGAAATGATAAAAGCGATGATTATGGCCATCCTAATGTGATTCCTCGAGCCAAGAGGAATCATAGTCATCTAGGTCTACATCACATGCAACCTGTACAAGATGAACTCTGTGCTTTGCCTTTCTGGGTTTGATCAACTCATCACATGATTGATCAGCTCGCCATCAGGCCGGTCAGCTGGGTGCCACCAACTGATTGATTGGCTCCTCCAACCGATCAGTTCGCCTGGTCGTCGTGCATCTCATCATGGCTGCCACCTGCTCATCTCGCTCCTCGAACCGGTCATCAACCGATCGGCTCACTCCTTGAACCGATCATCTCAAACGTCAACCGATCAGTTCACGCCTTGAACCGATCGTCTCAGCTGTCGTCAGGATGTCCTCCGTTCTTTGACATAACAGGAAATAAAATTCTATCCTATTTTACATTGTAAAAAGAGAAACCTCGAGTTGCATTCGAGGGGAGAAAAGGTAGGAAAGAAATATCGAATTATTTCGAGTTACATCAGGAATATGAGAAGGAAGATCGGTGCGCAGACCAAGATTCAAGCAACCACATACAACCATACACAGATAGGGTTTATTGGCCATAACCACGCTATACAACCACCACAAAACTCATTTAAGGGCGACGCGTATCGAGTGCATTCATATTACATATCATATATGTATATTAAGATTTGTGGATTTAGGATTGGATATGCATAAAGCCAATTTTATTCGCATTGTATGCAATAAATAAAGGCGAAAAACCAAAATCGATCATATCGATAATCCTAAAGTATAGAGCAGTTGACGTGGCTCTGATACCACTGTTGGGTTTTAGGGGAGGCAGAGAAGGTAGCAGAAACAAAAAATTTCTCCCCCAAACCCAGAATAAGGAAACACGTCAACGTCTATACAATAGGAAAGGATGGTTTGTGGAATCATACCTTGTCCCGAGGCTTGCTTGGCGACAATACCTCACGGCTTGCATGGTCTTCACCTCTGGTATTGGATGGTGTCTGTTCAGCTCATGGTCGCACCGGGACTGACGACTCCTGGTCTCACCGGGACTGTCGGGATTGATAGCTATCCTCCGAGCGACAGAAATCTCCCGCCTCTGAAGTAGTCCACACAGACCACCTGGAACTCCAATCTCCTTGTCTCACAAGGAATTGGAAGGAGTCGCACCCTACTGTCAACGTACTAGTCACTAACACACTCTCCTGCCACCAATCGCTTTCTGTAGTTGTCTTTCCCTTGTTGTGCCTCCCTTATCGAGTAGCACTTGCTCGGGCTCTATCGGTTACCAAAACCAGAGAGAACGACAACTTTACAGAGCAACTGGTTGCACTGTGTTGTTATCTGAGAAGCCCCCAATACCCCTATATATAGGAGGGTCATGGGACAGGGTTCTCTATCCTGGGCAATGTGGGACTAAAGCAGGAGTAGAAGGGTTTGAGATTTTCCACAAAAACAACCAACTGCGCAACCTGAACCGATCGTTTCATTTCTGAAACGGTCGGTTGGGTACCTGAGCCGGTCGGTTGACACCTCAACTGATCGGTTGGGACCCATGAAATGGTCGGTTCACTTCTGAACCGGTCGGTTCATGGTCCTGGTCAGTTCCTGATTGACTTTTCCTCTTTTGTTTCTAATAGGTACCAAATACCAATCCTTGTTCCAATCAAATTGGGCAAGTGAAACGAAAAGAAATTTCTCACCAATCCTACTTTCCCAACTTGCTCGGTTGGACCAGTTGAACGATCGTTTCAACACTTGAAGCGATTGTTTCACCCTGTCCATTAGCCGATCGACTCACCACCTGAGCCGATTGGTTCACCAAGCTCAGCCGATCAGTTCATCACATGAGCCGATCGGTTGGGAGTGCAGATTGTGCAGAAACAGTCAACTGCAATTTCAATCAATCTGATACTCTAATCAATCAGTCCAACACCTTGAACATTATGATACTGAGCTATCAATTGATTGAGTGTTTAATTGAACTACTAAACTCCTTTAGTAATCAATCTAAACATCATTTGTGGACAAAACTCCTCTTCCAGGTTAAATCCTATGTGTGTGACCCTACAGGTCCATTTCACGTTGGCATTGAAAGTCCATAACACTTATGACTTCACAAGCAAAGAGCGGTGTTGTGACAACCTCAATTTTCTCTCTCTTCTATTGTACTCTTTCTCTCTCATCAAGTGACTTATACTTAATTGAATATCAATTGCATTGTGCGAGTGTGGTTATACTTCCTTTTAGTCACACCAGTGATCAGTTGAGATGTTTGACATTAATTTGCCTTTTTGAACTAAGTTCCACACTTCCATGTCACCATCTTAATATATATGTTGGACCTCATTTCAATAAACTATTTCCAATATAAATCATGCTGTAGAGTTTTCAATAACGAGTCCAATGGTGCAAAATTCACCCTATTTGGACATTTGTAGCACAAGTTGTGCCTTTTCAAAAATGACTAGTTTCTCACTTGAATTAGTTGTTTTAGCTTGAATTTGACCCTTAAGTGGGACCCAAATATACAATCAGGGCCCAGTTGCTTGCCCTTCTCCCCTCTTCTGTTTTGGGAAAGACCGTAGGACTGGGAAGAGTGCCCGCCGCCTTTAGCCAAATCGGGCAACAAGGAAAGCTCTTAATTGTTTGGGATCTTAACCCTAATACTCTTGTTATATTTATAAATCCCCTTCAACCCTGCGCCCTTCTCCTTTCTGCTAGGTCTGGCTGCCAAACTCCATCTCCCTTCTTCTTCTTCATTTGACAGTAGCTTGGCCGCCACCCTTCCCTTTCTTTGGGGGTGCTACCTTGGGCATCACTGGTGGATGCCGACACAACCAGAGACAACATCGTGGTAGGAAGAGGGCGTGCGACGACCTTCACCCTTCTTCCTCTCATCCTGGAACCTTGTGGCAGTGGGAAACAGTTGGGTAGAGCCTGACAACACTGGAGTCCTTCCGCCCAGCCGACCTCGCCCCCCCTGCAGCACGACGAAAGAATCTCAGACATCTCTAGTCCCTTCCACCTCCACCCTTAACCTCCCATCCAGCCAGCGTGAGAGATGAGGGCGGCGGATGATGGCAGTGTGCACTACGCCGACCCCCTTAGCTACCCCGAGATCCTACTGGTGGTGCTGCAGCCTGTAGACAGCCGGAGAAGGAAGGGCGGGGCTTCTTCCCCTGTTCCTCCCCTGTTCCAACACAGCGAACAAGGGAATCACGAGAAGGGAGAGCGGACGGTTCGTTTGGGCTGGGAGGCTGCTGGATCGGGGAAAACCGGCCTGGTCGAGGCCCAAACACCTGGGTGTTGGTATGTATGCCCTGAGAGCCAATCATGGGATGACTGGTGGGATACATTAAGATTGATTTGATAAACATCAAAGGCAAGCTTCCAATTCTTTCTGGTTCAGTCATATGAGATAGTGATAGAACAGATTGAATGTCTAGAGAATGACAGTACTCAATGACGTATGCTTTCAGGTTGAGGACCTGAATGATGAGATCATACAGATGCTAAGAGTTTGTACATTCTTGTTATGTCCCTAGTTGGATGTCATTATGGAAGGTAGATAGACAGCAATGACACACAAGACTAGATTGTGGTGTTGGTTGATGACAAAATCTCATTAGTCATGATATAGAGATATCAAACCAAACACATAGGTACTTGTTAGAGAACAAGTGTACCGGACAGACCCACCGTGAGTTTGACACATGGAACCATGACATGGTAGTCACAGTCAGTACTCATAGTGATGGTGGTGAGTGTGATTCTTAGACCTAAAATCACTACACTCAACACATGTCGTTGGGCACACTTTGACATCATCAAACGCAGTCCTGAAACATGGGTTGTTATAAAGGTGATGATTGGGTGGCTTTGACACATGGGGCTTTTGAGGGGTGAGTGATAGATATGGGATTTGTCCCTCCTGAGGGAGTTTGATATCCATGGCCACTTGATGAGTAGGATTGAGAAAGGCGTCAACGCATGTGTGAATCAGTATGTGATATTGATGTCATACATATCTCTTCCAATCTACTTTGAGATCAAGAAAGTGAATGAACGTTTGCATGATGACTGTTCCATGCCTCGAGTTCATTCGAGATATCAGTGACAAAGGAATTGTACATTCACTGTAACACCATTCACGGATTGTAGGGTTGAAAGTTGTTCTCCAATTTTCTATTTCACTTGGGTAGCACTCATGTGTGACTAGGCACCGCTCTTTGCTTGTGAAGTCATAAGTGTTATGGACTTTCACTGCCAACGTGAAATGGACCTACAGGGTCACACACATAGGATTTAACCTGGAAGAGGAGTTTTGTCCACAAACGATGTTTAGATTGATTACTAAAGGAGTTTAGTAGTTCAATTAAACACTCAATTGATTGATAGCTCAATATCATACTGTTCAAGGTGTTGGACATGTTGATTGGAGTATCGGATTGATTGAAATTGCAATTGACTGATTCTGCACAACCTACACTCCCAACCGATCGGTTCAAGTGTTGAACCGGTCGACTGAGGTT
This sequence comes from Alisma plantago-aquatica, assembly GCA_963693085.1. Classification (NCBI taxonomy): domain Eukaryota; kingdom Viridiplantae; phylum Streptophyta; class Magnoliopsida; order Alismatales; family Alismataceae; genus Alisma; species Alisma plantago-aquatica. The sequence goes on along the minus strand of OY856411.1, from coordinate 717,786,197 downwards.
GCTAAACCGGTCAGCTCAAGTGTTGAGTCGATTGGCTCATGGTCAGAGTGAAACGATCGGTTCAAGTGTTGAAACGATCGGTTCAGGTTGCGAGTTGATTGCTTTTGTGGAAAATCTCGAACCCTTCTACTCCTGCTTTTAGTCCCGCATTGCCCGGGATGGAGAACCCTGTCCCATGACCCTCCTATATATAGGGGTATTGGGGGCATCTCAAAGAACAACTTAGTGCAACCAGTTGCTCTGCAAAGTTATCGTTCTCTCTAGTTTTGGTAACCGAGAGAGAGCCCGAGCAAGTGCTTCCCGCAAAGGGAGGTGCAACAAGGGAAGGACAACTGTAGTTGCAACTGGAGACAGGAGAGTGTGTTGGCGACTAGTACGTGAACAGGAGGGTGGACTACTTCCACTTCCTTGTAGGACAAGGAGTGTGGAGTTCCAGGTGGTCCGTGTGGACTACTTCAGAGGCGGGAGGTTTTTTTCGCTCAGGAGGACAACTGTCAATCCCGACAGTCCGGTGAGAGGAGGAGTTGTCAGTCCCGGTGCGACCAGGAGCTGCACAGACACCATCCAAGACCGGAGTTGAAGACCGCGCAAGGCACGAGGTATTGTCGTCGAGCAAGCCTCGGGACAAGGTATGATTCCACAAACCATCCTTTCCTTTTATATAGACGTTGACGTGTTTCCTCGGTATGGGTTTGGGGGAGAAAATTTTTGTTTCCACTGCCTTCTCTGCCTCCCCTAAAACCCAACAGTGGTATCAGAGCCACGTCAACTGTTCTATATTTTAGGAATATCGATATGATCGATTTTGGTTTGCCGCCTTTATTTATTGCATACGATGCGAATAAAATTGGCTTTATGCATGTCTAATCCTAAATCCACAAATCCCAAATTACATATATGATAAGTATTATTAATACACTCGATATGCGTCGCCCTTAAACGAGTTTTGTGGTGGATGTGTGTAGCATGATTATGGCCTATAAACCCCTATCTGTGTGTGGTTGTTTGTGGTTGCTTGCATCTCGGTCTGCGCACTGATCTTCCCTCTCTTATTCTTGATGTAACTCGAAATAATTTGAGATTTTTTCCTACCTTTGCTCCCCCCGAATGTAACTCGGGGTTTCTTCTTTTAAGCAATGTAATAATAGGATAGATTTTATTTCCTGTTATGTCGAAGACCGGCGGACATCAAGACAACAGCTGAAACGATCAGTTCAAGGCGTGAACCGATCGGTTGACGTTCCAGACGGTCAGTTCAAGGAGTGAACCGATCGGTTGATGACCGATCGAGGAGCGAGACGACCGGGTGGCGGACATGACGAGATGCACGACGTCCAGGCAAACCGATCGGTTGGAGGAGCCAACCGATCGGCTGGTGGCACCCAGACGACCGGCTGGAGAGTACAGATCATTCATGTGATGAGTTGATCAACTCGGATGACAAGGCACATATGTTCATCTTGTACATGTTGCATGATGTGATGTTGACCTAGATGACCGTGATTCCTCTTGGCTCGAGGAATCACATTAGGATGGCCATAATCATCGATTTTTATCGTTTGTGCATGTTTTTTGTGGGATATAGCATGTATATGATACATACTATGTATTGTGGTGATTGGATATGTATATGTATATAAAAACTAAATCCCTCATTAAATATTAAGTTTTAGATGACTTCCAAATGCGACACACGTGAAAATCTTGATCGACCAAGTGTGGGCACGCCCTAGCGTGGTGCACCGTCTATCTCGTGGAAGCGTGAAGGATGAATGTGTGGGTCTGCCATAGCAGGGTGCATATTCATCGTGTTTGCTTTGGGTTGAACTTAACAAGGTGACCTAGATAGGATCTAGCGCCTTGAGGCATGGAGATGATCATTGCAAGGAGTTGTATATGACATATTATCAAGAGTTGCATATGATGCAATTGGCAAAAGTTGCCTACCTGAGAGATATAAGTTGTGGGCAATCAGCCCTAGCTGACTCATGAAAGTTGTTCTCCAACTTTCTACTTTCACTTGGGTAGCACTGATGTGTGACTAGGCACCACTCTTTGCTTGTGAAGTCATAAGTGTTATGGACTTTCACTGCCAACGTGAAATGGACCTGCAGGGTCACACACATAGGATTTAACCTGGAAGAGGAGTTTTTGTCCACAAGCAACGTTTAGATTGATTACTAAAGGAGTTTAGTAGTTCAATTAAACAATAAATTGATTGATAGATCAATATCATACTGTTCAAGGTGTTGGGTATGTTGATTGGAGTATCGGATTGATTGGAATCACAATTGACTGATTCTACACAACCTACACTCCCAACTGATCGGTTCAAGTGTTGAACCGGTCGGCTGAGGTTGCTGAACCGGTCGGCTCAAGTGTTGAGTCGATCGGCTCATGGTCAGAGTGAAACGATCGGTTCAAGTATTGAAACGATCGGTTCAACTGGTGCAACCGAGCAAGTTGGGAAAGTCAGGTCGGTGAGAATTTTCCTTGCGTTTCACTTGCCCGATTTGATTGGAAGAAGGATTGGTATTCGATACCAATTATAAACAAAAGAAGGAAAGTCAATCGGGAACTGATCAGGACCACGAACCGACCGGTTCAGAAGTGAACCGGTCAGCTCATGGGTCCCAACCGATCGGTTGGTGTTCCAACCGACCGGTTCAGATCCCCAATCGATCGGTTCAGGTTGCGAGTTGATTGCTTTTGTGGAAAATCTCGAACCCTTCTACTCCTGCTTTTAGTCCCGCATTGCCCGGGATGGAGAACCCTATCCCATGACCCTCCTATATATATAGGGGTATTGGGGGCTTCTCAAAGAACAACTCAGTGCAACTAGTTGCTCTGCAAAGTTGTCGTTCTCTCTGGTTTTGGTAACCGAGAGAGAGCCCGAGCAAGTGCTTCCCGCAAAGGGAGGTGCAGCAAGGGAAGGACAACTGTAGTTGCAACTGGAGGCAGGAGAGTGTGTTGGCAACTAGTACGTCAATAGGAGGGTGCGACTCCTTCCACTTCCTTGTGGGACAAGGAGTGTGGAGTTCCAGGTGGTCTGTGTGGACTACTTCAGAGGCGGGAGGTTTCTGCCGCTCAGGAGGACAATTGTCAATCCTGACAGTCCGGTGAGAGGAGGAGTTGTCAGTCTCGGTGCGACCAGGAGCTGCACAGACACCGTCCAAGACCAGAGTTGAAGACCGCGCAAGGCGCGAGGTATTGTCGCCGAGCAAGCCTCGGGACAAGGTATGATTCCACAAACCATCCTTTCCTATTATATAGACGTTGACGCGTTTCCTCGGTATGGGTTTGGGGGAGAAAATTTTTGTTTCCGCTGCCTTCTCTGCCTCCCCTAAAACCCAACATTGGGGCTCGAGAGTGGTGCATGCACAGGAGCCGTCCAGTCACCCATCAAGGGCCCAGGATGACAAAGAAATAAATGATAACACCCTCTATGATATCCACTATAGTTTTCAATGTAAACATTGTAAAAATGATATCTTCCAACTCCTAAGGCCAAATTAGACAAATAAATATACCAAATTGATCAGATCGACAAGACCTACCAACTGGGCATGGTTCTAGGTCCTAATTCTAATGTTTACTCCCTTGATTTCTGGAAAATGATAACTTTATCCATGCTCAGTACTTTCAATGCATCTAGGTGATAAAACTTGAACCTTTAATGATCATCTATCTTCCTAATCATGAAATCAGAATCTTTAGTACATCTTTGGTCTATAGTAGGGTCATTATCATCCCTATTGCTTAAGAATTACTCCCGTTTGCACTATGTGACCTGTCCTTGGACTTTAATGTACGATCTTGATCAAAGTTTCTATGTTCCTTGAATATGATTCATGTATCTATATCTTGCTTCTAATGGACACCCACATAATCTTGTTATATGTTTCTTCTGACCTTATATTGCTGATCTAAACCATCCTTTATGCTTGGCTCTTATTCATTGATAATCTTTGACCTTGATTACTCTATTATGAGTCTTTGATCCTTTAATGTACTAAGGAACTTGAACCTTGAAATGGTCATATGTAATCTGTGGAACCTTAGAATGATATGAAACTTGAACCACACCATCATGATGACCTCTAGATTAGTACAATATCATATAATGACCCAATAAGCAACTTGGAACCCATCTTGTCCAAAATCCTAAAATGCGTCTAAATAGGATTAATGATGAGAATCTAATGCATATATGTAATCTTGTTCTTAATCAGGTTGGCTTATGGTCTAGATGGTAATGGACGTGTTAGGTTATGAAATCACTAAATCAGGTATGGGCCTTATCTAGTTATATGACTACCGCTTTCTTGCTTGAAAAAACATATATTGTATGCTTGTTTGTCTATTTTCTCAAATATTGCCATGTAGTATTGCTATGTGTTACTCTATGTTTGCCTCGTCAGTTTTATAACTTGAACACATATATAGATAAAACTCCATTATAATATTGATTGATAAAGGGTTAGCTCTTGGCTATGGCCTTGAGGTCCCTCTCATATAAAAAAAGGGTTAGCTAAGCTTGAGCACCCTTACGGACCCTTCCGACGGGAAGATGGTCAAAGGCCTTAAACATGCTTGATATTGTTGGTATAATGGAGTGAAATGACATAAAATATGGTTTTGCATTTGTTAAACAATTAACATGTTTATTCTTGTTCATTTAGTCTTGAAATCTTTTCAAAATTATGCAAAGCTTATACATATGTGTATCTTTCGGCCCCATACTCAACACCTCGTGTGTTGACCCATTTTTCGTATGTTGTTTTTAGGTTCAGAGATAGCATGAAAGATGAAGGGCTTGGTGAGCTATGCTAGGTGTACTTGTTGTAAGATCCAGATATAGTATACATGAGCAGACTTGTACAAAGTGACTCTTGAATATGTAATTTAAATCATGTAATATAATGATGTTGCTTAATATATCTTGTTAATTGTTAAGATTATGTTGGTGCCTTTATCTTGTTATCTGTTCATGTGTGCTAAGCTTTACGCTTCCGCATGTCGCCTTTGGTATACATTTGTTTCATGGGACTGGGATTTCGGCTCCATGACAAGTGCATAGTCACACATCAGTGCTACCCAAGTGAAATAGAAAATTGGAGAACAACTTTCAACCCTACAATCCGTGAATGGTGTTATAGTGAATGTACAATTCCTTTATCACTGATATCCCGAATGAACTTGAGGCATGGAACAGTCATCCTGTCAACGCTCATTCACTATCTTGATCTCAGAGTAGATTGGAAGAGATATGTATGACATCAATATCACATACTGATTCACACATGCATGCACGCCTTTCTCAATCCTACTCATCAAGTGGCCATGGATATCAAACTCCCTCAGGAGGGACAAATCCCATATCTATCACTCACCCCTCAAAAGCCCCATGTGTCAAAGCCACCCAATCATCACCTTTATAACAACCCATGTTTCAGGACTGCGTTTGATGATGTCAAAGTGTGCCCAACGACATGTGTTGAGTGTAGTGATTTCAGGTCAAAGAATCACACTCACCACCATCACTGTGAGTACTGACTGTGACTACCATGTCATGGTTCCGTGTGTCAAACTCACGGTGGGTATGTCCGGTACACTTGTTCTCTAACAAGTACCTATGTGTTTGGTTTGATATCTCTATATCATGACTAATAAGATTCTGTCATCAACCAACACCACAATCTAGTCTTGTGTGTCATTGTTGTCTATCTACCTTCCACAATGACATCCGACTAGGGACATAATGAGAATGTACAAACTCTTCGCATCTGTATGATCTCATTGTTCAGGTCCTGAACCTGAAGGCATACGTCATTGAGTACTGTCATTCTCTAGACATTCAATATGTTCTATCACTATCTCATATGATTGAACCAGAAAGAATTGGAAGCTTGCCTTTGATGTTTATCAAATCAATCTTAATGTATCCCACCAATCATCCCATGATCGGCTCTCAGGGCATACATACCAACATTAGCATCAACCAAGTTACAAGCATAAATTATAATAGATGCTATAAAGAAAGGTGTAATAAATTTATCAAGTACTTTCATAATCTTTGGAACACATTGAATGCATAGCACTTGGAATCTCAGTTTGTTATCACATTACTAGGAATTATCATCCCCTAACATTATCATCATCATGATTGCTAGATCTGGGTATTCAAACCCTTAGTTCATCACTGAACATTGTTACCTCTTATCAGGTAACTATTACCTCTAGGTCCTCACACCATGTATACATTATACCTATTGCACAAGTATTTCACATGGCTCACAAGGCCCATTTAATCTGTATCATATGAAACATCATAGCTCATACCTGGCTATGCTCATAATATCATGATACCTTCATGGTTAGTATTTCATGATAAAAACAATATCAAGTACATATCATCACCATGCAATACAAGAGAAATACAACCTTCCCATTATTAGGGTTAGGGTTTCCCTTTTTAGTCGATTAGGGTTTCAAGTTCATATCAAGAATCAAAACCCTAATTCATAGCTCCACACATATTAGGAGCATACATTGATATCATAAGTATTCAAACATACTTGTATATTCTCATCATTTATCATTAATTGATTATCACACAAAGTATGAGTTTCTCTCTCATCCTCACTAGGATATTGATTACATCATAATTTATTAAGTTGGCTCAACCCTTTTATCAAGGTACATTGGCATTCACTTATAAAAATGTGTTAAACTCTTTACATCTTAATGTATCATTTGACATAACACATTTCATGTGTTACTCAATCAAGTATATTGGATTTGAGGTGCTTACCTCCATATTGGTTTTGAGGTGCTTCCACCATATCGGGCAAGAGGTGTGTGCTTCCACCATATCGGACAAGAGGTGTGTGCTTCCACCATATTGGGCAAGAGGTGTGTGCTTCCACCATATCGGGCAAGAGGGGTGTGTGTGTGTCACTTATATCAGGTTACTCAAGTGTAGGGTTTTGCATATCGGGTTAGACCCTTATGCTCATACATTTTCAAACCTTCAAAGTATCAACCTACCATGTGTTGAGTGACAACCTAGACAAATGGTTAGTCCTTTTTCATCCAACCCAATTGTAAAAAATGATAGGGGTGTGGGGTTCCAAGGTATAACAGATTTCATATCACCATATTTCATCACCATATCGGGTTAGAGGTGCTTCAACTCGATATCGGTTTGTGCCATGATGATGTCATCATCATCAAGCTCTAGACTTTCATCCCTTGCTATTCTAGTTTATGGAAAATAGTCATATGCAACTATTACAACTCATAGAATCACCAATCATTCAAGAAAAATCGAAATTGAAAGTAGATCAACAAGTATAGCAAGATTGATGGTGAATACTAACATGATTGGGTTCAAGTTATATAACATGCCTCAAGAACAACTTCAAAGCTCCAATATCTAAAGCTTAATATTCCCAAGGTTGAATATGAACTTATCAAAGATCCAAGACTTGTTTCACAACTCCTCTATATGCAAAGAATCACCATAGATAAGAACTTGGTGAAGAAGAAAAGAAAGGAAGAATCACAACCTGAGATCCATGCTTCAACCAAGCTTGAAGATGACCATGGCTTCACCTTAAGCTTAAGGCTCAAGCTCCTCCTTGCTCCTCAACTACTATGCATGATATCTAAGAGAATGAGAGTTGTAGGATTCAAAAAAGTTTCACTAGTAGGTGAAAGGGTGATATATATAATTGAGGCTCATGAGAGAGAGTGTATAAGAGGTGTCATCACCTTATACTACTAGGTGACACATGTTCATGCATGGGTTGACACGTGTCCATGCAAGCACACACATTTATCTTTACATGCAAACTCTTGGGGATAATTTGGGGATAAGATTTCGGCCATTAGTTATCTTGTTGAACAAGATATTTCAACCCAACATTACTTTATTCACAAACTGATACAACTTTTCCAAGGAAAGTTGTAAACTGATATCCATCACCTTCTTGAGGTGCCTAACTCGTCATGCCATTTTCCAAGAGTTGAAAAAATGATATGGGACCTCCTCTATGGCTCCTTGGCCGATAGCCACTTCCATATAAGCTCTACAACTCAATACAACTCATATTAGGGTTTCAACTATACAACTCTTCTTGGTCTTTTCATCACCAAGAATACCGTCACTCAAATATGATTCAAACATGGTGCCTCTTTCTTTCTTTCTCTTTCCTATATATGATGCTAAGAGAGAGTAGGGACACTCTAGAGGTGGCGATTTGCATATCAACCCTACATTTAGGGTAAATTGCAATTTGCACCCAAATTGGTACACAAGGCACAAGCATTATTCAAACAAGCTCCAACTTGGAACTTAGGGTTTCCACAAGCCACCCCTTAGCATAATTATCTCTCTTATGATGCTAAAACACTTGAGGCATATTACAATATAACCCCTCATCTTGGGTAAATTGCAATTTACACCCAAACTATCATATAATGCACAAACAGTTTGTAAATAAGCTCAAACTTGAAAATTAAACTCTCCTTGAGTCTTAATTACTTTTCAAAAGATTAAAACAAGTTTATAAATAACTTACTTAAGAAAACTTCTAGGTTTATGGAATAACCCAGGTTAGGGATGTTACAATTATCAACCCCTAATAGGGATTTCGTCCCCAAAATCTCAAGATAAATGAGAAGGGTACTTCCTCTTCATTTCTTTCTTCAGCTCCCATGTGACTTCTTCAATGCCATGGTGATGCCAGAGAACTTTCACAAGAACTATGTATTTCTTTTTCAACTTCTTAATTCTTCTTTCAAGAATCATCATTGGACCTTCCACATAGGATATATCTTCATTCAATTCTACCTCTACAGGTTGCAACACCAACTCTGTGTCAGGATGACACTTTCTCAGCATAGATATATGAAACATTGGCTGTAGTCTACATAGCTCAGGTGGCAACTCCAGACTATAGGCTACTTTTCCCATCCGTGCCGCCACTGGGTAAGTTCCCATAAAACTAGGAGCTAACTTACCCCTTTTCCCAAATCTGAGAACACCTTTCCAAGGAGAGACCTTGAGATGCACTCTGTCTCCAACTTGGAATTCTAAAGGTCTACGACGTTTATCAGCATATGACTTCTATCCATCATGTGCAGTTGAAGGTTGTTGTTGTATTACTTTAATCTTTTCAATTGTCTGTTGCACTAATTTAGGACCCAAAAATTGGTATTCTCCTATCTCAAACCAACATAATGGAGATCTACAATGTCTACTGTATAAGAATTCATATGGCGTATATCAATACTAATCTGATAACTATTGTTGTAGGCAAACACTATTAAGCTCAAGTGTAAGTCCCAACTTCCTACAAATTGAAGAACACATGCCCTAAGCAATTCCTCCAAAGTATGTATAGTCCTTTCAGATTGTCCATCTGTCTAAGGGTGAAAAGTTGTGCTAAAATTTAGCTGTGTACCCAAGGCTTTATGTAGTCATTCCCAAAAATGACTTGTAAACTAGGGACCTCTATCAGACATAATTGTGGCTGGAACTCCGTGCAACCGCACTATCTCATATATGTAGATCTGTGCAAGTTTTTCAACAGTATAGGTTTGTTTTAACAGGAAGAAAATGTGCTGACTTAGTCAGCCTATCAACTATCACCCAAATGGAATCATGACTTTTGGCTGTTCTGGGTAGACCAACCACAAAGTCCATTATCACGTGATACCATTTCCACTATGGTATAGGTAAGGGTTGCAATGTTCTTGCAGGCTTCTGGTGTTCTACTATATTTTGTTGATACACTGGACTCTGCATAACAAACTCAGCTACATCCTTCTTCAAACTAGGTCACCAATACATATCTTTTAAGTTATGATACATTTTAGTACTCCCCAGATGCATTGCATACATGGATGGATGAGATTCCTCAATAACTATCTTTCTTAAGTAATTGGCATCATGTACTACCATCCTACCATAGTAACAGACTACCTCATCCTCTGACTCATGGAAACCGTCCCGTTTCTCACTACCATACTCTGACCTGATATGCTGAATCACAGTATTAGCCTGTTGTGCCTCTTTAATCTGTTGTCTTAGAGTAGGTTTCACATGCATCTCGGCCAGTAATCCAGCTAACAAAGATACTTTTAACTGTACATTTATTTGTCTCAAAGATACAAACATGTCCTGTTTAAAACACATTAAAGAATTCAACTATGCTTTATCTATGGGTAGAGATGAAGATTTTCTACTTAGTGCATCTGCCACTGCATTAGCTTTTTCTGGATGATAATCAATTGTACAATCGTAGTCCTTGATTAATTCCATCCAATGACGTTGTCTCATATTCAACTCATACTGTGAAAAGATGTACTTTAAGTTTTTATGGTATGTGAAAATCTAACACGTTTCTCCATAAAGATAATGCCTCCAAATCTTCAATGCGTGGACCACTGCAGCTAACTCAAGATCATGCGTTAGATAATTCTCCTTGTGTTTCTTAAGCTGTCAGGAAGCAAAATAAACTATATGATCATTCTGCATCAACACACATCCTAGATCATTCTTAGAGGCGTCACAGAAAACAATATATCCCTTTCCCTGCTCAGGAAAAACCAACACAGGTGCACTAGTCAGCCTTTCTTTCAATAACTGGAAAGAATGTTGACACTTGTTATTCTAGACAAAAGGAACCTCCTTCCTGGCCAACCTAGTTAGGGGTAATGCTACAAAATTGAAGTCTTTAATAAACCTTCTGTAGTAACCTGCCAGACCTAAGAAACTACGAATCTCAGTGGGTGTCTTGGGTTGTTCCCACTCTACAACAGACTCCACTTTCTTAGGATCAACACGAATACCTAAAGCAGATATAACGTGTCCTAGAAAAGACACTTCTGACAACCAAAACTCACACTTTCTAAACTTAGCATATAGCTTGTGTTGCCTCAAAAAAGTCAAGGCTTGACAAAGGTGTTGTTCATGTTGTTGACCATCTCTATTGTATACCATGATGTCTTCTATGAAGACCACTATGAATTGATCAAGGAATGGCCGGAAGATTCTATTCATCAACTCCATTAATGCAGCCAGTGCATTAGTTAGTCCAAACAACATAACTACAAACTCATAATGACTGTACCTTGTCCTAAAGGTTGACTTAGGTATGTCACTCTCCTTGATACGTAATTGATGATATCTTGACCTTAGATCTATCTTAGAGAACATTGTTGCACCATGCAACTGGTCAAACAAATCATCTATCCTTAGCAGAGGATATTTGTTCTTTATAGTCACCTTGTTAAGTTGTCTATAGTCTATGCATAATCTCATAGACCTATACTTCTTTTTAATAAAAAGAACTGGAGCACCCCATGGCAAAGTACTCGGTCAAATCAAACCTTTCTCAAGCAACTCATGTAATTGTTTCTCGAGTTCTGCCATCTCAGTAGACGCCATCCTGTAAGGTGTTTGGGCTATGGTTTGCGTACCCAGGATTAGATTAATCTCAAAATCAATCTCTCGAGGTGGAGGAATATCTAGAAATTCTTCAAGAAACACATCCTTGAATTATCTGACAATAGGAACTTCAGGAAGACTAGGAATTTCTACTTTGGTATCTACCACATGTGCTAAGAATGCTTCACATCCTTGTTGCATCAGTCTCTCAGCTACCATTGCTGACACTAGATAGGTTGGAAGAATATTTTTGTCCCCCTGAAAGACCCATGTCTCATCACTGTTTGCGAACATAGCTTGCTTGGAACCACAATCCAAGACAACATTATAATTTTCTAGGGTATCCATCCCAAGAATTACATCAAACTCGTACATCTCAAGTGATATAAGATCCACCTAAATGATGTGTTCTGAATAAGAAAGAACACAAGGAGAACATACCTCCCACTAATAAAGTTTCTAATAACAGATTATCTTCTCTACGACTGACAGTCATATTACAATCATGAATCACTTCTCAAGTGATAAAGGAATGTGTAGCACCCAGATCAATCAAAATAGATACAAAGCAAGATGAAGACATATCAGAAAAAACAATTCCATTTGACTTGTCTAGACTCGTGGATTGACTACTGCCTCCGACTGATTCATAGCATAGAATCTTGTCGTTGCCTGTTGCCGACTCCATGCTCTGTTGTTTAGTGTAGATGAACCTACTTGGGATGCATGTTCACGTTCTCATGTGCCACTGCTAAACTGTTGCCTCTGAGAGCCTTGTTGACTCTGCCTTGGTGGTTGGGTTACCTCCATGTTTCTAATTGGACATTCGCTTATCATATGTCCTTCCTGCCCACACTTGAAGTAGGTTTTGTTCTCCTATTGCGGCCTAGATGGTCCTGCTACTGATATTGATGCCATACTATGGGCTCTACTTGGTAGAAAACTACAACCTCTACCACTGCTTCACATTCACTACGTCTGAACACAAAACCTCTGTGGTGCTACTGGTGCGGGAAATCTTGGTTTCTTGAAACTTCCAGACCTCTATCCCTGGCACTAGGCAGGTCCTTTCCTACTATTAGCCTCACGTTTCTCAGTCACGAACCTCTCTATCCTCCCAACTGACTCCACAAAGGTGGAAAACCTCTCTCTATTCTCTAGAGCAGCTACAGCTGTGGATAACTCAGCATTCAAACCGTTCTCAAAATGTTGAATCCTCTCCTCCATAGTATCCATGTGTGGACAAAACGGCAGAAGCTCCATGAACTTAGCTTCATACTCACTAATCTTCATTGGTCCTTGCTTAATACACTCAAATTGTGAGATTTTCTCATCCAGATAAGTCTTGGGAAAGTATCTATTGACAAACTGACATCAGAACTCCTCCCATCCGACCTCAACACTCAATCTTTTCCCTTCTTCAATGGCCCACCAATGGCCAGCGCTTCCTTTTAACATGTACACAACATGCCTAACTTTGTCAATTTATGGCATGCTGTGTACCTATTAAAAGGAGGCACTAGCTATTGGTGGGCCATTGAAGAAGGGAAAAGATCGGGTGTTGAGGTCATATGGGAGGAGTTCTGATGTGAGTTTGTCAGTAGATACTTTCCCAAGACTTATTTGGATGAGAAAATCTCATAGTTTGAGTGTATTAAACAAGGACCAATGAAGATTAGTGAGTATGAAGCTAAGTTCATGGAGCTTCTACGATTTTGTCCACACATGGCTACTACAGAGGAGGAGAGGATTCAACATTTTGAGAATAGTCTGAATGCTGAGTTATCCACAACTGTAGCTATTCTAGAGAATAGAGAGATGTTTGCCACCTTTGTGGAGTCAATTAGGAGGATAGAGAGGTCTGTGACTGAGAAATGTGAGGCTAATAGTAGGAAAGGACCTGTCCAACTCTAGGGACAGAGGTCTGGAATTTTCAAGAAACCAAGATGTCCTGCACCAATAGCACCACAGAGGTTTAGTGCTCAGACACAGTGGACGTCAATCAAGGGTAGAGGCCATAGTTTTCTACCAAGTGGATCCCATAGTACGACATAAATGTTAGTAACAGGACCATCTAGGCCGTAATGGGAGAAAAAACCTACTTTAAGTGTGGGTAGGAAGGACATATGATAAGAGAATGTCCAATTAGAGACATGGAGGTAACCCAACCACCGAGGTAGAGTCAACGAGGCTCTCAAAGGAAATAGTTTAGCGGTCACACACGAGGACGTAGACAGGCATCCCAAGCAGGTTCATCTGCACCAAACAACAGAGCATGGGGTCAGAAACATGCAATAGTGAGATTCTATGATATGAATCAGCTGGCACCAATAGTCAATTCACGAGCCGTGACAGATCCGATGGAATTGTTTCATTCTGATATGTCTTTATCCTACTTCGTATCTATTTTGATTGATTCAGGTGCTACACATTCCTTTATCACTCGAGAAGTGATTCATGACTACAATATGACTGTCAGTCGTAGAGCAAATAATCTGTTATTAGAAACTCCATTAGTCAGATCTATAGTGTAGCGGGAGGTATGTTCTCCTTGTGTTCTTTCTTTCTCAGAACACAACATTTAGGTGGATCTTATACCACTTGAGATGCACGAGTTTGATGTAATTCTTAGGATGGATACCCTAGAAAAGTATAAGGTTGTCTTGGATTGTAGTTCTAAGCAAGCTATGTTCACAGACAGTGATGAGACATGGGTCTTTCAGGGGGACATAAAGATTCTTCCAACCTATCTAGTATCAACAATGGTAGCTAAGAGACTGATGCGACAAGGATGTGAAGCATTCTTGTCACATGTGGTAGATACCAAAGTAGAAAGTCCTAGTCTTCCTGAAGTTCATGTTGTTAGGCAATTCAAGGATGTGTTTCTTGAAGAATTTCTAGATATTCCTCCACCTCAAGAGATTGGTTTCGAGATTAATCTAATCCTGGGTACGCAACCCATAGCCCAAACACCTTATAGGATGGCCCCTGCTGAGATGGAAGAACTCAAGAAATAGTTACAAGAGTTGCTTGAGAAAGGTTTTATTCGACCGAGTACTTTTCCATGGGGTGCTCCAGTTCTTTTTATTAAAAAGAAGGATGGGTCTATGAGATTATACATAGACTATAGACAACTTAATAAGGTGACTATAAAGAACAAATATACTCTGCCAAGGATAGATGATCTGTTTGACCAGTTGTGTGGTGCAACAATGTTCTATAAGATAGATCTAAGGTCAGAAATCATTAGTTATGTATCAAGGAGAGTGACATGCCTAAGTCAGCCTTTAGGGCAAGGTACAGTCATTACGAGTTTGTAGTTGTGTCGTTTGGACTAACTAATGCACCAGCTACATTCATGGAGCCGATGAATAGAATCTTTCAGCCATTCCTTGATCAGTTCATAGTGGTCTTCATAGATGACATCTTGATATACAATAAAGATGGCCAACAACATGAACAAAACCTTCGTCAAGCCTTGACTTTGCTAAGACAGCACAAGCTATATGCTAAGTTTAGCAAGTGTGAGTTATGGTTGTCAGAAGTGTCTTTCCTAGGGCACATTATATCTGCTTCAGGTATTCGTGTTGATCCACAGAAAGTGGAGTCTGTTGTAGAGTGGGAACATCCCAGGATACCAACTGAGATTCACACTTTCGTAGGTCTGGTAGGTTACTATAGAAAGTTTATTAAAGGCTTCAATTCTGTAGCATTACCCCTAACTAGGTTGACCAGGAAGGAAGTTCCTTTTTTCTGGAATGACAAGTGTCAACGTTCTTTCCAGTTGTTGAAAGAAAGGTTGACTAGTGCACATGTGTTGGTCTTACCTAAGTAGGGAAAGGGATACATTGTTTTTTGTGATTCCTCTAAGAATGGTCTAGGATGTGTGCTGATGTAGAGTGATCATGTAGTTTCTTTTGCTTCCCGAAAGCTTAAGAAACATGAGGAGAATTATTCGACACATGATCTAGAGTTAGCTGCAGTGGTCCACGCATTGAAGATTTAGAGGCATTATCTTTATGGAGAAACGTGTCAGATTTTCACATACCATAACAACTTAAAGTACATCTTCTCACAGCATGAGTTGAATATGAGACAACACCCCTGGATGGAATTAATCATGGACTACGATTGTACAATTGATTATCATCCAAGAAAAGCTAATGTAGTGGCATATGCACTAAGTAGAAAATCTTCATCTCCACCCATAGATAAAGCACAATTGAATTCTTTGATGTTCTTTAAACAAGACATGTTTGTCTCTTTGACACTGTGATGACCCCTATCAAACTGACAGCCAAATCATCATAGTAATTACGCGGAATAACCATTAGCAGCAGATTAACGAAAATCACTAAAAATTAAAACTATTTTGCAAAGAGATCCCTTGCCAGGAAACTCTTAAAGAAAGAACCAAAGCAATATATACATCATGGTTCACATTGTACATACATTGTACCATCTCATCTCGAGGATATCATATATGAGTTTCTTTGCCCAAACATTTACATAATAAACATAAAACCTTGAGGCATACCAGCCAAAATCTTAGATCGTTTATCAAACCATTACATACTAACTCCCAAGGACCTGAGAGTACAGAGACGACACATATGACTTCTATCTACAAGACATGATAGACAACACACTCAACCTGAGCTGTTACTGCTGTCCTTGATGATGTTGTCCTCCCTATGTAGTATAGTCTCTACATCCTCGTCTTTGTCCACCTAAAAATGTTGGGACCAATGGGGCGAGACAAAAGTCCCAGCAAGAGATATAACTCTACGCCAACAATATTATTATCACAGGTAAACAATATAAAACTGAGCAGAGGATCTTTTATATTAATAATCAAGATTAATCATTGTTTATTAGTAGAACAGAGCAATATCATCTTTTAAAGCAATGCAACTACTTATGATAGAGCAATAAATCATCTATTCACTTTATAAGGAATGCAAAGAACACATATAACATTCCATTTATTATAAAAGTAGTATAACATCAACCAATGTTTTCGTATTCAATCCTTAAGCAAATACATTACACGGCTGATTACATATTTACAATCACAATTATGCCCTGAGGAAATGAGGTATACCGCTCATGCTTCAACCGACCATCGCTTAGTCAAAATCGGTACCATACAAGGTCAAAGGAAGAGCCATCTTCTGAGACCTCACCTGTCTCGGTCAGTACGAGACCACTGGCAGTGACATCACGTGTCAAACTGCAATTAGCTTGCCAGGGTATAGTGGCATCTTCACTATAGAGTTACAGTCAAAGCAGGCACTCTCTTCAGGGAGATCACACAACAACCCCAATATATTTTCTTCGGGGAGATCACACAGCAGCCCCGGTATGAGGGAAAGATCACACAACAATCCCTATTTGAACGTAAGAGTATGTTTTCCCATCACCCCCACGTATTCGAAAATATGCACGCCAAGTTAAACTTGTTTCACCATTTAGCAAATTCTGACACTGAATGGATCTATGGTCAGGGAAACTACATGATAAGGTTCCACTTGATTAATTAGGTGCATTATATTATCTTTTAGCATCAACCAAGTTACAAGAATAAATTATAACATATGATACAAAGAAAGGTGTAACACATTTATCAAGTACTTTCATAATCTTTGGAACACATTGAATGCATAACACTCAAAATCTTAGTCTCTTATCACATTACTGGGAATTCCCATCCCTTAACATTATCATCATCATGATTGCTAGATCTGGGTATTTAAACCCTTAGTTCATCACTAACATTGCCACCTCTTATGAGGTAACTATTACCTCTAGGTCCTCAGACTAGGTATACATTATTCTTGTTGCACAAGTATTTCACATGGCTCACAATGCCCATTTAATCTATATCATAGCTCATACATGGCTATGCTCATCATCTCATGATACCTGCATGATTAGTATTTCTTGATAAAAACAATATCAAGTACATATCATCACCATGCAATACAAGAGAAATACAACCTTCCCATTATTAGGGTTAGGGTTTCCCTTTTTAGCCAATTAGGGTTTCAAGTTCATATTATCAAGAATCAAAATCCTAATTCATAGCTCCAAACATATTAGGAGCATACATTGATATCATAAGTATTCAAACATACTTGTTTATTCTCATCATTTATCATTAAATGATTATCACACAAAGTATGAGTTTCTCTCTCATTCTCACTAGGATATTGATTACATCATACCTATTAAGTTGGCTCAACCCTTTTCTTAGGGTACATTGGCCTTCACTTATCATAATTCATTAAACTCTTTACATCATAATGTATCATTTGACATAACACACTTCATGTGTTACTCAATCAAGTATATCAAATTTGAGATGCTTACCTCCATATTGGTTTTGAGGTGCTTCCACCATATCGGGCAAGAGGTGTGTGCTTCCACCATATCGGGCAAGAGGTGTGTGCTTCCACCATATCGGGTAAGAGGTGTGTGCTTCCACCATATCAGACAAGAGGTGTGTGTGTGTGTCTCACTTATATCAGGTTACTCAAGTGTAGGGTTTTGCATATCGAGTTATACCCTTATGCTCATACCTTTTCAAACCTTCAAAGTATCAACCTACCATGTGTTGAGTGACAGCCTAGACAACTAGTTAGTTGTTTTTCAACCAGCCAAATTGTACAAAATGATAGGGGTGTGGGGTTCCAAGGTATAATATATTTCATATCACCATATTCGGTTTCATCACCATATCGGGTTAGAGGTGCTTCAACCTGATATCGATTTGTGCCATGATGATGTCATCATCATCAAGCTATAGACTTTCATCCCTTACTGTTCTAGTTCATGGAAGACAGTCCTATGCAACTAATAGAACTCATAGAATCATCACTTATTCAAGAAAAATCGAAATTGAAAATAGATCAACAAGTATAGCAAGATTGAAGGTGAATAATAACATGATTGGGTTCAAGTTATCTAACCCACCTCATGAACAACTTCAAAGATCCAAGCTCCAAAGATTCATGTTCCCAAGGTTGAAGATGAACTTATCAAAGATGCAATACTTGTTTCACAACTCCTTTATATGCAAAGAATCACCATAGACAAGAACTTGGTGAAGAAGAAAAGAAATGAAGAATCACAACCCAAGATTCATGCTTCAACCAAGGTTGAAGATGACCATGGCTTCACCTTAATATTGAGGCTCGAGCTCCTCCTTGATCCTCAAATACTATGCACAATGTCTAAGATAAAGAGAGTGGTAGGATTCAAAAAGTTTCACTACTAGGTGAAAGGAGTGGTATATATAATTGAGGCTCATGATAGAGAGTATATAAGAGGTGTCATCACCTTATACTACTAGGTGACACATGTCCATGCATGGGTTGACACATGTCCATGCATGCACACATATTTATATTGACATGAAAAACTCGTGGGGATAATCTAGGGATAAGATTTCAGCCATTAGTTATCTTGTTGAACAAGATATTTCAACCCAACATCACTTTATTCACAAACCGATAAAACTTTTCCAAGGAAAGTTGTAAACCTATATCCATCACCTTCTTGAGGTGCTTAACTCATCATGGACTTTTCCAAGATCTGACAAAACGATGTGGGACCTCCTCTATGGATCCTTGGCCGATAGACACTCCCATATAAGCTCTACAACTCAATACAACTCATTTTAGGGTTTCAACTATACAACTTTGCGTGGTCTTTTCATCACCAATAATACCATCACTCAAATATGATTCAAACATGATGCCTCTTTCTTTATCTATCCTCTAGATGATGCTAAGATAGAGTAGGGAAATTATAGACGTAGTAATTTGCATATCAACCCTACATTTTGGGTAAATTGCAATTTGCACCAAAATTGGTACACAAGGCACAAGCATTATTCAAACAAGCTCCAACTTGGAACTTAGGCTTTCCACAAGCCACCCCTTAGCATCATTCTCTCTCTTATGATGCTAAAGCACTTGAGGCACATTCAAAATGAGACATATTGCAATGTAACCCTTCATCTAGGGTAAATTGTAATTTACACCCAAACTATCATATAATGCACAAACAATTTGCAAATAAGCTCAAACTTGAAAATTAAACTCTCCTTGAGTCTTAATTACTTTTCAAAAGATCAAAATGAGTTTATAAACAACTTAATTAAGAAAAATAATGCATCTATGGAGTACTAAAATGTATCATAACTTAAAAGATATGTATTGGGGGCCTGGTTTGAAGAAGGATGTAGTTGAGTTTGTTATGTGGTGTCCAGTGTGTCAAAAAGTTAAAGAAGAACACCAGAAGCATGTAGGAACATTGCAACCCTTACCTATACCATAGTGGAAATGAGATCATGTGACAATGGACTTTGTGGTTGGTCTACCCATAACAACCAAAAGTCATGATTCCATCTGGGTGATAGTTGATAGGTTGACTAAGTCAACACATTTTCTTCCTGTTAAAACAACCTATACTGCTGAAAAACTTGCACAGATATACATAAATGAGATAGTGTGGTTGCATAGAGTTCTAGTCACAATTGTGTCTAATAGAGCTCCCCAATTCACAAGTCGTTTTTGGGAACGACTACATAAAGCCTTGGGTATGCAGTTAAAGTTTAGAACAACTTTTCACCCTCAGATAGATGGACAATATGAAAGGATTATACAGACTTTGGAGGACTTGCTTAGGGCGTGTGCTCTTCAATTTCTAAGAAGTTGGGACTTACACTTGAGCTTAATAGAGTTTTCCTACAACAATAGTTATAAAAAAAGTATTGATATGGCACCATATCAAGCATTATATGGTAGACATTGTAGATCTCCGTTATGCTGGTATGAGACAGGAGAATAGCAACTTCTGGGTCCTGAATTAGTGCAATAGACAACTAAAAAGATTAAAGTAATATAACAACAATTGAAGGCTGCACAAGATAGACAGAAGTCATATACCGATAAATGTCATAGATCTTTAGAATTCCAAGTTGGAGACAAAGTGTATCTCAAGGTCACTCCTTGGAAAGGTGTTCTCAAATTTGGGAAGAAGGGTAAGTTAGCTCCTAGATTTATGGGACCTTACCCAGTAACAACACGGATTGGAAAAGTAGCCTATAGGTTGGAGTTGCCACCTGAGCTACACAGACTACATCTAGTGTTTCATATGTCTATGCTGAGAAAGTGTCATCCTGATGTAGAGTTGGTGTTGCAACCTGTAGAGGTAGAATTGAAGGTCCAATGATGATTCTTGACAGAAGAATCAAGAAGTTGAAAAAGAAATGCATAGTTCTTGTGAAAGTTCTCTGGCATCACTGTGGCATTGAAGAAGCCATATGGGAGCTAGAGGAAGAAATGAGAAGGAAGTACCCTTCTCTTTTCTCTTGAGATTTTGGGGATGAAATCCCTATTAGGGGTTGATAATTATAACATCCCTGACCTGGGTTATGGCATAAGCCTAGAAGTTTTGCTTAAGTAAGTTATTTATAAGCTTGTTTTAATCTTTTGAAAAATAATTAATACTCAAGGAGAGTTTAATTTTCAAGTTTGAGCTTATTTGCAAACTGTTTGTGCATTATATGATAGTTTGGGTGTAAATTGTAATTTACCGAAGATGAGGGGTTATATTGCAATATGTCTCATTTTGAATGTGCCTCAAGTGCTTTAGCATCATAAGAGAGAGAATTATGCTAAGGGGTGGCTTGTGGAAACCCTAAGTTTCAAGTTGGAGCTTGTTTGAATAATGCTTGTGCCTTGTGTACAAATTTTGGTGCAAATTTGATGCGACGATTTTGAGTCGCATTTATAGACTTGTTTTACTTGTGTTTTATGCATTTATTGGTCATTTTTGTGGTTAATATTGCATAATTCATGTACTTTAGTCTATGATCCTTCTCATTGTCAAATCTCCCTCATTCTATTGTTTTGAGCATAAATGATTACAATAATATGTTTTATTTTGGCTTATGTGGTTTTGTGTTGCAATTTCAGGAAAAACACATATCTACAGTTGTCGATACCATCAAAAGCTGTCCATACTATCGACACAGCCACAGGTTGCCAGCCGCAAGGATCAGCACAGAGTCGATACCATCGACAGGGAATTCGATGGTAGCGACGTACCTTCAGGTTGCTGGCGAGCAGATAGTTGATACTATTGACCATTAAGTCAATACTATCGACCCCAGAAGATTCAGTGATGGAAAAGGACAAAACCGATGCCTAAGGGTGTCGATACCATCGACCCTCGTCGATGGTATTGAGTCAGCATCAGGCACAATGAAGAAAAGAAAAGAAAACTTGCCGATATCGCGCAGGGTCGATACCATCGACTCACGTCGATGGTATCGACACCGTCAGATGCAAGTTTGTTTCAGATTGATCTAAATCTGACGGCTATGATATTTTTGCAACCCAACTCGGTGAATATACCTAATGACGGCGGCCAAGAGCGAGGTATCACGTCATTAGCCATTGCACATGTCCCGAGAAGGTGTGGAGAGAAGAACGGAGCCCAGAAGCACGCCCCAGCCGTTTCGGAAGCCAAAAAAGACGTTTTCCACCGCCGAAAGGCTATAGATCGTGCATTCTATGCCGAGGAATGCTTGGATCTTCTCCGTTCAGGGGTTTCATTACTTAATCACATTTTTCTCCATGTTTCCCCTTTTCTCAACCATGTTTTGCTCTGAGATGAACATGCAGGGCTAATCCCCTTTATCTTTAGGATCGGGAGTAGCCCGAGGAAACATTGTATGACATTTTTATTATAGTAATTCATCATTTATCTCTTAAATTCGTGGTATGATTTCATTTTCTCAATTATATTGTTATGCTTGATCACCATAATGATAATCTAATACCTTTAATTACTTTGAAAGAAGAATTAACGGTTGAAAAGAGACGAAATTCACATTAATTAACAAATCCCTTGAACAAGGTTGTAAGGACCCTGACCTTTGTTTAGGGTTTTCCCTGTTTGCTTTGCTTAACCCTTGTGCTTTGGTGCTTGCTAATTACCTTTAGTGGTGATAAGGGTTTGGTTGTTCTTTGTTGAGAGTTGGAGGTGCTACTTGCAAATAACCCAAGTCTAAGGTTTTGTAGGAAAGTTTGCCACCTTGTGAGGTGTTCCTCCCTCTCTTTGCTTCCTCTTGTGTAGAGAGGAAGGCTTGGGCCCGTTGCTTGAGTTCTTTTGGGCCTTATTGAGCTAGTTGGGCCTTGAGGTGCCTTGTTTTGTTTAGGGTTGAGCCTTGTATCGATGAAGTGTGGATGTGTATCAGCCAAGAAGTGTGTCGCCCATGGCAATGGAGTGTGTCGCCCAAGGAGCAACATGTTGTGTCGCCCATGATGCTTGACCTAGCCTTGACCTTGCTTAAGTGGACACTTGGAGCATATCTTGGACATGTGTATGGAGCTTGCTAGAGTGGTGGCTCATGCACTAGGACAAGTGTCCTTAGGCAAGTGACACCTTGCTTGAACCAACCTTGTTTTCTCCTCCCTTTCCTTCTATATAGGCGGTTCTTTCCTTAGCTTAAGGTCCCTTTGGTTCCTCTCCACCTTGTTGCATGACAAAACCCCTCTACCTTGCTAGTGGTGGCCGATACACCCTTGGAGAAGCAGAGGTAGCCGATAGCCTTGGAGTCTCCATCTACCTTTCTTGGAGCTTGGAGCTTGAAGCTTGCTTAAGGCGGGTTGCATAACTTTTAACCCTAACTACATTATCTCTTGCTATGATCTTGTTTACATGTTATTAGCTTAGTTTCCTGCTTAGCTTTCATGCTGGCCGATCCTTGTGATCTAGGGTTTATAGGTGAGCAATACTCCTTTCTCCCCTTGGTCTAGAGGAGTGAGTTTGAGCTTCTAGTGTCATGAGCAACACCCCTCTTTCTTAGTCGATTGAGGTGAGCTTGTGTTCTAGTTGCTTAAGCAACACTCTCCTCTCACCATGGGCTAAAAGGTGAGCTCGGTTAGTGGTGACTCTTTCTAGGGTTTTTCCTTGTGACCCGTTGGGTGATAGAAGAAGTGCAAGACCCCTCCTTCTTAGTTGATTGAGGTGAGCCTCTTCTTGACCCACTAGGGTTTCAGGTGTCCATGTGAGAGGTGGTAGATGACCTTGAGAGTTAACACCTTGGTCGATATGAGCATGGGGAGGTGCTGCCCGACAGCCCCCTTGACCTAGACCCCCTTGTGTGACACATGAAGTGCTGGTGGTGGACGACACCTGGTCTTTGTGACGGGCGTCACACCTCACCACCTCAGCGGAAGAAAAACCAAGATGTCTGGAAACCATGAAGAACACTCAGCTGAGTATAGTGATGCTGCTTCAGCTGAAGGGCAGGCACATGGAGATCGGGTGCCTGATGTCCCCCAACCTAACCCAGCCATTCTTGAACACCCTGCCTACCAATAGCTTTTAGGGCAGATGATGGCTACAATGAATCTCATGGTTGAGCGATTGCCAGTGCCTCCTCCGAGAGCACAGGCTCCCCATGGAGAAGCATCGGGTATTGGGAAGACCTTCGAGCGGCTTCGCCGAGTCGGAGCTTCGGATTATGCTGGAATGGCTGATCCAGCGGATGCGGATCTGTGGCTGACAATTCTTGAGAAGGCTTTCCGGATCCTCGACATCCCCGAAGCAGACAAAGTAAAGCACGCTGTCTACCTTCTGAAAGGTAGTGCAGGTCACTAGTGGACCATCGAGGAAGAGAAGCGGCCTGGTGAGGTGATCTGTTGGGAAATGTTCCGGCGTGAGTTCGACACCAGATACTTCCCGAAGACGTATCTGGATGAGAAGATCAGTTAGTTTGAGAGCCTGCGACAAGGAACGATGAACATCACCGAGTACGAGGCCAAGTTCATGGATCTGTTGAGGTTTTGTCCTCACATGGCGGCAACAGATGAGGAGCAGATCAGACATTTCGAGAAGGGTCTGAGTTCTGAGCTGACAACACCAGTGTCTGTGTTGGAGAATCGAGAGCGGTTTGCTACATTTGTGGAATATGTCCGGAGGATCGAACAATCAGTTAGGGAAAAGAGAGAGTCTATGGCTAAGAAGAGACCTGCTCAATTTCAGGGTCAGAGGTTTGATGGCTTCAAGAAGCCCATATTTTCAGCACCGGCAGTGATGAGAGGTTCTGGTGGACCATCTCAGTGGTCTCCGAGTAGAGGAAGAGGTTATGCTTCATCACCATCTAAGGCACAAAGTACAACTTCTGTGGCAGTGACAGGGTCGTCTAGACCACAGGTTGATGTTAGGACATGCTATGCCTGTGGTCAGATAGGGCATGTCAAGACGAGTTGTCCCTACAGAGATGATGAGGTGACACAGTAGCCGAGGCAGAATCATCAGGGATCGGATCGACAGCAGCCCAGTGGTAGCAGAGGACAAGGACGTAGCCAAGCATCTCAGGCTGGATCATCTGCTCCAGGAAGCAGAGGTCGTGGATAGAAAACAACAACTCGATTCTATGCTATGAGTCATCCGGAGGCGATAGTCAACCCGTGAGTAGTGACAGGTCAGATGGAGTTATTTCATTCTGATATGTCTTCTTCCTGCTTTATATCTGTTCTGGTTGACCCAGGTGCTACACACTCTTTTATCACCTATAGTATGCTTGAGAACTGTCGTTTATCTGTTAATCGTAAGAATGACAGTTTGTTGTTAGAAACCCCTCTTGATGGTTCCTCGTTGCTTCGAGAAGAGTGTCCATCTTGTGTCTTGTCTTTCTCGGGACACCGCATCCAAGCAGATCTTATACCACTTGATATGCATGTTTTTGATGTTATCCTTGGGATGGATACCTTAGAGAAGTATAAGGTTGTTTTGGACTGCGGTACCAAGCATGCAGTGTTTGATGATGCTGGAGAGAAGTGGATCTTCCAGGGTGATAGGAAGATTCTCCTGACATGTCTGGTATCGTATATGGTGGCAGAGAAGTTGCTACAATAGGGATGTGAAGCGTTCTTAGCTCATGTGGTAGATACCATGGTGAAGGCCAAGGTGAAAGGTCTTAGCCTAGAAGAGGTGCCAATTGTCCGAGAGTTTGCATATGTGTTCCCTGAGGAGTTTCCTGGTGTTCCTCCACCCCGAGAGATTGATTTTGAGATCAATCTGGTCCCAGGGACGCAATCAGTTGCACAGACACCGTACATGATGGCTCCAGTTGAGATGGCAGAGTTGAAGAAGCAGTTACAAGAGTTGTTGGAGAAAGGTTTCATCCGACCAAGCACATCGCCTTGGGGTGCTCCCGTGTTGTTTGTCAAGAAGAAGGATGGTTCGATGCGGTTGTGCATAGACTATCGACAGTTGAACAAAGTCACGATCAAGAACAAGTACTTGTTGCCGAGGATAGATGATCTGTTTGATCAGTTACGTGGTGCTACAGTGTTTTCGAAGATCGATCTATGATCTGGATATCATCAGTTGAGGATAAAGGCGAATGCCATACCAAAGTCAGCTTTTTGGATGAGGTATGGTCATTTCGAGTTCGTGGTTATGCCGTTTGGGTTAACCAATGCACCTGCTGCTTTCATGGACCTGATGAACAGAGTGTTCCATCCGTTCTTAGATCAATTTGTTGTATTCTTCATAGATGACATCTTGATCTATAGTCGAAATAGGCAAGAGCATGATCAACATCTTCGTGGAGCGTTGACTCTTCTTTGACAACATCAATTGTATGCCAAGTTCAGTAAGTGTGAGTTCTGGTTGGATGAAGTGACTTTCTTGGGTCATGTGATATCTGTAGAAGGAGTCAAAGTAGATCTGAAGAAGGTGGAATCTGTAGCAGAATGGGAGCACCCGAAGACGCCGACAGAAGTTCACAGTTTTCTGGGTTTAGCAGGATATTATTGAAGGTTTATCAAGGACTTCAGTGGGATTGCTTTGCCGATGACAAAGCTGACAAGAAAGGACTTACCTTTTGTCTGGAATGATCGATGTCAGCAAGCTTTCTAGCGTTTGAAGGAGAAGTTGACCAGTGCTCCACTGTTGATCCTGCCAGAGCCTGGGAAGGGCTATGTTGTTTTCTGTGATGCTTCCAAGAAAGGCTTAGGTTGTGTGATGATGCAGGAGGATCATGTGGTTTCTTTTGCTTCACGATAGCTTAAGAAACATGAGGAGAACTATCCGACTCATGATTTGGAGCTGGCAATAGTGGTTCATGCATTAAAGATTTGGAGACACTATATGTATAGGGAAGTATGTCAAATCTTTACGGATCATAAGAACATGAAGTACATCTTTTCACAACACGAGCTGAACATGCGACAACGTCGATGGATGGAGTTGATCAATGATTACGACTGCACTATCGAGTATCATCCTGGTAAGGCGAACGTGGTAGATGATGCACTTAGCAGAAAGTCTTCTTTTTCTTCCAAGAAGGCACAACTGAGTTCTCTGGTATGCCATGAGCGAGATATGCTTGTCTCTTTGCGAAAGATGAATGTGCAAATGGAGGTTTCCTCGTTAGCTGGACTCTTAGCACAAATGCAAGTCAAGCCTACATTGAGACAGCAGATCAAAGATGCACAACAGACAGATGATGCGGTACAGTTGATCAGATCAGAGTTCGGCAGCGAAAAGCGTGATGGGTTTCATGAGTCCGAGGATGGGCTAGTCTGCTATCATAATAGGATGGTGGTTCCTGATGTTGACGAGTTGAGGAAGTTGGTGCTCGAGGAAGCACACATGTCGATGTATGCTATGCATCTAGGTGTCACCAAGATGTACCATAGTCTGAAGGACTTGTATTGGTGGCCCGATTTGAAGAAAGATGTAGCTGAGTTCGTGGCTAGATGTGCGGTTTGTCAGCAAGTGAAGGCTGAACATCAGAAGTCGGCAGGTACGTTGCAACCTTTACCGATACCGCAGTGGAAATGGGATCATATAACCATGGATTTCGTAGTTGGTCTACCCCGGACAACTAGGAATCATGATCCCATTTGGGTGATAGTGGACAGATTGACGAAGTCTGCCCATTTCCTACCAGTGAAGACAACGTATACATATGAGAAACTCGCTCGAGTGTATGTTGACGAGATAGTACGTTTGTACGGTGTGCCAGCAACGATAGTTTCTGACAGAGGTCCTCAGTTTACGAGTCGTTTCTGGGAACAGTTGCACAAAGCGTTGGGAACGCAGTTGAGGTTCAATACAACTTTTCACCCACAAACAGATGGACAATCTGAAAGGACTATTCATACTTTAGAAGATCTCCTTCGAGCTTGTGTTTTGCAGTTTCTAGGCAACTGGGATGTACATCTTAGTTTGATAGAGTTTGCCTACAACAACAGTTATCAGCGGAGCATTGACATGGCCCCTTATGAGGCTTTGTATGGAAGGAAATGTAGATCTCTTTTGTGTTGGTACGAGTCTGGTGAGTATCAGCTTTTGGGTCCTGAGTTAGTACAACAGACAATAGAAAAGATCAAGGTGATACAGCAACAGTTGAAAGTGGCACAGGACAGGCAGAAGTCATATGCAGACAATCACTGACGACCTTTGGAGTTCCAGGTAGGAGACAAAGTATACCTCAAAGTCTCACCGTGGAAGGGAGTGCTAAGGTTTGGTCGGAAGGGTAAGTTGGCACCTAGGTATATGGGGCCTTACCCAGTCATAGCACGCGTTGGTAAGGTAGCTTATGAGATAGAGTTACCACAAGAGTTGCACATGTTACATCCAGTATTCCATGTCAGTATGCTGAAGAGAAGCCATCCAGATTCAAGAACAGTGATACAGCCAGTTGAAGTCGAGCTTGATGAAGATATGACCTATGAGGAAGGCCCTGTGGCGATCCTTGACAGAAGGGTCAAGAAGTTGAAGAAGAAGGACCTGGTTCTTGTGAAGGTTCTTTGGCAGTGTCGTGGCGTTGAGGAAGCCACGTGGGAGCTGGAGGAAGAGATGAGGAGAAAGTATCCCTCGCTTTTCTCTTCGGATTTCGGGGACGAAATCCCTTAAAGGGGGTTAGCTTGTAAGGACCCTGACCTTCGTTTAGTGTTTTCCCTGTTTGCTTTGCTTAACCCTGGTGCATTGGTGCTTGCTAATCACCTTTAGTGGTGATTAGGGTTTGGTTGTGCTTTGTTGAGAGTTGGAGGTGCCACTTGCAAATAACCCAAGTCTAGGGTTTTGTAGGCAAGTTTGCCACATTGTGAGGTGTTCCTCCCTCTCTTTGCTTCCTCTTGTGTAGAGAGGAAGGTTTAGGCCCGTTGCTTGAGTTCTTTTGGGCCTTGAGGTGCCTTGCTTTGCTTAGGGTTGAGCCTTGTATCGGCCAAGTGTGGATGTGTATCGACCAAGAAGTGTGTCGCCCA
The DNA here is from genome assembly GCA_963693085.1 of Alisma plantago-aquatica. NCBI lineage: Eukaryota > Viridiplantae > Streptophyta > Magnoliopsida > Alismatales > Alismataceae > Alisma > Alisma plantago-aquatica. The sequence continues at coordinate 717,757,436 of OY856411.1, read as the reverse complement.
AGGAGCAACATGTTGTGTCGCCCATGATGCTTGACCTAGCCTTGACCTTGCTTAAGTGGACACTTGGAGCATATCTTGGACATGTGTATGGAGCTTGCTAGAGTGGTGGCTCATGCACTAGGACAAGTGTCCTTAGGCAAGTGACATCTTGCTTGAACCAACCTTGTTTTCTCCTCCCTTTCCTTCTATATAGGCGGTTCTTTCCTTAGCTTAAGGTCCCTTTGGTTCCTCTCCACCTTGTTGCATGACACAACCCCTCTACCTTGCTATTGGTGGCCGATACACCCTTGGAGGAGCTAGCTTGGTGGCCGACACACCTTGGAGAAGCAGAGGTGGCCGATAGCCTTGGAGTCTCCATCTACCTTGCTTGGAGCTTGGAGCTTGAAGCTTGCTTAAGGCGAGTTGCATAACTTCTAACCCTAACTACATTATCTCTTGCTATGATCTTGTTTACATGTTAGTAGCTTAGTTTCCTGCTTAGCTTTCATGTTGGCCGATCCTTGTGATCTAGGGTTTGTAGGTGAGCAATACTCCTTTCTCCCCTTGGTCTAGAGGAGTGAGTTTGAGCTTCTAGTGTCATGAGCAACACCCCTCTTTCTTAGTCGATCGAGGTGAGCTTGTGTTCTAGTTGCTTAAGAAACACTCTCCTCTCACCATGGGCTAAAAGGTGAGCTCGGTTAGTGGTGACTCTTTCTAGGGTTTTTCCTTGTGACCCATTTGGTGATAGAAGAACTACAAGACCCATCCTTCTTAGTTGATTGAGGTGAGCCTCTTCTTTACCCACTAGGGTTTCGGGTGTCCATGTGAGAGGTGGTAGATGACCTTGAGAGTTAACACCTTGGTCGATATGAGCATGGGGAGGTGCTGCCTGATAGCCCCCTTGACCTAGACCCGCTTGTGCGACACATGAAGTGCTGGTGGTGGACGACACCTGGTCTTTGTGACGGGCGTCACACCTCACCGCCTTGTGTCGGCCGATAGGCCATGAGGTTAGATGGTTGGACGATATGTAGTTGCGTTGCACCCTTGGACGATACCCCTGGAGTGGATGTTGCTTTATGGCCCTTGTGATGAGCGTTGCTAGTAGTTCTGTGTCAGGAGTTGCACGACACAGGTTGTTGCACGATACCCCTACCATCCCGACACCCCATCATGCGTCATACCTCCTTTGCTGAGTTGCACGTTTAACTGCTGTTGCTCTGGGTAGTGACGCTATGTCGCCCGACACATGATGTGCATGACATACTCTGAACGCAGCGTTGCGCGTTGCACTTGGGCACTGGCCGTTATAGATAGGTGATAGAGTGAGCCTTGCCCGATACCCCTTTTGTGAGGGTTTCTGATACCTCTAGTGAGGGTTCTATGTATCATGGAAAGCTGATGTGTGGGTTATACTCTTGTTAATCAATGGTGACTCGTTGCATGCTAAGTATTTCATTGATAAAGCTTGTCCATCTAAACTTAACATAGCTATACACATACATGTGATCACCTTGATTATCTCTTTAATGCTAAGGACAATAATGAGCATGCAATAGGGTTTGCTTATTGATGTGTCTTATACATGTAAGCATAAGATGAAGCATGATTAAGAAAAGGACATAATCATTTAGGTCACTTTGTAATGTCGCCTTGTGTTATGAGTTTCCAAGTTATTCATGTTGATTATTGAATGATGCTAACCATGCAGGTAATGCATAGCCAAATGAAAGGCTACGAGGAATGATTATATGTGAATAGTGAGATGACAGGTACATTATGAATGATGTTCCATGATGATGATATAGGCCTTGAGAGGCAGTGACACTATGTGATGAGGGATTGAGATCCCATGGTATGTGATGATCCTTGAGATGGATCCGGATGATTGGCAAGAGGCCAAGTGATAACATGTGATGTGGGATCCTTGTGATGGATCAATATGATGCGAATTGTAGTAAAAACATAATGTTGAGTTTATGTTGTTTATTTCCTTCTATAGCTTGCATGTTACACAACTTGGTTGAATCTTGCAATCCATCTAAAAGATACTAATTAATCACAGTGGAATATATCATGTAGTTTTCCTGGCCATAGATCCATCATCGTCAGGAATTTGGTGATGGTGAAATGGGTTCTCCTACGGGTTAACCCAGAGCGCATATTTTTGAATATGCGAGGTTTCTCCTAGCCTCAAATAGAGAGGGAAACGAGTGCAGCTGCGGTTGCAGACTCGGATATGTGATGAGCATGGTGAACAGGCCCATGGCTCCGGATATGTAATATGATGATCATGAATGCGTTCATGGCTCCAAGCATGGTGATCAGGCCCGTGGCTCAGTTTTACTAGCGCCGTGACCTGTACCAAGGTGGGCTAGAGGAAGGGTAGCCTGAGGAGCAGACCCTGTGGCTACATACCACTTGAGCATGAGACTGCGGTCCTGCTTTGTTTCTCATGTACTGACCATGAGGGGTGAGGTCGTGGATTCTGGCTCTTCCATTGACCCTGTATGGCACCAGTTATGGGCTTCGCAACCGAAGGTTGGATTTGAACGGTACAGTTCACTTCCTCAGGGCATAATAGTACGTAATCCATCCGTTTAGTATTCACTGCTTAGGACAAACACGAAACATTGGTTGAGGCCTTGTTTGTGTAGTTAACTTTATTTGTATCTTGCAGTTACTTATACATTTCTCATATATGGTGAGCCTTATACATCCTATCTTATTAATCACATTTCATAAGGAATAGTTGGATAAATGACTGAGTACCTTTGGTAAGCTTGATAATTATGAACAGTCTTATCTTATAACTACTCTTGTTATACTTTTTATCAGTTAGATGCTCTATATACATACCTGAGGTTTTGTAGTTTTGGTGGGGAGTTATGTCTCCCGCTGGGACAATGTTCAATTGTCTCACCCCACTAGTTTACACCCCTTTTTAGGTGGTCGAGCTAGACATGGTGGTGGTTGTGGTGTTGCGGCCGAGCAGCTAGACGAGCAGTAGAAGGCAAGCGATGGATATGCTGCTGTTTGGATGTTTTGATGTAGAGTCTAGAGTCATCCCTGTACCCTCAGGTCCTTGGCAGTGTTTTGGCATTGTTTCACGATGTACAATCGATAATGTTTTGTATATCCTGCTGTTGGCCGGATGTGGACCTTTATGTATATGAACAGGTGGTGAACTCATGTGATGGATAGACAGCTGTTCCTTTGAGCTGTGGACACGTATCAGATCTTGTATATGTATATATGACTTGTTTTCTTGCAGGATGTGGACTAGAACGTAATAGTTTCTCAGTTTATCAGTTTTCCACAATCGGTTTTAATTAACCCGTGTTTTTGGTAATATGTGGTTATGGTGATTTCCGCACGTTTTCGCATAACACCTCACTGTCTGTGTGATAGTGGGATGTGTTGCCACAAGTTTGGTATCCGAACCCTAGGTTCGTTGAGTCTACAGGGATTTAGGACTAGGTTGTGTTTGTTCTTATGCGTTTTCCAGATTTTCTCATAATTATCTTCTGCCTCAGCGGAAGAAAAACCAAGATGTCTGGAAACCATGAAGAACACTCAGCTGAGTATAGTGATGCTGCTTCAGCTGAAGGGCAGACACATGGAGATCGGGTTCCTGAGGTCCCCCAACCTAACCCATCCATTCTTGAACACCCTGCCTACCAACAGCTTTTAGGGCAGATGATGGCTACGATGAATCTCATGGTTGAGCAATTTCCAGTGCCTCCTTCGAGAGCACAGGCTCCCCATGGAGAAGCATCAGGTATTGGGAAGACCTTCGAGCAGCTTCGTCGAGTCGGAGCTTCAGATTATGCTGGAATGGCTGATCCAACGGATGTGGATCTGTGGCTGACAAGTCTTGAGAAGGCTTTCCATATCCTTGACATCCCCGAAGCAGACAAAGTAAAGCACACTGTCTACCTTCTGAAAGGTAGTGCTGGTCACTGGTGGACCACCGAGGAAGAGAAGCGGCCTGGTGAGGTGATCTGTTGGGAAATGTTCCGGCGCGAGTTCGTCACCAGATACTTCCTGAAGACGAATCTGGATGAGAAGATCAGTCAGTTTGAGAGCCTGTGACAAGGAACGATGAACATCACTGAGTACGAGGCCAAGTTCATGGATCTATTGAGGTTTTGTCCTCACATGGCGGCAACAGATGAGGAGCGGATCAGACGTTTCGAGAAGGGTTTGAGTTCTGAGCTGACAACACTGGTGTCTGCGTTGGAGAATCGAGAGCGGTTTGCTACGTTTGTGGAATCTGTCTGGAGGATCGAACGATCAGTTAGGGAAAAGAGAGAGTCTATGGCTAAGAAGAGACATGCTCATTTTCAGGGTCAGAGGTTTGGTGGCTTCAAGAAGCCCAGGTTTTCAACACCGGCAGTGATGAGAGGTTCTGGTGGACCGTCTCAGTGGTCTCCGAGTAGAGGAAGAGGTTATGCTTCATCACCATTTAAGGCACAAAGTACAGCTTCTGTGGTAGTGACAGGGCCGTCTAGACCACGAATTGATGTTAGGACATGTTATGCCTGCGGTCAGATAGGGCATGTCAAGACGAGTTGTCCCTACAGAGATGATGAGGTGACACCGCAGCCGAGGCAGAATCATCAGGGATCGGATCGACAGTAGCCCAGTGGTAGTAGAGGACGAGGACGCAGCCAAGCATCTCAGGCTGGATCGTCTGCTCCAGGAAGCAGAGGTCGTGGACAACAAACAACAGCTCGATTCTATGCTATGAGTCGCCGGAGGCGATAGTCAACCCGCGAGTAGTGACAGGTCAGATGGAGTTATTTCATTCTGATATGTCTTCTTCCTACTTTATATCTATTCTGGTTGACCCGGGTGCTACACACTCTTTTATCGCCTATAGTATGCTTGAGAACTGTCATTTATCTATTAATCGTAAGAAGGATAGTTTGTTGTTAGAAACCCCTCTTGATGGTTCCTCGTTGCTTCGAGAAGAGTGTCCATCTTGTGTCTTGTCTTTCTCGGGACACCACATCCAAGCAGATCTTATACCACTTTATATGCATGGTTTCGATGTTATCCTTGGGATGGATACCTTAGAGAAGTATAAGGTTGTTTTGGACTGCGATACCAAGCAGGCAGTGTTTGATGATGCTGGAGAGAAGTGGATCTTCCAGGGTGATAGGAAGATTCTTCTGACATGTCTGGTATCGTCTATGGTGGCAGAGAAGTTGCTACGATAGGGATGTGAAGCATTTTTAGCTCACGTGGTAGATACCGTGGTGAAGGCCAAGGCGAAAGGTCTTAGCCTAGAAGAGGTGCCAGTTGTCTGAGAGTTTGCAGATGTGTTCCCTGAGGAGTTTCCTGGTGTTCCTCCACCCCGAGAGATTGATTTTGAGATCAATATGGTCCCAGGGACGCAACCAGTTGCACAGACACCATACAGGATGGCTCTAGTTGAGATGGCAGAGTTGAAGAAGCAGTTATAAGAGTTGCTGGACAAAGGTTTCATCCGACCAAGCACATCGCCTTGGGGTGCTCCCGTGTTGTTTGTCAAGAAGAAGGATGGTTCGATGCGGTTGTGCATAGACTACCGGCAGTTGAACAAAGTCACGATCAAGAACAAGTACCCGTTGCCGAGGATAGATGATCTGTTTGATCAGTTACGTGGTGCTATAGTGTTTTCGAAGATCGATCTACGATCCAGATATCATCAGTTGAGGATAAAGGCGAATGGCATACCAAAGTCAGCTTTTTGGATGAGGTATGGTCATTTCGAGTTCGTGGTTATGCCGTTTGGGTTAACCAATGCACCTGCTGCTTTCATGGACCTGATGAACAGAGTGTTCCGTCCATTCTTAGATCAGTTTGTTGTAGTCTTCATAGATGACATCTTGATCTGTAGTAGAAATAGGCAAGAGCATGAGCAATATCTTCGTCGAGCATTGACTCTTCTTCGACAACATCAATTGTATGCCAAGTTCAGTAAGTGTGAGTTCTGGTTGGATGAAGTGACTTTCTTGGGTCATGTGATATCTAGAAAAGGAGTCAAAGTAGATCCGAAGAAGGTGGAATCTGTAGCAGAATGGGAGCAGCCGAAGACGCCGACAGAAGTTCATAGTTTTCTGGGTTTAGCAGGATATTACCGAAGGTTTATCAAGGACTTCAGTGCGATTACTTTGCCGATGACCAAGCTGACAAGAAAGGACTTACCTTTTGTCTGGAATGATCGATGTCAGCAAGATTTCCAGTGTTTGAAGGAGAAGCTGACCAGTGCTCCAGTGTTGATCCTGCCGGAGCCTGAGAAGGGCTATGTTGTTTTTTGTGATGCTTCCAAGAAAGGCTTAGGTTGTGTGCTGATGCAGGAGGATCATGTGGTTTCTTTTGCTTCACGACAGCTTAAGAAACACGAGGAGAGCTATCTGACTCATGATTTGGAGCTGGCAATAGTGGTTCATGCATTAAAGATTTGGAGACACTATCTGTACGGGGAAGTATGTCAAATCTTTACGGATCATAAGAACCTGAAGTACATCTTTTCGCAGCACGAGCTGAACATGCGACAACGTCGATGGATGGAGTTGATCAATGATTACGACTGCACTATCGAGTATCATCCTGGTAAGGCAAACATGGTAGCTGATGCGCTTAGCAGAAAGTCTTCTTTTTCTTCCAAGAAGGCACAGCTGAGTTCTCTGGTATGCCATGAGCGAGATATGCTTGTCTCTTTGCAAAAGATGAATGTGCAAATGGAGGTTTCCTCGTTAGCTGGACTCTTAGCACAAATGCAAGTCAAGCCTACGTTGAGACAGCAGATCAAAGATGCACAGCAGACAGATGATGCGGTACAGTTGATCAGATCAGAGTTCGGCAGTGAAAAGCGTGATGGGTTTCATGAGTCCGAGGATGGGCTAGTCTGCTATCATAATAGGATGGTGGTTCCTGATGTTGATGAGTTGAGGAAGTTGGTGCTCGAGGAAGCACACACGTCGATGTATGCTATGCATCCAGGTGTCACCAAGATGTACCATAGTCTGAAGGAATTGTATTGGTGGCCCGGTTTGAAGAAAGATGTAGCTGAGTTCATGGCTAGATGTGCGGTTTGTCAGCAAGTGAAGGCTGAACATCAGAAGTCGGTAGGTACGTTGCAACCTTTACCAATACCGCAGTGGAAATGGGATCATATAACCATGGATTTCGTAGTTGGTCTACCCCGGACAACTAGGAATCATGATTCCATTTGGGTGATAGTAGACAGATTGACGAAGTCTGCCCATTTCCTACCAGTGAAGATGACGTATACATCTGAGAAACTGGCTCGAGTGTATGTTGACGGGATAGTACGTTTGCACGGTGTGCCAGCAATGATAGTTTCTGACAGAGGTCCTCAGTTTACGAGTCATTTCTGGGAACAATTGCACAAAGCGTTGGGAACACAGTTGAGGTTCAGTATAGCTTTTCACCCACAGACAGATGGACAGTCTGAAAGGACTATTCAGACTTTGGAAGATCTCCTTCGAGCTTGTGTTTTGCAGTTTTTAGGCAACTGGGATGTACATCTTAGTTTGATAGAGTTTGCCTACAACAACAGTTATCAGCGGAGCATTGACATGGCCCCTTATGAGGCTCTGTATGGAAGGAAATGTAGATCTCCTTTGTGTTGGTACGAGTCTGGTGAGTATCAGCTTTTGGGTCCTGAGTTAGTACAGCAGACAACAGAAAAGATCAAGGTGATACAACAACAGTTGAAAGTGGCACAGGACAGGAGAAGTCATATGCAGACAATCGCCGACGACCTTTGGAGTTCCAGGTAGGAGACAAAGTATACCTCAAAGTCTCGTCGTGGAAGGGAGTGCTAAGGTTTGGTCAAAAGGGTAAGTTGGCACCTAGGTATGTGGGGCCTTACCCAGTCATAGCACGCGTTGGTAAGGTAGCTTATGAGATAGAGTTACCACTAGAGTTGCACATGTTACATCCAATATACCATGTTAGTATGCTGAAGAGAAGCCATCCAGATTCAGGAACAGTGATACAGCCAGTTGAAGTCGAGCTTGATGAAGATGTGACCTACGAGGAAGGCCCTGTGGCGATCCTTGACAGAAGGGTCAAGAAGCTGAAGGAGAAGGACCTGGTTCTTGTGAAGGTTCTTTGGCAGCGTCGTGGCGTTAAGGAAGCCACGTGGGAGCTGGAGGAAGAGATGAGGAGAAAGTATCCCTCACTTTTCTCTTCGGATTTCGGGGACGAAATCCCTTAAAGGGGGTTAGCTTGTAAGGACCATGACCTTCGTTTAGGGTTTTCCCTGTTTGCTTTGCTTAACCCTGGTGCTTTGGTGCTTGCTAATCACCTTTAGTGGTGATTAGGGTTTGGTTGTGCTTTGTTGAGAGTTGGAGGTGCTACTTGCAAATAACCGAAGTCTAGGGTTTTGTAGGCAAGTTTGCCAGCTTGTGAGGTGTTCCTCCCTCTCTTTGCTTCCTCTTGTGTAGAGAGGAAGGCTTGGGCCCATTGCTTGAGTTCTTTTGGGCCTTGTTGAGCTAGTTGGGCCTTGAGGTGCCTTGCTTTTCTTAGGGTTGAGCCTTGTATCGGCCAAGTGTGGATGTGTATCGGCCAAGAAGTGTGTCGCCCATGGAAATGGAGTGTGTCGCCCAAGGAGCAACATGTTGTGTCACCCATGATGCTTGACCTAGCCTTGACCTTGCTTAAGTGGACACTTGGAGCATATCTTGGACATGTGTATGGAGCTTGCTAGAGTGGTGGCTCATGAACTAGGACAAGTGTCCTTAGGCAAGTGACACCTTGATTGAACCAACCTTGTTTTCTCCTCCCTTTCCTTCTATATAGGCGGTTCTTTCCTTAGCTTAAGGTCCCTTTGGTTCCTCTCCACCTTGTTACACGACACAACCCCTCTACCTTGCTAGTGGTGGCCGATACACCCTTGGAGGAGCTAGCTTGGTGGCCGACACACCTTGGAGAAGCAGAGGTGGCCGATAGCCTTGGAGTCTCCATCTACCTTGCTTGGAGCTTGGAGTTTGAAGCTTGCTTAAGGCGGGTTGCATAAATTCTAACCCTAACTACATTATCTCTTGCTATGATCTTGTTTACATGTTAGTAGCTTAGTTTCCTGCTTAGCTTTCATGTTGGCCGATCCTTGTGATCTAGGGTTTGTAGGTGAGCAATACTCCTTTCTCCCCTTGGTCTAGAGGAGTGAGTTTGAGCTTCTAGTGTCATGAACAACACCCATCTTTCTTAGTGGATTGAGGTGAGCTTGTGTTCTAGTTGCTTAAGCAACACTCTCCTCTCACCATGGGCTAAAAGGTGAGCTCGGTTAGTGGTGACTCTTTCTAGGGTTTTTCCTTGTGACCCATTTGGTGATAGAAGAAGTGCAAGACCCCTCCTTCTTAGTTGATTGAGGTGAGCCTCTTCTTGACCCACTAGGGTTTCGGGTGTCCATGTGAGAGGTGGCAGATGACCTTGAGAGTTAACACCTTGGTCGATATGAGCATGGGGAGGTGCTGCCTGACAGCCCCCTTGACCTAGACCCCCTTGTGCGACACATGAAGTGTTGGTGGTGGACGACACGTGGTCTTTGTGACGGGCGTCACACCTCACCGCCTTGTGTCGGCCGATAGGCCATGAGGTTAGATGGCTGGATGATATGTAGTTGCGTTGCACCCTTGGACGATACCCCTGGAGTGGATGTTGCTAAATGGCCCTTGTGATGAGCGTTGCTAGTAGTTCTGTGTCAGGCGTTGCATGACACCGGTTGTTGCACGATACCCCTACCAGCCCGACACCCCGTCATGCGTCATACCTCCTTTGCTGAGTTGCACATTTAGCTGTTGTTGCTCTGGGTAGTGACGCTATGTCGCTCGACACATGATGTGCATGACATACCCTGAATGCAGCGTTGCGTGTTGCACTTGGGCACTGGCCGTTATAGATAGGCGATAGAGTGAGCCCTGCCCGATACCCCTTTTGTGAGGGTTTGTGATACCTCTAGTGAGGGTTTGGTGTATCATGGAAAGCCGATGTGTGGGTTATACTCTTGTTAATCAATGGTGACTCGTTGCATGCTAAGTATTTCATTGATAAAGCTTGTCCATCTAAACTTAACATAGCTATACACATACATGTGATCACCTTGATTATCTCTTTAATGCTAAGGACAATAATGAGCATGCAATAGGGTTTGCTTATTTATGTGTCTTATACATGTAAGCATAAGATGAAGCATGATTAAGAAAAGGACATAATCATTTAGGTCACTTTGTAATGTCGCCTTGTGTTATGAGTTTCCAAGTTATTCATGTTGATTATTGAATGATGCTAACCATGTAGGTAATGCATAGCCAAATGAAAGGCTACGAGGAATGATTATATGTGAATAGTGAGATGACATGTACATTATGAATGATGTTCCATGATGATGATATAGGCCTTGAGAGGCAGTGACACTATGTGATGAGGGATTGAGATCCCATGGTATGTAATGATCCTTGAGATGGATCCGGATGATTGGCAAGAGGCCAAGTGATAACATGTGATGTTGGATCCTTGTGATGGATCAATATGATGCGAATTGTAGTAAAAACATAATGTTGAGTTTATGTTGTTTATTTCCTTCTATAGCTTGCATGTTACACAACTTGGTTGAATCTTGCAATCCATCTAAAAGATACTAATTAATCACAGTGGAATACATCATGTAGTTGCCCTGGCCATAGATCCATCATCGTCAAGAATTTGGTGATGGTGAAACGGGTTCTCCTGCGGGTTAACCCAGAGCGCATATTTTTGAATATGCGAGGTTTCTCCTAGCCTCAAATAGAGAGGGAAACGAGTGCAGCTGTGGTTGCAGACTCAGATATGTGATGAGCATGGTGAACAGACCCATGGCTCCAGATATGTGATATGATGAGCATGAATGTGTTCATGGATCCGAGCACGGTGATCAGGCCCGTGGCTCAGTTTTACTAGCGCCGTGACCTCTACCAAGGTGGGCTAGAGGAAGGGTAGCCTGAGGAGCTGACCCTGTGGCTACAGACCACTTGAGCATGAGACTGTGGTCCTGCTTTCTTTCTCGTGTACTAACCACGAGGGGTGAGGTCGTAGATTCTAGCTCTTCCATTGACCCTGTATGGCACCGGTTATGGGCTTCGCAACTGAAGGTTGGATTTGAACGGTACGGTTCACTTCCTCAGGGCATAATAGTACCTAATCTAGCCGTTTAGTATTCACTGCTTAGGACAAACACGAAACATTGGTTGAGGCCTTATTTGTGTAGTTAACTTTATTTGTATCTTGCAGTTACTTGTACATTTCTCATATATGGTGAGCCTTATACATCCTATCTTATTAATCATGTTTCATAAGGAATAGTTGGATAAATGACTGAGTACCTTTGGTAAGCTTGATAATTATGAATAGTCTTATCTTATAACTGCTCTTGTTATACTTTTTATCAGTTAGATGCTCTATATACATACCTGAGGTTTTGTAGTTTTGGTGGGGAGTTATGTCTCCCGCTGGGACAATGTTCAATTGTCTCACCCCGCTGGTTTACACCCCTTTTTAGGTGGTCGAGCTAGACATGGTGGTGGTCGTGGTATTGCGGCCGAGTAGCTAGACGAGCAGTAGAAGGCAAGCGATGGATATGCTACTGTTTGGATGTTTTTATGTAGAGTCTAGAGTCATCCCTGTACCCTCAGGTCCTTGGCAGTGTTTTGGCGTTGTTTAATGATGTACAATCGATAATGTTTTGTATATCCTGCTGTTGGCCGGATGTGGACCTTTATGTATATGAATAGGTGTTGAACTCATGTGATGGATAGACAGCTGTTCCTTTGAGCTGTGGACACATATAAGATCTTGTATATGTATATATGACTTGTTTTCTTGCAGGATGTGGACTAGAACGTAATAGTTTCTCAGTTTATCAATTTTCCACAATCGGTTTTAATTAACCCATGTTTTTGGTAATATGTGGTTATGGTGATTTCCGCACGTTTTCGCGTAACACCTCGATGTCTGTGTGATAGTGGGATGTGTTGCCACAAAGGTGATGTAAGATTAATGGTGGAAACCCATAGGTCGATTCTAATGCACCTAGTTTAGGGTATAGGTTACTACGACGGTGGAACCGACCTAGACATAGGTAGTGAATTGCACCACGACAGTGGGCAATTCTGACTACAGGCCACTACCCAGATTGAGAGATGAACTTGAATTATTATATATAAATTCATACAATGAAAACCCGCGGTGAAACCGCAATCCTAAAGATCTCCACCTGAATTGATTAAACTAAACATTTAATCGGTTGTTTTATTTTATTTTATTTTTACAATAACTCTCAAACTCTTTTAATCAGTTTAGCTGATCGCAAATAGTTAGTAGTAGTCTACCGATAGTTCAGTGTCCCTGAGTTCAACTTGGGCCTCACAAGGGCTTATACTACATTGACGCATGCACTTGCGTTCGACGCACGGTAAAATCGTGTCAAGTTTTTGGCGCCGTTACCGGGGACACAACAATTGTCGACACTATGAGTGCTGCGAGCAGCCACTCTAGGCCAGATTTTTATTTTATTATCATTTTAGAAATTCATAGTTTTATCTTTCATATTATTATAATCGTCTAGCATGGTACTGAACCAAAATAATTATTTTGCAGGTACTATGCATGGTGCGGACGCGTAATAGAGACTACACGCAACAAGCACGAGAGGTTCCACTGCTGGGACCAGACGACGAGGAGGACTATAATCAACACTATTCAGAAGAAATAGATTCCGACTCAGAACCAGAAGCCATGGCAGAAGAGCAGACGATATGGGAGAAGATAAAGGCTTCTTCCTCATCCGCTTCAAAAGGGCCAATAAAGAAGCAGGCAATCAACATTCCGACTTATAAGATTGATCATGCATTAATCAATCTGGTCAAGTCTAATGCATTTCATGGGCTAAAAAATGAAAACCCGGTGACTCACATTAACCAGTTCGTGGAGAACTGCGTCATGATTAAGATAGATAGGTTCACGTAGGAGACATTGTACCTGAAGCTATTTCCGAGCTCTCTGGCAGGAAATGCACGAGAGTGGTTGCACAATCTTGACGATGATTATGTGGAATCATGGAACCACATGGTGGAAGTGTTCTTTGAAAGGTTCTTTCCGCCCGAGAAGATGAATGATATGATCAGGAAAATCCATAATTTCAGCCAGAAGGCAGAAGAGACTTACTCTGAGACCTGGGAACAGTTTCATATCATGCTCAAGAGGTGCCCGCATCATGGGCTTGACAAGGAGACACATGTCAAAATATTTTATTTTGCTCTTTCCGAGCATGATAGGAGTAACCTAGATTCTGCAGGTTCAGGGTTCTTCTTAAATAACACAGACACCAGATGTTGGGAAATTCTGAAAAACATGGCCAAAAAGCAATCCTGGGGCGACAGAGACACCGTAGACCATGTTTGCGCTGTGGGGGAGTCGAAGGCCATCAAAGAACTAAATGATAAGACAGACCTTCTCGCAAAGAAACTGCTTGAAAAAGAAGATGCACGATCAGAAGATGAGGCTCAAGTGAAATTCATGCGCCAGCAGCAGGGGTACAGAAACAACGATTACTCATGGAGGAAGGACAAGAAATTTTCCTGGAAGGATCCAAATAATTTCTTGCAGGACCCCGACGCGAAACCCTAACCGGCACAAGAGGATAAGAGCACTGATTTGCTCAATCAAGTGATCAAGCAAAATCAAGAACTGATGAACACTTTTGGCCAGCAGATCAAGCAACAAGGGGAATTCATGAACCAATTCAGGCAGACTTTACAAAGCCATGGGGCACAGATGAGGACGATAGAGACATCTTTGGCGCAAATGGCAGCTGAGATAGCAAATCTAAAGAAGCCAATGCAGCAAGGCTTCCCGGGTAATACAAACATTCCAGGGGGAAATCAACAGGCTAAGGCAATCTTGCTAAGGAGTGGCAAGAAGATTTTAAACCCCATGGCCGATGAACCAAGCAAACCCCAATCAGAGATCATAGGTGAGGCCGCATAAGAGGTTCCGATGCCAACCACAGAGCAGGTTGAAGATATAGCAGAGGATGTCACAGCAGAACCAATTGTTGTTGAGGAGGAGACATAGAAAAGGACACCATATGTGCCGCCGCATCAAAGGGCACAGGCTGTCCCGGTCCCATATCCAAATAGTGTGAAAGCAAAGAAAGTGGACACCTAGTTCAAGAAGTTTCTGGATAGTTTTAGAAAGCTCTCTATCAACATTCCATTATTAGAAGCAATCGAGCAGATACCCTCCTACGGGAAGTTCTTGAAAGACATCATCACAAAGAAAAGGAAAATACCTGATACTGAGGTTGTGATTCTCAAGGACCAGGTGAGTGCCTTCATCATGGGTACATTGCCACCTAAGAGGCAGGATCGAGGCTGCTTCAATATTTCATGCTATATTGGGAAAGTGAAATTCGGCGAAGCACTATGCAATTCAGGGGCAAGCATAAACCTGATGCCTCTCTCTACGTTTAAGAAATTGGGATTGAAAGAATCAAGGCCAAGAAATATGACAATACAGTTGGCAGATAATTCGGTCGTGAAGCCGTATGGTATTTGCGAAGATGTGTTGGTGAAAGTTGATCGGTTTGTATTTCCAGCAAACTTTGTTGTAATGGAAATGCAAGATGAACAGGGTAATGAGTTACTCCTTGGACGACCCTTCCAAGCCACTGCTGACATGATACTTGAGATGGGAAGAGGTCGGTTGACCTTGGGTATCGCTGACGATCGGTTCGAGATGGTCATGCCTTCCAGCACAACACAATCAAAAGTCAATGAGTAATGCTGCATGATGAAGCACTGATAACATCAATTTTTGTGACATTTTTGCCCTTTATTTTGTTATCAAAACTGCCCTTTTCTTCTATTTTCCTCTATTTTATTAGCATTTTCGCAATAATTGGCCAAGCAATGCTCTTACTCCGATTTTCCTATCTTTTACAGAATTTTTCTCATTTTTGTGCAATAAGGCCGTTCTGGCCCACGAATAAGTCCAAGCCCGTCTCGGCCTCCCTGACGCCCGATACAACCCCAGCACGACAGGGGCTGGGCGACACAAAGATACTCGACGAAGAGGTGCCACGCGACAGGAACGTGCCGGCCGACACACCTCCTACCCAACAGGGAGCCAAAGCCGCCTCGACGACCCAGCTCGTCGGGCGATACAGCCACCCACCGGCAGGCATGCTGCCCGCCACATGACCGATAGCCAGCGCCTCGCGCCCAGATATGCCTGTATCGACCGTCCATCTCCATCGACCGACGCTTAAGGTGGCTACGTGGCGCTTCGAGCGCCATGTCTTCTCACCAACCAACTGACTATAAATAGCAGCTGCAGGGAGCCGAAAAGACAGGACACCACGGTCAGAACAATTCGCATTCAGACAGCTGACAGTTAGACAGTTGGGAGCTTGAGCGAGGAAACTCCGAGAGCACGCGTATCGTGCCCCAGTGCTCGTCTCGGGCGACACTAGGTGAGCTTCTCCTCATCCCGAGAGGGAGGGGACAGTTCACTTAGGACCGTCCCGGGCGACACTGCGGGCCGATATCGGCCGACATCATTGCCCGACACAAGTGACTGACATCAATAATGCTTAGCTCTTAGCCCGACACGATATCAACCCGATACACTTAGTTTATCGAACGTGCCGCCTGAGAGGGTGTGTCATCCGACATGAGCGTATCGGCCAGAGCCCTTGACCGATGCAGTCTCCAGTCGGCGCGTGCCGCCCGAGAGGGTGTGTCGCCCGACACCTCTGTATCGGGCTAGGCCTCTGACCGATATCGGGTAGGAGAGCTACAACACCCTGTCGCCGTTCTACATCAAGGAGACGACACCTATCTTTTAATTCTGTTATTTAATTCTTTGTTTATGCAATGTAATAAGACCTTTAAATGTGTATGGAAATGGAAAGATTCAATTACTTGTTGCTCTATGCTTGGTGTACAATGTTGGATGACCGCTCTGTTTAATATCTGAACCCTAGCTTGCATGATTTGGATCGCGTTTCGATTAGCTACCGAACCGTTTTCCCGTCGCAACAACTTCGAGAGTTGTGTTGCAGCTCTAGCGTTTGGTCCGATTCTGGAGTACGAGAGTGCCTAGAACAGAGTTGTTTTCTGTAACATTCCACTCTAACTGAAGCCCATCAACCTTGAGAGGGGTGTTGATGTAGAGGTTAGAGGTACCCACTCTGAGAGGAGGGGTGCAGGGTGTTACCGCTACCGTTTGTTTTACTACAGTCTTATCCTCCAAACCTTGCCTGAGCTCTAGTCTTTATCTTTCTGCTTCTGTTGCATGAAAACCCCTAAAAACTGCTAAATGACTAAAACCTTAAATCTCTCTTGTAGCTCCATTTGGAGATAATTTTCTTGTTTATTTCGTGACATCTTAATGTTCCCTTTCGGGAATTTATATCTCTTTATACCTACCGGAGTGTAGCGTGTCAATTTATGGTTCTCAACACTACCCCCTTGTCCCTGTGTTCGACCCCGTATGACTACTTCGACCCCGTGAGCAAAGTTGTGGGGGCCTAGAAGGATTCAGGTTTATAAATGTGAAAGCTCGATTACCTCAAATCTGCCTCCACTTTTGGACGTGCGATTTAGGCCGGTCAACTTACTGGCACCGTTGCCGGGGACAAGGCAATAGCGGTACTGTAAGACGAACCTGAATCCACTAACTACACTCCTGTGCCTCAAGCTTAGAGATAAGCTTGACAACACTCTTTTTCCTTTTTCTTTTCATAGCATTATACTTTGCTTTAAAATAAAAATTTAATTTTCTGAACTCGATTTTCTTTGTGAATAATTATGTAGGTACCTCAAGGAGAGGATACCCAATTCGTCTGAGCATCTACTCCATCCGTCATGCCTCCCCGAGTTGAGCCACCCCTGTATGAAGGCGAACGCCCAGGGCGGGGTAGGGAAAACTCGCCTCCTCCTGACGACGACGGCCGATACGACGGAAACGACCAGCCGGAAGATACAGAAAGGGATCAATCTGAGACAGATAACCGTCGTAACAGACGTCGCCACCGGCGAAACAGAAGAAACCACGAGCAGGAACGGCACCAGGAGGATAGTGACAGCGAAGACTCTGAGGAAGAGGAGAAGACGCTCAGGGAATTGGTGTCCTCGAAGGCCAACCACTCCAGATGCCCGGTCGTAGTCCCACGTTTCAATGCTACCAATTTCAAGCTCAAGCCATCCGTGATATCCATGATTCAGAATAAAGGTTTTAGAGGGAACTCCAAGTATGATAATCCGTATCATCATCTTGATGCATTTAAGAATATCTGTGATACCATCAAGATGAGAGGGGTCCCCCAAGAAGTGATATACTGTAAGGGGTTCATCTTTTCACTAGAATACAAGGCGCAGTCCTGGTACCTTGGGGTACCCCACCAATCCTTGAACGGGTGGAGGGCGTTAGCAGATGCCTTTGTGAACAAGTTCTACCCCACAGAAAGGACAGTCCAGAATCGGAAGAAGATAACTTCTTTCACGCAAAAGCCGAGTGAAAGCCTGCATGATGCCTGGGAGCGATTCCAGGAGTAACTCCGGGATTGCCCCCATCACAACTACAAGAGGGGTTTCCTCATAACCACCTTCTACAATGGTTTGACCCCCGAAAATAGGGTATCACTGAACGCAGCAGCAGGAAGTGATTTCCTGGGGAAGAAGGCCAAGAAGTCGGAGCTGATCATCAAGAATATGGCGGAGTTGATGGCCGATACTGATTTCGATCGGTCCGATAGAGGGCCGATAAAGAAGGTTGGAGAAGGGTCCTCGATTGAATCAAAGGTGCTGGAGGCAATCACCTCACAGATTCAAAGGATTGCCACAAATGTGAAATAGTTGAGAGAGGCTGGAGGTAAAGGAAAGAAACATGTAGAAAAAGCGATGAAATGTGTAACCTGCGGAGAAGGCGGTCATGGGGTGGATAATTGCGTCTACACCCGGCCAGAGGCAACTAGCGATACAGAGTCCGAGACAGAAGAGACTGAAAATGTTTCTTTTGTAAACTTTAGAAGACCTGACCACCCAGGCTTCAACTATGGAAACAAGGATGCGGCGGAGAACTCTCATCAGCTGCATAACTCGACTAAGCCTACCCAAGCTTTTAAAAAGAGGGGAGGAGCAGGTCAATATGCCAGGAATGCCCCTTTCCCGCAAAATAAAGGTAACTTCCAAGGACAGGGTAAAAACCATGGAACTCCCAAGGAAGAAGGTCAGAACCAGGCTGCTAGCCAAGCAAATGTAGTAGGGCAGCTGTTCGATTTTGTAAAGAAACAAGATATAATCAACAATCAGCTAGCCCAGAGCGCTCTATCAAATTCTGGTGTTTTGAACTCGTTGCAGGCTCAGCTGGCAGACATGCAGACGCATCAACGCTAGATTGACCAGTAGCTGGTTCAACTTGCCGAAGTTGTGAAGAACCCGTCAGGAAAGATTCCATCAAATACCAAACCAGCAAAGAGAATAGGGTAGTGACCGAAGAGGCAGAAGGTGAAGAGGAGGCCAAAGACGTCCAGCTGAAGACGAAAAACGAAGTGCTTCTCGGGAGGCAACCCGAGCTTTCTTTTCTTTCTTAGAATAGGACTGCATTTTACTTTCCTGCAAGACAAACACTACAAACATTTAGTATGTAATAAGGCCCGAGACAGTGTATGCGCCACATGCACTGACTCTTTTGTTTTATGGGCCACCGCCTTAGTTTTACTTTCCGGGATGGGTAATACCATCTGAGGCCAGGAGCTTAGTCCTAGGCCAATGATTTTTTACTCATCAGCCGCAGCTTAAACAGTTTTGTCTTCACGATATTGTAGGAGGCAACTCAACCAGCACCTTGAATGCACGCTTATCGGGCAGTGGGCTTTGTGAAGCGCAATAGTCCCGCCGATGGTTGGGCTGCCGACTTATGTTTTGAAGCAATCGGTCGACGCGCGCCCCAGGTTTCACTATTTACTTACTATAAAAGGAAAATGAGATTTACCGTGTCGGGTTCCTTTCTTTCTTGCTTTTACTTTCCTGTGTCGAGCAAGAGAATCATGTGCTTTAGCTCCCATGTCGCGCGAGACTGCTGAACCTCTTATGTCGCCCGACAAGCTCCGATCACAACAAGGTATAGCCCGACAGGCTTACCGCCCGACAGACCGTGTCGGCCGATGCGATTTCTTTCTTGTTAAAAGTTTATCGGTCTCAAGTTTTCCTCGCTGAGCAGGTGTATCGACCGATATGGGTATCGTGCAAAGTATCTTTGATTCATGTTGACCGATACCCCATGTCGGGCGATAGTAGTGTCGCCCGATGTTGCATCGCATCGCCTGATTTTGCTTATCGACCGACACGCTGCTCTTCTTTCATGAAAACGTAACGGGCGATACCCATCTCATGTGTCAGGAATAGGGCTTCACCTTCGAAACCAATGTGTCATCCGATACAGGAGTGTCAGGCAGTTTTGTATAGACTATATCGGGCCAAACATTTACTCTTTATTATATTTTCAAAAGCCAGCTTAATTAATCAGGGTGTTATCTTTTGTTGACTTACAGAAATGGCCCGCACTAAGATTACCGCTTTCCCAGTTGATGAGCAGGGCAGGAGGATCTATCCTGAAACTGCTACTGAAGGGCAGGCGGCCCGACCTAAGCACCTAAACCCAGGACAGGCTGGGACGTCGGGGGCAAAGAAGAAGGCAAGGGTTGGACAAGCTGCGACTACTGCACCAACACCGACACAGCCTACTGTGGCACCAACACCACTAGCTGCAGCAGAACTCCTGGAAACCTTTTTGGTGAGTTTCGAGCCAAGAGACGACGAGCATGCTCGTCGCTATGCTGAGCTGGTACCCAAGATGTACAAACCGAGCAGGTTCTACCACATGGCCTCCTTTGATGAGCTTGGGATCATGAAGAGGCTGAAGAGCGTCCTTGCGGCGGTAGGACTGAAGAGGATCTGTTTCAGCCGGACTGCCTCGTACACTAAGCTGACGATGGAATTCATGTCCTCCCTCTGCCGAGTGAAGAATTCAACAGCGGCAGAGAGAGAAAAGTTTGGCGGGCCAGACAGATTTCAGGCCAGGCTGTACAACTCAGAGCATACCATCTCCGAGAAGGACTTAAATAGAATCTTCTCTTCCAGCGAGGAGGAGATGAATAGGATGAATAACGGTGAAAGGATCACCGAGGGTGACGAGTTCAACCCAGTGGAGTTTTGGGGGAAGCTCACCGGCGAATCTTCATTCAAGCTGGGAGCGAAGGTCGTGGCGGTGCACTCCTGTTTCTAGAGGATCGTGCACAAACTATTGGCCTGCTTGCTATTCAGCAAGAACGAATCCAACAACATCTACACGGAGGAGCTCCACGTCACGTGGCACATTATGGAGGGCCGAACAATCAACCTTGGTAGGTTCTTAATGAATAGGTTCCACCCGATGAAGGACGCTACCAAGGAATACTGCATGGGTGGCATCATCAACCTCATCGCAGTGGGGCTCGGGTATCCATTCGAGCCTCGCAGCCATACAAGAACATCGGGCGAAGAGGTATTCGATACCAAATATCTGATGAGAACCAACATCATCATGAAGGAGAGGGGGAGGTATTTCTACAAGTTTTTAAGGACGGACGTACTCCTTCCCCTTCCTCGCTGCGCCGACTATGACATCGAGAAGTTGGTCTTCACCTCCGCCGAGATCAAAGCCATAGTAGATGGAACGAACACAATAACCACGACCAGGACCACAGAGAGGCCCACTCCAGAACTTCCGACGACAACTGCTGATCAAGTTGTCGTCGCCCCTACTATACCAGCCACCGCACCAACAACAACGGTGGCGGTTGAGAAGGTACTGATGATCATCGAGGTCACCGGAACAGAAACTTCAGGATCTGCCGCGCAAGAGACGGCCGCAGTTCCCAGACCTATTTCTAAAGCTGCAGAGGCGCGAGAGGAGCCTCAGCGGAGCAACATCATCAGAATGTACGAGGAGATCAGAAGGGAGCTCGAAGGACACCCTCGCTGCCGCCGAAGTCCCCGCCTGTAACAGTCGAGGAGACCGCCGATAGTGCAGAGGTGGAGCAAAGTCCGCCCTCACCACGGCCGTCCCCAGTCAGAAGAGAAGGCAAGGCGGCGACACCTGAAACAGTGCCGATGCCCCGTCTGAAGTCATCTGGATCGCGAACGATCTTCATAGATTCCACCTCTCCAGGTGGACCTTCACGCGGACTAGATATTGCAAGGACAGAAGGGAGACCCTACGGACCCCCTCCGTCACTTGGAAAGATGCTCGGAGACAAAATCGACAATCTGCGGGAGGTAACAACCACCAACTCTGCTACTTGCGCTTCCCTAACACACAAACTTGCATCTTTTCAAGATAAGTAGGACAGCCATGAGGTCAGACTGAATAAGCAAGAGAGCGAGCTGATGGCTCTTGCGGTCATACCCGGTGGACTGGAGACCTTGAATGCATTAATGCAGCAAGTCCTCCAATGACTCGACAGGATCGAGGAGAGGATGAACAGGAGCGACGATCATCTGCGCTGAAGGCAGCCGAGACAGTCACCATCCCCTCCCAGTGGGAACCATAGTCCAACTTCTTCAGGTTCCTCTTCGGGAACAGCGTCCTCCTCCCAATCCTCCTCCAGCAGACAATCATCAACACACGGAGAGGGGACACAGCAAGGATCTGCCGAAGGGTCTCCTAGCAAACGAGAGAGCTCTTTGGGATTGGGATACGCCAACTTCTACATCCCCCTAAAGGAAGTGGAAGATGATAATGCGGATACCAACATCAGGGGAGACTCATCGGACGAGTCCGAAGGAGAAGTGGGGGATGTCTACACTGTAAATAATAGACATCCACCCCGAGGAAAGCGCTCATTTGCAGACAGATTCCGTGAGCCATCCGAGATACCATCATTCAAGATGGATGATTTTGATAGAAGAGCCATTGGGAACCTGACGATCAGAGACCAGAAGCTGTTGAATTCGGTCTTGAGGTCGCAGGGTAATGAAAAAGAAGTCGTCTGGAGCGACTGCTACCTCTCCCTACAATGGGGAGATCTTCGGAAGGTGTTCCGCATGCCGGCTGTGGTCGGCAAGCGAGTGTTCAGGGTCGTAGAGAACGCACTGATTGAGAACATCGACAGCAGGATAGGTCAGAGACAGATATACACAGCCACCCCGACCTTAGCGAGAAGGCTGATGAAGGGAGATTTAGACTCCCGTGCGGCAATACGTTGAAAAACATAAGTCAAATCTGGTGTTGGCCCCGTACAAGCATCACAACGTGTAGTTTCTCTATATGGCGGACATCCGAAACCACGACGTTCAGCTGCTGTGCTGCAGCGATGATGAAGTACCATGCTCCGGGGGTAATTTCAGCCGCCCGGAGGACAGAGTGCTGAGACGTCTGCCAATACGCCTGCTACGAGCTTTAAAGGAAGGAATCCAACATCTTCAAATGCCTTGGAACCACTACGTTATCAGAAACCTTCCCCAACCAGCAGAAAAGGGGAGCGGAAACAACGCCATCGCCATCTTGGGGGCCATTGAGGCGCTCAATGGTGTCGGGAATTTGGGAATCCTCAGGAACAAGTGCTACTATCAATGCAGGGGCATCTACGCCATGCTCCTGATCAAGGACAAGCGCTATTTCCGGGATGCAGGTGTGCCGGAGGAGTTGCTGTATAGTGATGCAAAAGAAGATTCTTTTTCACGATCCAGCAGCCAAGAAGGAAAAGAAGAAGATATAGCCCCCGAGATTCATGGGGCGGGCAAGCAGCTAGCAATCCTGAAGGAAGTGCACGGGAGGGAAGACACTGCTTTGCCTGAGGCTTCTAAAGAGCTGATAAAAAATTTTGACCGTTTTTCATGTGCGACTCTCACACAGGAACATGTCGACATCATCCAGAAGAAGCTTGCTGATTCAACCCCATCAGACATTGCTTTTCAGGCAGGAGACGTCTTAGTCCTAGCATATGAGCTAAGGGACATGGTAAAGGAAGGGGGGTGCTTGACTGTATCAGTTGCAGCAGCTTACATCCAATATATACAGCCAAAGCTAAAACATACATACATAGCCCACCCTTTGCTCTTCAACGATATCTGCCGCACCGACAAAACTGGAGCGAAGCAGATCTTCCTACAAGATTTGAAGGAAGGCGTTGCAGGCACTATCTTTCTACCTATCGTGCATTACAATCACTGGACGCTCCTGGCGATGTACACTCGGCAACGAGCTGGCATTTTCTACAATAGCTCGGACAGCAATAAGAATCATCCGGTGCCGTGTACATCAGAACCTTTGACACCCGTCGAACGCATAGTTTGAAAATTTTACGACGAAGTGTCAAAGATGATCGATCCATTCCTGAACATACAGGGAGGCACATGGCACGGACTCCAGTTCTGCCACCGCAGTCTGCAGCAAGTTGCCTTATCCAACAACTGCGACATCTTCGTCCTGGAATGGATGGCAAATGAAGTGACGCCTGACCAGCTCCAACACATAGGATACCACAGCAAACGAGGAGAATATGTGTGGGAGCTCCTCTCTAACGCAGGCGTGACCTCACTGGAATAAACATCACCTCACCTTATCTACTTCACAACTCTGGGGACAGAGTGTGGAGTAAGTTTGGGGGGGGGTACCATGTTCTAGTGAGGGAGGTACAAATTTCCTTCCTCTTCCACTTTGTTCTTTCATTCTTTTTGTCCCATATTCGTTATTCTTTTACGTACATATACACTTTCAGTTTTGTACATATACGTTTTCATACCAAAATTT
The DNA here is from genome assembly GCA_963693085.1 of Alisma plantago-aquatica. Lineage (NCBI taxonomy): Eukaryota > Viridiplantae > Streptophyta > Magnoliopsida > Alismatales > Alismataceae > Alisma > Alisma plantago-aquatica. The sequence continues at coordinate 717,733,607 of OY856411.1, read as the reverse complement.
TGAAAATTTTGAAAAATTCTTTTGTCTATATCGCCCCTATGCATATGTACAAAGTTGCTCTAATAATAATGAAAATCTGTTGTTACTTTTTGCAAAGTTTATTTTCTTTGTGCTAAATGTGATGCAAGTCCTGTTATATCTTTTTGATAATGCTGCTCCAAACGAACAAAAGAGTATACTTTGCCATGTCAAAAATTTCAAAAATATAATAATCTCGCGAACAGCTAAGAGATAAGTATGAAGAAGGAAAAAGCTGCCCAAACAGCAAGAAATCTCTTTGTTTCCCTTACCCAACAAAAATCCCAAAAAGAGAAAGAAGCTTTATGAGTGAGAATAAAAGCATGAGAGTTGTGCCTTATAAAAAGAAAGAAAAAAAATTATATATACACACTCATTTTTCCAACTTTTACCCATCTTTAGGCATGGCAGATCCGGGACAGTGGTACGTAGGATGTGAAATCACTGCTCTAAAGCCAACTGGCTTGGACTGCAGGGACCACTTTCCCGCTAACGGACCCTTACCTGGATGGACTGATGGAAAACGAGAGAAAACCCAAAAAAAAAAGCCTTAGCCTACCCCTACACAACTTTCTGCCCCGAAAATAAAGATGTTTGGTGCGTAAGCTAACTTCGGAATCATACAACAAAGTCTCGCTGAAGCTGTAGAGAAATTTTTTATTGAAATAATAAGGCTAGGAAATGCGTAGTCTTTTGTTTGAGTGAAGCGGCATTTTCTCTAAAGGCATTACTACACTTGTTTTACCTCTTGGCCTGAAAGTTATCCGAGCAAAAAGAAGCATCACAAAAATATAGTTTAAATATTGATTGAGGACAATCAAAACGCTAAGTTTGGGGGAGTTGATAACATCAGTTTTTGTGACGTTTTGCCCTTTATTTTGTTATCAAAACTGCCCTTTTCTGTTATTTTCCTCTATTTTATTAGCATTTTCGCAATAATTGGCCAAGCAATGCTCTTACTTCGATTTTCCTATCTTTTACAGAATTTTCCTCATTTTTGTGCAATAAGGCCATTCCGGCCCACGAATAAGTCCAAGCCCGTCTCGGCCTCCCTGACGCCCGATACAACCCCAGCCCGACAGGGGCTGGGTGACACAAAGATACTCGACGAAGAGGTGCCGCGCGACAGGAACGTGCCGGCAGACACACCTCCTACTCGACAGGGAGCCAAAGCCGCCCGACGACCCAGCTCGTCGGGCGATACAACCACCCACCGGCAGGCGTGCTGCCCGCCACGTGACCGATAGCCAGCGCCTCACGCCGAGATATGCCTGTATCGGCCGTCCATCTCCATCGACCGGCGCTTAAGGTGGCTACGTGGCGCTTCGAGCGCCATGTCTTCTCACCAACCAACTGACTATAAATAGCAGCTACAGGGAGCCGAAAATACAGAACACCACGGTCGGAATAGTTCACATTCGGACAGCTGACAGTTAGACAGTTGGGAGCTTGAGTGAGGAAACTCCGAGAGCACACGTATCGTGCCCCAGTGCTCGTCTCGGGCGACACTAGGTGAGCTTCTCCTCATCCCGAGAGAGAGGGGACAGTTCACTTAGGACCATCCCGGGCGACACTGTGGGCCGATATCGGCCGACATCACTACCCGACACAAGTGACCGACATCAATAATGCTTAGCTCTTAGCCCGACACGATATCAACCCGATACACTTAGTTTATCGAACGTGCCGCCCGAGAGGGTGTGTCGTCCGACATGAGTGTATCGGCCAGAGCCCTTGACCGATGCAGTCGCCAGTCGGCGCGTGCCGCCCGAGAGGGTGTGTCACCCGACACCTCTGTATCGGGCTAGGCCTCTGACCGATATCGGGCAGGAGAGCTATAACACCCTGTCGCCATTCTACATCAAGGAGACGACACCTATCTTTTAATTCTGTTATTTAATTCTTTGTTTATGCAATGTATTAAGACCTTTAAATGTGTATGGAAATGGAAAGATTCAATTACTTGTTGCTCTATGCTTGGTGTACAATGTTGGATGACTGCTTTGTTTAATATCCGAACCCTAGCTTGCATGATTTGGATCGCGTTTCGATTAGCTACCGAACCATTTTCCCGTCGCAACAACTTCGAGAGTTGTGTTGCGGCTCTAGCGTTTGGTCCGATTCTAGAGTACGAGAGTGCCTGGAACAGAGCTGTTTTATGTAACATTCCACTCTAACTGAAGCCCAGCAACCTCGAGAGGGGTGTTGATGTAGAGGTTAGAGGTACCCGCTATGAGAGGAGGGGTGCAGGGTGTTACCGCTACCGCTTGTTTTACTACAGTCTTATCCTCCGAACCTTGCCTGAGCTCTAGTCTTTATCTTTCTGCTTCTGTTGCATGAAAACCCCTAAAAACTGCTAAATGACTAAAACCTTAAATCTCTCTTGTAGCTCCATTTGGAGATAGTTTTCTTATTTATTTCGTGATATCTTACCGTTCCCTTTCGGGAATTTATATCTCTTTATACCTACCGGAGTGTAGCGTGTCGATTTATGGTTCTCAACACTACCCCCTTGTCCCTGTGTTCGACCCCGTATGACTACTTCGACCCCGTGAGCAAAGTTGCGGGGGCCTAGAAGGATTCGGGTTTATAAATGTGAAAGCTCGATTACCTCAAATCCACCTCCACTTTTGGACGCGCGATTTAGGCCGGTCAAGCACTTTGATCAGAATATCTCTTGATGTCTAGGGAAGCCATTTTTAGATATGGCTCATGTAATGACTAAAGTTGAGAAGGGGACACTGGCTGTAGACATCATGGAGCAGACCAAGGTTGTGTCTATTAGCAAGGCTGTGGGTTTTCCCAATGATGAAGAGGAGGACATCCCTCCCTCTACTGAAGATGAGGCCATAGCAAGTTGTGTTTTCAATACATACCCAGAACTGCCGCTTGAAGCCTGCCTGGTTAATATAACACATGATTGGATGAGAAGCAACTCACTACAAGAGTGTGCCAAGATGCTTCAAGTGATTCCATGCTTTTATGATAGGTACTATGAAGACCTTGGAGAACTTCCACCACCTCTTCAGTCATCCTTGATTAGCCCGCCAGATTTAGAATTGAAGCCATTGCCACCGCACTTGAAATATGCATTTCTAGTTGAGGGTGAGAAGCTTCCAGTGATCATTTCGGCATATCTGAGTGTCGAGGAGGAAGATCAATTGCTGATCGTGCTGAAGAACCACCGAGGTGCATTCAGGTGGTCGGTAGCGGACATCAAGGGGATCTCCCCTACATTGTGACAGCACAAGATCCGACTTGAGGAGGGAGCCAAACCGGTAATTCAGCCACAACATCGACTAAATTCGAGCATGATGGAGGTCGTCAAGAAGGAGGTGATCAAGCTCCTTTCTATAGGTATCATCTATTCTATACCCGACTCGACGTGGGTGAGTCCTACACAGGTAGTCCCTAAAAAGGGGGGAATTACTGTTACACATAATTTATTAAATGAACCAGTCACGACCCGTTTGGTAACTGGGTGGCGTGTATGTATAGACTGCCATAGATTGAATGCTGCTATGCTTAAGGATCATTTCCCTCTCCCATTCATTGATCAGATTTTAGAGAGATTAGCAGGTCGATCTCATTTTTGTTTTCTCAATGGTTATTTGGGGTACAATCAGATATCCATTGATCCTAAGGACCAAGAGAAGTCCACCTTCACTTGTCCTTACAGAACATTTGCATACCACCGTATGCCATTTGGGTTGTGTAACGCACCGACAACCTTTCAACGTTGCATGCTTGCCATTTTCTCCGATATGGTTGAACGCTGTTTGGAGGTTTTTATGGACGATTTCTCCGTCTATGGTGCATCTTTCGACGAATGTTTATACAACTTGGACAAAGTTTTGCAATGCTGTGAGGACACACATTTGGTCCTCAATTGGGAGAAATGCCACATGATGGTCAGCGAAGGGATTGTGCTTGGACATAAAGTGTCTAGCAAAGGGTTGGAGGTAGACCCGGTAAAGATTGAAGTTATTTCCAAATTGCCCCCACCGAATTCAGTTAAAGGGGTACGAAGTTTTCTAGGTCACGCTGGTTTTTATCGCCACTTTATAAAAGATTTCTCTAAAATCGCCAAACCATTTTCTGAGTTGTTGGAAAAGGATGCTGTGTTTGATTTTAACAAAAAGTGTTTACATGCGTTTAACGTTCTTAAAGAAAAAATAATTTTGGCACTGGTTGTGCAAACACCGGACTTGACAAAGCCGTTCGAACTAATGTGTGATGCATCGAACTTCGCAGTTGGGGCAGTTTTAGGACAACATGTGGACAATAAACCCGCTGTGATTTTCTATGCGTCCAAAACTTTGAATGAAGCACAATTGAATTACACGACAACTGAAAAAGAGCTCCTCGCCGTTGTTTTTACTTTTGAAAAATTTCGGCAATATATTGTTGGATCAAAAGTCATGGTATGGACGGACCACGCCGCCATAAAATATTTGATGGAAAATAAAGATGCCAAACCTAGACTGATTAGGTGGATCTTACTTTTACAAGAATTTGATATTGAAATCAAAGATAAGGCGGGCATTGAAAATGTGGTTGCGGACCATTTGTCTAGGTTGGAAAGGGTAGATGAGAAGGACGTGCATGTACCCATTACTGAGACATTTCCTGATGAGCAACTTTTATCTATGAAATCTAAAGATCCTTGGTTTTCTTATATATTTAATGATCTTGCTTGCAAAATTATCCTGGATGATTGGACATACCAAGAGAAAATGAAAATTTTCCATTCTTTGCGGTATTATTTTTGGGATGACCCTATTCCGTTGAAGCAATGCAGGGATGGTGTGTTGTGCGGGTGTGTACCAGAGGTGGAATACGAAAGTGTCCTTCGTCATTGCCATACTCTACTGACGGGTGGCCACCATGCTAGTTCTTGCACTGTAGCCAAAGTACTTGAAAGTGGCCTGTACTTGCCTACTTTGTTCAGGGATGCCTATGATTATGTGTGGCAATGCGATTCTTGCCAACGGGCAGGTAACATTTCAAAAAGACAGGAGATGCCCCTTAATGTATTTCAAGAAGTCGAGGTGTTCGATCTGTGGGGTATTGATTTTGTGGGACCCTTTGTGTCCTCCAATTCTAACTTGTACATTCTATTAGCTGTTGACTATGTATCGAAGTGGGTAGAGGCAATACCCACTAGGACTAATGATGCTGTCGTAGTGTGCAGGTTTGTCAAAGAATACATTTTCTATAGGTTTGGTGTGCCAAGAATGATTATTAGTGATGAGGTACACATTTCCAAAATCAAAAGTTCGTGGCACTGTTGAGAAAGTACGGGGTAAAGCACAACATTGGCACCCCGTACCACCCGTAGACGCAGGGGCAAGTGGAAGTCTCCAATTGGGAGATTAAGAAGATCTTGGAGCGCACTGTGGCTTCCACAAGAAAGAACTGGAGCACCTTGCTACCAGATGCTTTGTGGGCGTACAGGACGACGTTTAAGACACCTATAGGCAATACACCTTTTAGGTTGGCTTACGGCCAGGCCTGCCATTTGCCGATGGAATTGGAGCATAAGGCACACTGGGCGCTTAGGAGGCTGAATTTGAGCTATGATGAGGTAGGAAAGAAATGGTTGCTTGAGCTGAATGAACTTGACGAGCTGAGGATGAATACATATGAAATCTCGCGGATCTACAAGGAGCGAACAAAATTGATTCACGATCGACATATTCAGATGCGTGTCTTCAATAAATGAGATCGCGTACTCTTGTTCAACTCCAGGTTGAAGATGCATCCCGGGAAATTGAAATCCCAATGGAGTGGGCCATTCACTATAGAGGAGGTCAGGCCACATGGCGCAATCATGGTGCGTGATGGCGAGACAACATTCTTGGTTAATGAACAATGCTTGAAGTTGTATTTCGGTGAGGATTACATAAGGGAAGTGAATGAGGTCAAACTCATTGCACTTCCAGATGAATGAGGAGCTTGATTTCATGTAGCCTAAGATGTTAAATAAGGACGCTTGTTGGGAGGCAACCCAGCCATCAGTAGTTTAGTTTAGTTTCGTTCACATTTGTAGGTTAGTTTGATTTGATTTTGTTTTTAGTGTAAAAATGATACCTTGATCGTTTGTTCAATGTGCAGGACTGAGGCAGGGTTGATGGTATCGAGATGGGTACAGGTAGGCGGCTGCAAAAATCTCTCTGTGTCGATACTATCGATGGCCTCGTCGATGGTATTGACCCACCATCAGGTTGCTCGCCAAAATGGGGTCGATAGTATCGACATAGGTGTCGATACTCGCGAGATCTCTGGAGATATTCAGACGAATTTGTCTCAGTCAAGTCGATACCATCGACGGGCCTGTCGATGGTATCAACCCAGTTATAAGAAGAAAGCGGCGGTCGGGCCTCGCGAGGGTATGTGCCCTAAGAAGAGTCGATACTATCGACTCGCGTCGATGGTATCGACACGACATGCCATCGATCCGTGAGAGGAAATCAACGGCGATCGCTGCATCAAGAGAGTCGATCCGTGGGATGGGTCGATACCATCGACACCTGTCGATGGTATCGACGTGTCATCGATCCGGGCCCTCAAATCAGACTATCGACAACCGTCGATACTAGCGGAAGACAGATTATGCTACAAAAGTTGATACCATAGACTCGTGTCGATGGTATCGACGGGCATACAGCAGCGTCGGCCACAGTTATAAAAGGGATGGATTGTTGTCATATGACGTCACACCTTCAGAGAATACCTCCTCCACTTGTGCCGAGCATCTTGTTGAGCGATCGGAGCCCGACTACGAGCATCCAAGGAGCGTGTTCTAGCACGAGCCTTCACCGAGCAGAGAGTGTCTTCTCCGACCTTCACCAAGCTCCGTCTTCTATCCCTTCTTCCTCGACAATGGTGCATACCGCCGGAGCATCTTCTTCACGCGCGACACCAATGGAGATCCCAGTGTTTATTCCTCCACCTATTGCATCTATTCCACGTTCACAGATTGTCCATCCTTCCGCGGAGGTTCGGAAGGTCTACGAGGAGCTGATGAAGCGCAAGATTGAGCCGAACCGCTACGTCGACCGGGACATGATCCGCAATCTGGGGTTTGAGGCTAATCTGGCCTACGTGCTCAAGGGGCAGGCAAGGCATACGGGAAGGAGGCCCGATGAGATAGAATTCCATGCCGACGACCAACCATTCTTCAGTGAATGACCCACATACAAAGAGCTAGTGGCGGAGTTCATGGTGTTGCTGGATATATGCATCGTGCCAAATGACGTCATCGCCACTGATCGGGAATGGATCAAAGGCCGCATTTCTTTCCGGCTGTACAACAATGATTACACCCTTACCCTCAAGCAGTTCAACTCCATCTATAACTGGAATCATGGGCGAGATCAGTACCAGAGGCCAGACAACCAAACTGATTATGATGCTATTTTCGCCAAGTTGGTGACTGCGCCGCCCGACAAATCCGTGAGCTACCATAATGCGGCGGTGGCAGATTTTGAGAATCCGTTCGTGCGGATTCTTCACCGCATGCTCTGCACCACCTTGTTCACTCATGGTGATCTGTCTCTCAGCAAGTTTCAAGAGACAAACTTATTTTTCCTGTACAAGTTGTTGAAGTGAGAAGAGTGTAATTGGGGCACGTTTTTCTTGACGCGCATGTTGGCGGTCAAGAGGAGTACGCGGAAGGCTCCAATCCACTTTGGAGGGCTCATCACACCGCTGGCCCACTATCTTGGGTTAAATTTCTCTCAGCTTACTCCGCTCTCCAACAGGAGCAAGGTCAACTTGCAGCATCTGCATCGCTCCAGCCTCATCCTGCTTCGTGATGGCCTGGCATATGCACATTGCCATGTTAATCACGCATATCAAGAGTGTTCACTTCCAGACCCTGTCTTCAACATTGAGGGTGCTCAACATTTCTGATGGCATGTCATCGCCATCGAGAGGTCGGATGAAGATGGCGGCAATGACGACAATGACAAGGACGGCAACAAGCCTGAAGAGGAAGAGGAGGCTTTCACTCCTCTTCGCACATGAGTGGCACCTAGGAAGCGTCCCCACATGCATCCGGGTGCATCTTCTTCTTCGCAGCCTCCGCCACCACAACCCTCGCAGCAAGACGAGGATGCCTACTCTATGCAAGGGATGTATACAATGTTGTAGGAGATTCATCAGACGTAGTAGCAACATACAACTTCATATGCCAGTATTCAGGATACGATGAACCAGCTGCTTGATAACCAGAGGGCTATTTTTGAAAATGAGCACCTCCTCCTCGAAAACCAACAACACATCCATGACAGGTTGCATAGGATGGAGATGCAGCAGTAGCCCTTCTACGATCATTACTGGAGCTAGAATTACTTTGGGGGGTATCCACAACCTCCGCCCATGCCCCAGTATGATCCGAGATTTCAGGGGCAGTACCCATCTTGGGACCCCACGGCCCCGCAGTACCCGCCTCCTCCGGAAGAATGATCGGTATCACTATTCCACCTTTTAAGGTTGTTTTTGACTATGAGGCCATAGTCGAATTCAAGTTTAGGGGGGGAGTTGGAACGACTCTATCCTTTAGTTTAGTTTTTATTGTTTTGTTTCTTGTCATTTATTTCTTGCAGTTTTTAGTTTGTTTGTAGGATCCACATTTTATCTAGTGTACTCGTGGATGTCGTAAGTCATGTGTCATCTCGCTGCTTGTACATGGGAATCAAGGGAAAATTTAATTTTTTTTTGTGTTCTGCAAGCTTGTGTTGTTCAACTTTGAGCACATAACTTAAGGAAATGATTGGGTTTGTCAACTCTAAAATAGAAAATCACAACTATACATTCTCATGATTCAAAAAAAGTGGACAGAATTGGTTGTTTGAGCCTAAACTGATCAAATGATAATGAGACTTTAATTTGAAATAAGAGAGAGAAACCTCTTAATTGATACATAGGTCAGTAAGGAGGGACACATAATACTTTTCAAAGGTTCAGTCAATTAGTCTTGTGATATATCCACCCCATTGTTTTCGTACTCCACCTTAAGAACTAGAAGTACACTACAGTTTTAATCTTTTTGATTGCATCTCGTGTAGATAGGTCCTGCATCACAACTATTTCCACATATCTTGCATGAAAATAAAAATTTAGAGTAGTTATACATGAACAATATCCTTAGGTGCATGTCATTTAATTGCATAATTATCATTTTGTAGCTACATTCACATTTTTGTGCATATATCGTACATCATGCATCTTATTTCTTCTGAAACATTAAGGGTGATGAACTTGTTCCATACCTTCTGAATGCTTCAAATGTGTAAGTTATGCAGCAATAAGTGAGCCTGACAAACAATTCGTTGTCAGCTGTGAAAATAAGGGCTTGAAGAAAAAGAATAAGAAAAAAAGAGAAAAAGAAAAAAAAAAGAGAATTGAGAAGCAAGTACTAATGAGAGGGAGAAAGGAACATGTTCTCACTACATACTAAGAAGAATAAGTACATGATGCAGTTTTCCTAGATATTCCATCTCACCTTGAGACAGAATGATAGTGCATGCATCATTCCACCCAAATGTAGGCATTAGGGCATTTACACTTGCATGTGCATCATTTAGGTCATTTTTGCTTTGTGCATGTTAAAATCATATAATACTTCCATTTCTTCCATGAGCCACCCATTCCATCCACCCGTTGCTCGAATTGGTAGGCCACCGTGATTTTTCTCCTCACTCATTAATACCAGGAGAACTGCTTCCATGTAGATGGTAGTTAGGGCGAGCAACGTAGAATAGAAGATCACAAGATGCACCGAGTCTGGACCGGTGAATTTTATTATGTTAACTACCTTATGTGATAGTGTTCATTATTTTTGAGGTAGATATCTTTTATGGGTGATTACTGTCGCCTTTAGGGTAATTATCATTCCGTGGTCAGTGAGGGCCGATATGTGAATGTCCGACGGGGATTATGTGGTGATGTTTGTGGTGACGATCTGTTCTTTAGTTGACCCTCACAATTCTATTCTAAGGTTTTGTTGCTCGAGGGCAAGCAATGTTCAAGCTTAGGGGAGTTTGATGCGATGATTTTGAGTCGCATTTATAGACTTGTTTTACTTGTGTTTTATGCATTTATTGATCATTTTTGTGGTTAATATTGCATAATTCATGTGATTTAGTCTATGATCCTTATCAGTGTCAAATCTCCCTCATTCTATTGTTTTGAGCATAAATGATTACAATAATATGTTTTATTTTGGCTTATGTGGTTTTGTGATGCAATTTTAGGAAAAAAACATATCTGCAGCTGTCGATACCATCGACAACTGTCAATACTATCGACACAACCACAGGTTTCCAGCTACAAGGAGCAGCACAGAGTTGATACCATCGTCAGGGAAGTCGATGGTAGCGACGTACCTTCAGGTTGCTGGCGAGCAGATAGTCGATACTATCGACCATTAAGTCGATACTATTGACTCCAGAAGATTCAGCGACGGAAAAGGACAAAACCGACGCCTAAGGGTATCGATACCATCGACCCTCGTCGATGGTATCGAGTCAGCATCAGGCACAATGAAGAAAAGAAAAGAAAACTTGCCGATATCACGCAGGGTCGATACCATCGACTCATGTCGATGGTATCGACACCGTCAAATGTAAGTTTGTTTCAGATTGATCTAAATCCGACGGCTATGATATTTTTGCAACCTAACTAAGTGAATATACCTAATGACGGCGGCCAAGAGTGAGGTATCACGTCATTAGCCGCTGCACACATCCTGAGAAGGTGTGAAGAGAAGAACGGAGCCCAGAAGCACGCCCCAGCCGTTCCAGAAGCTGAAAAAGACGTTTTCCACCGCCGAAAGGCTGTAGATCGTGCATTCTATGCCGAGGAACGCTTGGATCTTCTCCGTTCAGGGGTTTCATTACTTATTCACGTTTTTCTCCATGTTTCCCCTTTTCTCAACCATGTTTTGCTCTGAAATGAACATGTGGGGATAATCCCCTTTATCTTTAGAACCGGGAGTAGCCCGGGGAAACATTGTATGACATTTTTATTATAGTAATTCATCATTTATCTCTTAAATTTGTGGTATGATTTTGTTTTCTCAATTATATTGTTATGCTTGATCACCATAATGATAATATAATACCTTTAATTACTTTGAAAGAAGAATTAACAGTTGAAAAGAGACGAAATTCACATTAATTAACAAATCCCTTGAACAAGGTGATGTAAGATTAATGGTGGAAACCCAGAGGTCGATTCTAATGCACCTAGTTTAGGGTATAGGTTACTACGACGGTGGAACCGACCTAGACATAGGTAGTGAATTGCACCACGACAATGGGCAATTCTGACTACAGGCCACTACCCGAATTGATAGATGAACTTGAATTATTATATAGAAATTCATACAATGAAAACCCGCGGTGAAACCGCAATCCTAAAGATCTCCACCTGAATTGATTAAACTAAACATTTAATCAGTTGCTTTATTTTATTTTATTTTATTTTTACAACAACTCTCAAACTCTTTTAATCGGTTTAGCTGATCACAAACAATTAGTAGTAGTCTACCGATAGTTCAGTGTCCCTGAGTTCGACTTGGGCCTCACAAGGGCTTATACTACATTGACGCGTGCACTTGCATTCGACGCACGGTAAAATCGTGTCAAAATTGCAATTTACCCAAAATGTAGGGTTGATATGCAAATAACTACCTCTAGAGTGTCCCTGCTCTCTCTTAGAATCATATAGAGGATATATAAAGAAAGAGAACCATGTTTGAATCATATTTGAGTGATGGTATTCTTGGTGATGAAAAGACCAAGAAGAGTTGTATAGTTGAAACCCTAATATGAGTTGTATTGAGTTGTAGAGCTTATATGGGAGTGCCTATCGGCCAAGGAGCCATAGAGGAGGTCCCATATTGTTTTTCAACTCTTTTCAAAGTCCATGATTAGTTAAGCACCTCAAGAAGGTGATGGATATCGGTTTACAACTTTCCTTGGAAAAGTTGTTTCGGTTTATGAATAAAGTGATGTTGGGTTGAAATATCTTGTTCAACAAGATAACTAATGGCCGAAATCTTATCCCTAGATTATCTCCAAGAGTTTTGCATGTCAAGATAAGTATGTATGCATGCATGGACACGTGTCAAACCATGCATGAGCATGTTTCACCTTGTAGTATAAAGTGATGACACCTCTTATACACTCTGTCTCACGAGCCTCAATTATATATACCACTCCTTTCACCTACTAGTGAAACTTTTCAAATACTACAACTCTCTTTCTCTTAGATATCATACATAGTGGTTGAGGAGAAAGTAGGATCTCGAGCCTTAAGCTTAAGGTGAAGCCATGGTCATCTTCAACCTTGGTTGAAGCATGAATCTCGGGTTGTGATTCTTCCTTTCTTTTCTTCTTCACCAAGTTCTTATCTATGGTGATTCTTTACATATAGAGGAGTTGTGAACAAGTCTTTAATCTTTGATAAGTTCATATTCAACCTTGGGAATGTGAAGCTTTGGAGCTTGGAGCTTTGAAGTTGTTCTTGAGGGGGGTTATATAACTTGAACCCAATCATGTTATTATTCACCTTCAATCTTGCTATACTTGTTGATCTACTTTCAATTTCGAGTTTTCTTGAATAATTGATGAATATATGAGTTCTAATAGTTGCATAGGGATGTTGTCCATGAACTAGAATAGTAAGGAATGAAAGTCTAGAGCTTGATGATGATGACATCATCATGGCACAAACTGATATCGGGTTGAAGCACCTCTAACCCGATATGGTGATGAAACCCAATATGGTGATATGAAATATGTTATACCTTGGAACCCCACACCCTTATCATTTTGTACATTTAGGTTGGTTGAAAAAGGACTAACCAGTTGTATAGGTTGTCACTCAACACATGGTAGGTTGATACTTTGAAGGTTTGAAAAGGTATGAGCATAAGGGTCTAACCCGATATGCAAAACCCTACACTTGAGCAACCCAATATAAGTGGCACACACACACCTCTTGCCCGATATGGTGGAAGCACACACCTCTTGACTGATATGGTGGAAGCACACACCTCCTGCCCGATATGGTGGAAGCACCTCAAAACCAATATGGAGGTAAGCACATCAAATCCAATATACTTGATTGAGTAACACATGAAGTGTGTTATGTCAAATGATACATTAAGATGTAAAGAGTTTAATGCATTTTGATAAGTGAAGGCCAATGTACCTTGAGAAAAGGGTTGAGCCAACTTAATAAAGTATGATGTAATCAATATCCTAGTGAGGATAAGAGAGAAACTCATACTTTGTGTGATAATCATTTAATGATAAATGATGAGAATGAACAAGTATGTTTGAATACTTATGATATCAATGTATGCTCCTAATATGTGTGGAGCTATGAATTAGGGTTTTGATTCTTGATATGAACTTGAAACCCTAATCGGCTAAAAAGGGAAACCCTAACCCTAATAATGGGAAGGTTGTATTTCTCTTGTATTGCATGGTGATGATATGTACTTGATATTGTTTTTATCATGAAATACTAACCATGCATGTATCATGAGATGATGAGCATAGCGATGTATGAGCTATGATGTTTCATATGATACAGATTAAATGGGCCTTGTGAGCCATGTGAAATATTTGTGCAACACTTATAATGTGTACCTGGTCTGAGGACCTAGAGGTAATAGTTACCTGATAAGAGGTGACAATGTTCAGTGATGAACTAAGGGTTTGAATACCTAGATCTAGCAATGATGATGATGATAATGTTAAGGGATGATAATTCCCAGTAATGTGATAACAGACTGAGATTTTGAGTGTTATGCATTCAATGTGTTCCAAAGATTATGAAAGTACTTGATAAATGTATTACACCTTTCTTTGTAGCATCAACTATAATTGATGCTTGTAACTTGGTTGATGCTAAAAGATACAGTAATGCACCTAATTAATCAAGTGGAGCCTTATCATGTAGTTGCCCTGGCCATAGATCCATTCAATTTCAGAATTTGTTGAATGGTGAAACTAGTTTGACTCGGCGTGCATATTTTTGAATATGTGGAGGTGATGGGAAAACATATCCTTACATCCAAATAGGGATTGCTGTGTGATCTTTCCCTCATACTAGGGTTTCTGTGTGATCTCCCTGAAGAAAATATATCGGGGTTGATGTGTGATCTCCCCGAAAAGATTGCATGCTGCGGCTGTAACTCTATAGTGAAGATGCCACTATACCCTGGCAAGCTAATTGTAGTTTGACACGTGATGTCACTGCCAGTGGTCTCGTACTGACCGAGACAGGTGAGGTCTTGGAACCTGGCTCTTCCTTTGACCTTGTATGGTATCGATTTCGACTAAGCGGTGGTCGGTTGGAGCATGAGCGGTATACCTCATCTCCTCCGGGCATAAGTGTGATTGTAAATATGCAATCGGCCGTGTAGCATATTTGCTTAAGGATTGAATACGGAAACATTGGTTTATGTTACACTACTTTTATGCATCTTAAGTGGATAGATGTTATATGTGTTCTTCATATTCCTTATAAAGTGAATAGATGATTTATTGTTCTATCATAGGTAGTTGCATTTCTTTAAAAGATGATATTGCTCTATTCTGCTTATAAATAATGATTAATCTTGATTATTAATATAAAAGATCCTCTGCTCAGTTTTATACTATTTACATGACATTTTTCTGATAATAATGATATTTTGTGGGAATTTTTCTGATAACCTAGACATTTTTAATTGATTAAACAAGATAGACCAATCAAATAATTTCTAGGTAATAAAAATGAAAATAAAAAATGCCATCTTGGCTTCAAGGATAAATGGAGGGATCTAATTTTGTGGATCTTTGACTTGCAAGTTATAGCTTGGCTCAGAGGGGGTGTAGCATGGGCAAAATGACACAAATTCCTATGGTCATGAAATCAAACGTGTTATGAAACCATGTCATATCAGTAATATGTGGCCCTTAGATGTTCAACCAAAAGGCTTGGCTTGCGCCATGGGTGCAGTAAGAAGAAAATTGGGTGAATGCAAGGAGAATGTAGTGAGTAGAAGGCATCACGGTTGAAGTTGGGATTGAGGTTGGATTTTCCTTGGCATGACAAAGGCAACGATCCATCACTGGTCTAAAAAGGTGGAAAGTAGAGAGAAAAATGACAAAGTATGTAGCTAAAAAGTTGAAAATGGAATCAAGAGGTATACCACCCGCCAGAGGGATATGGGTGTTAGAGAAGCTTCATGGTTGTTCTTGGAGTTGTACTCGAGCCTCGGGTCAATGGGGTAGTGTTGGAGAACATCTAATGTAGGCCTTCAGAACCAAGTTGGGTGATGTATGTGTAGCTTTGTCGGTAGAGTGGTATGACCCTTCACAGACCCACATGATGGTTTGGCAAGCTATGGAGAAGTAGCTTGATGGTGTATGTTCAATGAATTTGAAATATGAAATCAGAGGTAATAACACGATGTTATAGATTAGGCAGACACAAGTGGATCTGAGTGGAGAGAAGAAGGGATGTTAATGATCAATTAAAGAGTCTTTGTGACTAAAAAGAGGGTGGCAATGCTACTGGCGCCCTTAAATATATGTTCCTAGGGGTAGGGTTGCATGGGGTGTGTCTCTCCTTTGGATCCAAGCTATTGCCATTGTGGGTGTTTTTGAAATAGAGGGAGAGAGGGTTTATTTTATTGCTTATTTGAAAGAGGAGGAGAAATCAGATCTAAAACAATGAATTTGACTTGGTGAGGATGATAGAGGTGGGAGAACAGGGGGTTTGAAGTCATGTGCTACTATGAACGTTCTACGCCACAACAGATAAGTGACATAGATGACTCCCCTACGTGTGCCCTCTTGGATCCATGTCAGGACCAATTAATCTAGGAATTAGATGAATGCTAGGGAAAATAAAAAGATCTTTAGAACACTTCTTCCAAAATTTGTATCTCTCAAATGAAAAGGTAAAAAAAAACTAAAATTTGGAAGATTGTCTCAAAATAAGATATTCTAATATATAAGAAGTTTGGGGTTCAAATGATGTAGTATGGTCCATGAATAAAATCAATCAAGTGACAACATTAATGGATCTAGGTTTTGAAGTCACCAGGTGCACAACACTCAATTTAGACATCATAATATCAAATTGGGTGCTACAAATGTTCAAATCATGAGGATGATGAAGTGGGATCGATTTGAGTGGCATTGGATAGTAAGTACCTGGGCATATTAGTACTTTGAATTATAAATGTGGAAAATCCACTTCATCACATGTACTTTCCTTAACATATTCAGAAAGCTTTCCCACACCTTAGAGTAGAATTCTTCAACCTATTATTTGAAGTTGTAAATCTTACCTACCAACTCATTAGTCTTTTGCGGTGGGAAATACCTCTTGGAAAGGAACATATCATCTCGTCCCAATTCTCAATTGACTATGATAGTAAACTGAGGAACCATACATTAGCCTTGTCTAAAACATAGTATGAGAAGATCTTTATATATATATATAAATATAAATATAAATATAAATATAAATAAATAAATAAATAAATAAATAAATAAATAAATAAATAAATATATATATATATATACCCTGCCAGGATTTAGCATGTCATTGCTCTCCAAAAATTGGTCATATGTGACATTGAATCCTCACAATTGTTCCCATGAATTGATTGAGATTTAATTAATGCTACCAACCTTGGGTCTACTTTATAACTACCCACATTCATTGCCTTGTGCTTAATAGGTCCCATTTGACCTATTGCAAAAGATACCTTAATTTTTCTCCCAGACTATTTGTTCCTAATCAAAGGCATGCACATCTACCACATGATATTCACCATTTTATGCCATGTCTACTACATGTTTTGGATGAGGTGGAGGAGTTTGGATGAGATTCTTGGGTGAAGCCCCAAATTCTCATTCTTTGTGCAAAATGTCCCCTCGATCTACACAAGGTGAATTTGAGCCTCCATAACCTATAGTCAAGTATGGGCCATGCACTAGTACATGAAAATGTAATATATTACTGTAATAACACAAAATACTAACGTTTTTTTATCAGTAAGTGTGCCACTCTTTGCATTCCAAGTAAAAATATGTACAAGTGGGGGGAGTAAAAGTACTCCAAAAAACAAAAGACCTATCTATACAAGACTTTCATAATCATTTATTACTTTGTTCCAGACTGCCTTTGCAGTAGGATCCACATTTTAAAAAATAATCTGGTTCCTAACAAACCAGATATGATAAAACAACAACAAAACGAGTAGCTTGTTGTTGTTCTCCTTAATTTGCAACACCTCCTCCATGTCTCTCAGGATCCATGGAAGCAGGGGTCTATCTTTCTCCCACAACTCAGATGTAAACTGGCACACCCACAACATGTGCTCAAGATTTTCATCAGCATTTTTGCATAGATTACATCTCGACGCCATACTAAATCGTCTCTATTTTAGGAGCTTTTCAGTGATCCATTTGTTGTGCATCACTTTCCAAACATTGATTTTCACTCTTTGCAGTGCTTTGGTCTTCCACACCCACTTTTCCCAGCCCTTAATAGAGCCTTGCAATCTAACAAAGTTCCACGCCTTCTTAAGGCTGAACGGGTGCATATCCTTGAAAAAGAACTGATCTTCTTCACCAAAAATGCATACTTTGGAACAAATATCATTCAGCTGTTCAGTTCCTCTAAAAGTAGGGATTTTCCATACACCATTACAAATTATGGCACTAAGTTTGGTTCCTTTTGTAAGACCATTCTTGAGTGCAAGTCCTGCACACACACACTCACTCAAGAACTTACCATCCACCCAGGGGTCGGACCACATGGAAACATTACTACCATTGTCGATCATGAACCTGGCAAGTTTGATAAACTCATCTCTGAATTTTAGTAAAGCTCTCCACATCCAGCTATGATATGGTTGAACCTTACAGGTCCAGAGTGTTTCCTTTTTGATGTATTTTGCGTGCACCCATCTGATCCAAAGGGTGTTTTTGAGATTGGCAATAGCCCACAATAGTTTCATGATTCCCGCTCTGGACCAATCCTCTACACGTCGGATGCTGAGGCCTCCTTCCATCTTTGTCTTACTTATCTCATCCCAATTGACCGAGTGAATGTGCTTCTCTTCATCAATGTCTCCCCATAGAAACATTCTACACAGCCTTTCAATCTCTTCCATCACACTCTATGGAAGGGGGAATGCACCTGTCCAAAAGAGGTGATAGGAAGAGAGTGTAGAGATTATTAATTCGACCCTTCCTGCCATAGAGAGCAGCCTGCTCTTCCACGAGTCAAGTTTTGTTTTGATTTTGTCTATCAGAGGATTACAAAGGCTTCTTGTAAGTCTGCCCGTGAAAAGTGGCAGTCCAAGATACCTTACAGGTAAATTAACCTTTTGCACCCTAAGAGTACTCAGGATCCTCTCATCCACTATCCTGGAGGTAAACAACTGACTCTTATTAGGATTCAATTATAGCCCCGACACTTCATTGAATCTTTTCAAACATCCTTTAATTTCTTCAAGGTTCTTTTCAGTCCCCTGAGCAAATATCAACACATCATCAGAAAAGAGGACGTGTGACACTTCTCTATCTCCCGCCACAAGGGGTAAGATTTTTCTTACTCACAGCCTCATCCAGAATTTTTTTGAACCCCTACATCCCAATGACAAAAAGATAGGTGGCCAAAGGGTACCCCTGTCTAATCTCCCTGATCGCTTGAAACAGCTACGAAGGAGCACCATTCACCAACACATGGAAAGAAGATGAATTTAAACATTCATGCACCCAACCAAGCCAACACAGAGGAAACCCCATAGATGCCATAATATCCAGGATATAACCTCTATTGACTGTGTCATATGCCTTGCTTAGATTAGCCTTCTGGCAGATTTTGCTCTTAGCTTTTGCCAGGTCAAAGTCATTGATCAACTCATTTGCAAGGAGGATAACATCAGTAATAGATCGCCCCTTAATAAAAGCACTTTGATTTGCACTAATTAGGTATGGCATGTGGTCTCTAAACCTATTGGCCATGATTTTTGTAATCACCTTGTACATGAAATTGCACAAGGAAATGGGCCTCCAGTCTCCCAGCCGCAATGGCTGTTTAACCTTAGGTATAAGAGTAATGTATGTTTTGTTGAGTTCTCGGAGCATTCTTCCTTTAATGAAGAAGTCTTTAATAGCATGACACACTTCCTCTCCAACTGTATCCCAAGCAATTTTAAAAAAGTGAGCATTAAGTCCATCTGGGCCTGGGGACTTATCTTCATTGTAGTTCTTCACCACATTATAGATTTCTTCATCCATTACAAGCCTACAAAGACCCTCAATCTGATCTTCTTTCAGTCTTCTAATACTAGTTCAATCACGCTTGATGACTGGAGTAGTGCTTGCATTGAATAACCCCTCATAGTGGCTTTTGAATGCATCCCTTATAGCTTCCTCATCCCTGACTTGTGTGCCATTTATGTCCAGCACATTTATCTGATTTCTACATCTCCTGGTCTTGAAAGAAGCATAATTTTTTTTTGTGTTGCTATCCCCCTATTTTAGCCACATTATTCTCGACTTCTGCCTAAGAATGGCCTCTTCGTCATTTCTTGCAAGCAAAGCCTCTTGTTTTTTCTTCCTAGCAATATCCCATAGTAGCATATTGGCAGGATCTTGGTCTGATTTGGAATGTGCTTCAATAGCTTCTTTCTCCTTGTTTTTTGCAGAGTCAATCATGTCACCATTCATCTCCCAATTCCAGGTTTGTAAGGCACGCTTAGTGTACTTCAGCTTCTGGCAGAGTCTGAACATGGGGTTGCCGCTCTGTGCCTTAGACTAAGCTTCACTAAATGTTTCCTTGAAACATGGTTTCTCAGCCCAGATATTGAAGTATCGGGTGGGATATTTAATATATATTTGCTCCTTTTCCAAGTGCACGACTTGAATGCATCGGGTGGGAAATACTAACATTGTAACATATTGAAATGATTTATTGATTATTTTCTACTAAATAGGGAAGTAACAATTAAAGGAAAATGACCTAGAGTGGCTAAATGAAACACTCATACTACTGATGTTACCAATTGTTCAGCAACGACACAAAAAATTGACATGTGTGGAATATGCATGTAAAACACAAGTGCAGATGTCGTGTAATATAGGCCAAAGTGGCTTGAATTTCAAACTCAGGGAACCATTCACTAGATAGTACTACTAACTAAGACCCAATCATATAGGCTAGAAGAAAGAGTTGATTGGTGGTTATTAACTAGGAATAAAAATTAAGAAAAATTTAATTAAAGTGGTTGTAGTTAAGATTTAATGGATTCCCTAGATCTTATGGTTATACCAAGAGACACATTGTAACTAAATTTTATTTTTCTATAATTAATCTCCTCATTCTGAACTGAAGACTTATAGACAACATTACCTTCTCTTGTAGAATAATTCTCTACTCAAATTAAGCCAAACCCCACCCCCTTAGAGTTTTAATAACTTAATCTATCTGATAAGTAAATTTCTCTAGGTTATTTTTTCATATTCGTAAGCCCTCTCATAAAATGTTGTTTAGTCATGTGAATTTATGACTTTACTAGCTCCCAATCCCTCTTTTGATTCAATTATAAGTCTAATACTTAAATTGTATTGATCAGGCATAAAAACATTAATGAGGTCATAGATCTAAGTTCTAAATAAATATAACTATATTACAATATCATCAAATTCAATTACAATATGTCTTGGGCAACACCTTCGATACTAGGGAAAAGAGGGTTTTAACCCCACATGTTCAATTACAATATGAGTCGAGATACTTTTGGTACCACGAAATCTCTATGTCGCTAGTATTAACATGTTGCTCAGTAGCTCCAAGTTTCCTCTCATAGCATTGATGCTCCTCTTCTTATTTTGTTGTTGGGTAGTAAGGTGTCAGTACCATTGATTGGTGTCAGTGGCACCGATTCAGTTGATAAATACTCAAACTTCCTGAAACAAGAAGAACAAAGGCTCAAGCCCAAGAAAATGATTATAAAATCATGTATTTTGATAGAAATGAGTCATAATTGATGTTTAAAAGATTCATAGGCTAATAAAAAAACATATCTATATGAGAATATTCATGCTTAAAGAGTCGGATATAGCTAGTAGAAAGTGACACAAAATCAATGCATCAAATAGTTACTTATGCATTTAATCATTGCACAAAAACCATTGGTCAAAGTACATTTTGATTGGATAAAACCTTAGTTGAAGTACAATTTGATTGGATTATGGGGCAAAGAGATTTTTGACCCAATGGTTGGAACTT
This sequence comes from Alisma plantago-aquatica, assembly GCA_963693085.1. Taxonomy (NCBI): domain Eukaryota; kingdom Viridiplantae; phylum Streptophyta; class Magnoliopsida; order Alismatales; family Alismataceae; genus Alisma; species Alisma plantago-aquatica. The sequence goes on along the minus strand of OY856411.1, from coordinate 717,712,262 downwards.
AACTAAGATGATAATCAGATCAAAGTCTAGTTGTCACTATAACTTCCACCCAAACAACAATCTGTAAATTTATATTCCAATACAATGTATTTTTCTAAATGGATCCAAATATTTTTCTAGTGGCCCTAATATCTTCCTAAGGTTTTGTAAAGATGTATTGGTTATGTTTTACCACTTATATACTTTATATTACATTATTTTTGTCTTGTATTACAAAACACCAGTACTAGTATTTATACAAACTACATGCAACTTAAAATATATAAATTTTAGCTATTTGAACCATGATCACCATCATAAAAAAATAATAATATCTAAAATAAGTAATAAGAAGGTTACTAGCACAAATGATATACATTTTCATATAAAAATAGGGATTAGCTTGATATATAAAATATCATCATCATCATCATCATCATCATCATCAATAGATGGAAAGCCTTGTATCGGTCAACATCAATCCAACATAAAATGGATTCCACATGTACAACATGTGGTTTAGATAGTATTTGTTCCATACATTCTTTGTCTATCTCTTCCTTAAATTAATTCATCCTTTATAAACATCAATATGATCTGCTTTGAATTGATATCCCTTAGGAATAGTGACTCAACTTACAAACCTCACTATTTTTATATTTTTTTCTCCATATTATATTTCAGAAAACATTTTGAGTATTTGTTTTGGAAAAGGTGATATAGTATTCCAACACACAGATTAACAAGAATCAAAGTATGGGGAGAAAAGATCTTGTATGATCTACAACGCGGGCTAATGTACAAAACCACATTGTCTGAGGGTCAAAGGATCCACTGTGGGAGCTAATTTGGGTTTAGTTAGAAAAACCTCTTTAAGCCTATTTACATAGTTCTCAAAAAAGGTTAGAGAGTCAGACTTGAGTTTATCATGAAGCATGTTATTCCTCTCCTACCACAAGGAAAAACACAAAAAGGGAAGTCAAGACCCTATGAGATGCCTCACATTGGTCTTTCATTTCTTCTTTATGATCCAACAGATTGGACTCCTTTATTCAATGAGGTGGATGATGCATGTCATTTGAACAAAAAAATCACCAGGGAATATGATTGTCTAGAGTTTTACCTTTATAGTGGCAATCAACTTACCCATAAAAGAACAAGTTAATCATAGTACAGAAAGATTTTGAACCCATGAGATGACATGATTAAGAATTTCATTTGAACCTATTTCTAAGAGTACTATCTAAAATCTTCGTGTTTGATGGAGATTATAACTAAAACAAGAAATAAACATTGTAGAAATAAAACTAATTTAATTCAATTAATAAAGAGATATTAGGGGTTCAGAGATTCACCACTATTGAACATTCATTTGTTTTAATTGATCCAACTCCTTGATATAATTAATTATATTAGGACCAAGAAGATTTGTGTCCCTATAGAACACAAGTCTCACAAGGGTCAAAGTTCCCACAGAACCAGGATGTTGATGTTTGTGGATAATTGATCATTCATGTATTAAAACTCCATGTTGGGTCTCATCTAGAGTCTTAAGAGTTTACTAGTGTTGCAACTCATGTATCTAGGAACTAATCACCAAATATTATACCTAACGGGTAAAATATATAGATCAATCATAGAACTCCATCTGAGATCTCATCAAGAGTCTATAATTTAATTTAGCATTTTAGTATTAGGATTTAGGATCTCATAACCCAAGATTATAACAACATAAACATAATTGATTGAACTATATAACAAAAACATAGATCAGAAGAAAGCACATCTAACCAATTGAAATCTTAGAGTCAAATACAACTAAAATAAGATACATGATATGGGGCTACTCCCCATGCCCAATATGAAGGTTTTTCTCACTCATGATAGAAATAAACACATAAGTAAATATAGGGATAGAAAGTGTCATATCTCCAGAGTTTAGTAATTATAAAGCAGTATATGTGCGGATGACAATGGCTCCTTTCTTTCCTTGCTTTGTGCACCCAAGGGAGTCTCTAAGATGACCAAGTCTGAGATTCTTTGAATGTGGTAGCCGGTGTGTTTCTCAAACATAGACAAGTTAACTAAAAAATATGATGCTTAAGGGGATATTCACACCATAAATGCTATGGATCTATGGTGTTTTCTAACCCCAACAATGGCACCAAAAAGCTTGGTGTGTTTTCCTAGGGTCACATAGTAATCAATTGAATGATGAATAGATGAGACCCTAGGGCTCAAACACACTTGGGATGTTTTGAATTTTGTAAGGGGGTTAAATTGAAACACCCACTTAGACTAGCACACTAACCCACAAGTGGACGAGGTTGTGTTATGGTATAGGCAAGCAAAAATAAGAAGGTCGATCCATAGGGAGAAAATGGGACACTACAACTGGGTTGGTTTTGGCTTTGTTCCTACTGTGGAGTCTACCGTTGAAGGGTTTGAAGGTTGACTTTGAGTTCATTAAACTAAGGTTGAACAAACAAACACTTAAAGGAGAACAAGAAATAAAACCTAAGCTAACCCTAGACAATTAGTTCTAATGAGCAAGAAAGAAGCTAAGTAATGAAAGAGAGATAAGTACACTAAAGTAAGAAAGAAGAGTTATACACTACATTATGCTAGCAATCAAGACTGAAGGACAATTAAAGATCTAAATAACCAAGGACATGGAAAGGTCAAGGCACATGACTAATTAATTAAGTAAAGAGATAATAAGTAAATATTATTTAAGCAAGAAGGAAATTAGGATTTTAATGCAATTATAGGAAGTGTGGATTGTTGGGGGTGCACTTGTCAATTTAGCTGGTGTGAAAATATGTCAAGATTATCATTTCATTACAATTACCAAACCAAATAACAAGCTAAAATTCTAATCAATTGTCCTAGGCCATAGATAGGATAGGGTGTGCATAGTGGAACTAGTCCCTATCACCTCCTACCCACCCTTACAAGGCTCAATTGGATTAGGTTTAGTTGGGATTTAGTTGGTATCTATCAAGCCTAGGTTTCTAGGATATAAACTCTTAGGGTAAATAAGGGTTGAGGGTAGTAATGGGAGGTGGAAATGAGATTTTAAACCTCACATCACCTACATTTTAGCCTTGAGAAGGCTCCATGATAATTACACTAAATATTTCTATACCAACTACTTATATCTCTCACTTAGGTTTAGAGAATTTATTAGCATGTAGTAAGGTGAATAGCTAACTAGGGATCCACTAATTGGACCTAGGAGCAATTCCCAAAAAGAACAACATATAAGTAGTTTTCTTAGAATCCTAGGTGATTCCAAGCAGAAACCACAAAGAAATTTATGGAAAATGAGATAGAAATAGAACATAATCATTAGAAAACGAAATTACAATGTTTACATATCACTTTCCCCTAACATGGTATCAAAGTAACATTTTTGCCCCCATACAACCCACCTAAGGGGCCTAGCTACTCATAGAACAAGAAAATACAAGAATGGAGAAGAAAGAGGTAGATGCATCCATGGAGCTCAATGTAGATGAAGAAATCTCCCTCTACAACAACATCAAGGGCGTGCTCCTCCCTCATGTAAGGTGTAATGGCATGGGATGACAGTGGGAAGTAGTCAAAACCCCAGAAAACTAGGTTTTGTTGGTGGAAATGGTGAAATGGAAGTAATTTGAGGTGGGGAAGTGATGGAATGGATAACATATTAAATGGGGGAGCTAAGAGGGAGTATAAGGTATCTAATCTCGAGCTCCTACCACCACCCACATATATTTAGGTGGTGGGGAAGAACTATGTCATGTGGAGGGTAAAATGGGTAATGTAATGCAAAAATTGGGTAGGTTCTCTAATAGCACAGTCGTGCTGGACAAAATGCCCTTGGTGGGTAGTGTGTAAAACATTTATGGTGAATGGGAATGTCTGTGGTGGAAGAATGGAATGAACAGGGGAATTTTGGGTTCTTGAGACTGGTAGCACGACCATTCTGGTCAGCATGGCCGTGCTGAGATTTGCCAGCACGTCCGTGTTGGATAGAATGGTCGTTCTAGCCAACTAGGTCACTTCATGAAGGTTCTGCTACTTGGGGCATGTCCCAAAATAGCTATTCCTTGGTAGCATGGCCGTTTTTGGGTCCTTCCCATGCACTTGGGATCCATGGAGGCAATTGCATCAATACATTTTTAGATCACTTGACGTAGGTTGGGAGTCATTTTGGCTTCATTTTTGGACTCCTCCAAGCAAGGGAAAACCCTAGATTAAACATTCCTCTCTCTCCTCCCCTCTTTTAAAAACCAATCATGATTAAAGAATTGAGCACACAAACTTCATATTTAGAGAGTAGGATAAACAATCTATCCATTTGGAAGTCATATAACTCCAAGTAAATTGTTTCATGGTGGTGACAATAAAAAATGTATAGGGTTGCTACTTTACCTTCATGCATTCAATATCATATGTCAATCCAAACTAAGTAACCCACGTGGCTGTGAAAAAAGGAAAAAATGAGCTAGGTTTTATGTTTCCTAGATGAATGGGAATGAAAATATGTGGTAAGGGGTTGGAATGTTATTACATAGGATCACTCATCTTTTCTTTATTTAGATTCCATTACATACGAGCATTTTTTGTATTTTTTCTTTTTCTTTGCCCTTGGTGTATATAGGGTACATAGTGATGATAATGAAGTCGAGGGATATAGATATGGCCACCCCAAACTTCTAGAGCTACCCAAGGATGAATACGTGCTCTTTCACATCCTTTCATGTGGAGGAGAGGCAAGAAATGGTGAAAGAAAGATGCGTCAAAGAGGGATCACTAGCATGATTTTTAACATGATATTTCATGCATGAAAATTACTCCAAAAATTTCATCAAGCAATGACACCGCATGAATGAGCAATATGAGAACCACACTTTCATCATGAGATTCTATAAGACCTAAGTGATTGTATCTTGCTTAAATCACAATTCAACCAAGAAATTGACAAGTAGGAGAGAGGTGATTCACATGTAAAAAGTAAAGAACTAAGACCATTTAGAAATAGATCATGATAATGTAGCATGCATTTATCAAATGTCAACATTTTCAATTCAACAAGTAGAGATGGGTCAAAACATGTTTTTTGGGCAGTATTGGCCAAGAGGGTGCCAAATCACCTATAATCACATCTAAGCCTTCCATATGAAATAGAAATAAAGAAAGAAACAAGCAAATCCTATCTAAAATGTGCAAAAATTATGAAAATCAACATGGAATGGTTGTGCTTTTCTATTGATTTGCAATAGTCACCTTCTTATTGCTTTTCTACTGATTTGCAATTTTCTCTTCAATTTTGATCTTCTTTTTGCAGATACCATACATGAATTACCCTCCTTTCAATGTACTTATCCTAACATGATCTATAGATAGCAAAACCATCAAGTATAAAGTGTGTATGTGTGTCTTTCTTGGAAAAAAAAAGTATAACAAACAAAAGGGTTGAAATAACAAAAATCTCAAAGTGAGGTGGTTTCCTTCCACTAGATCTATGTTTCATGCCTTTAGCCAAGCTTCTTTTAGGTCTTTCAATTAATCGACCATTTGGAATCCTTGTGTTCCACTCATGTAATAGATATGTCCCTCATTTGCATTCAACATGTGTTCCTTGTCCCATTGACTACAAAAGCTATCATGAGTTATTCCATCCAGATCTCCTTCATTCAAGTAATAAGCTAGATTCTTCAAGTGATCATGCTCAACATCCTCATCTTGGTATCACCAGGTTGGGTTCTTAAACATATTGATCTTTATCTTCATGTTCATGAAAGAGACTGCCATTGTGCTACTATGCCCATGTGTCTCGGCATCATTTGGAGATAAGACGGGCCTTCCCAAGATGATGTGAATCTTCCTATCCTCAAGATCCATGTGAAGAACGATGAAATATGTCAGGAACATGGTTGTCATTTCCTTATCTATCATCACTAAAACATCACCCACTCTTCCTCTAGGCACTTTAATGGAGCAGTCTGCCAACTGGAGAGTGCAATGAGTCAGTTTCAACTTGCTTAAGCCTAGCTCCACATACACACTATATGTCATCAAATTCACACTAGACCCTGTATCAAATAAGGACTGGTCTATGTGATGTCCCCCTGTGTATCTAAGTATAAGTGGGGCTCTTGAGTCTTTACTCTTCATAGGAAGTGAGTGTTGGATGATAGAGTTCACTTGTTCAATCAACTTCATTTTCTCATGTATCCTCCTTGTTGACTTCCTCTTCATAGTGCACATTTGCTTGAGAAATGTGGCATAATATGGGATTTTCTTGATAGCATACAATAATGTAATATTCACCTTCACCTACTGAAACATCTCTATAATGTCAACATTGTGTTTTTGCCTCCTTTTTATTGTCGGAGCTCATCCAATGCTTCGGGGAATGGTGGCACACTTGATTTTGCAACATACTCTTTTTAAGGCATGACATGGGGCAGATAACTAGGGACGACAGAACCTAAAAATGAAGTAAAAGGTGGGACACACGGTATCATATTCTCAACAAGAGGTGTCATAAAATCATCTTTAGCAATCTCAATCACAGTATCATTGCTTGATCTCTTTGGCCTTGTTTCAATAACATACCTTTGGCTCACATAATCATTTCCCAATTGAGTCTTGGGTTGATCAATGAATTTTCCACTCCTTAGAACTGTCACAACACTACCTTGCTCATGGTGGAGAGGGGAAGTGGGTTGTGGATATGGAGGAGGTGGAGGTGGCACTTGGTATTGGACTTGAGGTGGAGAAGAAAATTGAGGTTGATGAAGTGGGTGAGATGGTTGTGATGATGAAGGTGGCAGAGGCGTATAATGCTTAAGATGGTTGTGAAAGTGATATATGGGTTGCACTTGCATTGGATGTAGACTATAGAAAACTTGTGAGGCACCCATTGGTCCACTTGATTATGTGAAATTCATCATGGGTTGGGAGGAAAGCTTTGCTTCTGCTTGAAGATCAAATATTGAAGAGAGTTGCTCCACTTTTTGCTCAAGATTTGTCACATTGTTTTGCACATCATCAAAGCTTTTCAACCTAGAGAGAACTTCATCCTCAAACCGTGAGAAATATCTTGGACCTTGTTGTTTCGAATAGCTTTGAGAATGAGGTGTCTTCACTTCTTCACCAAAACAATCAATAGAATTAATTGGGTGTTAAGGAACATTTCTCACTTGATTCTTCATAAAGGTCATCATTTCCCCAAGAATCTTCATCATTTGTGTGCTTGAGTCATTAGAAGCTAGAAATGTGACACTGAAGGGTCTGTCTCCATCATTAACCATGCTATAACCTCATATCCTTGAACTTCCAACTATGTGCTCAAACAATGGCCATGACTCTTTGGGTGGTTTATCCATGAAAATACCTACACTAGAAGAATTCACTATAGCATGACCCGTTGGAGAGAGACCAGGGTAAAAATATTGAACAATCTTCCATAGAGGAATTTCATGGTGCAGACAATCTTTCAACATCTTATATAATCTTTCCCAAGCATCGTGGAACTGCTCATTACCCACTTGACTAAAACTCACTATGACACGCCACATTTGTGTCAACCTTGTAATGGAGTAGAATTTTCTTAAGAAGGAATTTTTTATCTCTTCCCAACTCATGATGTCTCTTCTCAAATCATACTAATCTTTATCTTTTTCTTTGAGGGAAAATGAGAAAAAGGTCAACCTGATTGTATCATCACCGGGTGTTTTTTGTCGGCATCCTGAAGGTAGAGCATACTTAAAGAAAAGAGTCCAAGTGCTTGTAGGGGTTCTCACTCTGTAATATGAAGAAGGTAAAAATGAGACTAAGAAGATCTAAAGGGATGGAGAATTGCTCCCTTGATATTTGATCAACTCTATTAGAAATTGGTGATTTGTAGTTGCTAGGCGTGAAGTATTCATGAAGTGGCATGTGAGGTGCATTTTGGCCTTCCATATTTTCTTCCCCAAGTTTCTTATCACATGAAAAAGGTCCAACCAAATAAAATAAAACAAGTTAGAAAACAAATATGCACAAAGAATGTAAAGAGTAAAGAATAAAGAATAGTAATGATGAGGGTAGTAGGAAAAGATCAAATCAAAACTAACTTAGCCTAGTCAAGCGCCTTTCTCCCAGGAAATGATGCCAAAAATCTTTATGGGTTTCTCAAACACAGACAAGCTAACTATCAAAATACAATGCTCAAGTGGAGAGTAACACAACAACTACAAGGGAGCTATGGCGCTTTCTATCCCGGGAAACGACGCCAAAATGCTTGGTGCATTTTTCCTAGGGTCACACACTAATCATTTGAATGATGAATAGATGCGACCCTAGGGGTAGAATACACTTGGGATCTTTAAAAATTTGTAAGGTTCCTAAACTGACACACCCACTTATACTAACACACTAATCCGCAAGCACATGGGTTGTATTATAATATAGGCAAGCGACAAAAATAGGGTCGATCCATAGCGAGAAAAGAGGGCACTAGAGTTGGTTTGATTTTGACTTCGTTCCTACTATGGATTTTAGGGTTTAAGCATTTGAAGGTTGATTTTGAGTTAATTAAACTAAGGTTGAATAAGAAAACAACTAAAGGAGAACAAGAAATCAAAACCTAAGCTAACAATTAGTTCTAATGAGAAAGAAATGAAGCTATGCAATGAGAGAGATAAAATTACACTAAGGCAAGCAAGAAGAGATCCACACTACACTAATATCTCAATTAAAACAAAAGGACAACTAAAGATATAAACTACCAAGGACAAGGAAAGAGAATAACACTAGACTAATTAAACAAGTAAAGAGCTAAACAAGTAAAGACTAGTTTAGAAAGAAGGCAATTAGGGATTTATTGCAATTATAGGAAGTGTGGGTTGTTGGGGAGAATAAGCTTATCAATTAGGTTGGGTTGAGGACATGTAAACATTATCCTTTCATTTATTACCAAACCAAATAACAAGCTAGATGCTAATTTATTGCCCTAAACTACTAACAAATCTTATATAAGATAGGGTGTGCATAGGGGAACTAGTCCCTATCACCTCCTACCCACCCTTACGAGGTTCAATTGCAGTAGTGCTTAGGTGGAATTCAATTGGGATCTATTCAGGCATAGGTTTCAAGGATATAAACTCTTAGAGTAATTAGGGGCCGAGGGTAGTAATGGGAAGTGGAAATGGGGTTTAGACCTCACATCACCGACATTATAGCTTTGAGAAGGATCCAAGCTAATTACACTAAATGTTTCTAAACTAGATAATTAGATCTCTCACTTAGGTGTAGGATAATTGATTAGCATGTAGGAAGGTGAATAGCTAACTAGGGATCCACTAATTGATATTAGCAACAATTCATAAAAAGAACCACATATAAGAAATTTTCCTAGAATCCTAGGTGATTTCAAGCTCAAACCACAAATAAATTTATGGGAAATGAGATATAAATAGAACATAATCATTATCAAATGAAATTATAATGTTCACATATCACTTTCCCCCAACAAGGCATCAAAATAATGTTTTTGACACCAAACATCCCACCTAAGGGGCCTAGCCACTCATAGAAGAAGAAAATACAAGAATGGAGAAGAAAGAGGTAGAGGTAGCCATGGAGCTCAATGTAGATGAAGAAATATCCCTCTCTAGCTACATCGAGGACATTTTATCCCTTCTTCAAGGTGAAATGTCATGGGATGATGGTCGATAGTGGTCAAAACCCTATAAAACTATGGTTTTGGTTTTGGAAATGGTGAAATGCAAGTGAAATGAGGTGGGGAAGTGATTGAATGGATAAGGTATGAATTGGGGGAGCTAATATAGTGTATAAGGTAGATAACCTCAAGCTAAAGCCTCAACATGTGTATATATAGGTGGTGGAGAACCACTAGGTCAAGCGGGGGTGGAATGGGCAATGTAGTGCAAACGTGGGTATGTTTTCTGGTTGCACGGTTGTGCTGGACAGCACAACTGTGGTGGGTAATATGTAGAATGGACTGGGTGGATGGGAATGGATGTGGTAGAATAATGTAACAAATAGGGGAATTATGGGTTGTTGGGACTAGTAGCACAACTATTCTGTCCAACACGATTATATTGCGATTTGCTAGCATGGTCGTTCTGGTTAGAATGGTCATTCTGCCCAACTGGGTTACTTTTTGAAGATTTTGCTTCTTGGGCCATGTCCCAAAATGGCCATTCCTTGGTAACACTTCTGATTTGGGGTCCTTCCCATGCATTTGGATCTTGACTTTGTCATCCATGGAGGCTATTTTTTTGGTACATTCTTTGATCACTTGGGTAGGTTGGGAGTCATTTTGGCTACATTTTGGACTCCTACAAGCAAGGGGAAGCCCTAGATTCAACCTGCCCCTCTCCTTTCCATCAAGTAGTGGTCAAAGTACCTATTAGATATGCAAAAACCATCCATAAGTGTATTTGAGAGAAATATGCATATTGATGGAAATAACATGTAATCTAACAAATTTAGATGTGGTTGAAGTGCAATAAAACACAAGATGAAGCCATAAAATAGGGATGCATCAGCAACTGGCTTCTTTTAATAGAGAAATATGGGAAGCCTTTCATTTGTGGATACCAATACAAAGAGATATTCAGATAGACCATCTCAATTGTGGTTGGTCAAAGTCTAATTATATGTGTCCACCATGCAAAAGAGCATATTTATGGCTTGTTCCTTTTATTGGCCAACTTGCCTTTTAATTGCTTTCTCCACTTTCTAAATATAAGGAGACTCGATGGTTACTTGCCTTTGTTCCTTATCAAAGGAGTAATCTTTGACAATTGTGATTGCTTACCCCAATAGAGAATATAGAAAATTATTGCATTGACTCCATTTACTTGTTTTGACCATTCAACTTCTTTAATTCTCATTGTTGCAGATTTCCATTATAGGAGTTTTGAGACGATTTTGAACTACTCACAAGTTATAAAGTGGTCCCAAAATATGTTTTTCCTATAATTAATAAAATTATGTTTCCAATTTATATTTAAACATTAAATCTAGAGTTAGTATGCAGGAGATATGGTCGTTATGGTGTGGATATATATATATATATATATATATATATATATATACATACATACATACATATATATATGTATGTATATATATGTATATATATGTATATGTATATATACATATATATATATATATATATATATATATATATATATCTGTGTGTGTGTGTGCACATCAGGCTTTGTTGGAAGATCTACAACCCAGTTGACTGATTGAAAAATCTAGTTGATTGTTTAGAAATCTAGAATATACAACTCATGTAGGTAATCAAATTCCCGTTCCCGTATATATTTTTAAACATCAAAATTGGAGTTAGTAGGCAAAAGTTATAGCTGTTTTGCTGTGGTGTGCATATATCAGGTACTAAGGGAAGCTGTGCAAACATCTTCTCAAATCATTTTTGAGAGCTTTTAGTTTTGGAGTGAATAGAATACATTTGATCTGTTTCATGCAATAACCAAGAAAATATAATAAAAACTTCAATCTAAGAGTGAAAATAAGAATTAATACATTTGAATCTTAAAACTAGGGGATAACAACGAAATGTTCCTAAGTAAATGCCTAAAAGATGCCATTAAATGGATGAATATACATTCATCAAATTACCCAAAACTTGAGCATTGTTCATTCTCGAGAAACATAGAATCACAAATAATAACCAAATATTACTGACATCCTATTGTGCTCAGTTACTTAGCACTACTTGAATCCTTACCACCATCCATGGCCAAGCAATCCAGATTTCCTAGAATCACACAACACAATTTTCTACATTTCGTACTCGAAATTGTTTCATGATTTTTTTTCCAATGATAGGACCTAAAAAAGAAACAAATGCAATATTCCTTCTACTTTTGGTACTCACACATATTGTTAAGAGTTATGCACAAGAACATGGTTTATTGATTTAGTAAATTTGGGGTATGTAGATTTCCCTAGGAGGAAAAGTGGAGTGAAATTGAGGTATAAAGGAAGATGATCTCTCCTCCATTTGACTTGATATCTTTTTATTTATGTTGTAATTATAATTATTGCACTTTTTGTGCACATTGGCATCTTTTCTTTATTGGTGGTACGTCGCTATTACGTACAATGGGTATGGAAGAAGCGATAAAGGGGGAAGGGTGTACTACCCTGAACTTGTAGTTTTACACTATTTTTGGCTCTTTAATTTTTTTTATGAATGTATGGGTAAAAAAGTGATGGAATATATGTATAAGAGTTTGGACTTGTGTATCTTGTATTTTGAATTTAGCACATTAGGAGCATTACAACATCATTTTAGTTCAATATGCACCACACAACAATCAAGATTTTTCACAAATTATTACACAACTTGAATAGGGACACATTGTGTTCAATTCCTCTCTACCATTTATGGTGTGGCATCTTTTACAAAGTGTATTGCTACTTAAGCTCATAGGTGACAATGTGTGTCACACCCCTAATTTTTGGAACCTAGTAAGTATGTGATTAAGTTATTGATGAATTCAATATATGATAGATATTTGGTCTCAATAAAATTCCATCCAATTTTTATGATATTTGCATATAAGAAAAAAAAAGTATGTAGAGAAGGTCTTTTGGGAAAATATGTCAAATTGATGTTTGAAAATCATTTAATCTGAACTTGAGACTCTTCGCATCGTGGTTAAGACATAGTTTGATCATGGTCGAGTTAAGGTAAAGCTTGATTTTAATTTGGTCATTTAGTTTGGTTATTTCTACCATATATGTGGATGTGAATTAGGCTCTCACATGCATGCAGTGATATGTTCTTTATCGTGGTATAATTCTGATGAAGTTATTGTTTGATTTATGATTCAATTTAGGTTATATGATTGGTGAGATCACACACACTATACTAAACTAGTTTAGGTGGTGACATAGGTCTTGAGATTTGATATGCATGGATGTAATATATATATATATATATATATATATATATATATATATATATATATATATATATATATATATATATATATATATATATATGAGTTGTTGATCAAATATTGGGACCAATTGGGTACATGGACTTGCATGTAAGATTTTTTTTTTAAATACATTAGAAAGAAAATAGTTATACTAGCTTTTCAGGGCACTGAACACGGGAAATTAGAGGCTGAACCATTGCTACATGGCCAATATATGGTTCATTGGATGTGCATTTGCAAAAGAAATAGAGAAGAGGAAGTTTTATGAGTCCCTATTTTCAGAAAGAATAGGGACTATACTAGACACTAAATCTTGAAGATATCCTTATGTGATTAGGAAAGGATGTGAGCTTTATACAATCAATCAGCAACAACCAACGAAATCATTTAGGGCATAAAAACCTTGAGTTGAAAACTGGATAAAAGCAGGAAGAGGAGAATCAGTAGTTCGATAGATGGGAAAGGGGCATTGTAGTTCTCTGTCCACGATGAGATTGGAGGGACAATAGTGTAGAGGTAGCAAGTAGAAAATGAATCTAAGATCGACGTTGCATCTCTTGTCCATCTTCATATGGAGGGGAGAGAAAGCCTCAACAAAGTCTAACCTCCAACTCAGGACTAGGCCAGTGAAAGAGGGGACAAGAATCCTTAGACTCACAAAGATAATCTCACATACTGGCCAACTATCGACTACTTGGCTGGAAGTTGAAGAGAGGCACGGGAGGTAGTGGGGTGAAGATCAGGTAATGATGCACCTTCCGCACTAGGATCGGAGGCACCAAAGAATACCCTAGTTAGCGGCAGTGCAAAATAGGGGCAAAATAGGGGAACTTTCCCCAAATCAGCAAAAGAAAAAGAGAGGAAGATAAGACCAGTGAATGACCTCCCAAGAACATAGGAGTAAGACGTATCTTTAGGCACCCTCCATTAATGGTGGGGCAAGCTGCTAAGGGTGTAAATGATGCCCAAATTCCACACCAGTGTTAGAGCTCACACAAGCGGGAGACAGACAAACAATGACATGTTTGGTCGGGTTAAGAAAAAGCCAGACCAAATTGGGATCCATGAAATGCCAAATCATTGCAAGTGAACATGTGAGGCACAATCTGGACTTTGGATCAAATTTGAACGACCATGAATTGTTGTCAATGTATCATCTTTGAACAATATAACTTGGGATATGTTTACTGATTTCCAATGAATGAAGTGCCTATAGAAAGATTAAATGTCTACACTCCTATAATATAGAATACAAGTGTGTTTTGTATGTCTGGTATTTGTTATAATTTGATTATTTAAAACATATAAGATTTCTCTATTTTGGAAATTAAAAAGAGTAATCAACTTTAGAAATTAATGAAATTTTTACATGAGGTATATTATTATGGTTCACACGCTACTCTAAATCTTGATTGATCAATGTGATCTTTACATACATTTTAATGTAAACCCTAATAAGGGTATTTTGGATATTTAACCTATTGTTTGACTATGAAAATATATGAAAATTTTATGTAAACCCTAATTATTAAAGTTCTTAATATTTTTAATTTGATAGAGTTTCATACATAAAAACAAGTTGTATCTTTGCAAACCATCTATAGGTTGTACCTTTCTTCTCTGAAATGAGTTGTTGACCTTAGAAAGGTGTTAAAATACTCAGATGTTTGGGAAGATTTGGTGTTTCTCTTCTTTCTTCTAAACTTTGGTTGTACAGGACCTACCTTCACACACAATCTTGGTCCAAGGTCTGCCCCCACCATGATTTGGATGTATCTAATGCTACTATCACTATGTCTCACAGCCATGGCTTGACACATGCTGATGTAATAGTCCACATGCCTACCCATATCAAGTTTGATTTCTTGGCTTCTATTCAATGCACCCTAACAACTTGTCAGTGTATTGATCCACGAACTCCTCCTTCAGGCCATCTCCTACTCTGCACAGATCTTCTTGATTCTATTTTTTGTGTAGGTGTTCCTATGGTAAAGAGTACACCACTTGTTTTTCATTTGTCTTTTGCTGACACCCTGCACATTTTCCTACATCAAGTGGCTTCCTCTTCATCCACAATTGACGCTTGGGTTTGTCTCCTTCTGCTTCTAGGATGTGTCCTATACCGCTTCACCCGAATTCTTCCAAAAAATACTCAGATCGGAAGGATGTCTCACTCCAAAAACTTATGACCCTTAAGGCATTGAAAACATGGAACTCTAGTCCCTATGGAATTCAACAACTACTCACCTAGATCTTGACCCACACATTTCCTTTTGTTCGTGAATAATCTATTGAAGCTAGAGTTTCTTATGCCAAGTCTAAGATTAAGGATGGATATTTGTTTTTGTAGAAATACATGTTCTATCCTCTAGTGGCATTACCCTAGCCAACAATGCTACTCTCTTAGACCTTGAAGCTACACACCCTCAACTTCCATCACTTACAATGCAACCTCCTTCTGATATCCCTTGTTCTCCCTTTGTGGCCTCTCGTGTTATGGTTGAAAATGCCATCTTATCCTTCCAGAAAGGGGCCGCATGTGCATGCAATGGACTCCACACACAACACCTTCTTGATGCCATGCATGGAGCAGTAGCAACAGTTAAAGATAAGTTCTTGAATGCAAACTCAGTTGTGGTCAATCTTTGGCTTGTTGGTCATTTCCCTATCTCTCTCACACCCTACATTGCCAATGATCCTTTGACCCCTCTTCTCAAGCTAGACAATGACATTTTCCCCATAGCAGCTGGAATAATTTAGCATCAGCTTGTTTCTAAGGTTGTGACAAAGGGTGTCTTGTTAGATGTAGTTTACTATCTAAAGGACCATCTATTTGGTGTTGGTATTTATAGGGGTGTTGAAGCTTGTATATATGTAGTGACTCACCTTGTCCTTGACCAACAACACTGCAACACCCTCACAATGGTCATTGTTGATTTCACCAATGCCTTTAATATGGTTGATAGATCTGTCATTTTTCAGGATGTTTGACTTCCTTATCCTACTATTGCACATTGGGTGGAGTTTTTCTATAGCTACCCTACTCTCCTCTATATGGATCAAGGTGAGACTCTTCTCTCTGTAGTTGGTGTCCAACAAGAAGATCCATTGGGGCCCCTTCTTTTTGTGTTGGTTCTCCATCCTCTAATATGCAACTAAAGGATGAATGTCACCTCAATCTTCTCACTCTCTATCTTTATGATGGTACCCTCATTGGTGACATAGAAGAGGTTTCTAAATCATTATCTACAATCCAATCTCGAGTTCCATCCTTTGTCCTTCATCTGAATACTAAGAATACATAATTCGTTTGGCCTTCTATGGATCCTTGGTGAGACCCAGGGGTGGGAATGTTTCCTGCAGACATATCTCCACCTGAGCATGAAGTGAAGATTCTTGGTGGGCATGTTTTCACAGACCCAACCTCTTCTAGGAATCTTCTACAAACATGTGTGGTCAAAACTCTTTTTGAGATGGATCGATTGGCCTTACTTCAGGACCCACAATATGAGCTTCTTCTTCTCCATTCATGTGTTGGGATGCCCAAGATGTTGTTTTCTCTTCTTACAACACCCCCAACCTCTATTACTTTTATGACATATGATTTGAATGAGTTCTTTGTCAATGTCTTACACATATTATGGTTGGTGATTGTCCAAGATTTGGAAATTTATAGTGGTGCTTGGCCCCACTTCCCATGCATTTAGGAGGCATAGGAATAAGGTCTTCCTTTGATGGCTGTCACTTTGCTTATTTTTCTTCTTGGTTCACACGCAAGACCTTTAAGACCATATATTGCAAGAGGTTGACTCTATTTTTGGTGATATCTCTTTCTATTCCACACATGCACTCTTCTGCAATATCTTGTCATCTTTTAGCTAGTCCAGATTGTTCGTACACCTTCTGCCACCCCCAAAGACCCAGTCTATTTTGGTAGATAGTTACTACAAAATAGTCAGTAAATCACCACAAGTGACCTATCTCTTCGGCAATGAGAAACTTTTGTTCTCTACAAGATTTCTTTCTTGTTGTTCCCATTAACGGCCTTGTCTTCTCTATGTCTCCGATTGAATATTGAGATATCCTTCGGTATCGGCTAATGATTCATTTATATCCTGGTGATGAATGTTTTTCTCTCTACAACATTGCAGACATTGACTCCTTTGGTGATCATGTTGTGCATTGTCATAGATGACCTAGATATAAGTTTCCCCATTATTTTGTTGGTGATGTCCTTTTTGACCTTATCTGTGACGCCCCACACCATAAAAGTGAGATTACTCAAAATAAAACTGTGAAAGAAGATTAAACCAACAAATTACTGGAAAACACTCAAATTAAAATTGTTTTCTTAAAACTATCAAATGGCAAAAACCTTAACATATGAGTCATTTCATGCCTCAAAGCACATACTGTGTGTGCCATCAACCTGTTACCAGAAAAACCTATTCAGAACATATATACATGCATCAACTATAGCTGTATACAAAGGGGCACACCAGCCAAGAACGTATCGAAAGCACGTCCACAAAATGTCAAAAAACATCCTCGAGGACCCGAGTGTACAAGGATCACTCTAGGACTTTATCAATAAAAGACATCCAACAACACTTCCAACCTTGTCAGCTACTGCTCTTCGATTGCTACTCAACTACTGCTGCATGACCTCTACCTCCTCGTGCACGTCCACCTAAAAAGGGTGTGGGAAACCCATGGGGTGAGATTCCAAATCTTAGTGGGAAATATAACTCCCCACCAACTCTATTATTATCACAAATGAGATAAACAAAGAAGCAGTAATAGACAATTATAAGAAGTAGATAATCATTATCAACATGATGAGCAATTACTATTGGATTATAAAACATCTTAACAATTTAAAAGGAATGTGCATGACATGTATATTTCCTATCAACAATATTATATAAAGATCAAGCAAGGCCTCATCCAATGTTTCCGTATTTGATTCTATACAGATATACTATATAGCTGATTACATATTTTATTATGCCCCGAGGATTTGAGTCACACCACCCAAATCCAACTGATAACTGCTAAGTCAAAATAAGTGCCATACAGGATCAATGGAAGAGACGAAATCCATGACCTCCCCACACCTCTTGGCCAACACAAGAGAAACATCATAGAGACATATCGGTCAATTGAAACAATGACATATAGTCAAATTCAGTGATGGGCTCACACATGGCCATCCACATATATATAATAATAACTATCCCACCTTGGTACATGTACGGTGCTAGAAGAACATGCTCACACATGGTTGTTCTAATAAGAAGGAGTGGCTCACACATGGCCATCCATACCACAATGAGATCAACTCACACATGGTCATCTCACACATCCTGTAATTGAGGATACAAGGAATTACTTGACTTGTACCCCACATATTCAAAAATATGCGCTCCAAGTTAGACTCATTTCACCATTCAGCAAATGCTGACACTGAATGGATCTATGGAATAGGGAAAGATACAAGATTAGCTTTTACTTGATTAGTTAGGTCATTTCAATATATTTTAGCATCAATAAAGTTACAACGTACAACCTTTAAACAAATTCTACATAAATAAGGGCATAACACATCACCAGACATATTCGAGCATATATGGTGTGATATCATTACATTATCACTGGATATTTTCCAATCACCATATTTCTCATCACACGTATCACATACTTTGGGGTAGCAACCCCTCATCTCATCACTGAGGAAATCACCATCTCATATAAGGCAATAAGCCATCATTAGGTCATACGACCGTTTACTTCCTCTTTCAAAAATGCTAACATCTCATATGCCTCACAAGGCCCATTCAAACATATCATTAGCAACATAGGTCATACATGGCTATGCTTATCAACTGATGTTACCTGCATGGTTAGAGACTTGTAACAAGAAGAACAATACGTCATCAACAATACCATCTAAAAAGATTCATGACATTCACATTACATCATTAGGTTTAGAGTTTCTCTTTAATCAATTAGGGTTTACAAGATTGGATCAACAACCACCCTTAGGTCATTGTTTTGATCATCATTATAAGATATGTCATGAGGTATAGATTATAGGAAACAACACTCATTATTATTCATACAACCACCCTAAAGGGTATCACATCATAACATGCAATCTTATCAACAACATAATGTAACATGGACACCATCACATGGTCTTGGTTGACACTAATCATGGTGTATATAGGTTTAAATAATCTTGGTGCATTTGGTGACACTTGATATAGGGTGTTTACTTGTCATCATCACAACATGTCAACTATCGCTATGCAAGGCACAAGAGATAACCTTACTAAGAATGTAACAGTTTATCACTTCTTGAGAGTGTGACAGTCAACAACATCTAAGGTGTGACAGGCTACACCACCCCATGGTGTATCGGCCAACACCACTTAAGGGTGTGATGGGAAACACCTCCCATAACATATAGTATAGCACCACCTAAGGGTGTCGGGTATCCAAGCCATATCAGACAACCCTATCATGGAGTGAGATAGGCATCAACACCTAAGGTGTGATGAGAACCTATAGGTATGTCGAGCAACACTAGGGGTAATTGGGTTGTTAGGTTAGGGTTCAACTGGGAGTCATGGGATAAGGTGTATCAGGCATCATCACCCCAAGGTGTGTCGGCCTCCACCCAACCAAGGCATAACGACTAACCTTCAAAACAGACCAACTCCATAAGCACTCTCTTGCCCATGATGGGTTAACCTTTCTAGGCATGACAGTTGAGCAACACCTTATCTACTTAATGTACTTTAAGAGCATGACGACTAACACTCACCATGCATAATGGTTTAGCCATCACATGCTGGTTTAGGTACTTCCTAGTTCATAACGGGATAGCTTCTCAAGATCTAACAACCATACCGGTTTAGCAACCACCATAAGGAAAAAAGAACTAACCTTCTCAACCCATGATGACCTAAGAACATCCAAAGCATGATGACCTAGGCATCTCCAAGTCATGTCAACCTAAGCCTCACCATGTCGTGACAACCTCTCACATGGTGTATTGACATGTTGCACTTACAAGTCATGATGACCATACACCACTATGTGTCGACCTAGTCATCTTCAATCTTAGGAACTCATCTACTGTCCACCTTCCATCATGGCAATAAGGTGAAGACATGGAAGCAACTAAATGAAACTCTATCTCCAAAATAAAACTCAAAACCACCAAAAGAACTACTAACTTGCAAGAGATAAATGACCGAGAGATGAAAAACAACAAGAACATATAAAGGGTGATAATAACAAAGGAGGTTTAGAGTTATATAACCTACCTCAAGGATTACCACCAAGATCAAGATCCAAGCTCAATATCTCAAGATAGAAGAGGATCCACCAACTCAGTCATCACCTGACCTCCAAGGAAGAAGCTAATACCAAGGTTAAAATGGTTCAAGATGGAAAGAAAGTATTCCAAGATCCATGGCTGAGAAGAAGAAGAAGAAGAAGAAGAAGAAGAAGAAAAGAGAGCTAGGAAACATATATTACCAAGGTAGAGGATGAAGGTTGATCAAAGAACACCAGAACTTGGAACTCATCTACCAAGCTCTAAGAGAGATCATCTAGCTCCATAAACTTCTCAAGGTCATCCACTAAGGAAGAGGGAAAGCAAAGATGGCTAAAGGGATCCTCTTGCATGGAGAGAAAGGAGTATATATACAAGAGGGATGAGAGAGGTATCTTAGAAGAGGTGTCATCACCTTAGGAGCTTAGGTGCCACTTGTCCGCAACAAAGAGCCACATGCACAACATCAGGAAAGACATGGTGATAAGGTCTAGGCAAGGTCTCGCCCACTTGGTCTCCTACCACAGTCATGCCCGATACCACATCTCCACACATCCACAAACTGATAGGGTTCAACCCTACACACTCACAAACCGATAGGGTGCAACCCTACACACTCGAAAACTGATAGGGTGCAACTATACACACCTACAAACCGATAGGGTGAAACTCTACACACCCAAAAATTGAGAGGCAACCTCTCTAGGGCTCTCTAGCCTGAAACAACACATCTAGGTGTAAGGCACACCTCAAACATGTGCCCAAAACATCACCAAAGATGTCACCACACAACCAAGACCCAAATAAGGCACCCATCTTTCTCTCCTCTAGATGGTTCCAGGAGAGAGAAGGAACACTCAAGAGGCGGCAAACTTGCATATCGACCCCTGCTCTGGGTGATTTTGCAAATTGTACCAAAACCTCACCACAAAATACAAACATCAACCAAAAAAGTACAACCAAGAAACTTTAAGCTCCCAACATGCCCTAATTACATCTCAGATGATTAGAGCAAGGTGTTAAGCAACATCCTTAGGAAAAACAAATAGGGTTATCCGAAAATGGGTTAGGGTCCTTACAAGACATAAACCCCTAATAGGGATTTTGCCCCCAAAATCCAAAGAGAAAAGGGAGGGGTACTTCCTCCTCATCTCTTCCTCAAGCTCCCACGTGGCTTCCTCAACACCACGATGATGGCAAAGAACCTTCGCAAGAACAAGATTCTTCCTCTTCTGCTTCTTCACTCTTCAATCAAGGATCAACACTGGACCGTCCACATAGGTCATATCCTCATCCAACTCTACCTCCACATGCTACAACATCAACTCTGTATCTGGATGGCACTTTCTCAGCATACTCACATGAAACATTAGATGCAATCTCTGCAACTCAAGCGGCAACACCAATCTATAGGCCACCTTCCCAACTCGTGCCACCACTGGGTAAGGTCCCATAGTTCTGGGTTCCAACTTATCCTTCTTTTCAAACCTTAAGACACCTTTCCAAGGGGAGACTTTCAAATATACCATGTCTCCCACTTGGAACTCTAATGGTCTGTGATGGTTATCTGCATATGACTTTTTCCTATCCTATACTGCCTTCAACTATTACTGGATTACCTTGATCTTCTCTGTCGTCTGTTGCACAAGCTCAGGACCAAGAAGCTGATACTCACCTGTCTTGTACCAACACAACAACGACCTACAACACCTCCCATACAACACCTCATATGGTGCCAATTCAATTCTACTCTGATAGCTATTGTTGTAGGCAAACTCTATCAAACTGAGGTGTACATCCCAAATTTTGGAAAATTGAAGAACACAGTCTCTTAACACATCCTCCAAGGTATGAATGGTCCTCTCAGATTAACCATCTATCTGTGGGTGAAAAGCAATGCTAAACTTTAACTGCGTACCCAAAGCTATATGCAATCACTCCCAAAAGCCACTCATGAACTGAGGACCCCGATCAGACACAAATATTGCTGGAACACCATGCAATCGCACTACCTCATCCACATAGATCTGGGTAGGCTTCTCTGTTGTGAACTTCATCTTCACGGGAAGGAAATGTGTTGACTTGGTCAATCTATCAATGATCACCCAAATTGAATCATGGCCTTAGCTGTCCTAGGAAGACCAACCCCAAAGTCCATACTCACAAGATCCCACTTCCACTTTGGTATAGGCAATGGTTGCAACGCTCATGTCATCTTCTAATGCTTAGATTTAACATGTTGACATACAACACACCTTGCAACAAACTCAACCACATCCTTATTCAAGCCTAGCCACCAATACATATCCTTCAAGTTATGATAAATCTTGGTACTACCTGGGTGCATAGCATACATGGACGAATGAGCCTCCTCCAACACCATCTTCCTTAGATCATTAGCATCAGGAGCTAATATCCTATCATGGTAAAAAACTGGCCCATCATCTGACTCGTGGAACCCATCATACTTCTTGCTACCAAACTCTGATCAAATCTATTGTATCACAATATCTATATATTGTGCCTCTTTGATCTACTAACTTAGCATAGGATTCACCTATAGAAGAGCCAATAAACCTGCTAGCAAGGAAACCTCCAACTTAACATTCATCTGACGCTAGCAGACTAACATGTCTCACTTGTGGCACATCAAAGAACTCAACTGGCCTCTATTGATAGAATAAGACAGAGTTTTCCTACTTAACACATCTGCCACGACATTCACCTTTCCTGAATGATAATCAATTGTGCAATTGTAGTCTTTGATTAACTCCATCTAGCGATACTGCCTCATATTCAACTCCTATTGTGATAAGATGTACTTCAGGTTCTTGTGATCCATGAAGATCTGACTCTTCTCCCCATACAAGTAGTGCCTCTAAATCTTCAAAGCATGAACTACCACTGCTAAATCCAGATCGTGGGTCGAGTAATTCTCCTCATGTTTCTCAAGTTGTCAGGAAGTAAAAGAAACCACTTACTTATCTTGTATCAGCACACATCCCAAACCATTCCTAGATGCATAACAAAAGACTATGTATCCTTTTCCTTGCTCAGAGAAGACCAGAATCAGTGCACTTGCTAACTTCTCTTTCAACATCTAAAAAGCACGTCGACATATGTCGACCCAAAAGAACAACACATCCTTCCATGTTAACTTAGTTAGGGTAAGGTGATAGCACTGAAGTCCTTGATGAACCTTCTATAATAGCCTGCCAAACCTAGAAAATTGTGTAATTCTATCGACATCTTAGGTTGATCCCATTCTGTCAAAGACTCCACTTTCTTAGGATCCACATGCACTCCCTCAGCAGATATAACATGCTCTAAGAGATCTACCTTCTTCAATCAAAACTTGCACTTGCTAAACTTAGCATAAAGCCGGTGTTGTCTCAACACGATCATCGCCTGACAAAGATGTTGTTCATGATGTTGAATATCACGACTGTATATCAAGATGTCATCTATGAAGACCACCACAAACTAATCAAGGAACAACCAAAATGCTCGGTTCATCAAATCTATGAATGTTGTTGGTGCATTAGTCAACCCAAACGGCATAACCATGAACTCGTAGTGACCATACCTTGTCTTAAATCTTGACTTAGGTATTTCATACTCCTTGATCCTCAACTGGTGATATCTTGACCTTAGGTCTATCTTTGAGAACATTGTTGCTCCACGCAACTGTTCAAATAGATCATCTATCCTTGGAAAGGGATACTTATTCTTTGTTGTCACCTTATTCAACTGTTTATAGTCTATACACAACCTCATAGACCCATCCTTCTTCTTTACGAATAGCACTAGAACACCCCAGCAGCTATTGCAATTGTCTCTTCAACTCTTCCATCTCTGTCGAAGCCATCTTGTACGGTGTCTGAGCTATCGGTTGCATTTTGGGGACCAGATTGATCTCAAAATCAATCTCTCGGGGTGGGGGAACACCTGGAAACTCCTCAAGAAACACATCCTCAAACTCTCTAACAACCAACACCTCTTGAATATTAGGACTCCTTGCCTCAATATTCATCACATGTGCCAAGAACACCTCACAACCCTATCTTAAAAGCTTCCTTGCTACCATGGCTGATACCAGACATGTCAGAAGAATCTTTCCATCTCCTTGGAAGATCCATGTCTTACCACGATCTATAAACACCACATGCTTGGAACTATAGTCTAAGACTACTCTATACTTCTCCAAGGTATCCATTCAAAGGATCACATCGAATTCATGCATATCAAGTGGTATGAGATCCACTTAAATGTTGTGTCCCGAAAAGGAGAGGACAGACCTCCTGCAACACTGTAAAACTGACTAATAGGATTTCTAAAACAATCTATTTTTCTTACAACTAACAAGCAAAGACAACTACTACACACATCACGAGCAATAAAAGAGTTTGTTGCACCTGGGTCAACCAAAACATATACAAAATAAGAAGAAGACAAATCAGAATGAAATAACTCCATCTGACCTGTCACCACTCGTGGGTTGACCATCACCTCTAGCTGACTCATTTCATAGAATCTACCCATTACATGTTGTCATCCCCATCCTCTGCTTCCTTGAGAAAATGATCCGGCCTATGATGCTTGGCCACATCCTCGTCCTCTATGTTGTTGTTCTGCTATCCGTGAGAACCCTACTAGCTCTACCTCGGTTGATGGGTCACTTTGTCATCTTTCACAAGATAGAACATTTTGGTATACCCAACTTGTCCACACTTATAACACATTATGTTCTCATAACAGGGCCTAGGTGGTCCTATCACAAACACTGATGCCGCACTTTAGGCTCCTGCAGATGGAAAATTATAACCTCTTCCCTTACTCGGTAACCACTGGGTTGATGCACTAAACCTTTATGATGATGGTGGTGCAGAAAACCTTGACTTCTTAATGCCTCCTCACAACTGCCCCTGGGATTTTGATGACCTCTTCTTGGCACTCACCTCTCATTTCTCCTTAACAGATCATTCTATCCTCTAAACAGACTCTACAAACATGACAAACCTCTCTCGATTCTCCAAAGCAGCCATCGGGGTAGACAACTCAACATTCAACCCCTTCTCAAAACAATAAATATGCTTGTCCTCTATAGTATCAATGTGAGGACAAAACCTCAACAACTCCATAAACCTTGCTTCATACTCATTGATCGTCATGGATCCCTATCGAATCCTCTAAACTGGCTGATATTCTCATCAAGATACGTCTGAGGAAAGTACCAACTAACAAACTCACATTGGAACTCCTCCCAACTGATCACAACACCTGGTCTCTTTTCCTCCTCTATAGCCCACCAATGGATAGCACTCCCCTTCAAAAGGTACACTACATGCTTCACCTTATCCGCTTCAGGGATACTAAGGATCTTAAAGGCTTTCTCAATCTCAATAAGCCATAGATCCACATCTGTCACGTCAGTCATTCCAGCATACTCCACCGCCCCACCACGGTGAAGCCGCTTAAAAGTCTTCCCAGTACCTGAAGATTCAGTATGGAGAACTAGTGCCCTAGGTTAAGATGCAAGCATCTTGTCCTCCATATGAGTCACAGTAGCCATAAACTTCCCAAAAAGATATTGAAAGGCAGGATTTTCAACCATGGTTGGGTCAAACTGGGGGACTTCAGGCATGCAATATTTTCATGCATGGTTCTTTGCACCACCACCTAGTGCAGCAACAATACTCTTGACAACATGTTCTTCATGTTCTCCACACAACTTTAAGATTTCACTTCTTCTTTTACAGAAGCCGAAGTCATTATAAGATAGACTGGAGGACACTAGAATGGCACAAACCCTAGTCCTAGGTCCATGTAGACTTAACAAACCTAAAGCTCTGATACAAACCTGATTGTGACGCCCCACACCACAAAAGTGAGATTACTCAAAACAAAATCGTGGGAGAAGATTAAACCAATAGATTACTGGAAAACAATAAATTAAACCCGTTTTCATAAAACTATCAAACAACAAAAACCTTTACATATGAGTCCTTTCATGCCTCAAAGCACATATTGTGTGTGCCATCACCCTGTTACCAAAGAACCTGTCCAGCTTATATATACATGTATCCACTACTGTCGTATACAAAAGGGCACACCAGCCAAGCACGTATCAGAAGCACATCCACAAAATGTCTATAAAACATCCCCAAGGAACCGAGTGTATGGGGATGACTCTAGGACTCTATCAACAAAATACATCCAACAACACTTCCAACCTTGTCAGTAGTGCTCTTCTGGCTGCTGCTCAACCATTATTGCACGACCTCTACCTCCTCATGCACATCCACCTAAAAAGGGTGTGGGAAACCCATGGGGTGAGATTCCAAATCTCAGCGGGAGATGTAACTCCCCACCAGCTCTATTATTATCACATATGAGATAAATAAAGTAGCAGTTATAGACAATTATAAGAAGTAGATAATCATTATCAATAGGATGAGAAATTACTATTGGATTATAAAACATCTTAATAATTTAAAAGGAATATGAAGGACATGTATATTTCCTATCAACAATATTGTATAAATATCAAGCAAAGCCTCATCCAATGTGTTTGTATTTGATTCTATACAGATATACTATACAACTGATTATGTATTTTATCAAGCCCCAAGGATTTGAGTCATACAACCTAAATCTAACGAACCATTGCTAAGTCAAAATTAGTGGCATGCAGGGTCAATGGAAGAGTCAGAATCCATGACCTCCCCACACCTCTTGGTTAGCACAAGAGAAACACCGTAGAGACATATCAGTCAACTACAACAATGACATATAGCCAAATTCAAGGACTAGCTCATGCATGGCCATCCACACATATATAATCATAACTAGCCCACCTTGGTAAAGGTACATCGCTAGAAGAATAGGCTCACGCATGGCCGTTCTAACAAGGAGTGGCTCACTCATGGTCATCCATACCATAATGAGATCAACTCATGCATGCTCATCTCACACATCCTTTCGTTAAGGATACAAGGAATTACTCGGCTTGTACTCCACATATTCAAAAAAATGCACTCCGAGTTAGACTTATTTTACCTTTTTGAAAATGATGACATTGAATGGATATATGGCACAGGGCAAGCTATAAGATTAGTTTCCACTTGATTAGTTAGGTCATTTAAGTATCTTTTAGCATCAATTAAATTACAACGTATAACAATTAAACAAATTCTACATAAATAAGGGCATAACACATCACTAGACATATTTGAGCATATACGGTGTGATCTCATCACATTATCACTGGATATTTTCCAATCACCATATTTCTCATCACAAGTATCACATACTTTGGGGTAGCAACCCCTCATCTCATCGCTAAGGAAATCACAATCTCATATAAGGCAATAAGCCATTATTAGGTCATATGACCATTTACTTCCTCTTTCAATGATGCCAACATCTCATATGCCTCACAAGACCCATTCAAACATATCACAAGCAACATAGCTCATACCTGGCTATGCTTATCAACTAATGTTACATGCATAGTTAGAGATCTGTAACAAGAAGAACAATACATCATCAACACTACCATCTCAAGAGATTCATGCCATTCAGATTACATCATTAGGATTAGAGTTTCTATTTAATCAATTAGGGTTTATAAGGTTGGATCAACAACCACCCTTAGATCATTCTTTCCATCATCAATATAATATATGTAATGATGTATACATTATAGAAAACAACACTCATTATTATTCACACAACCACCCTAAAGGGTATCACATAATAAGATGCAATCTTATCAAAGACATAACATAGCATGGCCACCATGACAAGGTGTTGATTGAGACTAGTCATGGTGTACATAGGTTTAAACATCTTGGTGCATCGGGTGACACTTGATATAGGGTGTTGACTTGTCATCATCATAACATGTCAACTACCACTATGCAAGGCATAAGAGATAACCTTATTAAGAATGTAACAGTTTATCACTTCTTGATAGTGTGACGGTCAACACCATCTAAGGTGAGACAGACAACACCACCCCATGGTGTATCGGCCAGCACCACCTAAGGGTTTGACGGGAAACACCACCCAACACTACCTAAGGGTTTTGGGTATCCAAGCCATATTGGTCAGCCCTATCCTGGAATGTGACAGGCATCAGCACCTTAGTTGTGACGAGCAACTGTAGGTATGTCGAGAAACACTATGGGTAATCATGCTGTTAGGGTTAGGGTTCAATTGGGCATCACAAGTTAAGGTGTATCAGGCATCATCACTCCAAGATGTGTCAGCCTCCACCCAACTAGGGCGTCAAAACTAACCTTCAAAACAGACCAACTCCACAATCACTCTCTTAGCCATGGCGAGCTAACCCTTTCCGGGAATTACAGTTGAGCAACACCTTATCTACTTAAGGTTCTTCAAGAGCATGATGACTAACACTCACCATGCATAATGGTTTAGCCATCACATACTGGTTTAGGTACTGCTAGGTCATGATAGGCTAGCTTCTCAGGATCTATCAACCATACCAATTTAGTAACCACCATAAGCCAAAAACAACTAATCTTCTCAACCCATGACGACCTAAGCACATCCAAAGCATGATGACCTAGGCATATCCAAGTAATGTCGACCTAAGCCTCACCATGTCGTGACGACCTATCACATGGTGTATCAACATGTTGCACTTACAAGTCATGATGACCATACACCACTATGTGTCAACCTAGTCATCTTCAATCTTAGGAACTCATCTAATGTCCACCTTCCATCATGGTAAGAAGGTGCAAGACATGGCAGCAACTAAACAAAACTCCATCTCCAAAACAAATCTCAAAACCACCAAAAGAACTACTAACTTGCAAGAGATAAATGATCTAGAGATGAAAAACAACAAGAACATATAAAGGGTGATAATAACAAAGGAGGTTTAGAGTTATATAACATGCCTAAAAGATCATCACCAAGATCAAGCTCCAAGCTCACAAGCTCAATATAGAAGAGGATCCATCAACTTGGTCACCACCACACCTCCAAGGAAGAAGATGATACCAAGATTAAGATGGTTCAAGATGTAAAGAAGGTATTCCAAGCTTTGTGGCCGAGAAGAAGATGAAGATGAAGATGAAAAAAGAGCTAGGAAATATTGCTCTCTAAGGTAGAAGATGAAGGTTGATAAAATAACACCACAACTTGGAACTCACCACCAAGCTCCAAGAGGGATCCCCTAGCTTCTTAAACTCCTCAAGGTCGTCCACCAAGGAAGAGGGAAAGAAAAGATGGCCAAAAGGATCCTCTTGCATGGAGAGAAAAGAGTTGTATACAAGAGGGATGAGAGAGGGATCATGTAAGAGGTGTCATCACCTTTGGAGCTTAGGTTCCACTTGTCCACAAAGAAGATCCACATGCACAACATCATGCAAGACATGGTGACAAGGTCTAGTCAAGGTATCACCCACTTGGTCTCCTATCAAGGTCATGCCTGATACCACATCTCCACACATCCACAAACTGATAGGGTGCAACCCTACACACAAACTGATAGGGTGCAACCCTACACACCCACAAATTGATTGGGTGCAACTCTACACACCCACAAACTGATAGGGTGCAACTCTACACACCCACAAACTAATAGGAAACCTCTCTAGGGCTTTCTAGCCCAAGACAACACATATATGTGTAAGGCACACCTCAAACATGTGTCCAAAACATCACCAAAGATGTCACCACATAACCAAGACCCAAACAAGGCTCCCATCTCTCTCTCCTCAAGACGGTGCCAAGAGATAGAAGGAACATTTAAGAGGTGGCAAACTTGCATATCAAACCCTGCTCTGGGTGATTTTGCAAATTGCACTAAAACCTCACCACAAAACACAAACATCAACCAAACAAGCTCAACCAAGAAACTTTGAGCTTCCAACATGCCCTAATTACATATCATATGATTAGAGCAAGGTGCTAAGAAACATACTTAGGCAAAACAAATAGGGTTATCCCAAAACGTGGGTTAGGGTCCTCACATTATCTCCCATGCCCGATTGTCAGAAGAGAGATAGAAAGGAGTAAATCTCAAAGTTCCAGAGATCATATTCGTGTTCAATTATGCGGTCTTGCATGGATAAAAAAGGGTGCCAAAAAATGATCCTCGCATGGGAGCATGCTAAGCACTGAGTACACTCAAGAGGTGCTCTCCTAGTCTAAGGGATGGCATCTACAAGTAAGGAGAAGATCTGGGTGGTTAACCCTAATGAAAATTCCACCTCGTCGCCAACGTATAGCAGTGCAATTGTGGGTGCGTCAAGGAATGACAACACAAATTTGTTTATCAAAAACCCATTTGAGGAGGGTCTGTCCAAGGAGGCTATCTCTCTTAGGGATATCGAATGTACACTGGTACTCTCCATTGAACCTGAGGCCGAGGAGGCGCTCATGAGACCATAGAAATATGTTGTGGTGGTCCATTTAATGGGGTCAAATATTGGTTACATGATCTTACGAGAGCGCATAAAGATGCTCTAGAAGATTACATGATGTTTCAACATGTATGAACTCGAACTTGGTCATTTCATTGTTCAACTGTCATGCAGGAGAGATTCTGAGGAAGCACTCAAGAGGCCCGTGGAAGGTGTTTGGCCTAAACCTTCTCATTTGGTAGTGATACCCTACCTTTAAACCTAGGGAGGAATACCCTGAACTAATTATATCGTGGGTGTGAATAGTAAATGTACTGTTGCACCTATATGTTCCCATGATCATTGAGTACATTGGCCTAGTGCTTGGAAGATTAATCAAGGTTGACTATCACATCACAAGTAGAATAAGGAGCAAGTTTTCTCCCATAGCCATTGAAATTGACACCACTAGGGAGTTGCACTCATCGATCTTCATCAACGATGTGGAATATGAAATTATTTATGAGGGCTTCCCATGGGCATGTGCTATCTATGGGTAGGAGGGTCATGTATCCAAACAATGTCAGGAGAAACCTCATTGGAAGGAAAAAGACACTGCAATAGTGAGACAAGGCATGAGGGAAGATAAGTTAGGGCAATTGGAGATATAATCAAACCTATCCCCGTGGCTTCCTCGTCGCTCTGGCGATTAGGGTTTGCAGCGTGGGATATCTTCCTCCACTCGTGGTCTTTCTCTTGTAGGTTCAAGGTTTGGGCGATCTCCCTGGTCCTACTCCAGCGATGGCAGATGACCTGGCAGAACGGTGTGCACGGTTACAGTTGACACCGGAGGAGGAGACACTAATAGAAGTAACATGGACAGTGGGAGCGGAGGATCAAGGCCATCTGAAACTCGTACTGGTAGCGAGGATCCTAGCGGACCGACCGAAAAATTTCTGGGCGATGAAGCGTACCTTGACCCAAGCGTGGGGGCTTCACGACAAGGTCATCTTTAAACAGATCGAAGGAGACCACTTTATCATACAATTATTTGATTGGTGCGACAAGAAAAAGGTTGAAGAAGGAGCTCTGTGGAACTTTGATGATAAACTCCTTCTGTTCAAAGACATAGAATCAGATGAGCAGCCGGGGGACATAGTTATCGATCGCAGCTTGTTCTGGGTTAGATTCTACGGGATCCCCCTAGGGTTCAGGCACAAACAGGCCGTTCAAGAGATAGCATCCAGGGTTGGCACCGTGGTCACAACGGACCTGGACGAGTTGGGGTGGGACTCGTCGGTGAGAGTCCGAATTAACATAGATGTCTCAAAACCACTGAAAACAGTTCTGCGGATCCGAGGGAAACATAATAAACTGGTGGAGATAGAGATAAAATACGAGCGCCTCTCTACCTTCTGCCATGGCTGCGGCCGGCTGGGGCACGTGTTCAGAGACTGCAATGAAGGCGAAGAGGAAGACGATCGAGTTCTACAATGGGGAGCGTGGCTCAAGGCGTCCCCAAGGAAACCAAGGCAATCACTTCAGGAGGAGATCTTCGGCAACACCAGAGCACAAAGAAAAATCTAGTTCAAACACAAACCGACTTCAGAGGCGGCGTCGAGCAGCGCGACAGGATCGGGCGGGGAGGCAGACCGGCGGTATGACGAGATGCACAGGGTCCCTGCAACACAGACAATGGGGAAACCAGTGTCACAAACCCAAGCACGGAACTAAGAGGAGGGAGGCGGGGAGACGGAATATAACATTGAGGACCTATTCCCGGAAAGACCCACAAACACAGGGAACGACAGGGAAGACCTACGAGGAGGAAGACCAGAGGAAAGCGACAAGATGGCGACAGGAAGGGATAGGGAAGGAAGGGAGTCCAGAGTGACAAGAACAAAGGCCTAGCACAATAGAGCAGAGATGATAGAGTTGCAAAAGGAAGCCGACCGAAGGAAAGCAACTAACCTTGCACTGATGGCAGACACAGTGGGAAGAAGAGAAGGATCAGAACCAGTGTCATAGCAACCCGAGAACGTATACATGGGACAGAGGCTGAATTAACCGCATGAACATTCTGCAGCCAGTACAAGGGCACAAAAGGAGAAGGAGAGTAATAGGGAAGCAGCAAAGAAGACAAAGGCAACACAACGTAAGAAGAGCAAACCACCATGGGTTTATAAAATGAATAGGAGCCAATGACTGGGGATACCCTGAACACGAATTTGAATGGAACAATATTGCAGGGAAGAGAGGTAGACAATCTGAATTATGTGACATGGAACTTGATGAGAATGAGCCAATGGCAGAGATAGGCAAGAAAGTAAGGAATATGAATCAAGAAGGTCAACAAACAGGGGAGTGCACATCCCAAGTAGCGGAGGCTGGAGAGGACCAGCCCCGTGAAGACCAATGAAAATCCTAAGCTGGAACTGTCAGGGACTGGCCCACCCTGACACGATAAATGCCCTCAAGTCATGGTGCTGGAGGGAGGGTCCGAGCATAGTTTTCGTTATGGAAACTATGATCAATAGTACTGATCTGGAAGTCATTAGGAGGAAGTGTGGATATACCCAAGGAGTCTGTTTAGCAAGCGTAGGTAGAGCAGGAGGGGTGGGTTTATGGTGGAGGGATGTAGATCTCAAAGTTACTTCATATTCTCAGCACCACTGCAGTTGTGACATTTCGGAAGGAAACAGAGTATCCTGGAGAGCTATCAATATCTATGGATGGGCAGCACAATAGCAAAAATTTAAGACATGGGACCTCATGAGAGAGCTGAAAGGGGACACGGACACTCCTACTCTTTTCTTCCGAGATTTCAATGAAATTCTTTCAAATACCGAGAAGGACGGGGGGCCACCCAAACCACTAAGATTTATCCAGGACTTCAGGTGTGCAGTTGACGATTGTGATCTTACGGACCTGGGATACAATGGAAGCATTTTTACTTGGCAGAGAGGCCTTACCCCAGAGAATTTAGTACGGGAAAGGCTTGACAGGGTGCTAGGAAGTGCAGCTTGGATGGCCAAATTTCCGCAGGCAAGGGTTGTTCACCTCGCTAAGTATGAGTCTGATCACGTTCCTATCATCATCAATACATAGCATAGAAAGAGAAAGAAATTGAGAAGACAACAATACTTCTTTTTTGAACCCATGTGGATAGAGGAAGAGGCATGTGAACATATTGTAAAGTCAGTATGGGATGAAAGACATCTGACAGATTTGCCAGGAAAAATGAAATTCTGCGGCAGCAAACTGAAGGAATGGGCCACTGGAAAGTTCGGGGAAAGAAGAAAAAAAATAAAAGAACTGGAGGATGCATTGGGAGAACTTCAAAAGCTTCCACCTGACAGTCTAAACCTTGAGAGATGTACTCATATCACTAAGGAGTTATAAGAATGGCACAGGAAGGATGAGGCATACTGGCATGCTAGAGCGAGAGTGAACGAGATGAGAGCAGGGGATAGGAATACATCATATTTCCACCACAAGGCGTCTCAAAGAAGAAAAAGGAATAGAATTGAAGGCTTAAAGAATGCAGATGGACAGTGGAAAACAGAAGAGGAAGAAATAGATAAGATTGTGCTGCTCTTCTTTCAATCCCTTTTTCAGACATCCAACCCCAGTGGATGGGAGGAGGCAACTCGCGGGATCACATCCAAAGTGAGCATTAGTGAGAGCAGGGAGCTAGAGAAAGATTTTACATCTGAAGAAATTCTTACAGCCCTCAAAAGTATGCATCCAAACAAGGCGCCAGGCCCGGACGGAATGAAAGCTTTATTTTTTCAGAAGTACTGGCATATTGTAGGGGAAGACGTCACAAACTACATCAAAGGATGGTGGAGATCAGATAGAAGCATTGCTGATCTCAATGCAACGTTAGTGGTAATGATACCTAAAACCCATCATCCTGTGGAGATAGGCGATTTCAGGCCCATCAGCTTATGCCATCTCATCTACAAAATAGTGTCCAAAGTCATTGCGAACAGATTGCGTCCCCTTATGGATAGAATCATAACTGAGAACCAAAGTGCCTTCATTCCGGGAAGACTCATTACTGACAATGCACTCATTACGTACGAGCTGTTCCATACAATGAAGAGGGGGCAAAAGTCCAAGAAGGGTCACATTGCTCTCAAGCTGGACATGTCCAAGGCCTATGATAGGGTGAAATGGAAATTTGTGGATTTCGTACAGGAAAAGATGGGGTTTGGTGTGAGATGGAGGAGCAAGGTCTTTGATTGTATGTCAATTGTAACACATTCCTTCGCCATCAATGGGGAGCAGACAAGGAAGACTCAACCATCCCGAGGACTTTGCCAGGGTGACCCCCTCTCACCTTATCTTTTCATTTTATGTGCTGAAGCTTTTTCTACCTCTCTAACTTTGGCAACACAGTAAAAGACTCTACACAGAATCTGAGCAATCCGCTTAGGCCCCCAGGGTTCTCACCTTTTCTTTGCAGATAATTCCATCCTATTCGCAAGAGCAACCAAGGAAGAATGCCTGAAGTTAGCTGAAATTATCAGCCAATACGAGCGGGCATCCGGTCAAAAGATTAACTTATCCAAAACCGAGGTGGCTTTTAGCAAAGGCGTGGATAGGGAAAAGAAAAGAGAGTTAACATAGTTGTTACAAGTTAGAGAAGTGGACAAGCATGACAAGTATCTTGGGTTGCCTACGGCCGTGGGGAGATCTAAGAAACAAGCTTTCGACTTCATTCAAGAGTGCATATGGAAGAAGCTATAGGGATGGAAAGAGAAACTATTATCAAAGGCAGGCAAATAAGTCCTCATTAAAGCGGTAGCGCAAGCCATCCCATCATACATTATGAGTATCTTCCAGTTACCCGGATATCTTATTGACACAATTAACAGCATTATCTCAAGGTTCTGGTGGGGAGCAAAGGGAGCGGAGAGGAAGATAGCATGGGTGAGCTGGGACAACATGTGCAAGTCAAAAAAAAAAGGAGGGATGGGGTTCAGAAATATACAGATTTTTAACCAAGCACTTTTGGCAAAGCAAATATGGCGGCTCTTTCACAGAAGGGACACACTGGTTTACCAGATACTCAAAGCAAGATACTTCCCAAGGGGATCAGTTCTTAGTGCCAGAAGGGGATATGACTCGAGCTTTACTTGGAGAAGCATTTGGAATGCAAAATCTATAATCCTCGAAGGGATGCAGTGGAGAGTAGGGGATGGGGATAATATAAATATCTGGACGGACCCGTGGATTCCGCTACTAGAAGGAAGTATAGAAAGAATTCTGAATTTCTCTAGCACCAATCTTTGGTGGGTGAGTCAACTTATCAAAGAGGGCATGAATGAATGGGATGAAGATCTTATTAACAACATGTTCACCCAGGAGATAGCACAAAAGATCATGGCGACACCGCTGGGTATCACAAAACAGGAGGACGACCTCTTTTGGAAACCAGACAAACACGGGGTGTTCACTGTGAAGTCGGCATATTGGATAGCAACACAAAGTCCAGCTGAGAGGGACGAGCGGAGGAGGATCGGGGAAGCAAACAGTTGGCGTGTTGTATGGAGGAAGGGTCTCATACCAAAGGCTGCACATTTCCTTTGGAGGTGCATGACGGGCGCACTAGCTACGATGGGTCGGCTGTTCAACTGGCACTGTCACCCGGATGAAATTTGCAATATTTGTAGAAATGGGAAAGAAGACATAGGACATATGCTATTCAGATGCCCGCAGGCTTGGGAACTTTGGAAGGACAGTCCACAATCTATAAAAGCGAAGATCATAGAAGCTGGCGAAGGAGATTCAGGCCAAGCAATCAAGCGCCTCACGAACCAGCCAAGTGAGGAAGACAATGACATTATGTCAGCTTCTCTTTGGGCAGTGTGGACTCGGCGCAATGCAGTCACATTCAATGATCAACCGAAACTGCCTCTAAATATACAGCGGTACCTGCTTGCTCTAATTAAAGACCACCGGGATGCACAACGTGCTAGCATAGAACAACCTGATCCACGAAGCAGGAAGTCAACCGAGTGGAAGCCTCCTACAGAGGGAGATGTTAAACTTAATTGTGACGCTGCAGTCAACATACAGGGAGCTGAAGGCGCCAGTCTAGCGTGGAGGAATCATACCGGACATGTACTCCATGTAGCAGGCAACAATCACTCATTGCTCAACAACGTGCAGTTAGCAGAAGCATGGGCAATCAGAGAGGGAATCCGGAAATCCAAGGACATGCAGATGACAAGGCTGGTGGTGGAGTCAGACTCAAAACTTGTTATACAAGCCATCAACACGGATACGAGGCGGCCGGACCTACTGGGAACCATTCTAGCAGACATTCATAGTATGAAGGCAGACTTTCATAAGTTAGTTTTCATTTATTGTAGCAGGCGGGCGAACGGTCTAGCGCACAAGCTAGCTTGCGAGGCCTCCGGTAGAACTAGTACTTTTATTTTTTCATCTTCTTTTCCTACATTTGTAATGAACTGGGTTGAGCCTTCTTTGGGCTCGGAGTAATACAAGTGGGGCTGTTTAACCTAAAAAAAAAGGCATGAGGGAAGATATCCCAGAGAAACACAACACCCTCAATGAATGGAAGACACAGAAATAAGGGTGGGCGTAAAAGAAGTGTGAAATAGGAGGAAAAACCTCCTAACACTCAAAGGCAGAACAAATTTGGGAAATTAATTGAGGAGATGAACGAAGAGGCTACGCATGAGGATCCTTTCGACAATCCCACTCCCCGTCTGATTCCCATGATGTACCTAGAAGATAGGCCAAAGTATGGATACAGAAGACAAATGCGAAACTAGGTGGGAAGGATGTTTCCAATGCTTCCTAAGAGATGTTACTAACATAGCTAGGAACCAGAACACCACA
The DNA here is from genome assembly GCA_963693085.1 of Alisma plantago-aquatica. Classification (NCBI taxonomy): domain Eukaryota; kingdom Viridiplantae; phylum Streptophyta; class Magnoliopsida; order Alismatales; family Alismataceae; genus Alisma; species Alisma plantago-aquatica. The sequence goes on along the minus strand of OY856411.1, from coordinate 717,674,697 downwards.
GAGGATAGATTGAGGAAGGATCATGTATTTGTTAACCTTGAAGTAGATGCATTTGTAGAATTCTTTGAAGTTACCGAGGATGTGATAGAAGAAGAAATGCATGAAGCTAGTGTGAATAAAAGGAAAGAAAGGGACTTGTTTCTAGAGGAGGACCTCCATAGTTTGAATGAAGATCTAGCATCACAACCTATAGGACCAACAAGATGAAGGACTAAGGGCTCCAGTGCCAAGATGAAGCGAGTAGGCAAGTCTTGGGCCAGACCACCAACTGACCCTCATAGGTGAAGTCCAAGAAGGACCTTGTTAGATAATCCTAAAATAGAGAAACACGTTCATGAAGATGTAATTGTACCAATCACACCCATAGTACCATCTACTGAAGGTACCCACAATATTGAGGAGACTAATGAGAATGAGGAACCAGGAAGGTTAACAAAAAGTGGCCCACACCAGTCAAGTTACCCAATGATAGACACCTTCTACTGGAACATAAGAGGTGAGGGGAAGAAGAAAAATCAATATAATATCAAATAATATCGTCTATACATAAAGGTTATCGCACTCCTGAACCATGGATTAGTGAAGAGAAGGCAACAAAAACCATAAAGGCTCTAGGTTTCACAAACTCTTTTAGAGTGGAGACCACAAGCTTTAGGGGAGGGATATGGGTCTACTGGAAGGAGCAATAGTGCCAAGTAGAGATTGTTAATTATCATCGACAATTTATGACATGTTTTGTTAACAATACAACATTAATCACTTTTATATATGCTAACCCTCATTTTGTAGTGTGCAAACTTCTCTAGAAGCATATTGTGAGAATGGGTACCCGATTCACATGTCCTTGGTTAGTGCTTGGGGACTTTAACACCACCTACTATCCAAAGGAAAAGTCTTAAAGTAATGTGTATAACTATTCTGAAGTGACAATGTTCCAAGAGACACTTCAGGAAGCATGTCTGAGCGACCTTGGTTTTTTAGACCCTAGATTCACCTTCTAAAGGGGGATACTACAAAAAAGGCTCGACCGAGCAGTTGGTAACTGTATGTTTGTCCAACAACATCATCAATTCTTTATTAAACATCTCCCTTAGCTACATTCAGATCATTTCCCTATCTTTGTACATTTGAGGGTGAAGAAACATGGACCTACTCGCTTTGTTGCCAAGGCCAATAGGTCTCAAGACAAGAACATCAAATCCTTGTTCTCCTCTCATTGGGATATAAACAAGGATTTCTATGACGCTCTGCATAATACTAAGAGTATACTTACCAGGTGGGATTTGGAGGATTTGATAAACAAAGGGAGGAAAAACACTAAATTACTACGGAACATCACTCTGTTGGAGAAAGATCTTTCCCTATGCTACAACCCCATAACTAATGGTATATACACTGACATGAAAGTTGATCTTGAAGATGTTCTGTAAGAACAAGAGCAAGAGTGGAGGCTTAGGAGCCACATCAATTGGTTAAGAAATGGGGACACCAATTCAAAATATTATATTGCATTTGTAAAAAAACATCAATGCTCTAATACAGTCACCATGTTAAAGAACAAGGGGGAATGGGTTACTGATGCGATGAGTATTTGGACATGGTAAAGAACCATTTCCACTCCCTATTGCCTGAACTAGAGGGAAACAACTCTTCTATGACTGTAGAAATTTGTGGTCATTTTAAGCAGCTGTCAAACACCCAGAGAGGCTATCGTAGCTGCACCCACAGAAGATGAATGACTGAAGATTACCAAGAATGTGAATCCTTACAAGGCGCCTGGGCCCATGGAATTAATGGTTTATTTGTGGTTAAATAGTGAGACATTCTAAAGGACTCGATCCTAAGGATCTTACATCAAGCACTAAATGGAGGTGTTCTGGCCAAGGAGCTATGTTCTTCCAACATCATTCTTATACTGAAAGATCCAAAACCTATCTCTTGTGATAAGTTTAGACCGATCTCTATTAACAATGTCTATTTGAAGCTTATCTCAAAGGTTGTGTTGGAAAGGCTGAAGCCATACATGCCAATATGGGTTTCAAAAACACAAAGTGCATTTATACCAGGTCGTAAGATCACATACAACATAGGCATTACTCAAGAAATCATCCAACTCATGAAAAGGAAGACTTGTTTGAAGTATATGGCCATTAAAGTAGACCTATCCAAGGCCTATGATCGCCTTTCTTGGAGTTTTATAGAAGATACACTCAAGAAAATCCAACTCCCAGAGAACATCTTTAACTACATCATGAACTCTTTGACAATAGGTGAGTGTTCCATCCTCTGGAATGGTTCCCAAACCAAGCCATTCAAACCTTCCAGGGGATTAAGGTAGGGCGATCCTCTAGCCCCATACATATTTGTGCTATGTATTGAAAGACTCAGTCAGCTTATCCTTGAAGAGGAGCAAAGAGAGGAATGGATACCAATTAACATGGGAAGGAGTGGAATCAAGATGTCCCACCTCTACTTTGTTGATGACCTTATCCTGTTTAGTGAAGCCTAGGGCAAGAGATGCGGATGACTAAGAAATGCTTTAAGAAATTTGAAAAAGCTTTTGGAAAGGCCGTGTTTATCATAAATACCCATGTATTCAATGCTGCCAGTGTACCATAGGAGTTGATAAGATGAGTTAACATTATAGGCGGATTCAAAGAGACGAGTAGTTTGGGAAGAAAATTAGGTGTTCCCATCATTCACACCAAAGTTACGATTAACACCTAATCTGATATCCTCAATAAAGTGGAAAGATAAATGAATGGGTGGGCAGAAAGGTGTTTATCACTTGCAGGTCATTACTATTTAGAAAAGATGACATTACAGGTGATTCCAACATTCACCATGCAGACTGTCATGCCGCTCTAGTCAATTTTTAATGGTATTGATGGTAGTGTTTGGAGATTTTTGTGGTGAGGACACAAGAAAAATGTCATGTCCTTAGCTACATGGGGAAAGGTTTCCATCTTGAAGGAGAAGGTAGTTTTAGGGATCAAGATGATGAGAGAATGGAATACTTCTCTAATCGCCAGAAACGCCTGTGATATAGTGAATAACAGAGACACGCTTTGGTGTAAATTCATGAGAAGAAAGTACCAAGCTCACATGGAAGGCAAGAAAATGAACATATCAAGGCTAGCTAAAGCTATGCTCCAATGCAAGCAGTTCATTACCCAACAGTCCTAGTTGAATGTAGTGAATGGGCAAAGCACCAATTTCTAGACCGATCCATGGGTGAAACTAGGAATGCAACTCATGCAAGTTTCTCTACAACCTATATCATAGGAACTAAAGGAACTACAAGTTTCTAGTGCTATTTTAGATAATGGGGAATGGGATGTTGATTACCTCTTGTACTTACTACCAAATCAGGTCGTATGCCTGATAGCACAGGTAGAGCCTCCAAGGGAGGAGCATGGCACTAACATTTAGGTAAGGTCAGAGACCCTGTGTGGAAACTTTAGTTCAAAATCGGCTTATCAGGCTATCCGCAAGGATAAGGAGATTACAATGGCAGATGATTGGAGTTGCATGTGGAAATTGAAACTCCCATCTAGGTACAAGATGTTTATCTGGCTCCTAAAACACAATGATCTACTAACGAATAAAAGAAGAGTACAATACCATATGAATTCTATTGGCACCTATGAATGGTGTAACAATGAAGAAGAATATTTGATCCAAGCTTTACGTGAATGTAAGTTTGCAGAAGAGATTTGGAGAATCATCTCTAATTGGTGTCCACCAGCTGAATTATTCCATCTTGGAACCAATGATTGTCTCAAGATGAACTTAAAGACAAGATCTGTAGAACACCATACCTTTGCTAGTTCCTGTTATCACATTTGAAATGCTCTAAATAAGCACTTGTTTGAGAACCAATGTCCCAATGCTAGCAGTCTAGCACATATAATAAAACATGAGATTGCTCTAATTGATACTGCATAGTAAAAGGAGAATTCCTCACAAAGCTACTGTGAACCAGACATGGTGTAAACCTCCCCCTAGCTTTGTGAAGATGAATATTGATGTTTCTTACTCTAGTAAAAAGGCCACCATAGCTGTGATAGTTCATGACTAGGAAGGAAGATGGATAGGAGGTCGTGTGAGAGAAATCCAAGTGAGCTCATCCTTATACGTTGAGATAGTGGTTGCAGATATTGCCATGGTAATAGCTGAGAAATGTTAAATGGACAAATTTATCCTGGAAACAGACTGCAAGGTGCTTGTGATATGTTTGAATCACTCCCTTCAGTGTCCCCAAGGTTTTGTAGATTTTTGGATAGAATGCAAAGGTCCCTTTTGAACAATCCTGGGTGGAAAGTCACATACATACCTAGAGAGAAGAACCAAGTTACAGACAAGCTGGAGAAACACCATCAAAAGCACACCACTAGATGTAGTGATCATCCTAGGCCACCTGAATGTATATGTTCAATATTAGAGAAGGAACATTGTAATGGTAGTAGTACTACTAAGTTTACTTTTGTTGACAATCATTCCCATTGTAAAGGTTTTCCCTATTGGATTGCAAGAGGAGGGCAAGATGAATAAATAGCCTCCTAGCCCCCCCCCCCAAAAAAAAAAAAATCATGCAATCATCCAAGTAAACCATAATTAGATGACTAATTCAAAAATGAGTCATAACACTTTCCATAAGAAGTTCTCATGAGGGCATCAACCAAAATCAATTGATATTCAAAACTTAAATGTTGAAATTCTTGTGGCCTAAAATTATAATAAGTCACATAAAGTGGGTGATCACTCCAAAAAATGGTTATTAAATGAGTTCTAAAAATATTTAGAATGAGAATGAAATTTTCAGACATAGGTAGTGGGGCTAGTCCCCAAAACCCAGTGAAAGGACTACTCACTCCTCATAGAGAGATCAATACAACATAAGAAATAAGAAGGTGAAATCATTTTCATGAAAGCAAGTAGGCGGTGACACAACATGGTTCCATCAAAGACATCAGTCCCCTATTAGATTGTTCCCAACCATGTTTTTAGACCCTTATTTTATTTCCTTTCTTAATTGATACAAAATATATATAGCAACTAATGTCTTTTTTGGCTCAAGACAACCTTCTTTTTCAATCTCAAGGAGAACTTGCATGACATAGTAGATCGTAGTCAGTCTCCTGCCTTGCACACAACCTTCTTGCATAAAGTAGCTCCAAGAAGCTTCCCAACAACCTTCTTAGAAGAAGTAGTTGGAAGTACCAAGAATGAACAAGGTTTATCAAGAGAGGAAGTGGGGATTTAAAAATCTTCAAAAGATTACAATTCAATCTCTCTATGAACAAGTGATGATCAACTCTCCACATGGAATAGGCATGGCTATTTTTGTTGGATTATGACACTAGTATTGAGCGATGTCTTAGATCTGAATATAACAATGTAGAATTATATGCTTAAGGAAGGATAGCATGCAATGGATTGCTCAAGTGTATTTCCCAAGTGCTCATAGGCACTCCTATATAGAGGAAATACTTAAGATGGGTCGATATAGTTTTTGGGAGTGTTTTAACCAAGATAAATGCTAAACTGGCTATTAGAGATCAAAAGACAAGTTTACAGTGGCAAGAAAAATGAATGCAGATTTTGATTGGGGTTGATCTTGGTCAAAGTATACTTTGACAGGTTTCCATCTCGGTCGAAGTGTAGTTCGACCGAGAGGCATTATCTTTGCCAATTTTGCAACAACTATTTTCTATAATGACTCTTTCTCTACAAAGGCTCCTTCTCGGTCAAAGTGTAGTTCAACTGAAGAGGATATTGATCAAAGAAGAGTTTGACTAAAATATTCCATGTAGAACATATCAAATGATTTCTATACCATTTTTGGAAAACATATCAAATTATTTCTGTACCATTTTTGGAAAACATATGAAATGATTTTTCTAAAAACACCTAACTATTTTAAAAACTTGATATAAGGGTGGAAAATAGTTTATGATAGGATTAGGCCAATCATCACTCGTTCTTACACAATTCCTATCAAGTTGTACAACATCCACTTGTACAAAGCATATACATGATACAACTTGACCTACAAGCATCCAAACACATATAAAATTACATGTTCTTTATTGTTGGATCTTGTCTAAGTTCTTGTTCATTTGAAATACTAAATTACACATGTTAGTGACACCAATGGGAAATATTTACATCATCAAAATATGAGTGTGGCATCTCCAAAAATCTAATAAGAGATTCAAAGAAACTATAAGTACTCCATCTTTTACAAAGGTCACTGTGACTACCTGATAATGCTATAGATAGCTACACCATCCCATCATAGCCTCCTGATGACTAGATATATGTCGTTCTCAGTGGGTATTTTATGTTGATTTTTGTGCACTACTTGTTAATTTTAACACTAATTTGTGCATTATTTATTCTCATTAGCCTATGATACTTATTTGCATCAAACAAATGTGATTTTAATGTTTCTAAATGATTTAATTTATTTCAATAGCTTATGTTCGGAATTTGGTGAATTTTAGGTAATTTTGCAAGAATCAACACAGCTCAGTACTATCGACTTTTAAGTTGGTGGTATTGACACTTGCTTAGAGATAATAAGAAGAAATCAAGAATTCTCATTAGTACCGACTTTGGGGGTCGATACTACTGACAACATCACAGTTATATATTCAAGATTAATCGAGGAAACACAATACTATCAACTTCAAGCTCAGTAGTACTGACAACTTATCAGGTGGCCTCAACTATCGAAGGAGTCCATAATACTGGCACCCAATCGGTAGTACCGACATGTAATCAGGAAAATTTGAAGATAGTGTTTAATCCGATGATTGAGGATATATTTTTCCCTAAGTCACTTATATGACTTAGGGGGATTTCGACCAACCCTATATGTGATGTTCTATTCTATTGGACGGCAACCAAGAGCAAGAAGAGGAGAAAGAGGAGAAGAAGACCACATTTTGGACGATCTAGACACTTTCGGCTGAGGGATTTGCAGTCGGAATGTAGCAAATCGACACGTGCATGAGAGGGGAACAATTGGATGGCTTCTTTAGGGTTTCTTTAGTTTTACTAATGTTTCCCATGTTCTCAACCATGTTTTTGACCATGGAAATCATGCAGGGCTAAACCCCTTATTCCTTAGGACCCGGGAGTAGCGTGGTTATGCATTGTACTTAACTTTTACGTATTAATATATCAATATTTCTTAATTTTTGTACTTATTTCTATGAGATTTTCATGAACTATGCATTCTTGATCAACATAGGTAGTTAATTAGCCTTGAATTGCTTAAAAAAAGAAAATAAACTGTTGGAAAATCTTAGAAATAGATTTTTTGTATTTTCCTCTGAGAAAGGTGGCTTACGAACATGAAGAGATCACCTAGAATTTTTGATAAATCACCTAACTAATAACACAATTGATACGAGAGTGGGATTGGTATTAGATTAGGTATTGAATTACACCGTGAGATCGGGTAATTCTTACTACAGGCTTTTAGTCCGTAGTTAAGAGAGATAGTTGTTAATGTTATGATTATTAATTGCAATGTTAACTGAGGTGGAATCATAATCCCAAGGAATTTTGTCCAACTGCGATCAATCACCATAAATTTTAGATTCACTTTCTGCAATATTAGTTAATGAAACTCCAATCAAATTTTCTTCAGTCTAGTTGATCGTATTGTAGTTAGTAATATTTTCTAGATTTACATTTCCCTGAGTTCAATATCCAGGCTTCATTGGCCTATATTACTCTGATAGCGTGCACTTGCATTTTTAGGGTGTATAGGAAATACCTATCATGTTTTTGTTGTTGTTTATGGGGAAACAACAAATCTAGTACTACGAGTGGTATAATCAGACACTCTAGGCCACAACCTTTGTTTTCCTTTTACTATTTTACAGGTGAATTGTAAATATCATTTATTCAATCATTAGTACCCATTCTCACATTGTGCTCAACAGTTTCAGGTAGTAGTGCATGGTGAACACTAGAGCTCATGACTGCATGGAGTCATCTCCACAGGGAATTAGTTAGGTAGATCTCTTACACCAAGGAAGGAAGTTTGGTAACTTAGGGGGAAGGATTATTCCAACTCCACCACTGACTACTCAAATACCTCCACCAGAGGAACCATAAAATCCAGCTGAGATGGGTGGAGTAGACAATTTGGGAGAAGATCAAGGTGTCTTCCTCAATTGCCCTGCTAGGGCCCATAAAAAGACAAGCAATAAATGTGGGAAGATACAAGATTGATCCAGGGCTGTTGGCATTGGTCAAGTCAGAAGCTTTTCACAACCATAACATAGAAGACCCAATGACACACAAGCAACTTTATGGAAAATTGTGACATGGTGAAGGTAGATGGAGTGCCAACCATGTTGATTTATTTAAAGCTTTTTGCATCATCACTCATAGAATAAGCAAAGTCTTGGTTCCATAATTATCAGGACCCTGACCCACATTTTGGGACAACCCTACTAGTTTTGCTTATATATGTTGCTTAGCTCCTTGCTCTAGTTATCTGAGATGTAATTAGGGCATGTTGGAAGCTTGAGTTCCTTTTTTGAGATTGATGTTTGTGTTTTGTGGAGAGGTTTTGGTGCAAATTACCCAGGATAAGGGTTGATGTGGAAGTTTGCTTCCTCTAGAGTGTTACTTCTCTCTCTTGGCATCATATAGAGGAGTGAGAGAGAGATGGGAACCTTGGTTGAGCCTTGGTTGAGTGGCGACATCCTTGGTGATGTTTTGCACTCCTGTTTGGGGTGTGTCTTGCCCCTAGGAGTGTTGTCTCAGGCTTGAGAGCCTTGCGGGGGGCTTGTATCGGTTTGATGATGTCATAAGGAAACCTCATATTGTTTTTTGGTGACTATTGATGCATCATATCAGTTAGTGGCTCTAGGGTTTCATCCCTATTGATTTGTGAAGGGATTGGATGTGTGTATCGGCCATGACCATCACATTGTTGCATGGTGTTGCATGTGGCCTTTCCTTGTGGACATGTGTCATCTAGGGTTCTTTGGTGGTGACACCTTTCCTTTGTTCTCTCCTTCATCCCTCTTGTATATATGTCTCTTTCTCTCCATGCAAGAGAAACCTTTTGGTTATCTTTGCTTTCTCTCCTTGGTGCCTGATCTTGAGCTTGAAGAGAACTCTCCCTTGGAGCTTGGTGGATGACCCTAAGCTTGTGGTGTTCTGTTTTCATCTTCTTCTTTGGTAAACCATGATCCTTAGCTCTTCATTCTCTCCTTAATTTTTCTTCTCGACCATGGACCTTGGTATCTTATTTTTCCCTCTGATGCTGTCTTAACCATGGTTCCCTCTTCTCTCTTGGAGGTGTTGTGGTTATCAAGCTAGGAGGACCTTCTTCTACCTTGATTTCATGAGCTTGGAGCTTGAACTTGGAGCTTAGAGCTTAGTGGTGATCCTTGAGGCAGGTTATATAACTCTAAACCCTCTTTTTTAATATTACCTCTATTGGTTATTTTATTCTTTATTCTTGGCTAGTTATCTCTTGCATACTAGTAACGTTTCTTGGTAGCTTTGCATTCTATTTTGGGAAAGGAACTTTGTTTAGTTGTTGCTTTGTGTTGCACTTTCTTTTTCCTTGCTAGTAATACCATCTTGAGGATGAAGATGAGGTGGCCGATATGCTTTTATAGCCAATATGCTTGTGGAGGATGATAGGTAGGTTAGGCCGATATGTTTCGGTGGCCGTCGCGACCTGTGACGCCCCTGGCTATCACCCTTTGTGATAGGTCATCATGACCATGAGAGGTCTAGATTGACACTCTTCGATAGCATTCAGGTTGTTATGTGTTGATGCATTGCTGAGCCCGTCACAGTGGAGGTGTTGCTGCCCGATATGTCTAGGGTTGCATTGCCCGACACACCTGCAATCCATTACAACATTGTGTTAACCCGATATGTCGACGCCCGTTATTCCTTGATGGTGTTTCCCGATACACCTTGTTGGCTGACACCCTCTCCTTGAGGTGTTGTGCCTGATACCCACCTAGAGATGCCTAAACTGATATACACCTTAAATTGGTAGGACAATCTGATACCCAATGTAGAAACCCTAGTCGATCCTTGTGGTGGTATCCAAGTTACACCATGCTAATGCTAGGGTCACATGGTATGATGTGATACCCTATGGAGTAGTTGTACATATGATGTAGAGAGCTATGTTCCTGTACCACATAACATGTTTTATAATGATAATGAGAAACATGCTTCCATGTCTCATAATGCACTTCATAATGATGATGAAAGAGATAATCTAAGGGAAGTTTTTGATCCAACCTTATAAACCCTAATCAATTAAAGAGGAAACCCTAACCTTAAAGATGTGATGTATCATGTGTGGCATGGATCCTATGAGATGATAGTGTTAATGATATATTAATTCTCTTATTGTGAGTTTCTAACCATGCAGATGAAACAATGATATGCATAGCCAAGTATGTGCTATGATGTTTATAATATGTTTGAATAAGCCTTGTGAGGCACATGTGAGATAGTGACTAAAAAAGAGGAGGGAAGTGGTCGTATGACCTGGTTATGGCTTATTGCCTTGTAAGAGTTGATTGGTTCCTCAGTTATGAGAGGAGGGGTTGTTACCCCAATATATGTTGTCCTTGTAATGGACATTGGTCCATGTGATGGACATTGGTCCATGTGATGGACATTGGTCCATGTGATGGACATTGGTCCATGTGATGGACATTGGTCCATGTGATGGACATTGGTCCTTGTGATGGACATGATGAATAATAGGCATAAAGAGACATGATGTGATGATATCACACCTAACATGTTTCAATATGTTCTGGTGAGGATTTATGCCTTGTTTATTTAGATCTTATTTATAGGTTATGCATTGTATCTTGATTGATGCTAAAGATGTTTAAATTGGTATAATTAATCAAGTGAAATCTAATAGTGTAATTTGCCTTGTGCCATAGATCCATTTAGTGTTAGCAATTGGCTAAATGGTGAAATGATTTTAAACTGGAGCGCATATTTTTGAATATGTGGGGTACAAGTCAAGTTATTACTTGTATCCTTAAATATAGTATGTGTGAGACGACCATGTGTGAATTAATCTCATTGTGGTGTGGATGGAAATGCATGAGCCACTCCTTCTTGTTAGAATGGCCGCGTGTGAGCCTATTCTTCTAGCGTTGTACCTATACTAAGGTGGGCTAGTCATGACTATGTGGATGGCCATATGTGAGCCAATCCTTAGTTTTGACTATATGTCATTTTTGTAGTTGACTGATATGTCTCTGTGGTGTTTTCTCTTATGCTGATCAGGAGGTGCGGTGAGGTTGTGGATTATGACTCTTCCATTAGATCTTGTATGGAACATATTCTGACTTATCAAGTGGTCGGTTGGATTTGGGTGGTACGAATCAAATCCTTGGGGTATAATAAAATATGTAATCAGTCGTGTAATATACTTGTGTAGGATCAAAATGCAAAAACATTGGTTGAGGCCTTGCTTGATCTTTGTACAATGTTGTTGATAGGAAATATACATGTTCATTGTATTCTTTTTAAATTATTAAGATGTTACATAAATAAGACAATACATATTTTTCCTGCTAATAATATTACCTGCTTCACCTAATTGTGATTATACTGTTGCTTAGTTTATCTTATTAGTGATAGTAATAGAGTTGGTGGTGAGTTATATCTGCCATTGATATTTGGAATCTCACCCCATGGGTTTCCCACACCCTTTTTAGGTGGATGAGCACAAAGAGGTAGAGATCATGCAGCGGAGGTTGAGGAGAAGTAGCTGATAAGGTTGGAAGTGATGCTGGATGACTTTTGTTGATAGAGTCATAGAGTCATCCCTATACACTCGGGTCTTTGGGAATGTTTTATACATGTTTCATGAACATGATTTCTTTGTGGCTGGCTCACATACATATTATGCACAGTTATGGTGGAATCATGTATATATGTCCTGGAACAGTTCTTTGGTTATAGGTTGATAGCATGCCTTGTATATGCTTTTAGGCATGAAAGGACTTATATGTGAAGGATCTTGTTGTTTGGCAGTTTTATGAAAAAGATTTTAATTTATACTATTTTCTGATAATATGCTTGTTATTTTTTTTTCCCGTGGTTTTGTTTTGGTGATATCACTTTGTGTGGCGTGGGGTGTTACCTTCGCCACATTTGGTGGTATCAAAGCATTAGGTTCACTGAGTCTACGTGGACCTAGGACTAGGGTTTGTGTTTGTTCTAGTATCCTCCAGTATGTCTTACTGTCACGTCTTGTGCAGGAGAAGAAGAGAAAGCTTAAAGATGTCTAGAGAACATGAAGAACATTCTGCCGAGAGTAGTGTTGCTACACCAGGTGGTGGTGCAAGGAACCATGCATGAGAAGATTGGGTGCCTGAAGTCCCCCAGTTTGACCCAGCCATGATAGAGAATCTTGCCTTTCAATCTCTTTTTGGGAAGTTTATGGCAACAATGACTCATATGGAGGACATGATGTCTGTACCTCAGCCTAGGGCACCTATTCCCCATACTAAATCTTGGGGTACTGGGAAAACTTTTGAGCAGCTTTGCTATGTTTGAGTGGTTGAATATGCAGGAATAGCTAACCTGACAGATGTGGATCTATGGTTGACTGAGCTTGAGAAGGCCTTTAATATCTTGAGTATTCCTGAAGAGGATAGGTGAAGCATGTGGTGTACCTTATGAAAGGGAGTGTTGGCCACTGGTGGGCCATAGAGGAGGAGAAGAGACCCAATGTTGTGGTTGGTTGGCAAGAGTTCCGACATGAGTTTGTTTGTCAGTACTTTCCTCAGATGTATCTTGATGAGAAGATCAACTAGTTTTAGAGGAGTCATTAGGGATCCATGATGTTAAATGAGTATGTAGCAAGGTTTATGGAGTTTTTGAGGTTTTATTCTTACATGGCGGTGATGAATGGCAAGAGGATTCGTCGTTTTGAGAAGGGGTTGAATGCTGAGTTGTCTACAACAATTGTTGTCATATAGAATCGAGAGAGTTTTGCTACATTTGTGGAGTTTGTTCTAAGGATAGAATGATCCGTGAAGGAGAAGTGGGAGATGAGTGCCAAGAAGCGGTCTGCACAGTTTCAAGGGCAGTCATCAGGTGGCTTTAAGAAGCTGAGGTTTTCTGCACTGCCATTTTCATAGAGGTTTAGTGCTTCAACATAGTGGTCACCGAGCAAGGGAAGAGGTCGTAGTTTTCCACCCACATGAGCCTAGACTATTGCATCAACATCAATGACAGGACCACCTAGGCCTTGGTATGAGAACAAGACATGTTATAAGTGTATACAAGTTGGCCATACCAAACCATTCTATCCAGTGAAAGAGGATGAAGTGAACCAACAACTGAGGCAGAGTCAACAGGGCTCGCAGAAACAACAGAATAATGGTGCCAGAGGATGAGGACATGGCCAAGCATCACAAGTTGGATCATCTGCTCAGGGAATCAGATGATGGGGGTGACAATAGGGAATGACTAGATTCTATGCTATGAGTCAGCCGGAGGCGGTGGTCAAACTAACGAGTGGTGATAAGTCAGATGGAGTTATTTCATTCTGATTTGTCTTCTTCTTACTTTATATATGTTTTCCTTGACATGGGTACTACACACTCTTTTATTGCACATGAAGTGCTTAGTAGTTTTCCTTAGCTTTTAGTCATAAGAAGAATAGTTTGTTGCTAGAAACCTCGTTGGTCGGTTCTACAGTGTTACAAGATGTGTGTCCTTCATGTGTCCTTTCTTTTTTGAGACACATCATTCAAGTGGATCTCATACCACTTGACATGCATGGATTTGATGTGATCCTTGGAATGGATACCCTAGACAAGTATAGAGTAGTCTGGGATAGTAGTTCCAAGCAAGTGACATTTGTCGATTGTAGAGAAACATGGATCTTCTAAGGAGATAGGAAAATTCTTCCGACATGTCTTGTATCAGCCATGGTGGCAAGGAATCTTCTGAGACAAGGTTGTGAGACATTTTTGGCACACATGATGGATACTGAGGCAAGGAGTCCTAGTATTCAGGTGGTTCCGATGGTTAGGGAGTTTGAGGATGTGTTTCCTGAGGAGTTTCTAGGTGTTCCCCCGCCCCATGAGATTGATTTTGAGATCAATCTAGTCCCCAATACGCAACTGATATCTCAAACACAGTATAGGATGGCACCAACAGAGATGACAGAGTTAAACAGACAATTGCAAGAATTTCTTGAAAAAGGTTTCATTAGGTTGAGTACGTCACCTTGGGGTTCTATAGTTTTGTTTGTGAAGAAGAAGGATGGATCTATGAGGTTGTACATAGATTATAGGCAGTTGAACAAAGTCACGAAAAAGAATAAGTATCGCCTGTCGAGGATAGATGATATGTTTGACCAGTTGTGTGACATGACAATATTCTCAAAGATAGATCTGAGGTTAGGATATCATCGGTTGAGGATCAAGGAGGATGACATACTAAAGTCAGGTTTTAGGACGAGGTATGGTCACTACGAGTTTGTGGTTATGTCGTTTGGGTTGAACAATGCACCAGTAGCGTTCATGGATTTGATGAATAGAGTGTTTCATTCGTCCCTTGATTAGTTAGTGGTGGTATTTATAGATGACATCTTGATATATAGTCATGATAGTCAACAACATGAACAACAGCTTTGTCAGGCATTGACCATGGTGAGACAACACTGGCTTTATGCTAAGTTTAGCAAATGTGAGTTCTAGTTGAGGGAGGTAGCTTTCTTGGGACATGTTATATCTATAGAAGGAGTATGTGTGGATCCTATGAAAATAGAGTATGTGAAAGAATGGGAGCAACCTAAGACACTGATAGAATTTTATAGTTTTTAGGTTTTGCAAGATGTTATCGAAGGTTCATCAAGGACTTCAACACTATTTCCCTACCCCTAACTAAGTTAATGAGGAAGGATATGCCATTCATTTGGGATGACATATGTCAACATGAATTTTAGACATTGAAGGAGAAGTTGATAAGTGCACCGGTTTTGGTTTTTCCTGAGTAAGGAAAGGGATACATCATCTTCTGTGATGCATGCAGGAATGGTCTGGGTTGTGTGTTGATGCAAGTCAAGCAAGTGGTTTCTTTTGCTTCTCTACAACTTAAGAAACACGAGGACAATTACCTGACTCACAATTTTGGAGTTAGCTACAGTGGTTCATGCTTTAAAGATTTGGAGGCACTACCTGTATGGGGAAAAGTGTTAGATCTTCATAGATCACAAGAACCTAACATACATCTTTTCACAATAGGATTTGAATATGAGGAAACGTCATTGGATGGAGTTGATCAAAGACTATGACTACACAATTGATTACCACCTGGGGAAGGAAAATCTCATATGAATGTGTTGAGCAGGAAGTCTTCACCCTCATCCATGGATAAAGGCCAGTTGAGTTCTTTGATGTGCCACAAGTGAGACGGGTTGGTCTCCTTACGACAGATGAATGTCAAGTTGGAAGTTTCCTTGCTGTCAGGATTGTTAGCACAGTTGTAAGTGAAGCCTACACTGACACACCATATCAGAGAAGCTCAATAGACAGATTTTGTGGTATAGCAGATTAGATCAGAGTTCGACATCGAGAAGCGTGATGACTTCCATGAGTCAGATAATGGCACAATTTGTTTCCATAATAGGATAGTGGTTCCTGATGTTGATAACCTGAGAAAGATGGTTCTAGAGGAGGCTCATTCATTCATGTATGCTATGCATCCATGTAGTAGATGTACCATAATTTGAAGGATATGTTTTGGTGGCCATGCTTGAAGAAAGATGTAGCTGAGTTTGTTGTAAGATGTGCGTATGCCCACAAGTCAAAGTTAAGCATCCGAAGCCTATAGGAATGTTGCAACCATTGCTTATACCGCAATGGAAATGGTATCATGTGACTATGGACTTTGTGGTTTGTCTTCCTAGGACAGCCAAAGGGTATGATTCCATTTGGGTGATCGTTGATAGGTTGACCAAGTCAATACTTTTTTTCCCATAAAGACAATGTTCATAGTAGAGAAGCTTGCCCATATCTATGTGGATGAAATAGTGTGTTTGCACGGTGTTCCAGCTACTATTGTGTCTGATAGAAGTCCTCAGTTTACAAGTCACTTTTGGGAGCAACTATACCCAACTTTGGGTACGCAGTTGAAGTTCACTAATGCTTTCCACCAGCAAATAGATAGTCAATCTAAAAGGACCATTCAGACCTTGGAGGATTTCTTGAGGGCATGTGTTCTTCAGTTTTTAGGAAGTTGGGATATACACCTCAATTTGATAGAGTTCACCTACAATAATAGCTATCAGAGTAGTATTGACATGGCACCATATGAGGCATTGTATGGGAGACATTGTAGTTATTCGTTGTGTTGGTATGAGATGAGTGAGTATCAACTTCTCTATCCTGAGCTTATGCAGTAGACAATAGGGAAGATCAAGGTGATACAACAATAGTTGAAAGCAACATAGGACAGGAAAAACTCATATGCAGATAATCATTGTAGACCATTGGACTTCCAAGTGGGAGACAAGATATATTTTGAAGTCTCTCCTTGGAATGGTGTTTTGAGGTTTTAGAAGAAGGTTAGTTGGCTCCGAGGTTAATGGGACCCTACCCAGTGATGGCACGTGTTGGAAAGGTGGCTTACCAGTTGGAGTTGACACTTGAGCTGCACATGTTGCACCACTGTTTCATGTGAGTATGTTGAGAAAGTGTCATCCAAATATAGAGTCACTGTTATAGCTAGTGGAGGTGGAGCTTGATGAGGATGTGACCTATGTAGAAGGACCAATGTTGACCCTTGATTAGAGGGTGAAGAAATTGAAGAGAAAGTACCTTATTCTTGTGAAGGTTCTTTGGCATCATCATGGTGTTAAGGAAGCCATGTGGGAGCTCGAGGAACATATGAGGAGGAAGTACCCTTCCCTTTTCTCTTAGGATTTTGGGGTCAAAATCCATGTTACGAGTTTACGACATGTAAGGAACCTGACCCACATTTTAGGATAACTCTATTAGTTTTGCTTAAGTATGTTGTTTAGTTCCTTTCTCAAATCATCTCAGATGTAATTAGGGCATGTTGGAAGCTTGAGTTTTTTTTAGCTTGATGTTTTTGTTTTATGGAGAGGTTTTGGTGCAAATTTCAAATTACCTAGGATAAGGGTTTATGTGCAAGTTTGCTGCCTCTAGAGTGTACGTTCTCTCTCTTAGCATCATCTAGAGGAGTGAGAGAGAGATGGACACCTTGGTTGGGCCTTAGTTGAGTGGTGACTGACGTGGTCTATTATCGCACTAACAAACTCACCCAGGGCTGAAATCCCTGAGTTTTTAACCAAAACCTTTTGCAATAGTACCACCCACAAGTGGATGGGTCTTATCGCAGTATAGTTAAGGATCGAATCCCAAGGGACAACATTTTTAAGAATCTTTTACTAGTCGAATCTAGTTGAATCAAGACTAATATTTAGAACAAGGTTGGTTGATTTGAGTTTAATTAAACTAAATGCAAGGAAAGTAAAGAGTAGGATAAAAAGTTGATTAAAAATTAATGATGGGAATCACTGGGATGGTCATGGGTTTCACCACCACTGCACATGCAAACACATCCAATCACAAACATCCAGGCAAGGTATAACTATCCCAATAGAGTTGCTGCAAACGCCCCCATACAGACGTCAGGTTCGCGTAAGCATCACTTTAGGTATCAAATGTCTCGTCACCATCCAGATCACATACTTACTACTCCGAAGATACAGAAATCCAACTAAAGTTGTGGGCCCCCTATACAGGTGTTAGGCACATAAAAGCGTCACCGTGGTCTAGATGGCTCGTCCCCTCATAGATCATACACTTACGACTCAAGGAATCCAATTCTATTCTAGTTTGGGAGTCAACCGTGTTAATCGACATTCAAATCCTACATATTGAAGTTTGTGCAACATAGGAAAAGAATAAGATAAATGTAAGTAGGTGATCAATCCACACACACATCGATGATTAAGAACGAAATGAAAAGTTATATACATGCCATGGAATGTTTAGTAAATGAACATGTAAGCATGGGCAGCGGGGCTAGTCCCCACACCCCAGTGAAAGGAAACTACTCACTCATACTGATAGAAACAAGAATAACAAGAGAGAGAGAAGATTTCGTCACGAGCATGGTGAAGTAGATGATCACAGCTCGATGGAGAAATGGTCTTCTACACAGCGTCGGGGTAGATTTGGATGAGGAGGGAAGAACACCATGACAGATGGGGCAGATCTTCTCTCTCCACCTTCTCTTTCATCTCGTAGTTCTCACTCATAGTCGGAGGAGCAGCTCGTGTACGTGATGGCGGCGTAGAAATGAAGTAGATGCAACAGAATTAGATCTGGATCTAGATCTATATCTAGATCTGAATGGAGTGGCTTGCAGATCTAGATTTGCACCTCAGATCTGGGTGAACGGGGCGCAAGACCACCACGGAGGCGGGCTTTTGGCTGTGGAGATCGTCTCCTTAGGCTCAGGGCAGACCTACAGCCTAACGGCGTATGGAGATCATCCTTCAATGGCTGGGGGTGGCTGGCTATTTATAGGAAGGCTGGAACTGAGTTACAATCGTGACCTTGGCTATCTGCAGTAGGTCACGATTCTTCTATTGTTCGTGATATGCTTACTCTTGGCTTGGTTGCGATGTTCAACTTTCACACTGATCGCGGTTCCTTCATGAAGATCGTGGGCGGAGAGGACTGAGGAGGTCACAATAGTTTGTGGGGAGGTCACGATCTATTGGATGGGGAGATCACGATGTTGATGTTGGTGGGTCACGATTCAATAGGAAGGATCCCATGTTGTGGATCTGATCTTCAGTGGCTGGTCATGATTGTGAAGACGGAACCGTACGCGATCTTGAGATAGGTCGGGGTCATGGTGGGTGGGAGCCCAGGTCGCAGTTACTGGAAACTGCGGTCACGGTTTGTAGCTATGTAGAACTATGGGCAAGTGGGTGGTTGGCAGGTGTGAGGTCGCAATTCTGTGTAATCACGGTCGTGATCTGTGGGAGCGAAAGGAAGGTCATGATGTTTGTATGGACCTAGGTTGAGGTTAAGAGAGATCGCAAGCGCGAATGAAGAAGATGCAATTGCGGTTAACGGTGACCGCAATTTGCTGTTGAGGTGGTCGCGAAGTTGATTGGGGCGGAGAGAAGTGGAGATTGTGACTGAGAGGGTGGTGTTGATGCTGTGGAGAAGGACCACAGGCTGATGAGTTAGGGTTGAGAGAGCCCGCGGGTTGTAGAGGGAAGGTCACGGTTTGGTGGGTGAGGTAGAGCCTGGTTTTTCCGTGGTCGCGATTCACAGACACCGCGATCGTGGCTCTGTAAGGCTTGGTCGTAGTTTTTCTGTCGGTCACAATCTTGTGGAATCACGCTCGCGATTGTGAGTTGGTCGCGGTTCTGGAGAGAAAGAACGTGGATAGGCGGCAGTAGGGTTAGCAGGGAGAAGAGGAGCCCGCGGTTGAAGGCAGTTGAAGTGGGTCGAGGCCCAAGGGGTATGGTGTGTAGAGAAGAGAGCCGCTCGACACTTCTGTGACAAGAATAAAGAAGAAAGGGGTCATGATTGTAGAATTGGGCTCCCTTGGGGCTTAATTGGACATGCACATAGGTGCACAAATTGAATTAAAACAAGGATAAATTCGATTAAGCAAAGTCAACTCACATATTAGAGGATAAAGCCAATAAACACAAAAATACTAAGCAAAACTGGGCCCAATCATTGCGACTGAACCCGGATGAATGTGCACTCATAAGTGACATCCTTGGTGATGTTTTGCACTCTTGTTTGGGGTGTGTCTTGCACCTAGGAGTGTTGTCTCGGGAATGAGATCCTTGAGGGGGACCTTGTATCGGTTTGAGGTTGTCTTAAGGAAACCTCCTATCATTTTGTGGTGACTAGTGATGCATCATATCAGTTTGTGGCTCTAGGATTTCATCCCTATCGGTTTGTGAAGGGAGTGGGTGTGTTTATCGACCTTGACCATCTTAGGTGACCTAGTGGGAGAGACATAGCTCTTATCACTTTGCATGGTTTTGCATGTGGCCTTTCTTCATGGACATGTGTTGTCTAGGGTTCTTTCATGGTGACACCTTTCCTTTGTTCTCTCTTTCATCCCTCTCATATATATATCTCTTTCTCCCCATGCAAGAGAAACCTTTTGGTTATGTTTGCATTCTCTCCTTGGTGCCTAATCTTGAGCTCAAAGAGTGCTCTTCCTTGGAGCTTGGTGGACGATCCTAAGCTTGCGGTGTTCTCTTTTCATCTTCTTCCTTGGTAAGCCATGATCTGTAGATCTTCTTTCTCTCCTTCTTTCCTCTTCTCGGCCATGGACCTTGGTATCTTCTTTTTCCCTCTCATGCTCTCTTAACCATGGTTCCCTCTTATCTCTTAGAGGTGTTGTGATGATCAAGCTTGGATGACCTTCTTCTACCTTGAGTTCATGAGCTTGGAGCTTGACCTTGGAGCTTTGAGCTTAGTGGTGATCCTTTAGGTGGGTTATATAACTCAAAACCCTCTTTGTTATTATCACCTCTACTGGTTATGTTGTTCTTTATTCTTGGCTCATTATCTCTTGCTTATTAGTAACTTTCTTTCTATTTTGGGAAAGGAAATTTGCATAGTTTCTTCTTTGTGTTGCACTTTCTTTGCCTTGTTTGTAACATTGTCTTGAGGTTGAAGATGATGTGGCTAATATGCTTGTGGAGGTTGATAGGTAGGTTAGGCCAATATGTTGGGAGGTCGTCATGACCTATGATGCCCCTGGCCATCACCCTTTGTGATAGGTCATCATGAGCTAGAGAGGTCTAGATTGACACTCTTCGGTAGCATTCAGGCCATTATGCCTTGATGTGTTGTTGAGCCTATTACGGTGGAGTTGTTGCAACCTGATATGTCTAGGTTTTCACTGCCCAACACACCTACAATCCATCACAATGTTGTATTAACCTGATATGTCGATGCCTGTTATGCCTTGATGGTGTTGCCTGATACACCTTATTGGTCGACACCCTCTCCTTGAGGTGTTGTGCCCGATACCCACCTAGTGATGCCTAAACCGATATACACCTTGAGTTGGTAGGCCGATACCCTACCTTGGTATGGTTGTATAATACCTTTAAAGGACAATCTGATACCGTATGTTGAAACCCTACTCGATACCTTGTGGTGGTGTCCAAGTTACACCATGTTGATGCTAGGGTCACATGGTATGATGTGATACCCTATGGAGCAGTTGTACATATGATGTTGAGAAATATGTTCCTATACCGCATAACATTTTTAATAATGATAATGAGAAACATGCTTCTATGTCTCATAACACACCTCATAATATGATGAAAGTTATAATATAAGGGAAGTTGTTGATCCAAGCTTGTAAACCCTAATCAAGTAAAGAGGAAACCTTAACCTTAAAGATGTGATGTATCATGTGTGGCATGGATCCTACGAGATGATAGTGTTAATGATATATTAATTCTCTTGTTGTGAGTTTCTAACCATGCAGGTGAAACGATGTTATGCATAGACAAGTATGAGATATGATGTTTATAATATGTTTGAATAAGCCTTGTGAGGAACATGTGAGACAGTGACTCAGAAAGAGGAGGGAAGTGGTCTTATGACCTGGTAATGGCTTATTGCCTTGTAAGAGTTGATGGGTTCCTCAGTTATGAGAGGAGGGATTGTTTTGTTTGGTCCTCAGTTATGAGAGGAGGGTTTGTTACCCCAAGATATGTTGTCCTTATAATGGACATTGGTCCTTATGATGGACACATGATGAATAATAGGCATAAAGAGACATGATGTGATGAGATCACACCTAACATGTTTCAATATGTTCTGGTGAGGAGTTATGCCTTGTTTATTTAGATCTTATTTAGAGGTTATGCAATGTATCTTGATTGATGCTAAAGATGTTTAAATTGGTCTAATTAATCAAGTGAAATCAAATAGTGTATTTTTCCTGGTGCCATAGATCCATTCAGTGTTAGCAATTGGCTGAATGGTGAAATGAGTTTAACTCGGAGTGCATATTTTTTAATATGTGGGGTACAAGTCGAGTAATTACTTATATCCTTAAATACATGGTGTGTGAGACGACCATGCATGAGTCAATCTCATTGTGGTGTGGATGGCCATATGTGAGCCACTCCTTATTAGAACAGCCACACGTGAGCCTGTTCTTCTAGTGTTGTACATGTACCAAGGTGGGCTAGTCATGATTATGTGGATGGCCATGTGTGAGTCAATCCTTAGTTTTGACTATATGTCATTATTGTAGTTGACTGATACATTTTTGTGGTGTTTTCTCTTGTGCTGATCAAGAGGTGTGGTGAGATCATGGATTCCGGCTCTTCCATTAGACCTTGTATGGCACTGATTCTGACTTATCAAGTGGTCGGTTGGATTTGGGTGGTACGACTCAAATCCTTGGGGTATAATAAAATATGTAATTAGTCGTGTAATATACTTGTGTAGGATCAAAATGCAAAAACATTGGTTGAGGCCTTGCTTGATCTTTGTACAATGTTGTTGATTGGAAATATACATGTTCTTCATATTCCTTTAAAATTATTAAGATGTTACATAAATCAGACAGTAAATTTTTTTCCTACTAATAATCATTACTTGCTTCACATAATTGTAATTATACTGCTGATTAGTTTATCGTATTAGTGATAGTAATAGAGTTGGTGGTGAGTTATATCTGCCACTGATATTTGGAATCTCACCCCATGGGTTTCCCACACCCTTTTTAGGTTGACAAGCACGAAGAGGTAGAGATTTTGCAATGAAGGTTGAGGAGCAACAATAGGAGCTATAGCTGATAAGGTTGGAAGTGATGCTGGATGACTTTTGTTGATAGAGTCCTAGAGTCGTCCCTGTACACTCGGGTCTATGGGAACGTTTTATAGATGTTTTGTGAACATGCTTTCTTTATGTAGCTGGCTCATATACATGTTATGTACAATTATGGTGGAATCATGTATATATGTCCTGGAATAGTTCTTTGGTTACGGGTTGACAACATGCCTTGTATATGCTTTTAGGCATGAAAGGACTTATATGTGAAGGATCTTGCTATTTGGTAGTTTTATGAAAAAGATTTTAATTTATAGTATTTTCTTATAATACGCTTGTTAATATTTTCCCCATAGTTTTTTTTGAGTGATCTCGCTTTGTGTGGCGTGGGGCATCACCTTATCCACATTTTTTGGTATCAAAGCATTAAGTTCGCCGAGTCTACATGGACCTAGGACTAGGGTTTGTGTCTGTTCTAGTATCCTCCAGTCTATCTTATAGTCACTTATTCTTATACAGAAGAAGAACAGAAACCTTAAAGATGTTTGGATAACACGAAGAACATGCTGTTGAGAGTCGTGTTGCTGTACTAGGTGGTGGTACAAGGAACCAGACATGAGAAGATTGGGTGCCTGAAGTCCCCCAGTTTGACCCAACCATGAAAGAGAATCCTTCCTTTCAATCTCATTTTGGGAAGTTTATGGCAGCGATGACTCATATAGAGGACATGATGCCTGCACCTCAGCCTAGGGCACCTATTCCCCATACTAAATCTTAGGGTATTGGGAAAACATTCGAGCGGCTTTGCTATGTTGGAGTGGTTGAATATGCTGGAACACCTGACCCAATAGATGTGGATCTATGGTTGACTGAGCTTGAGAAGGCCTTTAATATCTTGAGTATTCCTGAAGAGGATAGGTGAAGCATGCGATGTACCTTTTGAAAGGGTGTGTTGGCCATTGGTGGGCCATAGAGGAGGAGAAGAGAGCCAATGTTGTGGTTGCTTGGGAGGAGTTCTGACATGAGTTCGTTAGTCAGTACTTTCCTCGGATGAATCTTGATGAGAACATCAGCCAATTTGAGAAGATTTGATAGGGATTAATGATGAATAATGAGTATGTAGCAAGGTTTATGGAGTTGTTGAGGTTTTGTCCTTACATGGCGACGAAGAATGGCAAGAGGATTCGTCATTTTGAGAAGGGGTTGAACACTGAGTTGTCTACAACAATTGTTGTCATATAGAATCGAGAGAGTTTTGCAACATTTGTGGAGTTTATTCTAAGGATAGAATGATCATTGAAGGATAAGTTGGAGATGAGTGCCAATAAGCGGTCTGCAAAGTTTCAAGGGCAGTCGTCAGGTGGCTTTAAGAAGCTGAGGTTTTCTACACTGCCAGTTTCGTAGAGGTTTAGTGCTTCGACACAGTGGTCACCGAGCAAGGGAAGAGGAGGTAGTTTTCCACCCACAGGAGCCCAGAGTGTTGCATCAACATCAGTGACAGGACCACCTAGGCCTTGGTATGAGAACAAGATGTGTTATAAGTGTGTATAAGTTGGCCATACCAAACTGTTCTATCCAGTGATAGAGGATGAAGTGAACCAAAAACCGAGGCAGAGTCAACAGAGCTCGCAGATACAACAGAATAGTGGTGCAAGAGGATAAGGATGTGGCAAAGTGTCACAATCTGGATCGTCTGCCCAAGGAAGCGGAGGATGGGGCGACGATAGGAAACAACTAGATTCTATGCTATGAGTCATCTGGAGGTAGTGGTCAAACTAGCGAGTGGTGATAAGTCAGATGGAGTTATTTCATCTGATTTGTCTTCTTCTTACTTTTATATGTTTTCCTTGACATGAGTGCTACACACTCCTTTATTACATGTGAAGTGCTTAGTAGTTTTCCTTTGCCTGTTAGTCGTAAGAAGAATAGTTTGTTGCTAGAAACCCCATTGGTCGGTTATGTAGTGTTGTAGTATGTGTGTCCTTCCTGTGCCCTTTCTTTTTCGGGACACATCATTCAAGTGGATCTCATACCACTTGACATGCATAGATTCGATGTGATCCTTAGAATAGATACCCTAGAGAAGTATAGAGTAGTCTTGGATTGTAGTTCCAAACAAGTGACATTTGCAGATTGTAGTGTAACGTGGATCTTCCAAGGAGATAGGAAAATTCTTCCGACATGTCTTGTATCAGCCATGGTGGCAAGGAAGCTTCTGAGACAAGGTTGTGAGGCATTTTTGGAACACATGATGGATACAGAGGCAAAGAGTCCTAGTATTCAGGAGGTGCCGATGGTTAGGGAGTTTGAGGATGTGTTTCTTGAGGAGTTTCTAGGTGTTCCCCCACCCCATGAGATTGATTTTGAGATCAATCTAATCCCCAAAATGCAATCAATAGCTTGGACACAGTATAGGATGGCACCAAAAGAGATGACAGAGTTAAAGAGACAGCTGTAAGAATTCCTTGACAAAGGTTTCATTAGGCCGAGTACATCACCTTGGGGTGCTATAGTGTTGTTTGTAAAGAAGAATGATTGATCTATGAGGTTGTTCATAGATTACAGGCAGTTGAACAAGGCCACAAAAAAGAATAAGTATCCCTTGCCGAGGATAGATGATCTATTTGACCAGTTGTGTGCATGATGGTGTTTTCAAAGATAGACCTGAGGTCAGGATATCATCAGTTGAGGATCAAGGAGGATGACATACCAAAGTCAACTTTTAGGATGGGGTATGGTCACTACGAGTTCGTGGTTATGCAGTTTGGGCTAAATAATGCACCAACATCGTTCATGGATTTGATGTACAGAGTGTTTTGACCGTCCCTTGATTAGTTAGTGGTGGTCTTTATAGATGACATCTTGATATATAGTCATGATAGTCAACAACATGAACAACATCTTTGTCAGGCATTGACGATGGTGAGACAACACCAACTTTATGCTAAGTTTAGCAAATGTGAGTTCTAGTTGAGGGAGGTAGCTTTCTTGGGACATGTTATATCTATAGAAGGAGTATGTGTGGATCCTATGAAAATAGAGTATGTGAAAGAATGGGAGCAACCTAAGACACTGATAGAATTTTATAGTTTTTAGGTTTTGCAAGATGTTATCGAAGGTTCATCAAGGACTTCAGCACTATTTCCCTACCCCTAACTAAGTTAATGAGGAAGGATGTGCCATTCATTTGGGATGAAATATGTCAACATGAATTTTAGACATTGAAGGAGAAGTTGATAAGTGTGTCGGTTTTGGTTTTTCCTGAGCAAGGAAAGGGATACATCGTCTTCTGTGATGCATGCAGGAATGGTCTGGGTTGTGTGTTGATGCAAGTCAAGCAAGTGGTTTCTTTTGCTTCTCTACAACTTAAGAAACACGAGGACAATTACCTGACTCACAATTTTGGAGTTAGCTACAGTGGTTCATGCTTTGAAGATTTGGAGGCACTACCTGTATGGGGAGAAGTGTTAGATCTTCATAGATCACAAAAACCTAACATACATCTTTTCACAATAGGATTTGAATATGAGGCAGCGTCGTTGGATGGAGTTGATCAAAGACTATGACTACACAATTGATTACCACCTGGGGAAGGAAAATGTCATATGAATGTGTTGAGCAGGAAGTCTTCACCCTCATCCATGGATAAAGGCCAGTTGAATTCTTTGATGTGCCACAAGTGAGACAGGTTGGTCTCCTTACGACAGATGAATGTCAAGTTGGAAGTCTCCTTGTTGTAGACAGAGTACGTGTAGATCCTAAGAAAGTAGAGTCTATGACAGAATGGGAGCAACCTATGACACTGATAGAATTTCATAGTTTTCTAGATTTGGTAGGATGTTATCGAAGGTTCATTAAGGACTTTAGTGCTATTGTCCTACCCCTAACTAAGTTAATGAGGAAGGATGTATCGTTCGTTTGGGAAGACATATGTCAACATGATTTTTAGACGTTGAAAGAGAAGTTAATAAGTGCACCGGTTTTGGTTTTTCTTGAGCAAGGAAAGGGATACATCATATTCTGTGATGCATCCAGGAATGGTTTGGGTTGTGTGTTGATGTAAGTCAAGAAAGTGGTTTATTTTGTTTCTCTATATCTTAAGAAATACGAGGAGAATTACCTAAATCACAATTTTGGAGTTAGATATAGTGGTTCATGCTTTAAAGATTTGGAGGCACTACTTGTATGGGGAGAAGTGTCAGATCTTCACAGATCATAAGAACCTAATGTACATCTTTTCACAATAGGAGTTGAATATGAGGCATCATCATTGGATGGAGTTGATCAAAGAATATGACTACACAATTGATTACCACCTGGGGAAGGAAAATGTCGTATGTATGCATTGAACAGGAAGTCTTCACCCTCATCCATGGATAAAGGCCAGTTTAGTTCTTTGATGTGCCACAAGTGAGACAGTTTGGTCTCCTTGCGAAAGATGAATGTCAAGTTGGAAGTGTCCTTGCTGTCAATATTGTTAGCAAAGTTGTAAGTGAGGCCAAATTCGTTGAGTCACCTTCTTGACATTGTTATGTTTTACCTTCGTCTCGACAAGGATTGTGACACTTCACTCGTCAAATTTCTTCCCGAACCATGTCCTAGCACTCAACATCATTGAGCCCCCGAACATTCCAGGCCATAATGGAGAGGTTTTCAGTCATTAGAATCACCCGCCGGATGCTGCTGGCCCTACAGTGAGACCACATATTAAAGAAGCTCAACAGATAGATTTTGTGGTATAACAGATTAGATCAGAGTTCAACAGTGAGAAGCGTGATGACTTCCATGAGTCAGATAATGGCACAGTTTGTTACCATAACAAGATAGTGGTTCATGATGCTGATAACTTGGGAAAGATGGTTCTAGAGGAGGCTCATTCATCCATGTATGCTATGCATCCATGTAGTATATGTACCACAATTTGAAGGATATGTTTTGGTGGCCAGGCTTGAAGAAAGATGTAGCTGAGTTTGTTGCAAGATGTGTAAGCCAAGCATTAAAAGCCTATAGGAATGTTGCAACCGTTCCCTATACTGCAATGGAAATGGTATCATGTGAGTATGGACTTTTTGTTTGGTCTGCCTAGGACAGCCAAAGGGTATGATTCCATTTGGGTGATCGTTGACAGGTTGACCAAGTCAGTGCATTTTTTCCCATAAATACAATGTTCAAAATAGAGAAGCTTGCCCAGATCTATGTGGATGAAATAGTGTGTTTGCACGGTGTTCCAGCTACTATTGTGTCTGATAGAGGTCCTCAGTTCAAAGTCACTTTTGGGAGTGACTACACACAACTTTGGGTATGCAATTGAAGTTTGGTAATGCTTTCCACCCACACATAGATGGTCAATCTGAAAGGACCATTTAGACCTTGGAGGATTTGTTGAGGGCACGTGTTCTTCAATTTTTAGGAAGTTGGGATATACACCTCTATTTGATAGAGTTCACCTACAACAATAGCTATCAGAGTAGTATTGACATGGCACCATATGAGGCATTGTATGGGAGATGTTGTAGATCTCCATTGTATTGGTATGATACGGATGAGTATCAACTTCTCAATCCTGAGCTTATGCAGTAGACAATAGGGAAGATCAAGATGATACTATAATAGTTGAAAGCAACACAGGACAGACATATGTCATATGTAGATAATCATCATAGACCCTTGGACTTCCAAGTGGGAGACAAGATATATTTGAAAGTCTCTCCTTAGAATGATATTTTGAGGTTTTAGAAGAAGGGTAGTTGGACCCCAGGTTTATGGGACCCTACCCAGTGATGGCATGTGTCAGGAAGGTGGCTTACCATTTGGAGTTGCCACCTGAGATGCACATGTTGCATCTGGTGTTTCATGTGAGTATGTTGAAAAAGTGTCATCCAGATATAGAGTCACTGTTGTAGCCAGTGGAGGTGGAGCTTGATGAGGATGTGACCTATGTAGAAGGACCAATGTTGATCCTTGATCGGAGGGTGAAGAAGTTGAAGACAAAGGACCTTGTTCTTGTGAAGGTTCTTTGGCATCATCGTGGTATTAAGGATGCCACGTGGGAGCTCGAGGAACAGATGAGGAGGAAGTACCTTTCCCTTTTCTCTTAGGATTTTGGGGCTAAAATCCCTATTACAGGTTTATGGCTTGTAAGGACCCTGACCCACATTTTGGGATAACTCTATTATTTTTGCTTAAGTATTTTGCTTAGTTCCTTTCTCAAATCATTTGAGATGTAATTAGGGCTTGTTGGAAGCTTTAGTTTTTTGTTTGAGCTTGATGTTTGTGTTTGTGGAGAGGTTTTGGTGCAAATTTCAATTTACCAAGGATAAGGGTTGATGTGCAAGTTTGCTACCTCTAGAGTGTATGTTCTCTCTCTTGGAATCATGTAGAGGAGTGAGAGAGAGAGATGGACACCTAGGTTGAGCCTTGGTTGAGTGGTGACATCCTTGGTGATGTTTTGCACTCCTATTTGGGGTGTGTCTTGCACCTAGGAGTGTTGTCTCAAGAATGAGAGACTTGAGGGGGACCTTGTATCAGTTTGAGGATGTCTTGAGGAAACCTCCTATCATTTTTTGGTGACTAGTGATGCATCATATCAGTTTGTGGCTCTAGGATTTCATTCCTATCGGTTTGTGAAGGGAGGGGGTGTGTGTATCGGCCTTGACCATCTTAGGTGACCTAGTGGGAGGGACATAACTCTTATCACCTTGTTGCATGGTGTTGCATGTGGCCTTTCTTCATGGACATGTGTCGTCTAGGGTTTTTTCATGGTGACACCTTTCCTTTGTTCTCTCTTTCATCCCTCTCATATATATATATATATATATATATATATCTTTCTCTCCATGCAAGAGAAACCTTTTGGTTATCTTTGTGTTCTCTCCTTGGTGCCCGATATTGAGCTCGAAGAGTGCTCTCCCTTGGAGCTTGGTGGACGATCCTAAGGTTGTGGAGTTCTTTTTTCATCTTCTTCCTTGGTAAGCCATAATCCTTAGATCTTCTTTCTCTCCTTATTTCCTCTTCTCGGCCATGGACCTTAGTATCTTATTTTTCCATCTCATTCTCTCTTAACCATGGTTCCCTCTTCTCTCTTGGAGGTGCTATGGTGATAAAGCTTGGAGGACCTTCTTCTACCTTGAGTTCATGAGCTTGGAGCTTGACCTTGGAGCTTAGAGCTTAGTGGTGATCCTTGAGGTGAGTTAATATATAACTCAAAACCCTCTTTGTTATTATCACCTCTACTGGTTATGTTGTTCTTTATTCTTGGCTCGTTATCTCTTACATACTAGTAACTTTTCTTGGTAGCTTTGCTTTCTATTTTGGGAAAGGAACTTTGCATAGTTTCTTCTTTGTGTTGCACTTTCTTTGCCTTGATTGTAGCATTGTCTTGAGGTTGAAGATGATGTGGCTGATATGCTTATGGAGGTCGATAGGTAGGTTAGGCTGATATGTTGGGAGGCCATCATGACCTGTGATGCCCCTGTCTATCACCCTTTGTGACAAGTCGTCACGACCTAGAGAGGTCTAGATCAACACTCTTCGGTAGCATTTAGGCCATTATGCCTTGATGTGTTGTTGAGCCAGTCATGGTGGAGGTGTTGTAGCCTGATATGTGTAGGTTTGCATTGCTCGACACACCTACAGTCCATCACAACATTGTGTTAACCCGATATGCCAACACTTGTTATTCCTTGATGGTGTTGCCCAATACACCTTGTTGACTGACACCCTCTCCTTGAGGTGTTGTGCCCGATACCCACCTAGTGATGCCTAAACCGATATACACCTTGAGTAGGTAGGCCGATACCCTACCTTGGTATGGTTGCTCGATACCTTTGAAGGACAATATGATACCCTATGTTGAAACCCTAGTCCTTACCTTGTGGTGGTGTCCAAGTTACACCATGCTGATGCTAGGGTCACATGGTATGATGTGATACCCTATGGAGTAGTTGTACATATGATGTTGAGAGTTATGTTCCTTTATCGCATAACATGTTTAATAATGATAATGAGAAGTATGCTTTTATGTCTCATAACACACCTCATAATGATGATGAAAGTGATAATATAAGGGAAGTTGTTGATGCAACCTTGTAAATCCTAATCAAGTAATGAGAAAACCCTAACCTTAAGGATGCGATGTATCATGTGTGGCATGGATCCTACGAGATGATAGTGTTGATGATGTATTAATTCTCTTATTGTGAGTTTCTAACCATGCAAGTGAAACGATGTTATGCATAGCCAGGTATGAGATATGATGTTTAAATAAGACTTGTGAGGCACATGTGAGATGGTGACTCAGAATGAGGAGGGAAGTGGTCTAATGACTTGGTAATGGCTTATTGCCTTGTAAGAGTTGATGGGTTCCTTAGTTATGAGAGGAGGGGTTGCTACCCCAAGTCATGTTGTCCTTGTGATGGACATTGGTCCATGTGATGGACAATGGTCCTTGTGATGGACATATGATAAATAATAGGCATAAAGAGACATGATGTGATGAGATCACACCTAACATGTTTCATTATGTTCTGGTGAGGAGTTATGCCTAGTTTTTGTAGATCTTGTTTAGAGGTTATATGTTGTAACATGATTGATGCTAAAGATGTTTATATTGGTCTACTAATCAAGTAAAGCCTAATAGTGTAATATGCCCTGTGCCATAGATCCATTCAGTGGTAGCAATTTGCTGAATGGTGAAACGAGTTTAACTTGGAGTGCATATTTTTTAATATGTAGGGTACAAGTCAAGTAATTCCTTGTATCCTTAAATACAAGATGTGTGAGATGACCATGCGTGAGTCGATCTCATTGTGGTGTGGATGGCCATGTGTGAGCCACTCCTTCTTGTTAGAACGGCCACGCGTGAGCCTGTTCTTCTAGTGCCACACCTATACCAAGGTGGTCTAGTCATGATTATGTGGATGGCCATGTGTGAGCCAATTCTTAGTTTTGACTTTATGTCATTGTTGTAGTTGGCTGATATGTCAATGCAATGTTTTCTCTTGTGCTGATCAAGTGGTGTGGTGAGGTCATGGATTCCAGCTCTTCCATTAGACCTTGTATAGCACCGATTTTGACTTATCTGGTGGTCGGTTGGATTTGGGTGGTACGATTCAAATCCTCAGGGTATAATAAAATAAGTAATCAGCCATGTAATATACTTGTGTAGGATCAAAATGTGAAAACATTGGTTGAGACCTTGCTTGTTCTTTGTATAATGTTGATGAAAGGAAATATACATGTTCTTCATATTCCTTTTAAATTATTAAGATGTTCCATAAATATGAAAATAAATGCTTTTCCTGCTAATAGTCATTACCTGCTTCACATAATTGTAATTATAATGTTACTTAGTTTATCTTATCCGTGCTAATAATAGAGTTGGTGGTGAGTTATATCTCACGCAGATTTGGAATCCTACACTGTGGGTTTCCCACACGCTTCTTAGATGGACGAGCATGAGGAGGTGGAGGTCGTGCAATGGAGGTTAAGGAACAGTGAGAGGAGCAGTAGTTGATAAGGTTGGAAATATTGTTGGATGACTTTTGTTAATAGAGTCCTAGAGTCATCCCTTATACACTCGGGTCTTTGGGACCATTTTGTAGATGTTTCGTGAACATGCTTTCTTTATGTGGCTGGCTCATATACCTATTATGTATAGTTATGGTGGAATCATGTATATATGTCTTAGAATAGTTCTTTGGTTACAGGTTGACATCATGCCTTGTATATGCTTTGAGGCATGAAATGACTTGTATGTGAAGGATCTTGCTATTTGGCAGTTTTATGAAAAAGGTTTTAATTTATAGTTTTTTTTGATAATACACTTGTTAATCTTTCTCCCGTTGTTTTGTTTTGATTGATCTTTCTTTGTGTGGTGCGAGGCATCACCTTCGCCACAATAATCTCCCACTTGAGTTGATTGAAACATGGGAGGGGATGATAGATGTTTTCTTTGAATGTTAATTCCCACCTCATAATACAAACAAACTTGTAATGGTAATATATAATTTCAAGCAGAAGGCAGAAGAATCCTACTTTGAAGCATGGGAGAGTTACCAAAATATGTTGAGAAAGGTCCTCCATCATGGGATCAATTTGCATGTCTAGGAAAAGACTTTTTACTATGGGCTACATGAGGGAGAAATAACTACGCTTGATAGTGTCAACTCAGGATTTTATTTCTAAACAATAAGCCATCTATATGCCACAAGATTCTGAAGAACGTGGCCAAGAATCAGTCCTAGGGAGAAGAAAGATAGCATCCAACAATGCTTAAAATTCCTGGGAGAATCAAAGGTCACCAGTGCACTGAATGAGAAACTTAACCTCATCGCTACGAAGCTGTGTCAGAAGGATGTAATCTCTTTTGGAGGAGAAGAGGAGTGCATGTATGTGTGGAAGAAAAACCACATGGGAGGAAATGAATACTCATGGAAAATGGATCCAAAATTTCATGGAGGGATCTTAACAACTTTGAGCAGGACCCATCTCAAATGCAGCAAGCTAAGCAACATCAAGGTGGTCCGCAACATCAATACCAACAAGACAACCCCCCAGTAAAATAGACTTCATTGAAGACATGCTAGGAAAGCTGGTCAGGCATAACAGATTATTACTTGGGAGGCCATTCCAACCCACAACTGATATGACTCTGGAGATGGGCTAAGGAAGACTAACATTAGGCAATGGGGAAGAGCATTTTGAAATCTTATTTCCCAAGTCTACACAAACTAGTGAGGGTATGGCACAATGTCACATCCTATAGTAGGTACAAGAATATGTGTCATTATTTTTGGAGAATTTGTTTCTTGATATGGCTCATGTGATGACACAGGTCCACAAAGTCACACTTGCGGTGGACATCTTGGAAAACACAAAGGAAATTTCTTTGACAAAGGCGGTTCAATAACCTAATGATGGAGAGGAGGAATATTGCACAACAACAATTGAGGATGCATCCTATACCACTCTTGTTCAAGCATATCCCCAGTTCCCTTTGGATGCATGTCTCATGAATCTTGTAAATGATAATACCCGACATTGTTCTTTGGAGGAGTGTGTCTTGTTTCTCAAGGCACTACCATGTTATTACACAAGACACTTTGAGAATCTAGGACCATCACCTCCATCATTGGTCCCATCTTTACTAAGCCCCCCAGATCGAGAACTGAAGCCAATACTGTCATATTTGAAGTATACTTTCTTGGCAGCAGATGAGAAGCTTCCAATCATCATCTCAGCTTCACTGAGCACTAGGGAAGAGGATTAGTTACTCATGGTTCTAAAAAACCATCGTGCAACATTTTGATGGTCTGTAGCAGACATAAAGGGGATCTCCCATAGTTTCTACCAACACAGAATTAGATTAGAGGAAGGGCTAAGCCAATCATGCAGCCTCAGTGGTGACTCAACCCCATCATGATTGAGGTAGTACAGAAAGTGGTAGTAAAACTTTTATCTGTAGGTATCATATATGCTATCTCTGACTCAACCCGGGTTAGTCAAACCCAAGTGGTTCCTAAAATAGGGGGTATAACAGTCACAACTAATTCAAATGATGAATTGATTTCTACAAGGTTGGTGACTAGGTGGCGAGTATGTACAGATTCTAGATGTTTGAATGCCGCCACTTTGAAGTATCATTTCCCACTCCCATTTATCAATCAAATTATTGAGCGGCTCGCCAACTGCTCTCACATTTGTTTTCTCAATGGTTATTCTGGGTACAACCAGATTTCTATCGAGCCACAAGACTAAGAGAAGTCAACCTTCACTTGTCCTTATGGAACTCTTGTGTATTTTTAGACGTCATTCTGTCTTTGCAACGCACTGGCTACCTTTCAGCATTGCATGCTCCCCATCTTTTCTGATATGATAGATTGATGTCTGGATGTATTTATTGATGCCCGTTCTGTGTATAGAGAATCGTTTGAAGATTGCCTTGACAATCTTGACAAGGTTTTGCAAACATGCGAGAACACACACCAATTTTTGAATTGGGAGAAATGTCACATTATGGTGAGTGTGGGGATTGTTTTGAGACATAGGTTGTCCAGTAAGGGAAAGGAGGTTGATCTGATAAAAATAGAATTCATCTCCAAGCTACCTCCACCATCATCGGTGAAAGGAGTGAGGAGCCTTTTAGGAAATGCCAGATTTTACCGACAATTCATCAAAGATTTTTCAAAAATTACCAAACTTCTCTCTGAGTTTTTAGAAAAGCATGCTGAATTTAATTTCAATGAGAAATTGTTGAAGGCATTTGTGGTGTTGAAGTAGAAGCTAGTCTCCCCACTGGTTGTCCAGGATCCAAATTGGAGCCAACCTTTTGAGCTGATGTGTGACACATCATATTATGCAGTGGGGACTATTCTAGGACAACATCAAGATAAGGTTCACGTGGTCATCTATTATGCATCTAAAACACTTAATGATGCCCAGTTCAATTATACAACCATAGAAAAAAGAGCAATTAGAGGTTGTTTCCTCTTTTGAGAAGTTCCACCAATATTTTATAGGGTCTAAGGTTATTGTTTGGATGGATCATGCAGCCATTAAATTTTTGCTGCAGAAAAAGGATGTAAAGCCTAGGTTGATTAGATGGATATTGCTATTGCAGGAATTGGATATTGATGTTAAAGACAAAGTAGGCACCAAGAATGTAGTGGATGATCACTTATCTAGGCTTCAAAGGGTGGATTAAAAGGACATAGATATACCTGTAGTGAAAGAAATCCCATATGAGCAGCTTTTTGCTATAAAGGAAAAAGATTCATGCTTTGCAAATACTATAAACTACTTGGTGTGTGGAGAGCTTCTAGAGGATTGGGGTTATCAGGAGAAGAAGAAATTCTTCCACACTTTGAGGTATTACATTTGGGATGATCCTATTTTGCTTAAGTAATGTAGTGTTGGTATTTTGAGGAAATGTGTGCTGGATTGTGAGTTTGAGAGCATATTAACACACTATCATTCATTACCTACTAGGGGTCATCACGCCAGCATAAGAAATGGGGTTGATCCATCCTTGTTAATTGCCAGTGGATTAAACACTACTTTGGGGAATATGTGGTAAGAAAAGAGGAAGAGCTGGATCTCAATGAGGTTCACTAATGGTTTAATTAGGATCGTCAAGCCTATGATGTAAAACAAGAGCGCTTGTTGGAAGGCAACCCAACCATCATTTTTCATTCTTTACATCTAGTTTTTTAGTTTCATAGATTTAGTTTTCATTTTATTAGTTTTTATGTAAAGAAGGTACCTTGATCAATCTTGTGTAGTGTGCAAGCTGAGTACTAGTCAGTACTACCAACCCAAAAGTTGGTATTACTGACATAGTCACATGGAAAATAATAGAATTTGACTGAACAACTCGGTACTATCGACCTACTAGTTGGTTGTACTGACAAAATCATAGAGTGGTTAAGCAAAAATTCAATGAAAAATTGGTATTACCAACCCAGAAGTCGGTAGCACCGACATTTTGTAGAAAAGAGCCAAGTAAATTGATAAGGACTAAAGTCGGTAGTACTAGTGGAAATGTGCGCTCTAGTTTTAAAACACCAACTTCCAACTTAGAAGCACTGACAAATTTGAATGAGTCGGTACTACCAACCCAAAAGTTTCTACTACCAACATTTGAAGACAAAAAATCTGTGGGAGCACCATCGACGATCGAGAATGTTCACATCTGATAGTCGATACCACTGATCTATGGCATAAGTCGGTACTACTGGGATCTTATCAGTACTACTGACACCGAGTGATCTATTTCAATGACATCAGTAAATTGGGATTGTTAGTATCACCGAGTCACACATATTTCAGATGAGCAGTCAGTAGTACCAACTCTATCTCGATATTACCAATGTGACGGTAGGGTTGTAGTTGAATATATATAAGGAGGGGTTGAGTTTCATTTTTCTTCTCTCCTTCAAGAAAGTGCGTGTAAGCATCTCTGGGCATTTAAAGTCTACACCGAGCACTTTTTTCTCAACCCCCTTCTTGCACCAGAGATGGTGCCAAGGAGAGAAGCTTCTTCATCGGTGGGGAATCCTACATTGATTCCCAAACCAACTCGCATTGTCCACCCCCAATGCCGACATGAGGAAGATATATGAAGATTTGTAGAAGAGGGAGATTCATTCGACATGGTATGGAGACCATGCATTTATTGACTCCATTGATTTCACCAACAATCTCCACCAAGTTTGCGAGCATCTAGGGATCAATGATGATCACCCGTTCTTTGATGATTGACACCCTTTCCTGGACCATTGTATGTGAGTTCTTGGCATCATTGGAGATATCCGTGCTCCCTGAGCATGGGGAGGAATGGAGGGTAGGTTGTGTCAGCTTTCATATGTTCAACAATGAATTTCCACTGACATTGCAGGAGTTCAACGCCATCTATGGGTGGCCAATGGGAGAAGAGGTCTATGTTCCCACCAACTTCGAATTCAATAGTACATGGGACCTTTTGGCAGATGTACCAGAAGGCTTCCAATCAGCTGGCACACAAACTCCATCACCGACATCGAGTACCCCTTTGCCCACATCCTCCATCGCCTACTCATATGTTGGGAGACCCAACATATGGACCTCTACTTCCTCTACAAGCTGTTGGAATTAGGAGGAAATAATTTATACTTTGGTGTTTTCTTCCTTCAACATATAACATGTGTGAGGAGACTGGTGCAGTGGACTCCTCTTATCCACTTTGGATGGATGAACATGCGGATAGCACTACACCTTAAGCTTGATCTATCCAACTCCAGATCCTTGAAGGTTGCACTAAAGCTATACCTGAAGCACTTCAAGAGATCCAACCTCTTCAACATACGTTAGGGTAAAGTGTACACATGTTGTACAACATGCAAGATATACAAGGAGAGGGCGCCCCCAGATGCAGTCTTCGACTTGCAGGGAATCCACCTCATGAGATGGCATATAGATAGTTCTTCAGAGGAGGAAGAGGAAGAAGATGAGGCTGAAGATGAGCAGGAGGAGGACAAGCAGAGGAGGAACCCACCATCCCCATCATGAAGAGGAAGGTTCCATGCAAGCGACCACGACCATATGCAGCCTCCAATTCTTCTGCTCCAGCTCCATCACAAGAGGATGATCCATATTCCATGGCGGGATTGTATGGAATGTTTTAGGAAATACAACAAGGGCAACAAAAGTAGATGATGACCTTGGTAGACATCCACAATGTCCAAGGATGACTCTACCACAACCAACATGTGATATTAGAGAATGAGAAACTTCTCTTAGCCAACCAAGAGAACGTGCACACGTTCCTACAACGGATGAAGGGTTACCAACATCCATTCTTTAACCACTATTGGAATCAAGGATACTTTGGTGGTTATCCACAACCTCCACCGATGCCACGACAACCGCCAAATTTTCAAGGGACGTTCTACCTCTATGATTCTACCATGCCACAACTACTACCATCACCCTTATGAGAGGTACCAATGTTCCACCTCTCAAGTTAGAATTCTGACTATGCAGACATAGTCAACTTCAAGCTTGGGGTGGTTGGAATAGTCTCTATCCTTAGTTTTTATTTTTATTTAGTCTTTATTTTCTTTATTTGTTTTTTAGTTTTATTTTTCCAAGTTGTAGGAACTACGATCTATCTAGTGTAAAAGTGGAACTTAATTCATGGTTCCTGTCGATGTCGTGTGCTCTCATTTGTTTGCATTAGAAAATTTTTTAAAAATGAAAAAAATTGGATTAGTTGCAAATTTCTTGAGCTACACCACCTAGAGGAAGTGTATGGGCTATTCAGCTTAAGGGCATTTAATATGAATGGATAACTTAATTATTCTTGAAATGTGGATGAAGATGGGGTTTGAGCCTAAATTGATCAAATGATGAATGGGGGTGTTAAATTGAAGTTTAAGAAAGAAACTCTAAGGTTACCCTATTCACAGGTCATTAGAGAGGGACATATCATATTTCATGAAAGGAATTGTCTCTTAGTTATGTGATTCCATCCATTTTCCATTCACTTTGACCAACCACCTTAGGATGACCCAAGTAGTCCAAATTATTTTCTCATGTGATTCCATCCATTTTCCATTCATTCCTATAAGGAGAACTACTTCCAAGTAGTTGGTAGTTAGGAAAGAGTGGTGTAGAATAGGGAATTACGTGATGCACCAAGTGATGCTTGATTGATTATGATGTTAAATAATCTCTTCATAGTGTTCCCTGATCTAAGGGTGGATGTCTTTTATGGAAATTTTTGGCGTCTTAAGAGAAGTTTATTGTTAAGTGGTCAATGAAGGTCAGTTTGGGACCGCCAGGTGGGGATGGTTGAGAAATGAAATTCATAGTTTATGTTCTTTTGTTGACTTGTCTCAAACATATCCGAGAATGTGTTTCTCAAGGATGAGCACATTTAAGATTAGGGGAGTTTGATTCCCTAGATATATGCCATTCTCACATACTATTTTATGTTGATTTTCATGTACTATTTGTTCATTTTCATATTAATTTGTGCATGATTTATTCTCATTAGCCTATGATACTTATTTGCATTAAATATATGTAATTTTAATATTTTTGAATGATTTAATTTATTTCAAGAGCTTATGTTCAGATTTTGGTGAATTTCAGGTTATTTTACAAGAATCTACATAGCTCAGTACTATTGACTTTTCTGTCGATGCTACTGACACTTGCTCAGAGATGAAAAGAAGAGATCGAGAATTCTTGGTAGTACTGACTTTGGGAGTCAATACTAGAAACAACATCACAACGAAGGATTCAAGATTGATCGAGGAAACTTGGTACTATCAACTTCAACCTTTGTATACTGACTACTTGCAAGGTGGACACAACTATCAAAGTAGTCAATAGTACTGACACCCATTCGGTAGTACCGACATGTCAGGATCATGCATATATGAAGATAAAGTTTAATTTGACAGTGAGGATTTATTTCACACTAAGTCACTTCTATGACTTAGGGGGATTTTGGCCATCCCTATCTATGACATTCTATTCTATTGGATGATAGCTAAGAACAAGGAGAGGATAAAGTAGAGAAGAAGACCACATTCGGGACAATCTAGACACTTCCAACAGACGAATTTGGAGTTGGAAGGTAACAAATCGTCTCGTGCGCAAGAGGGGATAAATTGGACCATTTTCTTTAGGGTTCTTTAGTTTTTACTAATGGTTCCCACATTTTTCTTCTTCTGTCCCATGTTTTTGACCATGGAAACCATGTGGGGCTAAACCCCTTATTCCTTAGGACCTTGGAGTAGCACAGTTATGCATTGTACTTGACTTTTATATATTAATATATCAATTTCTCTTAACTCCTAGATTTATTTCTATGAGATTGTCATGAACTATCCATGCTTGATCACCATAGGTAGTTAATTTGACCTTTAGTTGCTTTGAAAAAGGGAATTAACGGTTGGAAAATCATATAAATATATGTTTTATATCTCCCTTTGAGAAATTTGGCTTACAGACATGAAGAGATTACTTAGAGTTTTCAATAAAGCACCTAACTAATAACAAAATCAATATGAGAGTGGGATTGATATTAGATTAGGTAGTGAATTACACTGTTACAGTGGGTAATTCTTGGTACAGGGTTTTAGTTCAAGGTTAGGCAATATAATTATTGATGTTATGATTGTTAATTGCAATGTTAACCGAGATGAAACCATAATCCTAAGGAATTCCATCAAATTGAGATCAATCATGAATAATTTTAGATTCACTTTCAGCATTCTTAGTTAATTAAACTCCAATCAAAGTTCTCTTTGGTCTAGATGATCGTATTGTAGTTAGTAATAGTTTCTGGATTTATGTTTCCCTATGTTTGATATCCAGGTTTAATTGGCCTATATTACTCTAATAGCATGCACTTATGTTTTTAGGGCCTATAGAAAATATCTATTAAGTTTTTGGCACTGTTGTTGGGAAACAGAAAATCCGGCACTTCAAGAGCTATAATCGGCCACTCTAGGCCACAACCTTTATTTTCCTTGTACTCTTTTACAACTGAATTGCAAATATCATTTATTCAATCATTAGTACCCATCCTCACATTGTGTTCAGCAATTTCAGGTACTAGTGCACGGTGCACACTGATGCTCATGACTACGAGGAGTAATCTCCATAGGAATTTAGTTAGGCATATCTCCCACTCCAAGGAAGGGAGTTCAGTAACTTAGGGGGAAGGTTGGTTCCAACTCCACCACCGAAACTGCCGACTACTCAAATACCTCCACTAGAGGAACCAGAAAACCAACTGATATGGGTGGAGTAGAAGAAGAGCAGACAATTTGGGAGAAGATCAAGGTGTCTTCCTCACCAGCCCAGCTAGGGACCATAAAAGGATAAGCAATAAATGTGGACAACTATAAGATTGATTTAGGGTTGATAACATTGATCAAGTCACAAGATTTTCATGGACATAGCATAGAAGACTCGATGACGCACATAAGCAACTTTGTGGAAAACTACGACATGGTGAAGATAGACAGAGTGTCAGCCATAGTGATTTACTTGAAGCTTTCCACATCATCACTGGCAGACAAAACAAAGTCTTGGTTCTATAATGTCCCGCCTAAGTCAATTGAAACATGGGAGGGGATGACAGACGTTTTCTTTGAACATTACTTTCCACATCAGATGACAAATGAACTTGTAAAAGAAATATATAACTTCAAGCAGAAGGTAAAAGAATCCTACTCTGAAGCATGGGAGAGGTACCAAAATATGATGAGAAAGATCCCGCATCATGGGATTGATTTGTATGGTTATGAAATTTTTTTAGTACGGGTTATACAAGGGAGAAAGGACTACACTTGATAGTGCTAACTCGATATTTTTTTTCTAAACAATAAGCCATCTATATGCCATGAGATTATGAAGAACATGGCCAAGAATTAGTCTTGGGGCGAAGAAAGAGAGCATCCAATAACCCTTAGTGTTGGAGAATCAAAGGTCATCAGTGAACTGA
Source organism: Alisma plantago-aquatica (assembly GCA_963693085.1). Classification (NCBI taxonomy): domain Eukaryota; kingdom Viridiplantae; phylum Streptophyta; class Magnoliopsida; order Alismatales; family Alismataceae; genus Alisma; species Alisma plantago-aquatica. Next base: position 717,632,826 of record OY856411.1, on the reverse strand, counting down.
ATGAGAAACTTGACCTCATCACTAAGAAGTTGTGTCAAAGGGATGGAAGATCTTGTGGATGAGAAGAGGAGGAGTGCATGTATGTGCGACAGAAAAACCACATGGTAGGAAATGACTACTCATAGAGAAAGGGTCCAAAATTTTCATGGAGGGATCTTAACAACTTTGAGAATGACCCATCTCAAATGCAGCAAGCTAAGCAACATCAAGGCGGTTCGCAACAACAATATCAACAAGATAGGGTCCCCAGTAAAATAGACTACATTGAAGACATGGTAGGCAAGCTGGTCATCCAGAACAAATTTGTACTCAAGTGGCCATTGATGCATGCGTTTTAGTCATTATTTCAAGCACATTTTCCCTCTATTTCATGTGTGGATTGGTCTTTTATTTGATTTATTATGCATGAAATGACATAGACGGTATGTTTATATTAAATGCATCAAATTATATGTTTTTTATGGTTTTATGTAATATTTTACACATCCCAATTGCTTATGATGATTTTGTGTGTTTTCAGGTACAAAGAAGAATCTCAGACTCGGTGCTACTGACTTGGAAATAGTCGGTGGTATCGACTTGACATCAGAGACCTATCGAAAACTCACCCAGAATCGGTGCTACCGACAACTGAAGTCGGTGCTACCGATTCAACATCAACAAGCCCCGATATGAATCGAGAAATCTCAGTGCTATCTAGTTGACGTCAGAGAGGCAGCTTGAGAACCACAAAACTCGGTGCTATCGAGTCCAGTCGATAGTACTAACAGGATCGGGATCACGTGACCAAACCTAAGTGACTCAGTACTACCGACTCATTGAGTCGGTACTACCGAGTATGCCCGATTAGGCCAGCCGCAGATTTATCTCTAATCTAATGGTGGATGTTAATTCGTACCCTAAGTGCTTCCTTTGACTTAGGGGGACAACAGCTAGAGAAAAAGAGGCAACCATTTTTTGTACGATGACTGGAAGGAGAGAAATGAAGAAACTAGGACTGAAAGCTTTGACTGAGGAGATATGGGCACATCTGGCAGACGATTCTACAATCGGAAGACATTAGCATGCTCACACTATAGAGGGGATCTTCTAGACGAGCAGAGATTCAGAGGTTACTTTAGTTTCTTCATGTTTCCCACATTTTTCTTCTTCCTTCCTATGTAATTGTCAATGAAAACTATGCAAGGCTAAAAACCTTTATTCCTTAGGATCCGGGAGTAGTCCAAATATACATTGTGATTGATTTTCATGCTTTAATATCATTTTTATCGCTTTTTACTGGATATAAATCTATAAAAGCTTCATGTTCTACTTGTTCTTGATCACCATAAGTGCATTGATAGACTCTTAGTCATCTTGGGAGAGAGGTTGAGGGTCAGAAAGCATAGATTTACCCATCTACTATGCCCTTTGGGAAAAGTGGAGTGTAAATGGGAGGATAAACCCATAGAATAACCATAAAGCATCTAACTAATCAACCAATAACTACAGAAGTGGGATTGACATTAGATTAGGTAGTGAATTACACTACGGGAGTAGGTAATTCTAGCTACAGGCTCCTTATCCAAGTATTAAGATAATAGATGTTAATGTGTGTGAGATTGATTATTAGTGATGTCTGTGGTGAAACCACTATCCTATGGAATTCACCCCATCTTTGATTAATTCCACCTTTAATTCATTTTATTTCTGCTTTTGTTCATTCATTCAACCCAACTTGACCATTTACAACTGACCTAGCTAATTTGACTATAGTTAGTAGTAGTATACTAGAGAAATGCTTCCCCGCATTCAAATCGGGCTTCACAAGGCCTTATTACTTCGATACGTTCACTTGTGTACTATGCACGGTAAACTTGTGTCAAGTTCTTGGCACTGTTGCTGGGGAAGTGACAACATCCAACACTACGAGTGCTGTGGTCAGCCGCTCTAGGCCAATTTTTCTTTTTTATTTAACTCCTATTTAAATTTCTTTGAGCTGAATAATAAGATATTTTTGATACGTTATATATTTCTTGCGCTAATACCTACCCTCTACTGTTTTAGGAGAACTAGTGCATGGTGCATACCATATCCATAGAATATGGAGAACTGTCCTCCCCAAGTTTTAGACAAGCAGAGATCTTGCAAGGAGAAAGGGAGTCTCATAGATCAGTGGACATGTTTAACCGAACCCCTCCACCAACACGTCCACCTGACCTACGACACCAGAAGGAAAAGAGACAGTAGAAATGGCGGGAGAAGAAGAAGTGACAATATGGGAAAGGATAAAGGATTCGTCAGCTATAGCCCAAAAAGGGCCCATCAAAAGGCAAATTGTCAATGTGGTCAACTACAAAATAGATCTAGGACTTGTTGCTTTAGTCAAATCTCAAGTGTTCCATGGCCATCCCACTGAAGATCCAATGACACATATCAGCAATTTCGTGGAGAACTGTGACATGGTCAAGATAGATAGGGTCCCAATGACTGCAATATACCTTAAGTTGTTCTCATCGTCACTGGCAGATAGTGCAAAATCATGGTTCAACAATCTGGATAATGAGATTATTGAGACATGGGACCAAATAAGATGTTTTCTTCGAGCGCTATTTCCCTCTACAAAAGATGAATGATCTAATAAAGAAGATTCACAACTTCATCCTACAAGCATATGAGTCGTATTCAGAGGCATGGTAAAGGTTTCAGAATATGTTTAGAAAGGTGCCTCATCATGGCATTGACTTACTGGTGCAAGCCAAGATTTTCTATTATGGCCTACACAAAGAGGAGAGAACAACTCTTGATAGTATAGGAGGAGGTTTCTTCCTCAACAACAAGCTCGCTCACTACCATGAAATTCTCAAGAACATGTCTAAAAACCAATCATGGGGAGAAGAAAGAGAGCCACTGGCTACCATCAAGAGTGTTGGGGAATCTAAGGTGATATTTGTGTTGAACGAGAAGTTAGATCTCATTGCTAAGAAGCTACGCGCTACAGACAGAGTTGCTGCTGAGGAAGAGGAAGAAGAGTGCAAATATGTGCGTCAGGGGCAATATAGGAACAACGATTATTCTTGGAGGAAAGACCTCAAATTTTCTTGGAAGGATCCTAACAACTTCCAACAGGATCTATCACAGGTGCAGCAGTAGCATCCTAAGCCACAGTAGTATGGCCAGGTGCAATATCAACCAGAGTAGTAGAAAATTGACAAGATTGAAGAAATGTTGGGCAAGCTTTTGAGTCAGAATGAGCTGCAGATTGCACAAACTCAAAGGAATCTTCAAAATCAAGGGGCACGTATTCGCAGCATGGAGACACTGATCTCTCAGATAGAGATAGATGTTAGTGCATTAAAGCAACCAACCCAACAAGGATTTGCGATGAACACTAATGTACCTTTCGAGAACCAACATGTGAAGGTTGTGCTGCTACGCAGTGGCAAGAAACTATTGAATGATGCATCACATGGGGCAGTTAATGAAGAAACTAAAAATCAAACTATACTAGTGGATGCAGAAGAACCAGACATGGCAACACAGGAGAAGACAATAGAGGAGAAATTTGATGAGGTTGGGAGTAATAAAACTTAGGATTATATTCCACCTCACCAAAGGGAACTTGTAGTTCCTGTGCCCTTTCCAAATAGTTTGATAGCAACCAAGATGGACCGGCAGTTCAAGAAATTCCTAGACAATTTTTGAAAGTTATCTGTGAACATTCCCTTGATAGATGTTATTGAGTAGATAGCATCCTATGGGAGGTTTTTGAAGGATATAATTACAAAGAAGAGAAAGATACCAAAGTCAGATGTTGTGGTTCCGAAAGAGTAGGTTAGAGCCTTCATCTCGGGGACACTACCTCCTAAAAGACAGGATCCAAGATGCTTTAACATCACATGCTTCATAGGAAAGATGAAATTCAGAGAGGCTCTACGTGATTCAGGGGCAAGTATAAATCTGATGCCTCTATCTAACTTCAAGAAGTTCAGACTTAAGGAATCTAGGAAGAGCGGCATGACAATCTAGTTGGCAGAAAATTCAGTGGTTAAGCCATATGGCATATGCGAGGATGTCCTGGTAAAAGTGGATAGGTTCATCTTTCTTGTAGATTTCATTGTGATGGAAATGCAGGACGATCATGGTAATGAGCTTCTACTTGGAAGACCGTTTCAAGCTACAACAGACATGATACTTGAGATGGGCAGAGGACGTCTGACTATGGGAATCTAAGGTGATAGGTTCGAGATCAAGATGCAGGAGCAATCTCAAACTAAGGGAGACAAGGTGCAATGCAACATGCTTCAGCATGTGGATAGTAAGTTTTCTCTATTTCTAGGGAAGTCATTCCTGGATATGGCCCATGTTATGACTAAAGTAGAAAGTGGTACTCTAGAGATGGACATTCTAGAAAATACAAAGGTGTTCTCATTGACTCAAGCAATGCGCTACCCAGACGATTAGGAAGATGACCATGACCCTACTACCAAAGAAGAAGCCATGGTTGATTTTGTGTTATAGTCATCACCCAAGATACCATTAGAAGCATGATTGATGAACAGAATGGATGACAACATTTGCAACAACCATCTAGAGGAGCGTGTTTTGATGCTGAAGGTAGTACCTTACTACTATGCAAGGTGCTTTGAGGACCTTGGACCACCGTCCCCATCATTGGTCCCATCTCTATTGAGCCCACCAGACTTGGAGCTAAATCCATTACCACCACACCTGAAGTATATCTTCTTAGCTACAGAGGAAAATCTCCCGGTGATCATATCATCTTCTTTGATAGGTGAAGAGGAAGGAAAGTTACTCATCGTGTTAAAAAAACCACCTAGTTGCATTCGGGTGGTCCATAGTTGACATTAAAGGGATCTCTCCAACCTTGTGTCAACACAAGATCTGGCTCGAAGAAAGAGCCAAGGCAATTGTCCAACCTCAGAGGCATCTCAACCCGATTATGACTAAGGTGGTGAAGAAGGAGTTGTCAACCTACTGTCGGTAGGTATAATCTACACAATCTTTGACTCAATGTGGGTTAGTCCTACTCAAGTAGTTTCTAAGAAAGGGGGATCACAATCACTACTAATGCAGCTAATGAATTGATTTCCACCAGGCTAGTGATGGGATGGAGAGTGTGCATAGATTATTGCAGTTTAAATGCATCCACTCTTAAAGATCATTGCCCTTTACACTTTATTGATCAGACCTTAGAATGGTTAGCTGGCCGTTTGCATTTTTTCTTTCTTGATGGGTATTCTGGGTATAATCAAATTTCCATTGAGCCTAAGGATCAGGAGAAATCCACTTTCACCTACCCTTATGGCATGTTTGCCTACTGACAGATGCCTTTTGGTCTTTGTAACACCCTGCTATGTTTCAACGTTGTATGCTAGCCATTTTTTCTGACATGGTAGAGTGGTGCTTAGAGGTTTTTATGAACATTTTTTTTCTGTGTATGGGGAATCTTTCAATGATTGTCTATATAACCTTGATAGGGTCCTACAAAGATGTGAGGACACTCATCTAGTTCTAAACTAGGAGAAGTGTCACATGATGGTAAGTGAAGGGATCGACCTTGGACATAAGGTGTCTGACAAGGGAATGGAAGTGGATCCAGTAAAAAATGAAGTAATATCCACACTACCTCCACTGACATCAGTGAAAGGAGTGGGGAGCTTTTTAGGACACGCTGGATTCTACCACCATTTTATCAAGGATTTCTCGAAAATTTCCAAACCATTATCTGAGATTTTAGAAAAAGACGTCAAGTTTTCCTTTGATGGGTGATGTTTAAAAGCTATTGAAATCCTAAAAGAAAAATTGATCTCCGCACCTATCATGTAGGCTCCTCACTAGAGCCTGCCCTTTGAGCTGATGTGTGACGTATCGGATTATGCAGTAGGAGTTGTGTTGGGTCAATGTAGAGACAAGACTCCAATGGTCATATATTATGCGTCAAAGACATTGAATGATGCACTGTTGAATTACAAAACTACCCAAAAAGAATTGTTGGTGGTAGTGTTTGCTTTTAAATTTTTTTGCCAATACCTAGTTGGGGCTAAAGTGATAGTTTGGACAGACCATGCCACCATCAAATACTTGCTACAAAAGAAAGATGCCAAATGCAAATTGATTAGGTGTATTCTTTTGCTTCAAGAATTTGATATTGAGATTAGATGCAAGGTAGGGGTTGATAATGTTGTAGCCGATCATTTGTCTAGCTCAGAAAGAACAAATGAAAAAGATGTTTCCATCCCCATTATTGAGGAATTTCCAGATGAGAAATTGTTTGCAATCAAAAGTGATGATCATTGGTTTGCAGATTTTGTTAATTACCTACCTCGTAAGGAATTACCTGCATATTACGGGTATCAAGAGAAAAAATGATTTTTCCATTCATTGAAGTTTTATATTTGGGATGACCCAATTCTTCTTAAGCAATGTAGGGTTGGGATGTTAAGAAGATGTGTACCCAAATGTGAAATAGAGAGCATCTTGTCACACTGTCATTCTCTACCCACAGGTGGACACCATGCCAGCTCTAGGACTGTGGCGAAAGTCTTAGAGAGTGGGTTTAAATGGCCTACCTTCTTTAAGGATGCTCACAACTTTGTTCGTCATTGTGACACATGTCGGCATGTAGGTAATATCTCTAAGCGATAAGAGATTCCCTTGAATGTGTTTCAGGAAGTTGATGTTTTCGATCTTTAGGGTATAGATTTCATGGGCCCATTTGTGTCGTCTAAATACAATCTATATATATTACTTGTAGTTGATTATGTGTCTAAGTGGGTGGAAGCAATTCCAACCCACACCAATGATGCACAGGCAGTGTGCAAGTTTGTGAAGGAATACATTTTTTGTAGGTTTGGTGTCCCCCGCTTAATTACAGTGATGGTAGTTCCCATTTCACTAATAGATAGTTTGGAGTCTATTGAGAAAATATGAGGTGAAACACCAAGTGGGCACTCCTTATCACCCATAGACTCAAGGACAGGTTTCCAATAGAGAGGTGAAGAAAATTTTGGAAATGATAGTCTCAACCAATAGGATGAACTGGAGCTATGTGCTATGTGATGCTCTTTGGGCTTACAGAACAGCCTACAAAACCTCAATAGGAACAACACCTTTTAGGCTAGTCTATGGCCGTGCTTGCCATCTACCCGTAGAGCTTGATCATAAGGCTAAATGGGCCATGAAGAAGCTAGATTTCAACATAGATGAAGTAGGTAGAAAGAGGATTTTGTATCTTAATGAATTAGATGATCTTAGGATGGATGCTTATGAAAGCTCTAGGATATATAAGGAAAGGACTAAGAAAATTCAAGATAGACACATTCTAAATAGGGTATTTCTTCCTGGCCAGAAGGTCCTCCTTTTCAATTCTAGGCTTAGACTGCATTTGGGTAAAAGCTAAGGTCTAAGTGGAGTGGACCATTTGTGATTGAAAACGTCTTTCCCCATGGTGCTGTGAACATTGTAGACGGGAACAAGTCGTTCCTTGTAAACTGCCAAAGATTAAAGAACTATTTTGGAGGAGAGGTATAGCCCTAGATAGAGGAGGTGTGTTACATCCTTGAAATTTGTAGATTTCAAACCTAAATGAAATTAGGGAGCATCTAACAATGAAGTGATTGAGGAACCTTGGATTGATGATTCCAGACCCTAAAATCACATAAAATGATGAATCTGAGTATATAATACGCTTTTGACCATATGGGTTCATATGACTCTAATATAGAGTGCAATGATTATCATAGTCTTGATTTGTAATTAGGGGTGTAATAAACCCTATGGAACCTATGAGAAGACTTGAATATGGGCCTTGGGCTTGGAACTCCATACAAACCAGAAATAGTTATTTAGGGTTTACAAATGAGTCCTTGCAATACAATTTGATGGAAAAGAACAGTTCATGAGTTAATTGTTCTAAATAATGACTAAAAATAGCATGTTTTGTATGGGAAGTATATCCCACAAATCCCACACTACTAGGTATAGATGGGAAAGGATATTAACAAGTTTATATATTTGATTTAAGGAATATATTAAAGATAAAGAGGAAGAGAATAATCTAGGATTCAAGAGTGACTTAGATAGATTTAAAAGACAAGAGTTTTATAGAAGGGTGATGGTTTCTTTTCAAAGAAGCAGAGAAGGAAGTAATCCCCTTCCTTCCTTGCCTGATTACGTGGCTAGCATGCAAGGACGGGTTTGGAAACCAGACTCCTCAAAGCCCAAACCCAATGCTATATAAGAAGTGGCATCCTTCCTTCTTGCCAGGAGGTCTTACATTACGTATAGACTTAGGACTTTTCTCTTGTAGGGTTTGTAGATCATGGTGGCATGAGGGTGACACACTGGGAGCATGTGGGCTTGTCAACCCTACATAACAAAGCTAGCAGGAGACACCCTGAGGCCTCCTACCTCCTCCAGGAGGTGAGGGAGCAGTTACCCTTAGACAAACACTCGTTGAGAGCAGCTAGGAGCTTTGATCTCTGACCATCCAATGCTACGCCAAGGAGGGACACTCTTTCATGGATCTTGAGGGATGATATGGAGGTTGAAGGTTGTAGATAGGTTGCCTTACCTCCGATTTGCATACATGACACCTAGGTATGGTCCCCGCCCCTTGATCTCTATCATAGACCTGCTCCTACCCTTTGCCATGTCTTTGACCCCGTACTAACCGCGTGGATAGCTAACCCTATCTATCGGGGGCTAGCGGAGGTGCCCTGACCTTCTCCCAGCCCTCGAGACCTCGGACCACCCCGGTCTACCTTGGCGGCAGACGCGTCTGGGCAGGCATCGAGACCTGTCACAGGGAGGATGATGACCCCGGGTCAAATGACTGGGGGAGTCCATGGGATATGAGATCTTATGCTTTCAAAATTTATGTTATCCCTAACCGAGTCGACCACTAAGACTAAAACAGGCCGCCTGCAAGCGTACGAGGTACTGTTGTAGTATAGGTGATTGGCAAGATAAGGGGTCGAACCACAAAGATAGAGGGGGCACTAGAGTTAGGTAGCGTATGCTATGTTCCTTTTGTGGAGCTTAGGGTTTTAGGGTTTTAAAAGGTTTTGGTTGTTGATTAAGCTAATTGAACAAGTAAGAAATGCAAGATGGAAACTAAGTTATGGAAGAGCAAGCAAATTAGTAAACTAAGTTTACAAACTAGCTAAGCAAGAGCAAGAAGGGCTACACTACTCTAGCAAGACAAGAAGCAATTAAGAACTAAACTAACCACTAGCAAGAGCAAGAGTCAAAGTTAACGCTAAAGAGCAAAACTAAGCAATTAACTAGATTAAGCAAAAGTGACTAAACTAGACTAGCATGAACAAGCAAACTAAGCAATTAGGGTTTTAAGCAAGGTGATTAAGGTGGGTGGGCTGTTTGGGGAATGCAACTTTGATATTAGTTGGGGGAGATCATTAAACATGCATGATTCTCATTTCATATCTAGATTACCAAACCAAACAATAAGGTCAATGCCATTAGAACATACCCTATACTACTAGTAGAAGACTAGGGTTAGGTGTAGTTCTAGTGAGATTAACCAAATCTAGGTTTCTAGGGCAAGTGATAGTAAGTAATTGAGGGTTGAGGGTAGAGATGGGAGTAGATATGAGGGTATTTAACCTCATGCCACTAGCCACTCTAGCCTTTAGAAGGCCCTAGACAATTACATCAATCTCACTTACACTAGCTACTTAGATCTCACACTCATTTGTAGGAGGAGGGATGTGTCTGTAGGAACAAAGGGGGCTAGCTAGGGATCCACTAATTGGACCTAGGAGCCATTCCTAAGATTGCCACATACACCCCAATTCCTTCTAGAAACTAAGTGTCATCAAAAACCTCAAAACAAGCAATTCATACAAGAAGAAAAAACCACATGCAATAAGATAGGAAAAGAGATAGAGGCAAGAAGTAATCATCATAGATATGAATTAAGTTCATTACAAGAAATTATCCCCCAACATGGTATCAAAGTTACATTTAAATCCCAAACAGCCCACCACAAGGGGCTTAGCTAGACATGATCAAGAAAGCAAGAAAAGAAAGGGGTAGAAGAAGTAGGGACTCCATGAAGCTTGATGTGGAAGCCTCCTTCTTCACCTCCAAGCTTGCTGCAGACGTCCTCCCTCCTCCAAGGGTGCAGGGGTGCATGAAATGGTAGGGGATTATGGATGAAAACCTAGGGAACTAGGTTTCCATGGTGGAATGAGGGTGGAAATGGTGGATGATGAGCCCAAAATGCAAGGGGATTGCACAAAGAGCTCAAAGGTGGAGAGTGGAGGCTAAGAACAACTAGGTAGAGGTTAACCTAATGTTGTGGCCTCCACCCATGTATATATAGGTGGTGGTGGAGGCACTAGGGTAAGTAGGGGCAACATTGGAAAATCAGTGTGAAAAAATTAGGTTTTGAGGTGGTAGAACGGCCGTGTTGGGCAACACGGCCGTGGTGGGTAGAAGTGAGCACGACTGTGGTGGAGGAGAACAGCCGTGCTGGTTAGGTGTTAACTCAATAGGTTGATGGGTGAAAATGAAGGCTGGTAGCACGACCATGCTGGGCAGCACGACTGTGTTGGGGACTAGGTGGAACGGCCGTGCTGGGTAGCACGACCGTGGTGGAGGGGTTGTATTGAGGTCCTTCTGAGCAGCACACCCATTCCATCTTCATCGAGCATGACCGTGGTGGGGTCTTCATGGCACGGCCGTACTGGGTAGCACGGCCATGGTGGCTGATTTGTTGAACTTTGAGATTTTAACATTCAACTTGTAACTTTTCTTAATTGCCAGCACGGCCGTTCCATAGTACCACGGCCGTGCTGGGGCCTTCAAAGGCTCAAATATCCTCAAACTTCATTATCAAGGGACTTCTTTGCTTGGAGTTGAAACTTGACCATTGGGGTAGGTTGAGGGAGCTCTTGGGGCCTTCTTTGGACCCCTCCATGAGTAGAGGGACCCTCAGACTCCTTCCTTCTCTCTCTTCCATCCAAAGTATGGTCCAAGTACCTGAAAATTGTACAAAGAACATCCATAAGTGCATTTGACAGTAAAACACACATTGGGGGTATTAACTTGCAATCTACTTTGTTTAGATGCAATAAATGTACAAAAAGGCGCAGGATGGAGCCCTAAAATAGGGCTGCATCAGTGTGTACGCCAAGCCTAGGGGCAAGAGTGTCTTTTCATTATGTTGTTAACCCCACCCCCCCAATGCACTGGAGCACCTAGCTAAAGTGGCTGCATGCCATTGGCCGAGCCCGGTCACATGGGCTTTGATACACATAACTGCCGTCGTGGCCAATCTGGATTGGCACAAATATCTTTAACTTGCAAAAATCATAGAAAAATGATTAGTAGGTTAGAATGTATCAAAACTATATATCAAATTGCTCAGAAAAATGAGTGGAATCCAAAGAAAATATAATCAGAGTCTGATTAAGCTTCCTATTTCAAAAGTATATGCAATATATATTTTGATGAGTTTAATAGAAAGGAAACCTTAGATTTGCTTAAATATAATGTTTAATTAAGTAGATCCATGTATGTTGAGATAATACCTAATCTTGTCATGTCTAATGAGCAAATACTTTATATTGATGAATAATGGATGTTTCTAGATTGATAATTGTGCACATGTATATTTAGGGTTTTAAACCAATGTGAGTATCTTGCTATAATCTTAATGCTAGTAATATGATCTAGGTATCACGAATAATCTAATATGCTTAAGATGATGATTAGGGTTTCACCTAATATGCATAACTAGGTTTTGTAATCTTAGAGATCATGTCATGATGGAATTAGGGTTTGTAACCCTAATCCCTAGTCCAAACATGAGATAACCCTAAACCCTAGCGGATCTAAATTTGTATAATGTAATGAGAATACATGGTGACACATATGTAGTATGTATATTTTAGATTGAATGCTTTGTTGCTTGGATGTTTGGATTCACTCTTAAAGTACATGATACATTCTACATGGTTTCTGTAATGGCATAAGGTACGTTGTTACGCTTATGAATACATGTATTGAATTATGAGTTTACTGAGGTTTCTTGATGAGATGGAACGAATGATAAACTGCTTGCTTGTTTATTTACTTCTTGCAAATTATAAAGTTCCTATGAGTATCATGTAAAGTAAATAACAATATTCTGAACCATGGGTGAAACTGATCTCAAGGGTAATGCACACAAGCCCGGGAGGGACAATGATTACACCCGAGGTAGTAGACCAGATATGTGTTAGAATATGAAAACAAGTTTATGTTATTAGGTGCAAATAATAGATATTAGTTATATATATGTACTTGTGATTATTGGATGAACCCACGTACTAGTATAGGAATATACTGATCGTGTATTTGTTTTTCTGTGTTTTAGGTATCAGGTATACTTGATTCATGGACATGAAGTTACAGATAAAGATGTTGAAGACACTAAAGTTATTCATGAAGGTTTAGTCTCATGGTATATCTTCACACATGTACATGTTAACTCTTTCTAAAATCTATGTAACTCCTTAGAGGAGCGTTTTATACAAACATGTAAATATTTGTTCATTAATTGAAATTGTTTACTATTCTATATTATTTCTTGAATCTAATCCTGGAATTTATGAGTAATGATATGTGACTTTAAGGTCTTTTAGACACTCAAAAGTGTGGGTCATTACATTTGGTATCAGAGCACATATTCATCAACTAATAATTAATAGTTTATAATTTCAAATCATCCTTAGAAATATAAGAGAAAAATTAGTAAAGAATAATGTACCTTTTAGGTTTCTCATCTCATATTTTCATCTAGTTCTCATATCTTTGCTTGAAAAGCCTTGAAAAGAAATTTTAAATTAGAGAAGTAAAATGTGAAAATATGTAACCTTTTGTGTAGGCCCCTTTAGAGAGGGTAAACACTAGAAAGATACATGTATGGGTAAGCCCTTTCTTAGAGGAAGAACTTCGATTAGGGTATGAAAACTCTAGTGGGCCAAGGGATATGGAAACTCTGAGAGGTAGAGTATAGTCCTTAACCCTAACCTTAAAACCTTAATCTTAAATAATGAACATGGTGTGGTGGTATGGGACACCACCCATGTGAAACTTGAAATCAGGAATAAGAAAGATAAAAGGATGGGGTTAGGTGATCCAGTCTCCCATGCATATGTGCACGAGGAGCATAACACTTATGTAAGAGGTCTTAAGAAATTTATGAACCCAATAGTTATATATATGAAAATGAAAGTTTGAATATAATTTACTCAAACCCCTTATGTTGTCTTTAGAAGTTTGGTGATGGTGGCCAAGCCCCTGGAGGGGAAGGACGATGTAGCACCAAGCCCCTAGAGGGGAAGGTGACCCAAGTTCATTGAATGGACAGAAACCATGAGGGAATATTCTAGAAATTAAGAAAACATGGGTTGATAGGTTATAATGATGAAACGTTATGCCTTATGAAAAAAATATCTACGAAACTTTTAGGGTTAGTGTGCCAACCTAGGGTGGGTCAGCTCAAGAGTGAGAAGATGACCTATAAGGGAGGAAAAACCTTAGATGTTGGGATCAGGTTGTGGCTAGAGAGCTAACCCCCTCCTATGAGCCAAGAAGGAACCCTCAGCTAGGACTTTCCCTTAAAAGGTAAGTGAATAAATGTATTTAAGTATGGAGATAATCTTAATTGTAACCTAGAGGGGTGACGAGTTAAAAATATAAAAATGGAAGAACTTAAATTCTTTGAACCCAAGGATGCCATCTATGAGTGGATGACCAAGCCCAGGAGGGAAGGTCATGAAATGGTCAAGCCCAGGAGGGAATACCAGTAAGGCACCATACCCAGGAGGGAAGGTGGACGGAGTGGACGACCAAGACCAGGAGGGAAGGCCATGAAATGGTCAAGCCCAGGAGGGAAGACTAGTAAGGCACCAAGCCCAGGAGGGAAGGTGGCCCAAGTCCACAATGCAGTTGCTTAGGATCAAGCCTCTGGAGGAGAAGATCACAGAAGGTCAAGCACAGAAGGGAAGATCGACATGGAACCAAGACCTGGAGGGAAGGTTACCTGAGCCCAATGTTGGGACTACACTGCATTATGCCTACTCTGAAGAAAGAGATGAAGGCAATCTGGGTTAAAGAATTAAATGAGAGAATAATGTGCTTAAAAGATGTGACATCTCAAAAGAAACCCTTAGGGAGGGTAGAGTCCTAATGAAATCCTAGGGTCAAGTAGGGTGTATTAGAGGTACATACGATCGATGGGTTGGGAGTTGATATGCCCTGAATGCACATGACCATGTTGTCAGGAGGTAACAATTAGGTTTATCCAAGGTACATGACTCAGAATATTAGCTACCTCCATGAGGATCATGTTGCCTAATGGGTGAATGTGAAAGGCACTCTCTCGATGCATAAGGATGAGATAACTCCAAAGGTACCTATACCCTTAGAGACCTCAAGGAATTGGCTAAGACTCATAATACATGAGGTGTATATATAAAAGATATAAGTAAGTCATGAAAACTTGAGAGAAGTTGTGCTCTAACTTAAGAGTAAGAAAAGGGACACATGACTCCATGGAATATAAGAACATTATGGAATTAGAAAATAGTATGTTTAGAGTCATAATGAGTATGATTCAACTTAAAATGTGAAATTGAATGGTAAGGTTTGTATGTGCCATATCTGCTCTTGGAATGGAATGAACTTTGTGTTTGGGTTGCAATCAAATGCTTATATCATCTCATTATGAGGGAGGGAGATTGGATAGACACACATTATGCTTAAAATTGAGATAAAGATGATGAATATCCTACATTGAATGTGTAATGACATGAATTAGGGATAGAGGTGCCACCTCACCCTCATGTGAAAATAATGAATAATAGGTTGGAAACCAAGGTGAAAAGAGAAATCATTAAGTGAAATTGAGATCATAAAATAAGAATAAAATCTTCAAGTGATGATAAGATGTGTATACTATAGATGTGGATATATTTGAATTTCAATTCAAGTACCAATCTAGTAATAAAATGAAAATTAATATACTAAGGAAAAGTTGTTAATGACATCTAAGTGGGGTGATAACCCTAAGTTTTGAAGTAATATGAGTCATCATTCACCTAGGCTCAGTAGGCCTGAATTTTGAGGACAAAATTCCTTTTAAGGAGGGCTGAATGTTACATCCTTAAAATCTGTAGATTTCAATCCTAAATGAAATTAGGGAACATATAACAATGAAGTGATTGAGGAACCTTGGATTGATGATTCCATACCCTAGACTCACATAAAATGATCAAATCCGGAGTATATAATGCACTTTTGACCATATGGGTTCATATGAATCTAATATAGAGTGCAATGATTATCATAGTCTTGATTTGTAATTTGGGGTGTAATAAACCCTATGTACCCTATGAGAAGACTTGAATATGGGCCTTGGTCTTGGAACTCCATACAAACCTGAAATAGTTATTTAGGGTTTAGAAATGAGTCCTTGCAATACAATTTGATGGAAAAGAATAGTTCATGAGTTAATTGTTCTAAATAATGACTAAAAATAGCATGTTTGGTATGGGAAGGATATCCCACAAATCCCACACTACTAGGTATAGATGGGAAAGGATATTAACAAGTTTATATATTTGATTTAAGGAAAATATTAAAGAGAAAGAGGAAGATAATAATCTAGGATTCAAGAGTGTCCTAAATAGATTAAAAGACAAGATTTTTATAGAGGGTGATGGTTTCTTTTCAAAGAAGTAGAGAAGGAAGTAATCACCTTCCTTCCTTGCCTAGTTATGTGGCTAGAAAAATGAAAGGGTTTGGAAACCAGACTCCTCAAAGCCCAAACCCAATGCTATATAAGAAGTGACATCCTTCCTTCTTGCCAGGAAGTCTTGCATTACGTATAGACTTAGGGATTTGCTCCTGTAGGATTTGTAGATCGTGGAGGTGTGAGGGCGACACACCAGGAGAACGCGAGCTTGTCAAGCCTACATGACAAAGCTAGTAGGAGATGCCCTAAGTCCTCCTACCTCCTCCAGGAGGCAAGGGAGCAGTCTCCCTTAGACAAACATCTGTTGAGAGAAACCAAGAGCTTTGATCGCCGACCATCCAACGCTACGGCAAGGAGGGATGCACCAGGGTTCTTTAATAGATCTCGAGGGACTATATGGAGGTTGAAGGTTGTGGATAGGTTGCCTTACCTCTGATTTGCACATAGGACACCTATGTATGGTCCCTGTCCCTTGATCTATGTCATAGACCTGCTCCTACCCTTTGCCCTGTCTCTGACCCTGTACTGACTGCGTGGATAGCTAACCCTATCCATCGGGGGATAGTGGAGGCACCCTGAACTTCTCCCGGCCCTTGAGACCTTGGACCACCCCGATATACCTTTTTGGCAGATGCGCCTGGGCAAGCGTCGAGACCCATCACGGGGAGGACGATGACCCCATTTCAAATGAAAGGGGAAGTCCCTGGGTGTGTACGCCAAGCCTAGGGGCAAGAGCGTCTTTTTGTTATGTTGCTACCCCCCCCCCCCCCCCCCCCCGCCCCAAAGTGTGCCGGAGTGCCTGGCTGAAGTGGTTGTAGGCCATTATCCGAGCCCGACCACATGGGCTTTGATACACATAACTGCCGACATGGCCAATCTGGATTGGCTCAAATATCTTTAACTTGCAAAAATCATAGAAAATGATTGGTAGGTCAAAATGTATCAAAACTATATATCAAATTGTTTAGAGAAATGAGAAGAATCCAAAGAAAATATAATTAGAGTCTGATTAAGATTCTTGTTCCAAAAGTATGTGAAATATATGTTTTGATGAGTTTAATATAAAGGAAATCCTAGATTCACTTTAATATGATGTTTAATTAAGTAGATCAGTCTATGTTGAGATAATACCTGATCTTGTCATGTATAATGAGGAAACCCTTGATAATGATTAACAATGGATGTTTCTAGATTAATAATCATGCAATTGTATATTTAGGGTTTTGAAACCCATGTGAGTATCTTTCTATGATCTTAATGCTAGTAATATGATCTAGGTATCACAGATAATCTAATATGTTAAGATAATACTTAGGGATTCACCTAATATGCATAACTAGGTTTTGTAATCTTAGAGATCATGTCATGATGGAATTAGGGTTTGTAACCCTAATCCCTAGTCCAAACATGAGATAACCCTAAACCCTAGAGGATCTATATTTGTATAATGTAATGAGAATGCATGGTGACACATATGTAGTATGTATATTTCATATTGAATTATTTGTTACTTGGATGTTTGGATTCACTTAAAGTACATGATATATTCTACATGGTTTCTGCAATGGCATAAGATACATGGTTACGCTTATGAATACCTGTATCGAATTCTGAGTTTATCGAGGTTTCTCGATGAGATTGAATGAATGATAAACTGCTTGCTTTCTTATTTACTTCTTGCAAATTATAAAGTTCCTATGAGTATCATGTAAAGTAAATAATAATATTTTGAACCCTAGGTTAAACTAATCTTAAGAGTAATGCACACGAGCCCAGGAGGGAAAGTGATTACACCTGAGGTAGTAGACCAGATATGGGTTAGAATATGAAAACAAGTTTATGTTCTTATGTGCAAATAACATATGTTAGTTACATATATATACATGTGATTATTGGATGAACCCACGTACCCGTATAGGAATATATTGACCGCGTATTTATTTGTTGGCATTTTAGGTATCAGGTATACTTGATTCATGGACATGAGGTTACATATAAAGAAGTTGAAGACACTAAAGTTATTCATGAAGGTTTAATCTTATGGTATATCTTCACACATGTACATGTTAACTCTTTCTAAAATTGATGTAACTCCTTAGAGGAGCTTTTTATGCAAACATGTAAATATTTGTTCATTAATTAAAATTGTTTACTATTCTGTATTATTTCTTAAATCTGATCTTGGAATTTATGAGTAATAATCTGTGAATTTATGGTCTTTTAGACACTCAAAAGTGTGGGTCGTTACAAGGTGTAACTTTGCACCATTCCATAGATCCTTGCTCTATAGATCATCTAGTCTAGGACGTTATACAATGACGCTTGTTGGGAGGCAACCCAATCTTTAATTTTTTTATTTTTATGCTCAATTTTCATTTTTAGTTGTCATTTTAATTCAATTTCTATAAAAATGGTACCTTGACTCGTTTTTGGAGTGTGCATGGCTTTAAAGTCGATACCACTAAGTTTTGTAGTAGGTGGAACCGAAATGAGGTGTTTTGTCCGCAACAATAGCATAAACTTGGTACCACTGACTCCAACGGTCGGTACCAATGAGTCTCTAAAGATCTTTCGAGGGTTCACTGATAAGGACTTGGTACCATCGACTATTTTAGTCGGTGCTACCGACTTTTGGGCATGCCCAGATTCAATATACTGAGTCTACAAATTTGAAAGAACTGACAAATTCAAACACCTAGTACTACCGACTCATAAAGTTAGTACTACCGACTCGACACATCAGCAATCTCGGTGGTTGAGGTCCAACAACCATGACGCACTTCATCGAGCGGTCGATGGCACTGATCCGTGACACAAGTCAGAACTGATGACACACCGACCCAGGACGATCCATGCCATCTATGTCAACCAATCGTAATCCGTCGATGCAATCGACCACTGATTGTGCTAGCCAACTTGGTACCACTGACTCAAAAAGTCAGTGGTACCGACTCTATCATGTTCAACTATAAAAGGAGGGGTGGTGGAGCCATTTTCTTCACACCCTCAACATCCACTCCTCCTACATTCCAGAGCAAGGCTACACCAGGTGCTCATGGTCCTCCCCGAGCTTCCATTCTCTTAACCTCCTTCTTGTATCAACAACATGGATCCTAGGAGAGGAGCTGTTCCCCCACAGGGTGAGTTGGTCCCTCAATCAACCCAAATTCAACACCCATCCTTGGAGATAAGGAAGCTCTATGAGGAGTTGCAGACAAGGCAGGTCATCTCGACGAGATATGGCAATCACACATTGATCAAGATGGTGGGCTTTACTGACAACATGCACTGGGTATGTTAGAAGGAAGCAATGGAGGGAGACAATCCTTTCTTCAACAACTAGAAAACCTACCTGGATCATGTCTTGGAGTTCTTGGCATCACTTGATGTTCTTGTCACCCCGAGTAGAAGATAGGAGGCAAATGGCGGGAAGGCAAGGTCAACTTCTGCCACTTCAACAACAACTACTCTGTCATGCTGAGGGCCTTCAATCATATCTTCAACTGGGCTCATGTCCCAGAACGCTCAGCTCCATCGGACTTCGACTATGACTTGGCCTAGGAGAAGTTGATTGAGGTGGCGGTGGGATTCCGTATAAATTGGCACATCAGTTTTGTGACTGATATTGAGCATCCTTTTTCTCGTATGCTTCACTGTCTCTGCGTCAACACTATCTTCGCCTAATCCGGTCTGGCTCAATGGAAGGTCTAGAAGTCGGACCTCTATTTTCTCTACCGACTACTAGAGGGGGAGACTGTCAATTTTGGAGCCTTTCTACTGCTCCATACGATATCTGTGAGGTGTAATGTGATAAGGAAGGAACCGATCCTATTTAGGGGTCTCATCACCCCTATTGCTCTCCACCTACACCTTGATTTATCCACCATCGAGCCATTGGAGGATACAACAAAGCTGGACCTCCTTCACTTCTATAAGGTTCATCTTCTCCAACACCATCACAATGTGCTCTATGTGCATTGCACCCGCCGAGGCATATTTCGGGATAGGAGCCTTCCCGACCCTATCTTCAACCTATGCCTAGTGGAGCATCTCAGTGGCCACTGAACGAGGGGGAAGCTGAAGATCCGCCTAGGGCAGCAGCTTAGGGCGATGACGAGGAGCACGACGGTGACAGTGACGATGAAGTAGAGGAGGTAGAGCCCACCATCCCCATGACCAGGAGAGTGGTACCACATAAACGGGGCTGCACATACGCTGCCTCGACTTCCTCAGCCCCACTTCCTTCCTAGGAGAAGCAGGACCCGTACAACATGGCAGGTATGTATACCATGCTGCAGGAGATCTAGATAAGACAGTAGCAACATCAGGCGACGCTGGTCAGCATGAAGGATATTTAAGGAAGGTTGTATCAGAACCAGTAGGAGATCTACAAGAATGAATGCCTTCTCTTTGCCAACCAAGAGAATGTTCACATGCGCCTACAACAGATGGAGTAGTACTAGAAACCTTTATTCGACAACTACTGGAACCGTGGATACTTTGGGGAGTACCCACAACCACCATCTATGCCACCTACAAACCTCTCATTCCAGGGGATGTTCCCTCCACACGACCCCAACATGCCACCTCTACCATTTTGAGACCTAGTACTACTGTTCCACCTCTTGGGTGAGAGTATTGACTATGTGAACATAGTCATATTCAAGCTTGTGGGGTGTTGGAACAACATTCTATATTTGTTTTTATTAATTTTATCTTTAGTTGTTTGTTTTATTTTTAGTTGTGCAAGTGTAGAATCCACATCTATCTAGTATAATTGTGGAGTAGTAAATGCATGGTTCTATTTTTGAATAGATTGTACTCTTTGTGTTGTTCCATGAAAATGATCATATCCTTAAAAGCTTAAATTGCAAAATCTTTCTGTAACACCACTTGAGGAAGTATTTGGACTAGTCAGCATTGGACTTATGACATACATGAAAGTCTGAATCAACTCGAAAATGTGAATGATGCAGATGTTGAGCCTAAACTGACCAAACCATAACAAGATGTTAAATGAAAATATAAGAAATAAACCTTTAAATCACCATGAACACAGGTCAATTAAGAGGGATACATCACAATAGAATGAAAGGCATTGTCTCTTAGTTGTATGATTCTATTTCTGTTCCATTCATTTTTGACTCACCACCTCAAAAAAAATCATGAGTACTCCAAGATATTTTCCTTGATTGCATTGCATGGCACGATAGGAACATATTAGTTAGTTTTCTTGCATTTGGAAAAGGAAGAAAAAATAACATTGCATTTGTATGCATCAACTCTAGTGCATACCATCTTAGCTTGCATAAAACAGTTCATGTAGTTGCACACATTTCAACACTGCATGCATATTTTCCTGAACATGTGGATTTTAATTTTGAGTTATAAAGCTAAAAGTGCAGGGACACACCTCCAAGAAAATAAAAAAAAGAAGAAAGGAGAAGAATTTTAAGGCAAGAAGCATGAAACTCAGCCTTTTGAAAAATAAGAAAAGAAATATATATATATATATTTTAAAAGAGACAATGGGAAAGTGTATCATGCAAGTTTGTTTTAGTGATAATTTAATCCACATGTACATTCTTTTTAGTTGTCAAACAATATCAACTCATTCATACATGAATCATCTCATAAAAAAAGTTTTTTTTAGGCATTAGGATTCATTCATGGTATACTTTTCATCATTCTAGGTTTATTTTTCTTTATGCATAAATAGGTTGGATGTACTTATGAGTTTTCATTTTCCACCCATCTTGAACTATTAATTACTCTTATTGGTAGGACACTCTAATGATTTTATCTCCTCATTCATGCTTATACAGAGATCTACTTCCAATTAGTTGGTAGTTAGGAAAGAGTAATTTAGTGTAGGGAATCACACAATGCACCAAGCGAATGTCTGAGTAATTATGATGTTAACTGCTTTCGTGATAGTGTCATTGACTGAAGGTTGACATCTTTTATGGAATTTTTTGGTCACTTTAGAGCAGTTATCGCTCAATGGTCAGTGAAGGCCAGTTTAGGGCTGGATAGGTGGATTTGAGTAAGAAAGGAATGCATGTGTTATGTCCTTCTGCTGACTCTTGTTAAACAGATCTGAGAGAGTGTTGCTCGAGGACGAGCAACATTTAAGCTTAGGGGAGTTGCCATTCCAAGCCACAATTGATATGATACTAGAGATGGACAGAGGAAGACTAACATTGGGAAACAAAGATGAGCGTTTCGAAATCTTGATGTATGAGTGTACACAGACTACTGAGGGGAAGGCACAGTGTCACATGTTGCAACAGGTGTAAGAAAAAGTGTCATTATTTTTGGGGAAGCCATTTTTGATATGTCTCATGTGATGACATATGTCCACAAAGGCACACTGGCGATGGACATCTTGGAAAAGACAAAGGGAATTTCTTTGACAAAGGCGGTTTAGTATCCTAATGATGAAGAGGAGGAATATTTCCCAACAACAATTGAGGAGGCAGCCTCTATCACTCTTGTTCAAGCATATCCGCAGTTGCCTTTAGAGGCATTTCTCATGAATCTGGTAGATGACTATATTTCCCTTAAAGGTACTAACACGGTGGAATGTTGGATGTCTAAAGGCGTTGAGGACATCCCCTGTCCTAACACTAGGGAATGATTGCTACCGCTAGAGCCATGTGGGTGTATTGGGTTAGTACCCAACTTTGAAGAAATTGGGTTACCCACAATGAGTTCCATCATGCAATACAGAACTTAAGGACCAACTCCTCCCACACATGTCATGCTTGAGTGAGATCGTAACTAATATCTCAACCTCCCGGGCTAACAACATGGGAGTTGTATCTTCTAAACATGCATATTAAAATTGTTGTTTGCTTTCTAAAATCTAAGATTGTTGTTTGCTTCATGCTTTAAGATTATAATCTTTCTTGATTGGATTCTTCATGCTTTAATAAATCTCCATTTATAAAACAACAATCTCAAACAATGTCAAACCAACAATCTCATTAATAATATTCTTAAACAATTTCGTAAACAATCTTCTCATACAATCTCAAATAATCTTAAACCAACAATCTTCTTGAAGAATCTCACCAACAATCTCAAAAAATGCATTGAAATTGTCTTTTCAAAGTAAGGTTCTCCTGAATAAATCCCTTTCAAAGCAATGTTCTCATCAACCAAGCGTGCTCAGAAGTGCTCAAAACGTTTACCTTGCACCGATAGGCCGTCCAAATTCTATTAAACCAGCTTACCACACTTTCACAGCCAACACCGCGTCGTTAGACTTTTGAAACTTTTCCACATACCAAAAATTCACCTCAAGTAGCTGACCCACATCGGTTTAGTGCTCGACTTTGCACCGGAAAGCTGCTGAAGCCATACGACCCTATATCGTCCCTACAACAACTCGATTGCCACCCCAAGAAAGATGGGCCAGTGACGCTCAAAGTGAAGAGACTTTGTTTGTCTCGTCATTTGAGTGGATTGATTTTCTCACGCTCGTGGCATGTACATCAATTAAAAAAAAAGGCAGCCAAGCGGTTCTATCCAATTCACCTTCCAATTAATACTTGTATATTGCATGTCGATCAGACTATTGGAGCTGTGAGAGGCCACTAAAGGATATCTTGTAATGGGTAGGGTTTTGTTGGACCCGACTCAAACAAATTGGAACCAAATTGGATCTGAATATAGACAGACCTGACCCGAGATGGGCCTGGATCCGAACATACCCGAGTAAACACGGACCTGTCATATTTGACCAGAAACTAGCCGGTCCCAAAAATCATAAAAACATTCTACTACAAATATTAGTAAAAAATATTAAAGACTCAAAATCCTACTCGATTCAATCCAGCATAAACTAAATAAGACCCAAACAACTAAGAATAAAATGGACCCGACCCAGCCTGGGCCGACCAGAAAAACTGACAGATAAAAAAAAAAAATCCAATTTTTCTGGATAAAGTAGGACCGGGTCAGGTGTGGTCGGTATATTTGCCACCCCTTTATAAGAGGAGGTAGTAGCTTGAATCTGTGTTGATGAATTCCGTCCCAGATCATCTTACTACTAATTTATACATACAACGTTTGCATATGTTTAGTCGACCCTCGGTCATCTCCTTAGACGTAAGGCGTCCACACGTGTCGTTGCTTTTTCGCTGGATCTTGGTCGTGCTAATTTTCAGATTCTTTGATCCAGTATGTTGACGCGCGAAGAAAGGGAAAATGAAAGGACAAATATCCGTGGGTTCGTGGTGCTAGCTGCCCATACCACTGCCATTACAAGTTGCAACCAACATCGTTTATCACCGATGATGACGATGATCATCTAAGTGAGGTTAGTTAATCAATCATTTAATTAAGTATGTTGACGCGCGAAGAAAGGGAAAATGAAAGGACAAATATCCGTAGGTTCGTGGTGCTAGCTGCCCATACCACTGCCATTACAAGTTGCAACCAACATCGTTTATCACCGATGATGACGATGATCATCTAAGTGAGGTTAGTTAATCAATCATTTAATTAAGTAAACCGACATCGTTGACCTTTGATGATGTTATAAAGGTGAGGTTGATTTATTAATTACGCAACTGATGAACAAATAATAATTATTGATGGTATCACCAGTGATTGTTACGTTACGTGTGTGCGCAGGTTACGTGGGTTAATGGGGTTGGGTCAAACCCAAACTTTGGATGCCTTATTGAAATTTCTTTTATCATCAATCCCTCTATGGTCAGCAATCAAGTCGCCATCGACTAGGATCCGTACTGGTTTTCATTCTCGTCTTTGCTGTATTCTATTATGCGGTCTTCTCTACCAGCAGCTGTGGTATATGCAACATGCTCGCACGTAGTGTTCCTTTCGCCGCAGCCGGGGACAATGAGAAACACAGGCGCGCGGCAGCCTCTTACGAGAATCAGCTGCCGCCCAACTAGACAAAGGAAAAGGAATCGATTGTTAAGCCCACCCACCGCGAGTCATATCCTTTCAATGGCGGTCCCATCCCGTGGACATATCAACAGTGTTGATAATGCTGTTCATAGTGCAAAACGGTCTGTCCACATTCACAGAGGCGCAATCGACTGAGAATGATACACATTATCTCATGTGCACGTCAGTTCTAAGAGTGAATATTGTTAAATATATGGTTATAGCAGCCATGTATTTAGTCTGGGCTAAGCTTAATGTGGTGCAGTAAATGGAGGAAATGTAGTTTTGTGTCTAGTGATTGATGAAGAATTTTTATCCGACATCGCTCATTCCTAGAATTTTGTGGTCCGTATATGTAGGATAACATGTGACACTAGTGTCCCAAAGGTTCTAGGGGAGAGAATACTCACCTCTTGGGTGGGTATGGTGACCATAACATACACGTACGCATGCGCGCCACGTCACATCTCGTCAGGTCGGGGCTGCTCGGGGTTGTGGCTTGTGGGTTGTGAGAATATCTTCCGTCTTCTTTTTACACTAGGATACACCTACATAATTAATTATCTCTTTAATTATTTGTTTCTTTTTGAATCCGATTTATTAATCACGATTGGAAAGTTTTGCCTCGCAGACTTTTGAACAACGTGTACAAGAGTGGTCGAGTGATCACGTCTTAACGGGAACAAAATTAGGGAGTATGTTAGGCTATAAATACTCCTGCTCATTAGGGTACAAAACTCTCAGCACACGAATGTACAACCGTCAACAGTTCGTGACTGCATTTGGCAAACCCTAGTGAGACGTTCCTTAGCCGCCGTCACTCCCTACCACTTTTGGAGAAACATCTCCTGCGAGGAGTGTCATCTTCCTCCTTGTCCTTCCTGACATGGTTTGTATGGGTGGTGGTACATGCGTCTGCTGAGCTGCACTGGTGGTGCACTATGATCATCGTTGAGCGCAACGGAAATTGTAACATCCCTGGCCTGGGTCTAGGGCTAACCCTATTTGTTTAGCCTAAATAAGTTGTTTAGAACTTTAATATAATCCTCTAAAGTATTTTGTTATCAGGTGACAAACTTATGTTTTGAGTTTGGTCCTGTTTGAATAATGTTTGAGCAATGTTCTCTTGTTTTGGACCAAAATGCAATTTATCTAAAATAAGGGGTTATATTGTAATATGTCATATGTTGAACATACCTCATGTGTTTTAGAATCATAAGAGAGAGAATGATGCAAGGTGGTGTCTTGTAGAAAGCCTAAATTCCAAATTTGAACTTGTTTCAATAATGCTAGTACCTTGTGTATCAATTTTGGTACAAATTGTAATTTACCCAAAATGAAGGGTTTATTACCACCTCTATAATGTCCCTACTCCCTCCTAGTATATTTTAGAGGAGAGAGAAAGAAGGAGACACCATGTTTGAATCATGTATAAGTGATAGTATTCTTGGTGATAGAAAGACCAAGAAATGGTTGAATTTGAAACCCTAATTTGAGCTTGTATCGGGTTGTAGAGTTCATATGAGAGTGCCTATCAACCACGGAGCCATACAGGGAGTCTCATATCGGTTTTGTGAACTCTTTTCTTTTTCCATGATGAGCTAAGAACCTCAAGGAGGTGAAGTGTATCAGTTTTCAACTTCCTTGGAAAAGTTGTATCGGGTTGTGAATAAAGTGGTGATCGAGTTGAGATATCTTATCCAACAAGATAAGTGATGGCTGAAATATCATCTCTGTATTATCCTCAAGTGTTTTGCATGTCAAGATAAATAGGAGTGCATGCAAGGAAAAGTGTCAACCATGCATGGAAACGTGGCACCTAGTAGCTTAAAATGATGACACCTCATATACACACTTTTTCATGAACCTCATATATATACCCTTCCTTTCACCTATAAGTACAATTTTTCAAGTCTTACCACCCCCTTGCTCTTAGATATCATGCATAGAGTCTTGGTATCATGCATAGGTGAAGGAGTATCGTGCATAGGGCCCTGGTATCGGCCATAGAAAAGAGATATCACCCATAGCAAAGTGATATCGGCCAAGTGAAGGATGTCATCCATAAGAGAGGGATATCATCCACAAGTGGTGAGGTATCATGCATAGTGCCGAGGAGCTCAAGTCTTGGACCTTTTATAAGATCATCTTCAACCTTGGTAACATGAATCTATAGAGCTTGTAGCTTTGAAGTTTCTCTTGAGGCAGGTTATATAACTTGAACTCAACTATGTTATTATTTACCATCAATCTTGCCTTAGTTAAATGATTTACCTTCAATCTGATTTTTCTTTCATAATTAATGAATCCATGAGATCTATTAGTGACCTAGGATTGTTTTCCATGAACTATAACAGTAAGAACAAGAGTCTAGAGGTTGATGATGATGACAACAACATGGCTCAACCTTATATTGGGTTGAAGCACCTCTTAACCCAATATGGTGTGAAGCACACACACCTCTTAAACTGATATGGTGTGAAGCATACACACACCTCTTAACCCGATATAGTATGAAGCATACACACACCTCTTTTCCCAATATGGTGTGAAGCATACACACACCTCTTTGCTTGATATGGTGTGAAACATACACTCACCTCTTTTCCCAATATGGTGTGAAGCATACACACACCTCTTTTCCCGATATGGTGTGAAGAACACACACACACCTCTTTGACCGATATGGTGTGGAGCACACACACCTCTTTACCCGATATGGAAGCAAGCACACACCTCTTTGTCCGATAGGGTGGAAGGACCTCAATTCAATATACTTGATTGAGTGACACATGTAATGTGTTATGTCAAATGATACATTAAGACATAAAGAGTTTAATGCACTTTGATAAGTGTAGGCTAACATACCTTTGAGAAAGGGTTAAGCCAAGTTAATAAAGTATGATGTAATCAATATCTTAGTGAGGATGAGAGAGAAACTCATACTTTGTATTGATAATCATTTAATGATAAATGATGAGAATAAATAAGTATGATTGAATACTTATGATATCAATGTATGCACCTAGATGTGTGGAGCAACGAATTAGGGTTTGGATTGATAATATGAACTTGAAACCCTATTCGACTATAAAGGAAAATCCTAACCCTAGTAATGGGAAGGTTGTATTTCTCTTATTGCATAAGCCTTGTGAGATATGTGAAATACTTGTACAACAAGTATAATGTTTATATAGGTCTTATGACCTAGAGATGGTTGTTTCCTAGTGAAAGGTGACAAGATGTTTAATGGCCTTGTGAGCCATGTGAATAGTTGTTTCCTAGTGAGAGGTGACAAGATGTTTAATGGGCCTTGTGAGCCATGTGAATAGTTGTTGCCTAGTGAGAGGAGACAAGATGTTTAATGGCCTTGTGAGCCATGTGAATAGTTGTTGCCTAGTGAGAGGTGACAAGATGTTTAATGGCCTTATGAGCCATGTGAATAGTTGTTGCCTAGTGAGAGGTGACAAGATGTTTAATGGGTCTGGTGAGCCATGTGAATAGTTGTTGTCTAGTGAGAGGTGATAAGATGTTTAATGGGTCTTGTGAGCCATGTGAATAGTTGTTGTGGCATCCAAATCTAAAAAACATGATCTACTTAAGCAGAAGCGTTTGTTAGCAACATATTTACTAAAAATCACTAAAAATTAAAACCATTTACAAAGAGATCCATACATTGGAAAACTTTTTCAAAATGAACCAAAGTAATTCAATTACATTCTGGTTCACAAGTACATATCTTGTACTATTCCTTCTCGAGGATTACAAGTATCAGCTGCCCTGTTTAAAACTATACACAGGTAGTATAGAAACATTGAGGCATCAAGCCAAAATCTTAGATCGATTCATTAAACTAACTACTAGCTTTGAGGACCTGAGAGTACAGAGACGAAACATATGACTCTATATACAAGACATGACAGTTAGTGTCTCCTCCTGAGAATTCACTACTGTCCCTACTGCTCTTCCCCTGCTGTAGGGTTTCTGCCTCTTCCTCCACGTCTACCTAAAAAGTTAGATCCCACGGGGGTGTGCTAATTGAAATTGCCCCAGCGAGAGATATAACTCTCCGCCAAAACATTATTATTGTAGTTTGTTAGAATAAAACTGAGTAGAGGAATCATATATATTCAACAGTAGTTAAATCAATATCTAAACAGGTTAGAACAATATTCTTATTCAAAACATTTTAGCTATAACTTGACAAAGCAGCATGTCACTTATCCAATAAGGAATATGAAGAACATGTATAACATTTATCCATCTAGGATATGCTAAGCAAGATAACATCAACCAATGATTCTCGTATTTCAACCTTAAGCAAATACGCTACACGGATGATTACATTTTTCAATCATACTTTAATGCCCTGAAGAGATGAAGTATACCGTTTATACTCCAACCGACCATAATTACGTAAAGCATCGATACCACACAAGGTCAATGGAAGAACTGGACACCATGACCTCAACCTTCTCAGTAAGTATGAGATTATATGGTAGAGACATCACATGTCAAACTGCAATTAGCTTGCCAGGGTATAGTGGCATCTTTGCTATAGAGTTATAGCCCAATACATATACTCTCTTCAGGGTTATGGCCCATAGCCAATTCTTGGTATCATATCATTGAGTCATGGCCGATAGCCATGCTCATACTGGGGTATGGTCCGTAACCAATCATGTACATAGGATATAGCCCACAGCCATTCCTATGGGGAATGAGGATATAATTTCCCAATTACCCCTACATATTCAACAATATGCGCTCCACATTTAACTCATTTTACCATTCAACAAATTCTGACACTGATGGATCTGTGGTCAAGGCAACTACATTATATGATATCACTTGATTAATTAAGTGTATTACCATATATTTTTAGCATCAAACAAGTTTCCATGGATCAATTATTTTAATAATTGCTACAAAGAATGTGTAAAACTTTCATCAAGTACTATTCAAATCTTTAAGATAGCATTGGGATATCAATCCCTCATCTCATCAGGGGTATTCTCATCCTTTCACAAACTCATCATCATGATTATAGAAAATGGGTATTCTAACCCTCAGTTCATCAAGGAACACTTGTTACCACTTATCATGTAACTAATACGTTCAGGTCATCTAACCAAGGTAAACATGATACTTGCTACACAAGCATCTCATATGGCTCACAAAGCCCATTTCATCTCTTGTTACCTCTCACTAGGCAACAAAGCATGTTATGGTTCACAAGGCCCATTTAACAATAATAAATGAAACATCATAGCTCATGCCTGACTATGCTCATCATCTCATGATACCTGCTTGGTTAGTAATCATGACAACAACTATATCAATTACTTATCTGCACTATGCAATACAATGATAACACCACTATTCACTTATTAGGGTTAGGGTTTCCCAATTCATATCAATCAGGGTTACTCATCACTCTACACAGTTTAGGGCTAGGTTTTCAAGTTAGGGTTTCATAATACATAGCATCACCCTGGATTAGGGTTTCATATCACATTACCCTGTATCAGGGTTTCACATTACATCCTTACCTTGAATTAAGGTTTCTTATAACATTTTCCTTAAAATTAGGGTTTCATGTAGCTTTTCCCAAGATTAGGGTTTTCATGAAGAATTCCCTTAAATTAGGGTTTTTCATCAAAATACCTTGAATTAGGGTTTCTCATCTCATTACCCTAAATTAGGGTTACACCATCACCCTAGATTAGCGTTGCACCTAACTTTTCCTTAAATTAGGGTTAGAGCTCATCAACCTTCTCAATTAGGGTTTCATGATCTCATCATCATGGATCACACCCTAATTACATATTTTATTCATGTAGAAAGTGTTGAGGATTAATCACTCATGTATAAGTTTCTCTCTCTCATCCTCTCTAGGAGGTTAATTACATCAGACTTGATTAGATTAGGTTAACCCTTTGTTCAAGTACATACATTTAGGGTTAGCATAGTGTATTGAAGCATTGCTTCCATGAGCATCAAAGGTTAACCACTCAAAAGGTACCAATCACTTAAGTACCTTGAAGGTACAACCATTGTAATTACCTTTGATAACCACCATCAACAATCATAGGGTTAATTGTACTTACATGGTTTGAGTCAATTTGGACCTTCAAATGGTCTTAAGGTATTAGTCCTTCAAACGGTCTGATCAAACTTTATAACGGTCTTGACCAATTGTAATTCGGATCAACTCATTCGGTCTTGAAACCGAATCATCTCATTCAGTCTTGAAACCAAATCAACCCATTCGGTCTTGAAACCGAATCAACCCATTCAGTCTTGAAACCGAATTAAACCATTCGGTCTTGAAACTGAATCAAACCATTCGATCTTGAAACCAAATACATTCATTTGATCTTGAAACCAATTCCTCCATTCGGTTTTGAAACTGAATCATCCATTCGGTCTTGAAACCAAATCCATCATCCTTTGCATTGAAACCGAATGGACATCTCAACATTGAAACCGATTGAGTGTTGAAACTGATTGGACAATTCAAAAGGTTTGAGACCGTTTGATCTCAAACGGTATTGACACCATTTCATTCCAAACGGTTTCAAGACCATTTGGACTCAAACGGTCTTGAGAGCGTTTGGTCCAAACCACCTCAAAACCGATTGGACCAATTAGGGTTTCCAACATCAAATCAATTTAGGATTTGTACTCATTGAACCATCAATCTATTGAACTATTGAAGGTACATTAGATCATGGCCCTTAGATCTTCAACCATCACCATAATCAACCATTGACCTCCAAACGGTCTTGAGACCGTTTGGTCTCAAATAGTCTTGAGACCGTTTGACCTCCAAACGGTCTTGAGACCGTTTGGGTTAATCAACCTTAAAATCGATTCCCTCAACTAGGGTTCCAATCAATTCAACCGATTAGGGTTTGAAATTAGTGGATCACTCATACATGGAACCTTTAAAATCAAATCAATTGGTATCATTCAATCATCATCCATCCACATCAGAATTGATCCTCCAAATGGTTTGAGACCGTTTGATCTCAAATGGTCTTGAGACCGTTTACTCCCAAACGGTCTTGAGACCATTTGGTTTCAGCCGATCTTGAAACCGATTGGTTCCAATGTTGAAACTGTTTGCCCAAGATATTCATTGAGGTGTGTGCTAATGATGATGTCATCATCATCAAGCTTTGATCCTTCAAAATCTACTGCCATTCTTATGTAAATTTCATCAATTATTCAAAGGAATTTCAAGAAGAACAAAATGATCAACAAGTGATGAAGAATTGAATGTAATAATAACATTTAAGGGTTTAAGTTATATAACCCACCTTCAAAGTTGAAACCAAACTTCAAGCTTCATGCCTTCAATGGTGAATGAAGCTTTCTCAACTATCCAAGGTCCGTCCTCAAGTCTTTG
The DNA here is from genome assembly GCA_963693085.1 of Alisma plantago-aquatica. NCBI lineage: Eukaryota > Viridiplantae > Streptophyta > Magnoliopsida > Alismatales > Alismataceae > Alisma > Alisma plantago-aquatica. The sequence goes on along the minus strand of OY856411.1, from coordinate 717,600,721 downwards.
AGTGAAAAGAAATGGCTAGGATTGAAGATTGAATGGAGAAAAGAAGAAATCAAGCATTGATTTTTGATTTCCACCATGAAATCAAGGTTGAAGATGATTAAGGAGCTTACCTATAGGTTGGAGTTCGTCCTACTATTTCTCCTAAGCTCCCTTGTGCTTGGCCAAAGCAAGGAGAGAAAGAAAATCCAAAAAAGAGTCCTTATGTGGGTGGAAAATGAGGTATATATAAGGGAATTTTCAAGAGAGAGAAAATCTTATAATAATCCTTTAACTCCCCAAATTGGTGCTACTTAACCCCCTCACTTCCTTGCATACGAAGATATCAACTCCTCCTTCGAATTCCTCTTCATTATCCATGAATTAAAGGAAAAGCAATTAAGCACCTTAATTCATATAATACTAATATCCAAAATTGAGTGGATATTACTTTTCCTTTAACTAATGTGAGTGGGCTCTCCACTCACTTTAGCTATTTCGTGGCTTTTGCAAGGCACAAGGTCTTCCATTCTTATAAAAATTCAACCATTCCATTTTTGGTTGAAGGGCACTTCAATTAATATATTTATTTTTGCATTAAATTGAATTAGGGTTTCAATTATGCTTAAATCTTGATTATTTAAATATCAAGATTCTCTCTCCTCCAAAGTGATTTAAATGAGACACCCCTCTCATTTTTTTTCCTCTACATGATTCCAAGAAACATTAGGGACTCTCTAGAAGTGGTATTTTGCATATTGAACCCTAGGTTTTGGGTAAATTGCACATTATACCAAAACTAGGTTTTAATGCACAAGCATTGCTCAACAAGCTCTTTCTTGGTGCTCAGGCTACCACAAGCCATACCTCTGCATCATTCTCATTCTTATGATGCTTCAACATTTGAGGAACATTTTATCATGTAATATTTTCAAGTTAACCCCTTAACTTAGGTAATTTGCACTTTAGTCCAAAACATGCAAAACATTGTTTCAACATTATTCAAAAAGGACTAAAATTGAAACATAAGTTCCTATTAAACCTTACTTACTTTTCAATAGATAAGAACAAGCATATAATTAACTTTATTAAGCAAAACATCTAGGGTTAAAGCATAACCCAGGTCAGGGATGTTACAAATTATCCACCCCTAACAGGGATTTCGTCCTCAAAATCATCAAGAGAAAAGAGAAGGGTACTTCCTCCTCATCTCTTCCTATAGCTCCCATGTAGATTCTTTAATGCCATGGTGATGCCAGAGAACTTTCACAAGACATATGCCTAAATTTTTCAGCTTTTTAATTCTTTTATCGAGGATCATCACAGGTCCTTCAACATATGATATATCATCAATTAATTCTACCTCCATAGGTTGCAAAACTAATTCTATGTCAGGGTGACACTTTCTCAGCATAGAGATATGGAACACTGGATGCAACTTATGCAGCTCAGGTGGCAACTCTAGCTTATAGGCTACCTTTCCAATCCGCTCAATGATTGGATAAGGCCCTATAAATCTAGGAGCTAACTTCCCCTTCTTTCCAAATCTAAGGACACCTTTCCAAAGTGATACCTTGAGATATACTCTGTCTCCAACTTGGAATTCTAAAGGTCTTCGCCGTTTTTTGGCGTACAACTTCTGTCTATCCTGTGAAGCCTTTAACCGTTGTTGTATTAATTTAATATTCTCAGTTGTCTGCTGCACTAGCTCAGGACCTAAAAGTTGATATTCTCCAGTTTCATACCAACATAAAGGAGATCTACAACATCTACCATATAATGCTTCATATGGTGCCATATCAATACTGTGCTGATAGCTATTATTGTAAGCAAATTCTATCAAGCTCAGGTGTAGATCCCAACTTCCTACAAACTGAAGGACACATGCCCTAATCAAATACTCCAAAGTTTGTACGGTCCTATCAGATTGTCCATCTATATGTGGGTGAAAGGCAATACTAAACCTTAACTGCGTACCCAAATCTTTATGTAGTCGTTCCCAAAAATGACTCGTGAATTGGGGACCTCTGTCAGAAACAATAGTAGCTGGAACCTCGTGCAATCGTACTATCTCATCTACATAGATCTGTGCCATCTTCTCAGCAGTGTAGGTTGTTTTGACAGGAAGGAAATGTGTTGTCTTAGTCAACCTATCAACAATCACCCATATGGAATCATGACCTTTGGTTGTTCTAGGCAAACCGACCACAAATTCCATGGTCACATGATCCCATTTCCACTGCGGTATAGGCAAAGGTTGCATTGTTCCTGTGGGCTTCTGATGTCCAACTTGCCTCAAGGAGATAAGCATATCTCTCTTAAATCACACTAAGGAGTTCAACTGTGCTTTATATAGGGCTGGTGACGATGATTTCCTACTTAGTGCATCAGCTACTACATTAGCCTTCCCTAGATGATAATCAATTGTACAATCATAATCCTTGATTAATTCCATCCAGTGATGTTGTCTCATGTTTAACTCATGTTGTGAGAAGATATATTTTAGATTCTTATGGTCTTTGAAAATCTAAAACGTTTCTCCATAAAGATAATGTCTCCAGATTTTCAAGGCATGGACCACAACAGCTAGTTCTAGATCATGTGTCAGATAATTCTCCTTGTGTTTATTAAGTTGTCGAGAGGCAAAAGAAATCACTTGATTATCCTACATCAACAAACATCCTAGACCATTCTTAGATGCATCACATAAAACTATGTACCCCTTCCCTTGCTAGGTAACACCAACACAGGTGCACTTGTTAACCTTTCTTTCAACAGTTGGAAAGAATGTTGACACTTGTCATTCCAGACAAAAGGAATCTCCATCCTGGTCAACTTGGTTAGGGGTAAAGCTATAGAACTGAAGTTCTTAATGAATCTTCTATAATATCCTGCCAGTCCTAAGAAACTACGTATTTTCGTTGGTGTCTTTGGCTGTTCCCATTGTAGGACAGATTCTACCTTTTTAGGGTCAACACGGATGCCTGAGGCAGATATTACGTGTCCTAGAAAAGATACTTATGGTAACCAAAACTCGCATTTGCTAAACTTAGCATACAACTTATGCTCTCTTAGCAAAGTTAAAGCTTGATGGAGGTATTTCTCATGCAGTTGAGCATCTCTACTGTATATCAAGATGTCATCTATGAAGACTACTATGAACTGATCAAGAAAAGGTCGGAAAATTCTATTCATCAGTTCCATAAATGTAGCTGGGGCATTAGTTAGTCCAAACGACATAACTATGAACTCGTAGTGACCATACCTTGTCCTAAAGGTAGACTTAAGTATGTCACTCTCCTTGATACACAACTGATGATATCCTGACCCCAGATCTATCTTAGAGAAGATAGTTGCACCACACAACTGATCAAACAAGTCATCGATCCTTGGCAGAGGATACTTGTTCTTTATGGTTACTTTATTCAATTGTATGTAATCAATACATAACCGCATCGATCCATCCTTCTTCTTAACAAAGAGAACCGGAGCACCCCATGGTGAAGTACTCGGTCGGATAAAACCCTTCTCAAGCAACTCCTACAGTTGTTTCTTGAGCTCTTCCATCTTAGCAGGTGCCATTCTATATGGTATTTGTGCTATTGGTTGCGTGCCCGAGATTATATTAATCTCAAAATCAATTTCTCAGAGCGGAGGTACACCTGGAAGTTCCTCAGGAAACACATCTCCAAACTCCCTAACTATCGGAACTTCAGAAGGATTAGGACTCTCCATTGTGGTATCTACCACATGTGCCAAGAATGCAAAGCATCCTTGTCTCATCAGCTTCTCAGCTACCATAGCCAACACAAGACAGGTTGGAAGAATCTTTCTATCTCCCTGAAAGATCCATGTGTCACCGTCATTTGTGAACATAGCCTGCTTGGAATCACAATCCAAGACAACCTTATACTTTTCTAGGGTGTCCATTCCAAGAATTATATCGAACCTGTGCATTTCAAGTGGTATAAGATCCACCTGAATGCGATGTTCAGAAAAGGAAAGAGTGCAGGGAGAACACACCTCCCACAGCACTACAGATCCCAACAAAGGAGTATCTAACAACAGACTATCTTCTCTATGACTAACAATCATGTTGCAATCAAGAATCACTCTTCGAGTGATAAAGGAATGTGTATTACCCGAATCAATTAAAATAGATACGAAGCAATATGAAGACATATCAGAATAAAACAGTTCCATCTGACCTGTCACAACCCATGGGTTGACTACTACTTCAGGTTGATTCATCGCATAGAATCTAGCCATTGCTTGCTGTTGACCTGGTGCTCAGTTGTTGGGTGCCGACAAACCAGCTTGGGACGTTTACCCACGTCCTCGAGTGGCACTAGAAATCTGTCTCCTCTGAGATCCTTGTTGATTCTGCCTCTAGGGTTGAGTGATCATTATGTTCCCGACTGGACAATCCCTTGCCAGATGTCCCACTTGTCTGCACTGATGACAAATCCTGGTCTCAAGATAGGGTCTATGGGGTCCAGTCATCGATGTTGATGCTGTTCTAGGGGCTCTATTTGGAACAAAACTACAGCCCCTACCCTTACTCGACGTCCATTGCATCTAGGTATTGAATCGTGATGGTGTTTCCAGTGCAGAAAACTTTGGCTTCTTAAAGCCCTCTGACCTTTGTCCTTGAAACTGAGTGTACACATTCTTACCACTGGTCTGTCGCTTCTCGATCACTGACCTTTCTATCTATCTCATGGACTCCACAAATGTGGCAAACCTCTCCCTGTTCTCCAAAGTAGACACATGAGTGGTTAATTCAGCGTTCAACCCCTTCTCAAAATGCCAAATTCTTTCCTCATCAGTAGCTGCCATATGCGGACAGAACCGCAAAAGCTCCATGAACTTAGCCTCATACTCGCTAATGTTCATCGGTCCTTGTCTTATCTTCTCAAACTGAGATATCTTCTCATATAGGTAAGTCTTAGGGAAGTATCTAATGACAAATTCTCATCAGAATTCTTCCCATCTGACTTTGACGCCTGGCCTTTTGCCTTCTTCAATAGTCCACCAGTGACCAGCACTCCCTTTCAGCAAGTACACTGCATGCCTCACCTTTTCGGCTTCAGGAATATTGAGAATTCTGAAAGCCTTCTCCAGTTCAGTCAACCATAAGTCTGCATCTGCTGGGTCAGCTGTACCGGCATACTCTGTAGCTCCTACCCGGCGAAGCCTCTCAAAAGTCTTTCCAGCTCCCTGTCCCTCATTGTGGGTTGTGCCCTAGGTGTAGGTGGTGGCATCCTATTCGCCATATGCATCATAGTTGCCATAAACTACCCAAATAGAGCATGGAAAACTGGGTTCTCTATCATGATTGGGTCAAACTGGGGATGTTCAGGTGCCAGTTCCTCCCTAGCTTGGTCCCTTATACCTTTTCCTGGTGCAGCAACGCTGCTCTCTGCAGCATGTTCCTCGTGTACGTGATCCAGACATCTTCAAGTTCTTCTTCTCCTATATGAACATAAGACACTATCAGATAAACATGAAGATACTAGAACAGACTCGACAACCTTAATCCTATGTCTCTATAGACTCAGCAAACCTAGAGCTCTGATACCACTATACTTGTGGCATCCAAATCTAAAAAACATGATCTACTTAAGCGGAAGCGTTCGTTAGCAACAGATTTACTAAAAATCATGAAAAATTAAAACCATTTACAAAGAGAACCATACATTGGAAAACTTTTTCAAAATGAACCAAAGTAATTCAATTACATTCTGGTTCACAAGTACATATCTTGTACTATTCCTTCTCGAGGATTACAAGTATCAACTGCCCTGTTTAAAACTATATACAGGCAGTATAGAAACATTGAGGCATCAAGCCAAAATCTCAGATCAATTCATTAAACTAACTACTGGCTCTGAGGACCTGAGAGTACAGAGACGACACATAGGACTCTATATACAAGACATGACAGTCAATGTCTCCACCTGAGAATTCACTGTTGTCCTTGCTGCTGCTACTCTTCCCCTACTGTAGGGTTTCTGCCTCTTCCTCTGCGTTTACCTAAAAAGTTGGATCCCACAGGGGTGAGACAATTGAAATTTCCCCAGCGAGAGATATAACTCTCCGCCAAAACATTATTATTGCAGTTTGTTAGAATAAAACTGAGAAGAGGAATCATATATATTCAACAACAGTTAAATCAATATCTAAATAGGTTAGAACAATATTCTTATTCAAAGCATTTCAGCTATAACTTGACAAAGCAGCATGTCACTTATCCAATAAGGAATATGAAGAACATGTATAACATTTATCCATCTAGGATATGCTAAGCAAGATAACATCAACCAATGATTCTCATATTTCAACCTTAAGCAAATACGCTACACGGCTGATTACATTTTTCAATCATACTTTAATGCCCTGAAGAGATGAAGTATACCGTTCATACTCCAACCGACTATAATTACGTAAAGCATCGGTACCACACAAGGTCAATGGAAGAGCTGGACTCCACAACCTCAACCTTCTTAGTCACTACGAGATTATATGGCAGAGACATCATGTGTCAAACTGCAATTAGCTTGCTAGGGTATAGTGGCATCTTCACTATAGAGTTATAGCCCGCAACATATACTCTCTTCAGGGTTATCGCCCATATCCAATGCCTGGTATCATATCATGGAGTCATGGCCCGTAGCCATGCTCATACTGGGGTATGGTCCGTAACCAATCCTGTACATAGGATATAGCCCGCAGCCATTCCTATGGGGCATGAGGATATAATTGCCCAATTACCCCCACATATTCAACAATATGCACTCCGAGTTTAACTCGTTTCACCATTCAGCAAATTCTGACGCTGATGGATCTGTGGTCAGGGCAACTACATTATATGATATCACTTGATTAATTAAGTGTATTACCATATTCTTTTAGCATCAAACAAGTTTCCATACATCAATTATTTTAACAATTGCTACAAAGAATGTGTAAAACTTTCATCAAGTACTGTTCAAATCTTTAATAAAGCATTGGGATCTCAATCCATCATCTCATCAGGGGTATTCTCATCCTTTCACAAACTCATCATCATGATTATAGAAAATGGGTATTCTAACCCTCAGTTCATCAAGGAACACTTGTTACCACTTATTAGGTAACTAATACCTTCAGGTCATCTGACCAAGGTAAACATGATACTTGCTACACAAGCATCTCATATGGCTCACAAAGCCCATTTCATCTCTTATTACCTCTCACTAGGCAACAAAGTATGTTATGGCTCACAAGGCCCATTTAACAATAATAAATGAAACATCATAGTCATACCTAGCTATGCTCATCATCTCATGATACCTGCATGGTTAGTAATCATGACAACATCTATATCAATTACTTATCTGCACTATGCAATACAATGATAACACAACTATTCCCTTATTAGGGTTAGGATTTCCCAATTCATATCAATCAGGGTTACTCATCACTTTACACAATTTAGGGCTAGGTTTTCAAGTTAGGGTTTCATAATACATAACATCACCCTGGATTAGGGTTTCATATCACATTACCCTGTATCAGGGTTTCACATTACATCCTTACCTTGAATTAAGGTTTCTTATAACATTTCCCTTAAAATTAGGGTTTCATGTAGCTTTTCCCAATATTAGGGTTTTCATGAAGCATTCCCTTAAATTAGGGGTTTTCATCAAAATACCCTGAATTAGGGTTTCTCATCTCATTACCCTAAATTAGGGTTACACCATCATCCTAGATTAGGGTTTCACCTAACTTTTCCTTAAATTAGGGTTAGAGCTCATCAACCTTCTCAATTAGGGTTTCATGATCTCATCATCATGGATCACACCCTAATTACATATTTTATTCATGTAGAAAGTGTTGAGGATTAATCACTCATGTATAAGTTTCTCTCTCTCATCCTCTCTAGGAGGTTAATTACATCAACCTTGATTATATTAGGTTAACCCTTTGTTCAAGTACATACATTTAGGGTTAGCATAGTGTATTGAAGCATTGCTTCCATGAGCATCAAAGGTTAACCACTCAAAAGGTACCAATCACTTAAGTACCTTGAAGGTACAACCATTGTAATTACCTTTGATAACCACCATCAACAATCATAGGGTTAATTGTACTTACATGGTTTGAGTCAATTTGGACCTTCAAATGGTCTTAAGGTATTAGTCTTTCAAACGGTCTGATCAACCTTTCAAACAGTCTTGACCAATTGTAATTCAGATCAACCCATTCGGTCTTGAAACTGAATCATCTCATTTGGTCATGAAACCAAATCAACCCATTCGGTCTTGAAACTGAATCAACACATTCGGTCTTGAAACTAAATCAAACCATTCGATCTTGAAACCAAATACATTCATTCGATCTTGAAACCAATTCCTCCATTCGGTTTTGAAACCGAATCATCCATTCGGTCTTGAAACCGAATCCATCATCCTTTGCATTGAAACCGAATGGACATCTCAACATTGAAACTGATTGAGTGTTGAAACCGATTGGACAATTCAAAAGGTTTGAGACCGTTTGATCTCAAATGGTTTTGAGACCATTTGATCTCAAACCGTTCTGAGACTATTTGATTCCAAACGGTTTCAAGACCATTTGGACTCAAATGGTCTTGAGACCGCTTGGTCCAAACCACCTCAAAACCGATTGGACCAATTAGGGTTTCCAACATCAAATCAATTTAGGATTTGTACTCATTGAACCATCAATCAATTGAAATATTGAAGGTACATCAGATCGTGGCCCTTGGATCTTCAACCATCACCATAATCAACCATTGACCTCCAAATGGTCTTGAGACCGTTTGGTCTCAAACAGTCTTGAGACCGTTTGACCTCCAAATATTCTTGAGACCGTTTGGGTTAATCAACCTTAAAATCGATTCGGTCTTGAAACTGAATCATCATCCATCCACATCAGCATTGGTGCTCCAAATAGTTTGAGACCGTTTGATCTCAAACGGTCTTGAGACCGTTTACTCCCAAACGGTCTTGAGACCGTTTGGTTTCAATCGATCTTGAAACCGATTAGTTCCAATGTTGAAATCGTTTGCCCAAGATATTCATTGAGGTGTGTGCTAATGATGATGTCATCATCATCAAGCTTCGATCCTTCAAAATCTACTACCATTCTTATGGAAATTTCATCAATTATTCAAAGGAATTTCAAGAAGAACAAAATGATCAACAAGTGATGAAGAATTGAATGTAATAATAACATTTAAGGGTTTAAGTTATATAACCCGCCTTCAAAGTTGAAACCAAACTTCAAGCTTCATGCCTTAAATGGTGAATGAATCTTTCTCAACTGTCCAAGGCCCATCCTCAAGTCTTTGAGTGAAAAGAAATGGCTAGGATTGAAGATTGAATGGAGAAAAGAAGAAATCAAGCATTGATTTTTGATTTCCACCATGAAATCAAGGTTGAAGATGATTAAGGAGCTTACCTACAGGTTGGATTTCGTCCTCCTATTTATCCTAAGCTCCCTTGTCCTTGGCCAAAGCAAAGAGATAACAAAAATCCGAAAAAGAGTCCTTATGTGGGTGGAAAATGAGGTATAGATAAGGGAATTTTCAAGAGAGAGAAAGTATTATAATAATCCTTTAACTCCCCAAATTGGTGCTAATTAACCCCCCCACTTACTTTCATATGAAGCTATCAACTGCACCTTCGAATTCCTCTTCATTATCCATGAATTAAAGGAAAAGCAATTAAGCACCTTAATTCATATAATACTAATATCCAAAATTGAGTGGATATTACTTTTCCTTTAACTAATGTGAGTGGGCTCTCCACTCACTTTAAATATTTCGTGGATTTTTCTAGGCACAAGGTCGTCCATTCTTATACAAATTCAACCATTCCATTTTTGGTTGAAGGGTACTTCAATTAATATATTTATTTTTGCATTAAATTGAATTAGGGTTTCAATTATTCTTAAATCTTGATTATTTTAATATCAAGATTCTCTCTCCTCCAAAGTGATTTCAATGAGATGCCCCTCTCATTTTATTTCCTCTATATGATGCCAAGAAACATGAGGGACTCTCTATAAGTGGTATTTTGCATATTGAACCCTAGGTTTTGGGTAAATTGCACATTACACCAAAACTAGGTTTTAATGCACAAGCATTGCTCAACAAGCTCTTTCTTGGTGCCCAGGCTACCACAAGCCATACCTTTGCATCATTCTCATTCTTATGATGCTTCAACATTTGAGGAACATTTTATCATGTAATATTTGCAAGTTAACCCCTTAACTTGGGTGATTTGCACTTTAGTCCAAAATAGGCAAACCATTGTTTCAACATTATTCAAAAAGGACTAAAATTAAAACATAAGTTCCTTCTTGAACCTTAATTACTTTTCAAGATATAAGAGCAAGCATATAATTAACTTTATTAAGCAAAACATCTGGGGTTAAAGCATAACCCAGGTTAGGGATGTTACAGTTGTTGCCTAGTGAGAGGTGACAAGATGTTTATAAAAGTCTCATGATCTAGAGATTAATGTAAGAGATGGTAATGTTGAAAATAAACTAGGGAACTGGGCAAACCATAACATAATAATAATAATAAATGGTTACGAAGATAATAATGAAATCTTGGTCATACATGCATTGTGGTTATAGCCAAATAAGGGCTATAGTGTTTTTAATATGCTAAAATGAGATATGAGGAATACTTGTATCACATAAAGGATGTGAATGTGTATGATGGTTTGATTGAGGTATAATGCCTAGTAAAGGTGATGTGGTATTCAGTGATGAGTTTAAGGGATTGATATCCCATAATGAAAGTGAAAGGGAAACATAAAGGTATTCCGACTACAATGGAATCCTTAGCAATATGGCCATGATCTCACAGGATTGGTATAATCCAATACCTAGTTGTACTCTCAAAATAATCTCACCGGATTGGCATAGTCCAATAACTGACTATAATCTCATAGGATTGGTACAATCCAATACCTGGATGTAATCTCATAGGATTGGTACAATCCAATACCTGGATGAACTCTATCAGGATTGGTATAATCTAATGCATGGCCATAATCTCACAATATTGGTACAATCCAATACATGGCAGTAATCTAACATGATTGGTACAATCCAATACCTAGCTGTAATATCATAGGATTGGTACAATCCAATATCTGGCTGTAATATCACAGGATTGGTACAATCTAATACCTGACTGTAATATCACATGATTGGTACAATCCAATACCTGGATGTAATATCACAGGATTGGTACAATCCAATACTTGGATGTAATATCACAGGATTGGTACAATCTAATACTTGTATGTAATATCATAGGATTGGTACAATCCAATACTTGGTTGTAATATCACAAGATTGGTACAATCCAATACCTAGTGTACTCTTACAAGATTGGTATAAAGCTGGAACATGATGATGTATATTCACCAGATTGGTAGAAATCAATATTGGGCTAGCAGATTGGTTGTGGCCAACAACTAGAAATGAGAATGATTGATGGATATCATACCATGATAATATTGTCACAGGTTAAGCTTGAGATGTTGGTATAATATGATGGGTAAACGATACACATGTTCTTCATATTCCTTATAAAGTGAATAGATGATTTACTGTTCTATCATAGATAGTTGCAATGGTTTAAAAAGATGAGAATGTTCTAATCTGCTTACCCACAGTGATTAATCTTGTTTATTAATATAAAAAGAACCCCTACTTAGTTTTATACTATTTATCTGTGATAATAACATTGTTGGTGGAGAGTTATACCTCTCACTGGGACAATTGTCTCACCCCGTGGGATCCACATTTTTTTAGATGGACGTGCACGAGGGGGTAGAGATTGTACTGTAGAGGGAGAAAAACATCAGTAGGGACAACAGTAACAGCTCAAGTTGAGTGTACTATCTGTCATGTCTTGTAGATAGAAGTCCTATGTGTTGTCTCTGTACTCTCAGGTCCTCGAATTTAGTACATGATGGTTTTATGAATGATCTAGGATTTTGGCTTGAATGCCTCAAGGGTTTCATGTTGCTTATGTATAAGTTTTGGCAAAACAACTGTTATATGTTATCCTCGAGATGAGATGGTACAAAGTATGTACAATGTGAACCATGATGTATATAAAGTTTGGTTCTTTCTTTAAAGAGTTTTCCAGGAAATGGATATCTTTGCAAAATGGTTTTAATTTTTAGTGATTTTGTTAATCCACTATTTATGATTATTCCACATAATTAGTAATGATTTAGCGATCAGTTTGGTGGTGGTCGTTACAATTTTACCTATGGCAGGTTCGTGACTGAGTCAACTAGAAGAACAATGTCTATCCAGAAGATTGCAGACCGCTGATTTCTTTAAATAACACTTTCATTTTTCAGCGAACGATATGGTCTGAGTTTCTTTAGTTTATTTTCTCATGCACTATTTACTCTTCTACTTCTTATATGGATCTGGCCTAAACCTATTAATAAAATTGCACCTATTGTTGTTTCATGTAACCTCATAAACCTAAAATTTACAAAAAAATAAAAAAAAATCATTACTTACATTAATTAACAATGTTTGGTCATGTTGGTTCTGTAAATAAAATTGATATTGCTAATATGCCTGAGAAATTTATTGATACCAACTTTTCCCATTGGCATAGTCGGATGCAAATTTGGCTTAACATAGTGGGTTACGATCAATACAAAGAATAGGATGAACCTAAATCTGATGAGTCTCTCCCTGATAATGCAAGCCTAATTGCTAATTGGAAGAAGGATGATAAGATATGTCGAGGGTTGATTTTATTTGTGTAAATAATAAATTGTATGATTTGTACTCGAAGCTATCTATTATTACTTCTAAAGTTTTATGGGAGGCACTAGTAAAAAAAATTAATACTGAGAATCATAGTGCTGAAAAGTATTGTGTGACTAAATTTCTAAAATTTTAGATGGTTGAGGATACGTCTATTTCTGATCAAATACATGACTTCCATCTCCTGTGTTATGAACTCTCAAATGCAAAGATGAAATTTCTTGAGAAATTTGTTGTTATATTCATCATAGAAAATTTTCATAAGTCTTGGGAATCGTTTGGTATGACTCTTAAACATCACAACGGAGACTTATTAATGAATGATATAATGAGGGATATTAACATACAAGAAGAACACTTGAAAGAGAAGAATTTCAAGTGACTGACTGATGTATACTCTAGTGTCAATTTTACTACTGCTAAAATCAAAGATAAGAAAATTAATAATATGCATAAACTTAAGGATAAGATCCAGAAAAAATTGATAAATAAACCTTGTTGGACTTGTTGACAGGTTGGCCACTGGAACAAGGATTGTCTTTTAAAGTAGGCAAAAAAAGTTGCCTCATCTGCAATTAAGGAGGCTGTGGTCAACATGACGACTACATCCTTGAATCTCTATGATGGGTATGTTTCTATACAACCTAAAATCCTTTCTATTTTTGAACCACTTTATTGGATAATTGATAGTGGGGCTAATGTATATGTTTGTGCTGATAAGTCCATGTTTGTGCCTTACCAGGCCTCTAGAGGCCATTTTGTGACTTTGGACGATTCCAGCTTTGTAGAAGTCAAAGATGAAGGATGGGTGGACTTAAAATTCCCTTCCGGGAAGTTTCTAACACTACATAGAGTCAGACATGTTCCAACTATTTGATGCAATATCCTTAGTGGTGTAATTTTAGTTAGGGATGATTTTAGAATAGATTGCAAAAGTAATAAAGGATATTATTACACATCTTCAAGATTCTTTATATTTTGGCAAGGAGTATCTATGTCAAATGTGAAGGATAGTTTGACTTGAAGTTCCCTTTAGGGAAGGTTATGAAACTATATAGAGCCAGACATGTTCCAACTATTTGACGCAATATCCTTAGTGGCATAATTTTAGTTAGGGATGATTTTAGAATAGATTGAAAACATAATAAATGATATTATTACACGTCTTCGCAATTCTTTTTTTTGTGGCAAGGGGTATCTATGTGATATGGAGATCTTAAAAAGATTCTTGTTAAACCCATTTCAAATTCAATTTTATATTCAAATGATAATAGTTCTATTTGCTTTAATCTTATATCATCTGAAGTATGGGATTCTCATCTAGGACATGTAAATAATGACTCAATGAAAAGGATGATGAATCTTGATTTAATTTCTAAGTATGAAATTAATGTTAGCAGATGTGAAATCATTGTGCAAGATAAATTGTCTAGGAAACCTTTTCATTCAATGAATATGAATTCAGAATTTCTTGATTTAGCATACACTGATATCTATGAATTTAATGGAACTACTACTAGGGATCAAAAGCATTATTTGATAAATTTTATTGAAGATTCTAGTAGATACTTCTATGTTTATTTATTTAAAAGTAAAGATGAGGCATTGGATAAATTTTAAATTTAAAAGAAAGAAGCTGAAATTCAAACTAGCAAGGTACTTAAATGATTAAGGTGTGATAGAAGAGGAGAATATACCTCCAACTCTTTTTATAATTTTGTCAATTTAGTGGTATAGTTCATGAGCTTACTGCTCCTTATTCACCACAAACTAATCAGATCGTTGAAAGTCAAAATCGAACACTCATAGATATGGTAAATACCTTACTCTAAACCTCATGCCTACCTAACTTTATGTAGGGCAAAGCTTTGAATATGGCTTACCATATGTTGAATAGAGTTCCCCATAAACATAGAGAAATTAGTCCATTTGAGAAACAGAGAGGGAGAAAATTGGGTCTCAAATATCTTAGAGTGTGGGGGTGCCTTGCTAAGGTACTTTCCCAGAATACAAAAGGAAGAAACTGGGACCAAAAATAGTTGATGCCATTTTCTTGGGTTATGTAGAGATAAGTTATGCCTTTAGATTCTTGATTGTAAAATCTAATATCTCAGGCATTGAACCCAATACAATTATAGAATTATGTGATGCTACATTCTTTGAGGACGTGTTTCCCATGAAATATGGGGTTCTCGATGAAGTATCTCAAGATGATTTATTTACTAAGGTTCCATTCCCAAACACGTGGAAAGGATGACAAATGTGGGTGGTGACTCAAAACATGTTATTTCTGAATCAGATTATTATGAAAAAATGGTTGAACCAAGGAGAAGTCAATGGCGTAGGACATCCAAAGATTATGGAAGTGAGTTTCTCACTGTGATGGACGCTATCAAACCGACATCCAAATCACACATTAATTATGTGGAATAACCATTAGCAGTGGATTACTGAAAATCACTAAAAATTAAAACCATTTTACAAAGAGATCCACTACCAGGAAACTCTTTATAGAAAGAACCAAAGTAATATATATATCATGATTCACATTGTATATACATTAACCATCTCATCTTGAGGATAACATAAAGCAGTTGCTTTGCCAAAACACATACTGAAGCTACATAAAACCTCGAGGCATACAAGAAAAAATCTTAGATTGTTTATAAAACCATTACGTACTAACTCCCAAGGACCTGGTAGTACAGAGACGATACATATGACTTCTCTACAAGACACGCCAGACAACACACTCAACCTGAGTTGTTACTGCTATCCCAATTGTTGATGTCCTCCCTCTGCAGTATGCTCTCTACCTCCTTGTCTGCATCCACCTAAAAATTGTGGGGCCAACGGGGTGAGACACAAGTCCCAGTGAGAGATATAACTCTCTGCCAACAATATTATTATCACAAGTAAATAGTATAAATTGAGCAGAGGATATATTATAACAATAAGCAAGATTAATCATTGTTTATAAGTAGGACATAGCAATATCACCTTTTAGAGCATTACAACTATCTAAGATAGAGCAATATATGTCCATATATACGAGCATGGCAGAATAATGCCATAACTGAGTAGTTCATATATCTATGACCAAGCATTGGATCATGTAATACTTCAAAAGGAATGTGAGGAACATGTATAACATTTATCAACTATGTAATACAAAAGTATTACCGCTTCATCCAATGTTTCTGTAATCGGTCCTTAAGCAAATATGATACATGACTGATTACATATTCAAAATCACACTTATGCCCTTAGGAGATGATGTATACCGCTCATGCTCCAATCGACCACGACTATATAAAGCATCAGTACCATATAAGGTCAATGGAAGAGTAGGTTGCCAAGAACTCACATGTCTCGATTAGTACGAGACCACTAGCAGTGACATCATGTCAAACTATAATTAGCTTGACGGGGTATAGTGGCATCTTCTCTATAGAGCTACAACCACCGCATGCACTCTCTTCAGGGAGATCACACATCATTCCCTGGTATATTTTCTTCAAGGAGTACACCCCCACAACATTCCCTGGTATTGAGTCATGGCATATAGCCATACTTTTAATAGGAAAAACACAGGCCACATTCCTTGTTTGGGTGTAAGGATATGTTCGCCCATCACCCCCACATATTCAAAAATATGCACGCCGAGTTAAACTCGTTTTACCAATTCAGCAAATTCTAACACAGATTGGATCTATGGTAAGGTAAACTACATGATAAGGTTCCACTTGATTAATTAGGTGCATTACAGTATCTTTTAGCATCAACCAAATTACAAGCATGAATTATAATAGATGCTACAAAGAAAGGTGTAATACATTTATCAAGTACTTTCATAATCTTTGGAACACATTGAATGCATAACACTCGGGATCTCAGTCCCTTATCAAATTACTAAGCTCATACCTAGCTATGCTCATCATCTCCTAATACATGCATGGTTAGCACTTCATGATAAAAACAATATCAAGTACATATCATCACCATGCAATACAAGAGAAATACAACCTTCCCATTATTAGGGTTAGGGTTTCCCTTTATAGACAATTATGATTTCAAGTTCATATTATTAATCCACACCCTAATTCATTGCTCTACACATCTAGGAGCATACATTGATATCATAAGTATTCAATCATACTTATTTATTCTCATCATTTATCATTAAATGATTATTAACACAAAGTATGAGTTTCTCTCTCATCCTTACTAGGATATTAATTACATCATACTATATAAATTGGCTTAACCCTTTCTCAAGGTACATTAGCCTACATTTTTTAAAGTGTATTAAGCTCATTACTTCATATTGTGTCAATTGCCATAACACACTTCATGTGTTACTCATCCAAGTGTATCGGATTTGAGGTGCGTCAAGATGTATCGATCTTGAAGTGCAAGATGTGATATTGCCCAAGCATTATTCCTTGGTGTAACACTTCCCTCATCATTTTCAACTTACATGAGTTTATCAACTTATCTTGTAGTACGGTATTGGCCATCCTAATACTTTATGTACTAACTCACCACATTTGTCCTGTAGTGTATTGGCCATAAGTCACCACACTTATCTAGTAGTATATTGGCCATAGGTCACCACACTTGTCTTGTAGTGTATCGGCCATAGGTCACCACACTTGTCTTATAGTGTATCGGCCATAGGTCACCACACTTGTCTTGAACTATATCGGCCATAGGTCACCACACTTGTCTTGTAGTGTATCATCCAAGAATCAATTCTTGAGTTGCCCAACTATCACCAAGTGATATGGACTCATCTCGAATTAGGGCATTGTTGATATAGGGTTGACCATCATCAATCACTATAGGTGTTTCACCTATCAAGGTATTAGCCATACCATTACTTGGTGTTTTAGCCATCACTTCTATGAGTGTGTTGCCCTCACCTTTATAAGGTGTGTCAGGTTGAGTCATGTATGTCAAGTTGAACACATGTATTGAGTTAGGGATATATCGGGCTAGGCAACATCATATCCCTCATACCCTCAACCATCAAGGTATCATCCTTACCTATCTTATGGTGTATCACCTTCACCATACTTGGGTTTAACAACTTCACCTCACTTGGGTCTATAATCCTTACCTCACTTGAGGATATTGACCACACCATACTTTAGTGTATTGGCCATCACATGTTCTAGGGTATCAACCACCTTACCACTTTTGTCCTCTAATGTATTGGGTTACAATCACCATATAATTCTAGAGGTGTGTACTTACCTTCATATCGTTCATGAGGTGTGTGCTTACCTCCATATCATTCATGAGGTGTGTGCTTACCTCCATATCATTCATGAGGTGTGTGCTTACCTTCATATCATTCATGAGGTGTGTGCTTACCTCCATATCATTCATGAGGTGTGTCCTTACCTCCATATCATTCATGAGGTGTGTTCTTACCTTCATATTGTTCATGAGGTGTGTGCTTACCTCCATATCGTTCATGAGGTGTGTGCTTACCTTCATATTGTTCATGAGGTATGTGCTTACCTCTATATCATTCATGATGTGTGTGCTTACCTCCATATCGTTCATGAGGTGTGTTCTTAACTCCATATCATCCAAGAGGGGTGTGTGTGTCAAGTTGACCACATACATATCGGGTTACACAAGTGTAGGGTTTTGCATATCGGTTTAGGGGTGCTTCAACCCGATATTGGTTTGTGCCATGATGATGTCATCATCATCAAGCTCTAGAATTTCATCCCTTATAGTTCTATTTCATGTTCAACAATACTATGCAACTATTATAATTCATAGATCCATCAATCATTCAAGGAAAATCAAAATTGAAAGTAGATCAACAAGTATAGTAAGATTGAAGGTGAATAATAACATAATTGGGTTCAAGTTATATAACCCGCCTTAAGAACAACTTCGAAACTCCAAAATCCAAAGCTTCACATTCCCAAGGTTGAGGATCACTTACCAAGAGTCCAAGACTCGTTCACAACTCCTCTATATGCAAAGAATCACCATAGTTAAGAACTTGGTGAAGAAGAAAATAAAGGAATAACTATAACCTGAGAATCATGCTTCAACCAAGGTTGAAGATGACCATGGATTCACCTTAAGATTGAATCTTGAGCTCATCTTTGCTCCTCAACTTCTATGGGAGATATCCAAGAGAAAGAGAGTTGTAGGATTCAAAAAGTTTCACTAGTAGGTGAAAGAAGAGGTATATATAGTTGAGGCTCATGAGAGAGAGTGTATAAGAGGTGTCATCACCTTATACTACTAGGCGACACATGTCCATGCATGGGTTGACACATTTCCATGCATGAACCAATAATTATCTCAACATGCAAAACTATTTGTTGGATAATTCAAGAGTAGATATCAGTCATTGGGTTCCTTGTTGAATAAGATATCATGACCCAATATCATTTTATTCACAAACCGATACAACTTTTCCAAGGAACATGTAACTCGTCATGGATCACCTCCTTGAGGTGATAATCTGATATGAATACTTAAAATAAGTTAAAAAAATTATATTGAACCTCCTCTATGGCTTCTTGGCCAATAGGAACTCCCATATAATCTCTACAACTCGTCACAACCCATTCTAGGGTTTCAACTACACAACACTTCTTGATCTTTTCATCACCAAGAATACTACCACTCAAAAATGATTCAAACATGGTGCATCCTTCTTTCTATCTCCTCTATATGATACTAAGAGAGAGTAGGGACACTCTATAGGTGGTAATTTGCACATAAACCCTATATTTAGGGTAAATTGCAATTTGCACCAAAGCTGGTTACAAGGCACAATCATTATTCAAATAAGCTCAAACTTGGAACTTAGGCTTTCTGAATGCCACCACTTAGCATAATTCTCTATATTATGATGATAAAGCACTTAAGTCACATTCAACATGTGACATATTGCAATATAACCCCTCATCTTGGGTAAATTGCACTTTGGTCCAAAATAAGGGAACATTGCTCAAACAATATTCAAACAGGACCAACCTTGAAATATAAGTGTGTCACATGATAAAAAAACACCTTAGAGGATTATATTAAAGTTCTAAGAAACTTACTTTAGCCAAAACAAACAGGATTAGACCTAAAGCCAAGTCAGGGTCCTTACAAGTTATAAACCCCTAACAAGGATTTCGTCCCCAAAATCCCATATGAAGGGAGACAATTGTTACTCATGTATCACACCACCAAGCCTCCACATAACACCTTTATGTCATGGAGATGCCATATAACTTTGACCAACACAAGTTCTTCCATTCAGGTTCATCATTGAATCTGTCACACATGACACATACTCAACTGTCCTTTTCATTACTGACTACAGAGTCAACTCTGTGTCAAGTAACACTTTCTTAGTTAGAGAAGAACTATACATACTTTGCATAACTCGAGTGTCAAACCTCATTGATTTGTCACCTTCTCAACTAACAACTTTATGTGATAAGATTATTGATCTTGGGACTTTACCATACCCTTCACATAGCTTAGCATTTCTCCTCCAAGGAAAGACTAGGCTACATTCTATCACCCACTTGGGACTACAAGTCTTATCATACTTCTGTTGTGCCACTCTAATCTACTGACACAAAACTAAACTTACTTATGACTTGTACCAACTATCCCGTTAGTTGTTTATTGTCATCATAAGGAGAGGCTACTTATCAAAGGAGAACTATCTCATAGGTAACTCTTGATGTTCTATGTATAAGCCACCTCAACATATCTAGATAGGGATTATAAACCTTGTTTATCTATCTCTAGCCGATGTAAAACTTTCTTAGATCTTTCTTGCTTGCAAACTTGATAGGGATATTCTAAGGAATTATACTTAATTTGATAAACTTTTCCCAAGACAATCCTACAATTATTCCTTTAATTAATACATCTTACAGATATCATGTTTATGCAGATCATAAACCCTAACATATGATATCCATACTATAATATGTAACTAAACTGTTCTCAAAGTTGGCTCATCTAGGTAACCAAACATTAATCATCTTATCAAAAGTCATGTTTTCACTTTCTCATACCATTGAAACATCTAGGATACTAGGATTCCTTACCTTGGTATCTTACATGTGCTAAAAACACATCACATCCTCATGATTCCCATCTTCTATTATTATTACCAAAACCAAACATATAATAGGACCATTCTTTCATCTCAGGACATTACTGATCACATATAACTTTATCTTGGACCAAAGTCCAGGACTAACTGATACTTTTCAAAGTACCCATCTATAGATTACTTCTAACCCATGCACATCAAGTTTCATAAGACTCACTTGACTGTCATGTCCCTGAAAAGAAAGAACACAAGGAAACATATTCCTCTTATCACCCCATCATCATCATCATCATCATCATCATCATCTAGGGTTGTTTATCAAAGAAAATAGATTATCACATGCTTTGATTATTGCATGAACTTTCAACTGTTCATGTGTCACTCAATCTTGTTTCGCCTTCGCTTCCTTGCCACCAGCATAGGAATTATAAAGATGATTACATGTCATCATACTTTCTCTTTGTTATTGACTACTATGTTCATGAACAATTTCTGATTTTATCACATTTTTCATACTCTCATCATGGAAAAGATCTTTATTCTTCACATATTCTTTATTGAACAGGGATCACCTCTCTTGTTCTCTTTCTCTTACATGAGGATTGTACTTTTTACTTCCTCATACTCACAGATTGGTTTGAGATAAACTCAGGTTCCATTTCATTGCAGTTACGATGTGATAGAAATATCCATGCCATCTTTTCAATTTCATTATGCTCTTTAGATTGTCTCAGAATGACTACTTGATCAGAGTAATCATAAAGACAACAATCTAAGAGTCCCATACTTACCTTGCCTTCAATAGTTGAATACCTGGCCAGGGTATGCAAGTATTGAGATTAGGTAGTATGCACCTTGTTTTATATCATATACTTTACTTTTAATATCATCCAAGTTATAGGACTTAGTATCCCTGGATTTCTCCAGGCATCTCTTTTACACCTATTCCTCTTTTATACAGACAAAAGTAATTATAAAACATTTTAAATATTGTTGGATAGAATATAAGTTCTCATCCTTTTTATGTCTTCCTCATGTCCTCATAGGACTAACCAAAGGAAGCTCAACAACAACTATCTTTCTTATAACTAATACATAAAATCAAGAGAAGACATATCAAAATGAAAAAGCTCTATCTGACCTGTTACCCTTTGCGTGTCATCTACCACTTCAGGTTGACTCAAAACATGGAGTCTAGCTATTTCATGTTGTTGCTTTTGTTGGGTTGTAACTTATGCAAGCCTAGCTGAGTCTGCCTTGATTTTTGGGTCATTTCCTCCTTTCTTTTTAGACAAAAGGATCTAATATGCCCAACCTGTCCTCATTTATAACATGTCTTATACTCATACACTGGTCTTATTGGCCTAATTACTAATGTAGAAACTAAATTAAGAGTTCTAACTAGTGGAAAATTAGGTCCCTTGACCTTACTTGGTAGCCACTGCCTTGGTGCACTAGGTGTTTGTTTCATTGGTGGCACCAAAAACTTTTCCTTTTTAGAGCTATTAGGCATCTGTTCCTGAGTTTGGATAGATCTTTTCTTAACTTGTACCTAATTATCCTTTATTGGACAGTCCCTTATCAAATGTCCTACTTGTCTACACTTGTAGAAGATTCTGTTTCCTTGTCGTATCTTAATATTTTTGACATTTTCTACTGTTCCAACATAACTATGCTGATCAGAAATCCTTCCAGAGATCAAAATTTCTTCATTGGGGACTGGAAATCTAGGTTGTATTGCTAGTATACGATCCTCTATATGCGTAAGTGTTGTCACGACCTGTCCAATGAGAGCATTAAAAGTAGGGTTCTCTATCATGACTGGATCAACCTGGGATTCTGAAGCAGTCATTCGTCTCTTTCTTGATCCCTTGCACCTTCTCCTGGTGCAACAACATTGCTCTCAGTAACGTGTTCCTCATGTTCTCTAGACATCTTTAAGCTTTACCCTTTCTTCCGCAATAGCAGAAGTCACTATAAGATATACTAGAGGATACTAGAACAGACTCAACACCTTAGTCCTATGTCTCTGTAGACTCAACGAACCTTAAGCTCTTATACCAAAACTTGTGACGACCTCCATCAAACTGACAGCCAAATTGCACATTAATTACGTAGAATAACCATTAGCAGCGGATTACTGAAAATCACTAAAAATTAAAACCATTTTACAAAGAGATCCACTACCAGGAAACACTTTATGGAAAGAACCAAAGTAATATATACATCACGATTCACATTGTACATACATTGTACCATCTCATCTCGAGGACAACATATACCAGTTTCTTTGCTAAAACAAATACTATAGTAACATAAAACCTTGAGGCATACAAGCCAAAATCTCAGATCGTTTATAAAACCATTACGTACTAACTCCCAAGGACCTGAGAGTACAGAGACTACACATAGGAATTCTATCTACAAGACACGATAGACAACACACTCAACCTGAGTTGTCACTGCTATGCCAGTTGCTAATCTCCTCCCTCTACAATACGATCTCTACCTCCTCGTCTGCGTCCACCTCAAAATTGTGGGGCCAACGGGGTGAGATACAAGTCACAGCCATAGACATAACTATCTGCCAAAAATATTATTATCACATGTAAATCATTAAAAACTGAGTAGAGGGTCTAATATAACAATAAGAAAGATTAATCACAATTTATAAGCAGGACAAAGCAATATCATCTTTTAGAGCATTACAACTATCTAAGATAGATCAATATATGTCCATATATATGAGCATGGCCGAATAATGCCATAATTGAGTAGTGCATATATCTATGACCAAGCATTGGATCATGTAATACTTCAAAATGAAAGTGAAGAACATGTATAACATTTATCAACTATGTGATATAAAAGTATTACTGCTTCATCCAATGTTTTTGTTATGACCCCACCTCCTGATAACCCCCAATTAAGGGAGACCGAGAGGTCGAAGCCGCACCCATAACTTCTAGATCAAAGGTTCGACAATTAACCAAGAATAATTATCAAATTTTAACAGACTATACTTAAAAGCTGTAAGAAAATAAATTTTTGCATACCTTTTTGAAAACTTGGATCTCTAAACTTCTATCCACTTAAGGATTCTACTCTAACTAATCCTCCTTGTATTTTTCTTCATGTATTTCACAATATGATGATTTACTGTTTGTCCTTTTGGCTTGTTCCTAAAACGCCGACAAACAAAACGTCGGTCAGCCGAAGCTGGTATGTGGGGGAAACAATAATTATGTAAATACGTTAACAATGTAATCATTCAATCAATCATTTAACAACCAATATTACTTTTTAGATATAACTCCGCGATCCAAGAGTACCCTATCCTCTATGTTGTCCCCATTAAACCCCTCATGATCCACCTATAAGTGAACCAATTTCTAGGGTTGAGTCACATGGCACTACTCATAAGTAGCCCACTCCTTAACTCATGGCAGGCTAATGAGTCTCATGGCACTACACGTAGGTAGCCCAGTTTCTAACTCTCGGTAACCTAGACCTTGCTCTAGGATTACCCCTTTTTTCTTAGCCTTTTCAAAGCAATAGAGGTGGACCCGGATCTAGTCAGTTATATACGCACATTTATAGTGATAATCATAGTCACTTTATAGTTGCATGAAATAAATAGACATTCAACAGTTATTTTCAAGCAACTGATAAACATGTTTGGAAATCACCGTGAAACTAAAGCGATTATTCATAAGCGTAATCACATACCTGATTTGATGAATCATGTAGATTATTCAACATATACTTCATATATATACAATCATGCCAATCAACAAATCCAAGCAAGTAATTCAATCATCACATAATTCCTGAAAAGAATATGTACTCTATTTATTACACACTTTAACAAGAATCTACTTTATTGACTTGGATTCTCTTTCTAGGGTTTCTAATCCGCATTAAGGTTTCATTAATATTCATTAGGGTTTCTTAGATCAATTTCTCAAACTTTATCCCTTTTAGGTTAACAAACCCTAAAATACTCTTTTCCATTTATATGAACCTTAATTGCTCAACTATCCATTTTAATAGTCTTTTATACCCAAATTGACTTAGGATCTTCATATCCCGATTTATTCATGGATTTGAACAATTAAAACAATTAAAATACGTATTCTCTTAAATTAGGGTTTTCAAGCTCATTAATGCATAATCATGCACGAAACCCTAAATTAAGCCAATTATATAAAAGATCATCTATTTAGATCCGATTTTCTCTTTTATTAACAACATGTTATTATCAGCTTGAATTATCCAAATAATGTCATTAAGACCATCTACCATCAAATCTAAGGGTTCTTCCTTAATTAGAATCATTAAAGATGGTAACTTTATGCCCTTTTCAAATTCAAGCACATTTACGCACATAAACTCTAAATTAGACTAATCATGTGTAAAGTTCTTCCTTTTTAAACATAATGTACCTTTTTACATTTAACAGGTTAACATCAACTCCAATGATCCATTAAACCCTATTAAACACTTTATTCATTTCAAACTAGGGTTTCTTAATCTTTAATTCATTAAAGATGATATTTTACTCTACATTTCGAACTATGATCAGATTCAGGATATAACACTATTTTTTATCGGTTCCTTGCATTTTTCTGATCAAAATACATATATAATTTGTCTTGATCGAAGTTACGAATAGCAAGATATGATTTTTGCAAGAAAATTACCTTCCGGCCAATCAGGGATTGCCACGTCGCCAAGTTTCCATGCATGCGGCTCGCTTTGAAAACATAACGAAATTACTAAGTTACCCTTGCGTAAGTGAAAGTTCCTTCACACCTTGGAGGGGTAAAACAGTCCAGCACACCCTTTGCTCTTCTTCTTCCTCGAGCAGCTGGTTTGCGGCTTCCCTAGCCGCCGTCTTGCAGCCTTGGCGCGACTCTTGCGCCTAGCTCTGGGACCCATCTTCACGGGAAATGCAGTGCCTAACTCCTCCGCGCCCATGCACACTCAAGGCGCCTCTGATCCGTGGCCAAGCTGGCCGCTTATCTGCGCATAAAGGCAGCAAAGCGCGGATGCTCTTGCAGCCGTGCTGCTACTGCTGCACACGACCAGGGAGGAGGGACGACTACCGAGTATCTCGCTTGAGGTTTTGGAAACAGCACGACCCCAATGTAGCTCCTCCATGGCCCTTAAGCTCCTGGGATACTGTTATATCTCCATCATTAGGGTTTTGGACAAAAGAAGGAGGAGAAGGGGTGGTATTGCGTGGAACTTCTCTGGATCTTGACCAGGGCTCTACTCTCTTTTATAGTGTGGGTATCCACGCCCTAGTAGGCTTACCCTCAAGCAACCAGGCCCTCTTCTAATTAGGATAGTGCTTCCTTCACTACCAAGCACGTTTCCTCTTTCTCTCTCTCCTAAACATATTCCTTTATTATTCCTTCCTCCTCTGATATTAGGATTTCGAAAATCCTTTCTCTTATCATCATTGTTCTTGCATTTTAATCCATTAACCAAGAAATCCTATTTTCTTTTATAGAAAATATCATAATTCATTAATAATGCAACACATTATCCTCTTATTTTGCCTTTTTAGTATTTTCTCTTTCTTTCCTCTTTATTGGGACTCCTTGGATCCCAAGACACTCCATTATTTCGAAATTCTTTTTATTGGATACTTACTATCCTTCTAGATGCATCATTATGCATTATTTCACATTATCTTGTTTATTTCTCATTTAAATATCTCTTTTTGAGGATTCCTTTTTATTTCTCTTTTATTTTCCTCATTGACATTCCTTTTATTATTAGAAACCTCATGGATACGAATTTTCACCAAGAAAACTCATTTATGCCTCTTTCCACTCATTTTCCACCTTTTATCATTATTTTCAATTTCTTTCTTAATAAATAAATACTTAATTAACCTTTTCTTTTCTTATTGCTTTCTTTTTTTTGCAACCTTGGACTTATTGGTACCCAAGGAACCCAAGAGGCAAGAAATCCTCTTTGGATTTGCCTTCTAGAGGTTTCTACATATTTCTTTTCTTAAAAATTCAATTATCCATTTACTAATTGAATTTCCTTGTTATTTGGGCCCAATAGCCAATAAAGCCCACAACACAAACATCAAGGCTATTGTAAACGAAATCCATTTATTTGAAGCAAATTATATCATTTTTTGTTCAAATATCTTTAATATGAGAAATTACATTTCTCCCCAAATGAACCCGAAAATAGGGTTGTAACAACTTTTGTAATCAATCCTTAAACAAATATGCTACACGACTGATTACGTATTCACAATCACACTTATGCCTTAAGGAGATGAGGTATACCGCTCATGCTCCAACCGACCACGGCTACATAAAGCATCGGTACCATACAAGGTCAATGGAAGAGCCAACTGCCAAGACCTCACCTGTCTCGATCAGTACGAGACCACTGGTAGTGAGATAATGTCAAACTGCAATTATCTTGTTGGGGTATAGCGACATCTTCACTATAGATCTACAATCGCAGCATGCACTCTCTTCAGGGAGACCACACAACATTCCCTGGTATATTTTCTTCAGGGAGTACACCCCCACAACATTGCCTGGTATTGAGTCATGTCATATATCCATACTCTTAACAAGGAAAACACACACCACATTTTTGTTTGGGCATAAGGATATGTTCGCCCATCACTCCCACATATTCAAAAATATGCACGCTGAGTTAAACTTGTTTCACCAATTCAGCAAATTCTGACACTAATTAGATCTATGGCTAGGGAAACTACATGATAAGGTTCCACTTGATTAATTAGGTGCATTATAGTATCTTTTAGCATCAGCCAAGTTACAAGCATGAATAATAACAGATGCTACAAAGAAAGGTGTAATACATTTATCAAGTACTTTCATAATCTTTGGAACACATTGAATGCATAACACTCGGGATCTTAGTCCCTTATCACATTACTAAGGATTCTCATCCCTTAACATTATCATCATCATGATTACAAGATCTGGGTATTCAAACCCTTAGTTCATCACTGAACACTATTACCTCTTATCAGGTAACCATTATCTCTAGGTCCTCTGACCTAGGTATTCATTATACTTATTGCACAAGTATTTCACATGGATCACAAGGCCCATTTAAATATCTTTTCACCTCTCACTAGGCAACACCTATCTTTTAGGTCATAAGACCATATAAACATTGTACTTATTGTACAAGTATTAATCATGGCTCACAAGGCCCATTTAATCTGTATCATATGAAACATCATAGCTCATACCTGGTTATGCTCATCATCTCCTGATACCTGCATGGTTAACACTTCATGATAAAAACAATATCAAGTACTTTTCATCACCATGAAATACAACCTTCCCATTATTAGGGTTAGGGTTTCTCTTTATAGCCGACTAGGGTTTCAAGTTCATATTATTAATCCACACCCTAATTCATTTCTCCACACATCTAGGAGCATACATTGATATCATAAGTATTCAACCATACTTATTTATTCTCATCATTTATCATTAAATGATTATTAACACAAAGTATGAGTTTCTCTCTCATCCTTACTAGGATGTTGATTGCATCATGCTATATTAAATTGGCTTAACCCTTTCTCAAGGTACATTAGCATACACTTGTCAAAGTGTATTAAGCTCATTACTTCTTATTGTGTCAATTTCCATAACACACATCATGTGTTACTCATCCAAGTGTATCAAATTTGAGGTGCATCAAGGCGTATCGATCTTGAAGTGCTAGATGTGATATTGGCCAAAGCATTATTCCTTGGTGTAACACTTCCCTCATCATTTTCAACTTACTTTAGTTTATCAACTTATCTTGTATTAGGGTATCGGTCATCCTAATACTTTATGTACTAACTCACCACATTTGTCCTGTAGTGTACTAGCCATAAGTCACCACACTTATCTAGTAGTGTATCGGCCATAGGTCACCATACTTGTCTTGTAGTGTATGGGCCATAGGTCACCACACTTGTCTTATAGTGTATCGGCCATAGGTCACCACACTTGTCTTGTAGTGTATCGCCCATAAGTCACCACACTTGTCTTGTAGTGTATCGGCCATAGGTCACCACACTTGTCTTGTAGTATATCAGCCTAGCATCAATTCTTGAGTAGCCCAACTATCACCAAGTGATATGGACTCATCTCAGATTAAGGCATTGTTGATATAGGGTTGACTGTCATAAATCATTTTAGATGTTTCACCTATCAAGGTATTAGCCATACCATTACTTGGTGTTTTTGCCATCACTGCTAAGAGTATGTTGTCCTCACCTTTACAAGGTGTGTTGGGTTGAGTCATGTATGTCAAGTTGAATACATGTATTGGGTTAGGGATATATCGGGCTAGGCATCATCATATCCCTCATACCCTCAACCATCAAGGTATCAGACTTTTGTATCTTATGGTGTATCACCTTCACTATACTTGGGTGTAACAAATACACCTCACTAGGCTCTATAATCCTTACCTCACTTGAGGATATTGACCACACCATACTTTAGTGTATTGACAATCACATGTTCTAGGGTATCAACCACCTTACCACTTTTGTCCTCTAATGTATTGGGTTACAATCACCATATCATTCTAGAGGTGTGTACTTACCTTCATATCATTCATGAGGTGTGTGTTTACCTCCATATCATTCATGATGTGTGTTCTTACCTCCATATCATTCATGATGTGTGTGCTAACCTCCATATCGTTCATGAGGTGTGTGCTTACCTCCATATCGTTCATGAGGTGTGTGCTTACCTCCATATCATTCATGAGGTGTGTGCTTACCTCCAAATCGTTCATGAGGTGTGTGCTTACATCCATATCATTCATGAGGTGTGTGCTTACCTCCATATCATCCAAGAGGTGTGTGTGTGTCAAGTTGACCACATACATATCGGGTTACACAAGTGTAGGGTTTTGCATATCAGGTTGGGGGTGCTCCAACCCGATATTAGTTTGTGCCATGATGATGTCATCATCATCAAGCTCTAGAATTTCGTCCCTTACTATTCTAGTTCATGGACAACAGTCCTATGCAACTATTAGAACTCATAGATCCATCAACCATTCAAGAAAAATCAAAATTGAAAGTAGATCAACAAGTATAGCAAGATTGAAGGTGAATAATAACATAATTGGGTTCAAGTTATATAACCTGCCTCAAAAACAAATTCAAAACTCCAAGCTCCAAAGATTCACATTCCCAAGGTTGAGGATGACTTATCAAGAGGTCAAACTCGTTCAAAACTCCTCCATATGCAAAGAATCACCATAGTTAAGAACTTGGTGAAGAAGAAAAGAAAGGAATAACTATAACCCGATAATCATGCTTCAATTAAGGTTGAAGATGACTATGGCTTCACCTTAAACTTGAAGCTCGAGCTCATCCTTGCTCCTCAACTTCTATGGGTGATATCCAAGAGAAATATAGTTGTAGGAATTGAAAAGTTCCACTAGTAGGTGAAATAAGAGGTATATATAGTTGAGGCTCACGAGAGAGAGTGTATGAGGTGTCATCACCTTATACTACTAGGTGACACATGTCCATGCATGGGTTGACACGTGTCAATGTATGCACCCATAATTATCTCAACATGCAAAACTCTTTTTTGGATAATTCAAGAGTAGATATCAGTCATTGGGTTCCTTGTTGAACAAGATATCACGACCCAATATCACTTTATTCACAGATTGATACAACTTTTCCAAGGAACATGTAACTCGTCATGGATCACCTCCTTGAGGTGCTAATCCATTATGAATACTTACATGAAGTTAACAAAATGATATGGAACATCCTCTATGGATTCTTGTCTGATAGGTACTCCCATATAAGCTCTACAACTCATCACAACCCATTCTAGGGTTTCAACTACACAACACTTCTTGATCTTTTCATCACCAAGAATACTACCACTCAAAAATGATTCAAACATGGTGTCTCCTTTTTTCTCTCTCCTCTAGATGATACTAAGAGAGATTAGGGACACTATAGAGGTGGTAATTTGCACATAAACCCTATATTTTGGGTAAATTGCAATTTGCACCAAAGATGGCATACAAGGCACAAACATTATTCAAATGAGCTCAAAATTGAATCTTAGGCTTTCCACAAGCCACCACATAGAATAATTCTGTCTCTTATGATGCTAAAGCACTTAAGGCACGTTAAACATGTGACTTATTAAAATATAACCACTCATCTTGGGTAAATTGCACTTTGGTCCAAAATAAAGCAACATTACTCAAACATCATTCAAACAAGACCAAACTTGAAACATAAGTGTGTCACATGATAAAAAAACATCTTAGAGGATTATATTAAAGTTATAATCAACTTACTTTATCCAAAACAAATAGGGTTAGCCCTAAACCCTGGTCAGGGTCCTTACACTCACTTACAATGTTGAGAATAATCATGTATCTTTCAAACAAGCTATAGATTCTCCTTAATCTAATTTCTAGGAAGAAGTCATTAATGATAAAATACAATCAATTCTCTCGAGTGGAACTTGGGAAATAGTGGATTTACCTCTTGGTTGTTCTGTAGTTGGATATAAATGATTCTTTAAGAAGAAACTTAACGCAGACGGGACAATCAATTAGTGTAAGTCTAGTTTTGTCGCAAAGTATTACACACAAAGGAAATGAATATATTATTTTGATACATATTCTCCTGTTTCCCTTATGACCAAAATTTGTGTGCTGATAGGATTGGCTTCCACTAATAATCTTTGTGTAACATCCCTGGCCTGGGTTATGCAATAAACCTGGAAGTTTTGCTTAAGTAAGTTATTTATAAACTTTTCTTAATCATTTGAAAAGTAATTAATACTCAAGGCGAGTTTAATTTTCAAGTTTGAGCTTAGTTGCAAACTGTTTGTGCATTATATGATAGTTTGGGTGTAAAATGCAATTTACCCAAGATGAGGGGTTATATTGCAATATGTCACATTTTAAACGTGCCTCAAGTGCTTTAGCATCATAAGAGAGAGAATGATGCTAAGGGGTGGCTTGTGGAAATCCTAAGTTCCAAGTTGGAGCTTGTTTGAATAATGCTTGTGCCATGTGTACCAATTTTGGTGCAAATTGTAATTTACCAAAAAAGAAGGGTTTATAAGAAAATTGTCACATCTAGAGTGTCCCTACTCTCTCTTAGCATCATATATAGGATATATAAAGAAAGAGGCACCATGTTTGAATCATGTTTGAGTGATGGTATTCTTGGTGATGAAAAGACCAAGAAGTGTAGTATAGTTGAAACCCTAAAATGAGTTGTATTGAGTTGTAGAGCTTATAAGGGAGTGCCTATCAGCCAAGGAGCCATAGAGGAGGTCCCATATAATTTTATCAACTCTTGTAAAAGGCCATTATGAGTTAAGCACCTCAATAAGGTGATGGGTATCCGTTTACAACTTTCCTTGGAAAAGTTGTATCAGTTTGTAAATAAAGTGATGTTGGGTTGAAATATCTTGCTCAACAAGATATCTAATGGAAAAAATCTTATCCCTAGATTATCCCCAAGAGTTTTTCATGTCAATTTAAATATGTGTGCATTCATGGACATGTGTCAACCATACATGTACATGTGTCACCTAGTAGTATAAGGTGATGACACCTCTTATACACTCTCTCTCATGAGCCTCAATTATATATACCAGTCTTTTCACCTATTAGTAAAACTTTTCAAATCCTACAACTCTCTTTCTCTTAAATATCATGCATAGTAGTTGAGTAGAAAGGAGGATCTCGAGTGTTAAGCCTAAGGTGAAGCCATGGTCATCTTCAACGTTGGTTGAAGCATGAATCTCGGGTTGTGATTCTTCCTTTCTTTTCTTCTTCACCAAGTTCTTATCTATGGTGATTCTTTGCATATAGAGGAGTTGTGAACAAGTCTTGGAACTTTGATAAGTTCATATTCAACCTTGGGAACGTGAAGCTTTGGAGCTTGTATCTTTGAAGTTGTTCTTGAGGCGGGTTATATAACTTGAACCCAATCATGTTATTATTCACCTTCAATCTTGCTATACTTGTTGATCTACTTTCAATTTCATTTTTTCTTAAATAATTGACAAAGTAATGAGTTCTAATAGTTGCATAGGACTGTTGTCCATGAACTAGATTAGTAAGGGATGAAAGTCTAGAGCTTGATGATGATGACATCATCATGGCACAAATCGATATTGGGTTGAAGCACCTCTAATCCGATATGGTAATGAAACCTAATATGGTGATATGAAAATCGTTATACTTGGAACCCCACAGCCCTATCATTTTGTACTTTTGGGGTGGTTGAAAAAGGACTAACCAATTGTCTAGGATATCACTCAACACATGGTAGGTTGATACTTTGAAGGTTTGAAAAGGTATGAGCATAAGGGTCTAACCCAATATGCAAAACCCTACACTTGAGTAACCCGATATGGTGGAAGCACACACCTCTTGCCCGATATGGTGGAAGCACGCACCTCTTTCCCAATATGGTGGAAGCACACACCTCTTTCCTGATATGGTGGAGCACACACCTCTTTCCCGATATGGTGGAAGCACACACCTCTTGCCTGGTATGGTGGAAGCATACACCTCTTGCATGATATGGTGGAAACACCTCAAAACCAATATGGAGGTAAGCACCTCAAATCCTATATACTTGATTAAGTAACACATGAAGTGTGTTATGTCAAATGAACATTACGATGTAAAGAGTTTAATGCATTTTGATAAATGTAGGCCAATGTACCTTGAGAAAAGGGTTGAGCCAACTTAATAAAGTATGATGTAATCAATATCCTAGTGAGGATGAGAGAGAAACTCATGTTTTGTGTGATAACCATTTAATGATAAATGATGAGGATAAACAAGTATGATTGAATACTTATGATGTCAATGTATGCTCCTAATATGTGTGGATATATGAATTAGGGTTTTGATTCTTGATAATATGAACTTGAAACCCTAATCGGCTAAAAAAGGAAACCCTAACCGTAATAATGGGAATGTTGTATTTTTCTTGTATTGCATGGTGATGATATGTATTTGATATTGTTTTTATCATTAAATGCTAACCATGCAGGTATCATGAGATGATGAGCATAGCTAGGTATGAGAAATGATGTTTCATATGATATAGATGAAATGGGCCTTGTGAGCCATGAGAAATACTTATGCAACAAGTATAATGTATATCTGGGTCTGAGGATCTAGAGGTAATAGTTACCTGATAAGAGGTGACAATGTTCAGTGATGAACTAAGGGTTTGAATACCCAGATCTAGAAATCATGATGATGATAATTTTAAGGGATGAGAATCCCCAGTAATGTGATAAGGGACTGAGATCCTGAGTGTTATGCATTCAATGTGTTCCAAAGATTATGAAAGTACTTGATAAATGTATTACACCTTACTTTATAGAATCTATTATAATTCATGCTTGTAACTTGGTTGATGCTAAAAGATACCGTAATGCACCTAATTAATCAAGTAGAACCTTATCATGAAGTTGCCCTGGCCATAGATCCATTCAGTGTCCGAATTTGCTGAATGCTGAAACGAGTTTCACTCGGAGAGCATATTTTTGAATACGTGGGGTGATGGGAAAAAATATCCTTACATCCAGAAAGGGATTGTTGTGTAATATTTCCCTCTATACTAGGGTTGCGATGTGATCTCCCCAGAGAAAATATACCAGGGTTTATGTGTGATCTTGTAATGACCCTGCCTCCCAGTAAACCCCAATTAAGGGAGACCAAAAGGTTAGAGCCACTATCCCAATTTCTTAGATCAATGGTTTGACAAATAATCAATAATAATTATTAAATTCTACCAAAACTATACTGAAAAGCTGGAATAAAATAAAACTTTGCATACCTTTTTAAAATCTTGGATTTCTAGACTTCTATCCACAACTGGAGTCTATTCTAACTAATACTCCTTGTACTTTAATTCATATATTCGCAATGTATCACTTTACTGTTTGTCCTTTTCATATTGTACCTAAATCACCGACAAACAAAACATCAGTCAACATAAATTAATTATGCCGGTATGTGGGGACAACCAAAATTGTGCAACTAACTGTAACAACATATTTCCAGCAATTATGGTTTAGCAAGCCAACTTTACATTTTAAACATAACTACTCAATCCATACATACCCTAGCCTCTACGTTGTCCCTGCAGTGGACCTGGATACTACCTCTCATATGGTAGATCCCAATTAACCCCACATGATCCTACCTAACAGGTAGATCAATACCTAGGGTTGATGAGTCGCATGGAACTACCCATAGGTAGCCCAATCCCTAACTCATGATATGCTAAAGAGTCGCATGGCACTACCCATAGGTAGCCCAATCACTAACTCATGCTATGCTAAAGAGTTGCATGGCACTACCCATAGGTATCCTAATCACTAACTCATGATAACTTGATGGTCCTACCTAACAAGTAGACCATGTACTAGGTTACCCTTTTCATCATTAACAAAGCCACAAAGGAGGACCAGGATCTGAGCTAGTCATGTATACATATTTATGATGATAATCATAGTCACCTTATAGTTGAATGAAATAAAAGTCATCCAAGAAGTTGTTTTCAAGCAACCGATAAAACATCCGGGAATCGCCGTGAAACTAAAGCGATTAACCATAAGCGTAACCACATACCTTTCCTTGAGCAATAGAATCCAAACTCAACAGAATATCCAAGCAACCACTTTAAAGAAAACAACCTTTAAATCCTGAAACATATAGATTACCTAATGTCAAAACACCTTCCTAATGACATGATGATACTTTCTAAGTCTTCCAAGCCCTTAGGGTCCATTGGGGTTTCTTAGGTTTCTTTATCAAATTTTATCTCCTTTTTAGGCTACAAACCCTAAAATAGATTTCTTATTTCTCAAAAACCCTAATTAATCCAATTATCCTCATTAAGGGTTCTTTAATCTTAAAACAAGGTTGTTATCACCAAATCTCTGTTATATAATTATATTTTCAGATTTAACCCATTAAAACCCATATTTTCCCAAATTAGGGTTTCTAAACATAATCATGTGCATAAGACCCTAAAACAAGCATGAAACTACCTTTTTCAAAATTAACTCCCCCTTTTATTCTTAATAGGTTAATATTTCCCAGAATTAGGGTTCCATACCAAATTAACCCAAAAGAGTCATTAAATCTAAGTTCCATATCAAATTAGGGTTTTACCATAATTAAATACATCAAAGGTGATAACATTGTGTACTTTTTAAATTACAAGCAATATCAGGCTCCAATTATATTTTTATTGGATTCTTTATGTTTTTCTGATCCACTTTCATATATAGATCACCTTCATATGATATTTCCATAATTAGATACATATTTTACAAGATAACCCTTTTTCTACCAATCAGAAGCGACCATGTGGATTTATTGGATTTAAAAGCAAGCTGGCGGGGCAACGCACTTGTTAACAGGGAGAGGTTGTGAAATTACCTTAAAGTACTAATCCTTTCAAAAGAGGCACGAGGGCAGTGAAGTACTTTCTCCCCTCTATCATCTTCAACCTCAGGTCTTGCCTCCCGCGAGCAACTGGTCAATCTGAGGGTTGACTTTTCTCTTCATTGCTCCCACGCAAGAACTAGGATCACCTGTACCTTCATCACATAGTCCCAAACTCGAGGAGCCTACTAATTTCTCTACCCGCTTCCTCCTGGCACCGAGACGATGCCGCCCTTCTCCGGTGGAACTAGCTTCCTTGTTAGGGGCGAAGGACAAGTCGAATTATCCAATTGAAGTTGCCAAAGAACTCGCCCAATCCTCCTGATCACACGAGTATCAATTCCGCAATCGCAGGTATTGCACAACTCCCCCCGTTATATAGGGTCTAATCACATGTATTCCGATATTAGGGAAACTCGATTCCCACTATAAAAGGTACTCAATCCTGGTATGGATTGGGTCCTCGTGGCCTCCCGAAGGAAGAGGGCCCACTTCTAGATCCAATGTCAGACTCGATTGTGAGGAAAGTGGAGAGGAAATCTCTCCCAGTTTCACAACTTTCCCAGTCAGTTTGGAGGTAGGGGACGGAACCTCTACCGTTGGATCTCAGATCCCCAGTTGTCTTGCTACCCGCATAAACAGAAAATAGGGAAAATAGGGTAATTCCCTTTAGAAATAAAGGATATCCCTTTCACTTTGGAAAACGTATAACTCTCAAACCATGGCTCCATTTAATCCCAAATTTTTAGGTAATCTTATTAACGACTTAATCTATCATCATGCCAAATTTGGGCTCATTATCTAAAGAAATCGGGTCCCTTTCTTTAGTTGCAAGTTATTACTCAATTATGTATATTTCTCACCTATTTTCTCTTTCCTTTGCTATTAAATTATTATCTTGGATTCCTTGGACCTCAAGGAACCTTAATGGCTCGAAATCCCATCATGGGAACATTTCTTTAGCCTCTTTTCTTATCTTTCATCCTTTTTCTTATTTATTTTTTATTCAAATAAATTACTTTTCCTTTTCTTTTATTTTGACAACTCTTTCTATTAGAAATCACATATAAATGAAACTTACTCAATTGTGGACATTAATACCACTATCTAGAGATTTCCATGTATTTCTCATAAATACTTTTCTTAATATTAATTGTCTTGTATCTTTTTCTACTATTTGGACTTTTCTTCTTTTCTTCTCTTCTATATCCATTATTGGATTGACATAATAATAGGAATCACGAAATTCCTATCCAAAGGGATATTTGCAAAGAAATCCATCCTTTGATGCAAAACATACAACCTTTTCAATTAAGTACATATTCATAAAATCATTACATTTCAATTATCAAAACATATGCAAAAATTGAGGTTGTAACATCCTTCCCCTCTTATAAGAATTTTGTCCTCAAAATTCCATCAAGCAAACAAACAATTCAGGATAAGACTTTTCCATGTCCATCATTGGCCCCTAAGTGAATTTACCCTATCCATGGAGCTTCCAAAGAACCTTTATCATCACATATTCTTTTCTCTGAGTTCTGTCACCTTGGCATCTAGAATCCTCATAGGTGACTAAGGACATTTCAGCCTCCCTTGGGGCTCACTAGGTTCATTGCTCAGCACATGGCCC
Organism: Alisma plantago-aquatica; assembly: GCA_963693085.1. Classification (NCBI taxonomy): domain Eukaryota; kingdom Viridiplantae; phylum Streptophyta; class Magnoliopsida; order Alismatales; family Alismataceae; genus Alisma; species Alisma plantago-aquatica. Next base: position 717,562,670 of record OY856411.1, on the reverse strand, counting down.
AGGTACCTCACATAGTGCTCTAAATTGGACACATGGAACTCATCACACATCACATTATCCTGAGGGGTAAGACTAAACATAACCATCTCCACCAATCCATCCCAAATGGACCCATGTATTGGGGACTCAGCTTTCTTAGCTATAGCTCAGAGGGGTCGACTTTTCATATCACATATTCTCCCACAATGAATTGCATGTCAGTCTACTTTGCATCAACTCATGACTCATGTTGCCCCTGGGCTCTCTTTCAGCCATCGCACGATCAAAGCGACTTCATCTGCACACACTATGGTCCTTTTCTAACCTTCGCGAGGTCCCTTCGCCAACATCATCTTAATGAAGTGGTGACCAACAAAACCTCCCTTACAAAGCTTCTTATATCCTGATACTGGCTATGGAGGCTATCATCACAACTTTCATAGGATGAAAACTATCCCCATATATCACCCTGAATGAGCACACACGCTCTCATCAGACCCTCTAGTCTGGATCATGCTAACCATTAGTTAGGGGTGATAAGTTGTACCAACATCGAGTTCTTCATGTACCTATTTCCACTGCATGGAATAAACCTTTAGGTCATACTCAAGAACCTTTGAACTCATATCATGGTATAGTTGAACCATCCCTCTTACATGTAGTTCAACCGGATCTATCTCCCGACAATATTCTCTCTTTCTCTTAGATCATGTCATCTAGGTAAGGCGATCTACCATAACCCATATTGCATCTTGACCTTCTTCGATCCATGGGAGACTTACCACTACATCCATAATGATGAACTCCCATTACCTCTTGGGGACTCTTTATCCTCTATATCAACTCACTGGGTTACTGGTGTTTGTCCTTTACCTCCTGACATGCATGGTGACTAGTCACATGCAACTTCATCTTAGGTATCCAAAGTACTACCACAACTTACTATCTTAGTAGTACCATGGTGTATGGTGAACTTACAATCATGATCTCCTGTATGTCATGATTCCTCAAGGTTGATTCCTTAGAAACCCTAAAAAACTCTAGTCGGGGTTTAATCACCTTATTTTCCATAGAAGTGCATCTGAGATTCTACAACCATCTTTCCATCATGACAAGACCTAGGCTGGATAACTAGGAAACCACTAACTCGATCGACGGATCTCGTTACATCTGAGTGTTAGCTAAACATATCTCACAAACATAGGGTTCACCTAACCCCCCTTCCAACCTATCCACTATCTAAACTAGATAGCTACCTCTCAACAAGAGCATCCATTACCACCTCACATCCTTATGTGTTAGGTAATGTGAATACATAGACCTCCATGTATTCCACTTATCATACCATCTCAAACTCGAAGTCTATCTTCATCAAGAAAACTCTGAGCTCATCCTCTTGGTTATCAAACTCAACCTTGTATAGCTCATAAATTCCACATAGCTCATGATAAGAACATCCTCATAAGATGACTACCTTAGTTCTCTTGGTGTTTGTAAACCATCCATGAATCGTATATTCCAGAAGGTATGCTATTATCTCTATCCTCATACATCATAGCAATGTTTCCACTCACATCATCTTTATTCTTGGTGTATGGGATGCATATTGCCCTATCTCTCACCCCCATAATGAGAGGAAATAAGCATTTGGTTGCAGTCCAAATATAGAGTTCTTCCCATTCCAAGAGTAGAGATGGTGCATCCCACATTACCGGTACACCTTCCACTCTAGGTTGAAATGTGCAAAACATGTCCCTACATCATGAACATCTCGATGTCAAGGTTACTTCCATGAAAAATTGGCCTTGAACCCACTTGGTTCACCACACAATCCTTGGTCATCTCCTCTAGGTCTGTAGGGTGCCAACACTTTTGGGGTCATCCCTCTTCCCTTATGCATCCAGAGAGTGCCCTCCTCATCTTCCCTTTGGGTCCCATGAGTTCATGAAGGTGATCAATCTCCTAACCCATGGCCCTCAAACAATGATAGTTGTTACCTCCCGACCCTATGGTCATGTGCAACTAGGGAATTAGGCAACTCCTACTCCCATCAGTCTTATCCCTACCTGACCCTAGGATAGACTTAGGTATCTAACATAGTACATACCCAACTTAGAATCTTACCCAAGTCTCCATCATCTCTCTCTGCATTCATGGTCTGACTTACATCCTTTCATTGGGGTCATGGTGACCTACCTACCTTGGTCAGGCCCCATACTGGTTACCTCCATGGTAACACATGCACATGCACTTAGAGATGATTATCTATGGGTGTACAAGTTTATTCTCATACTATGTACTCTCCACTTAGCTTCTCAAGATCCTATGAGACCTCTTTAGGTACCTCAAACCCAAAAAAAGTTGATCCATACCCTACAGAAGGGTCCTTTCCTAGGATGGGAGGAAAACTATCTCTCAATAACAGCAAAGGTCACCAACATCCTCACATCTAGGGTTTGCATCAACCTAAGCATGCTTAGTCCTATCAAGCTACTAAGGCATGTAGCTAACAAGAAGACCACCTTCTAAACCATGCTAGATCTCCATGGTAGGTCCTACTTGTTTCTATTCCTTCACATTGAACCATCAGTATACATACATATGTCACCAACCTATAAGTAGGAGTTTCATCAAACATATACCTTAATCCAAGGGGTTTCCCATTCCTCTAAACATGAGGAGTGCCATGCTCGAATCTATAGAAACTCAAATCTCATCATGAGCATCAGGTGCACCAGGTACTACCACTTCCCCTCTTATAGATCCAGGAATCCTAGGTTCTTCTCTTATGCAACAACTTCCCAACAACATGCTCAACATTCTAACAACGAACCAAGCATGTACGAGGTACATCATACATGTCCTATTATTCTTCCACTTGAACAACACCTCAAAGTTGAGCCCTCCTCAAGGACAAAACACTAGGTAGGAGGCCTCACAACTTGCCACTATACCTCCTTAGGGTATAAGGAACTCTTCTTCCTATCCCTAGAAGGTAAGGTAGGCATCTACAACTTCCATAGATCAGTTCAAGAAGTCTCTTTCCCTTTCTAGGGTTTGGTTCCTCTAAAGGAAACCTAGATACCACAAGCCTCCAAGGATCATGCACGAGGCAACCTCAACCATCCACATAGGTCATCCATTATAGGTTAAAACATACCCAACTCCTCATTGTTCCTCATATCTCAGAGTCTAAGCTTCAAACCTTCTTGCTCGGGTCTTGCTCTCTCTCTCTAGAGCTTAACCCTACAAACAACCTTACTATTAGAGGTTCTCTCTCTAAGGAGGATCAAGCTCGCATTCATACACCTACATGGGTGAAACCTGCGTTCGCTCAAGATTATCCATAGCTCTTTATGCTTATCTCATAAGCTATCCAACATGCCCTTCTGCTCCGGGTTTTTAACCTACTGCCATCACTATTGACGTACTCAAGGTGCATACTATGCCATGCTCATATCAGCCCATAGGTTTGTCATCACTAACCTCATCAATGAAGGAGTTATCCTTCACCCTAACATGCATGACCCGTCCCAGGTTGGGTCACCAAAAGGTACTAGGTCAGCCAACCTCACATAGCTCATACTTCTCATAGGTATCCAAAACCAAAAGCATGTCAACCCACACATATGGTCGACCATGACATCTAAATCATCATGTCATCTCTCTCTCTAACCACCACTTAGGGTTAGGTTTAGCATCATCCTCATAAGATGTGCTAGGTATCTACCTTAAATGGAGGTTTCTTCCTCCGAGACCAACTCTCCACTTCATCCTCCTGACAAGAAGGTCTAACCTCAGGTCTCTCCTCAGGGAATGACAACACATGTCATACGACCTAAGCATGCAACTATTCTTTAGTTTACGCTTAAACTATTAAGCTTATGTCCATGACATCTTATTTAACTGCTTTTAATTAATTTGGTGGAGGATTCCTAAACCTTATTATACATACCCTGACCTCAAGAGGGTGAGGAAGAGAGAGAAAAACCTTAAACCTTAGAATATTAACAGAATTAGGGTTGAGAATGGACGAAAATAGATGAGAGAGTCCTAAAGGTATCTTATTTTGAGTCAGATCCTAAGACATTGGTCAGGCAGTCACACAGATCTAGGAGTCCTCGTATTATGACTAGCGGTGCAAAGGAAAATATTGTATCCCCCAGACGTGATCCTTTTCTAGACACCTCTGTCTTTCAGAAAATCCTCTAATAACTCCCTCAGTTCTATGGAATTTGTAAAATTTAATAATTACTAAAGATTAAATGAGGAACCAATGATCTGATACCAAATGTAACGACCCCGCCTCCTAGTAACCCCCAATTAAGGGAGACCAAAAGGTCAGAGCCGTTATCCCAATTTCTCAGATCAATGGTTCGACAAATAATCAATAATAATGATTAAATTCTACCAAAACTATACTGAATAGCTGGAATAAAATAAAACTTTGCATACCTTTTTAAAATCTTGGATTTCTAGACTTCTATCCACAACTGGAGTCTATTCTAACTAATCCTCCTTGTACTTTAATTCATATATTCACAATGTGTCACTTTACTGTTTGTCCTTTTCATATTGTACCTAAATCGCCGACAAACAAAATGTCGGTCAGCACAAATGAATTATGCCGGTATGTGGGGACACCCAAAATTGTGCAACTAACTGTAATAATATATTGCTAGCAATTATGGTTTAGCAAGCCAACTTTACATTTTAAACATAACTACTCAATCCATACATACCCTAGCCTCTGCGCTGTCCCTGTAGTGGACCTAGATACTACCTCTCATATGGTAGATCCCAATTAACCCCGCATGATCCTACCTAACAGGTAGATCAATACATAGGGTTGATGAGTCGCATGGCACTACCCATAGGTAGCCCAATCCCTAACTCATGATATGCTAAAGAGTCGCATGGTACTACCCATAGGTAGCCCAATCACTAACTCATGATATGGTAAAGAGTCGCACGACACTACCCATAGGTAGCCCAATCACTAACTCATGATAACCTGATGGTCCTACCTAACAAGTAGACCATGTACTAGGTTACCCTTTTCATCATTAACAAAGCCACAGAGGAGGACCAGGATCTGAGCTAGTCATGTATACATATTTATGGTGATAATCATAGTCACTTTATAGTTGCATGAAATAAAAGTCATCCAAGTAGTTATTTTCAAGCAACCGATAAAGCATTTGGGAATCACCGTGAAACTAAAACGATCAACCATAATTGTAACAACAAACCTTTCCTTGAGCAATAGAATCCAAACTCAACAGAATATCCAAGCAACCACTTTAAAGCAAATGACCCTTAAATCCTAAAACATATAGATTACCTAATGTTAAAACACCTTCCTAATGACATGAGGATACTTTCTAAGGCATCCAAGCCCTTAGGGTTCATTAGGGTTTCTTAGGTTTCTTTATCCAATTTTTATCTCCTTTTTAGGCTACAAACCCTAAAATAAATTTCTTATTTCTAAAAAACTCTAATTAATCCAATTATCCTCATTAAGGGTTCTTTAATCTCAAAACAAGGTTGAGATCACCAAATCTCTGTTATATAATTATATTTTTGTATTTAACCCATTAAAACCCATATTTTCCCAAATTAGGGTTTCTAAACATAATCATGTGCATAAGACCCTAAAACAAGCATAAAACTACCTTTTTCAAAATTAAATCCCCCTTTTATTCTTAATAGGTTAATATTTCTCAGAATTAGGGTTCCATACCAAATTAACCCAAAAGAGTCATTAAATCTGAGTTCCATATCAAATTAGGGTTTCACCATAATTTAATACATCAAAGGTGATAACTTTGTGTACTTTTTAAATTGCAATCAATATCAAGTTCCAATTATATTTTTATTGGATTCTTTATGTTTTTCTAATCAAATTTCATATATAGATCACCTTCATCCGATATTTCCATAATTAGATACATATTTTACAAGATAACCCTTTTTCTACCTATCAGAAGCGGCCACGTAGATTTATTGGATTTAAAAGCAAGCTGGCGGGGCAACGCACTTGTTAATAGGGAGAGGTTGCAAAATTACCTTGAAGGACTAATCCTTTCAAAAGAGGTGTGAGGGAAGTGAAGTACTTTCCCCCCTCTATCGTCTTCAACCTTAGGTCTTGCCTCCCGCGAGCAGCTGGTCAATCTGAGGGTTGACTTTTCTCTTCATTGCTCCCACGCGAGAACTGAGATCACCTGTACCTTTGTCGCGTACTCCCGAACTTGAGGAGCTTGGTAATTGCCCTACCCTCTTCATCCTGGCACTGAGATGACACCGCCCTTCTCTGGCAGAACTAGCTTCCTCGTCAGGGGCGAAGGACAAGTCAAATTCTCCAATTGAAGTTGCCAAAGAACTCGCCCAATCCTCCCGATCTCATGAGTATCAATTCCGTGATTGCTGGTATTGTACTACTCCCCCCCTTATATAGGGTCGGGTCACATGTATTTCGATATTAGGGAAACTCAATTCCCACTATAATAGGTACTCAATCCTGGTATGGATTCAGTCCTCGTGGCCTCCCAAAGGCAGAGGGCCCACTTCCAGATCCAATGACAGACTGGATTGCGAGGAAAGTGGAGAGTAAATATCTCCTAGTTTCATAGGTTTCCCAGTCAATTTGGAGGTAGGGGATGTCACCTCTACCATTGGATCTCAGATCCACAGTTTTCGTGCTACCCGCATAAATAGAAAATAGGGAAAATAGGGTAATTCCCTTTAGAAATAAAGGATATCCCTTTCACTTTGGAAAAATCATAACTCTCAAACCATGGCTCTATTTAATCCCAAATTTTTAGGTAATATTATTAATGACTTAATCTATCATCATGCCAAATTTGGGCTCATTATCTAAATAAATCGGGTCCCTTTCTTTAGTTGCAAGTTATTACTCAATTATGTATATTTCTCACCTATTTTCTCTTTACTTTACTATTATATTATTATCTTGGATTCCTTGGACCTCAAGGAACCTTAATGGCTCGAAATCCCATATTGGGAACATTTCTTTAGCCTCTTTCCTTATCTTTCATCCTTTTTCTTATTTATTCCTTTATTCAAATAAATTACTTTTCCTTTTCTTTTATTTTGACTACTCTTTCTATTAGAAATCACATATAAACGAAATTTACTCAATTGTGGACATTAATGACACTATCTAGAGATTTCCATGTATTTCTCATAAATACTTCACTTAATATTCATTATCTTGTATCTTTTTCTACTATTTGGACTTTTCTTCTTTTCTTCTCTTCTATATCCATTATTGGATTAACATAATAATAGAAATCACAAAATTCCTATCCAAAGGGATATTTTCAAAGAAATCTATCCTTTGAAGTAAAGCATACAACATTTTCAATTAAGTACATATTCATAAAATCATTACATTTCAATTATGAAAACATATGCAAAAATTGAGGTTGTAACAGATCTCACTGAAGAAAATATATTGGGGTTGTTGTGTGATCTCCCCAAAGAGAGTGCATGTTGTAGCTATAAATCTATAGTGAATATGCCACTATTCCCTGGCAAGCTAATTGTAGTTTGACACGTCATGTCACTGCTAGTGGTCCCGTACTGATCGAGACGGGTGAGGTCTTGGAATCTAGCTCTTCCATTGACCTTGTATGGTACCGATTTTGACTAAGCGGTGGTCGGTTGGAGCATGAACGGTATACCTCATCTCCTCTGGGCATAAGTGTGATTGTAAATATGTAATTAGCCATGTAGCGTATTTGCTTAAGGATTGAATATGAAAACATTAGTTGATGTTACACTACTTTTATACATCTTAAATGGATAGATGTTATACGTGTTCTTCATATTCCTTATAAAGTGAATAGCTGATTTATTTCTCTATCATATATAGCTGCATTGCTTTAAAAGATGATATTGCTCTATTCTGCTTATAAACAATGATTAATCTTGATTATTAATATAAAAGATCCTCTACTCAGTTCTATACTGTTCACCTGTGATAATAATATTGTTGGCGGAGAGTTATATCTCTTGTTGGGACTTTTGTCTCACCCCGTTGGTCCCAAAAATTTTAGGTGGATGTAGACATGGAGGTAGAGACTGTACTATAGAGGGAGGACAACAACAACAAGGATAGCAGTAACAACTAAGGTTGAGTGTGTTGTCTATCGTGTTTTGTAGATAGAAGTTCTATGTGTCATTTATGTACTCGTAGGTCCTTGGGAGTTAGTACATATTGGTTTTATAAATGATCTGAGATTTTGTCTTGTATGCCTCAAGGTTTTATGTTGCTTATATATATGTTTGGGCAAATCAACTGGTACATGATATCCTCGAGATGAGATGGTACAATGTGAACCATGATGTATATATTACTTTGGTTCTTCCATTAAGAGTTTCCTGGAAATGGATCTCTTTGTAAAATTGTTTTAATTTTTAGTGATTTTTGTTAATCCACTGCTAATAGTTATTCTGCGTAATTACCGTGACAATTTGACTGTCAGTTTGATAGCGGTCGTCACAAAGTTTTTGGTATCAAAGCCTAAGGTTCATTTAGTTTACAGAGACATAGGATTAAGGTTGTTGAGTCTATTCTAGTGTCCTCCAGTTTATCTTATAGTGACTTCTACTCAAAGAAAAGCAGTAAAGCTGAAAGATGGCTGGAGCACACGAAGGACATGCTGTTGAGAGTAGTATTGTTGTACTAGGAGGAGGTGCAAGGGATCAGGCAATAGAGGAATCAGTGCCTGAGAATCCCCATATTGATCAAGCCTTGCTAGAAAACCCAACCTTTCATGCTCTTTTCAGGCAGTTGATGACCACAATAACGCATATGGCAGACCGGTCACGCCAACACTAGCACCTAGGGCACCAATTCCCAATGAGGGACATGGGTCTAGTAAGACCTTTGAGCGATTATGTCAGGTAGGATCCACCAAATATGCCGGTACAGCTGACCTAGAAGACACATATTTATGGCTGATTGAGGTGGAAAAAGCCATTAGAATCCTTAGCATTCCATAAAATGATAAAGTTAGGCATGTTGTGTACCTTTTAAAAGGAAGCACTGGCCATTGGTTGGCCATTGAAGAAGGAAAAAGGCTGGGTGTTGAGGTCGGATGGGGGGAGTTTTGATGTGAGTTTGTTAGTAGATACTTTCCCAGGACTTATCTAGATGAGAAAATCTCACAGTTTGAGCGTATTAAACAAGGACCAATGAATATTAGTGAGTATGAAGCTAAGTTCATGGAGCTTCTGTGGTTTTGTCCACACATGGCTACTACAGAGGAGGAGAGGATTCAACATTGTAAGAAGGGTCCGAACACCGAGTTTTCCATAGTTGTAGCTACTCTAGAGAATAGAGAGAGCTTTGCCACATTTGTGGAGTCAGTTAGGAGGATAGAGAGGTCCATGACTGAGAAACGTGAGGCTAACAGTAGGAAAGGACCTGCCCAGTTCTTGGGATAGAGGTCTAGAAGTTTCAAGAAACTAAGATTTCCTGCACCATTAGCACCATAGAGGTTCAATGCACAAACATAGTGGATGTCAAGAAAGGGTAGAGGCCGTAGTTTTTTGCCAAGTGGTATTTATATCTTTCATCTATCATACTCAAGTTGGGTCTACCTGGTACACTTGTTCATAACAAGTACCTGTGTGTTTGACTTGTATCATGTATCATGACCAATGAGACATAGTCATCAGTACACATACTAGTCTAAATGTATGATTCTCATCCTAATTTCCAAAATAATATACAATAGGGACCTAGGGAAAGAATAAATAATGTAATCATACACATGATCTCAAGTTTATATCCTCAACCAAAAATCACCTACAATTGTGTCATACATTCTTTTGGCATTAGTATACTTGGAATTTCCTTTAGAAATATTCAAATAAATTACACAGTGTTCTATTACAAGCATCATATGACTAGATCTCATATCATACTACCAACATGTTTATAGATTTCCTTCTCGATGGATCTATTGGATTCATAGTTTCATCAATTAAGCCATTTTCAACCTTGCTCAACTGATCTACTTTTTCAATACTTTGGTGGTCATTTGTTTATACCAAGGGTAACCCCTAACTTTGATTATGTTCTTCTTGACCACCCCTATATTATCTTGAGTGATGAAAAATGTATTATTCTCTAGTTTTCTTGGAAAGATCCAAAAAAATAGATTTGAAGAAGACAACATCATTCAGTTTCTAGATGATATTGTCATCTTTCATAAACTTGATAATAATAATAATCAAATCAATGTTTCTTACATATGTATTCATTCTCTTCTCTCTAGTCTTATAATCAATTTCAATATATCCACCATCATTGTTACTCATGTTGATATCAACACAATGTTTAGGTTTAGACACATTTTAGGATGACAAGGAGAATAATATCCTATAAAATATATTGAATTTACCTTTGAATCTTCATAATTTGGTCTCAAACCCTATCATATCACCCTCACTAATATGACATCCAAATTTCTTAGTCTAGTTTGTAGACTCCTTCTTCTCTATGTGACTCTTACTTCTTTTATCTCTTTCACTTAGTTGCATTCCCTTATCTAGTGGAAAAAAGTCTTTTCATATTGAGAAGAAAACTCCTATGGGGGTACACTAAAGTATGTAGATATTACCATCTATTTGATTGGTGTTCCATCTACAAACCATGCAATATTGGTAGTTGGGGTAGTTGTTACTTCAAACTTCACTCAAAGTGTTTTTTTAGCATAATTATACATACATTTTACAAACAAAAGAATAAAAATGGGTTTAACCATGTTATAATGAAGCATTAGAAGAAGAATAAATAATGGGACCATGTCTGAACCTTAAAGTAACTCCTTTTTGCAAATACCTTCAAAAATCACTTCAAAATATTGACAACTACACTTCCATGCCTCTTGGATCTTTCTCCAATACCAACTTTGACTAGATATGGGGTACAAGAATGGTACCATCATTAAATAATGTATTACTCTTAAAATTCATCCTACTTTTAAATTACTTGTGTTATAACCTAAGACTTGAAGATGCTCAATTAAATAGTTAATCATGATCCAAAGATCTTGCTATGCTAAGAATTTCACCAATTCTGATACATAGACATCATCAATGCTCTTCAAAGACCTCCTCTTAAATATATTATGTAAGTATAGGGTCCCCACTACGAAGATCTTGAGTGTACAACTTATTTTCTTACCTTGGTGTTATAGATCCTTTCGGGTGGTAAGCTTTGGAACTTACAATGTCTAATAAAATTTATTGTCCATATATAGTTTATGGAAAATTATACATTTCATTTTGGTTCTAATGGCTTCATTATACCCCACATGTTCTTACTTAACTTATGACAATGAGCATATACTTCATTTTTTATATGCATGTACATCTCAAAGACTATTAAAAATACTTTCATTTTAGCCGTGAATATCTTTATGTCTTTCACATATTACATGATATATTATTCAATTACTAATTATGTAAATCATACTAAAGATAAATCAACTTTGATGTGGGTGTCATCTTTATATGGTGTGAAAGAAATATTCATTTCTGAAACAATATTAGGAACAATCAAGACTCTACTTTTTATCACATCTACTTTATTTGATGTTATATTTCTTCTTCCAAGACAGGAAGGGTTGAAGTCCCTTCTAGAGAATTCAAATACCACGTGGTGGGAGGGACCACAACCTCAAAGGAACATTCTTCTTTGAGTCCATGTCTGGGGCATGGCATGGGGAAGACTAGACTTGGATCTGAGGCATCTTTTAGTCAATTTTCATGAGATCACACCACTATTGATGTTGTAATTTATATTATCTTCTAGTCTATCTTTTTTTTAATCTATTTTGGATTTTTTAAGGGGAGTGCACCCCCGTCACTAGAAAAGTTATGGTTCTTTTTCTTGTTGCTTATGATGATGAGCTACATCAACCTTAGCTATAACATATGATGATAATTCAAGAACTAGATACCTTTACTCCACTTTTTATGTTTGTGATTAAAGTTTCTTTTCATACCATGAAATTTTTATGAAAAAAGAGCTTTTATATTACTGGCCTATCCCACTAGTCTTTATAAATAAACTCTATGTTGAGTTTTTACTTGGAAAGTAACAACGAATCTCTGGTAGTGAAAAATAAACACATCCTAGTGCTAGAAGGGTCATCTTTAAGGCTAGATAATTATTGGAGACAAACTATTTTCTCTTGAAAAATAACATTTTAATCACTATGAGAAAAATAATAGGTTCCATGCTAATGCCATTTAATTAATCTAATCTAGTTGAAACTTAATATAATAATTTATAATTGTGTGAAATAAGTTTTTTTTATCTTATATAATTTTAGTAGCATAGTGATCATTCATTGCATTGAATTTATCATGAAGTAAATAAACAATTTTAGTTTGATTCTTATTTCATTTTTTTATACTTTCACATTTTCATAATTATATACAACTATCCCATATTATTATTCATTGAAATAAGATTGAAGAATTACCATTTCATGTTACTCAGTTACAATTTGAACTTCTTGTTTATTTCTACATCCCTTTTAATAACTTTCAACCATAATGCACCCGACTTCATGGTTGAAAGCTTATTATCCTTCTCATTTTAATCACAAATTAGAAGAGGAATCTTGTACACAATGCATATAAACATCTATTGTGTGAGTGCTTCATTTTCTTCTTGATTTTAAAGAAACCATCATTCTAGTGTACTTTTTTCTAAAACATGTAACCTACTAGAGGAAGATCTAGTTTTTTCATCAAAATTAATTTTACATATATGTTACATTTGTAGTGTTTTTATTCTTTACTACTAGAATCTTCACTCTGTGGAGAGGTTGATGATTTTCTATCCATTACTTAATGTGTAACACTCTTTTCCAAAGAAAAACTATTTTCCTAATCATGTTCATCACAATCTTGCACATTGACCACATATCTTTAAGTTATGTATAAGTTCTTCAATAGTGCAAAGTGAAACAATTTATGGTTATTTTGTAGAAGTAAGTTTTTATTCATACTTAAGAGTTTGGAAATAATAAAATCATTATAACTTATTTTTTCCATTTAATATCTTTTGCCAACTATAGAAATTAAATAATTTGCATGTTTATGTTGAGCACATCCTTAAATAGGCCATGGAAGGTTGATTGGAACTAATTATTTCAACTCTTTCTTAACACCATCTTTTCTAGACAAGTACATCTCCTATTACAAAAGCTACTACGGAGGAAAGTGACTATATATGTAGACATTTCCTTTGGGGAGACAAGGATAATGAATCATACATTCACATAATTTCTTGAGATACTATTTGTTTGACAAAACTTGAAGGTGGCCTAGGCATCTAGAAAATTGAGGATGGGTTAAGGAAGGCCTGATTAAGTGGGACTCGAAAAATAGCAAAAACACCCTTTGGGTCAGATGGATTCACAACAAGTACCTTGTAGACAATACTTCAATCTGGAGTTGCATGCCTAAACAAAATAACAGTTGGTATTGGGAAAACCTACTAGGGCAAATAGATATGATATCCCATCTTTTGAGATATGACATAGGTCAGGGACACACCATCTCTTTGTGGAATGATCCTTGGGTTTGAGGTTCCCACCTTGAACAAATCATTGGTACTAGCCTTAGGATGAAAAACACCTTTGGGAAGGACCAAAAAGTCAATGCGCTAATAAGCAATGACAAGTGGCTCATTCTTAAAACAAGAGGAACTGAGGATTTGAAAAAAATCTACATCAAAATTTCTATGAGAAAAGAAGATAAATTCTATCTATAGGGTCTCCCATATTTCACCCTTTAATGAGGATGGAACCTAGTTAGATAAAAAAACCAGAACTTCAATGGGCCAAATGGTTATGGAGAAACAATATGCCAAGAAGATATTTAATTCACAGCTGGAAGTCCTTCTACTAAAAACTACTGATTGAAGATATTCTACAACTCAAGGGAGTTACCCTTGCTTCAAGATGTAGTCTCCTCCAGCAAGCTGCTGAGTTCAATCTTCATTTATTTTGGGAATGTCAGTTCACTACCACCACATGTAGGGCTGTAAATGGGTACAGGTAGACCCGTGGACCCGCAAATCTGAACCCTTAAAAAACCCTTCACGGGTCTAATTTTTTATACCCGCATACCCTTGGACCCGTATACCCTTGGACCCGCATATAAGCGGGTCCAATAATAGGTATGCTTGGATCCACACCCGCTAGACCCGTGTACCCGCTATACATAAGTAACTAATAAAATAATATGTTATATATATCATATTTTACTAGTCTAATTAATATAATTATTGAGATTATATACTACTCTAAGGTTGAGACTAGTCATATAACTAAAAATTAACTATTCTAGTTACAATAACGAACATCATATGTAAAGTTAAAATCAAAATGTCTACTACTCTACATTATTTTCTACATAAATTAAATGTTATGATCATGACTACAAATATGTAAACAATTACTCAATTAATTTTATTGTATAGACTATAGCATTGTCTAATATAACTATTACATGTTAATATACTATATGATAACAATGTCTTGTTGTGTTAAATATATATATAAAATAGTCATTTCTCTTACATAAACAATATGATGTTTTATAGAACCGCTTACCCACATACCCGCATCTCATACCCACTATTATTGCGGGTACAGGTATGGTGCGGGTCTAGGTTTTGTATTATGCAGGTCTAGAACCGGAACCGGACCCGCTAAATTAGATGGGTATGTGTATGGGTATGGCCAGACCCACACCGTTTACACCCCTAACCACATGGGATCAAGCCAGACATGTCCTCTCTAAGATACCAAGTGATTTGGAGGATGTGATCACTCTCACGAGCAAATCTGAACATTGCATGGTGATATTAATTCTCTATCATATATGGTTTATGAGAAATAGAGTGATTTTTCATGAGGTAAAATCGGACTCAAATTTTGTATGGCATGCTATAAGCTAGGATTTTAAAGAAAGTAACTTATATAGATAGGGTTCTTATTCATAGCCTATACTTGTACACACCTGGTTACATATGAACAAAAAGGGAGGAACACACTTAATGATAAAAAGCATAATTTTTTTGTTTGCATTTAGACTTCACTATTTACTTTATATTTAGGTTACATTTAGTTCTCATCAGTTTTATGCCAATTTGTTAGGTTTTTAGCATAATTCATCAATTTCATGGTAGGTCTGAGCTTCTATCTCTAAGAACCAACTTAGAATGGTGACATGTAAGAATGGCCAAGACAATTTTTATTAATATACAAGTTTTCATCAATTCAGTGTATCATTGACATCCTCAAATTTCTCATCAAACCAAAATGCAATCCCTACACCACTCTCCAACCCCTATCATGATTCACATTGATTTGTATCCTCATCATATTGCAACTTCATCAATCTGCATTCTCATCAATCGACAATGTGTCAATCAATGAGGTTTCATCTAACAGGGTTCCTACTCAATGAGCCCGTACATGACTCTATCATGTGGGTCAATGAATTTTGTGCACAATGACTCTTTCAAAATGATGCCACTCCATCCCAATGAGGCTTCTACTTATCAACCGATTACACCACCAACCTATGGGGCCAGTCAATCTATAAGGGCAACTACCCATGAGACTTCTTACCCCACTCTCATGCACCAATGGTGTGCCTGATTTCCATAAGTTGATTGATTGGTCCCATTGATCTACTATGTTGACTACCACTATCCGCCACCTAGGATCAACCTTGAGAGAGGCAAGCTCAGTGCATTCACCTATAACCTCTAGTATGACTTTAAGGCCTATACCTTGACTGAGAATAAGCCAACAAAGACCAAAGACATGCATTTGACATAAACCACGATCATCATCAAAGTATCTACTATGTATTTACATGGAAAAGTACAAGCCACAAACAAATAAGACAACAACCACTAGGGTCACCCCAACAAATGTCTCAGTGCTCCTTGTTTCATCATAGACCTCACTCACCTCCAAGCATGATAATAAGAAACTACATACCTTAGTTGCTCTCCCATTCTCTATTGTGAGGATGGATTTCTTCTTTCCTTTCCATATTAATCTTGTAACTCATGTGTGAGGAGAAAGTAGTGCCCTTAGTAGGTTACAGAAAGTAGTCCATCTACCTATTTTTGTTCTTTTTACTACATTTTACTTGTATGAACAATGCTATGCTTCAAACAAAATGTTTACTATTTTGCATATATGTCTGTCTGACATATCTACATGTTGTCTGATCTTGAGTGTAGAGAATTGTTATATGTGTGCATAAGTCTTAAATTTATAATCTCAAACACTACCCCACAAGTATACAGGTGCATGTAGTATTATTGAGATCATCCAAGGAGCAAGGGTTTGTTAAATGCAAGAGTGATGAACTTCAACAATGTAGTCCTTTTTAATTAGATAAGGGTTTTGCTTTGTTAAATAAATAATTTACAAGAAAACAAACAAAAAATAAATCACTTGTATTAAGAATAAAATTGGATTAGAAATTCTTGAGGATAGGGTTTCACTATCATATCATTACAAGAAATAACAACAAATTAACAAGTGGTAAAATCACAAAGGGAGGTTCAAGTTATACACCCTTCCTTGTAGTATACAACAACTCTACCTTTATATAGTACCACTATGCATACAATAAAAAAATGAACCACCATGGCTATAGAAAGTAGATAGAAATAGTAGAAAACAATGATAAACATCATCAAAGAAGAAAGTAAACTTGGATATCCGTGGAAGAAGTAGGAAAGAGTTACAACTCTAATAAAGAAGTCAAAACTCTATAGTTATTGTTGGAAACTCTTCAGAAAGATTAACTCTAGAGTGGAGAGAAGAGAATGAAGGAGTTACCTGCTACAATTATTGGAGAAGAAGGAAGAAGAAGAAGTATCTGTCCCAAGAAACCACCCTTTCTCCCTTATAACACCTCTAACTCCTCCTGGCTTTGTGTTGCATAAGTCTCGCTCCTAAATGTCTGAAGTAATCCATGATAACTATCCCAAGATGGATTGGAGTCATATATATAAGATGGGGTAGTTAGATTCACGTTTCAGTGAATTATGTAGGTTCCATCACGTATTTATGGCCAACATGGCATGTTAGTTGCGATAACTAAAGTTGAACTTCCTTGGTCGATGATGACACAATGTGTTGGTCGGCCAACACAGCGTGTTGCTGCAAGTCAGGGAGTTCTAAATCTAAATTCTGTACTGAAACACAATACATTCATAACTGAGACATGTTGTGTTGATATCTAGACACAATGTGTTGCTAATATGGACACGATGTGTCACTGGAAGTTTCAGCAAAATTATTTTTCTGAATGTTTAGATGATCAGGGAATGTGTTGATGGATGATATGATGGTGTTTCTCTCCTCATTTTGATGCCAAAATGTTGTACCTACAATCCAAGCCATAGAGAAAGTAAATATAACAATGAAGTGGACAATTTAGCATGATTAAGAGTGATTATTTTTTGAATTGATTTGGAAATGCATCCAAAAATAGTCCAAAAATGATATAAAATGTGCAAATCAAGAATTTCAAACCTAAAATCCAGGATATGTTTTTAATATTTAACCCTTGATGAGAACATTTTATAGGTACATTTAACTAATGATGGGTACATGACCTCTAGGTAATCTGACGAGGTCTAGGTGTAATCCTCATTTCAAAAGGATTGGATTTACATGGCCTCAATGTTTATAGGTTTATGTGTTTATGATGCAACTAGAGAGTGAAAATAGGCAATGAAGGTGAAACCCATTCACCCTAGTGTTTCCATGCACTTGATAACTACACTTTCACTCAAACTTGTAATTATAATATTAGAATAATCAACCAATTCTCAATTTTATAAACACTACTTCTCGGTCAAAAACTTTCATCAGATAATTATTAAATATGTTGCACTTTGGGTTCAATCCTAAACTATAATGCGATAAGATCTATCCTTTTTTAGGTGGTATTCTTGTACACTTGGGTTAGATAAAATCTACAGATTCCATTTCTAGTGACTTTATAGTGTGATCTAATCCAACATCACTTATTATTGACAAAAACTATATTCAAACAATGGCACAAACTACATAGCTAAAAGAAGAGAACTCTAACAAGAAATTATTCCATACAATATACAATAATCACAAGAGGAGTATCTTGATTCATACTCTTGATTGTGGTATAAGACTCATCAATAAGAAAATTGAAGATTGTTAAACATATCACAACATAGTTCAAAGACCATTTTCACAACAAGCACACTTATCCGTTTGATATTATCTTCAACTGAGATATTATATGCAAAAGAGGTCAAAAATATTGATTTGTAGCTCCCTTCACACAAGAAGAAATCAAGAAGTTTTCATTCTCTTTGGGCATAGACAAAACACCTAGACTTGATGGTTACACTATGTTTTTTTATAGACATAATTGGATCAAGCTTTGAAAGACATATAACTCAAATATTTAGTGAGCTCCCTAAATATAGTGAGATTGACCTTAGCCAAGTAAATAATTCATACATCACCCTTATAAAAAGGTTGAAAATCCCACACAATTCGGTCAATATAGACCTAGTAGCCTTATTAACAACTCATATAAATTATAGCCAAAGTCCCTTATCACTAGACAAAAAAAAGCACGTGGATTATATCATCAATACTAAACAAACAACTTTCATAGAAGATAGAAAAATTCAAGATGCTTATTTAAGGCCACAATATGCTACATTTTATATGAGTTAAGAAAAAAGAACCATTATTTACTTTCAAACTTGGCTTCGGAAAAGGGTTGATAATGTCAATGAGACTTTTTAATTCATTGTCTCAAAGCCTACAATTTTCTCAAAGATGGATCAACTGGATCGAGTTCTATCTCAAATCAGGAATTAATCTATTCTCATCAGTGGGACACCCTTTGGGTACTTACAGTGCAACATTGAATTAGGAAAGGTGATTCTTCATCACTATATTTATTTGTCATAGTCACCTTGATCCTTTCCATTTTCTTAGATTGGATGTCAAAAAGTTCTCTCTACAATCAAGAACTTGAAACAAAATGTATTACCAATTCACAATGAAAAGATTATCAACATATGCTAAATCATAGTCATGTTCTAAACACTGTTAGGATTTTGGGCATCTTTCAACACCATTTAAGACTTAAGATCAACTTTTCCAGATCCACCATGTCCATGACTTGTTTTAATGAGGAAGACCTAAACAAATATAGCCACATCCTCCAAAGTAAAGACGAGTCATATTCACTTAAATGCATGGTCTTTCCTCTTTCTCCCTCTAAGCTTCCAACCCCAGTTTGGCAACATTACACAGAAAAATGACCACCACACTAGCTAGTTGGAAATTGACATGCCTCAACATAGCAGGTAGGCTAACTCTTCTTCATTCTACCCTATCATGCATCTTTTCATATTTTTAGAGTTGCATTATGATACTACAAAAAACGAACAACAAATGATAATTAAAGAGGGTTTTTCTTTGGGGTAGAACTTTAAACAAAAATAAAATATGCCTCATACTAGGAATCTATAAATAAACCTGAAAATCAAGGTGATTGGGGTATCATAAACATTTGGTTACACTCACAACACCCATTAAATAAAGTTATTGTTAGAATCATAGATTATTAGTTAACATATGGTGTCATTCTATTATATAAAATGCTATATGAAAAGTCCCCCTTGGGTAAATCTAAAACACAAAAGAATTCTCATAATTTTGAATATATCTTAATCAAAGTGCTCATCTTATTAGGGATACGATTGGTACATCACCACATACCTAGTTTAATATGAAACTTTAGGAATATAAGTGGTACTCCTTGGGGAGGATGGATCAATGAAGGAGTAATCAATAGATATCAACCAACATATAATTTTTGCAATCAGACAAAGCTTTCGAATTGTCAACAACTAGTAGATAAAAATCCCTTTAATGATCTTTGTCCAGTAAAAATCTAAATGAACATTCGAATATGATCATTCACGCTCTATAACGACCTCATAAGGAACCTTAGATCAAACATATATGGGGTTCTAAACACACTATTAATAAGGGATACAAATATCTCATTGATCCAAGACATACAAGTAATTATGGTTTACATTTTGGAACATCAAATGTACACGAAATATTCTTACTCTTTTAAGGCTTATTGGTCATAATAACCTCTTCATTGGGCCTAAATGCATGAAGAGAGGGTTACATGGTCCTTTTATCTACTATCTCTATAAAAAAGTGTATAAAGTTCTCAACACATATTCTTTTATTGTTCCTTTATGCCAAACATTGGAAACCATTTTTAATACAACCATACACAACACAACCCCAATGGACACAATTTTTTTGATAAGGAGGAAGCCCTCGTGGGATCAACCACTATTGAACCCCAAGCAGTCAAGAGTAAACCCCAAGACCAGTTGTGTCATTAGGGGGGGGGAACCACGACGCGCCCAATCAAATGCCAGCCATTGTTGCACCAAAACCGACACCAAGAGTCGAACATGATACCTTTCATTGAGGTGTTACTGAGTCACATCACATGATCTATCGACCACTAATGGACACAAATATTATCAAACTGTATACCATAATCACAATATAGAAGCTTGTCGAGATAATAACTATAAGAACTTTGGTCGCAAACTCACTATAGATTTCTTATGGAATATTTGGATTGGCACGATAACATAATCTATAACTACTCTTATATCAGTTTTTTTTACTATTGCTATTGTGACGCCCATTTCCACACAAAGTGAGATTACTCAAAACCAAATGCAGAAACAACACTAAGACAACAGATCACCAGAAACACATGAAAGTAAAATAGGTTACATTGAAAAACCATAAGCTAGAAACTTATTACATAGAGTCCACAAAACCTACCACATGCAACACATAAGATACTGGTTTCAAATATATACTTGTACATTTGTTGTAACTATACAACCATGGCACACAGGACAAAACCTCGTATCAGTTACATAACCAAAAAACATCTAAAAAACACCCCAAGGACCCGAGTGTATAGGGACAACTCTAGGACTCTAAAACCAAAAGACTACTAGAAAATCCAACCTTATTAGAAACTATCCTTCTTGCTACTGATTAGCCTCAGATGCACGATCACCACCTCATCATGCACGATCATCTAAAAGATGTGGAAACCCACAGGGTGAGACCAAACATCCCAGCGAGAGATATAACTCTTAGCTAATTCCATTAAAGGACATATATGCTAAGCAGATAAAAAAAGATATTGATCAGATTCAACGAAATGATATGTACTCCATAGATGAAGCAGATTAAACAAGACTAGATAGCTACCACTGAATAGTAGATTAGGTTACATTCTAAAAAGGAATATGAAGAACATGTATAATAGTTAATTTCTCTTATCGTATTCTAATTCAAGAAATCAATACAAAGGTAAGGCAAGGGATCAACCAATGTGAGACATATATCACCCTAAGCACATATACTACATGTATGTATTATGTCTTTTATTATTCCCCAAATATTTGAGTCCTACCACCAAGAACCAACCGCCCTTGCAAAGGGCAACTGACTGTTCCATACAAGGTCAATGGAAGAGACGGAATCCATGACCTCTCCACATCCCTTGATTAACACAAGAGAACACTTGCAAATATATAATAGTTAACTAGTAAAGGTGACATATAGTCATGGAAGGATCGACTCATGCATGTCCATCCATATATAAACACTTCCCACCTTAGTACAAGTAAAGGCACTAAAAGAATGGGCTCATGCATGGCCGTTCTTAAAATAAGGAGTGGATCATACATGGCCATACATATCACAAGGAGATTGACTCACGCATTTCTGTCACACACAAACTGTAGTTAAGGATGCAAGGAAATTCTCGACTTGCATCCCGCATATTCAAAAATATGCGCTTTGAGTTAAACCCGTTTCACCAATCCAGCAAATAAAGCTGACACTAGAATTGGATCTATGGCACAGAGCAAACTACATGATTAGGTTTCACTTGATTAGTTACCCAATTGGGTGACTTTTAGCATCAATCAAGTTACAACGTGTAAAGCTAAAACAAACTCTACAAGAAATAAGGGTACATTGCAACTATAGAAGATATAAAACATACCAAGTGTGAACTTGTCACACAATTACCACACGGTACTCAAAGCTCTGCCATATACAATACCAACACCAATATCACACATCATTGTAGGATGTCAATCCCTTAATCTCATCACTTGAGGATATTATCTATCAATAGGCATCAAGCATTCACATGGCCATATTCCTATCACAATAAACCCTACATAAGCTTCATCACATTATATCTCATCAATGTGCATAAGCACCACCTGTATTATGTAATTACCACCATAGAAAACACAAACCGTGGCATACATGTCACCTACAAGGTTAGGGGCTTATAAATAAGAGAGAGAACATCATTACAAGGTGTCCATCTCAATTAGAGAGAAAGCAAACACATCACATAGTTCATCATTAGGGTTAAAGCTCCATGATTAGCTGATTAGGGTTTATAGACACATTCAAGAATTAAACCCTAGGCATGAATTCTCCCATATTCTTGGAACACTTTAGGCTTAAGAAACATTATTAATTAACCATGCATAGTTCATTATGTTAACAACACTAGGCTTCACTATCAATATTATGGTGTTATGCGAATGTCACCACCACACACCAACTGGACGTCGATCTCACACAGACTAGGAATCACGATCCTACATGGACTAGGCATCATGACCACCAAACTGACTAGGCATCATGACCACCAAACTGACCAGGCGTCGTGATCACCATCCCACCTAATATTGTGACATGGCAAGGGCATGGTGTCTTTACAATGCACTACACATGGGTCACGAACCCTCAAGGCACGACCCAACACCTCTAAAACAAAATTCCTCGACCTGCCATAAACCAGTGTCACACAATGACACCAAGCAACATCATGACCGTGATGTCCTCCCATCACGACCCTTACAAAAATGCAGCATTATAACCACGACCCGAAACCAAGATGCCGTGACCCAAGAAGGAATAGGGTGTAGTGACCACCGATGGTCAAACTACTACCAAGGAAAAGACCATAGCCAAACCAAAATCAACATAGATCAAAATAGAGGTAAAAAATGGCCAAAACAGAAGAGGCAACATGGAACACTACCATCTTCAAGAAGGAAAACACCTCTAAAAAATAGTTACCAAAACCCTAACACATGAGTCATGAAATCACCATGAAAGGAACCTCGAACAAGAGAGTGAAACTAATGATCATCATCACCAAAACCAAATCAAAACTCCATAGAACACTGAAACACTCCATCATCATGCATGCAACTCAAGCCAAGGTCAAGAAAGGAAGGAAAACCACCACACACCACAAACGCCAAGTTTGGATACAAAAGGAATCAGGGTTTCATATTACATCCAAACCAAGCATGATCTTAACATCATCCAAGTTCTAAGGTCTCTCACCATCTACTAGCATGTTAAGGAAACATTTAGAGAGAGAAAATTGCAACATGCATGCATGAAAAGTGCAATCGTAGAGGAGGTTAAGAGTTATATAGCCCGCATTAAGAAGATCACTCAAGGAAGGCAAGCTCCAAGCACATGATTACCAAATATGATCAAGCTTCACCAAAAGATCCACTCTTGGCCAAAAAATCACCTCAAGAAAGAGAAGTCACGAAGGTCAAAGATAATCCAAGAAAAGAGAGCCAAAAAGCTCTAGGCCGAGCCAAAAGAGAAAGGGAGAAAGAGAAAAGAAACCCTCCTCTCACTTGGGTCTACCTTGTCAAAACATGGTCTATAACCCTTTTGATGAGGAGTTTCTCTCCGAAAGCAACCACCATGGAGGAACCATGGTATAGGGCCAAGAAAAGAGATGAAGATGGAGGTAGGAGATCAAAAGAAATTCCATCAAGGAATATAAACACTTACCAAGGGTTGAAGATGGGTTATGGTCACCACAACCACCACATGCAAGAAGAGTTCGATCACCAAGCTCTAAGGCCAGATCTCCTTTCTCCACCAAGCTCCAAGAATAAGGAAAAGAGAATGAAGAAGATGGAGGGTCGAAAGGGTTACAAGCATAGAGAGATAAGGGGTTATATAGGTGGAAGAAGACAGAGAAGGAAAGGGATGATGTGTCAACACTCCAAGATACCAAAGGGACACTTATCCACCCAAGAAATTAACATGCAACAACATAAAACCCACATGCATGAGATGATGATACACTCTAGGTTGGATCTTCACCACCTAGACCACCCAACACCTATGTCACAGTCGCAACCCACCAAGGGAACCACCCATGGTCGTGACACACCACTCAACACAACAAGGTCATGACAGGGGGTCACTACACACCCAAGTTGAAGACACTCCACACACAAAGGCAACTATCTCAACCCAAGATCACCCAAGACCATCTCATTCATGAAAATCACACCTAGGGGAGGTGTCTCGACTGCAACACCCTCCAACCAAGACCTAGGTGTAAAGAGGCGAGATCACCTCCTTACTAAAATCTAACGGAAAATACATAACATCCATCTTTTATAAATTGTTTGAAGATGAGGGATGCAAGCATAATAATTCCATTTAAATAAACATGAAAAAAAAAATTGTCAAAAGTAGTAGCAGAAGTATGCTATTACATATCTTTATTTCAAATGTTTGAAAAAGAAACTAGAAAGTAGACCGCATAATCTGGTAATAGTAACCTAGTCATCTTGGTAGTCTCACTCCTGATTAACTACTCCTTGTTCTGGTTCGATCCCTTATCCTGGCTTTGGGTGGTTGGGGTCACCCAACAAGAGGAGATAAAAGTATGTGTCAATTAAGGAATAAGGACATTTAACATGATAAAATATGGCAAAGTAAAGGTTCACTAAACTAAGAGATTTCAAAAGTATGAGGCAAGTATACAAATAAGAATTATGTCAGTTCAAATAATAGTAAAATTTTGCATGCATGATTTAATATGACTACATTAAGCTAACATAGGGATGAGGAACCTACCTAAGATCAACCTCTGGGTGAGGGAGAGTAACACATTCCCAAGCACCCTAATATATATAAAATGTGGAGAGTGGTCACATTCCCCTGGGCGAAATAACACATGCCCCCTATGGGTGGTTTGTACTCATGTACACTACATTAGCTAATTAGTCATTTAAATCATCATGCTAAGATAGTTCAATGGAAGATTTAAGAAATTGTTAACTTTTGCAAGTGGGGTCCAAGACCCTAATATAATTGAAATGAAATAACAAGAATTATTGACATTGAGGTATAGGCTCATGCCTCATTGGGAAAATAGGATTGGATAAAAATATGCCCAACTTAGAGTTAGAATGCACATACCTCACTTTAGATGCCTAGAGATGACTTTTCACCAAATATATATATATATATATATATATATATATATATATGTCCAATGTCAGTTTTATCCTAGATACACGTTTTCATCACATAGATTAGGGTTTTGTAATAAGTTAAGGGTAGAAACCCTAACTTTTAGATCTTCTAGATAAATCCTCAATTTTGGACTTGGAAACTAGGACAAATGATTTGGTATATTTTTCTAATTAGGAAAACATATTTGTTGATTCAATTTGAGGTTAAACGAATTATTTATACATTTTAAGGCTTTTTAATTATTCGTTTTGGTTTATTGAAAAACCTTCATTAAGAGCTTGGAAATCAGGCTTGAGAAACATTTTTTTTTGATAGGGTTTATTTTTTTTGAATCCATAGCATATTTATTTATGTTTTTATGATAATCGAGTAATTAGTTATGAATTTTCTAAAATTGATCAATCAAAAAATTCGGAAACGTATGCAAAAAGGCTTGCGAAAATAATTGGCGTGGGGCCAGGCCCATGCTGACCTGGGCCAATCACGTGTGGCTAGGTAGTAGGTCTGCACTTGTGTGATTCTGGTCAGAAGAAACTAAGTGGAGGGGCAAAAAGATTGAAATGTTCTTGGGCGAAAAACAAAGAAAGAAGGGCGAGCAGGGGTGGAGCCGAGAAATCACCGAGGGGCTTTATCCCCAAGCTCATACCTCGCTATGGCCATGAAGTAGGTCGGAGGCATTTGGGCATTTTTGCAAATTGAAATGGAACTGTGGGAATTTGGTCTTGAAATGAAGAGTAGAAGGTGGTGAATTCACACACGTCTCCAATTTGCACGTTGGGACCGTCGAGAATCCACGAGAGCTTCTGCTAGGTCAGGTAGGAGATCACTATGTTGGTGAATGTAGGGATAAGCTCTTGCCAAATTGAGGGTAGGGTTTTATTGCTCGTGCATTGGAGATGCCATTGGTGTGGGCATTTATAGGTGTGTGGGTGGTCTGATGGGAAAGCGAGTCAGTGGTGAGAACCTCTCGTCTGAGAAATTAGGTGTTTCCTAGTTTGGTTGAAACTGATGACAAGTAATGGCTCATTCAAAATGTCAAAGCCTTATGAACTTAGAGTAAAAGAAATCATCGAAAAAGATGGGGAATTGATCGAGAAATCGATCGGGGATTAACTTCTGCAAAATGGTTATGTTCTTCACGGACCTCTGAGCTAGACGATGACTTGGTGAGTATCAGATAAAAAATTGATGACCCATAGCTCCTGCACCTTAGACGAGTAACATGTGACATTATTAATGATCGACTATAGGTTAAATGTGCGATATAAATGAAATCATATTAATATCTTAATAAAACCTTAGTCAATTTGTTTAAAATCAATTTGAGAGGTCAAGCCTTGGCTAATTAATCTCAAATTTGAACCATAGGCCCACATTAATGTCTAGAATATTCCTATGCCTTTAAAACTTGTTTTTATTCATGTTTTGTCTCTCAACCACCATATTGAGCATTCATGTGTTTATTACTATATATGAAAATTGAGATAAGTTGAAAACGATTTTCCATTAATATTTTGAACAAAAATATGAGGTAGTCCTCCCTAATTAATTCAAAGGTCATCAATTAACTTATTATTCTCTTTTTCATGCTTTATTTGCCTTTTTACTCCAAGACACTCAGTTTCCACAAAATCAACATTAAGGACAAATTATCTTTATGAAAGGGATGAAATTTCAAGTACATTGAGATTTAGTTCGTTACAACACTCCACCTGTTAAAAGTATTTTGTCCCCAAAATCTCAAACAAAAAGGGAAGGGTGAGTGTGTATCATCTCGTATTTAAGTTCCCAAGTTGATTCTTCTAACCCATGATACTTCCACAAGACTTTCACTAGTTCGATCTCTTTATTCTTTAGTTGTTTAACTTGGGTGTCAAGGATCTTCACGGGTAACTCCTCGAAGGACATATTCTCACGAATCTATAAAGATTCTATCATGAGTACATGAGAAGGATCTTTCATGTACTTCCTCAACACTGAGATATGAAAGACATTATGGATCTTGTCGTAAGTAGGAGGAAGAGCCAGACGGTATGCACACTCTTCTATCTTAGCTAAGATTTCAAAAGGCTCCACATAACAAGGTCTAAGCTTTCCTTTAACTATAGATCATGCAATAGAGCGTATAGGCTTGACTTTTAGGAACACATGGTCTCCTACTAAGAAGCTTACATCAAACCTATGCTTGTCAGCATACATTTTCTGGCAGTCTTGTGTGGTTTTCATATGGTTCTTAATCAATTGAACTTTCTCTAGCATTATTTGCATGTTATCAATCTTCACTAGTGTGTGTTCTCCTATGTTATCCCAATGCAATGGGAACGACAAGGTCTACCATACAAGGCTTCATACTGAGGCATTTCAATGTTGTCTTGGTAGCTATTATTGTATGCAAACTCAGCCAATGGTAGATATTTGTCCCATGCACCTCCCAAGTCCATAAAACAAGCACGAAGTAGATCCTCCACTACACAATTCTTTCATATTGGCCATCTATTCTTGGGTGGTAAGTAGTACTAAAATGTAGGTCAGTTCCCATCTCTTCTAGAATTTAACTCCACAGTTGAGAGGTGAACTTTGGGTCACGATCAGATACTATTACTTTGGGTACACCATGTAGAAAAACTATCCACTCCATATATAATTGTGCCATGTCCTCAAACTTGTAATTGGACTTGAAAGGTAAAAAGTGGGTAGACTTAATAAGTCGATCGATTACTACCCACTCAAAATCACACCCTTTCCTGTTCTTGAGAAAACTAGTGACAAAATCCATAGTTATCTTCTCCTATTTCCATTCTAGAATCTCAAGCGGATGGAGAAGACCACCAGGTCATTGATTGTTCTATCTTAACTTGTTGACAAGTCAAGCATCTTGACACATATAGAGCTATATACTTCTTCATATTCTTCCACCAAAAACTTTGTTGTAGGTCCTTGTACATCTTGCTTGTGCCAGGGTGAATTGTGTACTTAGACCCACGAGCTTCACTCAGAACTTTCTATTGTAAGTCGTTAACATCAGGGATCAACAATCTTTGTTGAAAGCGGAGAGCACCATCCACTCTGATGGAGAAATCATATTGTGGTTTCATGGTTAAGGTCTTCATTTCTTCTAACTCAGGACTTTCCAACTGGGCAACAACAATATCTGAAATCTAGTTTGGGGTGACGGATAAGCTAGCCATATGAAGACATAACTTATAGACAACTTCTTCATTCATAATCTCTATAGGTTGTGGTTTCCAGCAAGAAACATACTCCATACTCTTCCAAATAGAATAGGTTGTAGCAGCACAAGTACCAATTCTCTTTTGACTCAAGGCATCAACAACCACATTAGCTTTATCGGGATGATATGTGATGATAAAGTCGTAGTCCTTAAGGTACTCCATCCATCTAAGTTGTCTCAGATTCAGGTCCTTTTGTGTGAAGAGGTATTTTAAACTCTTATGGTCAGAAAAGACCTCAAACTTGAATCCATAGATATAGTGTTGCCAGATTTTTCGAGCATGAACAATGGCTGCTAGCTCTAAATCATATGAAGGCCATTTTTCTTCATTCATCTTCAACTGACAGGAGGCATATGCAATCACTTTACCTTCTTTCATTAGAACACATCCTAAACCTTGCTTGGAGGCATAAGTGGAAATAGCATAGGGTTTGCCTTCGATAGGTAATGCAAGCACATGTGCAAATGTCAGGCTTTGTTTCAACTTCTGAAAGCTATCCTCACATTTGGGAGTCTAAACAAATTTGACTTCTTTTTGTGTTGAATTTGTCATAGGGAGGGATAGTTTTGAGAAATTCTTGATAAAATTTCGGTAGTAACCTACTAGACCAAGGAAACTACGAATTTCAGATGGGATCTTCGGATCCTTCCATTTAGTCACAACTTCTACTTTCGTAGGGTCAACAACAATGTGTCTAGAGAAAAGCACATGACCCAAGAACATTACTTCTTTGATCCAGAACTCACACTTTGAATTGCATACAGTTGATTTTTTCGTAGTGTATTGAGTGCCAGCCATAGATGTTCACGATGTTGTTCTTCTAACTCGGAATATATCAAGACATCATAGATGGATACCACGATGAACCGATCAAGATAAGGATGGAATACTCGATTCATCAGGTCCATAAAGGTAGTAGGGGCATTGGTCAACCCAAAAGGCATAACCAAGAATTCATAATGCCCATATCTAGTTCTGAAGGTTGTCTTTGATATGTCTTCATCCTTCACCCGCATCTGATAATAACCACTTCGCAAGTCCATCTTTGAGAAGACAGTGGCCAACTTGAGTTGATCAAAGAGATTGTTGATACGTGGTAGTGGATCATGATTCTTTACTGTGACTTGATTAATCATGTGGTAGTCCATATACATCCGCATTGATCCATCCTTCTTGTTTACAAACAAGATGGGGGATCCCCAAGGTGAGATGCTTGGGTGAATAAAACCCATGTCAAGAAGTTCTTGAAGATGCTTCTTGAGCTCAGCGAGTTCAGCTGGTGCCAAGCGGTAAGGTGGCTTCAAGATTGGTGAAGTTTTGGGTGCAAGCTTGATGGAGAATTCCACGTCATGAGTTGGAGGTAACCTAGGTAACTATTCAAGAAATACGTCAGGGAAATCCTTCACCACTTCTATATGGTCAAGGGTAGGGGGTGTGGCATCTAGAACCATAGATGTTAAGTATGCCCTACACCCTTGGTGAGATGAGTTTTTTTAGCTTTGATGGCAGATATAATAAATTGGCATTCTTTTCGCTTCCAACCTTTGATAAACATCCTTCCTTCTTCAGAGTGTAACAAGCTAGCCTTTGACTCTTCATAGAATAGGACTGCCTTATATTTCTTCAGCCAATTCATCCTTAAGATAATGTTAAAGGCCATCATGTCTAGTAAGATAAAGTCTAAAGGAAACATCTTCCCCAAGATACAGAGGTCCATGGTCAGAAGTTTGAGATAAGAGGAGCAGATTCTACAACTAGGTGTTTTGACATCTAACACATGGTCCATAATTTTAGATTCTATTTCTAGCATAGAGTTTAATTGTGTAGATATGAAGGTATGTAATGATCTAGAATCAAAAAGTGATTTAACCGGATGCATATTAAGGTGTATAGTACCTTCAATGACCTCATGGCCTTCACTAGCTTCCTCAACATCTATAGAAAACATGCTTCCGTTCTGCCTTTCTATCGGCGGTCGGTGCTCTTGCTGGTTATTGTTATTATTTTTGTTGTTGTTGTTCTGCGGAGGCAGATTCTGACGTTAAGGTGGCTGTTGGGATGGGACTTGTCCTCGCTGAAACTTGGGACAGTTTGGTCAAATATGTCTGACTTGTCCACACTCATGATAGACAGGTGCGGTTCAATCTTCCCTTCAAGGTGTGTGTTGCCCATAGGGAACTTCCTAGGTGTATGAGATCGAGAACATCTATTGCATATGTCTCACCCTTGATATCGACCAGGGCTCTTTCATTTGTTGTTGCCACTTGAACTATAAGATTGAAAGCTAGGGTATGACTCAATAGCTAGGGCCTTGTCCACCATTTGCTGAAAAGTGAGTGGTAGTTGAGGAACAAGGTTGCGACCCACACTATAGTTGAGTCCCTCAAGAAAGAGAGTTTATCTATGCCTAGTCCCTAGTTCGACAACGTAACACTCTAGTAGTAGGAAATGCTGAATGTACTCAGAGACACTCATGTTTCTTGACACATGCTACAGAATTTATCCTCCTTCTTCTTCAAATAAGCCGAGCAGATATACTTCTCCCTGAATTGGTTAAGGAACTCTTCCCAAGTCATAGCCGTAGTGTCTCGGGTATGAGAGATTCCATTCCACCATATGCAGGCTGGCCCATCTAGAACATAGGATGCAAAGCGGACCTTTTGGTGAGGAGATCACACCATGCCATCAAAGGTGTGTTCTAGGGCTAACACCCAATCGTTAGCTTTGTCCACCATGTTGGACTCATTCTCCCCCTTGAAAGATGGCGACTCCATCTTTATGAAATTAGTTAGGGTGAACTCTTTTGGTTTTCTAGCAGAAGCTACAGTAATAGTGAGTTGTCCCATGAAGGCTGTGGAGAGAAATTGATGCAACATAGTCAACTCCTATTCAGGTGTCAAGGTTGGTGGAGTCAGAGTGATAGGAGTCTCAGGAGTCTCTGGGGGATTGAAGTTGTCAGAGTTGATTCCGAACAAGTTACCCCTCCTGAAAGACAAGGTCATAGTGTAAGATTTCTAGGAGTTTTTGATAGAAATAGATGAAGCTACTATTTCCTATAGACATGCTATTTCAGGCATTTCGTATCAGATCAGGCCAGACCAGTGTCATATGAACCCAGGAGTCCCCATAGTCCAAGCCAATGGCGTAGAGGAAAATATTGCCTTCCCCCAGGTTCTAACCCTTTCTAGACACCATCATTTTCAACTTCGTGCCCTAGTAGCTACCCTACAGGCTCTGATACCATGCTGTAAAGAGGCAAGATCATCTCCTTACTAAAATATAACGAAAAATACACACCATCCATCTTTTATAAATTTTTTGAAGATGAAGTATGCAGGCATAATAATTCCATTTAAATAAGCATAGACCAAATAAAAAAATTGTCAACAGTAGCAGTGGAAGAAAAACCTATGCTATTACATAGCTTTATTTTAAATGTTTGAAAAAGAAACTAGAAAGTAGACTACATGATCTAGCAATAGTAACCTAGTCATCTTGGTAGTCTCACTTCTAATCAGCTACTCCTTGTTCTGGTCCTATCCCTTATCCTGGCTCTGGGTGGTTGGGGTCACCCAGCAAGAGGAGATAAAAGCATGTGTCAATTAATGAATAAGGACATTTAACATTTTAAAATATGGCAAAGTAAAGGTTCACTAAACTAAGAGATTTCAGAAGTATGTGGCTAGTATACAAATAAGAATTCTACCAGTTCAAATAATAGTAAAATTTTGCATGCATGATATATTATGACTACATTAACCTAACATAGGGCTGAGGCACCTACCTAACCTCAACCTCTGGGTGAGGGAGAGTAACACATTCCCAAGCACCCTAATATATATATAAAATGGGGAGGGTGGTCACATTCCTCTGGGCAAAATAATACATGCTCCTATGGGTGGTTTGTACTCATGTACACTACATTAGTTAATTAGTCATTTACATCATCATGCTAAGATAGTTCAATGGAAGATTTAAGAAATTGTTAACTTCTGCAAGTGGGGTTCAAGAACCTAGTATAATTCAAATGAAATGACAAGAATTATTGACATTAAGGTATAGGCTCATGCCTCATTGGGAAAACAAGATTGGATAAAAATATGCCCAACTTAGGGTTAGAATGCACATACCTCACTTGAGATTCCTAGAGATGACTTTTCACCATATATATATATATATATATATATATATATATATATATATTTCCAATGTCACTTTTATCCTAGATACAAGTTTTCATCACATAGATTAGGGTTTTGTAGTAAGTCAAGGGTAAAAACCCTAACTTTTAGATCTTCTAGATAAATCCTCAATTTTGGACTTGAAAACTAGGCCGAATGATTTGGTATATTTTTCTAATTAGGAAAACATATTTGTTGATCCAATTTGAGGTTAAATGAATTGTTTATACATTTTAGGGATTTTTAATTAGTCATTTTGGTTTATTGAAAAATCTTCCTTGAAATCTTGGAGTTCAGGATCGAGAAACATTTTTATTAGATAGGGTGAATCTATAAAATATTTATTTATATTTTCTGATAATCAAGTAATTAGTTATGAATTTTCTAAAATTGACCAATCAAAAAATTCGGAAATGTATGCAAAAAGGCTTGTAAAAATGATTGGCGCGGGGTTGGGCCCATGCTGAACTGGGCCAATCATGCGTGGCCAGGTAGCAGGTTTGTGCTCGCGTGACTCTGGTCAGAAGCGACTAAGCGGAGGGGCAAAAAGACCAAAATGCCATTGGGAAAAAAGAAAGAAGGGCGAGCAGGGGTGGAGTCAAGAAATCACTGAGGGGATTTATCCCCAAGCTCATGCCTCTCCATGGTCGTGAAGAAGGTCAGAGGAATTTGGGTGTTTTTGGGAATCAGAACGGAACTGTGGGAATTCAGTCTTGAAATGAAGAGGAGAAGGTGGCAAACTCACCCGAGTCTCCAATTTGCACACTGGAACCGCTGAGAATCTACGAGAGACGCCGCTAGGTCAGGGAGGAGATCGCTATGTTGGTGGATGTAGGGAGAACCTCTGGCCAAATTGAGGGCAAGGTTTGATTGCTCGTGCTTTGGAGATGCCATTAGCGTGGGTATTTATAGGTGCATGGGCGGTCTGATGGGAAAGTGAGTCGATGGTGAGAACCTCTCGTCTGAGAGATTGGGCAGTTTCCCGATTTGGTTGAAACTGACGATGAGTAATGGCTCATTCGAAACGTCAGAGCTTGGTGAACTTGGAGCTAAAGAAATCATCAAAAAATATGGGGAATTGATTGAGAAATCGATTGGGGATTAATTCTCTACAAAATTGTTCTGTTCTTCATAAACCTCTGAGCTAGACGATGAGTCAGTGAGCGTCAGATCAAAAATCAATAGCCCACAACTCCCGCACCTTAGATGAGTAACGTGTGACATTATTAATGTGGCGACTATAGGTTAAATGTGAGATATAAATGAAATTGTATTAATATCTTAATAAAACCTTAGTCAATTCATTTAAAATCCATTTGAGGGGTCAAACATTGGCCAATTAATCTCAAATTTGAACCATAGGCCCACATTAATGTCTAGAATATTCCTATGCCTTTATACCTTATTTTTATTCACGTTTTGACTCTCGACCACCATATTGAGCATTAATGTGTTTATTACTATATATGAAAATTGAGTTAATTTGAAAAAGATTTTCCATTTTGATTTTGAACAAAAACATGAGATAGTCCTCCCTCATTAATTCAAAGGTCATCAATTAACTTATTATTCTCTTTTTCATGCTTTATTTTCCTTTTTATGAGGAGAGAGGCAAAGTGAGGTGATTATGATATTCATTAACTAATTTTATTTTCATATGTTTTATTTATAACTTTATTTAATAATTATTTCGTTTTTGTGGACATTTTGCAACCATAACTCTTGATAACATATTAATTGAGGTATTTGTGCACTAACCCCTTATGTTTGCAACATATTTACTCCAAGACATTCAGTTTCCACAAAATCAACATTAAGGAAAAAATGATTTAGTAAAATATGATATCTTTATTAAAGGGATGAAATTTCAAGTACATTGAGATTTGGTTCATTACACTAGGTCATGACCTCGACCGAGACAAACCAACAATGGTCCAAGGTCAAGGCACACCAACTCTAGAAACCCTAATCAGCATTAAAGGTGACACCACTCAACCAAGGGTCAAACAAGGCGCCCCAAAGCACCAAAACCTCTCTCATGAAGCCAAGAAAGAGAAGGAACACTCTAGAGGTGGCAAATTACAAGAATACCCCCACAAATGGGTAAATTGTACCAAATCTAGCAGAGAAAGCACAAACAACATCCAAACAAGCTCAAAATGGAAACTTAAGCTCTCCACATCCTCCAAGATCATCTCAAAGGATTAGAGTAAGGTTCTAAGAACATAATAAAGTCAAAGCAAATAGGGTTAGCCCAAAACACAAGCCATGGGTTTTACAAGACATAAACCTCTAACATGGATTTTGCCCCCAAAATCCTCAACAGAAAGAGACGAGTACTACCTCCACATCTCTACCTCAAGCTCCACTCAAGTCAACCCAAAATAGATGTAAAACAAATGTAGACATATCAGAAAGAAGTAACTTCTCCTGACCTGTCTATACTCACGGGTTGAACTCTCCTCCCAGATGACTCAAGGTGTAAAACCTAGTTGTCCCTTGCCTAAAGGAACCAACCTGCAACATCTATCCACATCCCCACCCTCCACTGCTACTAAAATGCTATCTTTGTAGGCCTGCTAGCTCAGCCTGGATGGTTGGGTCACCTTATCACCTTTCATTAGATGGTCTCACCTCATATGTCCCACCTTCCTACACTTATTGCAGGTCCTGGTCTTGTACTATGGCCTAGACAACCCCCACCACTAAAATGGATGTTGTGTTGTGGGCTTCAGCAGGTTGAAAGCTACAACTTCTGCCCTTATTCGGTGACCACTACTGAGCTAGCAACACAGAAAACCTAGGCTTCTTGAGGCCTCTTGACATCTATCCTTAATAATTTGTCAGTCTCTTCTTGGCACTTTCCTCACACTTCTCAACCACATATCTCTCTATCCTCTAAACTGGCTCCATAAACATGGTAAAACACCCTTCATTCTCTAAGACTGCTACTAGTGTCATTAGCTCTGCACATTACCCATTCTCTAAACATCTATTTCTCTCCTGATCTGTAGCATTCATGTGAGGGAAAAACCTGAACAACTCTATAAACTTCACCTAATACTCATTGATTGTCGCAATGAACTACCCAAACAAGGTAAAAAAGGCAGGATTGGCCATCACTATTGGATCAAATTGGGGCATCTCAAGTGTCCTCTCCTCAATAACCTACCTCCTTGCACCCACTTGGTGTAGCAACACCACTCTCAACAACATGTTCTTCATATTCTCAAGTCATCTTTTCAACGCTTCTTCTTCTTCTTCTTCTTCTTCTTCTGCATATGTAGAAGTCACTATAAGATAGACTGGAGGACACTAGAATAGACACAAACCCTTGTCCTAGGTCCTTGTAAACTCAGTGAACCTAGAGCTTTGATACCACCAAATGTGACACCCGTTGCCACACAAAGTGGGATTACTCAAAGCCAAATGAAAAAACAACACTAAGCAAATAGATCACTAGAAACACATGAAATTAAATCCAATTACATTGAAACACCATAAGCCAGAAACTTGTTACATATGAGTCCACAAAGCCTGCCACATGTAACACATAACATATCACGTGGTTCTTACATCACCGTAGGCCAACATTCCTGTCATTAACCTATTACATAAGATATTGGTTCCACATATATACTTGTACATATGTTATAACTATACAACCATGGCATACAAGCCAAATATCGTATCGGTTACATAACCAAAAAACATTTACAAACACCAAAAGACTAACAACACATCTAACCTTATCAACTACTGTCCTTCTTGCTGCTGCTAAGCCTCAGCTACATGATCACCACCTCATCATGCATGGTCACCTAAAAGATGTGGAAACCCATGGGGTGAGACAAAATGTCCCAACACAAGATATAACTCTCTCCCAATTCTATTAAAGCATTAGATAAGCTAAGTATATAAAACAACATACTGAGTAGATTGAGTAGATTCAGCTAAATGATATGTACTCAACAGATGAAGCAGATTAAACAAGACTAGATAGCTACCCTAAATAGTAGATCATGTTATATTATAAAAAGGAATATGAAGAACATGTATAAGAAATAATTTCTCTTATCATATTATAATTCAAGAAACCGGTACAAAGGTAAGGCAAGGGCTCAACCAATGTGAGACGTATGTCAACCTAAGCAAATATACTACATGATTGTATTATGTCTTTTATTACACCCTGAGGATTTGAGTCATACCACCCAAATCCAACCCCCCCCCCCCCCCCCCCCCCCCCGCGAAGGGCAATCGATGGTGCCATACGAGGTCAATGGAAGAGCTGGAATCTGCAACCTCTCCACACCCCTTGTTTAGTACAAGAGAACACTTGCAGAGACATAATAGTCAGCTGCTACAGGTGACATATAGTCACAGAAGGATCAGCTCATGCATGGACATCCATATATAAACACTTATCCCACCTTGGTACAGGTAACGACACTAAAAGAACAGGATCACACATGGTCATTCTTAAAATGAGTGGCTCACGCATGGCCATCCATATCACAAGGAGATCGGCTCACACATGGCCATCTCACACAAACTATAATTAAGGTTGTAAGGAGATACTCGACTTGCATCCCGCATATTCAAAAATATGCGCTCCAAGTTAAACTCATTTCACCAATCTAGCAAATAAAGCTGACACTGGAATTGGATCTATGGCACAAGGCACACTACATGATTAGGTTTCACTTGATTAGTTAGTCAATTGGGTGACTTTTAGCATCAATCAAGTTACAATGTGTAAAGCTAAAACAAACTTTACAAGAAATAAGGGTGCATTGCAACTCCAGAAGATATAAAACGTACAAGGTCTGAACTTGTCACAAAATCACCACATGGTACTCAAAGCTCTGCCATACACAATACCAACACCAATATCACACATCATTGTGGGATGTCAATACATTAATCTCAACACTTGAGCATATCAACTCTCAATAATCATCAAGCCATCACCTGGTTATAGGACCTATCACATTAGACCTTGCATATGCTCATCACATTATGTCTCATCAATGTGCAAAAGCACCACATGTATTATGTAATTACAACCATAGAAAACACAAGGCATGGCACACATGTCACCTGCAAGGTTAGCAGCTTATAAACAAGAGAGATAAAAATAATTACAAGGTGCCCATCTCAATTAGAGAGAAAGCAAACACACCACATAGTTCATCATTACGGTTAAAGATCCATGCTTAACTGATTAGTGTTTTATAGATACATTCAATCATTAAACCCTAGGCATGACACCTCCCATATTCTTAGAACATTTTAGGATTACGAAACATTATTAATTAAGCATGCATAGTTCCTTATGCCAACAACACTAGTTATAACTACCATATATGTGTATATGTGTATAATATCATGGTGTTATGCGAATGTCACCACCACACACCAACCGGGACTCGACCTCACATAGACTAGGAATGTGATCCTACATTGACCAAGTGTCGTGACCTCTAAATTGACCAGGCGTTGTGGCCAAAAAACCGATGAGGCATCCCAACCACCATCCCACCTAGTACCATGACCGCGACAGGGCAAGGGCATGGTGTCTCTGCCATGCACTACACAGGGGTCACAAACCCTCAAGGCACAACCCAACACCTCCAAAACAAAATACCTCAACCCGCCATAAGCTAGCATCACAAAATGACACCAGGCAACGTCGCGACCGTGACGTCCTCCCATTATGACCCTAGCAAAAATGCAGTGTTATGACCACAACCAAAACTAGGGCTAACACGATGTGTCACGTCCGTGACCCAAAACCAAGATGTCGCGACCCATGAAGTATCAAGGTGTAGTGACCACCAATGGTCAAACTACTGCCAAGGAAAAAGACCATCAAACCAAAATCATCTAAGATCAAAACATATGTAAACCACAGCCAAAATGGAAGAGGAAAACATGGAACACTACCATCTTCAATAAGGAAAATGCCTCTAAAAAACAGTTACCAAAACCCTAACACATGAGCCGTGAAATCACCATGAAAGGAACCTCGACACAAGAGAGAGAAACCAAAGATCATCATCACCAAAACCAAACCAAAACTCCATAGAACACTGAACACTCCATCATCATGCATGCAACTCAATCCAAGGTCAAGAAAGGAAGGAGAACCACCATGTTCCACAAACACCAAGATCAGGTACAAAGGAATTAGGGTTTTAGATTACATCCAGACCAAGCATGATCTTAGCATCATCCAAGTTCTAAGGTCTATCACCATCTACTAACATGTTAAGGAAACATTTAGAGAGAGAGAATAGTAACATGCATGCATGAAAAGTTCAATAAAAGAGGAGGTTTAGAGTTATATAACCCACCTTAAGAAGATCACTCTAAGGAAGGCAAGCTCCAAGCACACAATCATAAAAGATGAAAAAGCTTCACCAAAAGCTCCAATATTGGCCACAAAATCACCTAAAGAAAGAGAAGTCACCAAGGTCAAAGATCATCCATGAAAAGAGAGCCAAAAATCTCTAGGCCGAGCAAAAAGAGAAAGGGAGAAAGAGAAAAGTAACCCTCCTCACACTTGGGTCTACCTTGTCAAAACATGGTATATGACCCTTGTGATGAGGAGTTTATATCCCAAAGAGACCACCATGGAGGAACCATGGTCTAGGGCAGAAAAAAGAGAGGAAGATGGAAGTATGAGATCAAACTTACCAAGGGTTGAAGATGGGCTATGGTCACCACAAGAACCACATGCAAGAAGAGTTCGGTCACCAAGCTCCAAGGTCATATCTCCTTACTCTGCCAAGCTCTAAGAACAACAAAAAGAGAAGGAAGAAAATTTAGGGCCGAAAGGGTTACAAGAATGGAGAGATAAGGGGTTATATTGGTGGAAGAAGAGAGAGAGAAGGCAAGGGATGATGTGTCAACACTCTGAGGTACCGAAGGGACACTTGTCCACCCAAGAAACTAACATGCAACCTCATAAATACCACATGCATGATATGGTGATACAATATAGGTTGGATCTCCACCACCTAGACCACTTAACACCTATGTCATGGTTGCGACCCACCAAGGGAACCACCCATGGTCACGACACACTACTCAACACAACAAGGCCACGATAAGGGGTCACTACACACCCTAGGTCAATACACTCTGCACACAAAGGCAACCATCTCGACCTAAGATCACCCACGACCATCTCGGTCATGACAACCACACCTAGGGGAGGTGTCTCAAACATGACACCCTTCAACCAAGCCCTAGGTTGTGACCTAGGTTGAGACAAACTTACAAGGGTCACAAGGTTAAGGCACACCAACCCTAGAAATCCTAATCACCATTAGGGGTGACACCACTCAACCAAGGGTCAAGAAAGGATCCCCAAAGAAAAATCTCTCTCATAAATCTAAGAGAGAGAAGGAACACTCTAGAGGTGAAAAATTACAAGAATACCTCCACAAATGGGTAATTTGTAATTTGCACCAAAACTAGCACATAAAGCACAAACAACATCCAAAAAAGCTCAAAATGGAGAGTTAAGCTCTCTACATGCTCTAAGATCATCTCAAAGGATTAGAGAAAGATTATAATCACATCATCAAGCCAAATAAGGTATGGTTATCCCAAAACACAAGTCAGGGATCTTACATCTATGGTTACTCTACTTATAGTGCATGGAGTAGGTCAGCCTTCAGCATGTGATGGTGGTTCAACCTGCAAAGGTTAGGGAACTTCATGAGACTTTACCTTCTATCAAGATGGTGAGGCCACTTCTCTAGAAGACATCATCAAATTTCATGCTAAAATTGACATGCATCTGTCTCCAAGGAGCCAAGCTAACCCTTTTTATGTGGATTTTCTAATAAGGATCCCACCCCTTATTAAAAAAACATCATGGTTTATTACATGGGGGTTTAGATTACCCTCTCTTGGGCTATATAGGTGGTATTTTTAATTTCATGCCTTCTCTCTATGTCCTTGGGGTCATCACAAGTATGTATGTGTATGTCTACCATGCATTATTTCTTTTATCTTATAATCAATATATGACATGATTTATAAAAAAATATCAATCATTTGATCAAACAACCAAAGTTTTGGGAAACAACTTTTTTGGGAACCAGGAAGAGGCAATAGGGTTGCAACCACTAGCATATCAAAATACATGGTAGAATGTTGTTTTAGGAGGGGGCATGGTGACAAGTACAAAAACACCACATCTGACGTTGTAATAAATGAGAGTCTAGGGGTAATGCTAATCAATATTCTAGAAATATAGAGATCATTGCTGGGAGATTGTGTGACTCTCAACTTCTTGATGGTTTCAAGTAACATAGTTAAACTCTGATAAAGTGTAAAACAAAAAGTCTTACGATGATTGTAGATAGACTTATTAGGAAGTGTGAACACTAAGTTTTTCTTATGAAGTTAACCATATATGTGTTCTATATATTACAATATCCAATCTTAACATTAATTTCTAAACTATTAGAAATAGAATAAAAACTAAAAATGTATACCAATCGGGCTCCACTCCCCAGGGTCCCTAGTTAGATTCCCCTATAGAACCAAACACAATACATGCTACTTCTATCTTACATGGGGATGGGATTTGTCAATTAGGTCCCACTTCCTTCAGATTTGGCCTCATCAGAAGTTTCACAATAGTATCATAGGTTACCAAAATAAATAAGAAAAATCATTGATTAGGATTGAAATGTGGTATCATGCATATGAATGGATTCACAAATTTTGGATGCAAACATGAATTGAAACCCATTTTTAATATTGTACAAATGGACCAAATTCTTGTAAATGTGTTGTGTGATATTTTATATCATCTATGATAAGGTCCCAATAAACATAAGATATTTTTAAAAAAGATAGTGATGATATGATTTTTATAAATTAGCATTATAATGAATAATAATGTCAAATAAAATGGCATAGTAATTAACAATGGTAATGACTTAAATAATAATAAAGTTACAAAAATATGAGAAAATGGAGGAACATATTTCTTCCTTATGACATGGTGCTAAAACTTTTGATATGCAGTCTTACCGTAATTACTTTATTTATACTAATGACATTTTAGATATGAACAATTTTTATATATTGAATCATCGATTATAATTGTGGAATATGATACAAGTTTATGGTACTAGGATCCTAATTATAACCAAAATGCTTCTATATGGTAATTATTGAACAATACAATGGAATTTGTGAGTGTTAAGGTTGATATAAGAATTAAGTCATTATTTGCATATGTATGTGTAAGTATGTATCTTGAACAAATTAGTACATATTTACTGTAAATTATAATAGGGGAGTCACTCGGGATGATGTTTGATTCTTCTATGAACATTGAGTGATAGTTGAGGAGGAAAACACATCGGGTGCCTCAAAATCCAAACACGGGGAAATATGTATAACCATGCGTGTTATATAATAATAAAGATTACCACTCATTTATCATAGTTTCTTTTAAATTTGAAAGTAATATAATCATAGTGAATTTTTATGAATAAATAACTACCCTACATAGGATGGTGATTTTGGATATTTACACGAAGATCAACAAAGGTAAGCATATCAAAAATCAAGTTAGAATGATAAAGTGGTGGAATCATAAAAGGGGAAAAGAAAGTGAGGAGGACACGTGGAACTTGGAGTTTTATATTAACACTGTGTGGCATAAGAAAAGTTCCTACATAACAAGATTTTCCAAAGAGGTCTCGGGGGAGTTCAGCGGGTGTGGGCCTCCATGAAATGAGCATTGATGGTGGAATGAAGAACTAAAAAAACCTATTAAGTTAAAAATGGATATTTATATAAGCTAAATAAATTTTGAGATGATGAAACCTTTTAGAGTTATGATCAAGCAAAGAAAGAAGCTAGTGTTGGTAAGTGATATATAAATATTAACTTTTTAATCAAGAATTACTGGATAACATAAGGGGAAATATATATATCATCAAGCAAAAATTGGTCGTTGCACAAGATAGATAGAAGCTTTATATTGATAATTGATATGACACCCCTATACTTCTAGGTCAAATGACATTTTTATCTAAAGGTATCATCTTGGAAGGTAGTTTTAAGGTTTAGTAAGAAGGGTATCATTTCTCATACTTCCATTAGAGCTCATCCTATCGTGAAATGTGTTGACAGAATTGACTATATATAGGCTAGAGTTTCTACCTTAGATGACCATATTGCATGATATTTTTCTATGTTTTGATACCAAAGAAGTCCTGTCATTATATAGAGTAGATGATATGGTCAATGAAAGTCCATCTATCATATGATATTTTTTATGAGGGGGGACTACTTTAAATCTTGCATATGCACGTAATGAAAGATATACCCTTGCTGAAGGTTTGGTGGCATCACCAAGGTGTTGAGGCAATCACCTAGGAGTTGAAGGAGATGCATCAATTGTATCCAAAATTGTTTTAGGAATTTGGGAGTAAAATTAAATTTAGGGAGGTGAATTCTGAGATCCAAAATCCCACTTTGATTAAAATCAGACTTTTTGCAAGGGAAGCCAATAGGTAATCCATGTATCCCATGCTACTATTGTGGTGATCAATTAAAGTAATAAAAACTTCATAATTCATTGTAAAAATAAGTTTTCATTAGAACTAGATGAGATGCTCGAATGGTAGTGCCTCTTCTGTCAAGTAAAAACAAATTTACTACATAAGGAGGTGTTTTAGTGTACTCATTGGAATTTAGTTTGTTTAGATGTATCTAGCTAAATAGAAACAAAGTAGTTTGTATAGAAATTCTGGGTCTACTATATATAGGAGTCCAGAGAGATATGGGTACACTTAAGTGGGTAAATGCATTCCCACTTAATTGTACTTACATAATAACATGAACTACTAATACAATGGGCCTATGACCAATTAATTAATAAACCACTTATACTAAAACTCCCCCTCAAGATGGAGAGTGGACATTGTGTAGTCCCATTTTGGCACCCGTATACCATGAAATTCATGGAGGAAGTAGCTTTGTTAAGATATCATCAATTTGATCACTGATCCATTTGTGAGGAGTCACATATTTTTAGCTTTGACTAAGTCCTATAAAAATGGCAATATAATTCAATGTGTTTTTTACATACATAAAATACTTGATAATGAGCAATGTGGAGATTGTCACAATATAAAAGAGTTGGAGACTAAATAATACTTCCAAACTCAGTTAGAATGGATCATACTCATTGTAGATCACAACATGTGTGACAATAGCACTGATATTTAGTTTTAGTGCTAGAGCGAGCAACCATTAATTGCTTTTTACTTCTTCATGCCAATGGATTATTGGCAAGAATAATACAAAAACTAGAGGTGGATCACTAATCTTTGATATCTCCTGGCCAATCTACATCTACATACCTCGAAACAGTAATGACCTTCTCTTTAGGTTGTTCTTAGAATAGTCCTCTTTCTGGGGGCACTCTTCAGGTAGTGAAGAATATCTTGAATGGTGCACCAATGATGTTGGATAGGT
This sequence comes from Alisma plantago-aquatica, assembly GCA_963693085.1. Classification (NCBI taxonomy): domain Eukaryota; kingdom Viridiplantae; phylum Streptophyta; class Magnoliopsida; order Alismatales; family Alismataceae; genus Alisma; species Alisma plantago-aquatica. The sequence goes on along the minus strand of OY856411.1, from coordinate 717,518,201 downwards.
GCACTCATATGTTGATTGACAACTCCCACCACATAAGTTATGCCAGATCGAGTAAATGTTAAACAATTCAATTTTCCAACTACTTATATACTTTTCTGGATCTAGAAATAACCCCCCCCCAAAGAGGATCCTTTGTGTGATGATCCATGGGAGTGAAGATGGGCTTAAAATCTATCATCCTAGTCTCTTGAAGTAGGTACAACACATGACACATTTGGTACAAGGCAATCAATGTGGAGGAGTGGAATACCTCTTTACCAAGGAAATATCACATGTTTCCCAAGTCCTTTGTATGGAAGTGGGCTTGTAGTGCTTGTTTTAGTTTGTTTTTTTCGATTTGACCTTTATCCATGATCACAATGTCATCAACGTAGATAGTAGGGAGAATGTGTCCTCTTGAATACTTTGATGAATATAGTGTATGATCTATGACTGATCTTTGAAAACCCAATTTCTTAAGGACTATACTGAGCTTATTGAAGTAGGTTTATGGGGATTGCTTAAATCCATATAAAGACTGTATAAGGTGACAAACTTTTTGAGAAGAATCCCACTCAACAATAACACTGGGAGGTTGCTACATATATACCTCTTCTAGAATATCCCCATGTAATAATGATTCTTGATATCTAATTTAAAAAGTGGCTGGTCAAAAGGAGCTGCTAAAGAAATAAGGATGCAAACTAAAGAAATCCTTGTCATAGGAGAAAATGTCTCAAAATAATCCACACCAAAGGTTTTATTAAAACTCTTAGCAACTAGCCTTGCCTTGAAATTGTTGATAGATCTAACAAATCTATATTTGAATAAGAACACCGAACAAAAGTCAACAAATCTTCTTTCCCGGTGACAGAGCAACTAGATCCCATATATGATTATCAGGTAGAGCTTGTGTCTCTTCCGACATGGTAGAATTCCACCCAGGGTGTGACAAAGTATTGGTTGGATGTTTATGAATAGAGGTGATATCTAGAATAGTGATAAAAGAAGAAACAACATGAGAGAGGTAAGATAAGCACCATATGTAAAAATTAGATGTTTAATTATGAGGAGTAGAGTCACCAGACTGTTGTTTGAACCAGAATAGATGACACTGGCGGGGTTGTTGGATGGGTATCATCTTCCATGCACTAGTTGGAGTCTAGAGAGGTGATAATGGGATTGAAAGAAAATGGTTTAGCATGCAGATCATATTGAAATAAGGAGCCAACGTTTGGAGAACCAATGATAGTTTTTTGTTAATTAATAAACATGATCAAAGGATTACATCAATCCAAATATTTTTGGGAGATTTGCATGAATAATAAGGGGCATGTAATGACAAAAGGATAATGCTTTTTACACTCTACGACACCCATTGTTGTGAATAACAAACATAAGAACACTGATAGATGATTTCCATATCATGAAAAAAATGAAAGTACTCGTTGGGTATATTCAAGGGAATCATTAGTGTGCAAGATCTTTGGTTGTAAAAAACTAAATGATGGTCATTTAATGAAAATCATAGATAAAGGGAAAGACCTCATCATGTGTTTGAAGAAGATATAGACATGTGAAATCATCCTCACATGCAACAAAATATTTAAAACTATAATAACATGTTCCTTGAAATGGACCACAAACATTATGTATCAATTTAAATATTTGATAATTGTTTTAAAACAATCCCTGATGGGAAAGATACACATCAGTGTTTTCCCATTATACACACATCATATAAAATAGATTTTTTTTAGAAATGTACATATATAAGATATTGAGTTTTTCTAGAGAGGGATGACCAAATTGAAGATGTAGATGGAGAGGAGATGCTACAATAAGAACACTGGTTTGAGGTTGTGGAGGTGTGGAGAAGTAGTATAGATCACCAAAATTCACCCTCTTTCCAATCATCATGAATTTATGCCTATCTCATAGGACAAAACTAGAAGGTACAAAAGTTACAAAACAATGAAGGGAATTAACTAGTTTTGCTACTAACATCAAAATATATGGGAAATGAAGAATAAAGTGAACATCTGATAATTTTAGTATCGATAAAAGAGGAATAGTGAAATACTTGGTTCCATGTTTAACCAATAATTTTCCCAGGTGTTCGTGGAATGTGAGAAAAAAGAGTCATAGGAGGTAACAATATGTGGTATACCCATCATGTGTTGAGTACCACTAGAATCCAATATCCATCTAGAATTAGCAACAAGCATAGAGGACCTTGGGTTTCCTGGATGAGTAGTTAGATTGGATAAAGGTGTCACATTAGGTTGGTCCCCAAGATGCCAGTAAGGGGAGGCTATTCTTAAGAGTTAAGTCACCCCACAGGTGTGTAGTTTGACAAAGATGTTCATACTCCTCCTTTGTGAGTGAGACATGAAAGGGGTGTCTAGTTGGTGAGTAGAAGCTATAGTGTTTGCCAGAGGACCATGGCCAATGGTTGGTGTGGATGTTTGAGCAACATGTACACACCCTCTACCATGGTGAGTAGGGTAGTAATTCTTGGAATGACATACATCCTCAATATGGCCCATCTTACCACACTAAGTACATTTTGGTTGCATGCCACTATGTGTACCATGACCCCTTCCCCATCCTTTGCCTATAGAAACCAATGTAGATTGGGCTTCAAACACCTCATGGGGAGGAATGTTGTAGAGGCCATCTCAAACTGGGACAAGCATGCATAGGCCTGGTCCACAAATGGGAGAGTGGTGCCAACAAGAAAAAAGTTTATGTACTAAAAAAAACAAAGGATTAATACCATTGAGGAAGCACATGATTATGAGAGTATCATTCTCCTTAGTAATTTCGGAACAGGTGGCAGGTGAGAAAAATTCATCTAGTTTGCAAGAGCTTAAATGGAATCACAGTACTTTGACAAGGAAAGATCAACGTGGTGTTTAGAGAAACTTTTGTCCATGTCATTGTGGAAATGCAAAAAATTTCCCTCCCTCATGTAAAACTATTTCATTTACTCCCATTTGAGTTTTTCATTTCTATGAAGCATGTATTTAACATCCACATAATGATCCATACAAACCCAAATGAAGTAGAGAACTAGGCTATTTTTTGTGACCCAAGCATTAGACATCATCGAGTTCTTTAGGTGCAACGTCCTTTATGAATTTTATTTTCCCATGGGTATCCCAGAAAGTTTGAACGGCATTCATACATAACAAGAACATATTACCATTAAGATTATAGGAGTTACATGGGGCATGCCATTGTAGATAACAGTGGAAACATTTTTATTGTCAGCCATGGTATCAAAAAGCAAAGGTACCAGATTGAAGACATGGTATAGAAATAAGGCACTACTGGTATAAAGGCATGGTAAAAGAATAAAGCACTACCAGAACAAAGGCACAATAGGAAGAAACAAGACACTATTTGTGTGTAGGGATGGTAGGAAAAGAAGATAAAACCAAAGGAATAAAGACATTATGATATTTAACATAAATGATCCCAGGTTCAAAAAAGGCACCCATTCATGTGGGTTAGGGGAACCATATGGAGATGAAGAGGAAATAACATGAACCCCTTATCCTTTTTGGTGCTTTATAAACTAGAAGGTGGTCTTTTTTTTTTTTTAGTTTAGTGGAAGAACCACAAGTGAAGAGGGAGGGATGGGAGATATTATATCAGGAGATGGAGGCAACTTTCTATGGTGGGTAACCTTACGGCTTGGTAGTTGATTCCTTCGGTTGGCTATCACAACCCACATGCAAGAAATTTAAGGTTGGTTGCCTGCCATTGTTGTGCTGGTGGTAGGCTACTGGTGCCCTATTATGACTCTGCTACAAAAGATATGGTTGGTCGCCATTGGTGGTTGTTGGTTGGCATGCCTTTGATTGCTTGCTGCTATTGGTAGTCGGGGGGAAGAAAAAATAAGAGAGGAGGGTGGAAAAAGGAAAGAAGGGGAAGAGGAAGAGTTGCGATAGACTAGGGATAGGACCTTGCATGTAATACCATATAGAAAGTATTAACAATAATCTCAATAGTTTTTACATAGGTTATGGGTCTCATATAATTAGGATTTCGAGGAAGATGGATACACTTAAGTGGGTAAATAGATCCTTAATTAAGTGTAATTACATAATAGCATGAACTATAAATACAATGGGACTAAGCTCAATTAAGAAATTAACCACTTCTACTCTAATAGTTTGTATGTCTTTTGTTGAACTCTATGTTGCATAGTTGGATCTTATCTCTCATTAGTAGGATTCCTAGTTCCTAACATTTATAGGCAAGGGGAATGCTACTATGTGAGTTACCCAATTGAAATACTATAAGTGAGTCAAACTCTAAACATTGGGATAATTTTAATCCACTCCTAGGCTGAGACCTTTCAAGATACCCCATCGTTCTAATTCACCAGTAGTATCTATGATGATTTTTCTTTTAGACACATCCTACTCACCATTCTAGTTTTGGGCTACTTCCTTAATAGCTACTCGACCATCTTTCCAAGAGTAGCATCAATATTAATCTTAATATATCCCTAAGTAGGGGTTCTCATATGTCCTACAACAACATAGTATATTTTCTAAATGTAGTCTTCTTTTTGAACAACTCAAAATCTTCTTGAGCATATGACACAATTTAACACTTATGATCATGTGGTTTTTATATTTTCCTTAAAAAAGTGAAACTTGTGACCAAAGGAACCAACATAAAATGGTAAATATTAGGAATCATCCCGACTTGGGGTGATCATGGCTTCTATTCCATTTGATCCATTCATTGCTTTCCAACAAGAAAATAGCTAGATTTTTAACTATATTGACCTTCCTCCTTACCCCAAGAATGTAATCACAATCCCTTAGGGCATGATTGATGGTTTCCTCATCACAATGGTATATAGGACATGAGTTTTCATCTTCCTTTCTCTCTATATTAGTAAAATTGGTAAATTTCATAACAAGAAATGGAAAGTACTTAGGCATCTCATAATACAGCAGATCCTTCCATAAACCAACTATAGACATGGTTGTGTTTTTCCTCATTAAGGAGTATGCCAAATAACCTAATAGTTTCCATCATCCTCATAGTTCCACTTCCATTTATCTTCACCCAAAAATGGATTATGCAGTTCTGTATCCATAATTGTTTCTGCCAAATCTTTGTAAAGATAGGAGAGAAGGAATTCAGAGTTCCAAGATCCATTCTATGCCATACTTTGCATTTCAAATCCCATGGATCTTGGGAAACATCTCGTAGTGTTTTGTTAAAAGTAATGCCTTTTTTAGGGACTTAGATATCTATCCAAAGCAAAGTCTTAGTTGGTGAGTGAACCATTTTGATGCAATCCTTCATAAAGAAGTGTGATGTCTAGTGAAGGATCTTCACGTGGAAGTGTAATTAATATTACTGGTTTTTTTAATATTATGCTATATGAAGAAAGAATAAATTGACCCCAAGATATTTTTTCTTCTTATCAATATATCCCAACTAATTTCCATAAAAAATGCTTCATCAAGTTTCCTCATTGATTTTATTCAAAGTGCACCCATATATTTAGGGCTTGTCATATTTTCCAAGACAATATGATGCTTGATTCTTTCCATTACCCATTCTTCTAGATCATTCTTATTATTCCTTTATCAATATTGTCATATGCCTTGTCAGGTATTTGGCCGCTTGCATGGTGAAGGTGGGGATGGAAACAAGTGTTGCCTTCACCAAAGCTATTTACTATTAGGCGGAGACTCTTGGTTGCCCAAATGTTTATCATTTTAGTCTCTCTATATAGAACTCATGGACATGTCATCTTGTCAACCTTATTGTTCATAATACAAATCTAGGATACCTTTTTATGTCTTCTACGGTCAAGATGGCCAATAATTTTCTAATACTCCTACTAAGTGTGTTGGGCACTCCTTTTTAGAGAAAAAACTTTTTAATTTCTCATTTGAAATATGAAGGCAAGATGTTGTAACAAACTTTTTAGCAAATTTCTAATAACGATTGCTTGTTGGAAAATTACCTATTCAAGTAAAACCAAATCATTTTCAAATCACATGCTTGATAAATGAATCTTAGTGCCTACACCCCAAATAGGTTTCCAAGTACCTTTAGCAATTTCATCAGTAATCATGTGACTAAGTATATCATACAGAGCACACATAAGTACGGTGAGAAGGGTCCTCTTGTTTCATTCCCTAGGATGAGTAAATAGGAGGTATTTTAACTAAGGAAACCTCTCCAAAAAGGAATATGTCTTGATAATGTCGACAATATTCTAGGAGAAACCAAAACTAATAAGTGGAAGATGAATCTCTAGCTTAATGTATGAAATGATTTAATTACATCTACTATAATGTGCATCGATATCTTCTTTCTAATTTTCATGGGGTTCACTATCTTTTTATCAAGAAGAATATTATATGTAGTTTGATGTTTTGGGATGAAGCTACTTTGCACAGGGCCAATCAAATATGACATGAAAGGCTTATCTCTCTCTAAGATAGTTTAGCAATCAACTTCATACTCATATTTTATAGAGAAATATGTCTGAAATGACTGCATTTTGTGGACCGTTGCAATTGGGTACTAAATCAACTAGGGACATTACTTTCATCTAGTTCTCAATTTATGAAGAATCCATATATCTAATCCTTAAGAGAGGCTTTGACAATTTTCCAGTTGGTTAGTATGGAGCCTGCATTAACCCCTCAGGTCCAGGTGTCGTCTTTGGTGACAACAACAAAAAAATGTGATGAACTTAGTATTCAGTTGGATTGGGTCTAGGACAACAATGCAAAAATTGTCAATGTTATAAAAGTTAGAAATGAAATTCTAATTATTGGTATTGTTGTTCCTTCTTTCTTTTGGGTCTAAAAATCTTTGTAAAGACACTTTGAACTAGTGAAGATAAACCAAATTTATTTTCAACCCAAACTCAATGCTTGTTCTTCAACTTTAGTAATTTCTTGGTGCTTTGTCGGGTTTTAACATATCTATATAAAAACAAGTGTTCCATCTCTGAGGTACATTTAATAAGTACCACTGTTCTACCTCAAGTTGACATCTTCTTCTTTTAGAATGTCTTTATATTTTTGGACAAGATACCATGAATAATGGATAGTTGATAGTCATCTTTTACCCATGCTCTTTTCACCTTGGTTAATTTATGTAATGAATTTTTGTTTTTTTGCTTCTCTTGATATTGTTGTTCTTATTGTCCCACTTCATTTCTACAGGAGTCAAAATTTGTGTATCGACAATGTAGGAAGATGCATATAAGAAGGATACATTTGCATTCGGAAAGCTGCAAATTAGACAACCTAGAAAGGGCATCACGCACTCCTCCAGTGCCGGTGCCAGTTGTATTTATATTTGTGTCACAAAATACAAGGATGACTCTTTTGCCTTTTTGTACAAGAGAGAGCTACATGGCTAAAATTAAACAATACAAAAGAGAAATTGAAAGCACGAGAACACGGGAAGCGGAAAGACACACATGTCTTTCACAGACAGAGACCAAACACCTAGAGGACACGCAGGTCTTCAGGTTTCTTAGAGACATAAGAACCAACAAATAGATAGAGGATCAAAGTTCTGAGTATGTACAACCTTAACACTTTCTGGACAAAGTGGGCTAGTTTAGGAATAAGTTTGGCTTGATGCTGATCTTAAAAAATAAACAACACTGATCGTGCTATTTTGATTTTTATTCCTAACAAATGTGTTCTTCACGTGCTGTGATGTGGCGTTGGATTGACTGTATATACAGTACTGTAATTTGGAATTGAATTCGTTGAACGAGTCTCACTCGAAGACAGTACAGTGTGGACAATATCGTTTCACCTAAGATGTCGATTTCGTTATGTTTGGGGCTGGACCAACATGGATCTTGTTTAAATGTTGCGTAGTACTCTTCACCTATCAGATTGAAGAGTCATAAATGGTAGAACATTCATGGTTGAAAATATCGTGTTGGTAGATCCAAGTTGTTATTCTTATTTTATGTGTGGTAGAAAGATTGCCTTATTATTTGATTTCAAATATATATGGTCTGTAAGGCTTCAATCACGTTTTTATCATATAAGGCTTCAATCATTTAAAAGATAGTTGAACTTTTCATTAACATCTTATTGGTGTCGTAGCTGCTCTAGAGACGAGTCCTTTGTGCTAACCTATGCAACAGGACATCCCACACACTACACTCTTTTTCTACCTCTCACTTTATTATTTCCTCTTTTTTTCCCCTATCTCTCTTTTTATTATTTCTTATATTTTTCTGTCTTATTTTTCATTTATCTTCTTCTTTTACACTTTTTCTCTCTCTTCATAACCAATCCGACCAGATAGTGAATAATTCTTTCTGAACAATCGTCCGATTATGTAAAATAAGCCCCTACGTAACTGCTTAGAGATGATAAGTATAGATACATATAATGCCGTTATATATTGATGGTTGTGCATCAGGGATGTCGACCAACAATATATCATAAAACATGCCATAAGAGTCGGATAGTAAATATGGGGGTTATTCCTTATACAAACCCCACACAACAAAGTGTTGAAATACTATCTTAGTTTTTATCAACCTCTTTAAGGATTTGTTCCATGGCGATGATACATTATCCACTGATTGACGCCATCATTGATAGGAATGGTCTTGATAGTTAGAATATGATGTATACCTGATTCACTTGCATCAAAGGAAGTCAAACATTACGTGTGAATTGATCTCTATTAATTATTTTATTTTCGTATTTTCTTTTGTCTCTCTCTCCAAATAGCCTAGATAGTGAATAGTATGAGACCGATATTTTTTTTGCCAACGGTCCGTGCCTCCTGAGCGGTTGTTTTCCTGGAATTAAAGAGGGTGTGAGTAGCTTTATTCATAAAGAAAGTGTCTGAGTCATTATGTACTACAATCTTCCCAACTAACTAATCTTATCTCCAGTTTGCATATATTTAATGAGCAGAGCCAAACGCCTTAACATCTTTGCTATATTCTTAGATAAAGTCTAGGCGTAACTGGCACATATCCGGCCACCCACCCGGCTGGGCTGGTGCAAAGTCCAATGTGGACCAATTTTATTTATTTTTAAATAGGAGGAAAGTAGGAAGAAAATGAATAGTTATATTGCTCATAACTTTCAATCTACAATGGTTTTTTAATCAAACAAAAAGCACTATATTCGTAATAAAAATACTTTCCAACAAGACCAATATTGATATACTTTGAAAAAAATAATAATATGAGAAAATATAATACACATATTTTGGGTATAATAGTTCATATTTGGGGTACAATACTCATAATGGGAGTGTACACTTTATCTCGTATAGCAAACAACATTAAAGGTAAAAAAATAAAAGAGAAAGAAAATGATTGTGTCCATAATTTTAATCCAGTTTTCCTCAAAAGTATAGTGCACATCTGGTCAAGAATCAACTATAAAATGCATTCATAAGTAATGTACCCACTCGTTAATTCCAACCCAGTTACTCAAGCATAAGTACAATATTTACCAAATTACAAAATCAAGCATAATCATATAACTGGTGTAGAAGCATAAGTACAGTACCTACGAAATCCCATAGCAACATTGATCATCTGGACAATTTTTTTTACAAAATATAGTCATAAGTTGAGTACCCACTTGTTAATGATCTCAAAAGTACAGTACACATCAGATCAAGAATCTGTTATAAAATGCAACCATAAGTATTGTACCCACTTGTTAATTTCAGCTCAGTAACTGAAGCATAAGTATGGTACCTAGCAAATTACAAAATCAAGCATAATTGTATAACTGATCTTGAAGAATAAGCACAGTACCCAGGGAACCCATAGCAGCATTGATCATTTAGACACTTTTTTTACAAAACGTAGAAAAAATTGAGTACCCACTTGTTAATGATCTCAAAAGTACAGCGCACGTCAGATCAAGAATCACCTATAAAATGCAACCATAAGTATTATACCCACTTGCTAATTCCAACTCAGTTACTGACGCATAAGTACAATACCTAGCAAATTGCAAAATCAAACATAATTATATAACTGGTCTAGAAGCATAAGCACAATACCTACATAGTCTCATAGCAACATTTGTCATCTGGATCAATTTTTTTTATAAAATACAGACATAAGTTCAGAACCCACTTGTTAATGATCTCAAAAGTACAGTGCACATCAGATCAAGAATCAATTATAAAATGCATATATAAGTATGTACTCACTTGTTAATTTCAATTCATTTACTCAAGCATAAGCATAGTACCTAGCATATTACAGAATCAAGTTAAATTGTATAACTGGTCTAGAAGCATAAGCATAGTACTTACGGAATCCCATAGCAATATTTGTCATCTGGACAATTTTTTTTACAAAATGCAGACATAAATTAAATACCCACTTGTTAATGATCTCAAAATTATAATGCATATCAGATCAAGAATCAACTATAAAATGCATCCATAAGTACGGTACCCACTTGTTAATTTCAACTCATTTACTCAAACATAAGTACAATACCTAGCAAATTACAAAATCAAGTATAATTGTATAACTGGTCTAGAAGTATAAGTACGATACAACAACTCAAGAGATCATCTATAAAATGCATCCACAAGTACGATACTCACTTGTTTATTTCAACTCAGTTATTCAAGCATAAGTACAATACCTAGCAAATTACAAAAGCAAGCATAATTGTATAACTGGACTAAAAGTATAAGCACAGTACCTACGAAATCTCATAGGAACACTGGGTTGTTGACGACATATTGTACCTCAAAACACAAGTATCATATCCCAAAATTTAGATATTGTACCCTGAAATACGAATATCATATTTTTCTCACATTATTATTACTCCAAAATATATCAACATTGGTCTAATTAGAAAATATTTTTATAAGGAATCTAATACTTTTTATTTCGTAAAAAAATTCATTCGGAATTGAAAGTTGTGAAGAAAACCGTTTTCTCTCTTATTTTTATTCCCTTTTTAATTTTTGACTAGTTTTTTTTCCACATCAGCGCCCCTCCCAACTACCGGAAGAGCGCATGGATGGGGTAGCAGGGGTGTGTAGCGTTAGGTACATGGATTGTTATATTCGAAACATGATTGTTATATCGAAACATGATTGTTATATCTACATAGGTATGAGGGAAATCGACCACAAAATATTCTCACCTTAAGGGAAAGAGACCTCCTTTCGTGACTATCGTAAGTGTTACAGAAGGGATGCCGGATAGCCACTAGCTCATATCCCGACAGCCAATAGCAGGTGATTGAATGCAGAGCGACAAACAGGGCAAGCCCCCAGGATTTGCTGTTACGGTTTTGTTAAGAAACAGGCTACACCTTATTTAAGATGCTGACACGTGTTAAGTGAGTAAAATCCGGACCCTACCATTCAATGGGCAGAGACACGTGTAAATGAAATACAAAAGGAGCAGCCTACTCCTGATAGAATCCGTAACAGCAAATCCAAACTCCAGGGCAAGATGGTGGCTACAGGAAGCAAGACCTCTTTCCAGTCACCCGCCCATTATCACGCTTCCTCACTAGGCTACCTTGTCCTCCTGCTGTTGATAACGCTCGCGCCAACAGTGGCTGGTCAGAGCTTGCCGGAGTGTCCGAGCAAATGCGGTGAGGTGGAGGTTCCCTACCCGTTCGGCCTTTCTCGCAGCTGCTCTAAAGACGAGTCCTTCGTGTTAACCTGCAACAGGACGTCACACACACTACACACACGAGGAGGCTTCCGGGTCTTCAACATCTCCATCCTCCATGGAACCCTCGACGTCTCCCTCTTCTTCATCCGCGACTGCTATGGTAAACGGAACGGACTCTTCTACCAGAGATTAACCGACAGCCCTCATATTGTTTCATTAGCACCCCCGTTGAGCATCTCCCCGGACCGAAACATCTTCGTCATCACCGGCTGCGACGCCTACTTCTGGTACTGGGACAACTTTAATAGAAACGGCTTCTGGACGGGTTGTCTTGCCGGCTGCGACAGCCTCAGCAGAGTCGTCAACAACACATGCAACGGGTTCGGCTGCTGCGAGAGTAGCATGCCCAAGGGTCTCCGTACCCTCGAAATCGTGCTCCAGTCCTACTACAACCACAGCGAGGTCGTCGACTTCATCAATCCTTGCAGCTATGCCTTTATCGTCAACCGCGATAAGTTCGCCTTTGACACGACATGGATCACGACGGACTACACCACCGAAGCACCTCCGGCACTGCCGCCGGTGGTGCTGGATTGGTCAATCGAGGGTGCTAACTGTTCCGCTAAAGCTTGCCCTAGTGCCAACAGCATGTGTGTAGCGTCGCAGAATGGCCTTGGCTACCTTTGCAATTGCTCCGCTGGATACATCGGCAATCCCTACCTCGAAGGAGGCTGCCAAGGTAGAGTGCAAACCCAACTGTGTTTCTTCAACGTACAACACTGGTCAATCTGATTGTTGTATTTTTCTGATGACCTGATCATATTCTAGACAGTTATATATTTTCCTTTATATTTGATACCACGTTGTTCACAGACATCAATGAGTGCGAAATGGATAGTCAATTGTACCCTTGTTATGGAGACTGTAGGAATACACAAGGAAGCTACAGCTGTTCCTGTCCTGCTGGTACCTATTCAGAGGACCCCCAGAAGTTCAATTGTACATCCAGATCAAGCGGTCTCTCATTGCCTTCCAAATTGGTTATAGGTAAGGAAGAAGGAACGTTTTACTTTGCTTGTTATAAAATTTCTTGTGAGTGAATAACTTGCATATATGCGTATTTACCAATTATTTTTTTCTTTGAAATTTTCTTTATTATACATGGTTTACTTCTCAATAACATTTCTAATCATATTCTACAACAGATCCATTGGCATCCGAAATGAACACGATCTACATTTTATATATGATCAGTAAATTGTTTTCTTGTCGTCTAGAGGATGGATAATGGTACCGGGATAAAATATAAGAACTAAAAAAGGTACTCTAGGCCTATATATATGATAGACAAAACAAACAAGATATTAAGACTCATAAGAGCAAAGTTCCTTTTAGCTATCATATCCCAATACTTTCATTTGAGGGAAAAGTTATCTTAGGACCTCAATGATTGCATATCTCAAACATTGATTGAGGGACTAGATGAAACCCATAAATGGCGTACTTGATTTGTGAATAAATCCACATAATTTCCCAAGAAATATTTCCATCGCTCATAGTTCCGTAAATGCCAACATATATTGGGGTACAATTGAAATAAAATTATAACTCATCTATATTCTTATGTTGAGAAGCACTAACGTTGCATCCGTGTAGATGACTCTATGTGTCATGTGGCTGACATTGACTAGGGAATACACGGATACACATGTGATGAAAAAAATATTTAATCATATAAGATTAGTTTTTCTCATATAAATTGATAATTCTGGAATTGTAGGTCTACAAGTACATTCAAATCAACACATTTGTTGAGTTATTTAGTTATTTTAGTTAAGTATTTTTCTAGAAAACAATTTCAACACACAATTGTAATAATTTGGTTTCCAAATTCATGTTAGTAGTCTTCGACCATGTAGATTGTGTGACATTTTAGGTTATATCTACACCTCCTAGTTTATGAGCAACTCTATCTCTCCCTTCACTCATTAATATTACTTCCAATATTGTTTGATATATACCACCTTACTACATCTTCATCATGGCTCATCACTGACATAGTTATAGTGCTAATAGTCCTAATAACAAAAAATGTTGTATATGTTTCCATATCTAAGCAATGGTGTTTAGTAGGTTGCAAACCAAGAAGCCCTTTCAATTATATCCAATAGTAAGAAATAGTTGATATGAATGAAGGGCGTCGAAACTTTAAGGCGGACTTGTACGTGTAGCATCAACATCATCCCGCATGATGTAGCACCCATTTGGAATCAATGTTTTAGAAATGAATGAAAAGTCATCATGACTCATGAAAAAGTACAAATAACAGGGTTAAAGATGGAGTCACCACCATTTTATAAGGAAAATAAGGAAAATCATTTAAAAGATTTGGAAAGAGAGTGCATAAGAATGAATTGATTCTATAGATGTGATGCAAGAAGAAGGTGTTAGGCACCCTTGTGTACCTAAATCTAGCATTGCCAAACAAGGCAAGGTAAAAAACATCTTTCAGTTTATAAATTAAGCTAAGTAAAACAAGTGGTGTGAAAATGTGCATGCTTGTTTTTAACTTGAGAAAGGAGTTAGTATATCCATAATATGAAGAGGTCATCAAACATAGGTACTCATATCATCACACCATAGTGAGTTTGACAAAATAGGGGATGGCAAGACCACATTATGGACATAAGTGATATACTTTTCTTAGACATTATGGGCATGAACAAAGCTCATTCTTATTTTTTTGTCACCAAGTGAGGCAATCTATGATAATCAAATATAACACACCCTCTATAATCTCAAGGTTCCTCAACCTACTAAAGTGTTCTATGGTTTTAGGAATAGAGGAGAATTCAAATGTGTGTCTTTGGGTCTCTGCGAGCTTTCTGGGTTGGCAGTTGCTAACCCTTATATATGATGGTCAATGTGTTTAATAGAAGTTGAGGATTCTATTAGGATTTAGGGTGAATTAAACCCTAATTCAATTGTAATTACTAAAATATGTCCAATAGTAGGATGAGCATGCTCCATCGGCTCACCCCCTCTCACGAGATCATGCTCTAAGGATCACTTAACATACCTTGTCAATGTTGGGACTGCAGGGGACACATAAAGTGGGGTGAATACTTAACATACACGCACAATGATATTCCATATAAGGTTGTGATAACACAAGGATGAAGATAACAGTTTTGTGATGGAGTTCAACACTCCATCGGGTGCACCTTCTATGTACAACCTTGATGGAAATCTTGCAAACTTTTAATTTTTATTTAATGTGGCAGTGAGTGCACACAAAAAGGATTAGGGTGTGCACATACCTAAGGGGCTTCCATTTCTTGTTTTAAATGATGGTGGTGTAAATAAGGTGAATTGTTTGAATGCTTTGGATTGGATTTGAATGGGAATATCATTGAACCCCTACTTTAGAGCCCTGGTGGTGACATACAAGCAAGGTCGTCTAAGACATACATTAATTTATTGGATTCTTGATTCAGTTGACAACCTTCCAGTTTGGGGAGTTGTTATATAAGTTTATGAGTGTGTTCCTAATCATACGAGACTAGGATTATAACCCAAAGAACTGATTGGATATAATTAAGTATCTTAAAATCATTTACAATATCTAATCTCTTGTTCATTCAAGAGTATTGTAGAATGTTGGATTTCTAAAGAACTACCTAGAATCATCTTGCATTGATCTGAACTCCCTTGGGATGTAACTCACAGATCTTGAGACATTCTAATTTCTTTTTCTCAATTCAATGCAACCTCATGGCCACATTCAGGTAGCTAATGTTATACCCATATATCACAACTGATTTGTTTGATCTAAACATATATTAGACATTTCTATTTGATCATTTGCCACATTAGGATATTGATTATCATGTTAAGAATAGAAAATAAATTGTTCAACAATTAGTTGAAACTGTGAATAATTTTGAGAAGACAAAATACTAAGTGTCAACAGTTTTCCCCTCTCAACCCAAGGTTTCAGACATGGTTTATGAATCCTCTCATGATGAGGAATGAAGTGTAAGGACTAAGTGACAAAATATTTTATGGATTGATGTATGCCTTTTGAGTGACATTTGAAATTCGTCATTGATGGGAGATAATCGACTCATAGAAGCCAAATAAGTCTATAGATGAGTGTCAGACCTTAGTAAATATCGATAGGTGCTTATCATCATAAGGCCTAATTGTGAATTCTTTTTTCCTATGGTTAAAAAGGTAAATCCTAGACTAATGACATGATAACTCCAATAATCCAATGTTTTAGTCAATTGATATTTATAATAGTTTTTAAATGAAAGAAAACCCGTACTTTGTAAAATATTTCTTTTCTCATTGGAGTGATATCATTGGCCATTGAGACAAAAAGGCTTTGAAGAATTGGTTGTATTGCTTGCAAGGATTTTTTTGAAGTAGCATTTTAAATAAGTCTTAATCAAAGGTGCTATTGCAAAAAGGTTTACTTGAGGATAAATATGTTGCAACATGGATGGATTGTGAGATATAAAGAATATCCAACCTATTTTGTAGGACAAACAGACATGGAATTCCTTCAAAAAGGGAATAATAGGGGAAAGATCAAGCACACGAGCCTCCAAATCTGACCTAGTCAGATGTCATGTGCTCTAGGCGCCCAAACGGACTGGTGACTTGGTAAGTTTGATAGATTACAGGGTGCATGACTGATTCATATCTAGCACATAAGTGTTAGGGTTTGGATGAGGTGCATGATGCCATTACTTCTTTTGTGGAGATGGTCGGGATCCTGCTTCCTCTCTCTTTTGTTTTGCTTCCCTCTCCCAAACCATCTGAGTGTGAGGCACATAGGATCAGAGTCCAAGTTACCCCCTGATAAAGAGGTGCCTTGGCTGGGTAGATACCTAGTGAACAAAATTGGCATGTGATTTACATAATAAGGGGCTATATTATTGATGTGGAATGATCTACTCTAATATTTAGAATCACGCCCCAACCTCTATTTCTACTAGTTTTTTGAAAAAGGAAACATATATCATATAGAAATTGGCTTTGAATGTCAAATCTAGTGTAGAAACTTTGATTCGTCTATGTTATTTCTCTATAAATAGTGTTTGCACTGACATATAGACTATCGGCTGGTGTTGGTAGTGAATTCAATATGTCACTAGGGTTGAGCATCTTAGCCATTGTCCATTTCAAGGGGCATGTACATACATGGGAAATGTGATTGTTCTAATAAGGACAAGATTAAACTGACTGGTCTTCATGTGTAGGGGATGTTCAACCCTCTTTACGTCCTAGTGGATACTGAATACATGGGAAACTACATCCAATTATGAGACATGGAAGTGAATCGTTTCTATTTTAGGAATACATAGCTGATACCTACATTGTAGGAGATGAAATATACTTTATGTCTACTACCACATGATCATTTGTTGATGCAATATGCTTGTGACTCACTGATGCATCTTTTCTCTAGATTTTGGGGTGTGAAGATTCTAATGATAGTTACATTCTTTAATTATTGCGGTAACGTGGTGTGATTTGTTCATATTTTGGGTAACATTTAATTTCATGACCCCTTAACTAGGTTTCTTAGAATGTGGAGTCAACTTGTGGATTTACTAATCACTTTGTTTGGGCATAACCTGTTCTATCATCTTAAGGAAGAAGTGCCATCTTGTAAGGGGAGTCCCTATGGGTACTATATGAGTTTTACGAGTGTCTGCTCAATGCATAGTAGGATCTTAAAAGGAGTAGATGTAAGACCTATACAAATATGAATCACAATGCATCTTGGATATGTTCGATTTTATCTACTATAGGGGTGGAATTAAACATAGGTCATATGTTTTTATCCTCCTCTTGGATTTTGGGTATAGGACTTCCTATAGATCAAGGACACTTCTTGAAGTGGCTAGCCATTTTAACTGATCAGGATTTCTATTGGAGGTGGGTATTTGCTGGAGGTGATGTAAAGTCATAACCATTAGAGATGAAGGGATATCACTATTTCATAGTGTTACTTGGACTGATGAACTATGTATCCTATTATAAGTTTTGTATATTTGACAGTTTGTGTTGGATTCACGATGAAATTATGGTTGAGATTCCATCTCAATGGTGGATAAAAGCCATACAATCACGTGGCACTCTTGTATGATCTTCAACATTTGGGGAATCATTAAACAACAATATTCATGGAATCCTATTTACAAGGTAATAGCATGACTAAAGAGAATGAGTGTCATTTTTATAAGTGGCCACATCTCAAAGTGACCTATATCAATGAGGGAAATTTGGAGGAGGACTTAGATTCATCATGTATTCATATTTTATCACACTTTTACAATTTTTGTTTGATGGTTCCCTTTATAAGGGATATTTATACATTAGTCAAGGAGATGTACTCCCAAACTTTGAAGAATAGATAGATATAGTCTCTAATTGTGGTATGCGTATTTTTGAAATGTAAGTATAGGAATATGAATTATGAATCGATGTATTAATAGCCTTGTTCCCGAGCAGGACAACCAATGTGAGTAAAGATTAGTCTCATTGTGGTGGAAGTGTACAAGTATAGGTGGATGTGTTCCACCTACTTCCTTCTAGTCCCATGATGAACACTCTCTATTCTTTGTGAATGAAAGAAAGAAAAATGTCCCATATCTTAACCAATATACCCCACATGTCATGGATCATCTCTGTGGGAGAGGGAAAGACTCGGTGCCCTACTAGATCTAGGAAAGTGTATTATCCATGTAATTGAACCATGTGAAGGTCCATTTTATAGGGATACATGTTGTCAGAGGTACATGAGAGAGTTTTGTCTCATGCATGATTGGAACTTTATATTGGTACTTTCAACCTCCGAATGGAGGTATGTTCCCAAGTGGTTGTTAACACTGTGTTTATTTGATATTATTCATGACGATTGGTAATTGTTGGGGGTATGTTGTTACAAGATCATACCTAGTTATGGTAGGACTACTATTGGGTAGTGGTTCTGAGATGCTTATGATGCATGGGGGTTTCCCATATCAAAATCTCCTAATAATAAGATATCTAGGGTAAAGAACATGATAGCCCTTCAATAAGGGTACATGATTGTGTGAGGGATTGGTTACATGTTCTCATCTTCCTAACTGATCCTTTTATGAAGATATGAGGTGATAGGTTGATCTAGCTTGGATGCACGATACCTAGAACAATAAAGAGTTTCTTAGTAGAATATTCACGAGTGGAGCATGATCATCATATCTATTTTAAAAAAATGGTAAAATATTACATTTGTATGCATGCTTCACTAACCCCCGATGACCACATCTTGGATCAAGATTAGTAGTGTCATTCTATTAAGTCACATGAATTGATATAAGATTAAGTAAATGGGTAAAAGTGATTTTATTCTTAGTTTATAGAGATATATATGTGGTTGGGAATGGTAGTCATGGGATGATCCATCTTAGCCTTAAATACTTGTATTCTAAAGTGACCCATGATTCTCAATGTCTTAGTAGAGTAAGGTTTTACATGATATCAATTTGGAGTTGATTCCTCTATAAACACCTTATCATCAAGAATAATACCACTTGATGTGTATCACTTGGATTTCTCTATGCATATCATGGTTTCACATGGTGCCTAAATTGTATACCTCATAGTCAATATATGGTACTTCCCTTTTGGGGTTGAATTTACCATGGGAAAATGGGTTGAGATACATGTATAGTACAAAGTCACATTTCTAGAACTATTTAGGGAGCACATTGTTTTAGCAAAGTCTCTTGAAATCATGAATTGGTAGCACTGTCCATGGTACTTAACACACCATCATCATTCTTACTCACAATAAGTGCATACATGCAACCCTTAACCCAATATGATCTAGGAATGTCTATTTCTTGAAATATGCCATATGAAGGGATCTCAATCTCCAATGGAAGCATGGATTCAATCCCATTAGTGAGCGAGTTGGGAGTCACTCTTATGGATGTTGAGATTCATGTATGTATGCAAAAAATCCATAGGCATGTGTTAGTGATAATATTACACCAACTTGATGGTCTGCTTGAGTATTGTGATAACGTTATTTTTGACTACGTTGGTTACCTCATAAATACATGGTCAATAGGATGATGTCATATGATTCTTGATGTTGAAATAGTCAAGATATTCTTCTACTAAATTTTCCTGAAATTGGTGTCATTCTCTAAGAAGATTTTGCTTGAAATCCCATACCCAATGATAATATTATTGTGAAAGAACTTGATGACCTTCAACATTTATGTTATGAGACCAAAAAATAACTTCCACTCATTTGTTTAAGTAGTCGATAGTAACTAATATGAAGTATAATCATTAGAAGCCTTTAGGTGTAGCTTTCTAACCATATCAACCCCGATAATGCAAAACACTATGACATGGCCATGTTGTATACATGAGTGGCAAGTGGGTTAGCATGTAACTAGTAAATTCATCACTTGCAAACATATAATGTGCAATGAAATTTCATTGTTCTCCTATATTAGCCAAGTAATTGAATGTGTTTGTTATGGGAGACATAACCCGTTTGGTTTCCAGAAATGCCATTTTTGAACTTCTTACATGACTTTCTTGGATTTTTTATTATTAAGGAAACACAATAGTGTTTTATTAGATGAGTGCCACTATAGCATACCAAAACCCAAGATGCAATTGGTTACTATGCACTATATTGTAGTGATGCCTTTGGGGAACTGTTACGACCCCACCTCCCGATAACCCCCAATTAAGGGAGACCGAGAGGTCGAAGCCGCACCCATGACTTCCGGATCAAAGGTTCGGAAATTAACCAAGAATACTTATCAAATTTTAACATACTATACTGAAAACTATAAGAAAATAAATTTTTGCATACCTTTTTGAAAACTTGGATCTCTAAACTTCTATCCACTTAAGGATTCTACTCTAACTAATCCTCCTTGTATTTTACTTCCATGTATTTCACAATATGATGATTTACTGTTTGTCCTCTTGGCTTGTACCTAAAACACCGACAAACAAAACGTCGTTCAACCGAAGCTGGTATGTGGGGGAAACAATAAACATGCAACTATGATAACAATGTAATCATTAAATTAATCATTTAACAACCAAGATTACGTTTTAGATATAACTCCGCGATCCAAGAGTACCCTATCCTCTGTGTTGTCCCCATTAAACCCCTCATGATCCACCTATAAGTGAACCAGTTTCTAGGGTTGAGTCACATGGCACTACTCGTAAGTAGACCACTCCTTAACTCGGGGTATGCTAAGGAGTCTCAATGCACTACATGTAGGTAGCCCAGTTTCTAACTCACGGTAACCTAGACCTTGCTCTAGGATTACCCCTTTCTTAGCCTTTTCAAAGTAACAGAGGTAGACCCGGATCTAGCCAGTTATATATGCACATTTATAGTGATAATCATAGTCACTTTATAGCTGCATGAAATAAATAAACATCCAACAGTTTAGTTGCATTCAATGCGATTAAACATCCGAGAATCCATCGAGAAACTAAAGCGGTTATTCATAATCACAACCACATACCTATTTTGATGAGTCATGTAGATTATTCAACATTTACTTCATGTATATACAATCAAGCCAATCAACAGATCCAAGCAAGTAATTCAATCATCACATAATTCCTGAAAAAATATGTACTCTATTTTTAAACACTTCATCAAGAATCTACTTTATTGACTTGGATTCATCTTCTAGGGTTTTTGTGTCCATTTTAGGGTTTCATTTTGCAATTAGGGTTTCCCTTCTTCTTTTACCATATTAAACCCTAATTATCTCATCTATCCTTCAATATTAAAGTTATCTTAACAACATATAACTCTATTTCCATATTAAAGGCACATTAATCATTAATTAATTTCATCAAGCTTCTTTTTATTAAAGCTATTATTTTTATCCTTTTAATCCATGACAAGATCATTATACACATCTATCATTAATTTAAAGTTCATTAGGGTCGAATTAACACATGAACTCATTTTACCATTAATCTACCTTTTATTCATGAGAAAACCCCAATCACTACGTATAGGGTATTTATCCAGAATTAGGGACTTTTATGTGCAAATAACTTAGAATCAACATGTTATCATATTTTTGATTTAAATATGATTTTGTCCTCTTTTACCCTAAATTAGGGTTTCTAAGTGCTTAATCATTTATAATTGATGTAAAACCCTAAATCATGTAATAAACCATCAAGATTAGGTTCAAGTTCATCATTAACATTTCATCAGGTTATTATCACTTAATTTTTCCAATTAAGTATCACGAACCTAGCCAGTAATTTCAATTAGGGTTTCCAATCATAATTTCGAAGCATTTTTCATTAACTTTGCACACTTTTACAAATATGAAAGAAATCAGATTCTCAAACCAATTTTAATGTGTTCCTCGTATTCTTCTAAGCAACTTTCATGTATAAAGTTTTTCCATTAGACATTCCTAGCAATTTCTATGAATTTTGCAAGGAAAAGAAAATCCTTTGGATTATTCGATTAGAGAGGAAAAGATACCAAAAATTATGGAGCATTGGATCGGTGCACCCTGGGTACACGGGTTGATCTGATGCTCCTCATCAGTCGCCTCCACCATGCGTGCCCTCCTTCTTGGTCCGCTGGATCAAGCCGAGTCCATGATGGACTTTTGATCGGACGACCGCGACTTAAAGCCGCTTTACTCAGCCAATTCTTTCCTCGCACCGTCAAATCAGGATCCAATGATAGCTGAGTTTCATCGTCCTTCGACTCCCGCTATCTAGCGCTGCGGAGGCGCCCTCGTCGAAGGAAGCTCAATCCAATAGGTCAGCGCTGCTACGGGGATCTATTGGTAGCCGATCGAGATCGTCTTGGAACAAGGAACCGAGGGGTCCCCTATTTATAGGTCTTGGGAGGCCCCTTTTAGGGTTCCCAATCCTTGTCATAACCACAGTCCTAGACCAATTGGGAATTTCTCAGATTCAAGTCGAAACCCCATCAAACTAGGATTAGAACACATCCCCTTGCTCTCCCGGAGTCAGAGAGAGTCTTTCCAAAGATGCACATGCATCAGAGACCACGCAATCAAGGGAACAAAAATCCCTCTCATGCGGCTACAGTCCCTATCCCTTTGGGACTTGGACGATGAGCCGTGCCCCTTGGATTAAGATCCAAGGGCCCTCATCACACGCGCAAGAACAAAGGGAAACTAATTCCCAAATAAAATCGAATTTTATTCCTATTCCAATGGGATTTTGGAAAAATCATATCTCTGAATTGGTTACTCTTTTCTTTCCCAAATTTTGAGGGAATCTCGATTACAGTCTTATATTTCATCCTGAAAAATATGGTGTCATTAACATAAGGATTCAATTCCTTTTCTTAATATGCAAGTTATCATCATATTAATCATATTTCCTATCTCTTCTTTATTTCTTTTATCATTATTTCTTGATTCTGAGTTCCTTGAACCCCAAGGAATCTATTATCTCGAAATCCTATTTATTGGATATTTATTATCCTTCTAGATGCATCTAAATGCATTATTCTTCATCATTTCTCATTATCTTGTTTATTTCTCATTAAAATAGTTCTTTTTGAGGATTTCTTCTTTTATTTTCCTCATTGGTATTCCTTTTATCATTAGGAGTCCTTGGAATACGAAATTCCATCAAAAATAATTCAATTATACATCCTTTCACATAATTTCCACATTTCATCAATGTTTTCAATTTCTTTCTTCATAAAGCAATACTTATTTAATCTTTTCTTATTGCTTTCTTTTTACAACCTTGGACTCCTTGGTACCCAAGGAACCCAAAAGGCACGAAATCCTCTTTGGATTTGCCTTTTAGAGGTTTCTACATATTTCTTTTCTTAAAAATTCAATTATCCATTTACTAATTGAATTTCATTATTATTTGGGCCCAATAGCCAATAAAGCCCACAATACAATCAATCAAGGCTATTGTGAAAGGAAATCCATTTATTTGAAGCACATTATATCATCATTTGTTCAAGTATCTATCATATGAGAAATTACATTTCTCATCAAATGAACTCAAAATCGGGGTTGTAACATCCTTCCCCTCTTATAGGAATTTTGTCCTCAAAATTCTATCAAGCAAACAAACAATTCAAAATAAGACTTTTCCATGTCCATCATTGGCACCTATGCGGCTTTACCGTACTCATGGCGCATTCAAAGAACCTTTATCACCACATATTCTTTTCCCTGAGTTCTTTCATCCTAGCGTCTATAAACTACACAGGTGACTCAGGCCATGTCAGCCTCCCTTGGGGCTCACTAGGTTCATTGCCCAACACATGGTTGGGGTACCTCACATAGTGCTCTACATTGGACACATGGAAAACATCCCATATAACTTTATCCTGAAGGGTAGGGTCAAAACCTAACCATCTCCACCCATCCATCTCTAATGGACCCATATATCGGGGACTCAACTTTCTCAGCTGTAGCTCAGAGGGGTCGGACTCTCACATTATATTCTCCCACAATGCACTGTATGTTACTCTACTTTGCCTCTGCTCATGACTCTCGTCATCTCTAGGCTCCTTTTATCCATTGCACGAATAAAGTGACTTTCATCTTCATGCACTGTGGTCCTTTTCTAATCATCATGTGGTCCTTTCACCAACATCACCTTACTGAAGTGGTGACCAACACAACCTCTCTTATAGAGCTTCTTTATAACCCGATACTGGCTATGGTGGTCATTGTCACATAGGACAAGAACTATCTCTAGATATCACCCTGAACGAGCACACATGCTCTCATCAGACCCTTTAGTCTGGATCATATTAACCATTAGTTTGGGGTGATAAATTGTACTAACATTGAGTTCTTCATGTACCTACTTCCACCTTTTGGAAGGGAACCTTTAGGTCAAACTCAAGAACCTTTGAACTCGCTTCATGGTGTAGTTGAACCATCTGTCTCATGGGTAGTTCAACCAGATCTGTCCCTTGACAGATCTCTTTATTTCTCATGTCATCTAGGTAAGGCGAACTACCATAACCCATATTGCATCTTGACCTTCCTTGATCTAGGGGAGACTTAAAACATCCATAGTGATGAACTCCCTTTCTCTTTCGGGGACTTTTTATCCTTTATAACAATGCACTGGGTTACTGGTATTTGTCCTTTACCTCCTGTCTTGCATGGCCATATACCACATGCAACTTCATCTTAAGCTTCCAAAGTGCTATTGCCATTTACTATCCTGGTAGAACCACGATGTACTGCGATCTTCAATCATGATTTCCTGTATGTCATGATTCCTCAAGATCGATTCCTCCAAAACCCTAAACCACTCTAGTCGGGGTTCCATCACCTTCTTTTTCCAAAGAAGTGCATCTGAGGTTCTACTCTATCCTCTCATTGCATCAAGGCTAGACTGGCTAACCAAACAACCCTTAACTTTTCAACGTATCTTGTTACATCTGAGTGTTATTCAAACACCTCTCCTTTTAAACTTAGGGTCAGTCAAACAACCTCTTCTATCTTCTAGCCAAACCAAGTCAGATGTATCTCAACTAGAACATCCATTACCACTTCACACCCTTAGGTATTAGGTAACATTGAAGATGTACACTTCCATGTATTTCACTTATCATCTCGAACTCTAAGTCTATCTTCATTAAGAACACTCTCTGATTTCATCATCATGGTGATCAACTCAACCTGGTATAACTTGTAAGTTCTTTATAGCTTATGATAAAAACACCCTCATACAGTGACTACCTCATTCCTCTTAGTGTTTGCAAACCATGTATCATTCACTTTACCTGGGTAGGTTATCTTCTCTATCCCCATTTCTCGTGGCAACGTTCCAACCTTCATCATCTCTCATCCTCGATGTATGGCATGTGTAATGTCCTATCTCTCACCTCCATAACAAGAGGAAATAAGCATTTGGCTGCAGTCCAAATATAGAGTTCTTCCTGTTCCAAGAGTAGATATGGTACATCCCACCTTACCAATACACCTTTACATCTAAGTTGCAACGTGCCATATCTGTCTCTACATCACAGACATCATGATAACAAACTAGTCTTGAATCTACTGAGATATATATCCTTGGTCATCTCCTCTAGGTCTATAGGGTACCAGCTCTTTTGGGGTCATCCCTCTTCCCTCATGCATCAAGAGAGTGCCCTACTCATCTGCCCTTTGGGTCCCATGAGTTTATGAAGGTGATCAATCTCCTAACCCATGGCCTTCAGACAATGATAGTTGTTACCTCCCGACCCTATGGTCATGTGCAACTGGGGAATTAGGCAACTCCTACTTTCATCGGTCTTATCCCTACCTGAACCTAGGATAGACTTAGGATTCTCCATCATAGTACATGTTCACTTAGAACCTTACCCAAGTCTTTATCATCTCTCTCTACATTCATGGGCTGACTTTCATCCTTTCATCAGGATCATGGCAACCTGCCTACCTTGGTCAAGCCCTATACTGGTTACCTCCATGGTAACACATCTGCATGCACATAGAGATGGATATCTATGGGTCTACGGGTTCATTCTCATACCATGTACTTTTCACTTAGCTTCTCAAGATCCTATGAGACCTCTTCAGGTTACCCTAACTGACAAAACTGACATACACCCTACCAAAGGGGTCCCTCTCCTAGGATGGGAGGAAAACTATATCTTGACAACAAGGTTACAAAAGCTCTTTAGGTCTAGGGTTTACATCCACATGAGCCTACTTAACCCTAGTAAGATATTAAAGCATAAGAAGATCACCTACTAAACCAGGCTAGGTCATACTTGTCCTCTTTCCTCAATGCTGGATCGAGATCATACCTTCCTTTATCATCAACCTAGCTATGAGGGGTTCATTACACATACCTTAAACTTAAGGGACTTCCCTTTTCCTTTATTCATGAGGCGTACCGTGCTCGAAACTATAGAAACTTAATTCTCATCATGAGCATTAGGTATACCACTTCCCCTCTTAGGCCTAGGAACCCTAGGTTCACTTTTTGATGACCAACTGCATGCTCAATCTCTTTGCCATGAATCAAGCATGCAAAAGGCATGACATGTACTTCCTGTCATCCTTCAACTTGAGCAACACTTAGAGTTGGTTCTTCCTCAAGGACAAACCATAAGGTACAAGGCCTCATAACCTATTAGAAATCCACTTTAGGGTATACAGAACATCTTCTTCCTTTCTTAGAAGGTAACACTTATTCCATAGGCACATAGGTGTCAGAAGCCTCATCCTTCCTTTAGGTTTTGGTCCCTCTCATGGCAACCACGCCATCATCAACCTCTAGGGATCAAGCTTGTGGTGACCACTATCATTCTCTTAGGTTGCATCATCCTCAACTCTCAACTTCTCCTCATATCTCGGAGTCTAGAATTCCAACCTCCTTGTTGGGTTTCCTGCGCTCTCTCTGGAGCTAACCCTAACCTCACCATTAGAGGTCCTATCTTCATGAAGGGTCAACCTCAAAGCATGCCCCCCACCTGGATGAAGCCTGTGGTCAACTTATGTTCGCTCAAGGTCATCCATTCTTATTTCATAAGCCATCCTTCGTACCTTCAGGGTCAGGGTTTCAACCCTACTAACACAACTAACGTACCCTGGGTGCATACTATGCCTATTCATATAAGCCCATAGGGTCTCTACAGTTCCTTCACTAACAACATCATCGAAGGAGCTATCCTTTACCCTAACATGCAAGACCCTTCCCAGGGTTGGATTGCCAAAGGTGCTAGGTCACCCATGGATCATATGGCATTCTAAAAGCGTGTCCCTTCGAACACCTGGTCCAACTCATCTCTCTCTAACCATCACTTAAGGTTAGGGTTAGCATCATCCTCATAGGATGTGCCAGGTCTCTACTAGCAATGGAGATCTCTATCTCCAAGACTGACTTACCCTCCTGACAAGAAGGTCTAGCCTCAGGTCTCTTCTGAGGACATGACAACTTATGTCATACGACCTAAGCATGTATCTATTATTTAATTTGCGCTTAGACTATTAAGCTTATGTCCATGACATCTTATTTACATGCCTTTCATTAATTTGATGGAGGATTTCTTAAACCTTATTAACCTTACCCATACTTCAAGAGGGTGAGGAGAAGAAAGAAAACCCTAATCCTTTAGGTCCTTAACAGAATTTTGTGATGAGAAGGGATGAATAAGATGAGAAGTCCTAAAGGTATCTTATTTCGATTCATACTTTAAGACTTTGGCCAGGCAGTCACATAGATCCGGGAGTCCTCGTATTCTGACTAGTGGTGCGGAGGAAAAATATTGCCAGCCCCCGTTCGTGATCCTTTTCTAGACACCTCCGTCTTTCGGATAATCCTCTAATAACTCCCTTGGGTTCTATGGAATTTGTAAAATTTAATAATTATTAATGGTTAACTGAGGAACCTAAGCTATGATACCAAATGTTACGACCCCACCTCCCGATAACCCCCAATTAAGGGAGACTGAGAGGTCGAAGCCGCACCCATGACTTCCAGATCAAAGGTTTGGAAATTATACAAGAATAATTATCAAATTTTAACATACTATACTGAAAGCTGTAAGAAAATAAAATTTTGCATACCTTTTTGAAAACTTGGATCTCTAAACTTCTATCCACTTAAGGATTCTACTCTAACTAATCCTCCTTGTATTTTACTTCATGTATTTCACAATATGATGATTTAATGTTTGTCCTTTTGGCTTGTACCTAAAATGCCGACAAACAAAACGTCGGTCAGCCGAAGCTGGTATGTGGGGGAAACAATAAACATGCAACTATGATAACAATGTAATCATTCAATTAATCATTTAACAACCAAGATTACATTTTAGATATAACTCCATGATCCAAGAGTACCCTATCCTCTGTGTTGTCCCCATTAAACCCCTCATGATCCACCTATAAGTGAACCAGTTTCTAGGGTTAAGTCACATGGCACTACTCGTAAGTAGACCACTCCTTAACTCGGGGTATGCTAAGGAGTCTCATGGCACTACACGTAGGTAGCCCAGTTTCTAACTCACGGTAACCTAGACCTTGCTCTAGGATTACCCCTTTCTTAGCCTTTTCAAAGTAACAGAGGTGGACCCGGATCTAGCCAGTTATATATGTACATTTATAGTGATAATCATAGTCACTTTATAGCTGCATGAAAAAAATAAACATCCAACAGTTTAGTTGCATTCAATGCGATTAAACATCCGAGAATCCATCAGGAAACTAAAGCGGTTATTCATAATCGTAACCACATACCTATTTTGATGAGTCATGCAGATTATTCAACATTTACTTCATGTATATACAATCAAGCCAATCAACAGATCCAAGCAAGTAATTCAATCATCACATAATTCCTGAAAAAATATGTACTATAATGTTACACACTTCATCAAGAATCTACTTTATTGACTTGGATTCATCTTCTAGGGTTTTTGTGTCCATTTTAGGGTTTCATTTTGCAATTAGGGTTTCCCTTCCTCTTTTACCATATTAAACCCTAATTATCTCATGTATCCTTCAATATTAAAGTTATCTTAACAACATATAACTCTATTTCCATATTAAAGGCACATTAATCATTAATTAATTTCATCAAGCTTCTTTTTATTAAAGCTATTATTTTTATCCTTTTAATCCATGACAAGATCATTGTACGCATCTATCATTAATTTAAAGTTCATTAGGGTCGAATTAACACATGAACTCATTTTACCATTAATCTACCTTTTATTCATGAGAAAACCCCAATCACTACGTATAGGGTATTTATCCAGAATTAGGGACTTTTATGTGCAAATAACTTAGAATCAACATGTTATCATATTTTCGATTTAAATATGATTTTGTCCTCTTTTACCCTAAATTAGGGTTTTAAGTGCTTAATCATTCATAATTGATGTAAAACCCTAAATCATGTAATAAACCATCGAGATTAGATTCAAGTTCATCATTAACATTTCATCAGGTTATTATCACTTAATTTTGCCAATTAAGTATCACGAACCTAGCCAGTAATTTCAATTAGGGTTTCCAATCATAATTTCGAAGCATTTTTCATTAACTTTGCACACTTTTGAAAATATGAACGAAATCATATTCTCAAACCAATTTTAATGTGTTCCTCGTATTTTTCTAAGCAACTTTCATGTATAAAGTTTTTCCATTAGACATTCCTAGCAATTTCTATCAATTTTGCAAGGAAAAGCAAATCCTTTGGATTATTCGATTAGAGAGAAAAAGATACCAAAAATTATGGAGCATTGGATCGGTGCACCCCGGGTACACAGCTTGATCTGACTCTCCTCATCAGTCACCTCCACCACGCGCGCCCTCCTTCTTGGTCCGCCGGATCAAGCCGAGTCCACGATGGACTTTTGATCGGACGACCGCGACTTAAAGCCGCTTTACTCAGCCGATCCTTTCCTCACACCGTCGGATCAGAATCCAACGATAGTTGAGTGTCGTCCTCCTTTGACTCCCACTGTCTAGTGCCGCGGCGGTGCCCTCGTCGGAGAAAGCTCAATCCAACAGGTCAGCGTTGCTACGGGGATCTATTGGTAGCCGATCGAGATCGTCTTGGAACAAGGAACCGAGGGGTCCCCTATTTATAGGTCTTGGGAGGCCCCTTTTAGGGTTCCCAATCCTTGCCGTAACCACAGTCCTAGCCCAATTGGGCATTTCTCAGATTCAAGTCGAAACCCCATCAAACTAGGATTAGAACACATCCCCTTGCTCTCCCAGACTCAGAGAGAGTCTTTCCAAAGATGCACATGCATCAGAGACCACACAATCAAGGGAACAAAAATCCCTCTCGTGTGACTACAGTCCCTGTCCCTTTGGGACTTGGACGATGAGCCATGCCCCTTGGATTAAGATCCAAGGGCCCTCATCACACGCGCAAGAACAAAGGGAAACTAATTCCCAAACAAAATCGAATTTTATTCCTATTCCAATGGGATTTTGGAAAAATCATATCTCTCAATTGGTTACTCTTTTCTTTCCCAAATTTTGAAGGAATCTCGATTACAGTCTTATCTTTCATCCTGCAAAATTTGGTGTCATTAACATAAGGATTCAATTCCTTTTATTAATATGAAAGTTATCATCATATTAATCATATTTCCTATCTCTTCTTTATTTCTTTTATCATTATTTCTAGATTCTGAGTTCCTTGAACCCCAAGGAATCTATTATCTCTAAATCCTATTTATTGGATATTTATTATCCTTCTAGATGCATCTAAATGCATTATTCTTCATCATTTCTCATTATCTTGTTTATTTCTCATTAAAAAAGTTCTTTTTGAGGATTTTTTCTTTTATTTTCCTCATTGGTATTCCTTTTATCATTAGGAGTCCTTGGAATATGAAATTACATCAAAAATAATTCAATTATACATCCTTTCACATAATTTCCACATTTCATCAATGTTTTCAATTTCTTTCTTCATAAAGCAATACTTATTTAATCTTTTCTTATTGCTTTCTTTTTACAACCTTGGACTCCTTGGTACCCAAGGAACCCAAAAGGCACGAAATCCTCTTTGGATTTGCCTTCTAGAGGTTTCTACATATTTCTTTTCTTAAAAATTCAATTATCCATTTACTAATTGAATTTCATTATTATTTGGGCCCAATAGCCAATAAAGCCCACAACACAATCAATCAAGGCTATTGTGAAAGGAAATCCATTTATTTGAAGCACATTATATCATCATTTGATCAAGTATCTATCATATGAGAAATTACATTTCTCATCAAATGCACTCAAAATCGGGGTTGTAACAGGAACGATGGCCTTCTAGGAACCACATGATGTTGTAGAACCATGGTTTGTTGTCAATTGTAGAAGTTAACTTTGTCTGCATGCAGTAGGTTATCCGGGGTAGTATTTGTACCTCAACCATGAAGATTTATGTATCTTGGATACTGGCCCAAGAAGTTAGGGTTTTTGGTTCATCAACGTTGGTGTTCATATCCATACTATAGTGAGTGGACTTGATTTCATTAAGATCTTTATTTAATATGCAAAGGAACACATAATATGGGATAAGATGTCCTTTCTTTATCTTACTCTTACAATTGTTTTGGAACATGATTATAAGGAATTCACTAATAATGTCAAGCTCGCACACACTTATCCTTTTAGCTCAATGAAGGCCTCAGATGCAAGACTCGTAGTCTGTCATGTTTCTATTTTGGTTTGAAGCGTCATCAAAGAGCATTTTCCACATGTCAATGGAGGTAAATATCTCAAATGTTAGTGTATTTATCATGTCAATATCACAATGTGGAATGTCAACGTCTTTGTGTTTTGGAGTAGTGGTTGGATTCTTTTCTAGTTGTTGTGAGGGATTGAGCTTTTACAATCATCATTTGATGTGGTTGATATCAAATCCTAATAGAATTATTTATCATTTGGCATATCATTTGACCAAAGCTTCATGATTATGAGGTAATACAATTGGTATGGCATGTGACCATGAGCACTAGGTACAACCTTATGTAATACAATTTCCTAGGTGATTCAATTAAAGTAAGGAAGTGCTACTAAAAAGTGGAGTTATGCAATAAGATTCTATGAATTTCTTTCATATATAATAGATGGTGTGTTCATCATAATTAACCTATCAAGTAAGGACTTCTCCCATGGATTTTATGGTGATCAATAAATACAAGATCCTAGAATGAACTGTTATCTACGTTCTAAAAGCTGACAGATTAGACAAATTTTGCTTCAATTTGTCAAATGCAACTCAATATGGATCATTCCAACTATTGTCACAATTCTTATGTATAAATTAATCTGGTTCACAAATCAATATTAGTTTTTGATTATTTGATTGATGTATTGATGTCTCACTAGCAGGGCTCAAATCTCTTTTCTGAAGGGAGAGATGATAAGTCAACAATTATTTGATGTTTCCCTAAATTTATCTCTATACCTAATTAGTTGATTATGTAATCCAATAGGTTGCCATAAGTGGAACAAAAAGTACATTTTTCTAGATTCAACACAAGTATAAATATCATACAATTTGAATAGATTTTCAAACACATCACATGATCTTATACATGATTTGACTTGGTGATCATGTCATCTAAATATACTTCAATCTTGTTGTTCATGATATTATAGAAGAGATCCACCAAGTTTCACTAATAGGTTGCACATGCATTCTTTATTTTGAATGACATATCATTCTTGAAAAAAACCCTAGTCTATTGTGAAAGCAATTTTCTACTTGTTCACATATGCCATCTTGATATGGTTGTATCCTGGGAACCCATCCACGAAGTTGTGTAGTTAATACTCAATAGCATTATCCACCAAAGTAGGGCATGCCACATGTCATATGAAGCATGTGTCAATCTACTTCTGGACTTCTTAGTTTTCAAATCCCATTTGATTTAGATACATCTAGCCTTCTACTTTATTGGTCACATATGGACATCTTCCAAATGTTATCAATTTGTTGATGTAGGACAGGATCTACTCATTGATCGTTGTCTAATTTTTGATAACCAAATTGATGGAGTGTATGAGTTGTTGTGAACTCTGATATGGTAGTTGCTGAGTATTTTTCCTATTGAAAGCTTGGTGTGATGGCAATCATGATGATAGGAGGATCATTGCCGATG
Organism: Alisma plantago-aquatica; assembly: GCA_963693085.1. Taxonomy (NCBI): domain Eukaryota; kingdom Viridiplantae; phylum Streptophyta; class Magnoliopsida; order Alismatales; family Alismataceae; genus Alisma; species Alisma plantago-aquatica. Next base: position 717,484,872 of record OY856411.1, on the reverse strand, counting down.
ACAAATTTGTCTCCATTGTAGTGATCATAGATGGTATTGTGATCATAAGTGAGTGACCTATATGCTATTGTAACATTCAACGATGTACTTGTCAAGGTCCATGTGATCTTCTATCTTGATTAGTCAAGATACTAAATGGTCAACCATACTATGGATGGGTTGCAAGATAGGGATCAAATAGTGATGTGGCTTCCTTCCAACCACATGCCCTTAGTACCCTAGACCGAATGCATCATCTTTTCAGGAACATAGATGCATTAGGAGATACACTGCCATACATACACTGCCATACTTTTCCTAAGGTATGACCTAGTTCAAGTACCATGTTTTTCATAGCACTGAGATATGTCTTATGGTCGTTCTTGATAGGATAAATAACCTAAAATATTTTGGTATGTTGTTTATCATATTTTTAGCCACAAGTGGATGTGTAGGTGTAGATCTACAGTTGATATTGGTGACAATGTCTCTAGAGGAGATCCCTATTAAATGTGATGATGATGTTTTTGTGTTAAAATTTGAGGAATTAATGAAAAAATAGAGGTAGGAGCTTGTTCTTATGTATCCATGCATGAATCAGAAATAGGTTGAAGGATACTCTTGTGGTGCAGACACTTAAAAATAATGAGCATAAAAAGAGTTAGGTGGGTGTGACCTAGGAGGGGCCCCCCTTATTTTGAATGATGGAAGCATAAACCATGCATTGTTTGGGTTATTTTGACAAGGTTTGAATGGAAGGATCTTGTAATACGTATGTTACATTTATGGCATCCAAGCAAGGATCTCACAATGAACATTAATTAATCAGATGTCCATTTCTCTTGGAAGCCTTCCCATTATGGGATATGTTATTTGAGTCCATGTGTGTGATACTAATCATAGGAGAGACTAGGATCACTACTATAAGAACTCATGGGATAATCATCAATTGTCATGATTTGGAATCATTGTAGGCATGTCATGTAATTTTGATTCAAGAGTCACACGATCTGTTTGATTTTTGAGCATGAGTAGAATCATTTGGTTATATCCTAACATACCTTAGGATGTAATTTGCAGATGAAAGGTGTTGTCAGTTATTTCTATCAATATGCAACATCTTTTAGAGCGCCATATCAGATCCCGATAGCTAAGATTATGCCCATAGCTTATAGATGACTATGTCATGATTTGAATAGATCTTGGAAAACTTAATTTGAGCTAGTCTCACATTTGACTGATGATTATTATGTTAGGAATATCATATAAAATTAATTCAAAAACTTATATAAATATGAATAAATTCAAGAATACAAGAAATGGAGTGTCCATAGTAGGACTTCTTGACTTAATGTTTTGATCATATCCCACACCTAGTCCCATAGTACTAAAAAATTTCAAGATCCTACAACTCTTAACATATTTACTTGCATATGTATGGGTTAGTTGACACTTATCCCCCTTGAGCATGATATTAGACACAATTTCGATAGTAATGGACAAAGAAAATGATATAAAAATTAGATCATCTATATTAAGTTGAAGAATTGTTGAGAATGAAATCATCTATATTTGGTGCGCATGCACATGAATTAAAAAATGAAGATCATGGTTAGATCGAGTCTAGATAGACAAGTTACTTGAATATACAAGCTAAACCTAACCTAAGTTTACAGTCTGGGTTTTGATATTTCTCCAACAAACATGATGTTTCAATGTAGCATTGGTATAATCATTGAAAAATGATCTTAAAGGAAATTGGTAATTTATTTTTAAGAATAGTAATTTTAAATGGAAATGTACTGAATCAACTTAGGTTAAACAATATTAAGTGGAATCATAAACTTAAGTTGTTAGATAAGTAAATGTGGAAAGGAAAAACTAATTATCCAAAAGACAACAAAAGTTTTGAGGATCTAGATGTATTGAAGATCCACCATATGACAAATCATAGTGGGAAATTGGGGCCGACAAGGAGTGTCTCAAGTGGTCAAGCACGGTGTCCCCTAACAAAGGGATACGGGTACGAATCCCAGTTGCCTCCTTGATTTACCACCCTCCCGGGCATTCGACCTCCACCACGGGGGTGGGAGAGCGGGGGAGAAATCTTTCTCTCTTAATCCCATAGTGGGAAATTGGGACGAAATCTGTAACACATATTGTTCTAATCATGAATGAATAGTGGATGTTCTTAGAACTTCGTAATGATGCTTTATTGATATGTGGACATGCATAACATGGGTTTTGATCTTGCTCTAGAAGATGTAAGATGTCATCACAACATTGATTATCACTATAAAATGATCTTCAAAGGAATTCTTATATGATTTGAAAATCAATAATGTTAAAATGGAATTGTAACATTCCATTTTCAACACATTAGGATAAACTAAAATCAACTTACTTTAAACAATGTTAAATAGGAGCATACACTTAAGTGACAAGATAAGTGAACATGGGAAGGAGAAACTAATAATTCAAAAAGACCGCAAAAACAAAGAGGATCTATATATCTTGAAGATCCACCATATGATAGATCATAGTGGAAAATTGGGATGAAATATATTGCACATACTACTTTAATCACGAGACAATAGAGATTTTTCTAGACCAGTCTAGTAGTACCTCATTAATATGTGGACATGGGTAAAAGATAGTGAAAACTTCTATTTACCTTTATCCTAAGAATGTTTTCTCATGCACAACATATAACAAAGAATGTAATAATGGAAATGCTTAAGCTTTTATGATAACTCAATTATCCATAAGTTTAATGTATGTATTGCAATATGGTGGAATTCACATGTAAAATTTTATATTGTAATTTTCCATCTTTACATTTAGATGCACTATTCATGATGAAAGAAGACACACTTGCATGCAATACTTGTATGGCAAACTAATTTGAAGTTGTATTTTATATAAAAAAAATTCATGTTTGACTATGCAACCATTAAACATGAGTTATAAAAATAAATGAATAGTATTGATGTATTCACAAAGTAATACAAAGTCTTATGTTTCTTATGGAATAATATAAAAAGATCAAGTCAAGATGCATGCAAGAAAATCTACAAACTAACTATTTAAATGGAATGCGATTGAACTTTGAAGGTCTAATATACTAGATTTCAGGTCCAAATATATTTAAACAACTATCAGAGTATATACAATATTAGATATGAATGAATTGAAGAATGACACTGAGCTAGATGATGAGAATTTTTGATAAAACATTATTAGACTATTCCTCCAATTGTAAATATGATTTTTAACTCACATGTGGCTTGATAAACACTAGGAAGTATATGTAATTGAGATATAAGGAAATATGTAGTACCGAACTCTACATAATGTAATGCATAACAAAGTGCAACATGGGGTACGTAGGAGGAGGATAATTAACAATCTATATGAAAATATATTGGCATGGTGGATTTCTTCTTTTACTTGTTCCTTAATACTATAGAGTCATTCACCTATTATACCGACCCTATTATGGTTTTGGCATCAGTCTCCCGGGTTAATCATTCATTGAGTGATAGTGTATTTTTATGATTGTAATAGGAGTGTAAGTTGAATTAAATGAAACCACTTGCATTATGTGAAACACCCAATTTCATAATTTGTATAATGTATTAAATATTTTCTTTACAAATTGAAACGAAGGTTATCTTATTGACTCTTGCGTATACACAATACAAAATATTGGGGTGCAAATGTAGGTGAGAGAGAGAGAGGAATTTCAATTGTTCATGCTAGGAGTGAATATGTCAAGAAAGTATAATAGTCTATTAAAAAATCTTTGACCATATCATTTTGGTGTATATCTATGATTAAGGCATCAAAGTTGTATCTATCATGTCAAAAGTTACAGAAATCAACTCACCGTGATGGTCATGGTCGCATGATATGGTCATGATCTACAATATTTGATTAGGACTATCCAATCTTCTCAAGATATGCACCTTGAATCACTTGTTAGATATACAAATATGCTGATCTAGGGTCCTTAAATGATGTGGGATCCAAACGAATCATCTGATGTGATAAAGGATCTAGATCTTGTATGTTATAATTTGACATTAGCCTTCATAAGAATTGTTAACTAATTCTATGAATCTGTTAGTGAGGTTTGCACTTGGGTCAGCCATTATATGTGTCCAGAGTGTTGCACAAAACATAATAGTAACCCTTGGGCACCACTACTTGATAATATTCAAGCTTTTTCCAAGAATGTAAGTGGGAGTCATACATGTTCATGCATAATTCCAATTTAAAAATCATGTGGGGGATTCCAGGAATTAATTTTAGGTTTGAATAATTGATTTAACAATATGGTATGACAAATATTTTCCTTAGGAGAGATGCCACTGGTGAAAATTCAATTGTTCCGCATGCTCCTAATGCATATGCTTATCTATGGTATCAATGCAAACAATTTAATAACTTGTTTTCATGGTTAATGTGAACCAAAAAGAGTACTCAGTCAAATAAGATGCGAGGTCTTCATCTTACGCTATCGACCCATTTTCTAGGGATTCTTTCTTGGTTCTCATGACCACCTATCCTATCATATATATCAGGTGCAAGGATAATTTTGGCATCCAATCCCTTTAATTTTTAGAGTGTGATATGTGACGCATATAAAGAATCCACCACATTGTCCTATTGTTGCGTCCATGGATTCAACAATGTGGTATACGTAGTAGATTTACCAAATTATCCAGTGTCTGATCTAGCCATGATTCAAAGTTTGTAAAACTATATTAAAGGTATATAATTCATTGTAGAATTTAAAATTCATTCCTTCATTCAATTTTTTAGATAACCCATTTTGTGTGATCCTTTAGGCTCCATATATTTAGACAAATGATCTAGTATTCCATATTATGGTCCTACAAGAAATGACCAACTAATGACTTCAGAACTTTGTTACTCAAGTATAAACATGTCAAGTTGTATCATTCAGACATAATCACATGTCAAACTATTACATAAATTACATGGGGTATTTACTTTTTAATGATGTTGGGTCATACCAGACCCTACTTATTTATTATGTCAAGTATTCACAGTTGACATGTGCTAGTATGTGTGTACCATCTAAATAGAATGGTAATGCACATATAATCTAGATTTAGTATTATTGAAAGTAGATTTATATATGGTTGCATTCTAATGAGTATTTAAGCATAAAGTAATGCATATGTGATGAATTCCATCTAAAAGGTTTTATCCTCCAAGGAAAGTGTATAAGAAATTTTCGATGTGCCTTTCCTTGGAATAACTTGTGTATCCATTTTGGATGATCATTCTTTCTTTGATTCATAGATAGTATGGACATTAAAACTAAGAAATCAATCAAAAAGTATAAAACAAAGAGGAAATGGTAAAAGAAAACCACTCCTTTAATTAAACAAAGATGATTAATGTTGTGACCAAAGTTCAACATAGATGGGAGGGCCCCATATAACAAGCCCATAACAAAAGATAAAGCAGAAACAAAAAATAAAAAATTTCTAAAGAACTAGTAAGATCATACTTCCTCCTCAGATGCATCAAGAAGTGAATCAAATGAAAAAGGGCATTTAATATGTACCATGACATATTTAGAGACGGGACATGATCTCAAGCCCCTCAGGTAAATATCATTACCTCATGATCTTGCATCAAATTAAACAAAACCAAATGAATTGTCAAAATTTGTAGATAATATTCATAGCTATCATAAAATATTTACTATGAATTATCATATATTCAATCCAATTGGTCTAGATGATACAATTTGACTTGTCTCTGAAAGGTATCAATGTTATGAGGTGAAACTTTGAATAATTAAGGTTATAACTTCAAAGAGCATTTTTGGTATATGAATCTTTGTTGGTAAATAAATAAAGGCAGACGTAAATCGTATAGAGACAAGTGAAGAACATATGATTACAATCTTTTGATCTATGGAAGCACATCATACATCAATATGGTTCTTAGAACCCCCCTTCAGTGTGAATGAGTACCTATATGGACTTTTTTCTGACAGACTAACCAAATTAGGATAAGCATCTTACATGGGCAGTGAGTGCTCCAAAATTTATTACTAGAAAGAGTCTCAATGCATGTATGAGTGAAGTAATAATAAACATTTCCCCTGAATAGAAGTAACCCATTATCAAATTAATATTGAAACTAGGTTAATAAGAAGTCTAGAATAGTTTGATGGATGTGAGAAAATTATGATAAAAATGGTCTTTTATAAGACATCATTTCAAAACATTATTGTAGTTGGATAGTAGAATAGATGAATCCTTATCTCTTGTGATATGTTATATGGAAGTGGTAATGAAAACTATAAATGTTATACTAGAAATAGTGGAACCCTATAACCAACGATCCCCACAATATCTATGGAGTAGTGGGTGTTCTAAAGGAATTTTAGCCATTGTTTTGGGTGATTCATATATAGCTATTCTTGTATCTCATATAGGTTATATATTTGTCCTTCGAGTATCACAGAAGGGATCTTGTGTTGATACTAATTTTGCAAGATATTCCATCCAATTTGTAATAGGAGTTGTGATACATACACATTGATATGGCAACACAAACAAGTCTTGATTTCAATAATGCCCCACCCCCCTAAAAATCTATATTATAAGATGATGGTCTATTGCAAAATGTGGACCTTGGACTTGGTATTCAATAAACTAAGAAATTTACATAGGACTTCTGTTAAAAATACAATGATTTTAGTTGGAAGAGAGATACAACTAAGAAAGAAGGATATAATGAGAGTCAAACTTGATTTTAGAAGAGTAATACATCTTGCTAAACCCAAGATTTCAGTCTTATACTGAGAAATATTATGAGTAATTTTGTCAATAGTAGGTTTCCATACTGACCTATATGCATTATAAAGTAAAGGAGGAAGAATGAGATACGTGATAGAGAATACCTCCTCTTGACACTCAAGCATATTTTAAAATCTATTCATGCCAGTAGAACTATTATGAGTCCCACAAATTTTGGATCTAGGGATAGTATTTTTCAATCTCAAAAGATGTGAAAAGATACCAAATATGCACCGAAGGTTGATGATGTTTTAGTTGGAGGAATTTGATAATATCATTCACATAATGCATGATGTTATTAGGGCATTTAGATATGGGGTCATTGAGTCCATTTTTCGGTACCTACCTTTTCCATATTGACAAGGATGGAAGTAAAATGATGAATAAATAAGGTGACAGTTGTAAGGAATGGGACCCGAGAGAGGATCGATTTTCTTAATTTGAATGAATAATAGATAGCATCCAATGACAAATTTGATAATTATTTTTACCAAAGGATGATGAACTAACATTCAAGTATGTATTATTATTTACCAAAAAATGTAGCAGTGGAAGGTAAAAGATCTAATATTACAAAATTTATGTCTAACATTGTTCTTCACCACATAGGGTTTACTTAAAAGGATACTATAGAAAATATCCATAGAGAGTAAAATAACCACTTCAACCTACCTCCCTTGAAAGATAAGATAAACCCATATAAGTCCTGATTAACCTTGGTCCACCTCCTTGCTCTTCACCTAGGGGTTGTAAGCGTACCCCACAAGAGAAAATAAAGTAGATTTTGTCAGCTAAAAGATAATGTTTGCATATAATAGTGATTGGACAACATTAGGAAAAAGGACTATGAAATAAAACAAAAAGGCTTCCCAAACAAGAGAGAAAGCAAACATCCACATGGATATAAAAGGAAATCATCATATAGTAAGACAACAAAATATATGAAGAAAAATAAAGTGTACAATTAACAATTCTCACCTTTAAATCTCAAATAAAAGAACAACAATAAATAATATGAATTATTCTTACAGATTATCATGATAATAAGATGTATAATAAAATTCATGGTATATGGCATCACTACCATAAATACATATTATGGGATCACCACCATAATCTAAGGGGAAGTAATGGCATCACTACATTGCATTCTAAGGATAGGTATCACCATCTACACCCTCTATTGGTAATACAGACAATAGGGATACATCTCCTAGTGTGTACATTGTAAATTTAATTTAAAAAAACCATGCATTTTAAAATAGAGAGGCAAGCATCACTTTATTCAGATAAAAAACAATATCCAAATTAAAAATACATCAGAAATATGTACAAACATGATCAATGATATGATCATGGACAATACATGGAAAATCAGGGTTTCCATTGAATATGGATCAATAAATTAATCAGGATACAAATTGGGTGAAATAACAATAAGATACAAGAGTAGAATTCAATTTGTAATTATAATAGTCCATATGACTTTTTCTAAGAGACTAAACCCAAAGATGTCAAGTAGATGTGAACATGTGACATTCAAAATAATATGTCACCCTCTAGTCAAAGAGAGAGAGAGAGATAGAGGAAATATGAATCATTTTCCAATGTAGAATTGAGGAGATGCAACATACAACCATGATAGAGAATTAACAACCATTGTCCAATATGATTCAAAAGGGAGAGAAACATACCTCAAACTTCACATTCAAACCCTAGTTCCACCTAATATTACATTAGATGTAAATGTTTAATTAGAACATATATTATAAACCCTAAAATTTTAACTTCGTATTACATTGGATATAGGTTATGAAACCTATACCATAAGATATGGTTTATTTTTATTGTTCTAGTACATATTTGTACTTAATTTTTTAACCAGAGAATTAGTTATAAATTTTATAGGATTATATCATTTACTATGTTTTTGAGAAATAAATAAAATTAAAAGACTATAATACCCTCACATCACACATCAAAATATTGATGCTTGACAGGGTATCACAAGTCATTTACCTATGCTAAAACAACACATGATGATATTGAAATCAATGGTGAAAAGATATATTGCCCATGATAATCATCAAATAAAATTAAAAGACTATAATACCCTCACATCACACATCAAAATATTGATGCTTGACAGGGTATCACAGGTCATTTACCTATGACTAAAACAACACATGATGATATTGAAATCAATGGTAAAAAGATATATTGCCCATGATAAGCATGATGAATACAAAATAAAAAAGAACAAGTCTGTAAAAATAAAGTATGTCGTCTTCCTCCTTTTCTCTTTCACAAGATGTAAGCACATAGCTTCACCAAGCCCCTCTATGAGAAAAACAACACGCCACCCTTTTGGGTATAGAGACCAAGAATAGGTCCCACTGACCACATGATGCCCTACTGATCCTGGAGAGCCCAATACGAGGCTTTTAGATGGCCAAGAACCAGATCCCCGGTTGCCACCAGGACATGCGGAGGAAACAGACTAGGTAACCCTTACAAACCCAACAAAAAAGGGAAGAGAGATTAATGTAAAGACTAAAAATAACTTGAGGAAACTTGATGATGCCAACACAGACAAAATCAATCCAATCAGTGATTAGATCACCATGACAACTTGTGAAATTAAATCTCTAGAAAAATAGTTAAAAATTTGGGGAACCGTGAACTCTACCTCACAACCAAAATTTCCATGCCAAGAGATTTGCAAGAAGTCAATGAGGCAAGCCGGATGGTTGGTGAAGACTGACAAGGACTCACGTCCTTTGTCAGAACTGATTTTGTCATCAGAGATGATGGGAGTTTGGGAGAACATGTGTGGGGCGATTGGTGCCAAACAAAGGCCTAGAGTTGTCTGGGAGTTTGCAGATGGCTAAGGTACATTATTGTATTATTGTGCATCCTTTAGACAACTGGAAAACCAAAAGATAACTAGAAGCAGGGGACACACATAGTCTTGACTACAATAGAACTATTAAGGACATGCAACTAGTTGAATTAGGGATCGTACGACTCAGAATCCGGAGAGAAATGTAAAGGGCAGGGAATCACAGTCCAAAGATGAGATTAGAGGGGGAGATATTGAGGGGGAAATTTTGGTGGGATGTAGAATCTAAAAAACACCAAGATTTGGGTGAGGATGATGATGAGATGTGGACCTACAATCTACCCCAAATAGGAACAAGATTGACATACGAGTACTTAGGAAACACTGAGAAATATGATGCATGATCTGATCTATATTTAAATCAAAATAAACAAAGTCCAATTTGGATAAGGACATAATATTTAAGAGAATTATCTTCTTTAATTAAATTTAGACTTTAAACCCTAACCAATTAGGTTCAAGCTTAATGCCTAGACCAAATGGGACCCAATGAAACCGATTTTAAGGTTGGATCTCACTTTTGAGATTATTATATATGAATTTTAGTACAAATGGTTTAACTAAAAAATGTCATTATTTATTATTATATATCAATGCTATCCTCAATATTTAGGAATTAGGGTCCTATTATCATGATCTTACTATGAATTGAATTTCAAGAAATGATCTTATAAGATTTATGTTATATTGAGAAAACTCAATAAGTCTATTAATGTGAACATTAACTCAAATAATGACACATTAGTTATCTTCAGTTGTATTAAACATGTATTTATTGTTACATTATACCTATTAGTCTGATTAATGTCTACATGAATCAATTATTCATATTTAAACACTTCTTTTTACTAATTACTAATATTTAACACCACATTAGCCATTTATGTATATTTATGTAAATACAATTACTTGTTAACCATATTTGAGTCATCCTATATGTGTTAGTGACAAAGGTGACACATATAATATAACTAAAGAACTCATTTACATTTTAAGCCATGATTATGTGATTAGGTCCAATCTATGAGTATAGAGATATATGATATATCATTGGCACCTAATGTCAGTCATATACCATGAATGTCACCAAGGATGTACATGTTAGGGTTAGTTGATTACAACTTAGGGGTAGATTAACATGATCACCATACATAAAATACACCTTATCAACATGCATATAATCTAGGGTTAGATTCCATATATCCAACTAATAATCTAATTTAAGATCCATGGTGTGGCCAATATCATATATATCTACAATTAGGGTTAATTGGTGAGTTAACATATTATGTGCATTAAATGTTCATCATGATACAAACAAGCATGTTAGGGAATAATGCTAACATTGTTTGATCCACTCCAAAGACCAGATTAACTAATCTCATATTCTTGGAGTTAGGGTTCCTATGGGTAAAAGAGACCAATCTTGGTATGTTACAATAGTGGGTCACCCTGATAAAGAATAATATTATTGCTTTTAAAGTAGTCAAAATTGGATTAGTTGATGTGGATTGAAAAATGTGTCGAATGTATCTCAATGTCCATGGACGCCATTGAGGTGGGAAACTAATATCTATATAGTCATTAATAATGTATTTTTGTTGATGTTACAAAGAGATTTATAAAGGTCAAGTTTGAAAGTCAGAATTGGATATGATTGAAATGGAAAGTATGGATGGTTTCACTCATAAAGAGATACACCAACTGGATACTTCTATCTTTGATTAATGTGATTTGTTCAAGTATAATGATATGTAGTCTTTTACTCTACTACTAAGAATAATTGGACAACCTTATAGGAACCTTAAATGAGACTAACATGTCATTCATCTAGTTTTCTGATCAATATGATGTGAGTATGATTGAGTACTTCAACATGAGGTGTGATATCTTCAAGGTGATAGCTGATATATGTAGTTTAAAAAGTTTAGGAAAGGTTACTTTATTTTTTTCCATTTCATTTATTAAAGAATCATATTGAAACCATCAGGGTTGGTGATTTGTCAGCACCTAGACTTTGCATTATAGTATGAATTTTCTCTATAAAAATAATACTAATGAAACTATCATGGTTAGATGTTTTGGGTGGCGCTGAAAAATGAAAAATAAATTTGAAAAGGTTTAATTAAAATTCCCATGGTTGTATAAGATTCTGAATTGATCACAAAAATGATTGATAGTTTGGTTGTAGATGGTGCTCTTGATATTGTTGGTAGAGATTTGTTGCATGTGTGAAAGTCTTTTTCTAGGTTACAAATCTTGCGGGAAAACTTAATATTATCTTTCCATATTTAATCCAAGTAACATGCAATATTTGTTTCTATATAATTAGTTGTTTCTTACACAAATATTTGACTCGAATTTTGATATAAAGATTCATAAAAGGATTAGTAAGAAGTGCTCTCATAATGGATAAAATCCCATATTCTAAATACTTGATTTTTTATGAATGTAGCCATAATTCCTATGGTTCCATGTAGTTAGTTTAGAACTTAGATATTTTAGCTTTATTTGAATAGTATTTGTACAGTCTGAGTCAAACATTTTAATATTCCATGAAGATGTGACATGTTTGAGAAAGTACTTCTCTTTAATTCAGAATCTTTGAAATGAAATTATCGTGAGCCCCAAGGATCAATGTTAGTATTAATAATGATAGAAAACTAGTCCAAGATGAATCTATAGGGAAATTTGGGCACATAATAGGCAGCGAAAACAATTTTTTTGTCTATATTCCCCATAATAGCAAGATCGTGTCAACAAATATGTAATGGGAAGGATGCTTTAATGAGGTCATACCTGGTCCTGGAGCAAGTCCAGTGAAAAATCCCTAATTGTAGTTGTGCAGCTGTCTTCTAGTTGCTCTCAGATAATGTTTATAGAAGCTCGTGGTCTTCACCACAGACAATAGGCTGACGTTGTCCTCCTAGTGACAGACAACATCCTCCTCACCTCTATAGTAGTCCACATAGATCGACTAGAAGTCCTGTCATTCTACTAGAACATATAGGAAGGAGTCATCCTTCCTATTGGTCTACTAGTCACCAACTTGCTCTCACAATTGTTCTCCCTTACTAACCCTCCCTTTATCGGGTAGGACTTGCTTGGACTCTCTATTGATTACCACAACCAGAGAGGACAAAAATTATTAGAGGCAATTGAGTTGTGTCTGAGAAGCCCCCAACACTCCTCTATTTATAGGAGGGCTAGGTTTAGGGTTCCCTATCTGAGTGTGAGTAGAAAGGATTAGAATTTCACAAAATTTGCAACCTAAAAATGGAAAAATGGCTAGTTCACTGGGTGAACCAATCAGTTGGCATGTGAGCTAATCAATTAACCCAATTAACGGGTCTATCATAGAACCGTTTGTTATCCTCTAAATTGACACTCCTAATGGCTACATGGCCAAATGTGAGTGGACCTGGGCGTCCGTCCCTAGAATGGCACATAGTTCACACAAGAAATTTATATGAAAAAGAAGTAACAACACTAAGAGATAACAATGTACTAAACATTGAGATAAGAGATATGTATGCATTTCTAACACAATATATCATGTTGGTGTTTCATTTCATAGAGTAGATCCTTGAGTGTAGCAAATCTTCATTTTACAACTACAATTTCAATAAACAAAAGATATTAATGCTAACACATTAAGTACACTATAAAAAGGCATGTAAATAGTTTAAGAGTAATACAAAACTTGATTGGCTAGAAACATGATCATAGTCAGGAAGAACAAACAAAGTGAGAACACTTAGCGATATCATTTTATACAAAGCATGTTTAGGCTCCTTTATACATCATGTCAACATAAGGCTGCATAATGGATTTCTATACATTATATTCAAGATTTGTCAATGTAGAATAATCAAACATGAAAGTAGTAGACATAGGAACAATAGCTCAACCAAGTAAGTAAGTAGCCAAGCATTCATAGAGCATACATACAAGCTAGCCAATATCATAGTAGGGTCAAGAGGAAAACGTACCTTGTGTGTAGAGTACAAGTTATGATCCATGAATAGATTCTAAGGATGGTCCAAACCCAAGGGGACATAAGATATAAGAAGACATAATATGGTCTTAGATCAGTAGGGTAGTGATATTGTAAACATCATATGAGTCATGTGGATGTTTCTCTAGATTTGGGTTTCACTTAGTTCAAAAAGTTCCAAACATGCATGCAATGATTCCACATACCACAATTGTCAACATTAAGACCTAGGTCTAGGAAAACCATCCACATTATAAGAGATACAAGGTTGAGGTAAAATTTCATCTGGAAATGCGGAAGTATGAGAATTATATTATCAACAAAGTCTAATCAAGCAAGAGCACATATAGTTATATAAGACCCATTCCATGAAACCAGGTCATATATCCAAGTCATAGAAGCATTAAGAGCATATGATAGATCAAGTTGGCTTTTAATTCTACTAACATGGTAACCTATTGATCTAAACTATATTGGACAACACATTTGCATAAAAGTCACATTTCATCAAAATAGAACAAACTAGGTCAACTAGATCATTTTAAAGCACACAAGTGAGTACTTGAGATCTTATAAGGCAAATATATCTCACTTGCACAGATCTTGGTTCAATAGGGTACAAGAGATAAGATAAGTTACTAATTTCACAGTTCAACCATTTTCAAATGAGTAGTCAGGTCCAAGACTTCACATAAGATCAAGTTACATCACTTAAGTGCAACAAAGAGTCATGTTTAGGCCAAGGGGGTCATCTTAGTTACAAAAGGAAGATATGAAGCATTGAACAAGTCTACAATAGATTAAGGTTACTGATATAGAGGTATAATGCATAATGAGACCGTTAACAAATAGGGTGAAGCATGGTTGAGCATTGACCACCATTAATCATGTGAAAATAGATAAAAGAATATCATTTTCGTCATAATGGAATATAATAAAGGAATCAATCTTTAGAACTAGGTTCATTGGATAGATCTCGATCTCTAGATTAAAATTCATATATAATATGATGGATTTGACCAAAATGGCCTTGTTGGGGTAGCTAAGGGAGGCTCCCCCTTAATTGGGCCGCATCCTCCAATAAAGGACCAAACAGGAATAAAAAGGCTAAAATCGATTTTAAACAAGTGAAATTGAGCCAAATTTGAAAGTCTATAACTCGAGCTACAATGGTCCGATTAAGGAAATTTTTATACCATTGAAAAGATAATTTAAATCTCTATAACATAAAATACAATGAGGATCAAGAATATCACATTTAAGAGTTAACTATTGCTTGAAAGAGTGATATATGTTAAGAGTTTAAAACTTAGGTCTTTGAGGAAAATATGTCACAAATTGGAATATCAAGCATACTGTGATGAAATTGGGTCATCGACACACTAAATGTATGAAATTAAAGTCAAGAGTGATAAATTTGTGCAAGGATGAAATACATGGTGCATCCCACAAGAGGTGCACACACTAATTAATTGGAGATTGATTAGATGCGCCCCACGAGATTGGGACACACACTTGGGATATTTCAAATTTATAGTGGAATTTTTCCGACACACCTACTTAAACTTATCACATGTACCCACAAGCACACGAGGTCATGTTGTAGTATAAGAAAGTGGTAAGAAAAGGGTCAATCCTCAGGGAGAGTGGGGACACTAGATCTAAGTTAGGGTGTCTATGTTCCTAATGCAGAGAGTAGGGTTTTTAGGTTTTTATGGTGATTTTGGTTAATTACTCTAATGTTGCAAGCAATTAAGGGCAAGAAGGAAACTAGATTATCAAAAACCCTAAATTATCCTAAACAAGTTAAGTCCAAGAATCAAGGCAAGAAAACTAATTAATTAAGGGCAAAAGACTACACTACACTAGCAATGCAAGTTACACCTAAGAGACAAGTTAATCACCAGAGAAATTAAGGACCTAGGTTATCACTTATAACAAGAGCAAAGCTAGAAAGCTGAAAAGAGCACTAACTACTCAAGTAAAGTCTAACTAGAAATAACTAGGCAATCAACTAAGAAGCAATTAGGAACAAGCAACTACTCAACATGAACAAGATAAATTAGCAAGATTAGTTTTAATAGTGATATGGGTAGGTGGGCAATTTGGGAATGATACTAAGATTCCAATTGGGGGTAGTTTGAATGAGCAATCTTAATCATTAATTTTAGATTACTTAAACCAAACAACTAGTCAAATGCTAAAAAATTACCATACACTATTAGTTAACCTAAGGTGTAGGTGGGATTTCACTAGTATTTGACTAATCTAGGTTTCTAGTGTAAGGTTGCTTAGTGTAATTAGGAGCCAAAGGTAGAATTAGGGAGTAGAGGTGAGGATGTTTCACCCCACATTACTCACCACCTAGCTTTTAGTAAACTCTAAGGCAATTGCACTGATCAACCCTATACTAGCTACTTAGATCACACAACTAGGAGTAGGAGAAGGACTATATGCAGGGGGAGATGGGGTGCTATCTAGGTATCCACTAATTGGATGCAGGATCAAGTCCCAAGATAGCCTCATGTATGTTATCTCCTCCTAGACTTAGGTGGCTTCAAGCACACAAACACAAGAAATTCATATGTTTAGGTATAGCCATAAGTAGAGATATGGGAAATGAGATTTAAGTAGAAATCAATCATCATAGAATGAAATCATAGAGTTTCAAATTATCTTCCCCCAACATGGTATCAAAGTATCATTTTCCCCCAAACAGCCTAGCACAAGGGGCTTAGCTACACATGACTAAACAAAAGAACAAAGAAAAGAGAAGAAAGAGATAGAAATACATGGATCTCATGGGAGTCATTTCTTCTTCACCTCCTTGCCACAACATCTCATACACATCACTCCATGGATGTAAATGGCATGAATGGAAGTGGTTTGGTGGTGAAAACCCTAGAAAATTAGGGTTTTTGGGTGGAAATGAAGTGGAAACGGGAGATGGGAGGTAGATGGAGGTCTTAAATGCAAGGGAGATAGAAACGAATGCTCTAGAGTAGCTAACCTAGTGTTGTGGCCCACACCCATGTATATATAGGTGGTGGTGGATGCACTAGGGTAAGTGGGGGTATTATTGGAAATTTAGTGCAAAAAAGTTAGGTTTTAGGTTGCAGAATGATAGTTTTGGGCAGGACGGCCGTGGTGGGTGGAGGTTAGAATGACCGTGGTGGGAAGTGAAAAATGTCAGGTTGGAGGTAGTGAAATGAAGGCTGGAAGAACGTCCGTGTGGGGGCTAGGTAGAATGGCCGTGTTGGGTAGCACGACTGTGGTGGGCAAGGTGGAGTGGAGGTCATTCTCTTCAATACACCCATTCTAGTCTTTAGCAGCACGATTGTGCTGACTGGCATGACCATTTTGGGGGCTTCTTGGAGTGACCATGCTGGGTAACACTGCGGTTTTGGTGGAGTTGATGTTGCATGTCAAAATGGATATCAACCTATGATTTTTGTATTGGTGAGCATGACCGTTCCTTGGCACCACTGTTGTATTGGGGTCTTCAGTAACATTTTGAGCTCCATTCTCTAAAATCCATGGACTTCTTTGCTTGGGTTGACTCTTGACCACCAAGGGTAGGTTGGGGAAGCATTGGGGTCTTCTCTAGACCCTTCTATATCACTCATCCATCTAACATGGTCCGAGTACCTGAAAAATATGCAAAGAACATCCATAAGTGCATTTGATAATAATATGCATAGTTAGGGAATTAACTTTCATTCTAACATGTTTAGATGTGTTTGAGATACAAAAAGAGATAAGATGAATCCCTAAAATAGGTCTGCATCAATACATATCACATATATTAGGAAAGAGAGAATTCAAGGTTATTACAGGATCGTTTCATCATGTTTCCCCAACGTGATTGTATTGGAAATTCTAATCCAGTTAATGCACGACATGACGTCAACACTAATCCTTGATTCAATCAAATTGAACCACGAATCAGGTGTCTCATTTTGCAAGTTGGTTGTCTCACAACCCCAACCGATCAGTTCACTATGTGAAGCAGTCGTTTCACTTCCCTAGTTCATCCAGAATTTAGGCAATACAATTTCTAATCAACCTGACACTCCAAACAGTCATTTCAACACTTGAACCGATTGGTTGGGAGTCTAGTCAGTTGATTTGTTGCTTAAATTGTACATATAAACAATTCGAGAATCAATTTAATTATCATTCATGATTAAACTCGTCTTCTAGGTGGATTCTTATGTGTGTGACTGTATAGGTCCCATATTATGTAGGCAGTGAATGTCCATAAACAAATATGACATCACAAGCAAAAATCAGTGCCTAGTCACACATCATTTCTACCAAAGTAAATAGAAAGTTGGAGAACAACGTCAACCTACAATCTGTATCAAGTGTTATAGTGATTGTATAATTCATTTTCTTTGATATACGAAATCAACTCAAGGCATGAAATCATCATCCTCTCAATGCTCAATCCATGTTTCTTGAAACTAGAGCAAACTGTCTGAGATATATGTGACCTCAATATCATATATTGATCCACATGTGCATGCACATGCTTTTCTCAGTTTCTCTTATCAAGTGGTCTGGAGATCAAACTCTAGTAGGAGGGACAAATTCCATCTACATCACTCATAGTCATCCCCATGTGTCATAGTGCACCCAATCATCACCTATATGGAAACCCTTATTCAAGGTCACGTTGGATGATGTCAAAGTGCACCGAATGACATGTGATAGTGTAGTGATTTTAAGTCGAAGAACCACAATCTCCACCTTCACTATGTGATATTACTATGACCACCAATTATGGTTTCCATGTGTCACTCTCAAGGTGGGTCTATGATAACACTTCATTTTACGTACTTTTTGTATATATTATTTACCTATTTTAGTATATCTTTTATTAGTTTTCCCCAAATTTTACCATATTTTTGACTAAAACCCCACTTACATGCTTACATGTGCATTTACAGTCCAAGTCGCAGTCGCTACCTCAACCACGACCCACTCATTCAACAATCGTGGTTAGAGGTCCCCAAGCCGCTTTAAGATCAAGGTCATCATACATTGAAGCCAGACCGCGATCATACAGAAGGCGCGATGACTGCTAAATCATGATCACAATGGAGGTCACGATCAGTACAAAGGAACCAATCCAACCAGGGACTATGGGGTATTTGGAGACCGTGGACACCAAGATTCGACTGTGACTCAAGGAAGACCGTGATTCATATGGGATCGCAATCCCTGCATACTGTGATTAAGCCAAGACCGCGACTGAGTTGAGGGCCACAGTCATTGCTAAGACCGCGATCCTTGCAGGCCACGACTGAGTAAGAAGGCTTTGACCTCAATATCCCCAACACAATGCACGAATCAACCTCAACTGCGATCATTGCCAGACCGTGAGCAAATGGCAGACCGTGACCGTTTTTGACCATGGGGAATGAAGGAATAAAGAGCAGATCGAGACCGCGGTCTCACACCTCTCCCAACCTGGACCGCAGCCACGATCTAGGCTTAAGTTGGTGCAATGTGCCTATAAATAGGCCAACCACCCATCTTGTCAAATCATTAGATCATAGATTGGATCCCGAGGATCACGAAGTGTTGCTTCATCCCAGATTCATTCCATTCTGTCCCATCCACTAGTCTTAGATCTCCAAATGCGAAAGCTAAGGAGAGAGAAGATTGAAGACTCCTTCTTTGAGAGAAGAAGATCATCTGTGCCATCAACATTCTAGATCCAGATCTGAAGAAGTATCGTGTCGTATCACGTCTCTTCTATTTAGATCTATCATTTCTTTCTGCTATACTTCCCTCCTCACTTTGTGGATCTTCATGTATCTATCTTTCTGTAATGCCGCTATGCTTCCTGCAAGCATGAGTGGTTAAACACCTTAACTTGGGTTGGGAGTAACCACTAAGGCTCTCCCAACATGTATATTGTCTCTCTTTCTTGAATATATATATACTTTTATCAAGATTATCTCCATACGCTTGTTTTAATGCTTCACTTGTATGCTTAGATACCATCTTGTGATGTTTAATAGTTGATATCTCAAGAGAGTAATATTGCTTCTATCCTGTGTTATGGAGTAGTATGAATGCACGAGAGTGTTGGAATGTTAAAGCTTTAACCAGACATCATGCTATGCAGTTTATGTGTGGTCATCTCGAGAGAGAGTGGAAAAGACATTTTTGATGGTTGCTTGTAGTCTTGGTGAGAGTACACGAGAGAGAGATGATTTTGCATGTTGAGGAGAAGTCTTAGTAGGTGAAACCCAATCTGAGTTTCCTTCAATATACTTGTTTTACCTTATTTTTGTTTTCATGTATTTTTGTTATCTTTGTTTTTCTTGTCTCAGCTTTGGTTTGTGTGCCATCATTTCTTAGGGAACATACTTTAATATACCCTCTTTTCCTGGAGTATATGAGTGTTAGATTCAGTGCGCTTAACACTGCCAACCTTGTCCCTCTGTTTGACCCCGATCTCTACATCGGACCCCGTTTATTATTGCGGGGGCCTGAGAGTCGGGTTATCTCTTTAAAATTTTGACTACTCTAAATCCGCTCCTTTTGGACGTGTGATTTAGGCCGTCAAATTTTTGATGCGGGATCGAACCTGGGTCTCCCGCGTGATAGGCCGGAATACTCACCACCATACTACAACGACGACAATAATGCGGGAGGGACCGACACAGGGGAAGAAGCACTGAAGGAAGAAAGTGCCAACATAAAGACGACACTAGCAGCTGAGCAGAAAAAGAATGAGCCTCCACAACAATCGAGTTCCCCCAATGACAAACACACAACGAAAACCACAACGTTGTCAAGGGAGCTCGATCTCAATAGAAACCTTGAAGAAGGGCAAGATGAAATTGACAAAGGAAATGGCGTACACACAGAATGGTGGACGACCATGACTACACATAAAATATCACCAGAAGAACATCTAGCTATAGCTCACCGAGAAGAGGTCACCGTAGAATGAGCATGACAGGGGCCATGGAGCTCGATAAAATTCTAGCTAAGCTGGTCATTGGCCTCGAAGAGAGCAACAAGTTTCTCCTATTCCAAAGGCACAATGAGCATAAGGATTACCTTTATGATGGAAAGATGGAGGCAACTCTAGCAATGCTAGCGGCCACCAAACTGGGCCAAACTTCTGAGGAAAGCAATGTCAGGGATATTATAGCTGTAGAAGCTTCCTCAAAAGCAGTGGAACAGGAGGCCACAACACAACCATCAATCAAAGAAGTTGAACAAGTGGTCGCAGCTATGCCGACAATAGATAAAACTACGACACCTTCTACAAAAGAAGGAACATCTGACGATGAGGACGGCGGGCTGTCAACCTTCTTTGCGAATAAGCCCACCAGGGAGCAGAGTGCACCAGCTAGAATAGAAATTCTTGGAGTAGCTCCTCCTTTGCCATGCAAAATGAAGGACATGGACATGTCTATAGTATCACAGATCACATGCAAAGATGTCCACATCTTGGCAGACATCCTCAGTGATGATCTACCTAGGTCAGACATACTATATAATAACAAGGGTAGATGTCTAACTAGAGATCACTTCCAGGGGATCTTCCTAAAAAAGGCATGAGTGCATAAAAGGTTGTTCAAGGTACTCTGTGCCACCCTCCTGGAAGAATTTCTACACCCATACAAGCCGCAACCAGTCTTCAACAGGACAACACATCTAGATAGCCTCCTCTACAAACAAGACTACAACGCAATAAATGTCACCGAAATGAAGGCAATAGTTCAAAGAAAGGAAACACGATATGTAGTACTGCACATAAGGAATGTAAAGCATTGGGCACTGATAGTCGTGGACCTGCATGAGTGAAAGATGACGGTGCTCAACTACTGCGCAGCCGAACTGGATAACACTTAACTCATATACAAAAGGAAGGATGCCAGAGATGCCCTAAAGATACCACTGCATCTGCAACGAGCAATCAAAGAAGTAGATGACAGATTCTAGGGCTTCTAGAAGTTCTTCTCCATAAACAAGAAGGTTCCTCAAGAAGAGGCTGGCTCGGGGGATTGAACCTTCATAGTGCTGAGAATGATGGAAGCAATCAATAAGGGCATCCCCCTAGAAGATCTAGATAATGGGGACCTGCATGGACTGTGAGGTGTGTATGATATGGAGGTCATTTATGATCGTTGATTCTTCAGCGACCCGGTGATGCCTTCAGAAACTGTGCCTCAGTGACTTCAGGAAGATATCCCTCTTCCTGAAAAGGTGACTTGGAGGGAGAAATTGAAGACAATGTGGGTTGATCCAACAGAGCCAGTCAGGGTGGAGGCTTGGAAAGAAGGTTGGAGTTAAGGCACCGAAAAAGTTGTGAAACATGCATCAGATAATGAACCAAAATAGCATCCAGTAGCAGAAACTCCAGCAGAACAACCTCCAAAGGAACAACTTGAGGAGGGAGAAGTCGAAGAAGAAGACCTGGTAGATGTAAATTCAGACGAACTGACAGGAGAAGTTACACCTTCTTTCAAGGACTTCGACAGATGGAGTTGCCTTAGCATGTCTTTAGAAGAACTGAATATAATTATGAGGTCCTTGAAAGAAGATGATTCATCGGGAGATGTCATCTTTGAGAGAGATGGCATTTGCGTGCTAAAAGATGACCTCTGAGAAATGCTGCAAATAGGAGGATATCTTTTAGTAAGCACGATGTCAGCTTACCAGGCGCTACTAGGCGACAACATGCCAAATGCCGACATGGCATACTTCCTGCTGGTAGATGACATCTTGAAAGAAAAATGATCAGGCGAGAAAGAGCGCCTACAGAAACGCCTGGAGACATCACTACGAGACTATATTTTTCTATCAAATCTTCAAGACAACCACTAGACCTTACTAGTCATTAATATCATCAAAAGGACTGCAGTCGTCTACAATAGCTCAAACACAGCCTTCACACTTAACAATAAGACTAATATGACAACAACAAAGACTCCCACAGAAGAAAAGGCCAACACATGCGCCAAGGTGATTGTTGGCATGATAAAAATCCATGGCAAAGGGTACAGGCATACGGCAGACAAAGACTTCAAAAATATTCAGTTTTGCCATAGGAGCCCCCAGTAGGTGCCCCTATCAAATGACTGCGACTTCTTCTGTCTAGCTTAGATGGTGGCCCTAGCTAGTATTGACGTCAAAGTGGAAGGCATGCAGTACGAACAGTAGCACACACTACGAGGAGTATACACAAGCATGCTTCTTGAGTCCATGTGGACCTCCACAAACAACAAAAATGAATAAAGAAAGCCTATTTATACATCTCACTTAAATTTTGACACCCTGAGATGTGGTGCAGGGTAAGTTTGGGGGAGGGGTCATAAACGGGCTACAGAGGTACATTTACCATCTTTTTACCTCTCAAAATTTCTCAAAAATTTTCTAATTTTTTGCAATAGCTACCTTTTGATATCAGAATTTACCCGACTCTCCTACTAAAATTTTCAAAATCATAGTACTTTTACCCTCCTAGAGAGAAATAAATGAGCAACACACACACACACACACACACACACACACACACACACATATATATATATATATATATATATATATATATATATATATATATATATATATTTATATATATATGTGTGTGTGGGAAGGCACCCCACTTGATCCTTTCTATTCTTCTCAAGGTGTGATACAAGGAGACCCATTGAGTCCCTACTTGTTCGTGCTATGTATGGAAAAATTGTCTCAAACTATCAACCAGGTAGTATCAGATGATCGTTGGAAGCCTGTACGTCTCACCCGCCATGGCTCGCCACTTTCACACGTTTTCTTCGCAGATGACATTCTGTTGATGTCGAAAGTGAATTCAATCCAGGCAACCAATATTATGGAAATCCCCAACTCATTTGTTATTACTTCAGGCCAGGAAATATCCAAACCAAAATCATGCTGCTTCTTCTCCACGAACACAAGCAAATTGAAAAAAGGTCCTTCTGTAGGAAGATTGGCATTGGCCACACCGAGGACTTGGGTCAATATCTTAGAGTACTCATCCTCCATAACAGAATCAACATAACAACACACCAGCAAATAAACTCCACCATCCAGGAACGCATGACAAGATGGTCAGTGAGACATCTATCTCTGGCTGGGCGCATAACACTTGCAAAATCAACACTCCAATCTATACCATCCTATGTTATGCAAATAGTTAAACTATCTCCTCGTCTTTGTGATGACATTAACAAACAAGTCAAGGGCTTCCATTTGGTCTGGTGGATGTGACCAAAAGAAGTTGTCACTAGTCTCCTAGAAGAAAATCACCTCACCCAAAGACATGGGTGGGCTTGGAATCAAGGATGCCCGAGATCACAACACTGCTCTTATGCTCAAGAACGCGTGGTATTTCCTCAATAATCACTCAACACCCTAGGTGAAAGTGATGCAAGAGAAGTACATACGTGGAGAAACCTTTAGTAAAAAACCCAGCTCTTCAACTTGTGTCTTTATCAAAAAGCACATTGCTGCCCTTTCAGACACATCCACAAAACAATCATCTCAGGCAGTAATACGAACATATAGACTGACAAATGGATACATGGAGAAGCTATCTTTTAAATACACCCTTCCTGGAATATTCCACCTGAGCTTAATGATTTGAAGGTTAGTTCCATGCGTCTGGATAACGGGGACTGGGACCATGATTTCATTAATAATTATCTCCCACCAGGGATTGAAGAAAGAATAAAATCCATTCCACTACCTACCGAGGATGTCAGTGATGACATTTGGGATTGGCCATTTGTAGATATCAGAGTGTTCATGGAAAAGTCTGCTTATACATGGATCCAATCAGAAAAGAACATAGAAACTCATGGAGATTGGGACACCATCTAGCACCTTAACATTCTTGAACATCTGTGCACTTTCGTTTGGATCCTACAACATCATTCTCTCCTCACCAATGTCGAGAAGCAACGATGCCATCTAGAAGTTGACATCACATGCAACATTTGTGGAAATGCCCCAGAGAACCTTCTACACTGCCTACGTGACTGCCAATCCAGTAGACAAACCTGGACATGCTTGGGAATAGGAGAAAACTTCTTCAATGCAAATGAGGAAGAATGGATTCAAAAGCTGATTTATAATGTTGCACGAGATACTGCTTGTATTCAAAGCATTGTGACTGCATGGCATCTATGGTAGGCCAGAAATGATAAAGTTCACAAGAATCTCTCCTTCAATCTATAGAAGAGTGTTCATTTTATTAAGCAAAGAACACATTCAATCTTAAATCTACCAGTGTCTAAACCGCAATCCTTAGGTGTCACCAAACACACAGTGCTTTCCAAGACAGACACCTATAATGCAGTGATTTTCATGGATGCGACGTATAACCACACATCCAAGAAGGCAGGTGCTGGCATCCATATCATAGACAATGCTGGGTGGTGCTTGAGTGGAATAGGAATTCCTTTCTACTCATCATCAGTACTTGCTTTTGAGGTTTATGTTGTTCTTCTCACAGGCGTATTATGTCAAGAGATTGGGCTGTCAAAAGTCATTATGCTTTCAAACTCCACACTAGAAGTACGCATACTAAACAACAAAGAACCACCAGCTTGCAAGCTCTAGCCCCTCTAGAGAAAATTCCAACCCATAAGGACTAATGCTCAACTTCCGATACTACATGTCCCTTACACTTTGAACAAGGTTGTTGTTGAAGTAACCAAATACACCCTACGTTCTTTCCTACCTTGTAATTTGAGTTTATTCAAGCCACCATGGCTCAACTCTAACTTGAATGTTAATCTAAATTTGTTTTGAACTGCACTAGAGAGCAGTATGAATAAAATCTAATCTATAGTTCTCCATATATATATATATATATATATATATATATATATATATATATATATATATATATATATATATATATATATATATATATATATATATATATATATATATATATATGAGTAAAACAAGATACATACCAATGCGGTTCTATCTCATTCTTGCAATAAGACGTTGTACGTGTGACAACCTTAACTCATGACACCCTTAGAGACTAGAGAACTTCACCTAGCCATACTCCTGATCAACCACCCTCACCTGAAGCTTTTGACCAAAAAATCCTTATCTCCGTAGAGAGGGAAACAACTACCCTTTTCAAGGCATATCAAAAAAGAGGCTTGGCCGCCCAGAAGACCACTACAAAAATCCCTCACACCCAAGCTTGAAAGGAGATGTAAAAGTCAAAAGGAAGGAGAAAAATAATAATGAGAGTTGTGCCCAAAAAGATGCCAAAAGTTTCCACACGGCTGGTGTATTGTTGCACTCATGAATGCAGATATGTCGTGCCCGTAAGTGGGATCTTGAAGCCAATCTTACACACCTCCAACCCTAAATGAAAACTCACAAAACCACCTAACTTAAAGTCAGAAGCCCAAAAAGAAGGGCAAAACTGTCCTTACGACAGTTGTGGGTGAGGAGTTCAGAGGGAAGAGGAAAACACTTGAAGCCTTAAGCCTACCCGAACACACTAGCATAGGGCCAACCAAATATAAAGAAATGGTGTGAAAGCTACCCCTCAAAAAATATCTTGTATTAGTATGGTCATTTCCAAATGGGAAGGGGTGATAAGTTGAGAAGGAAGGACCTTTTACAAATGAAGGCAATGGTGAGAAATCAAAGTTATGCAACTCTAGTTGAAAGGGAGGAATGAGACCTAAAGGTTGGAAAAACATACCACAACAGTCTTGATGCAAGAATGAAATATATCAGTCATGTTATATTCTATAATTTTTGTCACATAAAATTGCTTTTTCTCTCTCTGAGTTCTCAAAACTACACTTAGTCTGAGGAGATGCTTGATTCTAAGTTTGGGGGAGTTGATAACACTTCATTTTACGTACTTTTTTTTATATATTATTTACCTCTTTTTGTATATCTTTTATTAGTTTTCCCCAAATTTTACCATCAGTGCATTTATAGACCAAGTTGTGGTCGCTACCTCGACCGCGACCCACTCATTCAACAACTATGGTTTGAGCTCCCCGAGCTGCTTTATGATTGAGGTCATCATACATTGAAGCCAGACCACGGTCATACTGAAGCTGCGATCACTACTAAACCGCGACCACAACGGAGGTCGCAATCAGTACAAAGGTACCAATCCAACCAGGGACCGTAGGGTATTTGGAGACTGCGAACACCAAGATTCGACCACAACTCAAAGAAGATCGCGATCCATATGGGGTCGCGATCCCTGCATACCTCGATCAAGCCAAGACTGTGACCGAGTTGAGGGCCACAATCATTACTAAGCCTGCGACCCTTACAGGCCACGACTCAGTAAGGAGGCTTCAACCTCGACCGCCCCAACAAAATGCATGAATCAACCTCAACCATGATCATTGCCAGACTGCGACCATGTTCGACTGCGGGGAAAGAAGGAATGAAGAGCAAACCGCGATCGCAGTCTCACACCTCTCCCAACCCAGACCGCGACCATGATCTAGGCTTAAGTTGGTGGAATGTGCCTATAAATAGTCCGACCACCCGTCTTGTCAAATCATCAGATTAGAGATCAGATCCCTAGGACCACGAAGTGCTGCTGCATCCTAGATTCATTCCATTATGTCCCATCGACCAGTCTTAGATCTCCAAAGGTGGAAGCTGAGAAGAGAGATGATTGAAGATTCCTTCTTCGAGAGAAGAAGATCGTCTGCGCCATCGACGTGCTATATCTAGATCTAAAGAAGTATCATGTCGTATCACCTCCCTTCTATTTAGATCTATCATTTCTTTCCACTGCACTTCCCTCCTCACTTCATGGATCTTCATGTATCTATCTTTCTATAACGTCGTTGTGCTGCCCACAAGCTTGAGCGGCTAAACACCTTAACTTGGGTTGGGAGTAGCCACTAAGGCTCTCCCAACATGTATATTGTCTCTCTTTGTTGAATATATATACTCTTTTCAAGATTATCTCCATACGCTTGTTTTAATGCTTAGCTACAATCTTGTGATGTTTGATAGTTGATATCTCAAGAGAGTAATATCACTTCTATCATGTGTTATGGAGTAGTATGAATGCACAAGAGTGTTGGAATGCTAAATCTTTAACCATACATTATGCTATGTGGTTTACGTGTGGTCATCTTGAGAGAGAGGCTACCCTTAGACTTAGATCTATCCTCATCTTGAGAGAGAGTAGAAAAGACATTTTGATGGTTACTTGTAGTCTTGTTGAGAGTATACAAAAGAGAGAGATGATTTTGCATGTTGAGGAGAAGTCTTAGTAGGTGAAACCCAATCCGAGTTTCCGTCCATATACTTATTTTACCTTGTTTTCATTTTCATTTATTTTTGTTATCTTTGTTTTGCTTGTCTCAACTTTGGTCTATGTGCCATCATTTCTTAGGGAACATCCTTTAATATACCCTCTTTGACTGGAGTATACGAGTGTTAGATTCAGTGCGCTTAACACTACTAACCTTGTCCCTATGTTTGACCCCGATCGCTACATCAGACCCTGTTTATCGTTGCGGGGGCCTGAGAGTCGGGTTATCTTTTTAAAAGTCTGACTACTCTGAATCCGCTCCTTTTGGACATGTGATTTAGGCCGGTAAACTTTTTGGTGCTATTGTCGGGGACCTGACTTTCCACGTTTCCATGCCCAAGGATTTTATTCTGTCACTCTTAAGCCAGTATATATATGCATAGTTATTACTTTGTCTTACACAAACTTGTTCATATATACTGAATAGATTTCCTTTTTCTTATACTTTTTCAGCCATGGATCTTGCTTCTGCAAGACAAGTCATCTTGTCCACCTGTCCTCCTGAATTTTTCCGCAGTTCTGACTACTAGCAAATAATTGAAAGTCATGCCTTACAACTCGTTGAAATATATTCACCCCCACCATCATCATATGTAGATGCTCAAACAACAGAGACTGCCAGTCAGCCCTCAACTTCTGTGCTATCAAGGGATCAAGAACTGATTAAGGTAGTGGAGATGGTCAAAGAAAGTTGCAACACACTCACCTACTTATCTCCTCATCTCCAAGAAAATGTCAATCCACTCCAACAACTACTAGAAAAGCATAATCATCAACTCCAAATAGCGAAAGATATTGCAACCCGCAGTAGATGCATACTTCAAACTGCTGAACAAGGATTCATCCAAGCATCTCAGTTAGATACAATGAGTCCACAATACGAGCACCAGGCAAAATTGGCGGGATTTGAAAGCATTGCTGCCCAAATCAACAACTTCATGAAAAAGATGTTGCACAAGGCAGGAAGCTTCAAGAGCTCATCAATTTGGCTGCCATATAGTTGCGAGCTCCATTGCCTGGCAATGAAGATTTTTGTCATCAAGACCATCCAAATAATCGACTAGATTCATCAGGATTTTTCTATGAAGATCAACCCACTTAGGGAGGCCCTTCATTCTATCCAGATGATTCCGCTGATCAATCAATGGAAAATACAAGCCACATACATGAATGGTTTTATGTTGATGATGATGAAGACTCCTGTCCTCACTATATTAGCCAAACAACCTCACAGCTAGAAGATTGGTTTGAGGAACGTGAGTCAGGTATTGATCCAGATTAGAGTGATATCTCTGATATTGAGACTTGTCACTTAGTGTTGAGCAGAACACCAATCATGGTTTGGAACAACTTGTTCGATGAGGACGATGAAGACTATTTCTCTCAGTGGAGTGAATATACCGATGACGACGAGTTCGAGCAGCATGAGCTGACATTTACCACCATTCCCTTACAAGACTTGGTGGACATAGATAAAGTAGGATGGACAATCAACTACAACATGGTTGCTAAGAATGAAGACACCTTGGACCCCACAAAAGGCGACAAGCCTGGGGTAGAAAAATGACAAACAAATTCTTCTGGGGGGGCTTCTTATTCAGAAGATGATTGCATGACTCAGACTGTAAATGAAAATTTATCTGAGCATCCAACCTCAAGTTCAGAGATGGAGAGAGAAGAGATGAGTCCTCCAGAAGACATTCAACCTCTCCCCTATGTCTCATCCTGTGTCGACATCCTAGGGCCTTCCTGTTCAGATTCATATCTTGGAAGGTACCTTGAAGATGATTTGCCAAAGTATTCATCCCAGTGCAGTTCAAGTAAAGCATAGCACATAGATGATTTCACTGAGTCGCCAGATTTTATTCCTCTTTTCGAGACTTGGAAGGAGCCACCTCTCTGCATCTTCTGCCGCTACATGGTGAGCCCGAGAAGTGAGACTCAGGTAACTCGGATACCAAAACTACAGATTTGGGATCCAAGTGTAGGAGTTGTAAGGCAACTACCCCCTACTACCTGCACATTTTATCTTTAATTTTAAGTTTTAAAAATTTGCTTAATAAAGTCAATTTAAGCTTTATCTTCCCCCTGACTGCTAGGATTTAGTTTATTTTGCATCATCTATTTTCTTTTAAAATTTACAAGTATTTCCATCCCCGCACCCTAACAGCTGCCTTTGGTCCCTATCTTGTAAGAAGTTGATCGACATACATTCTTTCTCTTCCATGGTGTTCGATTCGAATTTTATCTTATATGGCTTTCCACCCTCATTTTTCCTCGTGTAGCAGAATTGAAACTGCGACCGTGGTCCGCTAGCTAGATTGCGACCGTGGTCAAGCCTGCGTTAGACTACGACCGTGGGTCATTGAGACTGCAACCGCATATATACAAGGCCCATGTATGCTTTTTCATCCTGACTTACCAACATGTCGGGTTGTCTCCACCTTTTTGACTGACTGTTGCACTTTTGACCTAGTCTCCGGCCCCTTTTCCGATTTTTCCGTCGCTCTGCCCATGGCCTCGCACGATCTCGGGTAAGGCCAGGGTTGTGTGCCCGACCTATAAATACTCCTGAGTGATACATCCCCTCCTCGCCTTACCACACCAACTCTCTGCCTGTTTCCCCTCTTTCTCTTATTTCCATCTTTGGTTAACAGGGAAGGTAAGGGCACATCGACATTTGCAACAAGCAACCACTACTAGACCATGACCGCGGTTTCAAAATAGTGGAGCATAAACAACTTTAACTCCTCCCCCTAATTTCTGAAGGCATCTCCGGGTCACTAAAGAATCGACGATCGTAAATGACCTCCATAGATTATACACCTCACAGTCTATGTAGGTCCTCATTATCTAGATCTTCCAGGCAGATTGCCTTGTTGATGGCTTCCATCATTCTCAGCACTATGAAGGCACAATCCCTCGAGCCAGCCTCTTCTTGAGGGACCTTCTTGTTTATGGAGAAGAACTTCTAGAAGCCCTAGAATCTATCATTTGCTTCTTTGATTGCTCGTTGTAGATGTAGTGGTATATTTATGGCATCTCTGGCATCCTTCCTTTTGTATATGTGTTAAGTGTTGTCCATTTTGGCTACACAACATTTGAGGACCGTCTTCTTTCTCTCATGTAGGTCCACGACTATAAGTTCCCAATGATTTACATTTCTTACGGTCAACACTACATATCTTGTTTCCTTTCTTCAAACTGCTGCCTTCCGTTCGACGACATTTGCTGCCTTGTAGTCTTCTTTGTAGAGGAGGTTAGCTAGATGTGTCGTCCCGTTGAATACTAGTTGCAGCTTTTCTGGGTGTAGAAATTCTTCCAGGAGGGTGGCGTAGAGTACCTTGAACAACCTTTTATGCACTCACGCCTTTTTCAAGAAGATCCCCCGGAAGTGATCTCTGGTTAGATGTTTACCCTTGTTATTATGTCTGATCTGGGTAGATCATCGATGAGGATGTCTGCCAAGATGTGGACATCTCTGCATGTGATCTGTGATACTGTAGACATGTCCATCTCCTTCATTTTGCATGGCAGAGGAGGATCTACTCCAAACGTTTCTTTTCTAGTTGGAGCACTCTTCTCCCTGGCAGGCTCATTTGCAAAGAAGGTTGACAGCCCTCCGTCCTTATCGTCAGATGTTCCTTCTTGTGTAGAAGGTGTCATAGTTTCATCTATTGTCGGCATAGTTGTGGCCACTTATTCAACGTCTTTGACTGACAGTTGTGTTGTGGCCGCCTGTTTTGCTGCTTTTGAGGAAGCTTCTACAACTATACTATCCCTGACATTGCTTTCCTCAAAAGTTTGGCCCAATTGGGCAGTCGCTAGCATTTCTAGAGTTGCCTCCATCTTTCCATCGTAAAAGTAATCATTATTCTCATTGTGCCTTTAGAATAGGAGAAAGTCATAGCTCTCTTCGAGGCCGGTGCCCAACTCGGCTAGCATTTTATCAATCTCCACAGCCCCTGTTGTGCTGAATTTTGTGGCGACCTCTTCTCAGTGAGCTATAACTAGTTGTTCTTCTGGAGATATTTTACTTATAGTCATGGTCGTCTGCCATTCTGTGTGTACGCCACTGCCTTTATCAGTTTCATCTTGCCCTTCTTCAGGGTTGCTATTGAGATCGAGCTCCCTTGACAAAGTTGTAGTTTTTGTTATGTGTTTGTCATGGGGGGAACTCGATTGTTGTGGAGGCTTATTCTTTTTCTGCTCAGCTGCCAGTGCCATCTTTACATTGGCACTTTCTTCCTTGAGTGCTTTTGCCCTTGTGTCGGTCCCTCCCACATTGTCGTCGTCATTGTCGTCATGGCTAGAGGGGCTTGATGAGGAGTGTGATGGGCTTACTGAGGGTTTTGCCTTCTTTTTCTTCCACCGACTCTCGATTTCCTCGCGTTCCTTTTCAAGCTTCCAGTTGTCCTCTTTTAGGCGTTAGCATTCTTCCTCGAGGTTGGCCATCGTCGTGTCATAGCTGTGGCACATATGCTCATTGTCGGCTCGGATTGCGTGCCTCTCCTTCTTCAAGTCCTCCATTTCATTCTTCATTTCCTTCAACACTCCCATCATTATCCATTGGTTACTTAAAGCTTCTTGGATGAGGTCAGGGAGTGCTCAGGTTCTTTCGTCGAGGACCTGTACCTGCTTTGTTAGCGTAGATAAAGAAAAAGTAATAGTTTTATTTATTGCAGAGGTTTGATACATGTGTTTCCACATGTCATCAAACCTTATACCCAGTACACCCCGAAGGAGGGTGTATGATGTTGATGCTGGTGCAACTATTGCTCCATGTGCATCGTTGACGAGCTTGGCATGGTTGGTTGTGATGGTGGTAGCGGTGGACCTAGTTCTTTTTCCTTTGACTTGTCCTGTAGATCCATGTCGTCTCAACAAATTTCTAGTTTCGGTATGGCTTGGGAGTCTTGTCCTTCCGACTCAGCCTCCAGTTCTATGTCAGGCAGTAGGTTGGCTGTTGTGCCTTTCTCTTTCACCACCTCTGGCTCCACTGTAGACATTTCCTCATGTGACTCTAGGGGTGTGGGTTCTTCATTCCCCACTATTTCTTCTAGAGGTGGAGTCATGGGGGTTGGTGGTTCTACAACTTTTGTCTTTGCGGTTGGTGGGGCAGTTGTAATTGATGTCTTCTTCTTCTACACTGCCAATTTCTTTCACTGCTTTGTGCTTTTTTTCACCTTTAATTCATCTTGGGCACTGCTCTCCATGACTATTTTTATCAGTTTCTTGTCGGCTAGCAGTGCCCCGGAGCACATCTTCTCAATGTCATCTTGGGTCGGCCGTAGTTTGTGGGCGTCATAAAATGACATCTCTGGAAGGGGGAGGAGCCTGTTAGATCCACTCTACTTGAAGTATAGTTTCTCCCCTTTCTACGCCAAAATACCTGTGTTGACAAGGGACTTGATATCTATCCTCAACTATCCCTCCATCTCCTTGTACTTTAGGACCTCTTCTGCATCCATTAAGAATTCAATGATTTTTGTTATTTGGTCACCCATGTAGTATGCAAAGTTCTTTTTTGCTTCCCCTCCTACGGTCGTTGACAAACGTTTGATTAATATCTTTTCGATATTTACTGGCTTTCTATTTATCATCGACCAAATGAGGAATAGATCCCCCTTGCTTACTGTTCCTGTCTTTGACCTCATGTGAATGGTGTAAGATGTAATTTTTTGGATTGTACGAATGAAGTATGAGGTGATTAGTGAGGCC
The DNA here is from genome assembly GCA_963693085.1 of Alisma plantago-aquatica. Classification (NCBI taxonomy): domain Eukaryota; kingdom Viridiplantae; phylum Streptophyta; class Magnoliopsida; order Alismatales; family Alismataceae; genus Alisma; species Alisma plantago-aquatica. The sequence continues at coordinate 717,451,093 of OY856411.1, read as the reverse complement.
TTCAAGTTCTTTGAGATGTGTTCTTCTTCTCTGGTTAGCTCTTCCCACAACTGATTGCTATCGTAGGTGACTAATTCCTTCTCATTTGGGGCAGTAGAGCAGGCTTTTGCTTCGTCCTCTATCTTTGTAAATATCTTATTCAACATTACCTCCGTGATCATATAAGACTCACCCCCTAGCCTTACTTATAGTTTATAATCTCCACCAGCCGCTTTCCTTGTCTCACTACTTGTGGGGACCTTTTTTAGTGAAGATAGGAACTCTACAGTTAGCCGCTTGTAGGACTTGGCCTCAGATGTGCATAAGGCGCATAAATTTTCACCATCTAAGAATTTGACTACCCTATCGTAGATTCCCATCTTCTTGAAATTCTCTATGTCCAGGTACCGAGTCAGGCTGAATTCCTTGTTTTGGTACATCCAGTCATAGGTAGACTGGTGTATGGGGTTTATTGGAACGAATGAGGGTTTGCCGGATTCCATTGAGGTCACTCCGATGATTTCCTTCTCTAGGTTGGCTTTCTCTACCCCCAGCTCCCTTAGTTTCTCAACAGCCACTGGCTTTGCCTTCTTCTTGCTTTTGTTCTCCTTGAGTGTAGCTTTCCTCTTCCTTCCCTGAATTTGGGTCTCATATTCTTATGGTTGGTACTCGGAGGTCTTCGTTTGCTCTGTTTGTTCTGTTTCTTGTGTGGAGTCCTCCGGCGTCAGTTCACCTAGGATTCTTTGATACTATTCAAATTTCAGCTGCAACTCAACCCGTTTGGCCACCGGTAAGGAGATATTCTTCTTAAGTGCTACTGTTAGGCTCTCCACTGTCTTCTCAACCAGTTTGGCCTCCTTCAAGGATGTTGCCTTCCTGTAGAGGGAGTCACTGGTTGCGGGAGATGACATTCTACAAACTTTTCATAATTAATTAGTTCAGAAGTGATTTAACAGTGATTAACTGTCTTACAATTACTTAGGGAAATTTATTAAGTTTAAGTATGTATATAGGGACCACGACCCACAGTCTTGTTGGTAATTCAACGGACATCGCGGTCATAGTCTCTGAAGAAGGTCGTAGTCGCGGTGAATTGGGGAGGTGATCGCGGTCGGAATCTTGATCGCAGTTGCAGTCTTATTCTTTGTATCCGGAAGGCCACAGTCGAGGGGATCATGACTTCAAGCAATGATCTCCAACACCGTGACTTGCGGTGTAAACCTGAAATTTAACGTGTTGAACGAGCACCACGACCGATTTAAGGTTGATGAACACACTGCGGTCGCGGTTGTAGTTGGAGCAGGCTACGACTCGCGGTCTACCTGGTCCAATAGTTCTGCTTCCTTTCTTCGCATGTCATTTGGTGGCGGAAGTCAATCATTCTTGATTGTAGACCTACTCGTCGGCAGGCAGTTGCCCCAATTATTTGTATTTTTAGGGTTTTTTTCATTACTATTTGCAAACGCCGCCTTTAGGGAAGTTTGGACATTTGGAAGGCAAGAGCAACTGTCGACGGCATGATAGAGGGCCGTCAATCAGGACAAATTAGAAAAATGGGAAAAGGCGTGAGGCAAAAATGATAGCGACACAACGGCGGTTGGAAATTATGGAAACGGCGGTAAGAGGGGCAAAAATAGGGTTTGTCGGTTACCTTGTTTGTCAGATGAGATAGCGTAACGGGAAGTGTCGACGCAGCGGAGAGTCTGCTATGATATTTGGCAGATTGTTGGTTGTGGTTGAGAAATTCTTCGGGGATGTAGGGTTTAACCCGAGCTTGAGAAAGCAGTAAGCGAAAAGAGTCTGAGAAACTAGGGTTTTTAGAATATATAGTAAAATGACAGTGACCTATTGATTCCAGATAAAGAAGGAGTGACCATGACTGCGATATACTTGAGACACGACCACAGGTCGTGGTTTTGCCTGATACAAGGTTACACTGCGACCGTGGTCCAAACTGCAGTTAGAGAACTTAATCAAAGCAAAACTTTTCTTTTTCTAATTAAATCATCAATTACTCAAAAAGGGAAGACAGGATATATACAAAACTTAATCACTAAGAAAGGGAGAGGAGGACAAAAGGCTTAAAGAAACAACAAAAACTTGGGTTGCCTCTCAAGAAGCACTTGTTTTAAAGTCTCTAGCTAGACTTCATGACCATTCACTCCTTGGTTTTCTCGGCTGGGTGTGGCAACTCCTCATCCCTTTTCTCAGGTAGCTGATCTAGTTTCTCCAAACTGATTTCAGACCTTCATACAAAAGCCTTGTCTTTGTAAAATATTTTTACTCTATGGCCATTAACCTTGAAATTTCCTATTTTCTACTCTTGAATCTCCATCATTCCTGATGGGTATATCTTCACCACAGAAAAGGGGCTTGACAATCTTGTTCTGAGTTTTCTAGGAAAAAGCCTGACGCTTGAATTAAAGAAAAGCACTTTGTCCCCCTCACAGACATCCTTGTTCTTTAGGTGGGCATCATGCCACTCCTTAGTCCTTTGTTTGTAAATTTCTACATTCTCATAAGCATGCAATCTCAGCTCTTCAAGTTCTTGTAGCTGTAGGAATCTCTTCTGGCCTGCCTTCTCCAGGTCCATGTTCAGGAACTTGATCACCGAAAGGGCTTTATGCTCAAGCTCAAGATTTAGGTGGTAGGACTTACCATAGATCAATCTATATGGCGTCGTGCATATTGGTGTCTTATATGCAGTCATGTAGGCCCAAAGAGCATCGTCGAGCTTCATTGACCAGTCCTTCCTAGTACGGCCGACCGACTTTTCCAATATCTATTTAATCTGCATGTTGGACACCTCCACTTGCCTTGAGGTTTGGGGATGATAGGGTGTAGCGACTTTGTGCTTTACCCAATATTTCTTTAATAGTGCTTCAAATTGTTTTTCTCCAAAATGTGATCCTCCATCGCTTATGATAGTGCAAGGCACTCCAAAGCGTGGGAAAATGGTCTTCTCAAACAACTTGATCACCGATTTAGAATCACAAGTCTGAGTTGCCACTGCCTCTACCCACTTGGACACGTTGTCAACTGCTACTAGGATGTATTGGTATCCTTTTGATGAAGGTAAAGGACCCATGTAGTCTATCCCCCAAACATCAAAGATTTCCACTTCCACCCATTCATCCATATGCATTTCATTTCTTTTACTGATATTTCCAGTGAGTTGGCATTCCTTGCATCCTTTAACAAAAGATGTTGCGTCCTTGAATAGGGTGGGCCAGTAGAATCCAGATTGGAGTACTTTCACAGCAATTCTGTCTCCACTGTGATGCCCTCCATATGACAAAGAATGGCATTCTTCTAGGATTGATGGAACTTCTTCCTCGGGTATACATCTTTGATACAAACTGTTAGAACACCTTTTAAATAGCAATGGATCATCCCAGTAATAGTTCTTGACATCAGAGAAAAGCTTTTTCTTCTGGTTGTATGTTATGTCAGGTGGTAGTTGGCCACAAGATAAATAGTTACAAATATTAGTGAACCATGGTAGTCTCTATTCTTCTGATTGAGCCATCAGTAGTGCTTCGTCAGCATAGTTATCATTAACTGGAAAGTGATTTCCCTCTTTGACAATGATTCTTGATAAGTGGTCGGCTACCAGATTTTCCTTTCCTTTCTTGTCTATTATTTCATGATCAAACTCCTGCAACAGCAGAGCCCATCTTAGCAGCCTTGGCTTGGTATCTTTCTTCTACATGAGGTAACGTATAGCATCGTGGTCAGTATACACTTTAACCTTGGCCCTATAAGGTATGATCTGAACTTATCAAATGCAAAAATAATTGCTAACATCTCCTTCTCAGAGGTGGTATAGTTCACCTGGGCTTCGTCCAATGTGTAACTGGCGTAATAGATGACATGGTGCTTTTTGTCTTTCATTTATCCTAGGACTGCACCTATGGCGTAGTCACTAGCGTCACACATTATCTCAAATGGCAGTTCCCAATCTGGGGCTTGTAGGATAGGTGCAGAAGTCAAAGCCTTCTTTAGGGTCTCGAAAGCTTTTGTACATTCATCATCGAATTCGAAGTCTGCGTCCTTGATTAGCAAATTTGAAAGGGGCTTTGAGATTTTTGAGAAGTCCTTGATGAACCTCCTATAGTATCCATCATGGCCTAGAAAACTTCTTACCCCATTCATAGACTTTGGTACTGGGAGTTTAGATATGGATTCAATCTTGCTTATATCCAATTCGATGCCCTTCTTGGAAATTTTGTGTCCTAGGACAATACCGCTCTAAACCATAAAGTGTCACTTTTCCCAGTTTAGGACCAAGTGTTTCTCCTTGCATATTTGTAGTACTAAGGATAAGTTCTTTAGGCAAGCGTCGAAGTCGGTCCCATAAATTGAGAAGTCATCCATAAATACTTCAACTATATCTTCTAAGAAGTCAGAGAACATAGAAATCATGCAACGTTGGAAAATTGTAGGAGCATTGCATAAGCTGAATGGCATTCTTTTGAAGGTGTATGTGCTATAGATGCTCATAAATGTCATCTTTTCTTAATCAATGGGGTGGATCGGAACTTAATAAAATCCAAAATATCCATCCAAGAAGTAGAAATAGTCATGGTGGGTAAGTCTTTCCAAGACTTGGTCAATGAATGGCAAGGGAAAATGGTATTTCTTTGTGGCTGAATTTAGTTTTCTATAATCTATGCACACATTCCAGCCTATAATAGTTCTTGTGGCTACTTCATCACCATTATCTCCTCTTACCAAAATCATCCCTCCTTTCTTAGGTATTACATAAATGGGGCTCATCCAGTTGTTGTCGCTTATTGGGTATATAATCCCTGCATCCCTTAGCTTCAATATTTCTTTCTTGACTACTTCTTTCAACATTTGGTTCAATTTCCTTTGAGGCTTCACTAATGGCTTAGTAGATTCTTCTAAATTTATCTTGTGCATGCAAAGGGTTGCGTTAAGTCTCTTGATGTCCTCAATAGAGTATCTGATTGCCTTTTTATGCTCCCTCAGCTCTTCCAGGAGTCTTTTCTAGTGTTCTTCTATTAGGTTTGCATTGACGATGATGGGATTCCGTCCCTCGTCATCCATGAATTTGTACTTTAGTTCTTCAGGGAGTGGTTTCAGTTTCAGCTTTGTCTTGGGAGCCTCTTGTTCTTCGCTTGACTGTTCTAGAGAAGCATATTTCACTACCTCAATCACGTCTTCGTCATCATTGAGATTCTCTTAGCCTTGGTTGAGATAATCGAGTATTTCAACCAATTTTGGGTCTTCCATCAGGGGGTTTGGGATGTTCAGGGCCCTCATCAAGGGGTCCACTATGTCTTTTTTCTTCTTGAACCTCCTCGCAGTAGTGGTTGTAGTTGTCCATGAAGTAAACCGATTCGAAGAGGTATGGTCCCTTCATGACGTCTTTCACCTTGAAGTCTATGTGGTCATTCCCAACCTGGAGAGTTATGATGCCTTCGGTGACATCTATTAAAGCTCTTCTAGTCACCAAAAATGGCCGTCTAAATATTATAGGACACTTAGGGTCCTCGACAGTGTCTATCACAACAATGTCGTAAGGGATGAAGAATTGTCCCACACGGATATGAACATCTTTTACTATACCAATGGGTCTCTTGAATGTGTGATCCGTTAGTTCAATCCTCATGTTTGTTTTGACCATGTCGGTCAATCCCAGTCTTTGAGCTAAACTTAGGGGTATGAGGCTAATGCTCACTCCCAAGTCTGCTAGGCCCTTCCTTTCAACATTATCACCAACACAAAAAGGGATGTTAAAAGCTCCGAGATCTTTCTTTTTAGTTGGCAATTCAGCTTGTTCTAAAGCGCTAGACATTTTTTCTAGATGCACTGTCTCAACATGGTTTCCCCTTCTCCTTTTTGTAATGAGATCTTTGAAAAACTTTGTGTACATGGGCATCTCCTCTAAGGCATCAAGAAATGGAACATCTATGTGCAATTTCTTCATTGATTCCATAAATTTTTCATATCTTTTCTTTAAGTGCACCTTGATGAGCTTATACGGGAATGGTACCCTTGGTGCATACAGATTTTTCTTCGTAAACATTTCCTCAATGAGATCTGGATCCCTAACTCCTCCACTTTCCTCTATGCTTTCTTCAGTAGACTTTCCCTTATCAGCAGACTTCTCAGAAGAAACTTCTCTCCCAGGTCACTGTTCCTCCTCATTTCCTTCCTTGTTCACGTCTCTTAGTCTAGAGTTGATCAGTGTCCTCCCAGATCAGAGGGTAGCCATTTTTGTAGTTTCTATATTCAATTTTTTCCCCAGGGATTCTTTACTAACTCCGCCAACTGCACAAGATGTTGGTCAATTTGGCATTGATGTGTTTACATATCTACCATCTAAACTTGCATTGTTGTCAGGATGCCAGAATTAGCTATAGCACTTAGGGATAGTTGATCATTTACTATTACTTGCCTCATAGAAAAATTGTATATCTAGGCGACTAAGTCTTGTTGGCTATTATATTTTCCTTGTCTTGATCCTTGGCCTTGGCCTTGGCTCGGTCCTTGGCTTGGTACTGTCCCTTGATGATTCTGATTCTTACCTTGACCTGAGTAATTGTTCTTGTTGGTTTGATAATTGGTTGTCTGAGTATACTGAGTTTGTCCGCTCCTCTTTTTGAAACCTGGTGGTGGTTTTATGAGTTGTTTAATTGGTGTGAATTTTCATCTGCATCCTTATTTTTGTAGCTGAAACCAGGGTGGTCTGGCCTCTTGAAGTTGGTGTAGGAAATATTCTGCGTAGTCTCTTCTTCGCTTTCACTTTCATCACTTTCCTCTAGCTTGGTGTAGACACAGTTATCAACCCCATGACCCCCTTCTCCATAGGTGACACACTTCATGACCTTGTCGATATGCTTCTTGCTTTTGACTCCAGTATCATTTAGTTGTTTCACATCAGTCCCTTTTTTCTAAATTTGAGATGTTATGATTTCGAAAGACTTGGCTTCCATATATGGTCCTTCAGTCCCTACCTTCCTCGATGGGACTATATCATTTCTATCATAATCTACGCCTTCTTGCAGTGCAGTCATGTTTTCTATTATCTTCATGGTTCTGATTGGCTTCTTCTCGAGGAAGTTACTGTCAGCAGCTGCGTTCAACAAAGTCCTTTCCGTATGAGTCATTCCATTATAGAAAGTGGTTACTAAGAACCCCTTGCAATAATTTTGGTGCAGGAAATCCCTAAGGTACTCCTGGAAATGCTCCCATGCTTCATGCAAGTTCTCTCCCGGCTTCTGTGCAAAAGAGGTAATATTCTGCATGTTACAAATTGTCCTCTCTGTAGAATAAAACCTAGTAACAACAACATCCGCCAGGGGTCTCCACCCATCTATAGACTGGTGGGGGAGATTTAGATACCAAGATAGAGCTTTGTCTTCTAAAGAGAAGTTCAAACCTTTGTAGTAAATCACCTCTTGCGGGACACCCCTCATCTTAATGGTATCACAAATATTCTTGAAAGCATCTAGATGATGGTACGGGTTTTCCCTTGAATTCCTGTGAAAAGATTTGTTCTAGATCATAGATATGACAACAAGTTTTAGCTCAAAGTTTTCTGCATTGAAGTTTGGTATGATGATCGCACATCTAGACTCGTTGGCCCTTGTTGCTGCCAACTCACGAAGAGTCTTTCCTTCTTCATCATCCTCACTATCGCTATCCCTACGATTGTGATTTCTCTCACCATCGCACTCATGGTTGTCATGGTTCCTTCTATGTTTGCAACGATGACGACGTTCTTCGTGGCATTGGTTGTCCTCACAACGGTCATCTTCACATCACTCTTCATGTTCTTCCTCATGTTCTTCATGTTGATGACCATCATTGTAACAACCATCTCTGTCTTCATCCAAGCCTGGCAGTGGTGGGTTGTGTTGATTCCTCACATCCCGCTCGTCTCCTGAGAGAGTAACATCCACGTGAGGCGGCATGGTGGAAAGGAGCTATGTCGGGCGAGTCTACTTCTTCCAGGGTGCCTGAATAGACCGTACAGCCGAGTTAGTAAACTGGACGTGTTGAAACAAACTATTCTACTCTAACTCAGGGTAGCAGACTTATAGTAACTGTGTTGTCAAGCTTAATGCTAAGCTTGAGGCACGGGAGTATAGTGAGTGGACTCAAGTTCTTAACAGTGCCATTTTTCCTTGTCCCCGACCACGTTGCCAAAAATTTGACCGAACTAAATCACAAATCCAAAAGGAGCAGATTCAGAGTAGTCAGACCTTTAAAGAGATAACCCAACTCTCAGGCCCCCACAATGATAAATGGGGTCCGATGTAGCGATCGGGGTCGAATACAGGGATAAGGTTGGTAGTGTTAAGCGCACTAAATCTAACACTCATATACTCCAGGAGAAGAGGGTATATTAAAGGATGTTCCCTAAGAAATGATGTCACACAAACCAAAGATGAGATAAGCAAAACAAAGATAACAAAAATAAATGAAAACAAAAACAAGGTAAAACAAGTATATGTAAGGAAACTGGGATTGGGTTTCACCTACTAAGACTTCTCCTCAACATGCAAAATCGTCTCTCTCTTGTATACTCTCACCAAGACTACAAGCAACCACCAAGACTACAAGAAACCAGGGGCTGGAAAGGGTGGAAGTGGATGACCATTGTTGCGTAGACGTGCTCAGCTTACTTCATCTGGAAGCAGCGTAATGAGAGGCGGAACAACCAGCAATCCTTAAGCTCTGTGGAGTGCCGGGACCTGGTGGTCAAATCCACTAGATGGATTGCGGAGGTACGAGGATGGAGCTCAAGAACCCTGACCCACATCAGCAGGATGTGGAAGATCTCGTTTACTGCTTAGTTTTAGCTGCTTAGTTTGTACAGAGCCCATGGGCTTAGACGGGGTTTTTGTAGAGTTACCCCCATATAGACATCCCTTTTTGTAGTTACACAGGGATGGCGGGACGTTCCCCACACCGTGCTTTTCTGGTGTGCGGCGGGTCCTGTCTGCATGGGTTTTCTTTTCGGAGGCTCTTTTGGGCCTGCTCGACCCAGTGCTCCTCGCACCTTAGGGTCCCTTGTACGGGTGGTTCTTCATGAACCTCCTCCATCATTTTATTTACCCGTCTATCAATATAGACCATTCCGAGGATAGATCTAAGTCTAAGGGTAGCCTCTCTCTCAAGATGACCACACGTAAACCGCATAGCATAACGTATGGTTAAAGCTTTAGCATTCCAACATTCTCATGCATTCATACTACTCCATAACACATGATAAAAGCGATATTACTCTCTCAAGATATAACTATCAAACATCACAAGATGGTATCTAAGCATACAAGTGAAGCATTAAAACTAGCATATGGAGATAATCTTGATAAGGGTATATATATATTCAACAAAGAGAGACAATATACATGTTGGGAGAGCCTTAGTGGATAATCCCAACCCAAGTTAAGGTATTTAGCCGCTCATGCTTGCGGGAAGCATAATGGCATTACAGAAAGATAGATGCATGAAGATCCATGAAGTGAGGAGGGAAGTACAGTGGAAAGAAATGATAGATCTAAATAGAAGAGACGTGATACAACATGATACTTCTTCAGATCTAGATCTAGATCTAGCACGTCGATGGCACAGACGATCTTCTTCTCTCAAAGGAGTCTTCAGTCTTCTCTCTCCTCAGCTTTTGCCTTTGGAGATCCAAGACTGGTGGATGGGATGGAACGAAATGAATCTAGGATGAAGCAGTACTTCGTGGTCCTCAACATCCGATCTATGATATGATGATTTGACAAGACAGGTGGTCGACCTATTTATAGGCACATTCCACTGACTTAAGCCTAGACTGCGGTTGCGGTCCAGGTTGGGAGAGGTGTGAGATCGCGGTTGCGGTTAGATCTTTATTCCTTCTTTCCCCACGGTCTAACACAGTCGCGGTCTACAATTTGCTCACGGTCTGGCAATGATCGCGGTTGAGGTTGATTCATGCCTTGTGTTTGTGAGGTCGAGGTTGAAGCCTTCTTACTCAGTCGTGGCCTGCAAGGATTCCGTAGGCTTAGCAATGACCACGACCCTCAACTCAGTCGTGGTCTTGGCTTGATCGCGGTATGCAGGGATCGCGACCCCATATGGATTGCGGTCTTCCTTGAGTCGCAGTCGAAGCTTGGTGTCTGCGGTCTCCAAATACCCCGTGGTCCCTGGTTGGATCGGTGCCTTTGTACTGATCGTGACCTCCATTGTGGTCGCAGTTTAGTAGTGATCACGGCTTCAGTATGCCCGTGGTCTGGCTTCAATGTATGATGACCTCGATCTTAAAGTAGCCCGGGGACCTCTAACTGCGGTTGTTGAATGAGTGGGTCACGGTCGAGGTAGCGACCATGACTTGGACTGTAAATGCACCTGTAAGCATGTAATTGGGGTTTTAGTAAAAAATATGGTAAAATTTGGGGAAAACTAATAAAATATATACTAAAAGAGGTAAATAATATATACAAAAAGTACGTAAAATGAAGTGTTATCAGTCTGTCTAACACACTATTCCTTAACAAGTATATATGTGCTTGGTTTGATATCACATATCGTGACTGATGAGATTCTTTCATCAACCAACACACACTCCAGTCTTAAGTATTACTCCTATCTATCAATCTTCCACAATAACATCCGACTAGGGACATAAAAAGAATGCACATACTCTTAACATCCATATGATCTCATTATTCAAGTCACCACACTTGAAGACATATGTCATTGAGTAATATCATTCTTTAGACATTTATTATGCTTTCTCATTATCTCATAAATGAGTGAAACATAATATATCAAAATCTTGCCTTATTATTATTAATCAAATCCTTTATGTAATATGCCATCACAATCATCATATGATTGGCTCTCAGGACATCTATGCCAACAAAATTAACATGAAGCTTAGGAGAAAGCAAGGGGATAGTTGGAATCCCAAGTCTAAGAACAAGGGAAACTATCTAAATGAGACCATTAGTCTCCTTTATTCTAAGTAAAAAAAATTGTTGCAAAAGGATCAATCATATTTTCATATGCAATAAATATGTTGAATCTGTTATTGTTTTCCTCATGGTGATAAGTAGTCCCCATTGTCTAATTTCTCTTGATGTGGGACCTTATGACGTTAGAATAACCACCCATCACCCACTTATCTCTGTAAAGTGTGCCTATGCCATATAACTAATTTAAAAATTGTTTTTATCATATCTATGGTTTCCATAAATACCTAAGAACGTTCAAAACATGTGATCCTCTATGTTCCAAAAAATGGTGTAACTAGAGAAGGTTTCCAAATGAGTGTTAATGTGTTTCAAATATATTGGTTTTCAACTTATAATAATTCCACCACCAAGTCCACATAAAGGTGTTTTTAACTAGGAAGTATTTTCCTCCTGTGGTTCTAAGTTGGAAGTCAGATAGGTTTACCTTTGTTTCATGAATGGTGACAACATTAATTTTAAGAAAAATGAAGAAGTGTGTTATTTTTCTCCTTCTCTTGACTTTGGATACTTCACAAACATTCCGTGAAGCAAGGGTCATTGATAAAGAATATGACTAATACTAGAAAAAATGATCAATAGTTTCATATATAAAGATCTTTCAACTATTCCATAGCAAGGGATACAAGTTTTTTGTTGAACCAACCATGATCATTATCAATAGTATTTAAAGCCATATTAGCATGTAAATGGTTATCAAAATTAATAAATGTAGCATTTATAAAGGTGATGAAAATAGAGATGTTATCCTGAGAAACAACATTAGCAATTGGATTATATGCATGGTTATGGATGGAAGACATGGCATAATTGGAAGAGAATGCATCACTAGTAGTATGGCCAAATAAGCCCTTACTTTTTTTATTCCCAAATGTGAGAGTGAATGAGTCATCACCCATTGAAGATCCATCTGGCTATATTCATGTGTTGGGATGATGTATTATATGATTGCATGTTATTTTTATTTCCAATAGCTGCCAAGTTTTCATCCTTCATTTGTTTGACTCAAGCTATTCATATTGATATCCTTGTGTAAGGGAATATCTAGATTGGATGTTTTATCTTGGTAAATTCTAAGGATACTCTTGATACTATTAATATTTTTTGGTGGAGGAGAATGTGGATTTGACAATGACACGAGGCTTGTAATATGCTCTTTGTTTCTTGTTGGCATGTTTTACCTATGGTGGTGTACTAGTTTTTGTGTTGTGTTCATGGAATTTCATAGATTGAGTTTTCTTGTTTGTTAAAAGTCCTCCCTAATTTAAAATACCCCTTTTTTCTTAGTTAGGCATCATATATACCTTCCATAATAATACTCTTATTTCTTTCTTTGGTGAAGTACAAAGATGTAAGACAATCATTCATATTGGATAAGATAGATTTTACATTAGAAGGATCTTCACATTTCAATTTGATGGTATAAAATGCTATCTATAATGGATAATAATATTTAAATGTCAGCCAAGTTTCTTTAACAACGGAGAATCACAACATGCTTTGGTGTATTTTATAGGTATCAAGTGTCAAAATCTATAAATTGTAGTATAACATCAACAACCTATGCAATATTTCTAAAAATGTTTAAATCCCAAAGATGTGGAGTTAGCTCAGTGATGGATATCCAATCAAGACCTCCATCTAAAATTGATTTAGCACCTATGTGAATAGAATAATGTGGGATGGATGCCTAAAGAAAGTTTTGATAACAAGAGAAGAAGATAACCATGCTTTCTAGATGGTCAAATTTGGTTGCATCAGGGAGACTGTAAATAAGTTGGGTTTGAAGATTGGAATTTAGGCCTAGAGAGAGTGAAACCTGGCATGAGAAAGTCAAGGGGTTGAGTAACATTCAGCACGTTAATAATGTTGTGCTTCATATATTTCTTCTTGTTATCATGGATTGAGACGATAATTTGATAGGTATTATGGAGTTAATAGGGAGGTCGAGAATGGGAACATCTGGGAATAGGTATTGATCTATTGTCACCACACAACTCACTCTTAGAGACCCTAGACGAGATGATTTGGTGTAGGAGTAGGAGAAAGATGATTGATAAAATCCCTTTTCTTTGTTTTATGTAGTGTATATATATATAAATAAATAAATATATATATGTATATATATATGTGTATATATATGTATATATATAGGGTAGCGATCTAGTGAGAAACATTCTATGGTGAGAGCATGAGAGGCATTTGAATAACTATAAAGTTATAGATTATTTTCAATATCCAACCTTATGGATGAGAAGAACATCATTACATTTACATTCACACACAAAATCATCACAATCAGATACGTTTTACATGTTCATATATACAATATACACATTTTACATCCAACGGTCAACCTAGAACTCAATAGTGAGAGTTGAAAAGTACATGCTTGTTGTGCGCGCAATACAAGTCCTATGATGATGAAATTTTATGGGAAGGCAACTAATAGGGAATATTTTAATCCATACAGTTAGATTATGAACATTTTATCATTGTACACAGTTATTAAAATGCCTCTCATCCTCTCACCAAGATATGTTTCTCACTGCATCATCGTCCTATATATATATATATATATATATATATATATATATATATATATATATATATATATATATATATATATATATATATATATATATATATATATATATATATATATATATATCAATACTTGTGCGGGTAGCTAACCGCCCCATCTTTTGACTACTTTTTTTAGAGTTTCTTACTTTACACATGTAGAGGGATACTTTATTTTGTTTGGAAAAGGTAAATGTCTTCCAAAGAGATGTAGCAAAGCTACCAGTTACAACCGCCAAAACTGGCTTACATCAAGTGAGGATGGGGTATACAAAAACCATCTCAACTAGTAGGTATATACATCTTAGATACAAAATCCCTAGTATACCTTAGAAAGGTTAGACACACCTTTAGCTAAGCCTTTCTTTACAAGTATTTGGTAAGAAATTTCCTTAGTAATCTTTTTGAGGAGGTTAGACTCAATCTGGGAAGAGCCGGCATGAGCCCTTGTGTTCATCTCATCCCAAACATAAAAACTAAAAGCCATAAGGCATAAACCACCAAAATCCCTGATGTGCTTGTTCTTAAGATTCAAATTCATCTTGTGGATGACGTCGGCCATGTTGTCATTATGGTTTGGGCCCCAAATGTTCTTAAGGCAAATGGTTGATCAAATGATAGAGGGCTACTTTTCCTTGCAAGTTGTAACTTCTCATGCATAAATAATTATATATGTAACAAATATAACAAATATACAATTATATATATATATTTGTTGTGTATTGTGGCCAATTTTACTTTTTTAGTCGTATAGTTTTTTGTCCAGAGAGTTATTTTTCTGACCATATAGTTACTTTTTGGGATGCACGGGTAGAGAAAATCCAGGCTACCCGCCAGGAAATGAATGAACGACCATATATATATGTGTATATATATATATATATATATATATATATATATATATATATATATATATATATATATATATATATATATATATATATATATATATATGGCCGTTCATTCATTGCCCGCGTGGGTAGCCTGGATTTCGCTACCTGGTAGCCAAAAAAGTAACTATTCTGGCCAGAAAAGTAACCCTGCTATAAAAAAAAGTAACTATATTGATCAAAAAGTAACTATGCGACTAAAAAAGTAATCCTGTACAAAATACACAACAGATATATATGTACCCGTGTTTTAAAATCTGCTGTTGCAAATGTAACTATCTATGCACGAAACTTAGCAGTTTGCAAGGTAAAGTAACCCTCTACATGTCAAAAGTAACCAACTTGAAAAAAAGTAACCGAAATGGGGGGCGGGTAGCTACCCGCACGGGCAATAAAGATGGGCCCTATATATATATATATATATACTTGAGTGTATTCATAGTAGAATACACTTAAGTAGTTTTTCATGATGCAATATTTTTTCAAAACTCTAATCCGTTGATCTTCTTAATCATCTTGCAAATAACTCATATAAAAAATTTGAGCACATTTGGAAATTTATAGGTCATGTTATAAAGATCACAAAAATTATGCATTTCAAATTAGTTTCGTTGTCGATTTTGTTGCTCTCGGATAAGTGACCTACACTCGTCCATATGGGCTCAAAATTTGTATGTACCCTAATTATAGTATGTCAATGAAGATCAATGGTTTACATCTTACAAAAAATAGTCTTGATATACAAACACACTTGAGTGTATCCATGCGATTTGTACACTTGAGTGTATTCTAGCTTGACTCTCTCTCTCTCTCTCTATATATATATATATATAAATATATATATATATATATATATAGAGAGAGAGAGAAATATAGAGATTACATCTTTAATACTTGTGTGGGTAACCTACAATTTGCTACCCGTGCCGCCCAAAAAGGTAATAATTTTGGTTAGAAATGTAACTTACTGGACAAAAAAGTAACTATGTTGGCCAAAAGCAACTATTAGGCTAAAAAGGTAAAATTATAGTAAAAATTCTGGAATAAATATGTAATTCTATATTTTTTACATCTATTATAAATGTAACTATTTTTGCATAAAAAGTAACAGTTTGCAAGTTAAAGTAACCATATACATATGTAAAGTAAGAAACTATGGAACATCATTTTCCTTAGGAACGAATGGGGTAGTGATGTCCCTTATGACCTGCTGGATTTTTTGGAGTGGGGTTACAGCAGGTTTAGTAGCAATAGACACCTGCTGGGTTACGCCAATATTTGTGTGACTGCTGCTGGTTTTTCTTGTGGAAAGAGAGGAACAAGATCATCCACTCACATCAAGGTGGTAGTGATAAAGATGTTTTGGATAATATTGCTAGTAACCTTAGATGGAATGTAAAGATTAGGCATGGTATGTATGCTAATCTTAGTTCTAGCACACGCTCATACTGGGGTTTTTATAGTTAATCCCCTTAAAGTGTTTGAGGTGTTTTGGACCTGCCCGTTTTTGGTAGGGGGCTCGTTTTGTAGTTGTATAGCTTGCCTATACTTGCTTTTGGAATATATTTACCTTACTCCAAAAAGAAACTCCAAAAAAACTAACAAGATTTGGAGAGGGTAGCTACCCACACGTGTAATGAATGAACACACGCGCGCACACACACATACACACGCACGTGCGTGCGCGCACACACACACATACACAATATATATATATATATATATATATATATATATATATATATATATATATATATATATATATATATATATATATATATACACATGTTAGTAATGAGACAAACAACGTTTGTAATGAGATGACCAAATTTGTAATACAAATACTCATTTTGTATTACAACGTAAGCCGCTGTTATATATATCATTTTTACTGTAATCAACTGTGTAATACAAAATGAGTGTTTGTATTACAAATTTGGTCATCTCATTACAAATGTTGTCTGTCTCATTAGGTACTTTTCTATTACAAAATAGATCCACAGATAACTAAAATTAGTTACCCACGTGGGTAGTGAATATATATATATATATATATATATACTCTAAAATGGATGAAGCACCTTATATAGCCGTCACTACATTTGAAGGAATTAATAGAAATTTCTCATCTTAAGATACTTTGTCCCTTATTTTTATAATAATTTTTTAGTGGATAATTATATTAAGTATTGTTTTGTTTTAGTGGAGATTTGTATAAGAGGCGTTCCACATTTTCTCATCAATCCATTTTTTTTAACTTTACAACCATAATTTTTATCCCCTAACTTAATAAAATATTTGCATTCAAATATTTTCTATGAATTTGTTTTCCAATGAAGCCTTTCCTTTGTAACAACCATAATCCATGGTTTTATAATGAGATAATTCAGTATAGTTGATAGTGGATAAAGAGTCATTAGAATAAACATAGTTTGATTAATGATATTAGAGCTTTGATAAGGAGTGAGATTGTTTTTTTATAAATTTAAATCTTGTGATTGAGATTATCAGGCCCATGTATATTGTTAGGATAATTTTTGTTTGTTGCCTCACCTGCCGATGCAGATGTGGGGTTCATAGAACATGGTTCTAGAGCTAGAGGTCCATCAACGAGATATGGATGGAGAAAATTCAACTAAAAATCTTAATATCATTGGTAATATGGATTTTTGTTCAGTGGAGGAGAATCTGACTGGTGGAATAATGCATGGATCATCACTAATGATGAGATCTAGTGGCGGAATATGATTTCTCTATTTGCATTAGACATATGCAATATCATTTCACTAACATCAGAAGGTCAAATATCAATACTCCATTTTTGAGTGATCCCAAGACCAATCATAAGGAGATCCCAATGCCATACATCACATAGAGTTGTATATCCTTTCATAAGAAGAGACAATTAGAAAAACATCCACATTTGTTAATGTGGACCCATCTTGGACCAACATCAAGTTCAATCACAAGCCATTTTCAGTTGTCTGTGATAATAAAAACCATGATTATTACTTTTTTTATATATTTATATTGATAGAAGCATCAACATCATTAGAGAATGTTACATATATTGAATTTAAATAACAAAAACATGAATCTAGTACTATAATTTTAGCTTGGGCCTACTAATAACTAACATGCCAAATATGACATATTGACAGTAATAGATATTAAAGATAAACCAAGATCATATTTCAAGATAACATCTACCCATCCAACATATAAAGTTGGTAAACATATACAATTAATGAGGTTCATGTGTGTAATGTGAGAAACTTAATATTTATGTTAATAAGAACAACATATATGAAGAATTTTGCAAATTTGTTTAGGAATTTTTTTTTGTTCGATTGATTCAAATTCAAAGGGTCAAATCACAATTGACAAAGATGCTTGAAAGATAAGATAGATCAATATGAGTAAAAATTTATGTGAAAATAATCAATTGTTAAAAACTACAAGATGAAGATATTCTACATGCCCTTGCAATATAGAGGATGATATTTGTAAATTTTGTACCATGTAGAAGTATATTGAGGAACTCTTATTGCAAAATGTAGTAAGAAAAACATGTGTTTCTACAAAAGTGGCAAGGAACATGATGTTCATAGTATGTAGAGGTTATACCTCAAGTCACATAATATGTATGAAACTATACCTCATAGCACAAATTAATATGAAGAGATTATAGCACCCTTGGCAAATTCTGATGGCCTAACGGTTGGACTCAATTTTGCACAACATAGACAAGAATTTCATGATATGTCACTATCTAATGTGCATAGTCTCCACCAGAGGCCGTGAGGGATGGGGTGGGTGAAATATTTCTCTCTTAATACATGATTCTCCACACCACAAAGGTCAAATTCTATACGAATAAGATACATATTTTTATGTCTATCTGCCAAAGCCGCATGTTATTACACCTTCAAATACACTGGCCCCATTGCTCCATTATACTCATAAGGAGTTCCACCCTTGCTCAGGAAATAGTATGGGGGCTTGACTAGCCTAGATCAAACATGAAACATATATTTCCATGATTTTCTTAAAGTAAATGTTAATTTCAGTGTGTCATTTTTATTAGCCAAAAGATAAATTTATCAAATAATAAATATCTCTCACTGACTACTTTTCAACATTCTTCAGTTTATCTCCTACATACTCTAATACAATAGTATAACATTTTGGCTCACCAAAGGTGAACCTTAACATTTCATTAGTAAGTTAGTAAGTCATAAGTCTAATCCATTGGGATGCTCCTCATCTCTAATTATCCAAATTTTCAATAAAATATTCTATCCATCTTTAATTATGTATAGACAAATTATTTTCCATTGTTCATTACTTTGCTAAGTTACTTGATACCATATGAATGTTTAATAAAATTATATAAAAACTTTAGTGGAACCAAAGCTAATGACTTATAATATGGTAAGGATTAAGCTCACCTTATTCTTACTTCTTCTCTAGTACTAAAGATATGTTTTTGTTATTATACAAAAATCAATATGGACAATGTGTAACATTCATGGAGACCATCTGCAAGCTTGAACTTTTGATAAAGATAAAATATATCACTTCATAAGCATATATTATGTTCAAGAAAAGCACATCTCCCAAATTTGTCTAGGAATATCATTCTTAACAAGCTTTTTAGTTAATATATTGGTTTCAGACCTTAATAGGCTTTCCAAAGTAAAGTGTGCCCAGGAATACCCTAAATTGCACACAATTGAGTATGTATGTCCCTACATTTTAGGAATATATGCATACATGTAACCTTGTGAAAACTTGGAGTATTAAACCTATTTGTGTGGGAAATCCAACATATATAGATAATGCTTGTTAGGTACTTAACTAGCCCATATTGGTACACTACATTTTATTTGCATTACAATTTTGGTTTTTCTTTTATACATATAGTCTTTTTTTCAGCATATACCAATATTCTTATAGATAATACATTCTAACTATTATCACAAATACCATTTTGGATTAAAATATATATAAATTTCCTTATCTAAGAGTGCTATCAATATTATGAGATTTAAAAAATGTAACACAAACAAGTAGACACAGTGCATCTAACCAAATAAATCCCTATATGTCGATTGAAAATTGATAATTGAGTTGAGCTATAATTTGGTCATTGAGTACTCATATATAGATTTATATCTATTGTAAACCCATTATTTTATACTTGTTAGGTTTGGGTTTCTAAAGGAAGTATATGAAAGGTCTTGTCTTCCAGTAATGGTTAATAATTCTTACACTTACTACAAAAATATTGTTAGAGTTTTAAATGTTATCTTATATAGACATAAGTAAGGATGCAGGGTTACACAAGTTTATCAAGATTTTAACTGAAATGTGCTATTTCTTCACACTGATAACATGGAATAAGGGAATGTCTACAAAATGTTGACTCCATGTCACTTGTGTTAGATATATGGATGTTGTAACAACCATTTATTTAGCATGGGTTAAGCCCAATGTAGTGCAACAATTACATGTGAGAAAAGTAGTTTTGTCTCTAGTGCAAATAGCAAAGAAGTTTTATCCCATATTGCTCACTCCTATAACTTTTGTGGTCCTTATATATAGGATCACATGGGGCACTAGTGTCCAAGGGGTCCTAGAAGGGAGGTATGCTCACCTCCTTGGTGGGTGAGGTTATCACATCACAACGCACGTACACGCGCCACGCCACACCTCGCCTCGCATGGCCTGGCCTAGCCTGGCCTGGCCAGACTCGGGCTTGTACTTGTAGATTGTGGATTGTGGAGAATGTCTTTCGTCTTCCGGCTTCTTTTTTCTCTAGTATACAACTAAATAATTAATTATTCGTGTAATTAATTGTTTCTTTCTTATTCAGATTTATTAAATCCTAACTAGAAAGTGTTTCTCTTTTGCGGATTATTCCGTATTATGTACATGAGCGACCGAGTATTTGCGTCTTACTAGGAATAGAAATAAGGGACGTACGTGGCTATAAATACTCCCCGGTCATTAGGGTTAAACACACAGCAACTGCCGCCGTTTCACGTGTGTTTTGAGAGCCCTAATCCAGAGAGTGATTGCCTTTGTTCCTGAGCCACTTCGTGGAGTTGTTCTCCTGTGCGAAGCACGACTTCTCCTTCCCATTACCGAGACGCGGCTGTCAGGCGGAGGTTCCTACAGACGTTGTGTTGCACGGGTGGTAGTGCGACGAGACGACGTCAAGCACGAACGAGATGAGTCTGTTCCAAGTTCGTGCCGTATCGAGACTGGGAGAACTGTGCCTATCCATGAGGATTGCCGGACACTGATTTCTTTAAGTATCACATTCGTTTCTCAACGAATGATCTGGTTTGCAAATCTAACTCGTTTATTTCTATTCTCCTTCTATGTTTGATCTTTGTATTCTTATTGGATCTGCCTGAACTTGTTAATTAATTTGCACCTGCTGCTGTTGCATGTAACGACATAATAAATATTTTCAACATTCTTAAAGAAATCATCTTTCTGTCGTTAATTAACAATGGCCGGTGAGGGTGGTTCACAAAATAAAATTGATACCAACAATATGCCTGAAAAATTTACTGGTACCAACTTTTCCAGTTGGCAGGGTCGGATGGAAATTTGGTTGAATATTGCAGGTTTTGATCCATACTTAGTAGAGACTGAACCTAAATCTGATGAAACAATTCTTGATAATGCAAATATAATTGCTAATTGGAAGAAGGGTGACAAAATGTGTCGCGTTTTGATTCTGTTTAGTTTAAATAACAAACTGTATGATTCTTACTCAAAGCCGCCAGTCACTACATCCAAAATTTTGTGGGAATTGTTGATTAAGAATTTTAGTACTGAAAATCAAGGTGTTGAAAAATGCTGCATGTCTAAATTTTTTAAGTTTCAGATGGTTGAGGGTAAGTCAGTTTCCGATTAAACGCATGATCTACAACTCCTAGTTCATGAACTCTTAGATGCCAAGATGGTATTATCTGAGAAGTTTTTTGTTATGTCTATCATTAAAAAATTCCCTAAGTCATGGGAATCATTTGGTATGTCTCTGAAGCATCGCAAAGGGACACACACAATGGAAGAACTAATGATGGATATTAACATACAAGAAGAACACTTAAAGGGAAAATGATCAAGGTACCTACTGATGCAAATCCAACTGTTAATTTTACTTCTGCGAAAAACACCAAAGATAAGAAATCTAAGAATGCAGATAAACCTAAGGCAAAGATCCAAAAGAAACCGAAGAACAAACCTTGTTGGACTTGTGGACAGGTTGGCCACTGGAACAAGGATTGTCCTTCTAAGAAGGCAAAGAAAGTTTCCGTATCTACAACTGAGGAGGTTGTGGTCAACATGATGACTACATCATTGAACCTCAATGATGGGTACATATCTATTAAGCCTGAAATCCTTTCTATTTTTAGACCACTTTATTAGATAATTGACATTGGGGCTAATGTACACGTGTGTGCTGATAAATCCCTATTTGTGTCTTATCAGGCCTCTCGAGGTCGGTCTGTGACTTTGGGCAATTCCAGCTCTACAGAAGTCAAAGGCGAAGAACGGGTGGACTTGAAGTTCCCTTCGAGGAAGGTTTTGACTCTTAACAGGGTCAGACATGTTCCAACCATTCGACGCAATATCCTTAGTGGCGTCATTTTAGTTAGGGAAGGTTATAGAGTAGATTGTAAATGTAATAAGGCTATTATTACACGCCTTCGTGATTCTTTGTTTTTTGGCAAGGGGTACTTATGTGAAGTGGAGAACTTATTTAAGATTCATGTTGAACCTGTTTCAAATTCCATTTTAAATTTGAATGATTATAGTTTTGTTGGCATAATCTTGTTTCATCCGATGTATGGCATTCACGTTTGGGACATGTTAATGTTTCCACAATGAAGTGTATGATGAATCTAAATTTAATCCCTAAATATGAGATTAGCAATAATAAATGTAAAATCTGTGTGCAAGCTAAATTGCCTAAGAAGCCTTTTCATTCTGTGAATAGGAATTCAGAAATTTTGGATTTAGTGCATACAGATATCTATGAATTTAATGGTGTTGCTATGAGGGATCAAAAGCGTTATTTTATAACTTTTATTGATGATGCGAGTAGATATTGTTATGTATTTTTACTTAGTAGTAAAGACGAGGCATTGGATAAATTTAAAATTTATAAGAAAGAAGCTGAAACTCAAACCAGTAAAGTACTTAAGTGATTAAGGTATGATAGGGGAGGAGAGTATACCTCGAACTTGTTTTTGGAATTTTGCCAATTACATGGTATAGTTCATGAGGTCACTGCTCCTTATTCACCACAATCAAATGAGACTGTTGAATGTAAAAACTGAACCTTAATAGATATGGTAAATACCTTACTCCAAACATCTGGATTACCCAACTTTATGTGGGGGAAGCTTTGAATACGGCTTATCATATTTTGAATAGAGTTCCCCATAAACATTCATAGAGTAGTCCATTTGAGTTGTGGAGAGGAAGGAAACCGAGTCTTAAATATCTTTGAGTGTGGGGGTGCCTTGCTAAGGTACTTGTCCTTGAACACAAAAGGAAGAAATTGGGACCGAAAATAGTTGATGCCATATTCTTGGGTTATGTAGAGACAAGCTATGCTTATAGATTCCTGATTGTAAAATCATATATCTCTGGCATTGAGGTCAATACAATTATGAAATTACGTGATGCAACATTCTTTGAGGATGTATTTCCTATGAAAACTGGTGTGCCCAATGAAGTATCTCAAGAAGATTCACTCACCACATGTTCCATTCCCGAGTACGTGGAAAGGATGACAAATGTGGGGGGTGACTCAGAATAAGCTATTTCTTAATATGATGATTCTGAAGAAATAGTTGAACCAAGGAGAAGTAAACGACCTAGGACATCAAAGGACTTTGGAAGTGAGTTTCTCACTTACAATGTTGAGGATGATCTTGTTACTTTCAAACAAGCTATGGAATCTCCAGAAGCTAAGTTTTGGAAAGAAGTTGTTAATGATGAAATCCAATCAATTCTCTCAAATGGAACTTGGGAATTGGTGGATTTGCCTCCGGGTTGTTCTGCAGTTGATTGCAAATGGATTTTTAAGAAGAAACTTAATGCAGACGGGACAATCAATAAGTATAAGGCTAGGTTAGTTGCTAAGGGTTACACACAATGGGAAGGAATAGACTATTTTGATACCTATTCACCTGTTTCCCATGTAACCACAATTCGAGTGCTTATAGCATTGGCTTCCATTTATAATCTCTATATCCATCAGATGGATGTGAAGACCGCGTTCGTACATGGTGATCTTCAGGAAAAGATATATATGGAACAACCTGAGGGATTTGTGGGTTGTGGAAATGAGTCCAAAGTGTGTAAACTTGTTAAGTCATTATATGGCTTGAAACAAGCCCCTAAGTAATGACATGAGAAGTTTGATTCTGTGATATCATCGTTTGGATTTGTTTCTAATGAATTTGATAAGTGTCTCTACTGCAAAATTGTCAATAATGGATTCATTTTTCTATGCTTATACGTCGATGATATCCTACTTTTTGGTTCCGATATGAAAGTAGTAAATGAGACAAAGTCATCTTTGTGTAGCAAGTTTGAGATGAAGGATATGGGTGTCTCTTATGTGATTTTAGGGCTTAAAATCATTAGGTCTACTAATGGTATAACTCTCTCTTAGTCTCACTATGTTGAGAAGATATTGGAGAGGTTTGAGTACACATCATGTAAACCTGTTAAGACTCCATATGATTCATCCAAGCCCTTGTTCAAGAATGAGACTGGGGTTCCAGTGTCTCAATTACGATACTCTCAGATTATCAAAAGTTTGATGTATCTTATGAACTGTAGATGTCCAGACATTGCATTTTCCATGAACAAGTTAAGTAGATACACTAGTTGTCCCGACAAGACCCATTGGGAAGCTCTTGACAGAGTTCTGAGGTATATCAAGGGAACTTGTTCCCTTGGGCTGCATTATGGTAAACATCCTTCTGTAGTCGAAGGATATAGTGATGCAAGATGGATTGCCGTGAATTTTGGGAGTAATGGTGTCTCAGGATATGTATTCCTATTGGAAGGAGGAGTTGTTCCCTAGATGTCTAAGAAACAGACCATATTGTCTCGGTCCACTTTTGAGGCAGAGTTGTGTGCTTTAGATGAAATTAGATTAGAAGTTGAATGGCTACATGGACTTATGTCCAGTTTACCTGTGGTAATGAAGCCGCTTCCTGTAATTTCAGTTCACTGTGACAGCACTACAACTATTGCTAAGATAAAGAGTTCCAAGTACAATCAAAAATAGTGTAGACACATCCAATTCAGATTGAAATATGTAAGGGAGTTAGTGTCTAATGGGGTCGTGGTTTTGGACTACGTCGGTACCAAAGATAATACAACTGATCCTTTCAGTAAAGGTCTTACCTTGGCTTTAGTGGAAAAATCCAGGTTGGGGATGGGACTGAAACCCCTATAGATTTGCAGGTAGTAGCAACCCAGCCCAAAAGAGTGGAGATCCCACAAATTGGGTTCAATGTGGTAATAACAAGTTGTCGAGTGAATCGGATGACACTATGTATTCTTGTTTGATGTGTCTTGCATATGTGTGTCTATCCCCTGGGAAACATGTTAGTGTCATGACTGCAAGTTAGTAAGAGAGTAGTCTCTTAATGGTGTCAAGTCTTAGGACATGATGTTACCAATACATCCTTGGAGACTCCAGCTAAGTGGTTGATGTTGTGTAGGCCGCAACAGGAGAATTGGGTTGTTCTCTGTTATCAATCATGATATAGATTTTTGTATGCATGGCCTTAATGCATTGTTTTCTTTTGTATCATGTCTTTATTGTGTTGTTACCAACCTATACTATTGTACCCAAGGTTCATGTTCAAGACTTTTGTTCACCTAGTTCCTACGGGGGTCACAGTTAGATAACTCAGGTAGATTCAAACCGAAAGGTATCTGCTGAAAGCACAATATGGAGGACTGAATGATAGAACACACTACACAATGAACTTTGTGGGGGATTGTTAGATATATAGATGTTGTAGCAACCATTTATTTAGCATGAGTTAAGGCCAATGTAGTGCAGCAAGTACATGTGAGAAAAGTAGTTTTGTCTCTAGTACAAATGGCAAAGAAGTTTTATCCCATATTGCTCACTCCTAGAACTTTTGTGGTCCTTATATGTAGGATCACATGAGGCACTAGTGTCTAAGGGATCCTAGGAGGGAGGTATGCTCACATCCTTGGTGGGTGGGGTTATCACATCACAACACAAGCGCACGCGCGCCACGCCGTGCCTCGACTCGTCTGGCCTGGCCTAGCCAGGCTCAGGCTCAGACTTGTGCTTGTGCTTGTGCTTGTGGATTGTGGATTGTGGAGAATGTCTTCCGTTTTCCGCTAACTGGAAAATGTTTCTCTTTTACGGATTATTCTGTATTATGTACAAGAGCGACCGAGTATTTGCGTCTTACTGGGAATAGGAATAAGGGACGTGTGTGGCTATAAATACTCCCCGGTCATTAGGGTTAAACACACAACAACTGCCGCCGTTTTACGTGTGTTTTGAGAGCCCTAATCCAGAGAGTGATTGCCTTCGTTCCCGAGCCGCTTCGTGGAGTTGATCTCCTGTGCGAAGTGAGGCTTCTCCTTCCCGTTACCGAGACGCAACTGTCAGGCGGATGTTCCTGCGGACGCTGTGCTGCACTGGTGGTAGTGCGACGAGACGACGTCAAGCACGAACGAGACGAGTCTGTTCCAGGTTCGTGCCGGATCGAGACTGGGAGAACGGTGCCTATCCGCGAGGATTGCCGGACACTGATTTCTTTATGTATCACGTTCGTTTCTCAACGAACGAACTGGTTTGCGAATCTAACTCGTTTATTTATGTTCTCCTGCTATGTTTGATCTTCATTTTTTTATTAGATCTGCCTGAACTTATTAATTAATTTGCACATGTTGATGTTGCATGTAACGACATAATAAATATTTTCAACAACATGTTGGTAGCTGAGAATAAAAAAATACAACCATAAGTTTCTACTATGTGATTGTATCGCAATTATCTAGCGTTAGAATTTGTTTCATTGGAAAATATTTATGTTGCATAGTGTATTTTAACATTACATGTTTAAATGCTTATGCTTTGTGTAATCATGATTCAGATGTTTTTCATTTGCTTGACTCTGCCAATATATTTAACCACGTCCTTCATTGAAGTTTTTGTACTAGTAGTTTTTCTTTTAAAAATCACCTTACATGCATTTCAAAGTACGAAGATTATTCAAACTATGGTAAGCATGAATTTTTTTTTAATCAATTTTCTCCCTTTAGACAA
Source organism: Alisma plantago-aquatica (assembly GCA_963693085.1). NCBI lineage: Eukaryota > Viridiplantae > Streptophyta > Magnoliopsida > Alismatales > Alismataceae > Alisma > Alisma plantago-aquatica. The sequence continues at coordinate 717,424,274 of OY856411.1, read as the reverse complement.
ATTTTCACCATAGTCGACTAACCTTAATTTAAGTGATGTATTATGTATTAAGTTTTCTCTTTAAACAAAATACTCCTTAAAATAACATATGATGTTGTTCATTTTGATGTGAGGATATTTTTCTTAATTTAGGAATTGGATGTGGGGTTCTCTTTTGCTCTCTTTCTACCACCATTTTCTATGTCATATTTCAAAAATTGAGACTTCAAAAACTCCGAGAAAAATTCTTCCAACAAAATGGTGGAATTTTCTTGCAACAAAGTATTATATCTCAACAACAATCATCTCTCAAGATTTTCTCCATGGCTGACATTGAAAAGGCAACAAAAAATTTCAATAAGGATTTCATATTGGGAAGGGGAGGTTTTGGAACAGTCTATAAGGGAATCCTAGATGATGGTCGTATAATTGCAGTGAAAAAATCAATAATGATTGATGAAAAAAGAAACAAAGAATTTGCCAGGGAGTTATTAGTCCTTTCACAGATAAATCACAAAAACATAGTCAAGCTTTTAGGATGTTGCTTGGAGACTGAGGTACCTATGTTGGTTTACGAATACATTCCCAACGGGACATTATTTGCATATATTCACAAGAAAATACACAATTTTCACGTTTCACTTGGGACTCGTTTGAAGTTTGCTATTGAATCTGCCGAGGCCCTTCGATATCTACATACTGATGCTTCTCCTCCTATCCTTCATGGAGATGTGAAATCGTCTAACATACTTTTGGATGAAAACCTTACCCCAAAGGTGTCAGACTTTGGAACTTCAATAATAGCACCAAAAGATAGATCTCAATTCATGACTTTTGTGCAAGGTACTTGCGGTTACCTTGATCCAGAATACATGCAAACAAGCCAACTAACAGACAAAAGTGACGTATATAGTTTTGGGGTGATTCTCTTAGAATTACTCACCGGTAAAAAGCCTTTCTATTTTAAAGCGCCAGAAGAAGAACAAAATCTGACTTTCAATTTCATTTCAAAAATGAATGCTGGAAAACTTGTTGATATCTTAGATGATGATATTGTTGTGGAAGGATGTTCAGAACAAGTCATTGGAGTTGCTGAGCTTGCAGTTCGATGCTTATGTTTAACAGGAAAAGAGAGGCCTTCAATGAAAGAGGTAGTAACAGTATTAGAAAGATTATATGAGCTAAAACATCATGTACACGTAGTGCATGACACACGACTACAAACGTCAAATGCTAAAAATAGCTTTAATATTGAAGCCGCTACTGATTCTATCCCTAGTGAAACCCAAAGCATGCTTCTCTTCGGTGGAAGGTAGATATTTGAGTATGTATTTTTACAGTCAGACATTTTCTTGGGTGCTTCATCGATCAAGTGACTCTTCGATCATATTTCTCCATGATGTAACTTTCCGTTACTATATCTCCTTTATATATTTATGGATTTTGTGTATATGATTTTTGAACTGACTTTATTACATTTAACTATCTCTTCATGATGTTATTGAGACAATCACCTTACACAAAATGAAGGTTGCACAATGCTTATTTTTCCTAATGTGTTGTTAAATTAATACTTTTTTTACTGAACTAGTCATGTTTCACAATTTCTTCACCATATCGGAAACTTCTAATTATTCTGTAGTAACAGAATTAAATATTGCCCTTGACGGGTACACTTGCGTCGTATATATTGCTGGGCTTCGATAGTTTTGGTTGGACATGGAATTTATCTTCTCAAGGGTTGGTGTCTGTGGATGTTTTCTATTTCATTTTTTAATCATATATCTTAAACTCGCACCGCGAAAGCTTTGGTGCGGAAAGCAGATGTTGATCCACTTCAGGTGGTTTTAGGTAGGTAATATCAATCATAACATACTATTGGAAGGTTGTGTCCACTTCAAGTATGAGAAAGGAAGAACTTGACCTATGTGTTTTGCCGTAACTTCATCCAGTATCCACCATACTCAAATTTGTAAAACCATTCTCCGTCTTACTTCGTAAGAGTGTTTTTTTACTTTCATTAATTAATACTTTAACTCAAAATATTGCGTCAGATATGAGACATATCTAGTCCAACGCAATGCTATAGTAGCCTCCATCCTTGTAATGTAGATCAAGGGCCTCTTGATGATTGGTCTAACAGTTAAGTAGAGAACCAGCTAACACGTCTTCTTTGCATCCATTACCTAGTTTCGTAGTGTATCGTGTTCGTGTGGTAAGAGAGACTTCTATGACCACATTCTTTACATCAAAGTTGAGGCCAACTCCACATATGGATAGGCTAATGAATTTGACGTGACCTACAACCACTAATAAGACATTAGATCCACCAAGGATGAGATTGAACTAACTATTATTATTAACTCCAGCTAAAAATATTATATTTTTTTCATTAATTACTTGAAATATTTAGATAAATCTACATAGTTTACCTTACAAGAAATGATTTGTGAACAACTCTGCTTATTAATTATAACATACTTGAACTAAAGGGATAACTACTTTCTGCAAAATAATTGGAGGACAATCAAATACAATGTTACTAACATGACACAAAAAGTACCGACCCAAAAAAAAAACATGACGCAAAAAGCTATTCAAGGAGTCCCTATACCACAAGAGCTTTGTGACTCAGTAGTTGTTCTTATCCCCAAAGTGAAAAATCCCACCAGTTGCAGTCAACTTAGACCGGTATCCTTGATCAATACATGTCTAAAGCTTGCCTCCAAAATTATCGTTGAAAGGTTGAAATGCAGAATTCCTAGATGGATTTCCCCTTTCCAATCTAGTTTCTTCCCAGGGAGAAGAATAACCAACAATATCATATTAGCTCAAGAAGCAATCTGCTACATGAGAAGGAAAAAGGGCAATAAAGTGATGTCCATCAAGATAGATTTAATGAAGGCATATGAAACACTTAATAGGGACTTCATAAGAGATACAATCCAAAAAGCTGGTTGGCCTCAAAACATCATAACTTACGTGATGAACTCTATCACAGGGGCAAAATGGCAGTACTCATGAATGGAAAAAAACTTCCTCCTTTTGAGGAAAATTGTGGTCTATATTAGGGAGACTCACTTGCACCCTATCTATTCATGTTATGGCTCGAAAGACTCATCCTTTTGATAAATAGAGTTGTGTAGAATGATGAATGGAAACCTCTGAAATTCACTGCCAAAGGTCCAACTATATCACATTTGATGTTTTCATATTACATATTGCTCTTTTGCAAAGCTTTTGTTAATAAAATTCAAAGTATTCTCGAAATATTGAAGGAGTTTGGGAGGCCTCAGGCAAAATTGTTCTGAAAAGCAAATCGTAGATTTACTTCTCTGAAAGTGTTGACCTTACACTCGAACATGAGATTGTTAATGTTGTAGGAATCACAACTGTTAGTAATATTGGGAAGTACCTTGGCATAAATCTCTTACACTTTGGAGTTACTAAAGATACTTACACATCTGTGATAGAATCCATGGAGGCTAGACTCAATGCCTGATGGCCCGTCAACTCTCTTTGGCTGACAAAATCAGCCTTCCCAAGTTTGTGCTAATGGTTGTTCCTACCTATACTATAGAGATAACCAAAATGCCTACAAGAATATGTAATAGATCAAATGATTTAGGAGATTCATTTCGAGTGGGGGAAAAACAAAAGCTCAATTCCTCTGGTCACATGGATCAAAATTACCATCAATAAAAATAGTTGGGGACTCAAAACTAAAATGATCATGGAGTGGAAAGATGCCCTTACTCTTAGAACGTCATGGGAACATATCGGTTGTAGAAATATTCATTGGAGACAAGCCATCATCTTCAAGTACATTGGAGAAAAAGGATTAAGGATCAACAACATGACTCCTCTTGGCAGAAAAGTTATTAATCTCTTGCAGGTGATAAAAGACAACAACATCAATATAATTGGCAATGGAGAGGGAACATGTGTCTGGTGGGACAACTAGATCCCACATTGTACCCCCTAGCTACACATGTAAAAAAGAACATCCCTATGGATTTTTCGGACTTAAAGGTATTAAGTCTTGTTAAATTTGAAGGAGAATGGGAAAAGTATTTTTGGAGTTGTTCCTTCCTATATGTGTGCAATTCTGATGTTAGGTTACCTGTTCTAGGTCCTTTTAGAGGAAAGTACACTTTGTCCTGGGCTCACACAGAAACTGGTATTTTCACCACGGCTTCAACTTATGCCATGCTTAGGAAATATAATGACACCAAGATCGAAGGTCCCTGGGATAAGATTTGGAATCTCAAAGTCCATCAAAAACATAAAACCTTTATGTGGCTTTTAACTAATCAAGATCTGCCAACCAATATGAAAATCGTTTAAAGGAATCTTACTAATAGTGTTACCTATGACCGATGCAAGGCTGGGGATGAGACTCTTCTTCATACATTAAGAGATTACCCAAAATCCAAAGCCATTTGGGAAAAATTTACTGAGTGGAATAGAGAAAATAATTTTTTCTCGATTGATGCCACAAATGGATTAAAAGGGGCATGAAAAGTGAGCATGTCAAACTCTTTTCCATCACCCATTGGTACATATGGTACAGTGGTAACAAGGATATATTTGTGGACATTATTTTTCCATAGGCACACCTAGCCATGTCACACAGAAGTATAATATAAATCAACCAGATTGGGCACTCAATATAAATCTCTATCAATTGAATAGTGCATGAGATAGTCAAGCTTCTCTACTTGCCCGACATGGATATATCATGATATATACATACGTTGTGTTTAAAAAGGGATGGAGTGATACTACATTTGTGGGTGAGAATGAGATAGGAGAAATTATGTTCAAGAATGCAAGTATCAAAGTTGTTCACTCAACTTTAGAAGATGAAACAATGACCATCATAGATTCCTTGAATTATGCATGGAATTAAAGCATCAAGAAGATAAAGATAAAAATGGATAAAAACAAAGAATGTGAATGAGTTAATAAAAACAATTGAAATTGGCATGTTCTAGATAAATGGTGCAAAGAAATTGTTAATCTGAAATCCTTGGCTTGGGATTGGAACTTGATTCACATACAAAGGCAAGACAATGGAGAGCCTGACATCCTTTCCAAAATGACTTTGAAAAAACTATCTAAGGGCCATCATTAATAGGCCCTCCCCCTTCTCTATAAATACTTATAATCTCTCTAACCTTGTTACCTCTGATTATGTAATGAGACATTATAGCTATGATACCCACAACGTAAATATCCAAAGCTTTGTTTCTAAAGAGAGGGGAAGATGAATGAACGTATTTCTTATTTCATAAATAAGGATATAATTCTAGTAGTTGACTTATATCATGTTCAAAGTTATATAAAATTTCTTTCACCCTCATGCTTACATTCCCAAGACTAAAGAAAGAATAAGAGACCACAAAAAATAACTACTTACTCCTCTCTAAACAACTAGGATATCTTGTTCATGCTACTATCTGTCTTGTGAACCCTCTTGAGGTCAAGTTATTGTACATAAAGACTTATTTTGGTAATTTTTGAGCCATTATCTCATCACTAACAAACCATGATAATTATAGGTGGAAGGAATACGAGTATGAATATTGACTACAAAATTAAGTAAGAAAATACTAAAAGTACATGCAACATGATATGTTCAATATCTTATTCATTTTTATAGGTCATGGGCCCATATCAAGCATATCACAACACGTGAACGGATCATATCAACTTAAAATATCATAGTATATGAATTAGAGTAGACCTATGATTCTAAGTTTACTGAACTAGATCCACGGCCTGCAGTGACGCTCCCCACTTATGGTCTCAATGGATATATCAACTAACCAAAAAAATAAACCCCCTACAACATGGGTACACATGTGAAAAGTCCAGAACATATATTAAGCAACCTAAATAAGTGGTTCCTTAATATAATATTCATTTAATTATACCTAGAGTAGATGTACAATTAGTAATTGGATGCCATTTGAATCTCTGGTTAATGTAGAATACCAACATGTACACTATAGATCTCTATGATGGATGCTAAAATGTCTACAAAATTAGATCTAGTTATGCAAAAGTTTCATTAATCAATTCTCTACGTAGAATTTCTAAGGTTAAACATGAACTTAACTCATTTCATATATATACTATATCTAAACTTCTAAAAACATAACATACATTATATATAGTAAATTAAATAAAATATCTAGAAATATTGACAAAATTTATACCCAATAACTATATATTTGATTCCTAGAATAAAAAATAGTGTCACCATACTTCTTATAATTTATTACATCACTAGAAAACTTGGGAAAATTTAGTTGTACCGTTGCCTCCATATTTGACTATCTAAGAATTTCAAAATTTTATTCACAAGCATTCCCAAGTTGAACACAATTCTTTCATCATTTTTTTTAAATTCCACTCGATTATGTAATTTTGTTTAAATATAAATTTTACACACATATTCCTTGGATTTCAATGCCGATGAAGACTCTTGGCTAGATGAAATGGATATGGGAGAAATGACCCAAAACTGACTTCCATAGACCTCATGCTTGTTGTTCATGCACATAGGTCACACTTACTTTTGCAAGGAAGAAAATTGGAAATTTTATAATATTTAAATAAACCTTATTAATCATTTCACAATGAATTAAGGAGAGATAATGAGATGAATCTATTAAAAAAGTTTACCACAACTAATCAAATGTAGCATTTTTCCTGTTGTTGATCTATTCTTCATGATCTGTGTGTGTCTCCATAGAAATCACATCTTGAATCTCTAGTGCTTGATTTCAGTGATTAAATTAGGTGGACATGGTAAAAGATAGAGGTATATCAATCTTTGGCTACCTAGATGATACTAACTCTTGAGATATTATAATTTTTGTGATTGGATGGAAAGTTAATGTTACCTACACATGAAAGTAACCCAAGTGGTCAATATGTTGGTTGATGACACCAATCAATGAAGTATGTCGATATGATCTTGCATGCACGCTAGGATGACAACTACCCTTCTTAATTACTATGCTCAATCGATGTTGTCTATCAATTACTAGACTTGGTAAATGCAAATGGATTATACATCCTATGTATGTAGCTTTATAGTTTTATGACCTATTTCCTTTATTCTATCTCTTCAGACTAATAATACCATGAATGGTCTTTTGTATAATATACACATTTGTAAGGTTATATGACCCAAGGGATCCCAAATGGATATACAAACTTCAGACTATGTACAACTCTAGATGAGGTAAGGTCAAGGATTCTAATATATTCTAAAACCCAAAAGGGGTGGTCTTGGACCATACTCCAAAAACAATTTTCCTCTTGTAATAATTAATGGTTCTTTATATTTTTAAACCCTAGTGGGTGTCCTTGAACATTTTTGAGGAAAATGAAGCATGGTATGTTATACAAATGATATGGTTAAGTGATATAAGGATATGAAATATTGTAGACTCATCTAGTTGTCATTTTTTAATGGAGGATTAATAAGATCCAGAAACCAAGTAAAGGGTTCACTTATGATTATATAAATCTAACATCAATTATTGAGAATTTAATTATCAAAATAAATTAGTGATGTTCATAGAATTAAATGTCCATACCAATATACTAGGGTGACTTTTTGGGATTGAGAAGTGCATGGTTTTTGCCACTCAAATCAGACCTTGAGAATCATAGTTAACTTTTCAATCTCATTCATTTATCTATGATTGTAGAGATGTTATAAAATTGAGAATCGATATAGATAGACCTAGGTATCTACACAGTTGGGGAATCTAGTTAGAGTATTATAAAATCTCCTTTATATCCCAATATTGGTCCACATGAAGATCTAAAAGTGTCTGTTATATAAATAAGTTTTTCAAGAGAGTATACTTATTTATAGTGAGATATCAAAACTAGAAGAAAAGACATAATTATAATTTTATATTATTTTTGTCTATTTTTCTAGTTAATAATTTTCCATCTTGGGAATGATCATAAGTGTCCCCTACAATGTAAATTTAAAGTTAGGCATAACCCTGAGATGTGTGGCCAAAATATAACCATATGATTGACATTTGACCACCAAATGGTCATCTCCTACCGATGGGCATATTGGGAGGAAAGAAAGTCACCTATGGCCATCTGGATCATGATGATATTGGTTTTATTCCTTATTTCTTGTTGCAATGTTTTCAAGATCTAGCGGATATGGCACAACCAATGACACTACTAAAGGATTGCTTGTGGAAATTTGAGAGAGGTCTATCTCTCTAAGTTGAAAAACCATCCATTGGCACTCAAGTACATGCAATGATGGTTTAAATGAAGAGTGATGGTAGTTGTGGATGTCTTAGAGGACCCATACAACATCAACAAGTTGTTAGGAATTTTGGCATGATTGTTTGGGTTAATCTTAAGGATGACCCTCCCTAACCATCTTGTTTTTCCGTAGGAGTATAGACCTAGCAGATGGGAGACAATAGATCATCCAAACTCAGTCTAAGGTGTTCATTGCATTTTTGAATCCTCATAGGTCCTTCTCAGTGATGTGTTAGTGAGTAGTAGTTGTGGAGAAAAGCCGCAATCCTTGATTACATGCTCTATTTTTACCAATTCCTGGGTTGTCTTCCGAGCAACAACCTTTAGAAGTCTTAATGGTTGTCTATTTCCCTTGATAAAATGATCAAGGTCCTTAAAGTCACACTCGATTGTATTATTTAGGATTGGTGAAGCCTTGACCTCTAGATCAGAGATGACATACAAATCACACACTCTCTTTGTAGCATACTTCTACAACCCAAAGTAGGAGATAGGATGGATTGTCACTTGAGATCTCTAGTTCCTAGGAAGACTAGTTAAGGAGTATATGCTTCTATCCTTTCAAAGAGGCAATAGGTGCATGTGGGTGAGGAGGCAGGCTCAGTAGAACCTTGGTGCAATTGCGAATGCATGAAACAAGGGAGAAAAACCCCTTTATGTGTGATCTGATAAATAATAAAGGGGATAGATAAGGGCCAGTTCAAGAAGATCCCACCTTGGTAGGATCCTTTCCTTGGTCTAGATATGTCCTGTTAGAAGAAGGAATGAGTGTTCATATCACACTCATCCCTTGGATCAATTAGGAAGGGCTCAAATTTCTAGATATAACTGATATTTTGTAAGTTTCATATCTAGTAAACTATGTGTAGGTTTTAGATGTATAAATGTCATTTTCTTCAAGAAAGCAAGACTTATACTCTTATGACCTATATATAAGGTTTGGTCATACAAATAAAGATAATATTTGTAGAAGTAGTATTACATGTTGGTTAATGATAATTACTGAGTATATGTAGCATTTGTTGGAGGTAAATATTTGAATATATATATATATATATATATATATATTATTGAATTTTAATATTTTTCCAATACTTCTAATCTAAGATGAATGGCCCTTGAGCACATAATATCATATAGGGTCCCCAACTAGACCTAGGAAATATGGGTCTTCAACTTAATTCATATTAGGAAATGGTCTTGATCTTTTTGAGAATGAGATTTTTGTCTACAAGATTCAAGAGAAAAATATTTGCTTGATGAAATGAAGGTAATTGGCTCATGCCTTAGGTTTAAATAAGATTCATGCATTTCTCTACTTATGAAATATATCATTATTGTTATATGGAACATGCTATACTCTTCATAGTAATGAATCTTAGTGTATATGTAAAAGTAGACTGTAAGGAGTGGGATCCCAGAGAGGAACCACTCCCTACTAGAAATAAAAAGAAAAAATCCCTTGAACCAAACACCCCATAAAATTTTTCACCAAAGGGATGATAACCACTTCATTCAACATGTATGCATCATAACATAATAAGTAGAAACAGAAGAGAAATTATCCAACTATTACATAGCTTGATAAATGTATACATCACTACACCCACATGGGTGAGTCAAAAAGGAAAACTATCTTAATCAGACTAGGATCAGCTGAGGGTAATCTAACTACTTCTTTCACATCTCCCAAAATCTCAACTACAAAGGTTGTTTATCCTCTCCTTGCTCAATCCTGGGGTTGGAAGCATACCCCACAAAAAGGAGAAGAAAAAGAAACATTAGTAAAGGCTGGTATGTTCATACTAAAAGGAAACTTGTACAATATAAGAACCAAAGGACATCAAGTCAAAGGACATCAAGTATAAATGCTTCCCATGCAAGAGATAAGGACTACCCACACAGGTATAAAAGAAAAAAATCATCATCACATGATAAGATAAGACAATTGCCATAAATAAAATAACAAGGTTGTGCCACATAAGTACATATAAAGAATTTGGGCACATAACCCATTATCATCATCATCATCATCATTATCCTGCATATGTAAGATAAACATAACACTAGAATATTATAAAGATAAAGGTGGCCAAGAATCATACATCTTGAACTTGATGAAACATGGACTAAGAATCATACATCTTGCTCGGGCATGGGGAATCATACATCCACTACCCAAATGTATATAACATGGGCCAAGAATAATACATCTGACTCGGGTATGGGGAATCATACATCATCCATCCCAAAATTATCACAATATTGCCATCATTCACAATGATCAAATATCAATGCAATTATACTACTCTAGTGCTACTGAATCACTCAACATGTAAAATGTAGAGACAAGTAGAAGGTATGGTCAGAAATTATACAATGTTGCCATATCATACAATGGAAAATACATACATCCACATGCAAGTGGGAACAAGACACCACATATCACATATCATCAAAAAGTCCAACATGCACCAGTGCACATGATAAGAGTTCAAGAGAATATCCAAGACCACAACAAGCAAGATAGTTCACATGAACAACAATATCAAGAAATAAGACATATTGTGTAGGCCAAATTCAAGAGAATGAAAAGATAGGTGAATTGCTCAATATAGAGGAATAACAGATACAACATACCTCAACTTCAGAGTCTACTCTATCCAAATCCAAGTCTAGGTCCAAGCCTAGGCCTCTAAAGAACCTATGATGCATATATATGGAATTAGGGTTAGGTTCCATTAATTATTCAAAACCCAAAAAATTGCCTTTTTAATATTAGTGAATTAGGTTATCAAATCCATGCCATGTTATAGATTATGTTTTTCTAAGTTCAAAACATATTTTATTATGTTTTTCTAACTTATAAATTATTAGTTATGAATTTTAGAAATTATTTTCTAATTAATTGGGTCCATTAAAATCACTTATCATAAAACATTGGATTCAGGCAACAAAACAATACCAAAAGATAGCTCTTATTTTTTTGAATCCAATGATTATTTTTCCATATTTTTCTGATCAGTGTGTGAATTATTATGAATTTTGCAAGATTCGACAAATCACAAAATTCCATTAGCAAATCCTTTGAGAAAGAGGAAGAAAGAGAGGGAATGGGTCGTGCGGTCTGAGTTGGCCCAATCAGGGCTTGCCAACTCGACTGACCCCACACACAGTTGGGTAAGTTTGCATGTATTGAAAAGAAAACCAAAATACTAGTGAAAAGATGCTTTTACTATTTATAGAAAAAATCAGCAGAACGAGAAACAAGAGGGCTATAGACAAGAAACAACAATGGGGATCCTTCTTTCCCCGATATAGGTTCTCATGATGTCCATCACCGGTGAGGGAAATGGTACTTAGAATCTCAAAAACCCGATCATCTTGAGTAGTAAATGACAACCCTTGCTTCAGACTGAACTCACAGGGTCTCCCCTCCATCTCAACTAGACCGAGGAGGACACTAGGGTGAACAAAGGGGAGAAAAACACCTTTTGTCGTCACAAGAAGGAAGCATGTATAGCACAAGTCAAGCAAACACCCAACTAAACACGGAAAGAACTTTGAAATCAACACCCAAATCAGACGTAGAGAAAGCCAGCGTGGTGAGGGAGTGGAACTCGTCGAATTCCACAAAAGTTAGAACCTGAGAAAAAGAGGCTTTTTTCCATACCTTCAAATCATCTAATCAAAGCTCGTCTGAAGCCCACCTAGGCTTCATGGAGGTGAAGCCGACCACAAAAGGCCACTCTCAAGTTCAGAAAGTTACCGTCAAACCCGACGTGGAAGCTCCAGGGAAAGCCAAGTAGGGAAAGAGGGGTGCAGAGGGTTCAGGATCAAGGGAACATTTGTGATGGCTTGCGGTGAGATCAGGGAATGAGTCGAGGGGACTATATATAGGGATCCAATCCCAGAGTGTTAGGGACACTGATCGAACCAGAAATAGAGTAAGTGGAGAAAACCTCTCACTGACCGGGAGTTTGGGGAAACAAAACCCCAAGAAACCTAGGATCTCCCGATTTGGAAAGATACGAGGAACGCGCGAGGAAGCAAAAATCTCGGATAGAGAACCAACAAGGGAAGACGGAGAGACCAAAGAAATTCACGCCTATTGTATAGTCCTATTAGGAGTAGGATGGGTGAAAGAGAAGGAGGAGAGTTGTCCGATGAGTCCACAAATCCAAGTAAACATCTTGAGCCATCCAATCAAAAGAAAAGAATCGAGGCCGCGTGACACCTTCGACTTTAGGAAATAATATGATTAAAACCAACGTGATATCATATTAATTCTCCTTTTTCTCTCACTTCCATTAAGGGTTCTAGCTTTATCCAAATTAAAAAAAATTTGCATATAGGTTGAGTTAGGCATGTAGATTCTGATTATGAACTTAGTTTTGCCTATTTGATACTTTTAATGTGTTAAATAAATCAAATCCTATTTTTCTCTTTCCTCATGCATTAATGACTTTAAGATTCACCAAATTTTATGAAACTTGACACACAAGTCATATTTAATGTTTTGGATACAAAATTTCCATCAATTTTACGTGTTGGAGTTGTTTGTACATTTATTTAATATTTTGAAGGTTCTACACACTTTCTCTCTCCTGATTTCACCTTTTAAGCAAACTTTTTCTAAATTGTATGAAAATTCACCCAAAGGCTATATTTATTATGTATATTATGAATTCAATATTATTTTCCTCTTTTGGAGTCATTTATTATTTTATTTGATATTATGGGGAAACTTAGATCTTTTTTCCTAAATGAATTAAATCAATTATTATTATATGAATAATATGAAACTTGACTCCCAAGGCAATTGGGACCCAAGGAGTATAATTTTTAACTTAGATTCCACTTTTGGGATTTCTTTTTATGATATATGTCATATGGCCCATTAGTGGCCCATTATCCAAAACTACTCATCCAATTAACTTCTTTAACTTCTTATTACCATCCAAATGAGTCATATGTGATTACTAAGCATGAATTATCATGTATTTCATTATATACTTTAGGTTACACATTTTATGTTCCATTATTGGCACAAGTCTAATGTGAGAACATTAGGTTACATTAGGGTGATTTATACATGCATTAGGTCATTAGGATTATTTTAAACCTTGTTTGGCTAAGTCCAAAAGATCAAACTTCTAGGGTAGGGTTTGAGATCGAGTATGCTACAACACACTACCCCTTAAATGGATTTTGTCCTCAAAATCAAAGCATCCACATATAAGAAAACAACTTATTCACCACCCCTTAAAGGATTCATCTTATTAAGTCAAAACTATTCTTTAGGTACAAAAGGTTCAACTACACTTCCTTACATCCAACTACATAAGCAACATGCAAATAGGAAACATAACTAGTAAAGCCTAACTACAAAACTATGGATTATCTTGATCTTGTTCATCCTCATTAACTTCTTCCCCATTCAAAGAAAAAACTCTTCCATCTCGCCTTTCCACAAGAATCTTACTATTATTTCCATTATTGTTTCCCTGGTTCTAAAGAGGTGCTTGTTGTTGAACATATCCTGGTCCAAAACGAAGCTTGGGGCAATGAGGTCAGACATGTCCATGTTCATTGCAATGATGGCACACCATACAGAAGTCAGGGTGATACTTCTTTTGTCCAGAACACTTTCCAAGAGGGTGGTTATCACCACATCTAGCACACACTTCTTTCCCTTACTCATCACCTTTCCTCTTCTTATCAAACTCTCTAGGTTGAAACCCTGGATAAGATTCCACAGCTAAAGCTTTATCAACCATCTACTGAAAGGTCAAAGGAAGTTGTGGGATAAGTGCACGACCCACGTTGTAGTTGAGTCCTTGCAGATATAGGTTGGCTCTACGTTCTTCACTAAGTCTAGAAGCATATCTCTCAAGCAACATGAATTTTTGCACATAAGCAGAATAGTCATTGATCCTTTCTTCAAACTATAGAACTCAACTTCCTTCTTCTTCAAAGTAGTAGTGCAAATGTACTTACCATGGAAGAGAGCTAAGAACTCCACCCAAGACATGGTTGTGATGTCTCTAGTCCTTGCAATTCCATTCCACCAAACTCTTGTTAGTCCTTCCAAGACATATGAAGCAAACCTAACCTTCTAGTTTGGAGGACATGCCATACCATCAGAAGTCCTCTCTATGGCCAACACCCAATCATCAGCTTTGTCGACCATCTCTATTTCACCTTAAACCTTAAAGGAGGGTGGTTGCATCTTCATGAACTCCATGATTGAGAACTCTTTAGGCTTTTTAGGTACATACGGGTCTTTCATCTTCCATACCATGGTAGTAGCAAAAAGTTGTCAAAACATGGCCAACTCTTGCTCTTGAGTGATGACTATTCCCGTATTAGTAGCAATAGAGGTTGGGGTTTCTTGTCCTACTGATGGTCCACTTTTGATTGGAGGAGTTATTTGTGTCACTGGAGTAATAAAGGGTGGATCCATCCTTGGCATCCCAAACCTAGCATTTTGGGGTGTCTCGTAACCGTACTGGTTGTCAACAATTGAGTTATCTCCCGCCATTAGGGTTTTGCCTGCACAAGGAAAGGTACTAGGTATAAGCAACCTAAGATAAAGGTAAACATCCTAAGGGAGAGAAGATTGAAATACTTAGATAACTGACTACTAGTGAATCTGATACCATGTTCTAAGGAGTGGGATCCCAGAGGGGAACCACTCCCTACTAGAAATAAAAAAGGCAACATCCCTTGAACCTAATACCACATAAAATTTTTCACCAAAGGGATGACAACCAATTCATTCAACATGTATATATCATAACACGATAAGTAGCAGCAGAAGAGAAATTATCCAACTATTACAAAACTAGATAACTTTATACATCACTACAACCCACATGGGTGAGTCAAAAAGGAAAACTATCTTAGTCAAACTAGGATCAGCTTAGGGTCATCTAACTACTTCTTTCACATCTCCCAAAAGCTTATCTACAAAGGTTGTTGTCCAAGTCCACCTTGTTTATCCTCTCCTTACTCTAACCTGGGGTTGGAAGCATACCCCACAAAAAAGGAGAAGAAAAAGAAACATCATCAAAGGCTGGTATGTGCCTACTAAAAGGAAACTTAAGCAATATAAGAACCAAAGGACATCAAGTATAAATGCTTCCCTTGCAAGAGATAAGGACTACCCACACGGGCATAAGATAAGATACTTGCCATAAACAAAACAACAAGGTTGTGCCACATAAGCACATATCAAGAATTTGGGCACATAACCCATTACCATCATCATCATTATTATTATCCTACATATGTGAGATAAAGATAACACTAGAATATTATAAAGACAAAGGTGGACAAGAATCATACATCTTGAACCTGATGAAACATGGGCCAAGAATCATACATCTTGCTCGGACATGGGGAATCATACATCCACCACCCAAATGTAGATAACATGGGCCAATAATCATACATCTGGCCCCGGTATGGGGAATCATACATCCTACATCCCAAATATATCACAATGTTGCCATCATTCACAACGAACAAAAAACAATGCAATTATACCACTCCAATGCTACTAAATCACACAACACGTAAAATATAGAGGCAAGTAGAAGGTATGGTAAGAAATTATACAATGTTACCATATCATACAATGGCAAACACATACATCCACATGCAAGTGGGAACAAGACACCATATATCACATATCATCAAAAAGTCCAACATGCACCAAAGCACATGATAAGAGTTCAAGAGAATATCCAAGACCACAATAAGTAAGATAGTTTACATGAACCACGATAGCAAGAGATAAGACATATTGTGTAGGCCAAATTCAAGAGAATGAAAAGATAGGTGAATTTCTCAATATAGAGAAATAGGGAATACAACATACCTCAACTTCAGAGTCTACTCTGTCCAAAGACAAGTCTAGGTCCAAGCCTAGTCCTCCAAAGAACCTATGATGCATATATGTGGAATTAGGGTTAGGTTTCCATTAATTATTCAAAACCAAAAAATCACCTTTTTAATATTAGTGACTTAGGTGATCAAATCCAAGCCATGTTTTAGGTTATATTTTTCTAAGTTCAAACATATTATATTATATTTTTTTGAATTATAAATTATTAGTTATGAAATTTATAAATTATTTTCTAATGAATTAAATCCATTAAAATCACTTATCATAAAATATTAGATTCAGGTGACAAAACTAATACCAAAAGACAACTCTTATTTTTCTAAATCCAACGACTATTTTCCATATTTTTTTTATCAGTGAGTGAATTATTATGAATTTTGCAAGATTTGACAAATCAAAAAATTCCATGTGGCAAATCCTTTGAGAAAGAGGATGAAAGAGAGGGGTGGATTGTGCAGTTTGAGTTGTCTCAATCAGGGCTTGCCAACTCGGCTGACCCCACAGAGAGCTGGGCAAGTTTGCATGTATTGAAAAGGAAACCAAAATACTATTGAAAAGACACTTTTACCCTTTATAGAAAAACTCAATAGAAAGAGAAACAAAAGGGGTATAGACGAGAAACAACACTGGGGATCCTTCCTTCCCCAATATAGGTTCTCACGCTACTCATCTCCGACAAGGGAAAGGGTACTCAAAAGCTTGTAAACCTGATCATCTCGAGCAGTAAACGACAACCCTTACTTCAGACCGAACTCACATGGTCTCCCTTCCATCTCAAATAGTCCAAGGAGGGTACTACAGTGAAGAGAGGGGAGAACAACACCTTCCACCATCACAAGAAGGAAGCGTGAGACCAAACTACAACACAAGCCAAGAAAACACCCAACTAAACATGAAAAGAACTTTGAAATCAACACCCAAACCGGACGGGGATAAAGCATAGCACGATGAGGGAGAGAAACTCATCGAATTCCATGAAAGTCAGAACCTAAGAAAAAGATGTGTTTTTTCCATACCTTCAAATCATCTAATCAAAGCTCGTCTGAAGCCCGCCTAGGCTTTGTGGAGGTGAAGCCGACCACAAAAGGCTTCTCTCAAGGTCAGAAAGTCACCTCCGAACCCGACATGGAAGCTCCAGGGAAAATTGAGTAGGGAAAGAGGGGTGCAGAGGGTACGGGATTAAGGAATCTATTGGGATGGCTGGCGATGAGATCAAGGAATGAGTCAAGGGGACTATATAGAGAAAACCAATCCCAAAGTGATAGGGATACTGATCAAACTAGAAAATAGAGTAAGTGGAAAAAACCTCTCACCGACTGGGTGTTTGGGGAAATAAAACCCCAAGAAACCTAGCATCTCTCAATTTAGAAAGATATGAGGAACAAGGGGAAGCAAAAATATTTGACAGAGAACCAACAAGGGAAGAGGGAGAGACCAAAGAAATTCACGCCTACTGTACAATCCTATTAGAAGTAGGATGGGCGAAAGAGAAGGAGGAGAGCCATTTGATGAGTCCACAAATCCAAGGAAACACGCTGAGCCGTCCGATCAAAAGAAAAGAATCCAGGCCATGTGACACCTTTGACTTTAGGAAATAATCTGATTAAAACCAAAGTGATATCATATTAATGCTCCCTTTTCTTTCTCTACCATTAAGGGTTCTAGATTTATCCAAATTAAATGAAACTTTGCACATAGGTTGAGTAAGGCATGTAGATTCTGATTATGTACTTAGTTTTACCTTTTGTAAACTTTTAATGTGTTAAATAAATCAAATTCTATTTTCTCTTACCTCATGCATTAATGACTTTAAGATTCTCCAAATTTTATGAAACTTCACACAAAAATCATATTTAATGTGTTGGATAATTTGATATCAATTTTATATGTTGGAGTTATTGTACATTTATTTAATATTTTGAAGGTTCTACACACTTTCTCTCTCCTAATTTTACCTTTTGAGCAAACTTTCTCCAAATTGTATGAAAATTCACCCAAAGACTATATTTATTATGTAGATTACAAATCCAAGATTATTTTCCTCTATTGGAGCCATTTGTTATTTTATTTGATATTTTGGGGAAACTTAGATCTTTTCTTTACTAAATGAATTAAATTAATTATTATTATGTGAATAATGTGAAACTTGACTCCCAGGGAAATTGGGACCCAAGGAATGTGATTTTTAACTTAGATTCCACTTTTGGGATTTTGTTTTATGAGATATGTCATATGGCCCATTAGTGGCCCATTATCAAAAACTACTCATCTAATTAACTTCTGTAACTTCTTATTACTATCCAAACGAGTCATATGTGATTACTAAGCACAAATTATCATGTATTTCAGTATATACTTTAGGTGACACATTTTATGTTCCATTATTGGCATAAGTCTAATGTGAGAACATTAGGTTACAATAGGGTGATTTATACATGCATTAGCTCATTAGGGTTATACTAAACCTTGTTTGGCTAATTATAAAAGATCAAACTTCTAGGGTAGGGTTTGAGATCGAGTATGTTACATAGACTTTCCTTTATATTATAATACGATTTAAGATTATGTTAGTTTAACATGCACTGCCTCATTTTTAATGTATATATTTAAACATGTTTGTGTAAACTCTAAACTTTATGAAAATTAAAAAATTTGTAAGTCAAACTCTACCCTGATCTTACTTGTTAACCCATATGAAGGGGCATAGTTATTCTAGCTATTGACTATATATGGTGAGGATGTGAAAACTTTAAGCTATTGACCTATGTGGTGGGAGTCAGTCTTTATGGCCATTGGCATCATATAGTGAGGACACTAACTTATTTTGAGGTGGCTCACATCACAACATGGATATGAACCATTCTATAAGCACCTTTTTGTTATCAAATTAGTCTAGGGGTAGATAGTTCTAACTACAAGTATTATTGATTATGAAAATATATTCCTATATATGAGCATAAGTCAGATATACTATTTATTTTAAGTTTAAAGTTATTCACATATTAGTATATACATTTCAACCCATACACTTACAATTGTTTTGTCAAATGCATGTCTATGTGTGGATGCACATAGGTGGTTGGTAGAAAGTACTAACTCTCAGTAGGCTGGTGTCGATACAAGTTAAAGACGTGGTGGGGTTCCATCTATACGATCTAAGGAGCTTTATTCAGATATTTATGTTATCATTTAATAAGTTCTTTCTAGAGTTTGGTGTAATGTGTTTTTTGAACATAATGTGTACGAAAATTAATATAAATCATATCTGCATAGAGTTATTATATTATTGCAAGAATGATGTAATATTTATGTCAGTCTTTAAGTGTAACCTTGATGATTCATGTTTTTGTGTTTGTATACATTTATTTCACTTGATGCTTGTTAGAGAAGTGGTTTTATTGAATAATATTGATCTCCACTGTCTTCACCTAGTTATTGAGTTTCAAGACTAAAAAAGTCAAATTGAGGGTTAGAAGTTAGTTTTTGTCAATATAGAGGGGTAGTTTATACCACTTTAAGTCTTTGAGGAATTTTATGCATCTTTAGGATATATGTTATTGTAACTCATTTGTTTATTGTACACTAGGTTAAATAATTTTCTTTCATAAAAGAGACATTGGGATGGAACATGTGGGATGCAACATTCCATGCATTGGAATTGAGGATAATGGAAAGATGAATGTGTTGATGAGGATGATAGACTTTCAAAATGATGATCTTCCACTTTTCCTAGAATTTTTTGTACAAATTTAAATTCAAATCATTTTAGATAGTGATTTTGAATTCACATTTTATGATTATTCTTACATTTCTCATTAAATTTTGTTTTATGATCAGGTAAAAGAAATATTTTCTTACAAGTGTTACATTATAAAGTATTTGAGCTTATTTGGAGTCTAGAGTTAGGTCCATTGAGGAATGAATGAAATAAAAGTTTTTTTTCTAAATTTCATATTATAAAAATGGATTAGTAGAATACACAGTGAAAGAGCCTAAGAGAGATAATCATCACTAAGATTAAGTGTCTACTTTGTGTGACATTTTGGGAGTTGATTTCATACCATGTATCAAATCCTATTTCCTTCTCAAAAGTTTGTGGTGTGTGAAAGATATGACATGGGTAATTGTAGATGAGGTGTATGAGCTACATGATGCTTATTATGCTACTCTCTCTTCTCCCATTATTGGTAGTTTGAGACACTTTTACTACTGGATGTTGGAGAATAGAATAATAATACCTACCATCTCTTGGCATATATCATTGCAGTATGTGTCAATAAATGCCATTATGAGTTAACACTAGGATCTTATGCTTGTGTGAACTTGAACCTGATGATAAGGAAAAGTCCAAAAACCATGTTTGATATAGGTTCCATAACATAAAGGATATAATGACAAGATTAGAGTAACAACTTGTTTGTGGATAACCCAAAATCAATAGTAAGATTCCTTATCTTTACATTTTCCCCTATAAATTCATGATCAATACTATACGGAAATGATTTAAGGAATGTAGGAATTATGCAATCGTGATATTAGAACTTAAACAATCATATTTGTAATTTGAACAAATGTGTTAGAATATTATAACATTGCACGTTACAAAACTCTAGCTAGAAACAACTAGGTTATTAAGCTACAATAGTTCAATACAAAACCACTGTACATCTTGTGTGTTTTGTAGTGAATTTATTTTTTATTTTTTTGTCTACTTTTAATGCAAATATTCATTAACCAAATTGCAGTAATGTTTTAAATTTTATATCATTGGATTTTATCTGGTCACCATCCTCTAGACATTTCATCTCTTCCATCTACCACCTTGTTCTTTACCCTTTTTTCTATTTATGGTCCTCTCCTTATGATTTCCGTATTAGGAATAATCATCAAAGGTTGCTCTTTGGATCCCAAGAGTTATTAAATTTGATGCGTAGAAAATATATATGATTCCATATTTTCAACTGCCATGTGGTTTTTATAATTGAGTTTGTAACACTATGACATGCATGCAATGCAATTGACACAATCTTTAATTCACGGGTAAGGTCCTTAAATTACAAAATTAACTAACCAAATTAGAGTATTGGTATTGTTTATCCATTTATGGCATAGAAGTTGAAACAATTGACAAAACATGTAATCAAACGTCATGCCATTTTCTTAGTGATTTTTGGTGCATGGTATGATTTGCAATATGACGTATCCCATGAATGGCATGGTATTATCTACTAGTAATGCATTCGTGTTGACCTATCTAATGTCTAAAGAAATGGGTATGACTATAGGCACATCATCTCGGTAGATGAAATTATGTGACACTCTAGAGAAATGAATTGTCACTCTGGAGATGCCATTTCACTTGTTGTTGGAGTTTCTACGAATGGATTATTTCAAATAAACATGTAGCCAACAGGACATGGTATGTCACTAACTATGACACCCTATGTCACCAAAGTGACACCCTCCATCATTACATCTACATCTTGTTGGAGACTCATGATATAGGGCATGATGAAACTTTGATGAATAATATCTCTATCTAAATCTTGCATTTTTTCATTTCTTCATAATGAGTCCCTAAACTTGATCATACAAATTGAGTTGGATGAATTATCACATTGTTCCTATAAAAACCCATTTATTTGACCATTTATCGGTAAATTCCACAAGTCAAAATAAAATGTTAATGAAATTGGATAAACATGAAAATAGACACAACTATATTACATGGGTGCTTTGCACTTGGTTTGTTTAATCGATATCAAGGTCATACTAGGAGACAGGATAATAAATCAATTTCAAGTTCACTGAACCTTCACTAGAAACATGGAATCCAAGAGGTCATGATGGATAAAAGTTTGTATACACCAAAGAGGTAATGTGGCATGATAACGGAATTACATTTTCTTATGCTAACATATGGAATGCTACATGGTGTTGTAGAGAATTTCTTTTCAATATCCTATATGTGTTACTTACAAAAATTATGTTAATTATATTAATTTACTTATACATTTTGTTTTTAACCTTCTCAAAATATGACAGGTAATTATGATGATAATGTATCAAACCATTTATTCAAATCAATGTTTCTCATTGCTGCAAGTAGTTTAGTCATTACTAGACAATTTCATACATAACCAATATTACTCATGTGTGCTTCCTAGTAGAATGAAAAATTGATCAAGTTGAACTCAATTTCATATCCATTCAAACAAGTTCTCCTTCAATATGTTAAAAATGTGGATTTGACTAGTTTACATCAACTAGTGCATGATCGAATGGATCGGATTCAATAATGAACTTGACGAAGCTTAATACGTAGATGTTTACATATTATGATTTAGACTAATTCCATACGGAATTCATCATATCTTACTTCAAAGGGGTGAATGTATAAGTTAACATAAAGTTAGTAAGGCAAGATCGAACATTGAAACATAGATGATAAGTAATTTAGTGGATAAATGGAAGAAATTTCATAAATTTACTTTTGTTATCCCTTGCAAATGTACTTCATAGAATTTTATCTTCTTCTTTATCAAACAAAATATGAAACATCATCGGAGAAAGAAGCAACAATCAGCAACCTATAAGCAATCTAGTAGTAATTAACTTCTAAGGGGAGGCCTTTCTCCAACTTCAACGCACCTTATCCCTCACAATTATTCCTTTCATCTCCACCATTTCACTTCTTTACTATAACCATCTATATTGTCTTTCCTGTTATACAATAGTAGAAACAAATTGGGAAACTACATGTATTAGTGTATGATCTACTTTAATGTATCTCACATAGTGAATGGTGTTTCATGGGAAGAACTCTAATTATAATTTTGAAACTCTTCATTGCAACTATATAGGGTTGAAAAGAAGCACAAATATTTCTTGATTGATTGTGAAAACGTACACCCTCACTTTACTCAATCAATCAATATTTAAAAGTGCCAAAGTCATGATACAACTGAGAAATTTGACTACCTCACAAATTTTAACAAATATTGAATTTATCTTCACCAAGACCTGCATTAGATATGTCTTGTTTACTTGCAATCCTTATGCATGGAAATCATATCAAGAGTTTGGATAAATGTAGAAATTTTCAATGAAGTTGAACATGGTTGACTTATGTCTAGGTTTAACCTTCTTAAGATGCATAAATATCTAACCTTAACTACAAGCAAGATTAGTCATTCTTTTTTTTTTGTCACTCTTACACCTAGTTACTCATCACAAATTCAACTGCACCAAAGCTGACCCTATCATGAGATCCATAAATCACAAGAGAAATAAATCAAGAATTAGGTAAGGCACTTTATTGTGAGTTAGGAAATTATTAGGCATAATAATACTTACAATTTTAGTTCAATTAAGGTAGAACTTCTATATTTCTAGGGGCCTCGTTCCATCTCTATAATAAGGGGATCCTCCTCCACCACCATTGTAGATGGAGAGGTGCCTTGTACGACCCAACCTCCACCAAACACCACCCATCATACATCTACCTACCGTCCTTCCACCGATGCATCCAACCCTTCGACCAGCAAGACTCCACCCTCTTCAGTACCCATCCCACCAAAACTAGGTGTCTGGTGCAACTCTTCAATAGATGTTATAGTTTGTAGAGTGTGGACTAACACCATGGTTGGCGAACTGGTTATCCTTGACACCCAAGAACCAATGGAAGTGGCCTTAGATCCTAAAGCATATTTCTTTAAGAACAATGACAGAGGCTATGGAAAAAGTTTTAGGGACACGTTATGAGTGAGATGGAGAACTATCATAAGTTTTCTATCATCATCCAACTCTTGAGGAAGTAATACTTCTTCAAGCAACTCTATAAATAGATGCTTAGATTTTGGCAACCAAGAGGGGAGCTAAAACCATCATCCCTTTGTCAAGGTCTGCTCCTAACAAGGTTTTCCAATGATGAGGATGTCAAGTGGTCAATGAAGAAGTTCCCATGATTTTTTGATAGCCAGCTGGTCTTGACCAGGCATTGTATGTTGGAAGCTGACGTACAATGAGCTTCTCTAAACACCACCCAAATGTAGATCACACTCCCTAACATGGGAAGGAACTGGACTCATAGGACCTTGTCTATCATCGCCTATGATATTTGGACTCCTAAATATATCAATGATGGGATTGTATCACTACAAAAAAAATGCCTATTAGTGGCATTTATTCTAGTAGCTTTTATAGAAAAGGAAACTATCTATTCAATTTACAATCATTTTTATTTAAAACGCCTCTATATCCCCTACTATAGAGTTTCCTAAAAAGAGTAAATTTTAAAGGCATTTATACATGTAATTAGTGACAATCTGAAATTGCCATTTTTGTAGCAGGAAGTCAACTAGCTAATAATTATTCAAACAATTTCTACTTGGCATTCATGCTACTATGCCTGATTTACTAGTTCTTCGCGATGTCTTCCTTGATCTGTGCTAGCCTACAAAGTTCGGAGAGGCAACCTCTCCCTAAATGTCTTAGTGTCATGTATCCTTAGAAAGCTGATCTACTACTACCTAGATGACTAAATTGTTGGGAAATACGGGCACAAAGTATAGCAAAAAAACAAAATTTTTATCTATATGTATTCCCTTATATAGCAAGATCACGTCAACAACTATGAAATAGGAAGGACGGTTTTAGTGAGTTATACCTAGTCTTGGAGCAAGTCAAACAACAAAACTCACTTCTTTGCAACTACTGATAAGTCGTTCTAGGACGGTGGTTGTACAACTCCTGGTCTTCACCACGAACTGCTATCTGTGCAACCTCAACAGTGACTCCGGTGGTCTGGCCATAGACTGTAGGTTGTAGTTGCTCTCCAAGTAGCAGCCAAAGGACTCTTGCCTCTAGAGTAGTCCACACAAACCAACAAGAACTCATGTCGTTCACCAAGAACGAACATGAAGGATTTTTCCTCCTCGTTGGTGTACTATTCACCAACCTGCTCTCCCACAATGACACATTCTCAGTTGTTCTATCCCATTGGCTATCCCTCCTTTTCAGGTAGGACTTGCCCGGGATCTCTTGGTTACCACAACCAGAGAGGATAATAGTTGTCAGAGGAACTGATTCTTAGTTATCTATGTTATGTTCTGGGAAGCCCCCAGTACCCCTCTATATATAGGAGGGGTTCAGGTCAAGGTTCCCAGCCCCCAGTCAATGCGAGACTAAAGCAGGAGTGGAAAGGATCGGAAGATCTTGAGTTTTCACAACAATTCTAGAAGTTTCACAACTTGCGTAAGTCAAAATGGTCATCTCGTAAGCCAAGACGGTCGTCTCACATGTGAGACGGTTGTTTCGCTAAGTGAGATGGTCACCTCACTAAGTGAGATGGTCATCTCACTAAGTGAGATGGTCATCTTGCTAAACGAGACGGTCGTTTTGTGCTTTCCCAGTCAGATATGAATTGGCAAATTGTTTCCTAATTAATGTCACACATTTATTTACTTGCACCCCAAGTATGTGCAATTGAAACGAGTTCGGGAAAACTCCAGAACTATCATTCATCCCAACCAAGCCATCTCACATCATTGAGACCCCCGTCTCACTCACCAGATGGTCGTATGGTGAGTTGAGATGAGTCGGTTGATTCAATCATATTGAACCAGTTGTTTCAAGGGAAAAACTTAGCCAATTCGATCTCTGATTAACCTAACACCCAAACGGCCATCTCAACTACATGAGACATCTGTCTGGCTGCCTAAACATTTATTTCACTCAGTGAAATGGTCATTTGGTAGACATGGTCTGCAATTCAAGAAATCAGTTGTGTGAATTGAATACCTAAACACTTTAGTAATCAATACAATTGTCATTCAAGATCAAACTCCTCTTATAGATGAGTTCCTATGTGTATGACCCTATAGGTCCCATATCACATTGCAAGTGAATGTCTATAACTAGCTTATGACATCACAAGCAAAGAGTGGTGACTAGTCACACATCAGTGCTACCCAAGTGAAATGGAAAGTTAGAGAATGACTTCAACTTACGATCTATGTAAGGTGTTGCAGTGATTGTATAATTCCTTTGTCTTTGATATCTGGGATGAACTCAAGGCATGGTTGGTCATCCTCTCAATGTTCAATCCATGTTTCTTGAATGAAGAGTAGACTATCTGAGATAATGTGGCATCAATATCATATATTGGTTCACATGTGCATGTGTATGCATTTCTCAGTCTCAATAATCAAGTGGCCATAATATCATACTCTAGTAGGAGGGACAAATCCCATATCTATCACTCACAGTCTATCCCCATGTGCAAAGTCACCCAATTATCACTGTTATAACAACCCATGTTTCAGTCTTACGTTGGTTGATGTCAAATCGTACCAACGACATGTTACAAGTGCAGTGATTTTAGGTCTAAGAATCACAATCACAACCTTCACTATGAGAGATGACTGTGACCACAAAACCATGTGTCACTCTCAAGGTGGGTCTATCTGATACACTATTATCTAACATGTATCTGTGTGCTTGGTTTGATATTGCCATATTATGACTAATGAGATTTAGTAATCAACTAACTCACACTATGATCTTATGTGTTATTGTTGTCTATCAACCTTCCACAATAACATCTGATCATAGACATAATGAGAATATGTATATGTACTCTTAACATCCGTATGATCTCATCACAAGGATAGGAACTTGACAACATATGTCATTGAGTAATATAATTCTCTAGAGATTTAGTCTATATCCTCATTATCTCATAACTAAGTGAAACAGATGAATTAGAAGCTTGCCTTTATGTATGTTATTATTAATCCAATCCATTTAAGTAATTATGCCATGTCAATCATCCTATTATTGGCTCTACGGGCATACCTTACCAACAGACTCCCAGTTGCACTTAGAGACAATCACCAACAAATCTTATCCTTAGTGATCTAACCATGTCCAACATGCTTCTGTTGTGCTAGTGCTGATTTAGCGGGTTAGCAACACTTTGCTTATTGTCAATATATTGCATGTTTCTTATCTCTTCCCTCTGAGATGAAACCACTGTTATATGATATCTGATATTCCTTCCCTACCAATTACCTCTATTGTTTTCATAGTATTTCTATTGAGTTATCAATGGTTGGAACATTTATAAGTTCATCCTATGAACGTCTAGATCCATATAGGATCACTCTATGTTCATAACACAAGTATACTCAACTTTTAATGTAGAATATTATTAATGGTTATTAGTTTGGAACCTTTCCAACTAATCACATCCTTTTCTCTTTTAAAATCAAAGCATATTTTATTTTGTGATCAACTTTGTCATTTATAGAAGCTTCCATCAATGTAACCCTTTATGTCCAACTCTTCCTTTTTATTACTATCATTATTGACTAGCAATCTATCCTCAGTCACTTCTCAAGTACTAATGGATATCTTTAATGACTTTCCAATAACCCTTATTGAAATTTATATCATCCTGTCTTGTCTAATATGTATAATATTATATGGGATAACCGTTTTAACATCTTATATGAAAGATCCACTATTGGACTGACCCATGGAATCTTATTCCACATATTTCTTTTCTTCACAAGAATTAGAATATAGGGTTCATGAGAGACTAATCCAAATTCTCTCTCATTGAATCCATTCGTGTTGAACTCTTTTAACTAATTGCTATTGTATGTGCTCAAACTTCCATTATGAAACATTCAATAACTATCTCATAGGTCTTGATCCTTATCTCATAAGATGTTTCACTTAATCCTTCATTGTTGAAGGTGTTTTTATGCCAGTTCTCAACATTCACAATTTTTAGATGTTATTCCTCATTATATGTAAAATATTCATATATGCCCCCACTAAATCTTTTGTAAACACATATTTCTTCTTTTGTCTTATTTCAAGTCAAACTCTTTGACTATTTTGTCAAGTCAAAAAATACCACTTCTAAGTTGCTTGTTTCAATCCCAGATTGAACTTTGTAGTTTATGGACTTAATTTGCATTCATGTAGTTATGAAACCTTTTAGGTTGTGTCATGTACACATCCTCTAATGTATTCCCTTAAGGAATCCAGTTTCCATTTTCATATGCAAAATATCATAGTCCATTCTTACTACAACAACAAGCATGACAATTGGTAAAGGAATTTCAATCATGTTCAACATTTTGAACTTGATTTATTCAACCAATTTGTCCTTTTATGTTATCCATGTTGGTCTTGATCATAAGACCATATTGCACCCTTTAGGTGTTACCCCTTTAGGTGGAGCTATCAAGGTCGTACGTTGTTAGCTTACATGGTTTCCATATAGCTCAAAAAAAGGCTTCTAGTTGACTAGTTGGCTCATCCTGTATGATCAACCCATCTGAATTGTTGCATCCACAATCCTCCAATCTGATATGTGTTCTACTAGAATATTTTGTTTTGTATTACATGATTAACTTGAGATTCCACAACAACTTGTGATTCTCATTATTCTCATTGTACCCTTGTTATTGACCTCAAACATTTTGAGTTCTACTTTAGCTCCCACTCATTCTTTAGTAATTCAATTATCCTATTAACAAAACAATTTTGTTATTAGAAAGGGATTAGTAATGTTCAACTATCATGGTTTATGGATAAACTTTCTCAAGAAACTATTTTCTCAAGGTGGGTTTCAATCCTTTAGACCTATTGGGACATTCCCAAATCATATCATATATGATGTCCTCTTAAACCATTCAGATGGTACATTATTTAGTGATAGGTATATATATTTATAAGGATGTAAGAGGACTTTATTAAGTGAAAATTATATCATGACTCATCATGGTATAAATCCTTCATTCTGACACATCATTATGTTCAGACGAATTATCATGTGATACATTATCACAGTTCATTTCTGAAGGTACTCAAGGTATTGATATAAAGTATTTCAATATTTGATCATGTCAAACTATCTTAATATTTTCATCAATGTCACACTTCATTTATAATCTCCTTGAATATTTTCAAAATATTAATGCTTTCATTCCATTTGGTACATATCATCATATTACCAGTAAATGAAAATGAAGTATTAGTTAATTATCTATAGCACCCATTCAATGAGATCTTCATGCATCATATGCATAAGGTCTAATGAAAGCTTTATCCTCCCATTACGTTTAGTGAAGGACGTCATGTCATATTGTACAAGACTAAGACTTGCATGTTCCTTAGGTTCAATAACGAAGGAAATCTAGACCAACATCAATATGTGTTCTAGGCATGCACCTCTCATATTCGTACAAGATGATTAAATCTAATGATAATCTTGAGTTATCAATTATATTTTTTTGGTATAAACATTCATCTTTGGATCATTTTGCAAAAATATCCAAAATGTTTTAGGGCCAATGCCATGTAAGATCATATATTTGAAATAGAAGCATTAGTAATTCTTTATTGATAATCATCCTTGTCCATACAAGATGCATAAAGAAAATGTTTCTATTCTAATGGCATAATGAAATAGCAGTTCTAATAACTCTATTACATACCCATTGGACTAAGATAAATTTAAATGTAGACCATAGCTTCTGCAACACTTGCTCTGCCTTATCCATTCTTGTCCTTCCATGAAGGCCTTTACTTCTTATCAGAACCTACACATCAATATGTCAGATCTCTATTTGGTATCACATACCAAAATGAAGAAGTAATCCAATTTATATTATGTTGTTTATACTTGAAGTGGGGCCTTAGTGCCATCCTCTTCTTCTTTAGTTCCTCTAACCAGAGTGGGCAATTTCACTTCCAATGTCTAGGATGGTGACAATGGTGACAATCACCTCTTTGTTTCTTTACTCCACATTTTGCCATGAGATCTGAAGACTTGGGCTTCTGGCTAGCTTTAGAACTCTTCTAAGCTTTGCCTTTGCCTTTAGACATCCCCTTTGTCTTGTTGATCATCACCACAGATGTGGGCTTGTATTTCTTCATTTGTGTCTCAACTGTTCTCGACATGCCTAACAACTTTGTCAACAGCTTGTCAAAGTCATTCATGTTGTAGTTCATGAGAAACTAACTATATGACTCTGGCAGGGACTGTAGAATCACATCAGTGGCCAACTCTTGACCCAAGGGGAATCCTAGTCTTGCTAGGTTCTCCATGAGCTTGAATACATGAGGACCTATTGGATCTCCTTCTGTCATGCTGCATTTGAATAGTGCCTTGGAGACATTGTATCTCTCACGTCTTGCCTGATCTTGGTACATATTCTTGAGATGTGTGACCATCTCAATCACCCCGATGTTCTCATACTACCTTTGCAACTCCTGGTTCATTGAACATAGCATCAGACACTTGACATCCATGACATCCTCAATATGCTTCTTATAGGCATCCTTGTCAACCCTTGGAGCATTTTGAGATGGTTCCTCTGGTGTTTCTCAGACATAGTGCTTGCGCTCCTGCATGAGAACAATTCTCAGCATCCTGAACCAATTGTAGAAGTTGTTCCCAACTACTTTGTCCTTCTCAAGAATTGATCGCAGAGAAAAATGATTGTTTGGTGTGGCCATTTGATTCTATAAAAGAATTTGTGATTTTGTCAAAAACTCAATTTTGATTTGATTTGATTAAAATTTGAGCGATAACAATTAGTTCTTTAATTGATTATCATTATCATTATTTGTTCAAATTGATAACCCTCAAGTATCAACTCATAAAATTGTAGGGAACAATTTTCTAATGAGCCAAGATCCATATTTCATGAAGTCATGAGTCGGCTTTTGCCAATCACCCACAACCTGACTATTTAGGTAGGCCAACTTGCCAATTGCATCATATGCAACTCTTGGATAGATGATATGTGAAACACCTTTCCATGATCATATGTATGCCTCTGGGCTTGGGATCTCCAAGTCACTATTTAAGAGCGACCCAACAACCAATATGATAGATATGCACCACACTTTGAGAAAATCTACATATCTACCATCACACTTTCATGAGATAGACGGCACACCATGTTTTTTGCAAATCTACACCTAGTCAATCAAGCTTTTCATGTGTATTGCTATTAGAAAGCATCTAAGACTTAATATATTTGATTGAGGGGTTTTTATATATCATATATATATACATATATTGTATCCAATCACCAAATATATAGTACATTTCATATACATGCTATATCCACTAGTACAAATATGATCTATAACGTCGGTTGCACAACCGACACAAAGAAACAACAACGTCGGTTTCTGAAGCAAACCGACAGATATGAGCAACAGACCTACCCACATAAAAAATGCGGGTACCGCTTTTATATACAATGTCAGTTTGCTATAGTAGAACCGACATCTAATGTGGCCCGCAACATACAAAAATTTGTTGCCAAAATTTCCCACCAAATTGTTACAGTTATGCCTTCGGTTAATGGTAAACTGACACAACAACTGTTCGCGCCATGCCCCAGCGCAAAATTTTCATGTACCCTAGAGGTCTTTAGTGTCGGTTTCTTATAAATGAACAGACGCAAGTGGTTTATAACATAGTTTTTTGGTTCTTCTCATAGAACCGACATAGTACATGTTCACGCCATGCCCCTGCACAAAATATTACCTCTGCCCCAGAGGTCTATAGTGTCAGTGTCTCTAAATAACCGACGACCAGGTTCAATTGAGTGATTTTCCGCGAAATTTTTTTGTCGGCGTATGTGGATAGACATTGGTTTTTTTTGTAGAAACCGACGACTATGGTTGCACATAGGTGTCGGTTTTTGGTAGGACCGATGACAAATATGTGTATAGATGTCGGTTTTCTTTTAACCGACGCCTATGTGTCACTTAAGAACAGTGAAATTTCCTCCCCTTCCCCATTCTCTATTTCATTCTCTGCCTGACCTAGCTAGCTCTGGAAATGTGTTCCTCCACTTCCACTCTCTCTTCTACTCTAGCCATGGTCATCGCCGCTCTTGGGCTTCCTAGCCGTCGCC
Organism: Alisma plantago-aquatica; assembly: GCA_963693085.1. Classification (NCBI taxonomy): domain Eukaryota; kingdom Viridiplantae; phylum Streptophyta; class Magnoliopsida; order Alismatales; family Alismataceae; genus Alisma; species Alisma plantago-aquatica. Next base: position 717,392,108 of record OY856411.1, on the reverse strand, counting down.
GCCACCGTACCGCCCCCGCCGCCGCTGCGGAGCTGCTGCTCTAGCGATTGTCGTTGTCTCTTCTCTTCTCGAGCTGTTGTGCCTTCCCTAGTTTTCTCACCACTTCTGCCATCACTGGAGCACAACATCATCAAAGTTTGTTTCTATTGTCGTAGTTGGAGCACACCATCATTGGAGCTTACTGCCACCATCACTGGAGCTCATTGCCACCTCTGCCTCTAAAGCTAGCTGTTGTCGTTGTTGCCACCATCGTCGTCATCGCCTCTTTTGTGTCTATCACTACTGCTCCTCTGTGCCGATGTTGTTGGCCATTGTCACCAACAGACCGAGGTATATTGTTTTTTACTTCAATGACAATAGTTCCCATTTATTGCATCCTAAATGAATATTATACATGTGAATGATGAATAAGGTAAAATGTTAATTCAATTTTCTTTTTTAGTTGTTAAATAGTGTATGTGTTGGTTTTCTAATTAGGTAGGATTCCTAAATGATGAATTGAAAATTTGGGTTATTAATAACCCAAATCTTATTAGAACCAAGTTGTCTAATGAGAAACATCAATACTTGATGAGAGACGATAACCTAAGATTGATAATTAGTAGGAGAAAAATTATGATTCTTATGGGGAAAATATCTAAAATATGTAATGAATGATTGGGTGAATATATCTAAAAGTGTGAGAGATCAATTCTCATTAAGCATAGAAACATGAATGTGAATTTTAGTATGAACATTAATAAGGATATTGGATGTTATGTGATGAAATGATGATTAGATGTATGTGACTTGTGGATTTATGCGTTTTTATTTACACAGAATTGATATGAATCATAAACCTTAATTTTGGACATATATATCCTCCCTATTTGTGTATGAAAAATAAGTATGTTATGTTGTAGTTTTCGATATCGGGCCCTAAAAAACTATCAAAGATATCGATGTTTATCTTGATCCTTTGATTGATGAATTGAAGACACTCTGGGGAGAAGGTGTGATGATCTATGATGCTTCACGTAGAGAGATATTGTGTTTGCATGCTATGTTGTTTTGCACTATTAGTGACTTTCTAGCATATGGGAATTTGTCTAGATACAATATAAAAGGATCCAAAGCATACCCTATATGTGAAAAGAACACTACTTCAATACAACTAAAACATGGTGGTAAGACTATATATAAGAATGATGAAACTATGATTGTAGGTATAAGAATGGAAACATACATGTATTTGTTGGCCTAGAAACCCGTCCAAGATTTACTCATTAGGAGTAAATCTTCGATAGTCCCCGATTTGGGACTATTCTTGAACACTTAATCTCACTTAGGATGTAAGTGTATAATGTGTATTGAGTTTTCAAGAAAATTTTGATAGCATTTCCCCATTTGTTCTCTAAGTACATATGTACTTGGAGAACAGTGGGGAAATGCTGCCGAAATTTTCTTGAAAACCCAACATACATTATACACTTACTAGTGAGATTAGGTGTTCAAGAATGGGATAGGTGGTACACATTTATTATATATAAAACCTTAAACCCTAAACTTTTAACCATAAACCCTAATATTTTAACCCTAGACCCTAATCTTTTAACCCTAAATCCTGATATATACTTGTTTTCTCTTTGATCATAGAATGGATAGATCATGGATGTCCATTCTGAATCACAGCACCCCAGAGTTTATTTCTGGTCTTGATCAGTTTATTAGATTTGCCGAGGAACATAGGAAACAACCTGGAGATAGGTTCTACTGTCCATGTAGGCATTGCGGTAACAACTTGAAAGTCATCACTAGTGACGAAATCAAAAGTCATTTTATGTGCAATGGAATTGTAAAAGGCTATACAGAATGGAACTGGCTTGGAGAGATTTCAAACCTAAAATCAGTGGATGTTGATAGCAGTGCTTGTGTGGAAGAAGAAATTGCCTCCGATAACTTAGATGTGAACGAACCAGTTCCAGTAGACATTGTTGATGCGATGTTGGATAGTTGTGGGGTAGAGCACACCGATCCACCTCCCATGTTTAGAAACATTGTGCATGATGTTGAGATACCGTTATACATAGGTTGTACTAAGTTTACGAAGCTTAGCGCTGTGTTGAGATTGTATAAGCTGAAAGCTAATAATAGATGGAGCGACAAAAGCTTCATGTCATTGTTATCTTTGTTGAAAGAAATTCTTCCTGAAGGAAATGAGCTGTAAATCTCAACATTCCAGTTAAAGAAATTGTTGTGCCCATTGGGAATGGAGGTCAAGAAGATACATGCATGCCCGAATGATTGTGTATTATTTCAAAAGGACTCTGTGGATTTGAAAGATTGTCCAAAATGTGGTGCATCAAGGTATAAATTGATGACTTCGGGGAAGTCCAAAACTAGTTCTCCTGCCAAGGTGATGTGGTATCTACCTATAATATCACAGTTTCAACACTTGTTTTCCAACCCGATAGATGCGAAGAATTTGAGGTGGCATGCAAATGTTAAGAAAAATAATGATGGGATCCTACGACTTGCGTCTGATTCCCCACAGTGGAAGAAGATTGATTTATTGTACCCTAAATTTGGTGAAGAAGTCAGGAATCTAAGACTTGGGCTTTGTACAGATGGGATGAATCCGTACGAGACATTGTGCAACCAACATATCACTTGGCTAGTTATGCTTATTATATACAATCTTCCTTCCTGGTTGTGTATAAAAAATAAGTATGTTATGTTGTCGTTGTTGATATTGGGCCCTAAACAACCTAGAAATGATATCGACATTTATCTTGAACCTCTGATTGATGACTTAAAGAAACTCTGGGGTGAAGGTGTGATGACCTATGATGCTTCATGAAAAGAGACATTTTGTTTGCACGCTATGTTGTTTTGCATTGTTAATGACTTTCCAGCATATGGGAATTTGTCTATATATAGTGTCAAAGGATATAAAGTGTGTCCTATATGTGAAGAGAACACTGATTCAATATGACCAAAACATGGTGGCAAGATTGTATATCTTGGTCATTGAAGGTTTCTTCCAAAATTTCATCTGTATCGTAGGTTGTGCAAAGCATTCAATGGACAGAATGAGGAACGCAGTGCACCTAAACCTATACCAGGGGAGGTTGTTTATGAAAGAGTAAAAGACTTTGCCAATGAATTTAGTAAGAGATCACAATGTACCATGGCCAAATGGAGTGATAAATCATTATTCAAGAAGAAGTCAATATTTTGGGATCTTCCTTATTGGAGTTCTTTGGAAGTCAGGCATTGTATCGATGTCATGCACGTTGAGAAAAATGTATGTGATAGCATCATTGGTACTCTGTTGAATATACTAGGTAAGACTAAAGATGGGATAAAATCTAGAATGGACCTACATGAAATGGGTATAAGGATAACATTAACAGAAGTAGTTAGTAGTGATCAGAGAATGTACTTACCTCCTGCTTGTTACACGTTGTCTAGAAAGGAGAAGAAAGCTTTTTGTGAAAGATTGGTAAATGTCAAGGTGCCACAGGGTTACTCATCCGACATTCGTAGATTGGTATCAATGAAAGATCTGAAGTTGATAGGTCTTAAATCTCATGATTGTCACACTCTAATGCAACAAATATTTCCCGTGGGAATTCGATCTATATTGTCGAAGCATGTAAGGTTTGCAATCACCAGACTTTGTTTCTTTTTCATCAGTCTGTGCAGTAAAGTTATTGACCCTGATACTCTCGATAAATTGCAAAGAGAAGTGGTTGTTACCCTATGTCATCTTGAGATGTATTTTCCTCCTTCGTTCTTTGATATCATGGTACATCTTGTTGTCCACTTGACTAGGGAAGTGAAAATGTTGGGATCAGTTTTCTTGCATTGGATGTATCCCTTTGAACGATACATGAGCATTTTTAAAGGTGATGTTCGAAACCGTAGTCGGCCTGAAGGGAGTATTATTGAGGGTTATGTGGCGATAGAGGTTATGTATTTTTGCAATGACTTTCTGAGTGGTAATGACGCTCATGTTAATGACAAGAATATTGAGGAGTATTCTGGCAAAGGAATTTTGGGATCACGGATGAAAGTAATCATCCGTGAGCAGTTGGAACAAGGTCACTTGTATATTTTACACAACATCGATGAAGTGAATGTTTATATCAAGGAACATACCAATTTCATCAAGAGACAATATCCTCAAGCCAATCCAATGTGGATTGCTAGAGAGCATAACAAGACATTTATTAAGTGGTTTGAAGATAAAGTCTTACATCAACTATCTCAAACACCAAATAATCTTACTGAAATTATCAAATGCCTCACCTTTAAACCAAAATTGAATGTTATGTCTTATGAAGGGTTTGACATAAATGGATTCTCATATTACACAAAGCGTTAAGATGATAAGAGTGTCGCCCAAAATAGTGGGGTCACCCTTCAAGCGTCTTCTTGTTTTTTGCAAGTGCAAAGGATAAGAGTCCACGTGAAGCTAAAATGTCATATTATGGTGTCATTGAAGACATATGGGAGTTTGACTACATAGATTTTAGAATTCCGCTCTTTAAATGTAACTGGGTTGATAACACCAAAGGAGTTATAGTAGATGAATTGGGTTTCACATTAGTGAAATTTGAAAAGATTGGCGAGAAGGGTGAACCATTCATATTGGCATCACAGGTGAAGCAAGTATTTTACATCAATGATCCTACAAATGATAAATGGTCAGTTGTTCTTCATGGTAAAAGACAGTTCATTGAAGATCCTATAGATGAAGAAGAGTACTATGATAAGTATGATGATGACATTCCATTCTCAATTGGGTTGCCAACACCACCAAATATTGAAGCTAATGATGACTTGTATGTGCACGAAGATCACAATGAAGGAATGTTAATTGATAAAAGATCGCAATGTTAGAGGCATGCATGTTTATATTTTTTATATGTTTTATTATCCTCTAGTTATATCAAATGCTAAATGTTTGATTTCAGATGGCTGAGCATGATGACCGTGATGATGATTACTGTGAGGGTGAGGATATCAATGTGTCGCCTCATAGTGTAAGTTTTAAAAATATATCCTATATTTCTATCTATATGTCCATTAATAGTTATATCCTGTAAGTGTGTTTATTTTGTTAAATTTTAGGTTGATGATGTCCCCCTGAAGAACTTGGGGCACTTGATGAGCAGAAAAAAAAATTGAAAAAGTGAGGGGCATCACTATGATGAACAAGTTACTACAATAAAGGGGCAATGGACCTAAACTGGCTGTAGATTTTGATCATGCAGGAAATCCAGTTGGAGTGAACCGCAACTCGTTTATTTCATATCTTGGGGTTCTTACTCGTAGCCATTGTAGTCCTAATGTAGAATCTTGGCATAAAGTTCCTAAAGGGAAGAAATACTTAGTATGGAAGGAACTATGTGTGAGTTATTATTATTTGCAATTCTATTTTATAGATTACTAATTTTTAGGATACTAGTTAATAGCAATTCTATTTTGCAGAGTATATTTGAACTAAATGAAAAGTTGCATCGTAAATGCATGATGCAACGCTGTGGGAGGGTCCTAAGGAACTATAGGACAAATCTCACCCGAGATTACATATGAGATGCTGAGAAGAGGAAGAAGTCAGCCACTGAGCAATGGAACTACCTGGACCCCAATGACTGGGAGGAGTTTGTTACCAAAAGAAAAACTGATGAATTCAAGGTATTAAGCGCCACTCCCAATTTAATTAATATACATTCTTATGTATTCACCTATTCAAGATTAACCTTTAGTGTTACTAACCAAATAAATGTGCTTACTAACAAGGCTATTAGTGATGCTCAAAGAGCAAGGCGTGCACTGAATGTGCATGACCACACGATGGGTCCAAAAGGCTATGCAGGCGTTCGCCAAAGACTACAGGCTGAGTCTACTGCTCAGTCTGCTGCTACTCAGGAGACTGCAGAATCCTCTACTATTGCTCCCGCACCTATGCCTTGCCATGCTATGTGAATAGCTAGGAGGCAAAATAAGAAAGGAGATATAACCAAGCCCGCAACTGCTGAGGCGGCTACAAAAATGGTAAAATTCAACTCTTAGAGTAATCAATATTGATTATTGTTATGTTTACTTACCAATTTCTGTTGATGGCGATTAGCGGGAGCTTCACGAGCAGAGGAAGCAAGGCAAGTTCATCCCTGAGGGAACAAGGGATGAATTGGAAGTTTCTCTTGGTAACCTAGAGCATCTTGGACGTGTTAGGGGTGCAGGCGCTGGTGTGGGCATTAAAGCGTTCTTTGGGCCATCACAACGCAAACCTGTCCCAAAAGCCAGATTTTCACAAGATGAGGAAACATTTTCTTTTTTTAGAATGCTATTGCAAAAGGAAATTCAATAATTAGAAGCTAGCATTTCTTTTATCCATGTATAGGTAGATGAGTTAATTAATAGGAGAGTCGAGGAAGCACTTGATAAGAGACTCCATGAAGCAATTAGCAAGTGGCAGGCATCTCAGACTACCACTTAGACAGTACATGTGGTGTGCTGCTCTTCTCCTACTATAGAGGTTGGAAGTAATCCTATAGACTCACCACCTAGCACGTCCACTGTAAGTATTTTTATGACATAGTAGCTAGTCTTTTGAAGATGATATGTTTATGTATATATGTATATAACATTCTTTATATAAATTTATAGGGGTTGAAGCCATGCCATCTAAAAAGCAAAGAATGTATCATTGTAGAGGATGAGGCTTACCCACCCCTTCCAGGGAACACGTTTCATGGGATGGTGTGGTTCGTGTGAGCCCGATACATGTACTCCCCAATTGGAGGGATCATCCATTGCCATATGCCCACCCAGATTCTGAATCGCTTGGTGAAACAGAAGGCGGAGTGATATAGTGGCCCAATACGGATGTCATCTATATTGATGTTGTATGGTAAATTTGCAATACATTAATTTATTAGTGTGTATATATGAGTCAATTGATCTGAAATTATATATATAGGTCAAAAGGAAGAAACCCGCTACATCTTGGCCTCCACCTCCACCTCCTCAAGTACCTAGTTGGCTTCCAAGAGACCTATACACTTCGTTAGGTCCTAATTGTAAGGGTATGGCAGTATGGATAGGCAAACATAATCCAAATTGTCCTATAAAAGTTTCTATTCCAGTGGATGTTGTAGGTGAATCATACGATAACAATCTATTTATACAAGATATTTTGGAGTTGTTTCATTATGATTGGCTGAATACATCTATGATAGAGCTATGGATATGGTGAGATCTTGTTTATACATCCATATACCTTGTTTTATGTATGGTGATCAGATTTCTTATATATTAATGCATACGTAATACATGTTTTGTAGCCACTTACACATGATCTATAAAGATTTTTTTCCCATGTGGGATTTCTAGTTCCATCTTTGATCAGTCTTGTAGATAAAGATCCTACGTCAGTTACCTCATACTGCTCTGTCGCTTTTAATTATTTTGGTACAAAAAAGAAGTCGGTGATAATAGCTCCATTCAATGTTGAGTAAGTTTACTTTTCTTTTAATTTGTACTTAAGAAAATTATATTTTTATCGTGGATTTTGAGTTATTAATTTTTAACTTTCTTACCTCTAGTGGTAGGCATTGGGAGTTGCTGGTTATTGTCCCTAAGACGTTCATTGTTTATTATCTAGATCATGTGGGGAAGGAATTGGATACATTATATAGACACCCAGTGAAAAGGCCATTATTCACATGAGAAATATTTCATATTTTTATATCGGTTAACATCTATTATTACATTACTATTTAATTATGCAATTTAATGTGTTACATTAACATGTAGGGCTTTAAGAGAGTTCAAAAAAGCTAGAGGAAACATCTCCAAGAAAAAGAAACAATTACTAATTTGGGAGAATGTGAAAGTAATTTCCTAACTCCAATGTATATATTATTTATGTGAAATGTGCTTATTTCTATTTTTGAACATTTTGCATGTTTCAATTTATAGTATGCTAAACAAGACAATGACTGGGCATGTTCATACTATGTGATGTGATATATGGACCTAATTATCAAAAATGATGCAATGGAAATCGATACCATACAACATGTATTATATATAGTCTCATTAGATAATATGAAATATATCAATCATATTATATATTATTAATTATATATATACGTCATTCTCTTTGTAGGTGTTTAAAACCAGTGACTTCACTACATGTAAAAAGTTATTAGATGTACAAACTCCCTATACGATGGAAGAATTAGATGATGTATGAGAACAATGGGAAAAAGCCTTACAAGTAGTGGGAATTTTTTATTATGATTGGAATACTAATGACGATAATGACGATGATGATAATAATAAAGAATGATATTTCTAAAAACTTTTCTCATAATTATTTTTGTATTTGATGACATCTGAAACTTTTATATATACATGTCTGAATGAATTTTTTTGAATTGTCATGTGTGTGAATGTGAAGATGAATACATGAATGTTTCTACATGTGTCTGAATGTGAAAAGAGTTGAAATGAATGGAGCTGCAGGTTGTTAAGTGTGTGTGAAAATGGAGGAAATTTGAAATGGAACTACTGGTTTCTACATGTGTGTGATGAAAAATAATATGAATTAAATGTGCTTATACATGTGTGTGAATCACATGATCATAAATTGTTGTATATCCTTATTAATTTTGTAGGTTTTGGCCTGTTGTTGGCTGAAATCAAAGGGTGTTGTAAACCTGCAGTTCAGAACTGAACTGTAGGTTTTGCATCCTACTGACCAGCCGGACAGCAGGCCTACAAACTGATAAGGAAAAAAATCAGAACATAGGCGTTAGTTATTAGTATAAAACTGACAACAAAACCTAACTGCGTCAATTATTAGTATAACACCGATGTATTTATACCTTTCTAGGGGCTGATTTTTTTATTCGGGATGGGGTATGGCGTCTGTTATTAGTATAAAGACGACGTATTTTAGTAGAGATATAGTGTCGGTTGTCGATATAAACTGACACCTATGGTGCCCTTGCTGGCACTTTTTATTGGTGGCGGGAAGGGTTATGGTGTCAGATAAGAAACCGACGCTGAAAGTGTATACTTTTAGCGGCGCCCACTTGGGTGTCATTTGGAAATCGATGCCAAAAGGCTTATATAACCAACACTACAGGGCATTTCTATACTAGTGATCCCACAATGTAAACATGCAATATAAAACAAAAAGCGATGGTTATGGCCATGTCTACTTGTAATTTTTTGGAGTCACAAGGAATTACTACCACCTAGATCAATCATTATATCACATGTATGAGCCTACGGTTGATGTAGATCTATTCTTGCCAATCTGGGTAGATAGGTTCAACCTTTGAACCGGTCGTCTCGCCTCTTGGCCGGTTGGCTATCCTTCTGTCCAACCAATGTTTGGATTCCTTCCAAACGGTCGGTCGGACCTTCTGGGATGGTCGTCTGGCCTCCTATCCAACCGATGTTTGGACTCCTTCCAAACTATCAGTTGGGCCCACTAGGCTGTTGTCTGGTTCCATCACCCTCTTTTCTCCATGATCCTCCAGACGGTCAACTCGTCTCACAAACTGGTCGTCTCAACCGGTGATGAAGATCTTCAACATCATTGCATGAATCGAAACTATCCTATTGCTACTTTATTACATTGAATAAGAGAAACCTCAAGTTACATTCGAGGGAAGAAAAGATATGAAAGCATTCACTTTATATTGGGAAGAAAGAGGTAATGGCTCGGTACACAGACTGAGATAAAAAGGAACCAAACCATCCAATCACACATAGATAAAGGGTATTAACCATAACCTTGCTATACATTCACCATCAAAATGTTTTTAGGGTGACGTGTGTAAATTGCATATATATATAAAGTTTGGGATTATGTGGTCTTTGATCGGATATGCATATGAGAGCAGTTTACATATTCTAATCATATGCAACAAATAAATGATAAAACCAAAATCCGATCATATCGATTATCCTAAAATATAGTAAATTGGCGTGGCTTTGATACCACTGTTGGGAAATACTGGCACATGGTATAGCAATGGAAACAAAATTTTTATATGTCTATATTCTCCAATACAGTAAGATCGTGTCAACAACTATGAAATAGGAAGGATGATTTTAGCGAGTTATACCTTGTCCTAGAGTAATTCGAATGTCAAAATTCTCTTCTTTGAAACTGTCGATAAGTTGCTCATGGACGGTGGCTATGAAGCTCCTGGTCTTCACCACGAACAACTATCCATGCAACCTCTACAACGACTCTAGTGGTTTGGCCATGGATTGCAGGTTGATGTTTCTCTCCGAGCAGCAGCCAAAGGACTCTTGCCTCTAGAGTAGTCCAAAGAAACTAACTAGAACTTCTGTCGTTCACCAAGAACGGGCAGGAAGGATTTGTCCTCCCCATTAGTGTACTGGTCACCAGACTTCTCTCTCATAATGACAACTTCTCATTTGTTGTCTCCCATTGGCTATTCCTACTTTTCAGGTAGGACTTGCCTGGGCTCTCTTGGTTACCACAACCAGAGAGGACAACAATTTTTAGAGGAACTGATTCTCATTTGTTTGTGTTGTGTTCTGGAAAGCCCCCAGTACCCCTCTATATATATGAGGGGTTGGGGTCAAGGTTCCCTGTCCCCAACCAATGCTAGACTAAAATAGGGGTGGAAAGGATCATATGATCTTGAGTTTTCATAATAATTCTGGAAGTTTCACAACTTGCGTCAGCCGAAACGGTCATCTCGTAAGCCAAGATGGTTGTCTCATAAGCTGAGACGGTCATTTCACTAAGTGAGACGGTCATCTGGGATGTGAGACGGTCGTCTCACAAAGCGAGACAGTCATTTTGTGCTTTCCCAATCAGAGATGAATTGGAATCGTTTCCTAATTGATGTCACACATTAATTTACTTGCACCCCAAGTATGTGCAATTGAAATAAGTTTAGGAAAACTCTAGAACTTTTGTTCATCCCAACCGAGCCATCTCAAATTAGTGAGACACCTATCTCACTCACCCATACAGCCATCTGCTGAGTTGAGATGAGCAGGTCGGTTCAATCATATTGAATTGATTGGTTCAAGGGAAAAATATAGCCAATTCAATCTTCGATTAACTTGACCCCCAAACGGCCATCTCAACTACATGAGACGCCCGCCTGGATGCCCATACAGTCATCTAACTTAGTGACATGTTCGTTTGGCAGACTTGGACATTCATTCAAGCAGTCATTTGTGTAAATTGAATACCTAAACTCTCTAATAATCAATCTAATTGTCGCTCAATATCAAACTACTCTTCTAGATGAGTTCCTATTTGTGTGACCCTATAGGTCTCATATCATGTTGGCAGTGAATGACCATAATAGCTTATGACATCACAAGCAAAGAGTGGTTCCTAGCAGCAGATCAGTGTTATCCAAGTAAAATGGAAAGTTGGAGAACAACTTCAACCTACAATATGTGTACGGTGTTGCAATGATTGTGTAATTCCTTTGTCTCAATGTATAGGATGAGACATGGTTGGTCATCCTCGCAATGTTTAATCCATGTTTCTTGAACCAAAAGTAGATTGTTTGAGATAATGTGACATCAATATCATATATTGATTCACATGTGCATGCATATGTATTTCTCAATCTCACTAGTCAAGTGGCTAGGATATCATACTCCCGTAGGAGGGAAAAATCCCATATCTATCACTCATAGTCTATCCCCATGTGTCAAAGTCACCCAATCATCACTATAATAACAACCCATGTTTCAAGACTGCATTTGATGATGTCAAAGCATACCCAATGACATGTGACGAGTGCAGTGATTTTAGGTCTAAGAATCACAATCACCACCTTCACTATGAGATATGTCTGTGACCACAAAACCATGTGTCACTCTCAAGGTGGGTCTGTCCGATACACTATTCTCTAACATGTATATGTGTGTTTGGTTTGATATTTCCATATCAAGACTAATGAGATTTAGTCATCAACCAACTCACACTATGATCTTATGTGTTATTTTTGTCTATTAACCTTCTACAATAACTACCGATCATGGACATAATGAGAATATGTATATGTACTCTTAACATATGTATCATCTCATCACAAGGATAGGAACTTGACAACATACATCATTGAGTAATATAATTCTCTAGACATTGACTCTATCTCCTCATTATCTTAGAACTGAGTGAAACAAATGAATTGGAAGCTTTCCTTTATGTATGTTATTATTAATCAAATCCTTTTAGGTAATTATGCCATGTCATTCATCATATGATTGGCTCTACAGGCATACCTTACCACCATGAATGACCCTGAGATAGCGGCACTACGTCAATAAAATTAGTAGTCGCATCCATCCATACTTGTGTGGGAATAGGTAGTGCTTGAAGTAACCCTGGATAAGAGCAGTTTTCAAACTTGTTTGCTTGACATGTATTGCACTCTCAGATATACTTCCTCAATTGTCCTCACATCCCCTTCCATCAAAATACTTCTCTTAGCTTGTGCAATATCTTTTCATAGCCCAAGTGCCCTCCTGTTGCTGCAATATGCATTCCATATATAGCCTTTTTACTTAGATTAGTATTAGCAGCTATAACCACCTTTCCCTTCTTGAACAAGACCCCATTCTTTAGTTGTAACTTGGTGTTATGTAAATTCCCTTATCACATTTACTCTTCAGATATATAAGTGACTGCTCAGTAGTCACTAGTAGCTTTATATTATCACTGCTCCTAGTTGTTTACCTTTCAAGGATGAACTAAGGAAAGAAATAGGTTTGGTATCTTACATTAGCACTGCTTCCACATCATAACCTAAAGCATTAGATTCAATAATAAAATCTTTATTAAAATCCAACATTGCTAGAACAAGTAGTGAAATCATAACCCTCTTTAGTCTATCAAAGGCCCTCATAGCTTCTTCATTCCACTTGAAGTTCTTTGTTTCAATGAATTATTTAAAGGTTGGGCCACTTGTCCATAATTTTTAATAAACATCCTATAATACCCTATGAGTCCAAGGAATTCCCTCAAGGACTTGACTGGTGTAGGACTGGGCCACTCTTGTATACTTAGAATCTTTAAGGTGTCAGTAGCCACCCCTTTGTTAGAAATGATATTCCCCATATATAAAACTTTTCCCACTCCCAGTTGACACTTACAACGCTTTACATATAGCTTGACATAAAGTCTCCAACACAATCTGCACATGTTGAATATGTGATTCCAAATTTCTATTATACACAAACACATCATCGTGTTGGACTGATCTGTGTAGTTGTTTAGGCACAAGCTTTGGTTTAAGATTAGTTCAATGCTTTCTAACATAGGAAACAATTAAATAATTAATCCTATTTTCTCAACCATGTCAAACTATTTAATTCAGTTGCACAAGTAAAGTTGGAGAAACTAGCTTGGAATTTTAACATCTTTATTTAGTTTCCAAGTTTGTAGAGTTTTGAACTTGAATTTCTCAAAATATATGATAGCAATGATGATATCAAGTCTCTATGCTTTATAGACATGGACCCACATTGGGTCTTTCTTTAAAAGATCCTAGAAATGGGTCTGATTATCCCAAATGAGGTCAATTTAGTGTAAATCAGGTCAGCTATATATTACAAGAAAATCTCTTTCTAAAATGATATTTGGAACACTTTTTGTTGAGAATGAGTTGCCCACATAGTTATCTAAGGGGATCATGTTCAGTGACCAATTTTATGTTGGGAAATACATGCACAAAGTAGAAGTGGAAACATAATTTTATCAATCTGTATTCCCATAACTGCAAGATCGTGTCAACGACTATGAGATAGGAAGGATGATTTTAGTGAGTTATACCTAGCCCTGGAGCAAGTCTAGAGATAAAACTCACTTCTTTGCAACTGTTGACAAGTTGCTCTTGGATGGTGGCTGTGCAGCTCCTGGTCTTCACCATGAACAACTGTTTACGCAATCTTGATAGTGCCTCTGGTGGTCTGGCCATGGACTGCAGGTTGACTTTTCTCTCCAAGTAGCAGCTAAAGGACTCCTACCTCTACAGTAGTCCACACAAACCAACTATAACTCATGTCATTCACCAAGAATGGACACAAAGGAGTTGTCCCTCCTGTTGGTGTACTAGTCACTGACCTGCTCTCCCACAATGAAAACTACTCAGTTGTTTTCTCTGTTGGCCATCCCTCCCTTTTGATTAGGACTTGCCTGGGCTCTCTTGGTTACCACATCCAGAGAGGACAACAGTTGTCAGAGGAACTGATTCTCAGTTGTCTGTGTTGTGTCTTGAGAATCCCCCAGTACCCCTCCTTTTATAGGAAAGGCTAGGGTCAGGATTCCCAGTCTGTACAGGATTGCATGGGAGTGGAAAGGACCAGAAGAACTTGAATGTTTGCAACCTGCAATAGCTGAAATGGCCATTTTGCACACCCAACCGGTCTTCTAGTCTATGAGACGGTCATCTCACACTACCAAACAAACTATTTGATAGCTTCCCAATCGCACACAAATTTGGCAATTTCAATTTCAATGAATATACATATTAATTTTACTTGCATCTCAAGTAAGTGCAATTGAAACCATTTGGGAAACATTTTGAACCTTCATTCGGCCCCAACCGGGCCATATCACCCAAATGAGATGCCTATCTCACTCACTCAGACGGTCATCTGGTGAGTTGATCTGAGCTAATCAGTTCAATCATATTGAACTGGTCATTTCAAGGGAAGAACTAAGCCAAATCGATCCTTGATCTTCCTGACCACCCAAACGGCTGTCTCAACAATTGATATGCTCGTGTAGCTGCCAAAACAGTCATCTCACATAGTGAGATGGTTGTTTGGCAAACCAAGTCAACCAATTGGCAGATCAGTTGTGTGAATTGAATACTTAAACACTTTAGTAATCAATCCAATTGTCATTCAAGATCAAACTCCTCTTCTAGATGAGTTCCTATATGTGTGACCCTATAGGTTCCATATCACGTTGTTAGTGAGTGTCCATAACTAAATTATGACATCACAAGCATAGAGTGGGGCCTAGTCACACATCAATGCTACCCAAGTGAATGAAAAGTTAGAGAACAACTTAAACCTACAATCTATGTAAGGTGTTGCAGTGATTGTATAAGTCCTTTGTCTCTAACATCCATGATGAACTTGAGGCATGGTTGGTCATCCTCTCAATGTTCAATCCATGTTTCTTGAACTAAGAGTAGACTGTCTGAGATAATATGACCTCAGTATCATATATTGATTTACATGTGCATGCACATGCATTTCTCAGTCTTGCTTATCAAGTGGCCAATATATCATACTCCAGTAGGAGGGAAAAATCTTGTATCTATCACAGTCTATCCCCATGTGTCAAAGTCACCCAATCATCACTATTATCACAACCCATGTTTCAAGATTGTGTTTGATGATGTCAAAGCACACCCAACTACATGTCATGAGTGCAGTGATTTTAGGTCTAAGAATCAAAATCACCACCTTCACTGTGAGAGATGACTGTGACCACCAAAATCATGTGTCACTCTCAAGGTGGGTCTATCTGATACAATGTTACGACCCACACCAGAGTTAACTAGTATGTATCATGATTAGTGCATAATCAAGTTAATTGACCTAAGCTAAGTGCTTATGTGTGATTAGAGTTTTGGTTAGCTGATACAAGCTAATTAGTTTGTTTTCATGCCTTGGGATTGTAGTGGGCATTTTTTTCTTGAAAATATGCAATTAAAATCACTTGAATTGGACTTTCGAGTCAAAAGTTGTGAAATTTTTCGATTTTAGGGTTGATTTTGCAATTTTCCAATTCATTTTTCCATTTAAGTGGGTCGACAACCTATAGATCATCATCTTCATTTCAATTAAAATCCCGTTAGAACAGGGCCTGGTAGCGGCGCCCTAACCCTGTGACTGAGCGACCTCCAAAGGAAACTAGCAGGAGGTCCTCTTCATCCCTCACCTCCGATCCAATCTGGGCATCGTGCCCTTCCCCTTCATCTACCCCCTCGCCCTAGGTGCGCAGCACCTCAACCTGCTGGCGGCGGACTGCAGAAGTAGCACCTTGGTTGCTGCACGGCGCCGGCCATAGGGCCGTTCTGGGCGAGCTTAGCACCAAGGAAGGTGCGATTGGTCTTGTTCGTGAAGTTTGAGCATCCAACTACAGCTCCAGCTGCACTTAGCAACTCAATCAAAGCTCACCAAGCTAGCTGGTTGAGCGACGACCAACCTGCAGCTAGTGCTGCACGGCGCACAGCCAAGATGGGTTCTTTTGGTTAATCAAACACTTCGGGAAGGTACTCCCTCCTCCTAATTCATGGCCACGAATCCGATTCCATAGCTTAAGCCCAAGATTTAGCTTCTGATCGAGCCAATTTCAGATTTCTTTTGCGTAAAGAAGCTAGTTACTGTCATATTGCAGGAACAGTAGTTAATTCATTCAAAGATTGAAGACGATTAAATTACGCCTCGAAATAGGCCTCTAGACGCAATTCCGGACGAACCCGGACAGTTCGAAACGCTGTGAGTAATTCATTTAGTTATCATCATTTAACTCCTTCGTTGGAATTTTTTTGGTAAACTGTGCATTTTTGCACTGATATCAGTGGTTATCAGGTGTTTTATCAGTATTTGATGAAACTTGAATTTTATTTTATAAATTGCTTCGGTATGATTATACATGATCTAGAACAGCTTCTGATCAGTTTAGAACAGTTCAATGATTTTATTTGGTTCAACGAAAACCAAAAGTGCTTAATGTAATTGTTGAAATAGATTTAATTAACTGAAATATTGCTGTTGTGTATGTTTGAACAATACAGATAATTGACTTGCTCTATAAATACTCCTGTATATACAGAGTAGCGGTTGAAATTAGTACAGTTCATAAACAAGTGTATTAATCCAGTTGTATGTTCTAAAGTAATGAAAGATATAATTGTGTTATAATAGACTTAGGTGCCCCAACACCGTAGAACCCCATTGCGCGGTCTGTACCTTTGGGGTGAAACGACCTACCTAGCGTGTGTCTAGATGGTCGGTGACTCTTGTTCAACAATAATCCGTGCGTGTGTCACGGTGGCACGAGGACAGAAAGGCAGTGTTCAACAATAATCTGTGCGTGTGTCACGGTGGCACTGGAGTAAATAAAGGTTATTCAATAATAATTTGTGCGTGTGTCACGGTGGTAACCCAGACCCTCTGACTGTGCACTACATGTTGCGGGAGGAGTCCAGAGCACTCAGAGTTAGTGCAGTGAGGCCTTGTGAGCCTGAGAGTCCTGTGCAGACCAGGACGAGAAGTCAGACTTAGCATTTCCCGGGTGTGTTGCTAAGTCTTGTACGGTGGGATCGTAGTTCGCTATAGATCTTCATATGCAGAGTGCGCTGCATATGTTTGGGGCATAACTAAAATGTAATCATATAGGATCACAGAAAATTTAATATGTTAGTAGTTTAGAATCTTCTGTGTT
Source organism: Alisma plantago-aquatica (assembly GCA_963693085.1). Taxonomy (NCBI): domain Eukaryota; kingdom Viridiplantae; phylum Streptophyta; class Magnoliopsida; order Alismatales; family Alismataceae; genus Alisma; species Alisma plantago-aquatica. The sequence continues at coordinate 717,374,626 of OY856411.1, read as the reverse complement.
AGTTGTTAATAATTGCCTAACTAATTAAGATATGCAGTTCTTGATATTAAATGCTTACAGTTATGTGATACCTGCTGTTATATAGAAATATGAATATTGCCTGATAGAATTATTATGCCATTAGAATTGCTCGGTATAGAACTGTTCTTATGCTTTATTACAATTTTATATATCTGATGAGTTGTTTAGTGATAGCTAAATGAAAGGCTATTCACTGAGCGAGTAGGCTCACTCCTCTATTGAAACATTTTCAGGTCAACTACAACATCAAGAATCTGAAGGATCTTTCCATCCTAGTTTTTGGCAGTAGAAGGTATATGTAGTTAGTTTAGTTAGAGATCTCTTAATCCTTTCCCCTCGGTCCTTGGGACATGGTGTGGGTGAGAGAGAGTATGTATGGAGAATGAGTAAAAGATGTAAATTAACTGTTATGTTTTACTTTATGTTAAACAATGTTACATGTTGTAAACTCTGTTTATGTTCTCTAGCCAGTTTAATTGAAATGCTTCCGCAATAGTTATTATGTTTTAGTTTACAGCAATAATCCGGATATCATTACGAGGTTTTAAAAAGAAAAAGTTCTCAGTGATTTGTTTATGTGATAATCCCTCTGTCGCGCCCTAATCTCATGATTAGTGGTTAGTGTGAGATCGGGGTGTGACATCTTGGTATCAGAGCATAGGTTGAGTACATAGTTACTCTAAGTCAAGGTTAGGGGACGATAAGAGACCAATTGGATTAGGACTTAAGTATCTTTCTTCTAACTGTAGTTTTCTAACAGGAAGTGTTCTGTTATACTATTGCAGATGGCAGGAAGATGATGTGGTCACGAGGATCAAGTTGAGAGCTTAGGTTGAGTTGTTAAGAATCATTAGGGTCGAAAGATAAAGTTATAAGTGAGGTAAATAAAAAGTGATATGTCTTTAGCTCTGGGAGATCTGAGTGTTTAGATACCCTGGCCAGGTGTCTGAATACTTAGATTGACCAGTATCAAGCTACTCTGTCTATTCTTCTCTGGATGCCCTGGCCAGGTATGCAGAGGAAGGATAGGCTAGAGAGAAACCCTAGAAATCATAGGGTTAAGAAACTGGAAATTTATGTAGGAGTAAAAGATTAAACATAGAATGTGATACAACTCTTGCTTTATATTGCTTATTTGATTGGAGATCACTAGAAATGCTCTTATATGTATGAATTTAGATTTTCAGTTTATAGAATATAAATGATTCTTTTATATTGTTGTGCGTCATAAATTGGTTTATTTATTGTTTATATTCTTTGTATTAAGTAGACCAGAAGTTATGTTTAAATGAGTTTGCCCTAAGTGGATATTCTTTCCACATGTTTGAGATTAATAGGAGTTGGTTAATCCTGAGTAGCTCTTGGCTTCAGGACTACAGGTTCGGCCTGGTCCGCCTGGCAGGATGCGTTACTGGGATCTAGCAACTCTTATTAAAAATATAATAAAAGTAGATTCTGGATAATTTAGACCCGAATCATGGTGAAAAATGTATATACACTAAGATGTTGAGATATAAGGGAAAGATTAGAACAACTAAGAATTAGTTGGAACTAATATCGGAGACCCAACGTTGGAACCTCATTTGAGCAATCCTTAATTGGAAATAAAGGAATACGACGTAAGGTTCAGATTAAGTTTAATGATTAGTATTATATGATTTCTAAATATGAGAATATGGAAAAGATATGAGAATAGTCTGTAAAGGCTAAGATAGTAAGAATCAACCATGGAATGGATCATGTAATAAAGTAAAATACTTTTATGTACTTCAAAGCAAAGGGAAAATAGAAGAAAAGAGTTAAGTATACAATAAGTACATAGAAATAAAGAGCCTTATGTAAATCATAAGACCAGGATAAGAAATTTAGTTGAATCAAGAGAAATGATAGAAATGATGACCTTGATTAAAGAATGAAGATTGCATGACATAATTGAGAGTATGGAATGTATATCTTTATTATAAAGTTGAATACATTCATACATACTACCTTTGGATTCTAAGTCTCTATGGACTAACAAACTAGTTCCAAAAAAAAATAAAAAAATAAAAATAAAAATAAAAATAAAAATAATAAAGAATAAATGCGTAATTTTGAAAATGAATGCATCATATATGATACATAGCTACCATGGTAGAGACGTCTAAGTGAATGAAATAATGAAACACAATATGATGATGAAACCCTAGCAAGTTAAATTGAGAATGTAACTTATCTGGATGTTCAAGTAAGAGGGAGGAAATTCTAGTGATAAGATAAGGAAGACTTGAGTAAAACTTATGAGATCTAAAGTTTTATTTCAAACTAAGGAAGTAAAGTCACATCACAATAATGCTATGTTACTGATAAGGACCAAACCCTAAAAGGTTTAGAGTTGAAGTAGTTCAAGGGACGTTGCTAGTGATTTGACCTTGAATACTAGTATCTTTATAAAACAAGATCATACGATTTGCACTATGAAAGGTAACCTAGCACTCATAAAATCCAGAGTTTAAAGTTAGCTAATCTAGAAGGTAGATACACAATATGAAAATGACTCGGAGAAAAGAGTAAGATATAAATTTGAAATGTAATAAGTGTGTGTTTTGAACAAAAAGAGAAATATAAGATAACTGAAGTGCATTGTGAAATAAGTACTTACAGTAGTAATAAGAAGTAAGTAGCATAGAATGAGGAGTATTACTCGTCACATGATCTGGAATTAGTTGTTGTAGTTCATGCTCTTAAGACACGACGTCATTATCTTTATGATATGACGATAGATTATCACCCTGGAAATACGAATGTGGTAGCAGATTCTTTGAGCATAATGTTAAGTTCAATAGTTGATGCATTCTCTATGGCCTGTTTCAAGAAAGACATGCTAGTAGAAATGTGAAAGTTGAACTTAGACTTAGGGGTGACAGAGCAGAGTGGTTTGATTGCACAGATGCAAGTCAAGCCTACTTTTTATGATCAGATCAAGAAACTTCAGTAGAATGATAGTGAGTTACAACAGATCACGCATGATATGACAAAGGGAAAAAGACTAGAGTTCAGGTTTTCAGATAATGGTGTGTTGTATCAGCATGACAGGTTGCGTGTACCTCGAGATAGTAATTTGAAAGAATAGATTTTTGAGAAAGCACATGCGTCGGTGTATGCTATGTATTCAGGAAGCACTAAGATGTTTAGGAATCTCAAGAAGTTGTACTGGTGGTCAGGTATGAAAAAGGATGTAACTGAGTATGTGGCTAGATGTAGTGTGTGTCAGCAAGTTAAGGCTGAACATCAAAAACCTACAGGTACCTTGCAATCTCTTCCTATACCAGAATGGAAATGGGAACATATCACAATGGATTTTGTGATAGGGTTACCCAAGACACCTAGAGGTTGTGACTCAATATGGGTGATTGTGGATAGACTGACCAAGTCTGCTCACTTTCTTCATATCAAGTCAACCTCTGATGTTCCGAAGTTGGCTAAGATATTCATGGATGAGATAGTCAGGTTGTATGGTATCCCAGTTTCAATTATATCTGATAGAGATCCTAAGTTCACATCCAGATTTTTGAAATCAGTGGACAAAAGTTGAGATTCTGTACAACTTTCCACGCACAGACGGATGGTCAGTCAGAGAGGACCATTCAAATTCTTAAGGACATGATGAGAGCATGTGTCTTGCATTTCAATGGAAGTTGGGAAGAACACTTGAGCCTTATAGAGTTTGCATATAATAATAGTCACCATTCTAGTCTTAGCACGGCTTAGTATAAAGCTCTATATGGTAGAAAGTGTAGATTGAACCAGTGAATTTACATAGTTCATCGGAACCCAAATTTCTTAGTGTGAATGTTGAGTTTAGAAATACACGACTGATAATGGTACGGTTTGGGTATTAACCCAGACAATACAGATTTTGTAAATCATCAGGTGCATGATTTCAAGAAAGTACAATAGCATAAAAATATGCAAATAAACTTAGTTGCATGCTTCCTGTTATGTTAATGTGTGTGACTTAACATTTACATGAATTGGCACATTTCTCTGAGATATTACTAGAAATTCTCAAGTATTATTAATTATTTGTGTTATGATACGTAAGCAACTCTTAATTGAGTTATGTGATGCACAAACTAGGATTTGGGTTGATGTGCACGTTCTTTGAGAAATTTCAAATAATTGATAAATATTACATATGATTTCTTATATGTGAAGTAAATTACTCTTATTGGTGTAATAAGATGTTCAATTGCATGAATTCAGTATGTATGTGCCAAAATTGATATGAGTTTGGGATATTTATGAATTTTAAATCTGCCTGCATGCATGATATAAGGATTACTCAGTAATTACAATGATTTTGAATATACTGCTCTTCCAGTTCTAGAATGATACCGTATTGTGATTTGAACTGCAATCAAATAGATGCGATAACTGAAACCCTAAGGATAGGGTGTTGCCATGTGACTAGTGAATGAGGTAACCCCTAAGGATAGGGTGTTGCTATATGATAAGTGAATGAGGTAACTGAAACCCTAAGGATAGGGTGTACAATGAATCAAGTATTTTGATATCAAAATTCTCAGTATGAGATGTGGTGATGTTTATCAGTTCAATTGCATGATTTTTAGTATAAAGTGCCAAATTGACATGCATTCTGTTTATTTAAGAATTTTAGTTTGTCTGCATGTATAGTATGATAATTTCTCAGTAATTACCATAAATTGAGTTACTGTTATAACAGTTCTAGAAAGACAATGTATTGTGGTTTGATCTGGAATCAGATCAGATGTGTCCTATGTTGAGGGACCAATACAGATAGTTGATCAGAGGATCAAGAAACTCAAGAATCGTGAGATACCATTAGTGAAAGTTCTGTGGAGAAATCATAACCTAGAGGAAGCTACGTGGGAGCACAAGTCAGAGATGTGTAACAAGTTTCCTTTTCTCTTTTAGGAATTTCGGGATGAAATTCTTATAAGGGAGGAATATTGTTATGACCCACACCAGAGTTAACTAGTATGTATCATGATTAGTGCATAATCAAGTTAATTGACCTAAGCTAAGTGCTTATGTGTGATTAGAGTTTTGGTTAGCTGAGACAAGATAATTAGTTTGTTTTCATGCCTTGGGATTGTAGTGGGCATTTTTTCTTGAAAATATGCAATTAAAATCACCTGAATTGGACTTTCGAGTCAAAATTTGTGAACTTTTTCGATTTCAGGGTTGATTTTGAAATTTTCCAATTCATTTTTCCATTTAATTGGGTCGGCAACCTGTAGATCATCATCTTCATTTCAATTAAACTCCCGTTAGAATAGGGCATGGTAGCGGCGCCCTAACCCTACGACTGAGCGACCTCTGAAGGAAACTAGCAGGCGGTCCTCTTCAGCCCTCACCTCCGATCCAATCTGGGCATCGTGCCCTTCCCCTTCATCTACCCCCTCGCCCTAGGTGCGCAGCACCTCAACTTGCTGGCGGCGGACTGCAGAAGCAGCACCTTGGCTGCTGCACGACGCCGGCCATAGGGCCGTTCTGGGAGAGCTTAGCACCAAGGAAGGTGTGATTGGTCTTGTTCGTGAAGTTTGAGCATCCAACTACAGCTCCAGCTGCATTTAGCAACTCAATCAAATCTCACCAAGCTAGCTGGTTGAGCGACGACCAACCTACAGCTAGTGCTGTGCGGCGCACGGCCAAGATGGGTTCTTTTGGCTAATCAAACACTTCGGGAAGGTACTCCTTGCTCCTAATTCATGGCCACGAATCCGATTCCGTAGCTTAAGCCCAAGATTTAGCTTCTGATCGAGCCAATTTCAGATTTCTTTTGCGTAAAGAATCTAGTTAGTGTCATATTGCAGGAACAGTAGTTAATTCATTCAAAGATTGAAGACGATTAAATTACGCCTCGAAATAGGCCTCTAGACGCAATTCTGGACGAACCCAGACAGTTCGAAATGCTGTGAGTAGGAGTTCATTTAGTTATCATCATTTAACTCCTTCGTTGGAATTTTTTTGGTAAACTGTGCATTTTTGCACTGATATCAGTGGTTATCAGGTGTTTTATCAGTATTTGATGAAACTTGAATTTTATTTTATAAATTGCTTCGGTATGATTATACATGATCTAGAACAGCTTCTGATCAGTGTAGAACAGTTCAATGATTTTATTTGGTTCAACGGAAACCAAAAGTGCTTAATGCAATTATTGAAATAGATTTAATTAACTCAAATATTGCTGCTGTGTATGTTTGAACAATACAGATAATTGACTTGCTCTATGAATACTCCTGTATATACAGAGTAGCGGTTGAAATTAGTACAGTTCATAAACAAGTGTATTAATCCAGTTGTATGTTCTAAAGTAATGAAAGATATAATTGTGTTATAATAGACTTAGGTGCCCCAACACCGTAGAACCCCAATGCGCAGTCTGTACCTTTGGGGTGAAACGACCTACCTAGCGTGTGTCTAGATGGTCGGTGACTCTTGTTCAACAATAATCCGTGTGTGTGTCACGTTGGCACGAGGATAGAAAGGCAGTGTTCAACAATAATCCGTGCGTGTGTCACGGTGGCACTGGAGTAAATAGGGGTTATTCAACAATAATCCGTGCGTGTGTCACGGTGGTAACCCAGACCCTCCGACTGTGCACTACAGGTTGCGGGAGGAGTCCAGAGCACTCAGAGTTAGTGCAGTGAGGCCTTGTGAGCCTGAGAGTCCTGTGCAGACCAGGATGAGAAGTCAGACTTAGCATTTCCCGGGTGTGTCGCTAAGTCTTGTACGGTGGGATCGTAGTTCTCTACAGATCTTCATATGCAGAGTGCGCTGCATATATTTGGGGCATAACTAAAATGTAATCGTATAGGATCACAGTAAAGTTAATATGTTAGTAGTTTAGAATCTTCTGTGTTAGTTGTTAATAATTGCCTAACTAATTAAGATATGCAGTTCCTGATATTAAATGCTTACAGTTATGTGATACCTGTTGTTATATAGAAATATGAATATTGCCTGATAGAATTATTATGCCATTAGAATTGCTCAGTATAGAACTGTTCTTATGCTTTATTACAATTTTATATATCTGATGAGTTGTTTAGTGATAGCTAAATGAAAGTCTATTCACTGAGCTAGTAGGCTTAGTCCTCCACTCAAACATTTTTAGGTCAACTACAACATCAAGAATATGAAGGATCTTTCCATCCTAGTTTTTGGCAGTAGAAGGTATATGTAGTTAGTTTAGTTAGATGTCTCTTAATCCTTTCCCCTCGGTCCTTGGGACATGGTGTGGGTGAGAGAGAGTATGTATGGTGAATGAGTAAAAGATGTAAATTAACTGTTATGTTTTACTTTCTGTTAAACAATGTTACATGTTGTAAACTCTGTTTATGTTCTCTAGCCAGTTTAATTGAAATGCTTCCGCAATAGTTATTATGTTTTAGTTTACAGCAATAATCCGGATATCATTACGAGGTTTTAAAAAGAAAAAGTTCTCAGTGATTTGTTTATGTGATAATCCCTCGGTCGCGCCCTAATCTCATGATTAGTGGTTAGTGTGAGATCGGGGTGTGACATACACTGTCCCCTAGAATGTATATGTGTGCTTGGTTTGATATTGCCATATCATGACTTAGTGAGACTCAGTCATTAACCAACTCATACTCTAGTCTTATGTGTTACCGGGGTCTATCTACCTTCCATAGTAAAACTGACTAAGGACATAAAAAGAATATGTATTTGTACTCGTAGCATTCGTATGATCTTATTTCAACAAGGCTAATACTTGATAACACATGTCATTGAGCAATATCGTTCTATAAAAATTCACTCTATATCCTCATTATCTCTTAACTGAGTGAAACTGATGGGTTGGAAGCTTGCCTTTATATATTTTATTATTAATCAAATAATTTTAGGTGATTATGCCATGTCAATCATCATGTGATTGGCTCTACGAGCATAACTTACCAACATTGCATAGTACAACTCATCAAGTAGTGGCATGGCCTTCTAGATTCATGGATTAAATACAGGAAATACTTATCCAAGATGCACTATTGTAACTATATCTTATTGAAATTCTTTCTTATGTAGTGAATGGTGTGCTCCATGTATCTTTCTTCACTTTATCTAGCTCAAGACACCCTCCACGATTTCATTAATTGTCAACAAACAAGCATATGTGAGAGGTCATGAGAGTGTGTGAAGGCATGAGCATGTAGGGATTCATCAGACAACACTCTATTTCATCAAAGACCTTTTGATACTTTTCATTGAACAAGTGTTCTTTATTCTTTCTCAAAATATTGTAAATAGTTCATGCTTGAGTGTTAAGTTGCCTATTAATATCTTGCTATATACTAATCATGTGTTTCTTTTATAATTGAAAGATGTGACTGGAGTTTCCTATGGTGATTCTTTAAAGTTAATCTCACTAAAATGTTCAACATGGTTGATTACAGAGAATGTATTATTCTCTTCAAGATGATGTGCTATTGTAGTGTTACATAATCTCTTTTTTTTGCTCACCCGAGTGTGTTTCTCCTTTTATCTATGAAAAAAAGAGTTCAAAGATGGACCAATGCCACATACAATAGATCAACTGTTCATGTAATGAATGAATGAAAAAATACTAAAGAAACTATACATACTATACAAAGAATTATATTCAGCAAGAATGAAACTCCAACAGCTGTCCACTCTAGGTTTCTAGTCTTAAAAAATAACTGAATTCCTATACTTCCAGATGTGATAAACTATAGTATGGCTAATTCTTTTGGCTTTAGAACTTCTCCATCCCAGAACATCATTCATATTAGAAGGCATAAAGGGGTAAAGATTAATAGAAACAACACACATCCATAACTCCTTGGTGAACCTGCAATCAAATAGAAGATGATTGTAGTCCTCTCCCTCATACTTGCATAAGTGACAATATGAGGTAATGTAAAAACACCTACTTCTCAACAGATAGATAGTAGGAAAGCAATAAAGAGCCACCTTCCAGGCATGAATTTTGAATCTCATGGGACGATCACCTTTCCAAACCCAATCATACCAACTGACAATTTGTGAGGTTGATCTGTAGAGTTGGTAGGCTTTACTCAGGTTGATGTTTTCTTCACCTTTTAGAAGAACACAATCATCATCAGAACTAGGACTATAGTTACCATCAAGAAAGTCTTTCAAGAAAGATAATGTTTTGGAATAAGGAATATGCCACCTTCCATTTTTTATGATAGTAGATATGCGGACCATACTACCTTTACCCAACAACAAAACCATATTAGGATCAATGACTTTATTTAGAAACTAATGCTTCTTGAGACACATATTTTTCCATAAGAAAATCTTATCACACATACCTATCTTAAAATTAATAGTAGACACAATTAACTCTCTTCTCCTCAACAAATTATTCTAACACCAGCAATAATTAGCAGAAGTGTTGCAGGTCCAAATTGACTCGACTTTTAAGTATCTCCCACTAATCCATCTAATCCAAATGGATTCTTTGGTTTCAACTGACTTCACTAGGCATCTTTGTCATTTCTATGTGGCAAGTGTCCAGTACTGTTGTTTCTTAGAGGTGATTGAATGTGGACGATGATATGTTATAATATTGGAGTTGCTTTTAAGCTTCAAGATATAGTACTCAATCATATTGGAATGCATACTCTGATTTTATGTTGCTACATCTTGTGTGTTTTTGGAGCTATTTATAGTTCAGATATGATCAACTGCATATCTATCTCTTCTGTAGTGGCCTTTATTCTCTTAGGATCTCTATTTTGGAGGTCCTTGATTTTTTTGGAAGTTCTCTTGGTGTGGGCATAGCCTTCTTAATGAAACTTAGTTTTAACATGCCTTTGGATGTCACTTCTTTTACTACACATTAGGCTTTCTATTGATGTAGTTTCCCTAATGACACTACCATATTTTCTTCTTCTACTTGGTCAGGATGCCAAGTTGTCCATAAACAATATTGTAAATATTGCTAGAAAATCATACAAAAGGAAACGACAATAGAAGAGGCTCTCACTGTTGGGAAGACCATGAGCACAAGAGGGGATACAAAATCAACAAAGGCTCTCACCGCTGGGAAGATTATGAGCACAAGGGGCGATACAAAACCAGCAAAGGCTCTCCAAGAAGAATGATGGTATTTGATGGGAATACATTTTATCTATAAACAACTTATAATAGTTTATGTAAGTTGAACTCTATGTTCATATTCAAACCATCCAAACATATGGTAAACACTAAGAAATTGTAGTGTGGAATGTGAGTTATGCCTCAGTAGTACACTTTAGAGTAACATATCTTGACTCGTACATAGTCAAGCTAGGATGAGAGAGTATTCTATATGACACACATAGACAAAAACACAACTCCCTTTAGAAATTTTGTTTTTACATGCTGAGATGAAGATACAAATTTGATTACTCTTGTGAGTGGTGTCACTCCTAGTTTTTGGGGTTTAGTTCTTATCACTCTTTCCATGTTTCTGGTTATGCTAAGTATATGACTTTCATGTAGATATACTAATACATTACAATATATACCCATAGATACTTATAAATATACAAAGACTTATATGCCTAAATCCTTATCCTATAGTAGTATGTAGATATGTTCTCTCTCTCTTTCTCTCTCTCTGTCTCTTTCTCACACACACACACACATAAAGAGTGATTGGCATATATTTCAGTCTACTGTGACATTTTACATTGAAGTCACTTTGCAATCCACAAGTGTATTTTCTTAGATGTAAACCATTGATTTCTTAGATATCATATGAATAACCCATTACTAAATTGAACTCTCTATTATCATTAAGCATTCTTCTATTTCTATTCAAATAACGACCAACAACATGTACAAGTGTTTAATGCAAAGTAGAAAACAAAAACTATCTATGCATTCAGACATCTATAATCATCTAAAACTCTCAGCCAAGTTACTTTTACAGAAGTTTTGGCATCTTCAGATATGGATAGGTTTCTCATATAGCTAATATGGGATATGATAATCAAGCACATGAGGCTCCTTTTATTCTATTTTTGATTAAGCATATCTTCAGAGTCCTTCGTCATGTCTAAGTCATAGTTGTAAGCTTTGGACCACAGTTCTTTAGAAAAGATACAATTCCAAAGCAAGTGATGTGTATCCTCCTCTTCTGTCTTTCATAGGATACATCTAAACACCATGTTAACACCTCTTCTCTATAGGTAGCACTCACTCACTATTCTGTACAAACTTCCAACCAAACACTCTGTGTCTATTTGGGGCTTTTATTCTCCACAACCAGCTTGCCCACTGCGGTGTGGGACTTTTAGGTTGTACCATCTCCCATGCTCCCTTTAGGGAAAACTCATTTACCCCAACTAAGTAGAAATGGTCTGCTCTACTGAGGTTGATGTCTGAGCATATCATTTTTGGTTCTATAGTCCCCCTTGCATTGGGAATACTCCATGCCCCTTCATTGATAATAGAGGCAAGGTACTGTGAACCATCAAGGCCTTTATGTAGTTTGATTTGCTCACCAATTACCTGCTTTAGAAATTGGACTTCGAACCATGAATCTTTCAAGAGGTGGATCCTAATACCATCTCCAATTCTGTATAATTCCAGGTTGAATAAATGTCATAGCTTGTATATTCTATGGTGGTGATCATATAACATAGGGTGTTGGCTATGATCCTTGATGAGAGATGTTGAGATCATATTAGTTTGATGAGTCCTATGACATGGTGAAGGCTTAGTGCCTATTGTGAGGTGATACCCTCTAGTGAAGTGATTGAGGGATTGTTATCCCATGGTAATGTGACATTGGTAGTAGCATTTTATGGCTGTGTGACATTGGTGATGGCCTTGTCAATGGCAGTGCTACAAGTATCATATGATGATGTGATAAGTTCATACCTTATACGTTTTATATCTTCTGATGTTGTATTATGCATGTATCCTTGTAGAGTTTGTTCTAGATTTGTATATTGTAAATTGATTGATGCTAAAAGATACCCAGTTGGCTTAATTAATCAAGTGTAACCCTAATCATGTAGGTTCCATGTGCCATAGATCCACTCCAGTGTCAGTTTCATTGTTGGATGGTGAAACGAGTCATTCCTATGGGAAATTCAGAGTGCATATTTTTAAATATGTGGGGGTGAAAGTCAAGTATCTCCTTGTGTCACAATTACAGATTGTGTGAGATGGCCATGCGTCAGCCGTTCTCCTTATGATATGTGATAGGCAACAGTTTATCTGCAAGTGATGCCTCTTTTTAGAACGACCATGCGTGAGCTTGTTCTTCTAGTGTCATGACTTGTACCAAGGTGGGCTAGGTGTTTTATATGGATGGCCATGCATGAGCCAATCCTTCTGCTTGACTACATGTCATTATTTGCAGTTAACTGATATGTCTCTACGACATTCCTCTTGTACTAACCAAGAGGTGTTGGATAGATCATGGATTCCAACTCTTCCATAGATCTTGCATGGCATCGATTTTGACTTCGCACAGGTCACTTGGATTTGGGTGGTATGACTCAAATCCTCAGGGTAAAATAAAAGACATAATACATCCGAGTAGTATAATTTCTTAGGGTCAAAATAGACATCATATTGGATGACCCCTTTGCCTTAACTTTGTATTGATTTCTTGAATTATAATGTGGTGTGTGAAATCAATTGTTATACAGTTCTTCATATTCATTCTTCGAATGTTAATTGTTCTACTACTCAGTGGTAACTACCTAGTTTGTTTAATCAACATTATCGATTTAATACATATCATTTAGTTGAATCTGCTCAACCTATTAAGTATTTTATCTACCTGCTTAGTTATATGTGCTTTAATAGATGTTGGCAGAGAGTTATATCTCTTTTGGGATGTTTGGTCTCACCCCGTGGGTTTCCACATATTTTAGGTGGTCGTGCACAATGAGGTAGAGATCAAGTGATTGAGGCTGAGCAGCGAGAGGAGCAGTAGCTGAGTAAAGTTTGGATAAGCTACTTGTGTTTTGTAGTAGAGTCCTATGTGTCGTCTATGTACTCTCAGGTCTTTGGGGTGTTTTCTAAATGATTGTATATCAAGATGACATTTTGTCTATATGCCTTTGTTGTACAAATATGGCATGTATGTATATGTACAAGATGTGGCCAGTGAACCAGTGAAGAGTGCTATGAAATAATCTTTTGGCAGGTGTTACATATATACATGTGGATTTTATGGACTCAGGTAGGATAAGATCCAACTTTTGATCTTATGTGCAAATGGTTTTAAATTCCTAGGTTTTCTGGTAACCTGGTTAATTAGTTTGTGCTCCACAATTTTTTTAATAATCTCATTTTTTGTGGCGTGGGGTGTCACAATGACGATAGGGGAGGAGACATGTCTTGAGTAAAGGGGAGAAGACATACATGTAGGACATATATGATGATAAGGCATGGTTTCTATAAATGTTATGAAAGCTAACCTTGTAGGAGAAGTAGCATATTAACTCAATTAACACAAATTGAGGGGGTGGCATATGTACTTAATTGATTGAAATCCCTAGGTTTCTCTAAAGGTATGAATTTATTTATCTTACTTCAAAAGTTTTCAAATATTTATGGAATCATTTCTCATCTTCAAAAAAGGGGAGAATATTGACTCAAGCACTACTAAAAAAAGGTTTTTACAACAGTTCATTTTTCATTTTACAATGGGTGTCAACTGTTGTATTAGATCGTGTGGTCTTATGGGGGGGGTTCTTTATACAATAGGTATTGAGCATGTTGTAATATATGTATTTTATACAACAGTTAATACATGTTGTAGTTCATTGAACACACCTTTTGTAATAGGGGTGTTGTATATAACATGTTGAGACAAAAGGAAAATACATCTAGATACAAGGTTTCGAACTTGAGACCACTTGAAAGTAAGGCACATCTCAAACCGCTGAACCAATTTCATTTTATGCAACACATATATTCTTTGTTGTACATATACAACAAATGATGTGCAAACTTGTTGTGTGATTGTGGTCTATTACAACGGGTAACTATTACAATAGGTGAAAGCCTATTGTGTAATTATAGTATACTAGAATGGGTTATAGTATGTTGTGTAATGATGGTCTATTACAACGGGTGAACATATGTGACTATTACAACGGGTAGAGCATGTTGTGTAATTATGATCTTTTACAACGGGTTAGAGTATGTTGTGTAATGATGGTCTATTACAATGGATTAACATACATGACTATTACAACAGGTTAGAGCATGTTGTGTAATTATGATCTTTTACAATGGTTTAGAGTATGTTGTGTAATGATGATGTATTACAACAAGTTAGCATACATGACTATTACAACGGGTTAGAGCATGTTGTGTAATTATGGTATTTTACAATGGGTTTGAGTATGTTGTGATATTATAGTCTATTACAACAATTTAGCACCTATTTTAGAATTGCATATACTACAACGAGTTTGGCCCGTTGTATATAACTTGCATTGTATAAAATATATAATTCACAACACACAAATAGACTTGTTGTAAAAGATATGCTAACTATAACACAACCAACAGAACTATTGTGTTTTCTCCGTTGTAAAAAGCATTTTCTGTAGTAGTGAAGGTTAAAATTGACTCAACCTTTATTTTGATGATGACTAACTATTTCACTTATTAGTATCTAATGATTTTACTTGAGTGATTTCAGATTTGATAGATACACTCCAAATGCGTAAACTTGCACATCCTAATTTGGAGAAATAAGGCATACAATTACAAAGATCAAGATTGAAGAATATATAGTTTTCTCCTTAGATCTTTGATGTAAATCACTTGTATTGATTGCATGACTTATAATTAAGCTCATATGTATAATAGAATCAATTAGGATGAATTATATTGCACTGGAACATCCTAAAAAGAAAGTGCAGTCGATCGAGTTTTCCCTTGGGTAACTCAACCGACAACGTTGTTCATGGGGGTTTTCAAGACCTTATGTCAGTCGAGTTTCTTACAAGAATGCAACTCGAGCGACCAAAAATTGGCCCATACCACAAGGTCTGTTAGTTGAGTTGTCCTTAAAGGTAAATAGAATGACAATAATTAGTAGCCTTGTCGGTAGAGTTGTCTCCAAAGGTAACATTAATGACACTATTATAGCAGCCTTGTCGGTCCATTTGTCCCTAAGGGTAACTCAAATAACAATATCGTAGCGGTCATTTTTTGGAGTGAAATGTGTCTATTGGAGGGGTAATAAAGGTGAAAAAAGATCCGTTGGAGACACCAATAACAACTGGAATTCATCCTAAGTGGTTCTATCTGCTAGGAGGAATCCTTAAATATAAATAGGACCCCTTGGGCTTCATCCTATGTTTAAACAAGTACTATGAAGGTCCCTATTCTATACTTGACAGAGATAAGCCTCCAAAGATCCTCCATCCACTCTCTTGAGCTTAATCACTTGTTGCATCCATTAGAGTGAGTAAAAGATTTGTATGGGAGCTATTACTACATGTAAATCTTGTGAGGCTCTCATTTCCTCTACCTCCCAATCTCTATATAGCATGAAGATGAAGATTCTCTCTCTTGGCTAAGAAAGATGAAGAATAAGAAGAGAAAGAGTCCCTTGGTGAAAGCTTCTCCTTGATAAGGTGAAGTTAAAGGTGGAAGATCCAAATAAAGAGAGGGTAAGACCTTGAAGGCCAAAGACTTGTTGTAAGAGTGGGTAAGTCCTTAGTGAAGGCCGAAGACTTGTTACAAGAGTGGGTAAGTCATTGGTGAAGTACGAGACTCATTGCAAGAGTAGACAAGTCATTAGTAAGGAGGAAGACTCTTGGTCATGTATAGGTAAGTTCTTTGTAGTGGTTATTGGCTCCTTGATCTAAAAAGGAATGCTAGTTTAGCCCTTGACCTAGAAAAGGGCGATCCTATTTTGTAACTCTTATAATGGAATATAAGGATTGAGACATGGTTGAAGATCCTATACATTGACCCCTCTAGGTAGTGGATGTACATCTCCTAGTTTGGAGGTTGTAACTACTATAAATAACTTATGTTGTTTGGTGCTTGTTCAATCTCTCTCCATTGTTATGCATGTTTAGTTGCACTCAAATTTCACATATGAAACATTATCTTGGGATATATCTTTCTAATGAATTTTTTTAGTGTTTTTATCTCTATTCCACCCCCTATAGAGCCCATTATATATCCAACAACTTGACCAAAAATTGTACCCAAAAACCTAGATTGCATCAAAATTGACCTAAGTTTTGACCAAGTTCAATGACCTACATAAAAAAGAGTTAAGAAGTGAAAGAATTTATCTATGTAAAATCATGTTCATTGAAATCTCAAGGTAATAAGAAATCTTCCTAAACTTTTATGTGATAACTAACTTGGACCTATAATTTAGTAGAACCAGACATGCATTCTAACTATGTGCCACATTCTACATTAGAAACCCAGATTATATTGGTACTCCAATTTTATGCATATGATAAAACCATTTTCAAGTGAGCCTTAGTCATTTACACAATCTCTATCAGAGTTCAAAAACATCTAAGACAAATATATTCAAATTACTAAATATGTTGTGCCCTAGTAAAAAAATTTAGGATGTAGTGTTGAGAAAATGTCTTTTTGAAATATCACCACTGCATTTTCATGCCAATTTCACAAATATTACCTATCATTATTTTCTCATAATATATTTCACCATTAGACCCCATTTGAGTCCCATGTATTACACCATCAAACCTCATTTCACCATCAAACCCTGTTGGAGTCCCCATAAAGAGGCACAATAGGAATACCAAAATTTCCTGAAAAAACTGATAGTCGTTGGATATTTTGTAGCAATAAAACATCAGTATTTGAATTACATTGAAAGGATATCAAATATATCTTTACACACACTAGTTTCTCAACAACTAAACATGTCTTATGTTGGTATAAAACTTGTATGTCTGGATCTGGATCTAGATCCAAAGTCATTCTTATTTTTTCTTTGTCATCATTGAAACACGTTGTCTTCCTCTTAGAGAAGTTGTTTGTCCTCAAGCCTCCTCACAAGGTCTATGACCTCCACAAAATTAATGTGGATGTGGGAACTATTGGTGTACCAACTCGGTCACTATGAAGAAGCAACATTCAGAGTTGTCAATGTGTTAGTGTCATACTCTCACCTTCTCCTCCTTTGTGTCTTTTTTTTCCTTGGCATGAGTTTTTTATTTCAAGGAGGCATAACTCTTAGATTACTTGTCTCACAATGAGCTTCTCATGCACGTGCCATCCCCATGGGCGTACACCCTTAAATATAGGAGGGTCATGGGATCAAGTTTTTTAAAAATCCAATCTGATTCTTATTCACAACTCAAAATAAATTTAAACTCATAATTATATTATTGATGTCCCAATTACCCAGTTCAACTATCATTCGACTAGTTGGACCAATTGACTGGTTTGGACTAGTTAGGTTAGCAAGTCATTTGATTGGCATGTCTACTCGATGGAATCTCCAGTCCAGGTCTAATTTCAATTGACTAATTCAATTAAAAATAAAAATGTCACATAATCCTTGTTTTTCATGATTTTAATCATGTTGACTAATTAGGTTACTAGACTATCTAGACAAATTCCCAAATTGGTGGTCACTCAGTCATGTACACAATCAATTCATTGATCCAAATCAACTAGTCTACCAACTACCTTTCCCGTTCCACCAATTGGATTGGAAATCAATCTATACATGATTTAGAACCATTCTAATTATGCATTTGATAGTGATCTTCAATTACCTTATGAATCCTTATGTTTGTGACCCCGTAAGTTCCTTATTATATTAGAGGTGATGCTCATAACATCATAGAAAAATATACATATCTAGGAACACATCAGTATTATCCAAGTAATAGGAATAAGTTCAAGAACAACTTTAACATGTAAAGCATCCTATATTACCATGACTGTATAATCCTTTTTGGCATAAATATCCAAAAACTTAAGTATGGAGTTGTTATCCTTTTAAAATTCAACCTTTGTATCTTGAATGAGAAAAAACTAATGAGATTGTGTGAGCTCAATATGATAGATTGACTAACATGAGTGTGATCATGCATTTTATAGTCTACTTATCAAGTGGCCAAGATCACTTCGATGGAGGGAGAAATTCCATCTATAACAATCAAAATAATCGACAATTGTCATAGTGCACACAATCACTACCTACATGGCAACCCTTATCCAGAGACATGTTGGGTACTATTATGGTACACCAAAAAACATGTGATAAATATAATAACTTCAAATCTAAGGATCACAATCTCCATTGTCACATTGACATGCAACTCTGACTACCATGACATGGCTTCCATGTGTCACTCTCAAACAGGGTTGATCCGATACAAGTTGTTCTCTAATTCCTACCCATGTATCTAGATTGATATCCAATATCATAACCAAAAAGACACAGACATCATTCAACATACATACTAGTCCTATGTATTATTGTTGTCCTATAATATGTAGAATAGCAATTGGCTAGGTGCATAACAAAAATGAATACTCTTGAGTATAAAAATAATTTCATGTTCAAGTCCTCAACACTTACCATATGTCATCAAGTTAGGAAATTCCCAAGACTTTATGACATTTATTAATGATCTCAATACCAAAATATAAGTATAATTGTCTTTTATTTCTAATAAAGTCATATATGATGTATTCAAGTTAAAATTAACACATGGTGTCTCCCATGGAATACAACCAACAATATTCCACTTTTGCTAGAGCCAATCACTCATGAATTGGATTGTAAGTGATTTAACATGATGATCATGCTTCTACTTAGAAAGTGTTTTTATCACATAATCAACAATAATTTCTTTCAACCGGTAATCTGTAAATATTACATCTCCTCTCTGTATGATCTCTAGTATGAGATGATATTTATAGTATCTTCTTGGAATGTTGATGCGATCTTGATTCTTTAGGTTGTGCAATGGCATCACTTTTATCACAATAAATCTCTAATGCACCTTCAATGCTTGGAATCACCCCTAGTACACTAATGGATTTCTTGATCCTTACTGCTTCCAATATTGCATTGACTTTGACATTATAAAACTCTTGTATTGTACAATAATCCATTTACTCTTGTTGAAACTCTTCCAACTTACAAATCTTTCGTTTAGGCAAAATACAAATCTTGATTGTGATCAATAGTCATTCTTGTCAGTTTAGAAGCTTGTATCACCATAAGCTTTTTGAACTAGTACTTCTTCAACATTGTATATCAATAATGGATCCTTTCTTATTGTGAAGTATCTCAGGATATTCTTTATGGAAATCCACTGATCTTTATCAAATACCGATCAGTACGTGCTCTTCATGCTCAAAGCATATCAGACATCTGGGCATGCATATAACATTGCAAACATGATAAATTCAATTGCATATGAAGATGAAATCTTACTCATGTGTGTCCTCCGCTTCAAAGAGTTCAGACATTAGGATTTAGAGAGACTTATTTAATAAAATATAAGTAATTTTCCAATCATCAAATCATGCATGATGAACTTGTTCAACAACTTGTCAATGTATGTACTCAGGCTTAGACAAAGAAGCCTTATATATATCTCTATATATTTCGATCTCTAGAATATAGGATGTTTAATTTATGTCCTCCATGGAAAATATATTTCCTGACCAGGTCTTAACTAATTGTAAAGTAAGTATGACATTTTTCATCAATAATTTGTCATCCACATATAATATGAGAACTACAATTATACTCCCACTAACCTTCTTGTAAACACAATGTTCATGTTTAATTTGTATTGATCCAATCCTGTTAGGAGTCTCACCAAAATGATTCGATCTTCAAAATTCTTACTTCAATCCATATAATGGCTTTGTAGCCTACATAATTTATTGGCATCATTTGGAGCGATAAAATCTTTAGGTTTTCATGTACATGTCCTCTAAATGATTCTCATTAAGAAAAGTTGTTTTAACATCTATTTTTCAAATCTCATAATCATTTTAAATTGTAATGACAAACATGATTTTGATGGATTTAACTATATCAATTGGTGAAAAAATTATGTCATAATCAGCACATTGAACTTGTCGGAAGTGTTTTAAAACTACTCAACCTTTGTAGGTTTGTACATTATCATCTATGTCAATCTTATTCTTCAAGAACGTTTGCACCATATAAGTTCTACCCCTTCGGATGCATCCACCAAAGTTCAACATTATTGTTGTACATAAAATCTATTAATAGGATTTGATTCGGTGGGTGGGCTTAAACAATCCAGGCCTTTTCCTCCGTCTAGTTGGGCGGCAGCTGACTCACTATCCGTAGGAGGGTGCCGCGCGCCTATGTTTGTCATTGTCCCCGGCGGCGGACACCACTACGTGCGAGCATGTTGCATCTACGACAGCTGGTAAAAGAGACCTCGTAATAGAATACAGTAAAGATGAAAATAAAAAATCAATGTAACTTGATCGATGACGACAGAATGGGTTGACAATAGTTGAAAGTTTAAAAAGGCACCCTAAGTTTGGGCTTCACCCAACCCCATAAACCCGCGTAACTTGCGCACACACGTAACGTAACAAGCGTTATTGGTTCATCATTTGCTTAACCTCACTTTTATAACACCATCAATGGTCAACCATGTCGGTTCACTTAATCAAATGATTGATTGATTGATTAACCTCACTGAGATGAACATCGCAACCAGCGGCCAAATGGTGATGAACATCGTAACCAGCGGCTAAATGGTGTCGGTTGCAATCGCAGTGGTATGGGCAGCTAGCACTACGAATCCGCCGACATTGTCCTTTCATTTTCCCTTTCTTCGCTGACATACTGAGTCAATCGAATCTGGAACTTAGCACGACCAAAATCCCATGATCAATTGTTGTTGATGATGATGTAGCGATAAAAGCAACATCGCCATTTGTTCGATCTAATACCTCCTTTAGTGGCCACGTACACCTCCAATGGTTTGACCGACATGCCAATATATACGTATTGATTGGAATATGAATTGGATCGAAACTGTTGCCTGCCTCTTTCTTCAATTGAAATGCATGCGAGAACGTGGGAGAAATAGACCCACAGTGTGTGAAACAAATAGTCTCTATAATTGTATGCGTCCTTTGACCATCTTCCTAAGGGTGATAATCTAGTAGTTATGGGGTTGTTTAATTTCAGCAGCCTACCGATGCAAAGTAGGCCACTATAAAGATGAGGGTGAACCACTTAAGGTGAATTTGAGATGTCTAGGAAATTTTGACCGTATACCAATGCTTGGTATGATTTTTGAGAAGGCTTTTTTTATGAGAACATTACTTTGAGAGATATTTTTCCATGAGGTCCTCGATTTGAAAAGATTGTTTCAATGAATTGTTTGATGAAACAGTTTGAAATTATTAATGAGATTGTTTGACAAGACTGTTGATGAGATTATTTGAGAAGATTGCTGACGAGATTGTTGGTTTAAGATTGTTGGTGAAATAGTTTCAAAAGATTATTAATGAGATTTATTATTAGAGATAGTTTGAGGTTGTTGTTTTACACATGAAAATGTTAGTAAAACATGAACAATCTAAGCAAGATGATTATAATGTTAAAGCATGAGGCAAGGAACGTCTTGGAATTTAGTAAGCATGCAATAATCTTAGAAATGTGTAAAGCAAGCAACAATATTAAGATGCATGCATAGAATAGATAGAACTACTTCCTATTGTGACCCATGACTTTAGATATTTGTCATGTCATCACCTAACAATGACATGTATAGAAGGAGTTGACCCTTAACTTTTCTATTGAGTGATTGACACTCATCATGGGGGTAATCCATTTTTTCCCAATTGGGTACTACTCTCAATACACCTCATGACCATGGTGGATGCAATCATTCATTCGTGCTAGAAGAGGGGGTGTGCTCAACACCTTTAGGAATACAACATTCGACTGTGTTGATACATTTACTAATACCTTCGTGACTCATCCAAGAATCCAAAAAGATTTTGGCACCAATTCTATAGACACATGGGTTTATGTGTAATTAAAGTGTAGTTGTACATATTTTATTTTTCCAAGAGCAATCCATGACAACAAGAAAGGAGGTTAACAATGTAGTAAGAAACAACATGCATACAAGCATCATTCATCCCCTTCCCAAAACCAATCCAAACACGCAAGGAAGTAATCATTCATATATTATGAAAGAAGTGTCTTGGTTATGGTAGAAATTTCTCCTTTCCTTCCCTCTCTCTTTTTAATATAAAATAAATCAGGAAACGAATAGAATTACTACAAAAGGAAATTGTGAAAACCCTAAAAGGGAAGTAGAGTGAAAAGTCTAAAAGGGAATAAGAAATAAATGCCTAAAGGAGAAGAGGAAACAAATCCCTAAATAGGAAGTGATGGAAAATCCTAAAAGAAAAGTGGTGGCTAACCCTAAACGACAAGGGACAGTTGACCCTAAAAGAAATAGCAGATTTACAAGAGAAACTAAAAAATGGCAACCACAAGAAACCCTAACAAATAATTCACTGATAGAAAATTTCAAGAAGAAAACATGACATAAAATATTCCATTTTCCATGACATCTGGATGAATTTATATTTAGCAACCTTGATACATAAGAAAAATTGAAAACTAATAGAAAAAAGAAAAGAAACAGAATCCATCCAGAAGAAAAACTCAAGAAAAATCCTACTAGAGAATATTTTGGTAGTCTCATAAAACTCATAAATGATAAAAAGAAGAAAAAAAGCTCAAAGTCACCACCATATGTAATATGGAAAACAACAAAAGATGGAGATTGACATTTATACCAGCATACAAATGGTAAAAACCCAAAAAGATAACTCCACCGAAAAGGTATATTGAAAATAAAAATTGTAGCCAAAGAAAAGGTTTGATAGACTGTTTACCGGGGGAAGGTATTAGGTACACCCGTGTCTCTTGTCAAGTGGTGTTGTATTTTAGTAAATCTCTAGTTTGAGAAAAGTAGCATTTTAAGTTTGACTAATGAAAACAAAGCAATAAAATGGGTACAAAATGATATTTATATTGCAAATCTTTGGCGATGGGGATGGGATGGGGATGGGGATGGGGATGAACGTCTTTAGCATGTTATCACTCTAAATATCATAGTTTTTGGGTGTGGGATTCCATTCTCCTAAGGATTTTTCATAGTATAGATCCATCCCATACAATTTGATGAAAATAGTGGGAAATGAAAGATAAATGATAGTGGTGATTTTGATGAGAGAAAGATCTTACTTATAGGACAAACAAATCAAGAAAAATATTTTGAAGAGCTAAATGATAGGATAATAGATCCAAATATCCCAATGATGATTGGAAGACAAAACTTGATGGACACAACAAATTTTAGATTAATTAATCATGATAGTTTCTACTTTGATATACAATTCAAGAATGAGAAGTTGATTAAAAAATAGGAAATTAAATTTGTCAGTTAATGGATAAGTTTAGAACAAATAATCAAAACTAAGAAATGTTACCTTCTTACTATTTCTACACCCATTCATCATTTGGAGAAGATTGTGATAGAGGAAGGATCCTCTAGTCACTCAGCAAAATAAAAGTAAATGAAGAGATAGTTGGAAATTCAAAAGGGGTGATTGTAGATGGTGGGCATGTGAGGTATTTATAACATAAATATGGGCTTCATATGTCTAGGGAAGATTATGGCACA
Organism: Alisma plantago-aquatica; assembly: GCA_963693085.1. NCBI lineage: Eukaryota > Viridiplantae > Streptophyta > Magnoliopsida > Alismatales > Alismataceae > Alisma > Alisma plantago-aquatica. The sequence goes on along the minus strand of OY856411.1, from coordinate 717,350,870 downwards.
GAGTCAGAGTAATATTGTATTTTGCTGGGTTGAACTCATGGTATAACATAAGATCTACCACATGGCACCTGGAGGAACAAATGATTCTGCTGCATCTTCCTGGGAAGAAAAATAATATTAGTTGAGTTTTTAGATTTTATGAGAATATCTTGAAATATCTTAAATGGAAGTTGTTTGGATCATGGGATTGAGCCATATTGTGAATAAAACTCAAATAAATAGGAAAGAAGATTAGAGATTAAACTTGGGAGCCAAGTACTCCCTTTTATCAAATGACATGCATTTTATGAAGATAATATCAATTAAATATTCTATGGAAAATATGATATTCGATATAAACCAACTACGCAAGTTATTACAAAAGACTTATATAAAACTCAAGTAAAGTGACAATTGCACGTTAAGTTTAGATAATGATACTTTTTGTATGGGACCCCGCATTGTGGCAGATGAGTGAAATTATGGATTAAATTGATGGAAAATGTAGATAAGTGCAAAAAAATAAAATGAACTCCATAATTAGTCAAAAAGAAAACCTAGTCACGATCATTGAATGAATGAACAAAATGGGTATTATCATTATGCTCATATTATATAGATTAGAAACAAATGGATGAAACATGACATGTTAATACATTGGATTCAACACAATTGCTCTACATTGGATTTATAGAAGGGTGATGTCAGATGCAAGATAGGAAATGCATCACATTTAAGTGTGCAAAGAAAAGTAAACATGACAGATGGAACTTCCAACATTTACTACCCCCAAATCGGATACAACCCTTGCATATGTTAACACAGACTAAACGAAGGCATGGAACCACGAATGCATTTAAACTCACACAATGTCGGGTCGGGTTCAGGTATTTAGAGTTTTCGTTGCACTACAACATATACTCTCATTAGTGGCATTTGTTAAAAATGCCTCTGTATAACCACTTTTACATGCATTTTATTTCTCAATGCCACTACTCATCCTTTAAAAAGTTTCCCAAAAGAACCATGACATTAGTGGCATCCATAAGTGCTAATGCGGGCTATTTACTTGTTATGGTTTTTAATTTATTTTGTCTTCTAAATTTTCTATTTTATTTCTGGATGGATTTGATAACTTAAATACGACGAGTAAAGAACCTCACTTGTGCATAGAAAGAAAACTTAGGTGTCCACACACGATTCCTTGAGTGTCAGATTGGGGCAACCCTCCACAGTGTGGCAGAATGGCCGTGCAATTCCTGCTTGCATGTGTGTCTGCTGAAAGCCTCAAATGATATTGTATTGTCACAATATGTTGAATTTTTAACCGTAACGATGACTTGATAAGGATCGGTAGAGCAACACTGAACTATTTCTGACGGTCGACGATGGTTACAACCCAAGCAGACTCCTTTACAACCACCCTACAACTTTACGGTATGTAAGAATAAATTATAAATGTATGTTTTATGTGCGGTCGTTAAGTCGATTCCCTTGTTATGTTTATATAATATTTTCCTTCAATTCATAGAAATGGAGATATAGAAAGTTTTGTCATATGGGGAGTCATCCCGGTGAAGATGATTGTCCAGTTTTTAAGAAGATACCTACCGGACATTTAGAAAAATATGAATGTGTCACTTCTAGCAAATACTGCTATTCAATATAATATAGTAGGAATACCACACCATTGCAACTAATAATATCATTGCATACCGCCATGACACGTCATAGTAGGGATTCTTTATACTTCGTGTTCCATTTATTAGTTAAAGGAACACCGTCTCCACATTCTTGTTCCAGACCTCCGAAACTCTCTCATACTAGAGTCAATTATTAGGCACTTGATTAACTCAAATACAATCAACGACATGTTTCTTTTCTAGGTTAAATAATGAAGTGTCGAATCGTACATTAATTGCTTTCGGATTGTTGCAGTTTGGGAAATTAAGTACTCATGATCACATTCATTGGCTTTGGAATTGAAATGTGACGTCATTTGGCGATGAAGACCACCTTTGAGCAATCTAATACATCAGAAGTGCTGGAGTTTCAACCATCCATGTGGTATTTAATGACATCTCCCTTAATTTTGTTTCATTCTCAACTATCACCACATTCTTTAAATTGGATCCTAGATAACCATCACTTCTTGTTATATCATCTACTACGTTCTTCAGTTATAACATTTGAATGAACGAACGTGCACATTAAGCCATAAAATTAAAAGATAAGTGAACTTGATTTTTTTATATGAATCTGACTTGTGAGGCACGTGTTACACCAATTACTCTTTTAGTGGATGTAGTCCGAGTAAACTCACAATACTGAAATGATGAATAAGACAAAACCCTCACATAATATGAAGGCTTTGTTTTCAAGTCTTGTACATTATGTTTGTTTTGGTTCGGGGAAATCCCTTTCTGATATGTCCACATTGGACACAACCCAACATAGTAAAATTTAAGACCATGCTTGTGGTGGGTTATCATCCATGTTCAATGCCCAATAGTGTGTGTTTCCCTCTTACATAGATGCCCGTGTATAGTGTATATACCAGGAGATTTTTACCCAAAATCATCCAAGAGGATCTCATGTTTAGCATAATATCCCTTTACCAAAAAAAAATCCAAGAGGATCTCATGAATTTTGTATATATTTGTCCTTATTGGTTCTTGATAAGCATGTTTTAATGTGGAGCTATGAATAAGTCTAATTCCGAATTGGATTAATCAATCATATCTCATGAATATTGTACACTAGGACATTCCCTAAGGGAATGCTAAACATATTTATCCATGTTACCACATATATTATACAAAATAGGATTGTGTTCTGAATTAATTTTGTGAGTATTTTCCACCATCATATGCGTACATGTATTGAGAAATGTTGCATTTACATATTCTATGTATATTTTGAAGTCTTGAACATCAAAAAACAATTATGATTGACATTTATAGATATTTCAAATTATGTAGGAACTCCCCAAGTGCTTTGAAAGTATGTCAAGCGAACTATAATTTTTGGTATGGTCTTGGATTCATTTATGTACCAATATATACTTATATTTTGATTTTTATTACTTTTCATGCTAGTTAGATTTAGTTCCTACTCATATCTATGTCTTGGTTTTAAATTTGGTCTGATGTAGATCCTACTCCTATAATTACATTCCTACATTTAATACATGTCTCTTGCATTGTTTCTTCTCTACCTCTAGACCTAGCTAACGATGAGGAGATTCAATATGTCATCGACATGGTTGCAAGACCTCAGGCCGCCTGTTTCGTTCCTTGGATTACATCCCTTTGCTAGGTACCAGAAGGACCTTTTTTGACCAATGCGACATTGTAGTAGTACGTTCTTTAGGATTCTCTTGTTTCAGAGGAAGTCAACAAGGTATCGAGAAGTTCCAACTAAAACCCCTTTGCACTAGCCTTGATGAATATATTTTTTCAAGATAAACGAATTCCAATCTAACAATTTTGAGGTAATTCACTTTTTCTTTTTTGTAGGCTTTCAAAATATTCTTTGGCTTCAATATTGTAGTTGAAGATTATATTGAATATCCTCCCCCTCACACTTGTAAAAGTTGTCCACATATAACTTAGAATAAGTAAACAATTGGATATCTTATAAAACTATAACTGCAAAGAAGAAGCATCTGGTTTAGATTGTATTCATCAATTGACCAACTGCTTGAATGTTTTGAATGCTTAGGGAAATATAGTTTCTATAAGGGGTTCATTCAAGGACCTCAATCATTTTGGAACAGTTGATGAGGAATGTCTACTTAACATAATCAACACAATATACCATAGGTTACAACTCATATGCTCAAATTTTATTTTTCTTGTGCATATGTAAGTTATCTTCAAGATATCATTTTTATCATTAGGTGAATCAGTTATGATGACACACAATAGTTGTTAACTTCTTTTTTCTCCCAAATATATGGATTATACACAAATGAATCAATACGATTTACTAGAAAATTGAATAATCAACAAGAGAATGAGTTGACCTATAGGTTAACTATAGAAATTTATATATCATAAAATTTGAATATTTTATCTATTCTAAAATGAACGGATAATATTTTTCCCATTCCTTTCATTATGCATATTGAGATTATATTTCAATTAGAATCACATGTTTGAAACACTAGACCAATAATAGATACACCTAGAATGAGAAAACTTTGCCCAGAGGTGATGAAGGATACTGGAAGGGAAAGAACACCTCTCTTCAAATTGGGAGAGAAAAATATGAAATCTTGATGATTGTTAGTACCTTGTTTCTAATGCATACGAGTTTATCTCTCGCCTAAGCTAAAAGCACATGTGTGAGATATATTTTTTTATTTGAAAAATGAGGACTTTTTTGTAGAATATGACATGTGCTCTACTCTATGGTCTCGTGTTTGAATGCCCAAGATGTTATTTATTGTCTGAATAACACCTCCTACTTCTATTGATCGTGACCTTAGTCGTTGTTTACTATGCCTATCCACATTTTAGTTCCATTGTATGATAATTGTATCATTTCTTTGCAGGTAAAGTATGATAGGTGGAATTTAAATTATCTCTTTATCATCTTCTAGTGTATCATAATTTATCTTTTTTTTCTCACTTCATATCTCCTATTACCAGTTCTCTTGATCCACTATCAATGATATTCAAAATTGATAGTATGAGGTTGTTGTCAATGTTTACAACACAACTCACATTTTTTAGCAACTTTTGTGCTATACAACTTACACACTATTCTTAACTAGTTAAACTTGGTTTAAGTGAATATACTTCTATTTCTTAGGTTGTAGTTGGTGAAGTTATTTATATTGAAGCAAACATTAGAGATGCAAAAAGGGTTGGAAGAAGTGATGCCTTTGCCATTTAATTTTATCTTGAGACTGAAGACTATGTTCATCTATGTTCATGTGCCAATTGTTTATAGTAATTAAGTAGTATTTTGCTTTCTTTATTCTCTAGTCAGGATGTTGCCACCTTTTGTGCTTGTCCAGTTTCCTTTGTATGGTTACCTAGACATAATGTATGTATGTGGTTCACTTTTTATTCAGATCTACTATAAAAGATGTCACATTGCATGATCTGGATGCTTCCAATGCATGCCCTCAATGAGTTCAATATATACTACCTTTAATGGGACAAATGATGAAACCTTAGAAAATAAGAATCACTAGTAAGATTCATCAAGAAATAAATAAGGTATTCAGAATATCTCAAATATTGCAAATAATGTAAGCTTCTTTTTCTATATTGTATATGTAGAATAAGTTTCTTGCCATAGTTTCAATAGTTTGTTCATTTTAGTTGGTTAACACGTATATTAATGATAAGGTGACAGAGCTTCTTCCTCGATTTCTTGCTATTAATATGGTTATTGTAATTTTTGTTTGGTAAATTTTCTTATCCTTCATACTCCATATTTTTCCATAATTTGCATGGTTTTCTTTCACAGGTTCACATGTTCTACATGGAGTGTTTTTCATACCTTGATAGTGATTTATAAAGTTCACTCTCACCAATAGTAATAGTTTCTACAAACAAGGGAATTTCTAATGTGAGGTATGCAAACTCATACCATATTTATAAAATATAAATTAAAACTCTTCTACTATAGCATAATTTTTTGCTTTTCTCTCTTTATATATCCTATTACTAGTTTTCTTGATCTATTCTCAATAATATTCTAAATTGATTGTTGAAGGCTAGAAATAAAAGACCTATTTATTTCATCCCAAGAGTTGAGAGGAAAAAAATTAATATTGTTTTAACTCTTTATCATTCTAACAATCATGATCATAGTGATAGCTATATCTATTTTACAAATTCAAATGAAGTTCCATTATGATATTCTTGTTGAAAGATAGTTGATATGTGACATGAAATTTTTGTTATCTAAATTTTGTATCTTCTTTCAATAATTTCGTATTTTCATTTTAATCAAGCGTGCTCAAGGAAAATAGATGTCATTATCAAGGTTCTTCGAAAACCTTAGGATCTTGTCTCGTGAATATGTCTCTCCTAGTTAGGGTATTACATATGGCTTAATGTATCTTTTCATATTATTTAGTTTCCCCTTTTTGTGTCAGTGTAGGAGAACTAGTATAAGCAACCCTCTTTTTAATGCTTACAATTCTTGGTATGGTCTTGGAGTTGTTTCTTTATGCCAGGAGAAGTGAAAGAAATCCATGTGCACCTTTGTTTGCTACCTTGCCATGGCGTTGAATTCCTTAAAGGTTGCTCCACATCCACGAGATGGTTGGAACCTACTCTTACACATGAAACAAAGTAAGTGGATTCCTCTACTAAGATCTGCAATGTGCTATATAGATGCTTCAATATGTCTTCTGTGTCAAGATAATTTGATATAATATCTCAGCTCAGACATCTATAGAAAGGTACATGCTATATTTCTTAAGACATCTAACCTTCTCATCAGTTGAATTATTTCTCTCTTTCTCAATTTATTGAAGAGTGGTGATGTAATATTTGTGAAGATGATTCCGATGAAGTCAACACTCAATTATATCATGAAAATATGAGAACATCCAATTCACATGTATTCTTTTCAAGCAAGAGATGGGCAAAAGATGTAGAAACTATTGTATGAATTAGCAAAATGTTGTATGAAATGTTGTCTCATGTGTGTTGTATATAATGGAAGGGGCAAGGTAAAATGTCCTCCCCATGTAATTTTCATTTGATAATATAAAAAGATAAATTTTTGGAATATATACTTTTGAAAATGTGTGTTAAAATTGTAAGTGGTGTTCAAGTAGAAATCTAGGCGATGAACTAAAAATTGAGTTGTTAAAAGCCATGCAAATTCCATCATTAGACATACTTATTCCATTATACTACAATTTTATACACCATTATATAAAATAAGAACAATTGCATACACAAAAAAAAGAATAGTTGCATCCAACATCCTAATACACAATAGTGGCATTTGTTTAAAAGTTGATTGATGTAATAGTAACATTTGTATGAATGCCAAATGATGTTATAGTGGCATTTATGTGCCATTTATAGAAAGCCATTAAAACCAACTATTTAGTGGCATTTACAATTTATGCCACTATCTATCTAGTGGCATTGTACTAGAGGCATTTTTTAAGTGTCAAAAAATGCCACTAAATATGTTTAGTGGCATTTTTATTTTTATAGCAGCATTTGTTAAATGTCACTAATAGACATGTTTGTTGTAGTGTTTGTTCACTTTTGCATTACAAAATAGTGTTTCTCCCTAAAAAATTCCAACCCACTCCCCCTGACCCCCCTTCTTATCTAATCCTTTTTTAAAATTAAGCGTGGAGTTAACATTCTTTCTGTGAAACCATGTTCATTCCCCATTGTGTCGACTACTAGATATACATGTATGGATTTTTGGGATTTGGTGGTGGATTGATGTGAAGGTTATGATGATTAGTGTGGTGGATTGAATTTTTTTGCAATTTTGAGGACAAAATTTCTTTTAAAGAGTGTAGGATGTGATGACTGAACTTTTTTAGCCTTAAATTGTCTAAGGATATATTTTAACTTATGAATTATTTATATTGAGAGTTCCAAGTATTTCAATAAAGTTTGAGTGTTGGTTGATGATTAATCATGATTAGACACTTGAGTTCATGTATTTTTTAGGTTATTAATTGACTACCCAAATAGTTATGTGATGACATAAAACTTTAATGGAATGAAGATTATGTTACTATAAAGTTATTCCCAAAGCTTTTTAACAATTGTATGCTCCTAGAAGAAGATATCGATGTTTGAAAATGATGGAATAATGTATATATTTGAGGAGTGATCAACTGACAGTAATTTTTTTTATTTTGAACATAGGATCAGATATGAGAGATTCCACACTGCCCCTTCGTATTGTACATGGTCCATGTGCCATTTCAGAAGAATGGATCGACATTGAGAGAGTTGATCTTGGTCCTTGATTTGGATTTGAAGGGTGGGCCTTGAGAGAGTTGATCATGGCCCTTGATTTGGATCTGAAGGGTGGGGCTTCATCCCCTACTTTGTGTTTGGTTGGAGATTGTGGGGGTAGAAATGAAGATAAACCAATCCATCATCCAATGGCAAAACTAAAAGATCAGTTGTCTTCGACTCCACCAAGAAGTGGAAAGACCCCTTATTCAGAACATATAGAGCAAAGATGAGGGAGTCCCACCTCCATGTTTGTGTTGCTTCTCCACTCAAATTTGCAAATGGGAGATGAGATAAGAGTTGAGAATCTAGAGAGGATCTAAAGGGAGGAGAGGCTAGGGTGTGACTAGTGGAATAGGTTTCTGGATTTTTTGTGCCCCGTCACAGTGGTTATGTTTGTCAACTAAACACAATACGTCGGAGATGGAGGAAGCTTTAGAAGAGGCTTGTGGACCTTCCCCACTGTGAAGAAAGGTCATGGATGAGTTCCATATTTCCTGGAAATGATCTTCGAGGCCCTGGAAGGGATATTCATGGAGCAAAGGGAAGACACCTTGTTTGCTTCCCCATACTAGCAACCAATGGCACCAAGCTCCTCCATCCATGAGAAGTAGCTACAACAAAAGCAGCTCAAGGCTGGAAGCAATAAGGGAGAGCAACCAAATATTTGAGAGGTGTTGGGAGCTATTGATGAGTTGCAACCCAGGATGAGACTCTTTGTCATTTATCCAGGACGCGATGGAGGCCAATGAACAAAACGCCCAGGAGCGTTGGAGGTGATCGTTCAAGGAAGAAACTGGAGAAAGAAAGAAAGGGAGTAGATTGGGTCTAGGAGAAGAACTAACCATCTCGTCAAGCATAAACACCTATGAAAGAACACATAGTGAAACATGACTAGATGACGAGGTAATTATAAACAAAAATCTTGTTAAACATATTGCATCTTGTAGAAATTACATCAATTAGACCCCTTATCCAAAATTACAAACGAGGTATCAAATTTGCAGAAAAATAATAGAATAACATAGAACTATTTAATCAGTGTTTTGATGTTGCAACTAGAATAATATCATAGAAGTTTTAAAATTTCCATCTCATATATTATAAATACTAAACGATGTTCATAACTTATGGGAATAAGTAAATAACTCCTAAATCTTGTATAGAATTTGTATCAGATCACATATGGTGATGTTTAGACATGTATTTATTTAGCATGCTTCATGTAGTTTTTTCAGGATAACAACACTTAATAAATGGTAACAAATATGTTGATAACCAATAAATCATGGAAATCTTAGAATAACCTTAAATTAATGCATGGAATGTAATATCTAACCAAAATATTAGTTTGGCACGTGAAATTTGTGATTATATGGTGATGATTTTGAATACATGGGTTGTAGCCCTAATATGATTAATGAATGTAACTTATGACTAATATGTACACATGATAATGTGAAAGATTATTATTAGTCAATGAACCATAATTTGTAATATGAATATAGTAAGATAATTTCAATACAAGGATACAAGTAAAGATGACAAGATATTTATTAATAAATGTAAACCTTAATGGACATGACTAGGGTTGATGAGGCGAATCTAATGCATGGCATATGTGTTGTTGTCTTTATTAGGGTTGACCAAGGATATAGTTGACATGATTAACATATATGATGGTTAGGATATCTTGGTTTAAGGTATGTTTTACGTCTTACTTGGTCAACTATTCATTGTGGTTATATTATGTTGGTACAAATACTTGGCATATGATATTTGATGAAGTAATTGTTCTTGTATGATACCTTGATTGATTTACTGCATATATTGTTCTATACACATGAAACATAATATATTTGTTCCATTATATCTTAACACTTCAACTCCTTTCTAGTTATGAATTGGAAAGTAAATTACTTCAACTCTTTGGTAGTAAAGTATCTGAAAATGATATAACTCTTTGGTAGTAAATTACTTGAAAGTGATCCAACTCTTTGGTAGATCACATTTGATAATGATCCAAATCTTTGTTTTTTATCATAAGGCCTTAATGCATTCAACTCTCAGTTAGTAAATGCATGGATGATATAATAGAAAATGTGCCTAAAATATGTGTTCTCTTTTATTAATAAACATCTTTGTTCAAGTATGCTTTTGTTATCTTTTATTACTACCAAGTTCTAGTTTTATCTTATTGCCAAGTCATATATGAAAGAGGTATACAAATCACGTAGGTTACTCAACACAATATTTTGGTATATTGTGCTGACACCACTTGCAATCTTTTCTTTTGGTTGTGTATATGTGATATTGAAGACTCTTAATAGTTGGGAGTCATGTTCTGAGAAGATGTACACGTGGAAATATTGTGTAAAGATCTTGTTGTAGTATGTGAATATGTAAAAGTTTACTATTCAATATGTAATCTCAAAGGTTGTAATAATTATTTTTCTAATGATATGTTGAATGGGTGAAATTGTGGTTGTGGTTTGTTTTTTCTAATGTGCATGTGCTACTTTGGTCTCCTTTGAATTCCTCTAACATTCTTATTCTTGGCCTAGTGTGTGAGTTTGAATTGGGAACCTTGTTAAGGTGAGGCTTTCAATTTGGATGTCAAACATGTGTTCAAGGTGTTGAAAATCTAGGGACGTCAATGGTGGTATCAGAGCATGAACAATAGCAAAACTTGGCAGTTGCACATTATGCAACTAAACTTAAATCAAATTGTGAAGTTGAAAACCTTTAGGGTTATATTAGTCATCTTTAACAAGACTAGATCTGACTTAACCTCTATGTTAGAAACTAGTTGTCGGAGAACCAGGTCTAGACTGGTGTTTTTTAAATATCAAGTTCTAAAGTGTCAATCATCACTTATAATGTGGCGGTATGGGACGTTACATTATTTGGAGATGATTGACATCAAGAGGAGAAACTCTATATGGCGCTTGTTGTTTAGGGTAGATACACTAGTTTGTACCTTATTCTCACTCATTTCACTAGGTGACATGGAACTAGCCTCTCTACTATGTATGGATCACTCATATTGCTGATTTGGTTTTGTTTTCCAATTGTCTTGAGTCTCAACATTTTTCTCTAACGCTTACTTTATCAGAGAAAAAGTATATCATATTTTATTATATATGTATGTAAATATGAAAATGTGTCCTCACACATGTACTAGAAGGAGATAATCATGTAACCTAAGTGAAAGTGAGTGACATCAGTCTAGAAGAGAGATTAGTTCTATATTAGATGTCTAAAGCCTTCTTTAAATATGTGATAGATGAAATCAAATTAGATGTTATGATCTAAGTTTTGTATAATGAGATAAGATGGTTTATGATTATAAGTGTTTCTCTTTTAGGATCTAAGTTCGGGTTTGAGGATTTGAGACAAGTTTTTATGATGCAAGTATGTAGGCTTTTCTAAGAGAAGATAAGCTAAGTTAAGACAAGGTTCTGAGTGAACATGAGCCTCAAGCTCTTTTACAAAGGAGGTCCTCTAGTGTTAGGACCAGTTATAGGATTAATTGTAGAGAGAGTGAGACCTAGAGGGAGATGGTCAGAGAACCTAACCTCTAAGATATGAGAAATTTTTGATATGATATGTCCTAAACTAGACTACTACTAAGTGAATGAGTTGAATCGCTTTATGCATGATTTTTATAGTTCTCTTGAACACTAGATGTTCTTGTGAGACCGAACCCTATAATGTTTGTGAGTATTCTTTATATATATGAATATGAATATGAGTACACCCCATATGGGTGAGGGAGAGGAGAGAGTCCCAAGACATTGGAGGAGGTAACTGTGTTAGTTTTTGTAAAGCCTCATGCTTGGGTTGGTGGTTCCTTGTAGGAATCTAGTGGTGTATTTAAGAGAAAGTGTTGGGAAATAGTATTTCATTGATGAAGAACTGATGCATATAATATCATATCATGCTTTAGTTTTTTGTCATGTTAATAGATCTTATAAAGCTATCGACCACTTTGAAGGAGGTGATCTGAGAACCCTAGTTTAAAAGAGGGAAGATCAAATTTTTGTGTAAGAGGTACTCAAAGATATGATATGATGTTAGAGATTGGGCGCGACCTTAACCTCATGTTAAGGGTTTGAAGAACCTCAACTGGACAATATAATGTTTTAAGATATGTTTGTTGAGCCACTGATATGAGTTTCTTTAGCATAGCAATGATATATATATATATATATATATATATGTGTGTGTGTGTGTGTGTGTGTGTGTGTATGTTTGTGTTTTTATGATCTCTGATCTTGAGATGTGATATAAGGATATGACATGATGGAAAACATGAGATGGTTAATAGTTACCTATATATTGACTATTAACCATATACATGAATGATGATGATAATGTAATACAGTTAGTTAATTGAGTAATGAATTCATGCATAAATTGGTAACTTAATATGGAAGTGAAATGAGATCATATTAATGACACATGTTCTTTGTGGTGTTTATGTTAGTGCTTATAAATATGTTGAATATAGTTTGAAAAATTAGCACTATATAATGATGACGACACCTTGATTTGATCTACATGGATAAATTACTTAATTATAATTAACTCTTTTCCTAGAAATGTTAAAGTGATATTTGAATCTTATTTTTTGGGAGAAATGAGTCTGAAAATCCTAAATGTAAATATGGCATGATATAACTTAAGCTTCCAAACCCTTTCCTTAATCTTTTGAGGTGATTATTTCACCCTAGATGTCCTAGAAATTCTCCTAGGTGTGGTACATATATTTCTTGATATCTTGTTTATGGGAATGTTGCACCTAAAGTTGTTCCCTACATATTAACGAATATGTTTTGGGTTCTTTAAATATAAAAATGGCTTAATTTTGAGGACAAAATTTCTTTTGAAATGTATATGATGTGATGGAATGCATTTTGGCGAAATTTCTAGGATAAAATTTCTTTTAACGTCTGTAGGATGTGATGCACTATGCTTTTAGAGCCTTCAACTGTCTAATGATATATTTGAATTTTTATAGTTCATTTATGTTGAGAGTTTCAAGTATTTTGATGAAGAATGAGTGTTTATTGATGTAGATATAATGATTAAGATCCTTGAGTTTTTGTCCTTTTGAGGTTATTAACTGACTAATCAAATAATTGTATGTTGACATCAAACTTTAATAGAATGAAGATTACATTAATATAAAGCTATTCCCAAAGTTCCATAACAATTGTATGTTCCTAGAATAAGATATCAAGGTTTGAAAATGATGGAATAATGTATATATATGAGGAGTTCTCAACCAACACCAAAGTTTTTGATTTAGAACATAGGATTGGATATGAGGGATTTCATGCTACCCCTTCCTAATGTACATGGGCTAGGCACCCATTTCAAAAGCACAAATTGGCTTTGAGGAGAATTGATCCTATCCCTTGATTTGGATCTGATGGGCGGGGCTTCATCCCCTACTTCATGTTTGATTGGAGATCATGGGGGTAGAAGTGACGACAACCCATCCATCATCTCATGTAATGTTTTTGGACCATTAGAGAAACTAAAAGAGCATTTGTTTTCAGTTCTACCAAGAAGAGGAAAGACCCCTCATTCAGAACATAAAGAGCAGAGATGAGGAAGTCCCACCTCCATGACTGTGCTGCTTCTCCACTCAACTTTGTTGATGGGAGACGAGAGAAGAGTTAAGAATTTGGAGAGGATCTAAAGAGAGGAGAAGCTAGGGAGAGACTAGTGGAATAGTATTCTGGTGTTTATGTGCCCCATCACAGTGTTTTTTTGGTCAACCAAACACAATACATCAAAGATGGAGGAAGAGTTTAGATGAGGCTTCAAGAGTTTTTCCATCATGAACAAAGGTTTTGGATGAGTTCCCTTTTGCCTTGTGATGATCTTGGAGGCCTTAAAAGGTAGATTTATGGAGCAGAGGCAAGACACTTCTTTTTCTTCCTCACACAGGCAACCAACGGTGACAAGCCCTCTATCCATGAGGAGTACCCACAAAAAAGTAGCATCAAGGCTGGAAGCATTAAGGGAGAACAACTCAAGCTTTAGGACATGTTGTGAGATATTGACAAGGAGGAACTAGGGAAAGACCCTTCATCGTTGATCCAAGACGCGATGACGACTAGTGAACCAAATGTTAAGGAGCACTGAAGTGATGGCATGAGGAAGAATAGGGAGAAAGATAGAAAAGGAGAAGATTGGGTCCAAGACAAGAATCGGTCATCTCATCAAGGAGTTTTGCCCCTGAATGAACACGTGGTAACTTGATCGGATGGTGAGGTAATTATAAGTGAAAATCTAATTAAACATACTGCATCTTTCATACATCATAGTATTATATTCCTTATCCAAAAATCACAAATTAGATATCAAAATTTACACAAAAAAGCACTAAAACAACATGGAATTATCTAATCTGTGTTTTTATGCTATAATCAGATGAATAGTATAGAAGTTATAAAATGCTCATTGCATATATTATAAGTATAAAATGATGTTCATAAATTATGGGAACAAGTAAATGACTCATTAATCTTGTATGGAATTAGTATCGTATCATATATGGTGATGTTATGACATGTGATCATGTAACATGCTTCATATAGCTATTTTGGGATCATAACACTAAATAAAAGGTAAAAAATAAGTTGATAACCAATAAATCATGGAAATATCAGTATAACCTTATATTAGTACATGGATATGCAATCATGATATCAATTTGGCACATAAAATTCATGATTATATGGCGATGACTCTTAATACATGGGTTGCAACACTAATATGATTCGTGAATGTACCTTAAGATTAATATGTAAACATGATAATGTGAAACATGATCATCAGTCAATGAACCATAATCTATAATATGACTTCAGTAAGATAATTTCAAGATAAGGATACAAGTGAAGATGACAAGATATATAATAATATATGTAAACGATCATTGGTCAATGAACCATAATCTATAATATGACTTCAGTAAGATAATTTCAAGATAAGGATACAAGTGAAGATGACAAGATATATAATAATATATGTAAACCCTAATGGACATGACTAGGTTTGATGAGGCGAATCTAGTGCTTGACATATGTGGGTTCGTCCCTATCAAGATTGACTAAGGATATATCTGACATAAGGAATACATACATACATACATACATATATATATATATATATATATATGATGGTTAGGATATCTTGATTGAACATACACTTTACCTCTTACTTGGTCTACTAATGAGTATGGTTGTATTATGTGGATACAAATACTTGGCATATGATATTGGATGAAATAAGTGTTCTTGTATGTTACCTTACATTATTTTATGTATATATAGATCTCACACATGAATCATAATATATATGTTCGATTATATCTAAGCACTTTAGCTCTTTGGTAGTAAAGTGTTGGAAAGTACAGTACTTCAACTCTTTTGGTAGTAAAGTACTTGAAAGTGATCCAACTCTTTGGTACTAGATCACATTTTATAATGATCCATCTCTTTGGTAGTAGTTCATAAGGACTTAATACATTAGACTCTTAGGTAGTAAATGCATGAATGACATAATTGAAAATGTGCCTAAAATATGTGTTATCTTTTGTTATTAAACATATTTGTTCAAGTATGCTTTTTTTATATTTTATTAATGTCATGTTCTAGTTTTATCTTATTGACAAGTCATTTTATGAAAGAGGTAAATGAATCATGTAGCGTATCCAGCACAATATTTTTGTATATTGTGTTGATGTGTACTATTCAAAATATTTTCTTTAGGGGTTGGATGTATGATCTTGAAGACTCTTAATAGTTGGGAGTCGTGTGGCGAGCAGATGCACATGTGGAAAAACTGTGAAAATCTCATGTTGTAGATGTAGTATATGGATATGTAAAAGTTTACCATTCAATGTGTAATGTCAAAAGTTGCAAGAATTCTTTTGTAATGATTTATTGAATGGTGATATTTTGGTTGTGGTCTTCTTTTGCTCATGGGCATGTGCTACTTTGTTCTCCTTTGACTTACTCTAATTTTCTTATTCTTGGCCTAGTGTGTGAGTTTGAAATGAGATCCTTGTAGAGGTGAGGGTTTCATTTTGGATGTCACATTTGTGGTCAAGTCGTTGCAAATCTGGGGACGTGACAATTAGGGTGTCTAGATATGGCATTACCTAGTGGTTATGGTGCCCTTTGGGTGAAAGTACTTGGTCTTTGTAGTTTCAATCTCCTTCCTCGCTACTTTTTCTTCTATGTTTTCATTTATTTTTTAGTATAGTTTCCCATTTTGGTTTTAAGTATATTCTAGCAATTTGTCTTTGTTCATCAACATTTGTTATCATTCTATTTTTTAAAGCATGCTCTACCATTTTGGTTGAACCAAGCTACTTTCTTGTATCTTTTCTATGAGTGCTACTGAGTTCTTTATCTTGATGGGTCTTAATATTTTATAGGTCAATTTTACATATTGAGTATGGTGATGTGTTGTGGAGGATGATATTGGTCAAAGCATGCTTTAAATGCTGACTTGCATCATCACTATGATACACTCGAGTTAAAGGAATTCTTAATGCAAGATCACTTATGCAAGTACCATGATATTTTAATCAATGCAAACACAATTTAATTCTCATTCCAACTTAATTTTTAATTTTTTATGACATTTAATTTATTGTTGTTTATACTACTAGTGTCACTTTCCCTTCTTTTAGATGTCATCTGGCTTAGGAGTGATGAAGTCATTTTGTTTGTTCTTAAAAAATTACTCCAACAAAAACTGTATTCATTCATAGATGATGTGTATTTGTTTGGATATTACTTGTATCTGATTGAATAATTCCTATATTGATGAAATTTAATATGTACTTTAAATGGTCAAATTCTTGGTACTATGTTCAGAACATGGGTGTATATGTCTTGAATATGTTCAAATACATGGTCAAGTATGTCTCGTATGTGGGATTACATATGAATTATATCTAATGGGATGATAGTCCTATATGCATATCCAATTGGATGATATTTAAATATTCTTAATTTATCAATTATATTAGGTGGAACATTTATCAATTTGGTTGATCTTGACCACTAGTAGATCATGTTAATCATATTGTGTTTCATTTACTACTAGTAATTGTGTGCGATTGAAGTTCTTAAAACATGTGGTACATTTCTTAGATGTTTAAGCGTTCTATCAAGAGGAAAATGGCATGGAAAACCTAATCATGTCTATATGGGGCTCTATTTTCTCAGAAGTAAGACCTTTCTTACAACTCATTGAGAAATTTTGATAGGTCAGCAATGCATTTTTTAATCTTTTTTTGTGCACTTTATGTTGAATATATGCTTATTATATACCAACATTTTTATTATTTTCATTGCATTTTCATTGTTAATGCATGAAAAATAGTCATTTTTTAAGCATGTAGCACCCCACTTCTAGTATCCAATTACTACATAAGATTATAGATCATTGAAGATCCAAACCTATGAAATTTATTATAAATAACAATTGTAATTCTAACTATGTCTTTAATTATGATTATAATTTTTATTTTTAATTATTATTAAAAAATATAATTAATACTTGAAACATATATCCCAAGATAACATCTACACAATCTATAAACTATAAAGACCAAACAACAACAACAAATTATTATGTCAAGATACAATCAAATTCAATGATCTTAATTTTTTTTATGTGAAGAACTCATTCATTCTATTTTTACCTACGCTACACTCATAACAATGTGTTTTCACATGAAAAAATTTTGTGACCTATCATGGAGTTTGAGTGATGTGTAACATAAGATCAATGAAGGATTCAAAATCATGTTTATATAGTAAAATATAGAAAAGCATTGTAAAACCCCCTAAAAATTGTAGGATAAGGAAGATCCATAACATACAATACAAGTAAGGCATCTTATAATGTGTGGAAAAGGTATTAGACACCCCCACTTTACCATTGTATTGACATTTTCCCTATAAGAGTAGAAAGGAGTATATGATTGACTCTAAATGTTTAATTCAATAAATGATGTGGAAGTATCTTAACAAAAATGAGAAAGTAAGAGACATATCAACTGAAATAAATAAGAAAATGATATAGGATCATCAATCTCATGTTCTCAATTATCACACCACTTGAGATCTATGTAAGGGGGATGGGAGCAGATATCTACACTATTTTGGTGAGTGTTACCTATCTTGGACTATGAAATGTCAAGATACAACTTGTGTTTTTTTTTACCCAAGAAAAAATGGAAGATATTCTTGATTCTGCATTTGCCACCTAAGGGGGCATGCAAACCCCTAACCGTAGATGAAAGTAGAGAGAATATTGAACTTTTATGATTTATAGGGGTTTAAGAGGACACCTCATGGTTTATTAAACCAAATTTAATGTCAATAAGAAAAGATAAATGTTACTTGTAGTTCTATAATTGAATATTAGGAATTGGCTTGGGTTGGGTCACTTTTTATTTATTATTTGTCCAAAAAACTTATGCATGCACCTAAAGGTACCTTTTTTACACTTGAAGAACCAAAGATCACATAAAGACTCATCAAATTTTAAATTCAATGTCACCTAGAGAGGCTTTGAGCACAGAATAGTTGTTGGAAAAGCAAAAAAGGATATTTTTAAGAACAATCATTTCTAGACTTAGGATTTCAAATTTGCAAAATCTTAAACCAAACAAGTTGGGGAGTGGAATATGTGTTCAAGAATGGTGTCCTCATACATGGGAGTCATGATCAATTCTTGGTTAAAGCTCTCCCCTAAACACCACAACATAGTGATTTTAGAGTGGCATGTGGGCTACCTACCACCACTAGTCAGGCCTTGAGAGTGTACCCTATTGGGGGGGATCCATTAGAGATTGTGTTCATGATGGATTTCCTCATTCATCTAAAATCATATTTGATACAATATTATATAGCATAAAACCCCAACATTCAAATGCCTTATCCACCAAAATGTGACTCAAAACTATATCCAAAAAAATGCCTAGATCGCATCAAAATTGGCCTAATTTTTTGCCAATTTAAATAACCTCTATACAAGTAATGTAAGAAGTAAAAATATTTATCTAAGTATAAGTCTAGTAATATCATGTACATTGAAATTCCAATTTAATAAAAAATCCTCCCAAACATTAATATGATCACTAGATTGGAACCTTAGACAAAGAAGCCTTATATATATCTCTATATATTTCGATCTCTAGAATATAGGATGTTTAATTTATGTCCTCCATGGAAAATATATTTCCTGACCAGGTCTTAACTAATTGTAAAGTAAGTATGACATTTTTCATCAATAATTTGTCATCCACATATAATATGAGAACTACAATTATACTCCCACTAACCTTCTTGTAAACACAATGTTCATGTTTAATTTGTATTGATCCAATCCTGTTAGGAGTCTCACCAAAATGATTCGATCTTCAAAATTCTTACTTCAATCCATATAATGGCTTTGTAGCCTACATAATTTATTGGCATCATTTGGAGCGATAAAATCTTTAGGTTTTCATGTACATGTCCTCTAAATGATTCTCATTAAGAAAAGTTGTTTTAACATCTATTTTTCAAATCTCATAATCATTTTAAATTGTAATGACAAACATGATTTTGATGGATTTAACTATATCAATTGGTGAAAAAATTATGTCATAATCAGCACATTGAACTTGTCGGAAGTGTTTTAAAACTACTCAACCTTTGTAGGTTTGTACATTATCATCTATGTCAATCTTATTCTTCAAGAACGTTTGCACCATATAAGTTCTACCCCTTCGGATGCATCCACCAAAGTTCAACATTATTGTTGTACATAAAATCTATTAATAGGATTTGATTCGGTGGGTGGGCTTAAACAATCCAGGCCTTTTCCTCCGTCTAGTTGGGCGGCAGCTGACTCACTATCCGTAGGAGGGTGCCGCGCGCCTATGTTTGTCATTGTCCCCGGCGGCGGACACCACTACGTGCGAGCATGTTGCATCTACGACAGCTGGTAAAAGAGACCTCGTAATAGAATACAGTAAAGATGAAAATAAAAAATCAATGTAACTTGATCGATGACGACAGAATGGGTTGACAATAGTTGAAAGTTTAAAAAGGCACCCTAAGTTTGGGCTTCACCCAACCCCATAAACCCGCGTAACTTGCGCACACACGTAACGTAACAAGCGTTATTGGTTCATCATTTGCTTAACCTCACTTTTATAACACCATCAATGGTCAACCATGTCGGTTCACTTAATCAAATGATTGATTGATTGATTAACCTCACTGAGATGAACATCGCAACCAGCGGCCAAATGGTGATGAACATCGTAACCAGCGGCTAAATGGTGTCGGTTGCAATCGCAGTGGTATGGGCAGCTAGCACTACGAATCCGCCGACATTGTCCTTTCATTTTCCCTTTCTTCGCTGACATACTGAGTCAATCGAATCTGGAACTTAGCACGACCAAAATCCCATGATCAATTGTTGTTGATGATGATGTAGCGATAAAAGCAACATCGCCATTTGTTCGATCTAATACCTCCTTTAGTGGCCACGTACACCTCCAATGGTTTGACCGACATGCCAATATATACGTATTGATTGGAATATGAATTGGATCGAAACTGTTGCCTGCCTCTTTCTTCAATTGAAATGCATGCGAGAACGTGGGAGAAATAGACCCACAGTGTGTGAAACAAATAGTCTCTATAATTGTATGCGTCCTTTGACCATCTTCCTAAGGGTGATAATCTAGTAGTTATGGGGTTGTTTAATTTCAGCAGCCTACCGATGCAAAGTAGGCCACTATAAAGATGAGGGTGAACCACTTAAGGTGAATTTGAGATGTCTAGGAAATTTTGACCGTATACCAATGCTTGGTATGATTTTTGAGAAGGCTTTTTTTATGAGAACATTACTTTGAGAGATATTTTTCCATGAGGTCCTCGATTTGAAAAGATTGTTTCAATGAATTGTTTGATGAAACAGTTTGAAATTATTAATGAGATTGTTTGACAAGACTGTTGATGAGATTATTTGAGAAGATTGCTGACGAGATTGTTGGTTTAAGATTGTTGGTGAAATAGTTTCAAAAGATTATTAATGAGATTTATTATTAGAGATAGTTTGAGGTTGTTGTTTTACACATGAAAATGTTAGTAAAACATGAACAATCTAAGCAAGATGATTATAATGTTAAAGCATGAGGCAAGGAACGTCTTGGAATTTAGTAAGCATGCAATAATCTTAGAAATGTGTAAAGCAAGCAACAATATTAAGATGCATGCATAGAATAGATAGAACTACTTCCTATTGTGACCCATGACTTTAGATATTTGTCATGTCATCACCTAACAATGACATGTATAGAAGGAGTTGACCCTTAACTTTTCTATTGAGTGATTGACACTCATCATGGGGGTAATCCATTTTTTCCCAATTGGGTACTACTCTCAATACACCTCATGACCATGGTGGATGCAATCATTCATTCGTGCTAGAAGAGGGGGTGTGCTCAACACCTTTAGGAATACAACATTCGACTGTGTTGATACATTTACTAATACCTTCGTGACTCATCCAAGAATCCAAAAAGATTTTGGCACCAATTCTATAGACACATGGGTTTATGTGTAATTAAAGTGTAGTTGTACATATTTTATTTTTCCAAGAGCAATCCATGACAACAAGAAAGGAGGTTAACAATGTAGTAAGAAACAACATGCATACAAGCATCATTCATCCCCTTCCCAAAACCAATCCAAACACGCAAGGAAGTAATCATTCATATATTATGAAAGAAGTGTCTTGGTTATGGTAGAAATTTCTCCTTTCCTTCCCTCTCTCTTTTTAATATAAAATAAATCAGGAAACGAATAGAATTACTACAAAAGGAAACTGTGAAAACCCTAAAAGGGAAGTAGAGTGAAAAGTCTAAAAGGGAATAAGAAATAAATGCCTAAAGGAGAAGAGGAAACAAATCCCTAAATAGGAAGTGATGGAAAATCCTAAAAGAAAAGTGGTGGCTAACCCTAAACGACAAGGGACAGTTGACCCTAAAAGAAATAGCAGATTTACAAGAGAAACTAAAAAATGGCAACCACAAGAAACCCTAACAAATAATTCACTGATAGAAAATTTCAAGAAGAAAACATGACATAAAATATTCCATTTTCCATGACATCTGGATGAATTTATATTTAGCAACCTTGATACATAAGAAAAATTGAAAACTAATAGAAAAAAGAAAAGAAACAGAATCCATCCAGAAGAAAAACTCAAGAAAAATCCTACTAGAGAATATTTTGGTAGTCTCATAAAACTCATAAATGATAAAAAGAAGAAAAAAAGCTCAAAGTCACCACCATATGTAATATGGAAAACAACAAAAGATGGAGATTGACATTTATACCAGCATACAAATGGTAAAAACCCAAAAAGATAACTCCACCGAAAAGGTATATTGAAAATAAAAATTGTAGCCAAAGAAAAGGTTTGATAGACTGTTTACCGGGGGAAGGTATTAGGTACACCCGTGTCTCTTGTCAAGTGGTGTTGTATTTTAGTAAATCTCTAGTTTGAGAAAAGTAGCATTTTAAGTTTGACTAATGAAAACAAAGCAATAAAATGGGTACAAAATGATATTTATATTGCAAATCTTTGGCGATGGGGATGGGATGGGGATGGGGATGGGGATGAACGTCTTTAGCATGTTATCACTCTAAATATCATAGTTTTTGGGTGTGGGATTCCATTCTCCTAAGGATTTTTCATAGTATAGATCCATCCCATACAATTTGATGAAAATAGTGGGAAATGAAAGATAAATGATAGTGGTGATTTTGATGAGAGAAAGATCTTACTTATAGGACAAACAAATCAAGAAAAATATTTTGAAGAGCTAAATGATAGGATAATAGATCCAAATATCCCAATGATGATTGGAAGACAAAACTTGATGGACACAACAAATTTTAGATTAATTAATCATGATAGTTTCTACTTTGATATACAATTCAAGAATGAGAAGTTGATTAAAAAATAGGAAATTAAATTTGTCAGTTAATGGATAAGTTTAGAACAAATAATCAAAACTAAGAAATGTTACCTTCTTACTATTTCTACACCCATTCATCATTTGGAGAAGATTGTGATAGAGGAAGGATCCTCTAGTCACTCAGCAAAATAAAAGTAAATGAAGAGATAGTTGGAAATTCAAAAGGGGTGATTGTAGATGGTGGGCATGTGAGGTATTTATAACATAAATATGGGCTTCATATGTCTAGGGAAGATTATGGCACAGAGTCAGAGTAATATTGTATTTTGCTGGGTTGAACTCATGGTATAACATAAGATCTACCACATGGCACCTGGAGGAACAAATGATTCTGCTGCATCTTCCTGGGAAGAAAAATAATATTAGTTGAGTTTTTAGATTTTATGAGAATATCTTGAAATATCTTAAATGGAAGTTGTTTGGATCATGGGATTGAGCCATATTGTGAATAAAACTCAAATAAATAGGAAAGAAGATTAGAGATTAAACTTGGGAGCCAAGTACTCCCTTTTATCAAATGACATGCATTTTATGAAGATAATATCAATTAAATATTCTATGGAAAATATGATATTCGATATAAACCAACTACGCAAGTTATTACAAAAGACTTATATAAAACTCAAGTAAAGTGACAATTGCACGTTAAGTTTAGATAATGATACTTTTTGTATGGGACCCCGCATTGTGGCAGATGAGTGAAATTATGGATTAAATTGATGGAAAATGTAGATAAGTGCAAAAAAATAAAATGAACTCCATAATTAGTCAAAAAGAAAACCTAGTCACGATCATTGAATGAATGAACAAAATGGGTATTATCATTATGCTCATATTATATAGATTAGAAACAAATGGATGAAACATGACATGTTAATACATTGGATTCAACACAATTGCTCTACATTGGATTTATAGAAGGGTGATGTCAGATGCAAGATAGGAAATGCATCACATTTAAGTGTGCAAAGAAAAGTAAACATGACAGATGGAACTTCCAACATTTACTACCCCCAAATCGGATACAACCCTTGCATATGTTAACACAGACTAAACGAAGGCATGGAACCACGAATGCATTTAAACTCACACAATGTCGGGTCGGGTTCAGGTATTTAGAGTTTTCGTTGCACTACAACATATACTCTCATTAGTGGCATTTGTTAAAAATGCCTCTGTATAACCACTTTTACATGCATTTTATTTCTCAATGCCACTACTCATCCTTTAAAAAGTTTCCCAAAAGAACCATGACATTAGTGGCATCCATAAGTGCTAATGCGGGCTATTTACTTGTTATGGTTTTTAATTTATTTTGTCTTCTAAATTTTCTATTTTATTTCTGGATGGATTTGATAACTTAAATACGACGAGTAAAGAACCTCACTTGTGCATAGAAAGAAAACTTAGGTGTCCACACACGATTCCTTGAGTGTCAGATTGGGGCAACCCTCCACAGTGTGGCAGAATGGCCGTGCAATTCCTGCTTGCATGTGTGTCTGCTGAAAGCCTCAAATGATATTGTATTGTCACAATATGTTGAATTTTTAACCGTAACGATGACTTGATAAGGATCGGTAGAGCAACACTGAACTATTTCTGACGGTCGACGATGGTTACAACCCAAGCAGACTCCTTTACAACCACCCTACAACTTTACGGTATGTAAGAATAAATTATAAATGTATGTTTTATGTGCGGTCGTTAAGTCGATTCCCTTGTTATGTTTATATAATATTTTCCTTCAATTCATAGAAATGGAGATATAGAAAGTTTTGTCATATGGGGAGTCATCCCGGTGAAGATGATTGTCCAGTTTTTAAGAAGATACCTACCGGACATTTAGAAAAATATGAATGTGTCACTTCTAGCAAATACTGCTATTCAATATAATATAGTAGGAATACCACACCATTGCAACTAATAATATCATTGCATACCGCCATGACACGTCATAGTAGGGATTCTTTATACTTCGTGTTCCATTTATTAGTTAAAGGAACACCGTCTCCACATTCTTGTTCCAGACCTCCGAAACTCTCTCATACTAGAGTCAATTATTAGGCACTTGATTAACTCAAATACAATCAACGACATGTTTCTTTTCTAGGTTAAATAATGAAGTGTCGAATCGTACATTAATTGCTTTCGGATTGTTGCAGTTTGGGAAATTAAGTACTCATGATCACATTCATTGGCTTTGGAATTGAAATGTGACGTCATTTGGCGATGAAGACCACCTTTGAGCAATCTAATACATCAGAAGTGCTGGAGTTTCAACCATCCATGTGGTATTTAATGACATCTCCCTTAATTTTGTTTCATTCTCAACTATCACCACATTCTTTAAATTGGATCCTAGATAACCATCACTTCTTGTTATATCATCTACTACGTTCTTCAGTTATAACATTTGAATGAACGAACGTGCACATTAAGCCATAAAATTAAAAGATAAGTGAACTTGATTTTTTTATATGAATCTGACTTGTGAGGCACGTGTTACACCAATTACTCTTTTAGTGGATGTAGTCCGAGTAAACTCACAATACTGAAATGATGAATAAGACAAAACCCTCACATAATATGAAGGCTTTGTTTTCAAGTCTTGTACATTATGTTTGTTTTGGTTCGGGGAAATCCCTTTCTGATATGTCCACATTGGACACAACCCAACATAGTAAAATTTAAGACCATGCTTGTGGTGGGTTATCATCCATGTTCAATGCCCAATAGTGTGTGTTTCCCTCTTACATAGATGCCCGTGTATAGTGTATATACCAGGAGATTTTTACCCAAAATCATCCAAGAGGATCTCATGTTTAGCATAATATCCCTTTACCAAAAAAAAATCCAAGAGGATCTCATGAATTTTGTATATATTTGTCCTTATTGGTTCTTGATAAGCATGTTTTAATGTGGAGCTATGAATAAGTCTAATTCCGAATTGGATTAATCAATCATATCTCATGAATATTGTACACTAGGACATTCCCTAAGGGAATGCTAAACATATTTATCCATGTTACCACATATATTATACAAAATAGGATTGTGTTCTGAATTAATTTTGTGAGTATTTTCCACCATCATATGCGTACATGTATTGAGAAATGTTGCATTTACATATTCTATGTATATTTTGAAGTCTTGAACATCAAAAAACAATTATGATTGACATTTATAGATATTTCAAATTATGTAGGAACTCCCCAAGTGCTTTGAAAGTATGTCAAGCGAACTATAATTTTTGGTATGGTCTTGGATTCATTTATGTACCAATATATACTTATATTTTGATTTTTATTACTTTTCATGCTAGTTAGATTTAGTTCCTACTCATATCTATGTCTTGGTTTTAAATTTGGTCTGATGTAGATCCTACTCCTATAATTACATTCCTACATTTAATACATGTCTCTTGCATTGTTTCTTCTCTACCTCTAGACCTAGCTAACGATGAGGAGATTCAATATGTCATCGACATGGTTGCAAGACCTCAGGCCGCCTGTTTCGTTCCTTGGATTACATCCCTTTGCTAGGTACCAGAAGGACCTTTTTTGACCAATGCGACATTGTAGTAGTACGTTCTTTAGGATTCTCTTGTTTCAGAGGAAGTCAACAAGGTATCGAGAAGTTCCAACTAAAACCCCTTTGCACTAGCCTTGATGAATATATTTTTTCAAGATAAACGAATTCCAATCTAACAATTTTGAGGTAATTCACTTTTTCTTTTTTGTAGGCTTTCAAAATATTCTTTGGCTTCAATATTGTAGTTGAAGATTATATTGAATATCCTCCCCCTCACACTTGTAAAAGTTGTCCACATATAACTTAGAATAAGTAAACAATTGGATATCTTATAAAACTATAACTGCAAAGAAGAAGCATCTGGTTTAGATTGTATTCATCAATTGACCAACTGCTTGAATGTTTTGAATGCTTAGGGAAATATAGTTTCTATAAGGGGTTCATTCAAGGACCTCAATCATTTTGGAACAGTTGATGAGGAATGTCTACTTAACATAATCAACACAATATACCATAGGTTACAACTCATATGCTCAAATTTTATTTTTCTTGTGCATATGTAAGTTATCTTCAAGATATCATTTTTATCATTAGGTGAATCAGTTATGATGACACACAATAGTTGTTAACTTCTTTTTTCTCCCAAATATATGGATTATACACAAATGAATCAATACGATTTACTAGAAAATTGAATAATCAACAAGAGAATGAGTTGACCTATAGGTTAACTATAGAAATTTATATATCATAAAATTTGAATATTTTATCTATTCTAAAATGAACGGATAATATTTTTCCCATTCCTTTCATTATGCATATTGAGATTATATTTCAATTAGAATCACATGTTTGAAACACTAGACCAATAATAGATACACCTAGAATGAGAAAACTTTGCCCAGAGGTGATGAAGGATACTGGAAGGGAAAGAACACCTCTCTTCAAATTGGGAGAGAAAAATATGAAATCTTGATGATTGTTAGTACCTTGTTTCTAATGCATACGAGTTTATCTCTCGCCTAAGCTAAAAGCACATGTGTGAGATATATTTTTTTATTTGAAAAATGAGGACTTTTTTGTAGAATATGACATGTGCTCTACTCTATGGTCTCGTGTTTGAATGCCCAAGATGTTATTTATTGTCTGAATAACACCTCCTACTTCTATTGATCGTGACCTTAGTCGTTGTTTACTATGCCTATCCACATTTTAGTTCCATTGTATGATAATTGTATCATTTCTTTGCAGGTAAAGTATGATAGGTGGAATTTAAATTATCTCTTTATCATCTTCTAGTGTATCATAATTTATCTTTTTTTTCTCACTTCATATCTCCTATTACCAGTTCTCTTGATCCACTATCAATGATATTCAAAATTGATAGTATGAGGTTGTTGTCAATGTTTACAACACAACTCACATTTTTTAGCAACTTTTGTGCTATACAACTTACACACTATTCTTAACTAGTTAAACTTGGTTTAAGTGAATATACTTCTATTTCTTAGGTTGTAGTTGGTGAAGTTATTTATATTGAAGCAAACATTAGAGATGCAAAAAGGGTTGGAAGAAGTGATGCCTTTGCCATTTAATTTTATCTTGAGACTGAAGACTATGTTCATCTATGTTCATGTGCCAATTGTTTATAGTAATTAAGTAGTATTTTGCTTTCTTTATTCTCTAGTCAGGATGTTGCCACCTTTTGTGCTTGTCCAGTTTCCTTTGTATGGTTACCTAGACATAATGTATGTATGTGGTTCACTTTTTATTCAGATCTACTATAAAAGATGTCACATTGCATGATCTGGATGCTTCCAATGCATGCCCTCAATGAGTTCAATATATACTACCTTTAATGGGACAAATGATGAAACCTTAGAAAATAAGAATCACTAGTAAGATTCATCAAGAAATAAATAAGGTATTCAGAATATCTCAAATATTGCAAATAATGTAAGCTTCTTTTTCTATATTGTATATGTAGAATAAGTTTCTTGCCATAGTTTCAATAGTTTGTTCATTTTAGTTGGTTAACACGTATATTAATGATAAGGTGACAGAGCTTCTTCCTCGATTTCTTGCTATTAATATGGTTATTGTAATTTTTGTTTGGTAAATTTTCTTATCCTTCATACTCCATATTTTTCCATAATTTGCATGGTTTTCTTTCACAGGTTCACATGTTCTACATGGAGTGTTTTTCATACCTTGATAGTGATTTATAAAGTTCACTCTCACCAATAGTAATAGTTTCTACAAACAAGGGAATTTCTAATGTGAGGTATGCAAACTCATACCATATTTATAAAATATAAATTAAAACTCTTCTACTATAGCATAATTTTTTGCTTTTCTCTCTTTATATATCCTATTACTAGTTTTCTTGATCTATTCTCAATAATATTCTAAATTGATTGTTGAAGGCTAGAAATAAAAGACCTATTTATTTCATCCCAAGAGTTGAGAGGAAAAAAATTAATATTGTTTTAACTCTTTATCATTCTAACAATCATGATCATAGTGATAGCTATATCTATTTTACAAATTCAAATGAAGTTCCATTATGATATTCTTGTTGAAAGATAGTTGATATGTGACATGAAATTTTTGTTATCTAAATTTTGTATCTTCTTTCAATAATTTCGTATTTTCATTTTAATCAAGCGTGCTCAAGGAAAATAGATGTCATTATCAAGGTTCTTCGAAAACCTTAGGATCTTGTCTCGTGAATATGTCTCTCCTAGTTAGGGTATTACATATGGCTTAATGTATCTTTTCATATTATTTAGTTTCCCCTTTTTGTGTCAGTGTAGGAGAACTAGTATAAGCAACCCTCTTTTTAATGCTTACAATTCTTGGTATGGTCTTGGAGTTGTTTCTTTATGCCAGGAGAAGTGAAAGAAATCCATGTGCACCTTTGTTTGCTACCTTGCCATGGCGTTGAATTCCTTAAAGGTTGCTCCACATCCACGAGATGGTTGGAACCTACTCTTACACATGAAACAAAGTAAGTGGATTCCTCTACTAAGATCTGCAATGTGCTATATAGATGCTTCAATATGTCTTCTGTGTCAAGATAATTTGATATAATATCTCAGCTCAGACATCTATAGAAAGGTACATGCTATATTTCTTAAGACATCTAACCTTCTCATCAGTTGAATTATTTCTCTCTTTCTCAATTTATTGAAGAGTGGTGATGTAATATTTGTGAAGATGATTCCGATGAAGTCAACACTCAATTATATCATGAAAATATGAGAACATCCAATTCACATGTATTCTTTTCAAGCAAGAGATGGGCAAAAGATGTAGAAACTATTGTATGAATTAGCAAAATGTTGTATGAAATGTTGTCTCATGTGTGTTGTATATAATGGAAGGGGCAAGGTAAAATGTCCTCCCCATGTAATTTTCATTTGATAATATAAAAAGATAAATTTTTGGAATATATACTTTTGAAAATGTGTGTTAAAATTGTAAGTGGTGTTCAAGTAGAAATCTAGGCGATGAACTAAAAATTGAGTTGTTAAAAGCCATGCAAATTCCATCATTAGACATACTTATTCCATTATACTACAATTTTATACACCATTATATAAAATAAGAACAATTGCATACACAAAAAAAAGAATAGTTGCATCCAACATCCTAATACACAATAGTGGCATTTGTTTAAAAGTTGATTGATGTAATAGTAACATTTGTATGAATGCCAAATGATGTTATAGTGGCATTTATGTGCCATTTATAGAAAGCCATTAAAACCAACTATTTAGTGGCATTTACAATTTATGCCACTATCTATCTAGTGGCATTGTACTAGAGGCATTTTTTAAGTGTCAAAAAATGCCACTAAATATGTTTAGTGGCATTTTTATTTTTATAGCAGCATTTGTTAAATGTCACTAATAGACATGTTTGTTGTAGTGTTTGTTCACTTTTGCATTACAAAATAGTGTTTCTCCCTAAAAAATTCCAACCCACTCCCCCTGACCCCCCTTCTTATCTAATCCTTTTTTAAAATTAAGCGTGGAGTTAACATTCTTTCTGTGAAACCATGTTCATTCCCCATTGTGTCGACTACTAGATATACATGTATGGATTTTTGGGATTTGGTGGTGGATTGATGTGAAGGTTATGATGATTAGTGTGGTGGATTGAATTTTTTTGCAATTTTGAGGACAAAATTTCTTTTAAAGAGTGTAGGATGTGATGACTGAACTTTTTTAGCCTTAAATTGTCTAAGGATATATTTTAACTTATGAATTATTTATATTGAGAGTTCCAAGTATTTCAATAAAGTTTGAGTGTTGGTTGATGATTAATCATGATTAGACACTTGAGTTCATGTATTTTTTAGGTTATTAATTGACTACCCAAATAGTTATGTGATGACATAAAACTTTAATGGAATGAAGATTATGTTACTATAAAGTTATTCCCAAAGCTTTTTAACAATTGTATGCTCCTAGAAGAAGATATCGATGTTTGAAAATGATGGAATAATGTATATATTTGAGGAGTGATCAACTGACAGTAATTTTTTTTATTTTGAACATAGGATCAGATATGAGAGATTCCACACTGCCCCTTCGTATTGTACATGGTCCATGTGCCATTTCAGAAGAATGGATCGACATTGAGAGAGTTGATCTTGGTCCTTGATTTGGATTTGAAGGGTGGGCCTTGAGAGAGTTGATCATGGCCCTTGATTTGGATCTGAAGGGTGGGGCTTCATCCCCTACTTTGTGTTTGGTTGGAGATTGTGGGGGTAGAAATGAAGATAAACCAATCCATCATCCAATGGCAAAACTAAAAGATCAGTTGTCTTCGACTCCACCAAGAAGTGGAAAGACCCCTTATTCAGAACATATAGAGCAAAGATGAGGGAGTCCCACCTCCATGTTTGTGTTGCTTCTCCACTCAAATTTGCAAATGGGAGATGAGATAAGAGTTGAGAATCTAGAGAGGATCTAAAGGGAGGAGAGGCTAGGGTGTGACTAGTGGAATAGGTTTCTGGATTTTTTGTGCCCCGTCACAGTGGTTATGTTTGTCAACTAAACACAATACGTCGGAGATGGAGGAAGCTTTAGAAGAGGCTTGTGGACCTTCCCCACTGTGAAGAAAGGTCATGGATGAGTTCCATATTTCCTGGAAATGATCTTCGAGGCCCTGGAAGGGATATTCATGGAGCAAAGGGAAGACACCTTGTTTGCTTCCCCATACTAGCAACCAATGGCACCAAGCTCCTCCATCCATGAGAAGTAGCTACAACAAAAGCAGCTCAAGGCTGGAAGCAATAAGGGAGAGCAACCAAATATTTGAGAGGTGTTGGGAGCTATTGATGAGTTGCAACCCAGGATGAGACTCTTTGTCATTTATCCAGGACGCGATGGAGGCCAATGAACAAAACGCCCAGGAGCGTTGGAGGTGATCGTTCAAGGAAGAAACTGGAGAAAGAAAGAAAGGGAGTAGATTGGGTCTAGGAGAAGAACTAACCATCTCGTCAAGCATAAACACCTATGAAAGAACACATAGTGAAACATGACTAGATGACGAGGTAATTATAAACAAAAATCTTGTTAAACATATTGCATCTTGTAGAAATTACATCAATTAGACCCCTTATCCAAAATTACAAACGAGGTATCAAATTTGCAGAAAAATAATAGAATAACATAGAACTATTTAATCAGTGTTTTGATGTTGCAACTAGAATAATATCATAGAAGTTTTAAAATTTCCATCTCATATATTATAAATACTAAACGATGTTCATAACTTATGGGAATAAGTAAATAACTCCTAAATCTTGTATAGAATTTGTATCAGATCACATATGGTGATGTTTAGACATGTATTTATTTAGCATGCTTCATGTAGTTTTTTCAGGATAACAACACTTAATAAATGGTAACAAATATGTTGATAACCAATAAATCATGGAAATCTTAGAATAACCTTAAATTAATGCATGGAATGTAATATCTAACCAAAATATTAGTTTGGCACGTGAAATTTGTGATTATATGGTGATGATTTTGAATACATGGGTTGTAGCCCTAATATGATTAATGAATGTAACTTATGACTAATATGTACACATGATAATGTGAAAGATTATTATTAGTCAATGAACCATAATTTGTAATATGAATATAGTAAGATAATTTCAATACAAGGATACAAGTAAAGATGACAAGATATTTATTAATAAATGTAAACCTTAATGGACATGACTAGGGTTGATGAGGCGAATCTAATGCATGGCATATGTGTTGTTGTCTTTATTAGGGTTGACCAAGGATATAGTTGACATGATTAACATATATGATGGTTAGGATATCTTGGTTTAAGGTATGTTTTACGTCTTACTTGGTCAACTATTCATTGTGGTTATATTATGTTGGTACAAATACTTGGCATATGATATTTGATGAAGTAATTGTTCTTGTATGATACCTTGATTGATTTACTGCATATATTGTTCTATACACATGAAACATAATATATTTGTTCCATTATATCTTAACACTTCAACTCCTTTCTAGTTATGAATTGGAAAGTAAATTACTTCAACTCTTTGGTAGTAAAGTATCTGAAAATGATATAACTCTTTGGTAGTAAATTACTTGAAAGTGATCCAACTCTTTGGTAGATCACATTTGATAATGATCCAAATCTTTGTTTTTTATCATAAGGCCTTAATGCATTCAACTCTCAGTTAGTAAATGCATGGATGATATAATAGAAAATGTGCCTAAAATATGTGTTCTCTTTTATTAATAAACATCTTTGTTCAAGTATGCTTTTGTTATCTTTTATTACTACCAAGTTCTAGTTTTATCTTATTGCCAAGTCATATATGAAAGAGGTATACAAATCACGTAGGTTACTCAACACAATATTTTGGTATATTGTGCTGACACCACTTGCAATCTTTTCTTTTGGTTGTGTATATGTGATATTGAAGACTCTTAATAGTTGGGAGTCATGTTCTGAGAAGATGTACACGTGGAAATATTGTGTAAAGATCTTGTTGTAGTATGTGAATATGTAAAAGTTTACTATTCAATATGTAATCTCAAAGGTTGTAATAATTATTTTTCTAATGATATGTTGAATGGGTGAAATTGTGGTTGTGGTTTGTTTTTTCTAATGTGCATGTGCTACTTTGGTCTCCTTTGAATTCCTCTAACATTCTTATTCTTGGCCTAGTGTGTGAGTTTGAATTGGGAACCTTGTTAAGGTGAGGCTTTCAATTTGGATGTCAAACATGTGTTCAAGGTGTTGAAAATCTAGGGACGTCAATGGTGGTATCAGAGCATGAACAATAGCAAAACTTGGCAGTTGCACATTATGCAACTAAACTTAAATCAAATTGTGAAGTTGAAAACCTTTAGGGTTATATTAGTCATCTTTAACAAGACTAGATCTGACTTAACCTCTATGTTAGAAACTAGTTGTCGGAGAACCAGGTCTAGACTGGTGTTTTTTAAATATCAAGTTCTAAAGTGTCAATCATCACTTATAATGTGGCGGTATGGGACGTTACATTATTTGGAGATGATTGACATCAAGAGGAGAAACTCTATATGGCGCTTGTTGTTTAGGGTAGATACACTAGTTTGTACCTTATTCTCACTCATTTCACTAGGTGACATGGAACTAGCCTCTCTACTATGTATGGATCACTCATATTGCTGATTTGGTTTTGTTTTCCAATTGTCTTGAGTCTCAACATTTTTCTCTAACGCTTACTTTATCAGAGAAAAAGTATATCATATTTTATTATATATGTATGTAAATATGAAAATGTGTCCTCACACATGTACTAGAAGGAGATAATCATGTAACCTAAGTGAAAGTGAGTGACATCAGTCTAGAAGAGAGATTAGTTCTATATTAGATGTCTAAAGCCTTCTTTAAATATGTGATAGATGAAATCAAATTAGATGTTATGATCTAAGTTTTGTATAATGAGATAAGATGGTTTATGATTATAAGTGTTTCTCTTTTAGGATCTAAGTTCGGGTTTGAGGATTTGAGACAAGTTTTTATGATGCAAGTATGTAGGCTTTTCTAAGAGAAGATAAGCTAAGTTAAGACAAGGTTCTGAGTGAACATGAGCCTCAAGCTCTTTTACAAAGGAGGTCCTCTAGTGTTAGGACCAGTTATAGGATTAATTGTAGAGAGAGTGAGACCTAGAGGGAGATGGTCAGAGAACCTAACCTCTAAGATATGAGAAATTTTTGATATGATATGTCCTAAACTAGACTACTACTAAGTGAATGAGTTGAATCGCTTTATGCATGATTTTTATAGTTCTCTTGAACACTAGATGTTCTTGTGAGACCGAACCCTATAATGTTTGTGAGTATTCTTTATATATATGAATATGAATATGAGTACACCCCATATGGGTGAGGGAGAGGAGAGAGTCCCAAGACATTGGAGGAGGTAACTGTGTTAGTTTTTGTAAAGCCTCATGCTTGGGTTGGTGGTTCCTTGTAGGAATCTAGTGGTGTATTTAAGAGAAAGTGTTGGGAAATAGTATTTCATTGATGAAGAACTGATGCATATAATATCATATCATGCTTTAGTTTTTTGTCATGTTAATAGATCTTATAAAGCTATCGACCACTTTGAAGGAGGTGATCTGAGAACCCTAGTTTAAAAGAGGGAAGATCAAATTTTTGTGTAAGAGGTACTCAAAGATATGATATGATGTTAGAGATTGGGCGCGACCTTAACCTCATGTTAAGGGTTTGAAGAACCTCAACTGGACAATATAATGTTTTAAGATATGTTTGTTGAGCCACTGATATGAGTTTCTTTAGCATAGCAATGATATATATATATATATATATATATATATATATATGTGTGTGTGTGTGTGTGTGTGTGTGTATGTTTGTGTTTTTATGATCTCTGATCTTGAGATGTGATATAAGGATATGACATGATGGAAAACATGAGATGGTTAATAGTTACCTATATATTGACTATTAACCATATACATGAATGATGATGATAATGTAATACAGTTAGTTAATTGAGTAATGAATTCATGCATAAATTGGTAACTTAATATGGAAGTGAAATGAGATCATATTAATGACACATGTTCTTTGTGGTGTTTATGTTAGTGCTTATAAATATGTTGAATATAGTTTGAAAAATTAGCACTATATAATGATGACGACACCTTGATTTGATCTACATGGATAAATTACTTAATTATAATTAACTCTTTTCCTAGAAATGTTAAAGTGATATTTGAATCTTATTTTTTGGGAGAAATGAGTCTGAAAATCCTAAATGTAAATATGGCATGATATAACTTAAGCTTCCAAACCCTTTCCTTAATCTTTTGAGGTGATTATTTCACCCTAGATGTCCTAGAAATTCTCCTAGGTGTGGTACATATATTTCTTGATATCTTGTTTATGGGAATGTTGCACCTAAAGTTGTTCCCTACATATTAACGAATATGTTTTGGGTTCTTTAAATATAAAAATGGCTTAATTTTGAGGACAAAATTTCTTTTGAAATGTATATGATGTGATGGAATGCATTTTGGCGAAATTTCTAGGATAAAATTTCTTTTAACGTCTGTAGGATGTGATGCACTATGCTTTTAGAGCCTTCAACTGTCTAATGATATATTTGAATTTTTATAGTTCATTTATGTTGAGAGTTTCAAGTATTTTGATGAAGAATGAGTGTTTATTGATGTAGATATAATGATTAAGATCCTTGAGTTTTTGTCCTTTTGAGGTTATTAACTGACTAATCAAATAATTGTATGTTGACATCAAACTTTAATAGAATGAAGATTACATTAATATAAAGCTATTCCCAAAGTTCCATAACAATTGTATGTTCCTAGAATAAGATATCAAGGTTTGAAAATGATGGAATAATGTATATATATGAGGAGTTCTCAACCAACACCAAAGTTTTTGATTTAGAACATAGGATTGGATATGAGGGATTTCATGCTACCCCTTCCTAATGTACATGGGCTAGGCACCCATTTCAAAAGCACAAATTGGCTTTGAGGAGAATTGATCCTATCCCTTGATTTGGATCTGATGGGCGGGGCTTCATCCCCTACTTCATGTTTGATTGGAGATCATGGGGGTAGAAGTGACGACAACCCATCCATCATCTCATGTAATGTTTTTGGACCATTAGAGAAACTAAAAGAGCATTTGTTTTCATTTCTACCAAGAAGAGGAAAGACCCCTCATTCAGAACATAAAGAGCAGAGATGAGGAAGTCCCACCTCCATGACTGTGCTGCTTCTCCACTCAACTTTGTTGATGGGAGACGAGAGAAGAGTTAAGAATTTGGAGAGGATCTAAAGAGAGGAGAAGCTAGGGAGAGACTAGTGGAATAGTATTCTGGTGTTTATGTGCCCCATCACAGTGTTTTTTTGGTCAACCAAACACAATACATCAAAGATGGAGGAAGAGTTTAGATGAGGCTTCAAGAGTTTTTCCATCATGAACAAAGGTTTTGGATGAGTTCCCTTTTGCCTTGTGATGATCTTGGAGGCCTTAAAAGGTAGATTTATGGAGCAGAGGCAAGACACTTCTTTTTCTTCCTCACACAGGCAACCAACGGTGACAAGCCCTCTATCCATGAGGAGTACCCACAAAAAAGTAGCATCAAGGCTGGAAGCATTAAGGGAGAACAACTCAAGCTTTAGGACATGTTGTGAGATATTGACAAGGAGGAACTAGGGAAAGACCCTTCATCGTTGATCCAAGACGCGATGACGACTAGTGAACCAAATGTTAAGGAGCACTGAAGTGATGGCATGAGGAAGAATAGGGAGAAAGATAGAAAAGGAGAAGATTGGGTCCAAGACAAGAATCGGTCATCTCATCAAGGAGTTTTGCCCCTGAATGAACACGTGGTAACTTGATCGGATGGTGAGGTAATTATAAGTGAAAATCTAATTAAACATACTGCATCTTTCATACATCATAGTATTATATTCCTTATCCAAAAATCACAAATTAGATATCAAAATTTACACAAAAAAGCACTAAAACAACATGGAATTATCTAATCTGTGTTTTTATGCTATAATCAGATGAATAGTATAGAAGTTATAAAATGCTCATTGCATATATTATAAGTATAAAATGATGTTCATAAATTATGGGAACAAGTAAATGACTCATTAATCTTGTATGGAATTAGTATCGTATCATATATGGTGATGTTATGACATGTGATCATGTAACATGCTTCATATAGCTATTTTGGGATCATAACACTAAATAAAAGGTAAAAAATAAGTTGATAACCAATAAATCATGGAAATATCAGTATAACCTTATATTAGTACATGGATATGCAATCATGATATCAATTTGGCACATAAAATTCATGATTATATGGCGATGACTCTTAATACATGGGTTGCAACACTAATATGATTCGTGAATGTACCTTAAGATTAATATGTAAACATGATAATGTGAAACATGATCATCAGTCAATGAACCATAATCTATAATATGACTTCAGTAAGATAATTTCAAGATAAGGATACAAGTGAAGATGACAAGATATATAATAATATATGTAAACGATCATTGGTCAATGAACCATAATCTATAATATGACTTCAGTAAGATAATTTCAAGATAAGGATACAAGTGAAGATGACAAGATATATAATAATATATGTAAACCCTAATGGACATGACTAGGTTTGATGAGGCGAATCTAGTGCTTGACATATGTGGGTTCGTCCCTATCAAGATTGACTAAGGATATATCTGACATAAGGAATACATACATACATACATACATATATATATATATATATATATATTATGGTTAGGATATCTTGATTGAACATACACTTTACCTCTTACTTGGTCTACTAATGAGTATGGTTGTATTATGTGGATACAAATACTTGGCATATGATATTGGATGAAATAAGTGTTCTTGTATGTTACCTTACATTATTTTATGTATATATAGATCTCACACATGAATCATAATATATATGTTCGATTATATCTAAGCACTTTAGCTCTTTGGTAGTAAAGTGTTGGAAAGTACAGTACTTCAACTCTTTTGGTAGTAAAGTACTTGAAAGTGATCCAACTCTTTGGTACTAGATCACATTTTATAATGATCCATCTCTTTGGTAGTAGTTCATAAGGACTTAATACATTAGACTCTTAGGTAGTAAATGCATGAATGACATAATTGAAAATGTGCCTAAAATATGTGTTATCTTTTGTTATTAAACATATTTGTTCAAGTATGCTTTTTTTATATTTTATTAATGTCATGTTCTAGTTTTATCTTATTGACAAGTCATTTTATGAAAGAGGTAAATGAATCATGTAGCGTATCCAGCACAATATTTTTGTATATTGTGTTGATGTGTACTATTCAAAATATTTTCTTTAGGGGTTGGATGTATGATCTTGAAGACTCTTAATAGTTGGGAGTCGTGTGGCGAGCAGATGCACATGTGGAAAAACTGTGAAAATCTCATGTTGTAGATGTAGTATATGGATATGTAAAAGTTTACCATTCAATGTGTAATGTCAAAAGTTGCAAGAATTCTTTTGTAATGATTTATTGAATGGTGATATTTTGGTTGTGGTCTTCTTTTGCTCATGGGCATGTGCTACTTTGTTCTCCTTTGACTTACTCTAATTTTCTTATTCTTGGCCTAGTGTGTGAGTTTGAAATGAGATCCTTGTAGAGGTGAGGGTTTCATTTTGGATGTCACATTTGTGGTCAAGTCGTTGCAAATCTGGGGACGTGACAATTAGGGTGTCTAGATATGGCATTACCTAGTGGTTATGGTGCCCTTTGGGTGAAAGTACTTGGTCTTTGTAGTTTCAATCTCCTTCCTCGCTACTTTTTCTTCTATGTTTTCATTTATTTTTTAGTATAGTTTCCCATTTTGGTTTTAAGTATATTCTAGCAATTTGTCTTTGTTCATCAACATTTGTTATCATTCTATTTTTTAAAGCATGCTCTACCATTTTGGTTGAACCAAGCTACTTTCTTGTATCTTTTCTATGAGTGCTACTGAGTTCTTTATCTTGATGGGTCTTAATATTTTATAGGTCAATTTTACATATTGAGTATGGTGATGTGTTGTGGAGGATGATATTGGTCAAAGCATGCTTTAAATGCTGACTTGCATCATCACTATGATACACTCGAGTTAAAGGAATTCTTAATGCAAGATCACTTATGCAAGTACCATGATATTTTAATCAATGCAAACACAATTTAATTCTCATTCCAACTTAATTTTTAATTTTTTATGACATTTAATTTATTGTTGTTTATACTACTAGTGTCACTTTCCCTTCTTTTAGATGTCATCTGGCTTAGGAGTGATGAAGTCATTTTGTTTGTTCTTAAAAAATTACTCCAACAAAAACTGTATTCATTCATAGATGATGTGTATTTGTTTGGATATTACTTGTATCTGATTGAATAATTCCTATATTGATGAAATTTAATATGTACTTTAAATGGTCAAATTCTTGGTACTATGTTCAGAACATGGGTGTATATGTCTTGAATATGTTCAAATACATGGTCAAGTATGTCTCGTATGTGGGATTACATATGAATTATATCTAATGGGATGATAGTCCTATATGCATATCCAATTGGATGATATTTAAATATTCTTAATTTATCAATTATATTAGGTGGAACATTTATCAATTTGGTTGATCTTGACCACTAGTAGATCATGTTAATCATATTGTGTTTCATTTACTACTAGTAATTGTGTGCGATTGAAGTTCTTAAAACATGTGGTACATTTCTTAGATGTTTAAGCGTTCTATCAAGAGGAAAATGGCATGGAAAACCTAATCATGTCTATATGGGGCTCTATTTTCTCAGAAGTAAGACCTTTCTTACAACTCATTGAGAAATTTTGATAGGTCAGCAATGCATTTTTTAATCTTTTTTTGTGCACTTTATGTTGAATATATGCTTATTATATACCAACATTTTTATTATTTTCATTGCATTTTCATTGTTAATGCATGAAAAATAGTCATTTTTTAAGCATGTAGCACCCCACTTCTAGTATCCAATTACTACATAAGATTATAGATCATTGAAGATCCAAACCTATGAAATTTATTATAAATAACAATTGTAATTCTAACTATGTCTTTAATTATGATTATAATTTTTATTTTTAATTATTATTAAAAAATATAATTAATACTTGAAACATATATCCCAAGATAACATCTACACAATCTATAAACTATAAAGACCAAACAACAACAACAAATTATTATGTCAAGATACAATCAAATTCAATGATCTTAATTTTTTTTATGTGAAGAACTCATTCATTCTATTTTTACCTACGCTACACTCATAACAATGTGTTTTCACATGAAAAAATTTTGTGACCTATCATGGAGTTTGAGTGATGTGTAACATAAGATCAATGAAGGATTCAAAATCATGTTTATATAGTAAAATATAGAAAAGCATTGTAAAACCCCCTAAAAATTGTAGGATAAGGAAGATCCATAACATACAATACAAGTAAGGCATCTTATAATGTGTGGAAAAGGTATTAGACACCCCCACTTTACCATTGTATTGACATTTTCCCTATAAGAGTAGAAAGGAGTATATGATTGACTCTAAATGTTTAATTCAATAAATGATGTGGAAGTATCTTAACAAAAATGAGAAAGTAAGAGACATATCAACTGAAATAAATAAGAAAATGATATAGGATCATCAATCTCATGTTCTCAATTATCACACCACTTGAGATCTATGTAAGGGGGATGGGAGCAGATATCTACACTATTTTGGTGAGTGTTACCTATCTTGGACTATGAAATGTCAAGATACAACTTGTGTTTTTTTTTACCCAAGAAAAAATGGAAGATATTCTTGATTCTGCATTTGCCACCTAAGGGGGCATGCAAACCCCTAACCGTAGATGAAAGTAGAGAGAATATTGAACTTTTATGATTTATAGGGGTTTAAGAGGACACCTCATGGTTTATTAAACCAAATTTAATGTCAATAAGAAAAGATAAATGTTACTTGTAGTTCTATAATTGAATATTAGGAATTGGCTTGGGTTGGGTCACTTTTTATTTATTATTTGTCCAAAAAACTTATGCATGCACCTAAAGGTACCTTTTTTACACTTGAAGAACCAAAGATCACATAAAGACTCATCAAATTTTAAATTCAATGTCACCTAGAGAGGCTTTGAGCACAGAATAGTTGTTGGAAAAGCAAAAAAGGATATTTTTAAGAACAATCATTTCTAGACTTAGGATTTCAAATTTGCAAAATCTTAAACCAAACAAGTTGGGGAGTGGAATATGTGTTCAAGAATGGTGTCCTCATACATGGGAGTCATGATCAATTCTTGGTTAAAGCTCTCCCCTAAACACCACAACATAGTGATTTTAGAGTGGCATGTGGGCTACCTACCACCACTAGTCAGGCCTTGAGAGTGTACCCTATTGGGGGGGATCCATTAGAGATTGTGTTCATGATGGATTTCCTCATTCATCTAAAATCATATTTGATACAATATTATATAGCATAAAACCCCAACATTCAAATGCCTTATCCACCAAAATGTGACTCAAAACTATATCCAAAAAAATGCCTAGATCGCATCAAAATTGGCCTAATTTTTTGCCAATTTAAATAACCTCTATACAAGTAATGTAAGAAGTAAAAATATTTATCTAAGTATAAGTCTAGTAATATCATGTACATTGAAATTCCAATTTAATAAAAAATCCTCCCAAACATTAATATGATCACTAGATTGGAACCTATATTACATTTGAAACATACTACATTCTGACTTAGTTCCACCATCTCCATTACGAAACCATATTACATTGGCACTCCATTTTGGTGGGAACAATAAAACCAATTTCATTTTATCCATTTCTACAAGTACTATCCAAATTCTTGAAAGAACCATATTCAATAATCTTAGGATGCAACATTGGGAAATTTATCTCTGAAATATGACCACAACTACCATGTCACTTTCATGAAAACTACCTATAAATATTTTACCTTATTCTATTTCACCATAAACCCTAATTTGAGTCACTTGTATTTCACCATAAGTCCCCATTTGAGTCCCCATAAAGGGGCACAATTAAAATATGTAATTTTTTCCTATAGAACTCATAACGAATTGATCATTTATAGACATAAAACAATATTATATTAAATAAATTCAAGGGATATCGAATATATATTGAAGCACACTAGTTGTCCTAAAATAGACATGTCTTATGTTGGTGCATGATTCACACTTTTGGATTCAAACTAGAAGTCATTGTTGTTATTCTGTCTTGTCATGCAGTAACACATTATCTTCTCCTTAGAACCTCACCCAATGACTTTGACCTCTATGTAGTTCATGTGGATAAGTTAACTCTTAGTGAACCACATTGGTTTCCAAGAGGAAATAGTTTTTAAGAGTTATTGACGTGCTATGTCACTCTCTCTCCTTATCCTATTTTCGGTTTTTGTACTTGGGGTGTGTTTTGCTCTCTCTAAGAAGAAGAACACTTTGATCACTTGTTTCACAAAATGTTTCTCAAGTGTGTTTCATCTCTGTCTACATACACCCTTATATATTGGAGAGTTAGGAAAGGATTTTCCAATAATATCATCCCATTTCGAATCACAACTTAAACTAAATCTAACTACAAAAACATGGATAGAAGTTTTAGTGTAGTGTGCCTCAAAGATATGTGCATTGTAATCTAAAGACATAAAAAAAACAACTCAACCATACATTAGGATGTGTGTATTCAGCCTTAACATGTTATTGTGATCGTTAAGGCATAGAGGAAATACTACAATTTTCCCTAAAACACTCTTAGCCAATGATACATTGTAGCCATAAAATATTAGAATATTAAATCGTAGAAGAGATATCAAATATACCTTGGTGTCTACTACTTGTGTAACAACTAGACACATCTTGTGTTGAGAGATAGCACTTCTAGATTTGAATATGAGGTCAATTTTTTGTTGCTACCTTATCATCACAACAACATGGTGTCTTCTCATTTGAGAAGTTTCTTGTTGTCAAGCCTTTTCCCAAGGGCATTGGCCTCTAGAGGAAGAACTCTTAGACAACTTATCTCACAATGTGTTTCTTTCATGTGTATCATTCCTTGGTCATCAAACCCTATATGTAGGAGACTCTTGTAATCCAATTTAAAAATCCATTCACATAGTTTTCCTAGGAAAACTATGACAAAGTTTCTAATCACCCAATTCATTAACCAGCCAATTACTTAGGACTAGATGGGTAACCTAGCCAACCAGTTGGAATTTTAGTCAATTGGTTTGCCATCCTAGGTCTGATTTCAATTGACCATTTTGATTCTCAAGTGAGCATGCCATATATTCCTTTTTTTCTCAACTTCAATTTGGTCTATCGATTGGTTTGTTTCCCAAACGAGTGATCACTTGATCATTTAATAATCAATATATTCATTGATCCATTACTTTAAGTCAATTGAATGGCTTTCCC
The DNA here is from genome assembly GCA_963693085.1 of Alisma plantago-aquatica. Lineage (NCBI taxonomy): Eukaryota > Viridiplantae > Streptophyta > Magnoliopsida > Alismatales > Alismataceae > Alisma > Alisma plantago-aquatica. The sequence goes on along the minus strand of OY856411.1, from coordinate 717,306,715 downwards.
AATTAATCGTTTGGATGGGAAATTAGTATGCACATGAACCAAAACAATTCTAATTATTTATTTGATTATTAACATCACTTATCTTATGAATCCTTATGCATACGACCGCATAGGTTTCTTATTGCATTGTAGTGATGAATAATAAATCACAAGAAAGTAATGGTATCCAACAACATATCATTCTTACCAAAGTAATAGGAATAAATTGGAGAACAACTATGACATGTAAAGTAGTACAACTTGTTCTCTAACAAGTACCCATGTATCTGAATTGATTTCTAATTTGGAAACTATAGAGACAACGTCATCATTCATCATACACAATAGTCTTATCTTTTATTATTTTCTATAATATCCACAATAATAACAAAATAGATACATAATAAGAAGAACACTCTTGAGTATACACATGGTATCATTTTCTGGTCTTCAACCCAAAATATATGCCATTGAGTCAAAACATTTTTAGGACATTATTATATTTATTCATTTTCTCAATAGTGAAACAAACACAATAAGTCGAATTTCTTTTATTAATTATTACATCAATACAATTTTGTAACTATTCCAATCATCACAGGATAAATCTTAGGGTATACAACCAATAGTATCCCACTTGCACTATAACCATACACTCAAGAATCAAAATTCCAAGAGAACTAACATGATCGTTGTGATTTTTCTATTAATGAGCTTTTGTCAAGGGATCAATAACATTTCTTTAAGTTAATACTCTACAAAAATTTTATATCTCCTCTTTGTACAATTTCTCACACCTGATGTTATCATTGTAGTATGTGCTTTGAATGTTGATGCGATTTGAGTTTCTTAGCCTATACAATGGCTCAATTATTGTAAAAATAAATCTCTATTTGTATCCTCAATTGTTGGAACCACCATAAGTTTACACATTAACATTTTCATCCATATTGCTTCCTTTATCGCATTGGATGTAGAGACAACTTGAACCCTATTGTAGAATCAACCACTATCTCTTATTTAGAAAGTTTCACACTTAAATTGTGGTCACTCTAACAAAATTATTGGAAATGATAAGGAACTTGGATTGCGCATCTAATTTTTTCACTAGGATTGCTAGGGAAAAACATAGATCTCGATCGCGATCGGTAATTATCCTTGTCAAATTATAAACTTGCATCAATGTGACACTTTACAACTAACTGATATTCACCTACTTATATCAACAATTGATCTTTTATTCTTCTCGAGTACTTTAGGATAATTTTCATAGTTATATAATGAACTTCACTAGGATTTGACTTGTACATAATCAAAACATAAGAAAAATCTAGGCATTACATAAAAGTACATAAATGATAGATCCAATTGAAATTTCATATGGCATATTACCCATGTGTGTCCTCTCTTCCAAAGAGATGGGAAAATAGGGTTTAGAGAGACTTATTCCCAGAGACATGGTAGTTTTCTCTCCTTTAGTCCTAAATGTTGACCATTTCAAAACATTGTCAATGTATGTACTCTAGATTAGGCAGAAACATTCTAGATGTATCTCTATAGATATACATTCTTAAAATATAGGGTGATTCTCCTAAGTCATTTATGTAGAAATTATCTCAACTAAGTCTTAACCAATTTTAGCGTATGTATGCCATTTCCCATTAATAATATGTCATCCCCATATAATATGGTAAATTCAACTATTCTCCCACTAACCTTCTTATAAAGACAACATCCATATTTAGTTTGATAAACTCAAACTATTTGACAGTCTCATAAAAACAAACATAGATTTATAGGTGTTTTCTTCAATCCATTTACTGACCTATGTAGCTTACAAACTTTATTGGATTTATTTGGAGCAACACAACATTTAGGATGTGTCATGTACACATCTTTTAGTTCTTCATGTTTATGAAATTTATTTTAGCATCCATTTTTCTACATTTCATAATCATGATAATTTGCAACAACGAGTATGATCCTAATGGAATAAACCATGGAAACTAGTGAAAGAAGTGTCATCTTAGTCAACATCATTTACTTGTCTAAAACCTTTTTGCATTCAATCGTTCTTTATAGAATTGTACATTACCATCCATGTCAATCTTCTTCTTGGAGACCCGTTTTCACCTTATGAGTTTTAACCCTTCAAGTGCATCCATCAAAGTCCATACTTTGTTGGCACACAATCAAATCTCATAGCCTCAAACCATTTACTAGAATCTCATCCATCAATAGTGTTTTTTAGTTTTCAAGCTAGTTTTGATATTTGTAACGATCTTTTTCCCATGCTAGTACATGGGGTCATTATAGTCAACATTGTATCCCAAAGAAGTAATAGTTACTAGGCACAAGAGTGGTAATTTTCAACAATCTATATTTAGATATCAAAAGAGGGTTTGTTGAATTTAAATTAACTTAAAAATCAAGAAAAAAGGAAACAAAATAAGGAACACTTTAATTGAAGATTTAACTTTGATTTGAGATTCTTAGAGATAGGTTTTCACTACCATATCATGTCATGAAGTAATAAATATAAAATAAGGAAGAATAATCACAAGGGAAGTTCAAGTTCTCTACTCCTTCCTGTGGCATAGAATAGTTCTAACTTTATATAGCACCACTGTACATATATGTAGATCAAAATCTTTGAAAACCTTGAAGTACCCAAAATTATGTGACCACTTATATGGACTTGAAAATGATGAAATGAGGACACCTCATTACATGAAGTATACCTTCCCATTATATAAAACAAGAACAAAACATACACACAAGATGTACAATCAAGCGTATATGTAAAAATCAACACAATGTGTCATAGAATAGTGATTCATCAACACGAAATAAGAAATTCATTGATGAACAAGGTGTGATAAGAGAGTTACTCTCCAATGCCCAAGAAAAAAATAGATACACTCATCCATGTATAGAGACAAAAGGTATAAACAATAGAGAATAAATTTAGACAAAATGTAAGAAATAGCATGAACTTGTATGTCTACGAAAATAGGTAGGATGGAGCTATAAATATAGTTGGGAGTCAAGTATTCATCCTTGCTCTCTAAAAGGTCTCTACGAACTTTCACTCATAGATGGAGATAACCAATGGCTGAAGATTTATTCTACAACTATCGTGGAAGGAGGAATGTGAAGAAGGTGTTGTCACGAGAAACTATATCATCCTCCTTGGTCACCTCCAACTGCTACTCCCTCTTCTCTAGTTGATCCCCATTTCAAAGGCTCTGTGATATTTGTTGCAAGATGGCTTAGAGTCATATATATAGATGTGAATGGGTTAGATTCAGAGTTGAGTAAAGTCAACATGTTACACTGTGAGTGGTTTGGTCTATGCCGCGTGTCATCTACATACTATGTAATTGTAACTAATGCAGATTTGAGTGACATGACATGTCAGTGAGAGACATGGTGTGTTAGGAAAATTATGTATACTTTTCAACTAGAATTCATATCGCGTGTCAGGTTCCTCTTGTTGTTGGAGTCAATTTGCTACTACATACATGGTGTGTTGGATGTACAACGTGGTATGTTCGTTCTAGTTTATGAAGCTTTAAACTTCTGAACTTATGGATAGTTGATGAATGAAATAGTGGATGATATTATGATCTTCCTCCCTATTTTGATTCCAAAGTATAGTATTTGCAACAAAAACTATGGCATGAGTGAAGATAACATAAAAGTGGAAATGCCAGCATGGTTAGAAGAAATTCTAGTCATAAATGGGTTGATAAATATGTGAAAGTGTTGCAAAAGTGATGATACAAATTGTGCACATCAAATCCTCCTTATCTTAACCCATTAATTATCCTCATGCAAAAAGAATCATAGATAGGAAGTTGAAGAAACTACCAAGCATGTGCATCAGTTAAATGAAGTGAAAGAATTGAATCAAGAAAAACTAACCATAGTCAAAGAGCTTTTCTATCAGCCATAAATTCACCTCAAACACCCAAGATTGGAAATTGAAGTTCATAAAAGCTGGCCAAATTTTACAAGAAAAATCAAGCAAATAATGTTGAGAAGAGATATAGATGTTGTGGCATACGACTCATAAAACAAGATTAATTAATGCGGAAGCGATCGTTAGCAACAAAATTACTGAAAATCACTAAAAATTAAAACCATTTATCAAGAGATCCACTTACAAGGAAAACTCTTTCATATAGAACCAAAGTAAAACATTACATCCTGGTTCATATGTACATTACATGCATCATCACAACTCGAGGCATACATGTACCAAAATCTCAGATCTAAGTATCAAAACACTAACTCCTAGGACCTGAGAGTACAAAGACGACTTTAGGACTATTTTCATAAAGACCAGACAGGCAATGTCTCCACCTATTGGATCACTGATGTCCCTATGTCTATTGCTGCTTCTCTTCTCCTACAGAAGAGTTTCTGCCTTGTCATCTGCGTCTACCTAAAAACATAGGATCCCACAGGGGTGAGACAATTATAATAATTGCCCCAGCAGGAGATATAACTCTCCGCCAAAACATTGTCATTACAGTTTAATTGAAATAAACTGAACAGTGGGATAATATGAATTAGTAGCAGGTGGATAAACATTTATGCAGACTGGAGCAACATTCTTATGCATTATTACAACAATAACTTGATTAAGCCGCATGTCTCATAATCAATATCAATTAAGGGAACATAAGTATATTCATGTATCAAGGCATGCTAAGCAGTATATCAATAATCAGTATTCCTCGTATTTCAATATTATGCAAATACGCTACACGGCTGATTATATTTTACAAACAGATTTAAGCTCTGAGGAGATGAGGTATACCGCTCATACTCCAACTGACCATTTCTAGAATCGAAATTGGTACCATAAATAGGTCAATGGAAGAGCCAGATTCCAATGACCTCCCACATCCTGGTCAACACATGACTACAAGCAGGACTGTGTCGACTACTCAAATAGCTTTCCAGGGTATACTTGAACTTTGCTATAGAGTTACAGTGTCAATTGCACTCTCATCGGTAATCGAGAGCATTAGTGTTTATCTCCATCGACCAGACATGAAATAACATTGGGAGATTAATGATACATCCATCCCAACCATCGGGAGATTTATGATACATCTATCCCGACACATGAAGGATTGAGGGGTTTAATGTTTACTCTATCTCAATCTCTTCACCCAGACGTAAGGATATTTTCACCCATTTACCCCCACATATTCAAAATATGCGAATTCCAGGAATTCTATAGAATACATGTTTCACCATCACCAATTGCTGACGATGATGGATCTATGGTCAGAGCACTACATGAATAGGTTTCACTTGATTAATTAAGTACATTTTCATATTCTTTTAGCATCAGGCAAGTTCTCAGACAAAACTCATTATGACAATGCTATAAGGAAACATGTACTAACTTCATCAATTGCTTAACAATTTTAAAAGATATTGGGAACTCAATCCCTTCTCAATTTCATCTCCATGATCATATGGCCCTGGGTAATTAAACCCTTAATTCATCATTAAGCATTGTTACCACCTTTCCAGATAACCATCACCTTTAGGTCAGTTGACCAAGGCAAACATGATATTTTGCTATTATAAGCATCACACATGGTACTTGATGCCCATTAACTCTCTTGATACCTCTTACTAGGTAGCAAGGTATATTATGGCACTCAAGATACAATCACAATAGTGAATTAAACATCATAGCTTATACCTGGCCATGATCATCATTTCAAGATGCCTGCATTGTTAGCACAGATAATACAGTGATATCAATTGCATATCAGAACCATGTTCAACAAATATGAATTTACTATTCATGGGTAACACCACTATTCCCTTACTAGGGCTAGGGTTTCCCATTTCATGTCATTTAAAGATAATCATCCTCTTATCACATCAAAGATATAGTTTATCACCATATTGCTCAAGATTAGGGTTCATTGAGCAATACATAGCATTACCCTGAGTTTGGGCTTCACAGTACATCAAACATTAGGGTTCCTCATGAAACCATCCTTAGTTAGGGTTTCACATCAAATTCACCCTATAAAAGGATTTACATCCAATGTTCCACAATTAGGGTTTACTATTCATCGCAATTAGGGTTTCATGGTCCATTCCCATAATTAGGGTTTACTATTCATCCCAATTAGGGTTTCATGATCTATTCCCATAATTAGGGTTTACTATTCATCCCAATTAGGGTTTCATGATCTATTCCCATAATTAGGGTTTACTATTCATCCCAATTAGGGTTTTAGATCACATTACTCTTGATTAGGTCTATTGACATCATCACCCCAAATTAGGGTTACATCCATACCTTGGATTAGGGTTAAGGATCAACAACCTTGTCAATTAGGGTTTAGGTTCATGATTAGGGTTTCATGATCTTTTCCCATAATTAGGGTTTACTATTCATCCCAATTAGGGTTTCATGGTCCATTCCCATAATTAGGGTTTCTTTCTTGATTAACACTAATCACATAGGTACTTTAGGAGTTTCAACCATTGTAACTTATTGATTAACATTACTAATCATCATTGGATAATTAGGACTATCATTGCCTTTAACATCCTAATGATTGAACCACTAACAACCTCCATGCGGTCTTGAAGTTACATCACCAAACAGTTTTGAAACCATTTGCCACCAAACGGTCTTGAAACTGTTTGGCCCCAAACTCAAGACTGTTTGGTCTCAAACGGTCTCAAGACTGTTTGGTCTCAAAAGGTCTCAAGACCGTTTGGGCCAAATCAGTCCCAAAATCGCAAGGGCTAACTAGGTCAATTCTCAAACAAATCGATTTCCAATTGCACCATTGAATGGCCATAGATTATTCAATTGGAAGGTCCATCAATCCAAACCATTAGATCATCATCCATGAGTCAAGGATAATCCTTCAATCCACCAAACGGTTTTGAAACCATTTGGTCCCAAATGGTTTCAAGATCGTTTGGGATCAAGCGGTCTCAAGACCGTTTTCCCCAAAAAGTCTTGAAATCAATTGGACCAATCAAGGGTTTCATCAATCAACTTGATTAGGGTTACAACTTGATGGATCATACACACCTTGGATCATTCCATTGAGTCCATTGGATAATCATAAAACCTTTGATTAAGTTCAGACCTCAAATGGTCAACTATACCAAACGGTCAACCATGCCATGCGGTTTGGTGTCCAAACGGTCAACTAGACCAAACGGTCAACCAAACCAAACGGTTTGGGATCCAACTTTACCAAACGGTTTGCAAACCGTTTGGACCAAAAGTCCAAGACTATTTGCTATTGTTCTTTGATTAAGGTGTGTCCTTATGAATAGGTTATCATCTTCAACCTTTAGACTCATGAATAGGCAACTCCATCAATCAAGCAAAGTTGTTGCAATAATAACAACTAATTCAATTGCAAGTAGAAATCGAATTCAATGACAAAGATTAAGGGTTAAAGTTATATAACCCGCCTTAAAATCTGATCCCAAGCTCCAAGTTTCATGGCTCCAATGGTGGTTGAAGCTCTAGCAACCTCCCAAGGTCGTTTCTCAAGCTTTTGGAGTGAAAGGATCGGCTAGGGTTGAAGATGGAGTGAAGAAATGAAGAAATCATGTATTGTTTTATGATTTTCACCATGAAATCATGAAGAACGAAGATCAAAGGCTTACCAACAGATTGGGGACGTTCTCCCTGGTGTACTTATCCTTCTTGTTCAGTTTTGCAAGCAAGGGGAAGAAAAGGAATCGAAAAAGACCCTTAGGTGGGTTGAAAAAGGCTCTTTTATAAGAAATTGATGAAAGAGAAAACGTTTAATTAAAATTCAATTAATTCCAAAAATGGTACCACCTCTTCCTCCTTGTTTTGCTTGCATGCAAAGGCAACTCAAAGCCACCGAACTCCCTTCCATTATCCTTGGATTAAGGGAAAAGAAAATAAGCACCTTAATCCATTATAATATTAATATATCTTTTTGAGTGGGAATTCTTTTCCTTATAATAAGGTGAGTGGAATTTCACCTCCTTAAGATATTTTTGATCCTTGAAAGCTCAAGGACGGTAAATCATGCATCTGAATTCCACCAAATTAATTTTGTTTGAAGGCCCTAGAATTATTTTATTTATTTTTGCATTAATATATCCATTATGCTTAAATCTTGATTATATTATTATCAAGATTCTCTCTCCTTCAACTTAAATCAAATGAGGCGCCCCCCTCATTTTATTTGCTCCACATGATGCCAGGAAACATTAGGGACCATATTGAAGTGGTAATTTACATATTTCACCCTAGGTTTTGGGTAAATTGCACATTACACCAAAACTAGGTTTTCATGCACAAACATTGCTTTATCAGCTCTTTCTTGGGATTCAGGCTATCACAAGCCATACCCTGCATCATCTTCATTCCCATGATGCCTTAACACATGAGGAAAATATTATTATGCACAATTTTCAAATAGACCCCTCAACTTGGGTAATTTGCACTTTAGTCCAAAATAGACAAAATATTGATTTCAACAATATTTAAATAGGACTAAAATTGTAATATAAATTCCTCTTGAGCCCTAATTACTTTTCAAAGACAAAAGCATGCATATAATTACTCTCATTATGCAAAACACCTAGGGTTACTTCATAACCCAGGTCAGGGTTGTTACAAGTTTATCCACCCCTTACAATGATTTTGTCCCCGAAATCATCAACACAACATTTAAGAGAAAAGAGTAGGATATTTCCTTCTCATCTCATCCTCTAGTTCCCACGTAGCTTCTTCAATGCCACGGTGATTCCATAGGACTTTTACAAGATTAATATCTTTCTTTTTCAACTTCTTGATTCTTCTGTCAAGAATCAACACTGGTCCTTCAACATAAGATATGTCATCATTTAGTTCTACCTCCATAGGTTGTAGAACTAACTCAGTGTCAGGATGACACTTCCTCAACATAGAGATATGAAACATTGGGTGCAATCTATGCAACTCAGGTGGTAACTCCAGCTTATAGGCCACCTTTCCTATCTTTTCAATGATTGGATAAGGCCCCATAAATCTCAGAGCTAACTTCCCTCTCTTTCCAAATCTCAGGATACCTTTCCAAGGTGAAACCTTGAGGTACACCCTGTCTCCGACTTGGAATTCTAAGGGTCTACGATGCTTGTCAGCATAGGATTTCTGTCTATCCTGGGCTATTTTCAACTGTTGTTGTATGACCTTTATCTTCTCAGTTGTTTGTTGAACCAGCTCAGGACCCAAAAGTTGGTACTCACCAGTTTCATACCAACATAGGGGAGATCTTCAACGTCTACCATACAAAGCCACATATGGTGCCATCTCAATATTGTGTTGATAGCTGTTATTATAAGCAAACTCTATCAAGCTCAGATGTAGATCCCAACTCCCCCACAAACTGAAGGACACATGCCATGAGCAAGTCCTCCAAGGTTTGTATCGTCCTCTCAGACTGTCCATCTGTCTGAGGATGAAAAGTTGTACTAAACCTCAGCTGAGTGCCCAAAGCTTTATGAAGTCGTTCCCAAAAATGACTCGTAAAATGAGGACCTCTATCAGAAACTATTGTAATTGGTACCCCATGCAGGCGCACTATTTCATCTATGTATATTTGTGCAAGCTTCTCAGCTGTATAGGTTGTTTTGATAGGTAAGAAATGTGCTGTCATTGTCAACCTATCAACTATCACCCAAATGGAATCATGACTTTTGGCTGTTTTAGGCAAACCAACCACAAAGTCCATAGTTACATGATCCCACTTCCACTGTGGTATAGGCAGGGGTTGCATTGTTCCTGCGGGCTTTTGATGTTCAACTTTAACCTGCTGACACACCAGACACCGCATAACAAACTCAACAACATCCTTCTTCAAACCAGGCCACCAATACATATCTTTTAAGTTATGATACATTTTGGTGCTCCCTGGATGCATAGCATACATTAAAGAATGAGCTTCCTCCATGACTAACTTTCTTAAGTTATCAACATCAGGTACTACCATTCTATCATGGTAACAGACTACCTGATCATCAAAATCATGGAACCCATCCCGCTTCTCACTACCATATTCTGACCTAATCTGTTGAATCATAGAATCAGTCTGATGTGCTTCTTTGATCTGGTGTCTCATAGTTGGTTTTATGTGCATCTCTGCCAACAACCCGGCTAACAATGACAGGTTAAGTTTTACATTATCTTTCCTTAACGAGATAAACATATCTCTCTTAAAGCACACTAAAGAGTTTAGGTGTGCTTTATCTAGGTTTGGTGCTGCTGATTTTCTACTTAGTGCATCAGCAACTACATTGGCCTTCCCTGGATGATAATCAATTGTACAATCATAGTCCTTGATTAATTCCATCCAACGGTGTTGCCTCATGTTTAACTCATGCTGAGAAAAGATGTACTTTAGGTTTTTATGGTCTGTGAAAATCTGGAATGTTTCTCCATAGAGATAATGTCTCCAGATCTTCAAGGCATGGACCACAGTAGAAAATTCCAGATCGTGTGTCGGATAATTCTCCTCATGTTTCTTAATCTTTCGAGAAGCAAAAGAAATCACTTGCTTATCCTGCATCAACACACATCCTAAGCCATTCTTAGATGCATCATAGAAGACTATATACCCCTTTCTGTGCTCAGGTAGCACCAGAACAGGTGCACATGTTAACCTTTCCTTCAACAACTGGAAAGACTGTTGATACTTGTCATTCCAGACAAAAGGAATCTCCTTCCTGGTCAACTTGGTCAGGGGTAAGGCTATTGAACTAAAGTTCTTAATGAACCTTCTGTAATAGCCAGCCTGTCCTAGGAAACTTCTTATCTCCATCGGCGTCTTCGGTTGTTCCCATTGCAGGACAGATTCTACCTTCTTAGGATCAACACGAATACCTGAGGCAGATATTACGTGTCCAAGAAAAGAAACTTCTGGCAACCAAAACTCACATTTGCTAAACTTAGCATATAACTTATGCTCCCTTAGCAAAGTCAAAGCTTGGCGAAGATGTTGCTCATGTTGCTGAGCATCTCTACTATAGATCAGAATGTCATCTATAAAGACAACAACATACTAATCTAGAAAAGGTCGAAAGATTCTATTCATGAGTTCCATAAATGCAGCTGGTGCATTAGTTAGTCCAAACGACATAACTGTGAACTCATAGTGACCATACCTTGTCCTAAAGGCATACTTAGGTATGTCACCCTCCTTGATACGTAACTGATGGTATCCCGACCTCAGATCTATCTTAGAAAAGACAGTCGCTCCACGCAACTAATCAAACAAGTCATCAATCCTCGGTAGAGGATACTTGTTCTTTATGGTGACTTTGTTTAACTGTCTATAGTCAATGCACAGTTGCATTGACCCATCCTTTTTCTTAACAAAAAGTACTGGAGCACCACAGGGTGAAGTGCTCAATCGGATAAAACCCTTCTCAAGCAACTCTTGCAGTTGTTTCTTGATTTCCTCCATTTCAACAGGCGCCATCCTATATGGTGTTTGTGCTATTGGTTGCATGCCCGGGATTAGATTTATTTCAAAATCAATTTCTCGGGGCGGCGGAACACTTGGAAGTTCTTCAAGAAATACATCTTCAAATTCCCTGACTACATGAAATTCGGAAGGATAAGGGCTTTCCATTGTGGTATCAACCACATGGGCTAAGAATGCAGAGCATCCTTGCCTCATCAGCCTTTCAGCTACCATAGCTGACACAAGACATGTTGGAAGAATCTTTCTATCTCCCTGAAAGATCCTTGTGTCACCACCATCTATGAACACAGCTTTCCTGGAACTACAATCCAAGACGACCTTATACTTCTCTAAGGCATCCATTCCAAGGATTATATCAAAACCCTGCATCTCAAGTGGTATAAGATCCACTTGAATATAGTGACCAGTAAAGAAAAGATTGCAGGGAGAACACATTTCCCACAACACTACAGATCCCATCAAAGGTGTCTTTAATAGCAAGCTATCTATTCTATGATTAACAATCATATTGCAGTCATCAATCACCTCTCGAGTGATAAAAGAGTGCGTAGCACCCAGATCTATTAACACAGATACGAAGCAGGATAAAGACATATCTGAATAAAGCAGTTCCATCTGACCTGTCACAACTCGAGGGTTGACTACTGCTTCAGGCTGGTTCATAGCATAGAACCTAGCTGACGCTTGTTGTTGACCCTGTACCTGGTTGTTAGATGTCGAAGAACTGGCTTGGGACGTTGGTCCACGTCCTCTAACACCACTTCCAGGCTGTTGCCTCTGAGAGCCCTGCTAACTCTACCTCAGTTGCTGGGTCACACTCTTGACTTTCTTAGGACAGTTCCTCACCACATGGCCTTCTTTTCCACATCTATAACAGGTTATATTCCCCTTTGGTGGTCTGGGTGGTCCTGTTACTGACATAGAGGCTGAGCTTTGAGCTCCCTTTGGTGGTAAACTACAGTTTCTACCCTTACTTGACGTCCACTGCATCTGGGTATTAAACCTTGGTGGTGGTGTAGGCACAAAATACCTTGGTCTCTTGAAACTCCCAATACTCTTCCCTTGAAACTATGGGTATTCCTTCTTTCCCTTGGTCTGTCGCTTCTCAATTACATACCTCTCTATACGTCTTACAGACTCCACAAAAGTTGCAAACCTCTCTCGGTTCTCCAGAGCAGACACCGGAGTGGTTAATTCAACGTTCAACCCCTTCTCAAACCGCCAAATTCTCTCCTCATCATTGGATGCCATGTGTGGACAGAACCACAACAACTCCATAAACCAAGCCTCATACTCGCTAATGTTCATGGGTCCTTATTTAATTATCTCAAACTGGGATATCTTCTCATCTAGATATGTCTTGGGAAAGTATCTAGCGAAAAATTCACGCCTGAATTCATCCCATCCAATCACAACTCCAGGTCTTTTGCCCTCCTCAATGGTCCACCAGTGGCCAGCACTCCCTTTGAGGAGATATACAACATGTCTGACCCTCTTATCATCAGGAATCATGAGGATTTTGAAAGATTTCTCCAACGCCATCAACCATAGATCAGCATCTGCCAGATCAAATGTACCGGCGTACTCTAAGGCTCCTACCCTCTTAAGCCTTTCAAAAGTTTTTCCGACACCATGTATTTCATCATGGGGTGGTGCCCTGGGTGTAGGTATTGGCATTCTATCTGTCATGTGGGTCATAGATGCCATAAACTTCCCAAACATCGCCTAGAAGGCTGGGCTCCCCATATCAGATGGGTTGAACTGGGGTTGTTCAGGTACAGGTTCCTCCCTGTCCTGACCTCTTGCACCATTTCCCGGTGCAGCAACACTGCTCTCAAGAGCGTGTTCTTCGTGTGATCCAGACATCCTTAGTTCTTCTTCTCCTATAAGAGCAGAAGACACTATCAGATAAATTGGAAGACACTAGAACAGACTCAACTACCTTAATCATATGTCTCTGTAGACTCAGTGAACCTAGAGCTCTGATACCACTTTACTTGTGGCATACGACTCATAAAACAAGATTAATTAATGCAGAAGCGATCGTTAGCAATGAAATTACTAAAAATCACTAAAAATTAAAACCATTTATCAAGAGATCCCCTTATAGGGAAAACTCTTTCATATAGAACCAAAGTAAAACATTACATCCTGGTTCATATGTACATTACATGCATCATCGCATATCGAGGCATACATGTACCAAAATCTCAGATCGAAGTATCAAAACACTAACTCCTAGGACCTGAGAGTACATAGACGACTTTAGGACTATTTTCATAAAGACCAGATAGTCAATGTCTCCACCTATTGGATCACTGTTGTCTGTGTGTCTACTACTGCTGCTCTTCTCCTACATAAGCATTTCTGCCTTTTCGTTTGCGTCTACCTAAAAACATTGGATCCCACGGGGGTGAGATAATTATAAAAATTTCCCCAGCGGGAGATATAACTCTCTGCAAAAACATTGTCATTACAGTTTAATAGAAATAAATTGAACAGTGGGATAATATGAATTAGTAGCAGGTGGATAAACATTTATGCAGACTAGAGCAACATTCTTATGCATTATTACAGCAATAACTTGATTAAGAAGCATGTCTCATAATCAATATGAATTAAGGGAACATAAGTATATTTCTGTATCAAGGCATGCTAAGTAGTATATCAATAATCAGTATTCCTTGTATTTCAATATTATGCAAATATGTTACATGGCAGATTATATTTTACAAATAGATTTAAGCTCTGAGGAGATGAGGTATACCGCTCATACTCCAACCGACCATTTCTAGAATCGAAATCGGTACCATAAATAGGTCAATGGAAGAGCCGAATTCCAATGACCTCCCACATCCTGGTCAGTACAGGACTACAAGAAGGACTGTGTCGACTACTCAAATAGATTTCCAGGGTATACTGGAACTTCTCTATAGAGTTACAGCATCAACTGCACTCTCATCGGTAATTGAGAGCATTAGTGTTTATCTCCATCGACACGACATGAAATAACATCGGGAGATTAATGATACATCCATCCCAACCATCGGGAGATTTATGATACATCTATCCCGACACATGAAGGATTGAGGGGTTTAATGTTTACTCTCTCTCAATCTCTTCACCCAGACACAAGGATATTTTCACCCATTTACCCCCACATATTCAAAATATGCAAATTCCTGGAATTCTATAGAATACCTGTTTCACCATCACCAATTGCTGACGATGATGGATCTATGGTCAGAGCACTACATGAATAGGTTTCACTTGATTAATTAAGTACATTTTCATATTCTTTTAGCATCAGGCAAGTTCTCAGACAAAACTCATTATGACAATGCTATAAGGAAACATGTACTAACTTCATCAATTGCTTAACAATTTTAAAAGATATTGGGAACTCAATCCCTTCTCAATTTCATCACCATGATCATATGGCCCTGGGTAATTAAACCCTTAATTCATCATTAAGCATTGTTACCACCTTTCCAGATAACCATCACCTTTAGGTCAGTTGACCAAGGCAAACATGATATTTTGCTATTATAAGCATCACACATGGTACTTGATGCCCATAACTCTCTTGATACCTCTTACCAGGTAGCAAGGTATATTATGGCACTCAAGATACAATCACAATAGTGAATTAAACATCATAGCTTATACCTGGCCATGATCATCATTTCAAGATGCCTGCATTGTTAGCACAGATAATACAGTGATATCAATTGCATATCAGAACCATGTTCAACAAATATGAATTCACTATTCATGGGTAACACCACTATTCCCTTACTAGGGCTAGGGTTTCCCATTTCATGTCATTTAAAGATAATTATCCTTTTATCACATCAAAGATATAGTTTATCACCATATTGCTCAAGATTAGGGTTCATTGAGCAATACATAGGATTACCCTGAGTTTGGGCTTCACGGTACATCAAACATCAGGGTTCCTCATGAAACCATCCTTAGTTAGGGTTTCACATCAAATTCACCCTATAAAAGGATTTACATCCAATGTTCCACAATTAGGGTTTACTATTCATCCCAATTAGGGTTTCATGGTCCATTCCCATAATTAGGGTTTACTATTCATCCCAATTAGGGTTTCATGATCTATTGCCATAATTAGGGTTTACTATTCATCCCAATTAGGGTTTCATGATCTATTCCCATAATTAGGGTTTACTATTCATCCCAATTAGGGTTTCAGATCACATTACTTTTGATTAGGTCTATTCACATCATCACCCCAAATTAGGGTTACATCCATACCTTGGATTAGGGTTAAGGATCAACAACCTTGTCAGTTAGGGTTTAGGTTCATGATTAGGGTTTCATGATTTATTCCCATAATTAGGGTTTACTATTCATCCCAATTAGGGTTTCATGGTCCATTCCCATAATTAGGGTTTCTTTCTTGATTAACACTAATCACATAGGTACTTTTAGAGTTTCAACCCTTGTACCTTATTGATTAACATTACTAATCATAATTGGATAATTAGGACTATCATTGCCTTTAACATACTAATGATTGAACCACTAACAACCTCCATGCGGTCTTGAAGTTACATCACCAAACAGTTTTGAAACCGTTTGGCCCCAAACGGTTTCAAGACCGTTTGGTCTCAAATGGTCTCAAGACCGTTTGGTCCAAATCAGTCCCAAAACCACAAGGGTTAACTAGGTCAATTCTCAAACAAAATGATTTCCAATTGCACCATTGAATGGCCATAGATTATTCAATTGGAAGGTCCATCAATCCAAACCATTAGATCATCATCCATGAGTCAAGGATCATACTTAAATCCACCAAAAGGTTTTGAAACCGTTTGGTCCCAAACGGTTTCAAGACCGTTTGGGATCAAACGGTCTCAAGACCGTTTGCCCCAAAAAGTCTTGTAATCAATTGGACCAATCAAGGGTTTCATCAATCAACTTGATTAGGGTTACAACTTGATGGATCGTGCACAGCTTGGATCATTCAATTGAGTCCATTGGATAATCATCCAAACTTTGATTAAGTTCAGACCTCAAATGGTCAACTATACCAAACGGTCAACCATGCCATGCAGTTTGGTGTCCAAATGGTCAACCAAACCAAACGGTTTGGGATCCAACTTTACCAAACGGTTTGCAAACCGTTTGGACCAAAAGTCCAAGACCGTTTGTTGTTGTTCTTTGATTAAGGTGTGTTATTATGAATAGGTTATCATCTTCAACCTTTAGACTCACGAAAGCTACTTCCATTTCCATGGCAACTCCATCAATCAAGCAAAGTTGTTGTAATAATAACAACTAATTCAATTGCAAGTAGAAATCAAATTCAATGACAAAGATTAAGGGTTAAAGTTATATAACCCGCCTTCAAATCTGATCCCAAGCTTCAAGATTCACGGCTCCAATGGTGGTTGAAGCTCTAGCAACCTCCCAAGGTCGTTTCTCAAGCTTTTGGAGTGAAAGGATCAGCTAGGGTTGAAGATGGAGTGAAGAAATGAAGAAATCATGTATTGTTTTATGATATTCACCATGAAATCATAAAGAACGAAGATCAAAGGCTTACCAACAGATTGGGTACGTGATCCCTGCTGTCCTTAGCCTTCTTGGTCAGTTTTGCAAGCAAGGGGAAGAAAAGGAATCGAAAAAGACCCTTAGGTGGGTTGAAAAAGGCTATTTTATAAGAAATTGATGAAAGAGAAAATGTTTAATTAAAATTAAATTAATTCCAAAAATGGTACCACCTATTCCTCCTTGTTTTTCTTGCATGCAAAGGCAACTCAAAGCCACCGAACTCCCTTCCATTATCCATGGATTAAGGGAAAAGAAAATACGCACCTTAATCCATTATAATACTAATATATCTTTTTGAGTGGGAATTCTTTTCCTTATAATAAGGTGAGTGGAATTTCACCTCCTTAAGATATTTTCGATCCTTGCAAGATCAAGGACGGTCATTCATGAATCTGAATTCCACCAAATTAATTTTGGTTGAAGGCCCTAGAATTATTTTATTTATTTTTGCATTAATATATCCATTATGCTTAAATCTTGATTATTTTAATATCAAGATTCTCTCTCCTTCAACTTAAATAAAATGAGGCGCCCCCCTCATTTTATTTGCTCCACATGATGCCATGAAACATTAGGGACCTTATTTAAGCGGTAATTTACATATTGCACCCTAGGTTTTGGGTAAATTGCACATTACACCAAAACTAGGTTTTCATGCACAAACATTGCTTTATCAGCTCTTTTTTTGGGATTCAGGCTATCACAAGCCATACCCCTACATCATCTTCATTCCCATGATGCCTTAACACATGAGGAACATATTATTATCAAAAATTTGCAAATATACCCCTCAACTTGGGTAATTTGCACTTTAGTCCAAAACAGAAAAAATATTGATTTCATCAATATTCAAAAAGGACTGAAATTGTAATATAAATTCCTATTGAGCCCTAATTACTTTTCAAAGACAAAAGCATGCATATAATTACTCTCATTATGCAAAAAACCTAGGGTTACTTCATAACCCAAGTCAGGGATGTTACAGATGTCATGGCCAAATAAACAATAAATATGCCACCTAGCCCATTCAAATATAAGGATAGTAAAAGTAGAAAATCCATGTTAATATTATAAATTCAGCAGTGAACTATATGCTTGTAGATAAATGATGAAACTATTAAGCATGGGTACCGGAACTTGGCTACTAAAACATGTTTGTGTGTGTGTAGAATGCCAACTATGATCAAATTACTCTCTTAATGATGTAACACCCAACCATCGTAGCTAGATTGGACGTATACTAGGTTGTCTTGCTACGTAGGTAGTTTAGCCATCTTTTGTGGGGTATGTGCATAATTAGGTGAAAATCAAGTCAAGATAAGAAGGCATGAATGAAGTTATGCTTGATAACCATGTTGATTTAAGTAATTTATGTTCCACAAAACATAAGAAAGTTATAGTGAATTGTGTATTAAACTGGATTTCACACTACTGCTAAAGAAATCATCGAGATGGCGGTCAAAATGTAGTAGGGATTTGACAAAGGTATCTAGAATGATAAACAACAATATAATGACAGTTAATCTAAAAAGACTAGACTGTTACATGTATTGAGCAATCAAGGGAAAAAATGAACATGCGGGCTAAAAGAAAGAATTTAATGTGAAGAAAGTGTGGTTAGAAAACAATTTTATGTAATTTATGCATATCTTGTACAATATTCCTTCAAATAATATCTGAAAATTACAGGATAAATGGTTCAACAAAAAGGGAATTTAGCTCAATTAAGAGAAATAATCCTTTAATATACTAGATTTTGATACCAACTAACACAAAATAATCAAAGGAAATGAAATGAAAAACTAAAAATTGTATGACTGGGTCAGTTTCTCCCCCTTGAGTTTGAAATCTGCAGTGTCCTCGTTGTAAACCTGGCAAAGAATGTAAAAGCGGGGAGCATATTCCCCGATGTGCAACATAAAGATATTTCACCAAAGTGTCATCATCATGAATGTCTTACGAGGAGGGATACTATGGTGGTGATGTGGGTTGATATATCATACTTTAGTTCCCCTATGTGATGTGCCACACATCCATCTACTACACCATGTTGTACATGTCATTGTATTGCTGAATGAGTTGTGCAAGATAGGTGTCGTGTTGATCAAACCTATGTTCAATATACCTATAAATGTAGTGCATGTTGGGAAACAACCCAACTATACTCAGTTTGAGTTCTTGTAGGAGGTGGAGTTGTGGGTGTGTCACCTATAGTACAATATGCAACCATGTCCCCTTGAGTGACATCAATATTGTCATCCAACAAATATTTTCAATTCTTTGGATTGGATAAAGTGGTATCTTTTGGATTAGGTAATTCAAGATATTCATTATTATATTGAAAATATTCAAGATAATTTTGATCATCATATGGATCTATGAAAATGATGTTTGAAACAATAAGGAATTTCCAATTGACGTCGTTGCAGCCTGTAATCCCATCAATGCACAACAAACCAACCCCTAGTTTAAATGTCAATGGGTGAATATGTCTTAAATGATAATATTGTATGTGTTATCCCTCTTAATTGGAAGGAAATTTTAAAGTAAAAAATATCTAAATTGACCTTATAATTGTGAATCATACCCCACAATAAGAATAGCTCCAATTTTCTGACCAATCCATGAGTTTCCTTCTCCAAAAATTGTCTTGTGTTCAACATCCTTGTGAATGCAGCACAAAATAGTATTGTGTATATGAGAGGCCCTATTTGAGGGTATCCTTTAGACAGTCTCATGTGCAATCTTTATCTTAAAATCATTGGTCTCAAATATTTTATGGAGAAGAATGCTACCTCCATATGTGAAATCATAAAACTCCCAAAATTGTTTCAAAGTAAGCTTATAGGGTGTACTGAGTAGTCTGAAATGAATTGTGCCAAATTGCTCAGTGACTTTCCTGGGATCAACTTCGGTACTAAGTGTTATTATAAATTCATACATCATGTGTGGGTATGTGTTGGACAGAAGCAGTTCAGTATCCCTAGTCATCCTAGAAATTCATGTCCATCAAGAAAACCCAAGGATTCTATTGTATTGTGTATAAAAAATCTTGCGATCAGAAACTTGTGTGTGACTAATTGTTATTATGTCTTTTTCTTCATTGAGAGTGAAATGTGAAGAAGAGGTGATGGTACCGATAGTAGATGAATAAGACTTGACATGTTGGAGTTTGGAAGTCTGCTTGTGAGGTCCCATGATGAACAATAAGTTATTGGGTGATTAAGAATGTTGAGAAATTATGCTAAAAATAGAGTTCTGTGATAGCAGCATGAAGTGGATGCCTGAAAAGAATAAATGAAAATGATATGGAGAATAACCACATGTAATAGGTGCTTGGTTACACAGAATAAGAATAGTTGAATAATATTATGTCTGGGAAAAATAAAAACAACACAGTGTGAGAAGATATAATCATGATGTATAGTAGATTTGTACATGGAACTTCTTGCTCATCTCAAGCTTGAAGATGGATTTGGTCTCGGAGGTAGATGCCATAGATTGATGGCATGGACATGTATAACAACCAATGACTGTTGTAGGCTCTGAGATTGGTGGTGGGTCAAGTGAGACACATCTTGTCACTTGACGGTTGGAGGTGCGACCACTAACGGTGGTTGGAGCAATGAAGGCTTGAGGTCAAGTAGTTGAGGGTGTAGATCTTAACAGCTATAAGCGGTGGGTGTCGAAGGCATGAGCAAAAATGATTGAGAAAAACCTAACATAACATAATTCTAGTCTAAAATGAGTGAATGAGCTCTGGAAATGAGGGTTAACCTTATATTAGATGTGTTTACATTGATCGTAAATGGATAGTACAACATATAGTGTAGATGTAGTAAGAGGTTTGGGAACAAATTATATGTCATGTAGGTAGAGTACACTATGTTGAAGAAATTTATTTTCTTGCTAAGTTGTAGAAATTTCTTAGTACCCACCATGTAAAAAGGGAACATGGCGTGTTTCTAGAACGCATCCCCTATTGAATTTTATTGAAGACATATGTGCACATTGTGTACATTGTTCAAACACAATGTTGGTAATAACTTGTCAATTTATCAAGTTTGTCAAGAAGATAGCGCACATTCCATGTAGAAATCTTACATGGCATGCAAGTAATTTAATGTAGCTCACTGAAGTTGTGTTATCAAGAGAACACACTAAGTTGTAGAAAATGTATTGCACATTGCATGTTCTTCTATGATATTTCCAATTTTCTAGTTGCATAGATTCAAACATGATAACTAGGAGGTTTCTAAATAATATGTTCACAATGATGATCTTTATATGTAAAATAATACAATAAAAATAAATGACATGAATTAAAGCTAAACTACATAGTGGGTCATCTCCCGTAGGTCTTCCATATAGAGTATGGATCGAGACTCTTCATCTTTTATAATTTGCATCAGAGAGGGAGTAGGAGACTCCCTCAGAAATCATCTCTCCTAGAGTATAAATCTTGAGTCTTTGTCCATTAACCTTGAAGGTGTATTGTTTTTTTTTAAAATTATATAGCTCCATGGGGAAAAACTTCAACAACTACAAATGGCCCATACCTCCTAGAATGAAGATTTCCTAGGAAAAGCTTTAGTGCTGAATTGAATAGTAACACTTGGTCACCTCTAAATTTTTTTTATCGAATCCTTTTGTCATTCCAACTCTTAGTTCTCTTATATATTTTGGAATTTTCTTCTACAGCTAAGTGAAGCTCCTTTAACTCTTTCAACTATAGAAGTCTTCTTTCCCCTACTTTCTTCATGTTGAAATTGAGGAATTTAATTTCCCAAAGTGCTTTGTGATCAAGTTATAGAGGTTGATGAGAAGATTTCCATAGATAAGTATGAACAAAGTTGTTCCAATAGTTGCCTTGTAGTCAATACTATAGACCCATAGTGTATCATTTAAGTTTAGTACCCATCCTTTCTTAGATCTGGAGATTGTCTTCTTCAATGTTGCTTTCAACTATATGTTGGAAGCTACAACTTGTCCTACAAATTTCAGATGGCACGACATTGATATTTTGTGCTTGACTCCATATTTCCTCAATACGTTTTTGAAGCTTCTTTTCCTCCTATGATATGACTTCCCTTGAAACACAGAATCTAGGAATGATCTTTTGAAACATCTTGGTTATAGACTTCACATCTGGATCTTGAGTAGGGATTTTCATACCCACTTGGATACATATTCACAAGAAATATATATATATATATATATATATATATATATATATATATATATATCAGTAATTGGATGAATAAGAGAAGGGGACCATGTAGTTGACACTCCATACATCAAAAACTACAATATCCATAATTGAAGAGTGGCTTTTCTTCCCTCTTATAATTCCTCCTTAGATTTTGCATCTTCCACATGCTATAATGAATGCATGGATATCTTGGAACAATGTTAGTGTAAAGAGGCGAGAAATTTCAGTATGTTACAGTTAGCCAATAAAAGCCTACATGAAGAATCTTAGTTGTTGTTTTGTCACCACCAAACGTCCTCCCTAAGGAGAGGATTGACATTCAAAGATCATACTTGGAATTCCCTTATTTGGAACACATCTTCTGGTAAACCCATATGTGCCTTGCTTAAACAAAGAAGGGTCATTCTAATAGTAGAAGTTGACATCATGAAGAAACTTCTTTTTCTATTGATAAGTAAGATCTAGTGGAAGGAATCATGTTGTTAGGTAATTTGTAAAATCCACAAACTAGGTAATGGAAGTGAGTCCACAACATATAGCTTTTCAATCAACAAATAAACATCAATAAGAATGTTGTCTTTTTCAGTAGTGTTCGGGTGGGAAAGGTGATTAGCAACATTATTCTCCATCCTCTTTTTGTCTTTGATCTCTAAATCAAGTTCTTACAGTAGAAATATCCAATGGATAAGACGAGGTTCAGCATCCATCTTGTTCAAGAGATTTGTAATTGCAACATGATCTATGTAAACACCAACTTTGAATACTACCATGTATTTTTGAAACTTGTCCAATGTGTACACTATTGGTAATGCATCTTTTTCTTTAGTTACATAATTTATGTATGAATCATTCAAAGTCTTACTTGCATA
The DNA here is from genome assembly GCA_963693085.1 of Alisma plantago-aquatica. Classification (NCBI taxonomy): domain Eukaryota; kingdom Viridiplantae; phylum Streptophyta; class Magnoliopsida; order Alismatales; family Alismataceae; genus Alisma; species Alisma plantago-aquatica. Next base: position 717,283,556 of record OY856411.1, on the reverse strand, counting down.
CTGAAATGCATGAAGTTTATTGTCTTTTCTTTGTCCTAATTCTTCCCCCACTGTAAAATTATTGCCTTCACAAATCATTAGGTGGTTGAATGATAGGTGCAGAGATAAGAGCCTCCTTGAGTTTCCAAAAAGCTATTTTGCATTCTTCATTAAATTTCATATCCACATGTTTGTCTAGAAGGGAACATGATGGTTTTGCAATATTAGAGAGGTCCTTAATAAATATTCTATAAAATCATGCATGTCCAAGAAAATTTAAACCCCTTTCTTTGTAGTTGGTGTAGTCATCCTTTGAATTGCTTTAGATTTTTCCATGTCCACTTCAATACCTTTGTTTCACACCACATGCCCTAGAACAACTCTGTATTGTACCATGAAATGTAACTTTTTCCAATTAAACACCAAACTAAGATGTTTAGAATAATGTAAAACTTTTGAGAGATTTGTCAAACAATCATCAAAAGAGTTACCAAAAAGCCCTAAAATTAGACATGAATATTTCCATAATATTCTCAATGAGATCAAAGAATATGACCATCATACATCATTGGAATGTAGCAGGTGCATTACATCATCCAAATGGCATTTTTCTATATGCATGTGTTCCATATGTACATGTCAATGTGGTTTTCTCTTGGCCGGTGGATAGATCGAGATTTGGAGAAAACCTGAATACCCATCTATATAAAAAAATTATGAGTGGTGTTCAAGTCTTTCAAGCATGAGGTCAATGAATGGTAATGAGATATGATATTTTCTAGTGGATTTGTTCAATATACTATAATCAATATGCATACATCATCTAGACGTTGCACATGTTTGGATCATTTCATCATTTTCTCCTTGGATTATAGATGCTCCTCCCTTTGTGGGTACTACACAAATTGCACTTACCCATCGATATCACTAATTGGATAAATAATCCATGTATGTCTTAACTTGAAGATTTCTTTTTTAAGCACTTCCATCATGTTTTGATCAATCTTCTTCGAGGAAACACATGGTATAACATCATCCTCTAGAGATATGTGATGCATATTGTTAGAATATATTATTAGCCTATTTAGTTAATGGGATAATTAGTTAATGGGCTTAAGTGTCTCAACCCATATATCCTTTCTTCAGTTGCAATTTTTATATCTCCATCTTTTCTCCTATATATAGGATAGGGTCTACCATCTAATATAACAACAATACATTTGAGTATTCCCCTCATAATTGTCAACATGGTAACAAAGTGTTCCCTGGGAACTCAACCCTAGCTTTTGCTTCTACTCCCTCTCCTCTCTGTATTTGCCATTGCCCCAGTTGCTTCCGCTCTCCACAAGAGAGATACATAGAGAAAGAGACCGCCTTTTGGTGGCTGCCATTTCTCCATGGCTTAGGCCGACTGGCCTCCATGAACTTCCCAACCTCCATGGTCATTTCACTATCTATTTCACATGGATATTTATCTATGTTCCAACCCATCCTTCCTAGACATCTATGCTTCCCATAGTCCGAGTCTATAGACAATGCTAATTCCCATTTGAATATGTTTGCTCTTCTCCAGGTTGTCTCCCAATTATCTTCAGGAAGTGTTCATCCCAGCCATCATCAAGCATCTTGGATTATATCATCGTCTTTAGCCTATCAAGATTATCCGCTGTCATAATTGAAAATATAGACATAGAAAAAAGGGATCTACTATATCCCCCAACCTTTGTTCCCTAGATGTCACTAATTCATGTCTAAATCTATCCTTGGTCTAGCAAGGGGTTGTTGTTGCCTTAGATCAACATGATCCATTGGCACAGTTAATGGTGCTATTTCTCATCACATTTTGATGTGTATTATCATGGTTGTGTTCTCTTTGATGACATCAATTCCTATCAAAATTAGGCATCAGCAACATCCAACACAACATGTTGTCGAATCAACATGGCATCTTGCACGACAAAAATATTCCTAATAATGTAGAGTTTCAGCCAGATCACAACTTAGATGACATGTCAAATTCCCACATAGCATGTTGAAAGAATTATGTGATGTCCAACATGACTTTTTGGTAGAAATCAGTTTCACGACTCTGACATTCTTGCAGGGTGTGTCACATCTCAACACAATGTGTTTTTTGGATCCTATCATCTTTGACCAACAAAGCTATAAGAAGTATTAGGTTTTCACATGGCATGTCAAAAGTAGTTTGTCTACTTCTAGTTCAAGTTATGACGTCCTCTAAAGGTATTTATCTCCTCAAATACCTAATGTTAACCAAGACAAGAACATATCCATTTATGTTTCCTATCTAGATCTTGTAATTCAATTTTTTTGCATATTGACTCCGGTTAACGGTTTCTCCTATCTACGTACTACACCTTTCATTTTCCATTTTTCCTCTCCCACCTCCCATCCATCATGTGTGTATCTTCCACGTGTGGGGTTCATGTGTCTCTTTTTGACACAACTACTAATTCTCATTGTAGCTATCTATAGGGGGATATAGAGGAGAGAGAAAGAAGAGGGTAAGCGAGAGAGAGATAATATGAGGAGAGAGATAGAAGATGAGAGTTATATATTCATGGTTATCTTCGAAAGGGTTTCATATTCTTGATAATATCTTCTCTTTTTATGCCTTTGTGGTGTCTCATTCCAACATCACTTTGCATATGGGTTGACTACCTGCATGAATTTTAGTTAGCCACCACTTTCATACAGTGTTGAAGGTTCTTAATTGTAGGACAGACACCAAACTTTTTATGTTTGTATCGGATTATATATGTCTAGACAAGAGATTTTTTTGTTGATTCTAGTCTCTTGTTCGTCTCTCTAGTTTTAATGAGTATTATGATAATTCTTGCTACATTCTCAAGAGATAGATGTTGCTTCTTCATCAGATTTCTCTAAAACTTGTCATTATCTAGCTTGTGCATTTTGTATCTGTAAGGATTCATCCAGATTTATTTTCACTGAGCTACTTTTATAACATCTTCTCCTAGCTTCCTGGTCTTATTGGGATTCTCCTTCATGGTACCTTCATTCCTATCAAATCCCCAACTTTGATGCCCTAGACTTATGCAGTATGCCATCCATCCGAACTTGTATATCTCATTTTCGTATCATGTTTTGCACATATGTGGTCTTCTATTTTAATTCCAGTTGACTACACTTTTCATATAATTTGAAGTTGCCTCTACCTCTACATCAACATTGTGCATCACCATTTGTGTTGTGTTATGTACCTGGGATGTGTTGATTGTGCCCTTATACCACCTGCACATACCTATCTAGTGAAGATGGAATAGTTAGGTACTCTGAGCACCTACTCTAGTTTGATTGTGGAAAGATTTCACTATGGTGTTTGGATTCCATATTCTTCATTCTAGGAGCACTTCAAAAGACCTTCTCCAAATCTCAAGTATCTCCAACGAGCGATCACAACTCAAAAGAGTCATCATCAAAAAAGTTTAGTTAGGAAGTATTGCTTAAAGGGGAGTGACTACATTTGTATGGGGAGTGACAATTTTATCTTTATCCTATAATCAAGTTCTGGAATTCCAAGATTGGACATGAGTTTCATCCATGCTCCAGCTTTAGGGGCAGTGTTAGAATATATTAGTAGCATATTTATTTCATAGGATAATAAGTTAATGGCCTAAAGTGACTCATCCCATATATCTAGTCTTGAGTCCCAAGTCTTTAAGTCTCCACCATTTCTCCTATATATAGAACAAGGTGTTCTATCTAATATAACAACTATAACACATGTGGATTTTCCCCTCACACCATTTAGCACATACAAAAAGAGGGGTTGATTCATTTTAAATCATCAATTGAATATCCAATTACATATTTATAAAGGCAAAGTCTTATGAAATATGTGTTCTTGTTCTTCATTTAAATCAGAGTTAATAATGATAGGAGGAGTAGAACTTGGGTCTGGAGATGCATACCTCAATCCCATTTGAGGGTTTCAGTTCTACCTTTTTGTCTGTTGTATTACTGCTGTTTGTCTCCTCTTCTTGTGAAATTTCTCAAGAATTTGAACTTGTAATCGTAGTAGAAATGGTCTCTTAGACATCAATGTTTTGGCTGGTATCATCAATGTCTTCTACAAGTCATCGTAAACTTATTCGTGAAGCTTTTTCTCATAATAAAAAAATGTCTCAAGGCCATCAATTACATAGATAAGTTATTCAGTGCTTGGTTATTTCAGTGCATCAAAAACATAGAATTATATATCTTCATATCCAATCTCAAAGTTAATATCCATTCTCTAACATCCACTATACATCCAACAATGCATAGGAATGGTCTCCCAAAAATATTAGGATTTTCATGATTCTCATTCATGTCAAGGACCCCAAACTCACAAGGAATATAGAATTTTCCTATTTGCACTGGAATATCATCAATGACTCCTCTTGGATATTTAATAGATTATTTTACTAGTTAAACTACCATGCTAATCTTTGTTAATTCTCCAAGTCAAGTTTCTTCCATAATGAAAAATGTAAGCTAATGCTAGCACCAATATCTACCCATTATTTATTAAAGATTGTATCTCCAATCTTGCTAGGGTAAATGAACCAACATTATATAATTTATTTGGAAACTTATTTTAATTATATATAGCTCATTCCTTCAAAAACATTACATCTTCATTTGATGAAGTCTCCTCATCTCATTAATGTGTCTTTGAGAAATTTAGCATACAATGTCATTTCAACAATTATTTCCACTAAGGGTAGTTTGACATAGATTTTTCTTATAATGTCCTTAATTATTAGGTTTGATATAATTTTTCTTCTAAGAAAACCTATGCGAAAAATGGACATTGTTCTTATTTGAATAATCACCTTGTGGAGCATGTGTTGTAGATTTATTCCTTTGAGTTTTAGTTGCATCATCTTCATTGGTGTCTACAACTTTATTTGATTTCTATTTTATGGTGAAGAAGATCCTCCTATGATAGCTACACTACATAAAATCACTGACTTGCATGTTTCTCTAGGATTCCTCTCTGATTGACAAGGTAAGGATCCTAATAGGATAGAGAGAGATTGTTCGGTAATCTGGTTTTCCAACATTTGCTCATGAGTGGAAAAACCATCCACTATATAAGAGAGTTGGTGAATGGCATCCTTCATAAATTCTCCTTGATGGCTGAATTCATCATTTCCTTTGTTTGAGTTGAAACAAAATTTTCTAGGAGTGATTGCAAGTTGTACTTTGAATGTTGTTGGTGTTGCTAATTGAAAGTTTAGTTGGCATTGTTGTTGAAGCTTGTTGGATTGTTCCCAAAGGTGATATTTTCCCTCATTATTTGTCGTTGTTGAGGATTCTATGCATTGTTGTTGTTATTCTATGAGAAGTTTGGAAGATGTCTCGATTCCAAATTGTAAGTGATTGAATAGGGATTGTAAGGATACTTGTTTCCAAAATTTCTTATCATGTTGATTTGACTATTATTTCTTTAGGCAGAGAAAAAGGAGAACAACATGTTGAATATGTGAGTCCAAATCACCCACATGCATCACAAAGTAAATTGATTCCCTGAAATGATTGAGTTCTCAAATTCTCAAAATTCTATGATAATGCATCTAGCTTTGTTGTAATCAAGTCTACTACTTCAAATGTGTGCTTTCCCATTTTCTTTCCTGAAGCAGTGTTTGAAGAAGATGGTTGGTTGTCCTTGGGGTGAGTTTAACTCTTTACAAGTGGAAGAACTCCTAGACAACTTATCATGTAATGTGTTTATTAAGGGCTGAATTGGTAGGGTGTTGTTTTACTTCATTATAATTCAATGTTCACTTTTCAATTTTACATTTCATTTGTTTGGGTGTACTTCAGTGTAATTTCTTGAATTTCATTTGCATCCAACTACATCATGGCCGAAAAAACTTGGAATCGATACTACGTAGTTTTTGGGGGTGGTCAGGTGCATTTGCAGGTTGTCCGCCTACCTCGCGGACGATGTACTTTTCATTCTATAATTGTCATGCCTATACCGTGTTATGCTTTCCTTACCAAATGGCTACAAGACAAAACATTGGACTTAAACAATATCCTACCAAATATAGTCTAGGAAGCCCCAATGATATGATTATCTATGACTTGTTTTTCAAATCACAAAACAGCACCTGATTCCTCCCTACCAAATTAGACCTAAGTGCATCTCATCCCCACAAACATGCTTCTTGCCTTGAAAATTCAATCATGTTCTTTGTCACAACTCAAAATAGAATCAAACTAGGAACACTCAGACATAATTTCCATTGTCCCAGTTCACTAACCAAATGATCAGTTGGTAATGGTTGGGTCACCTGGTCGACTAGTTGGCATGTCTACTCGGCCAATTTTCCAGTCCAAGACTGGTTTCAATTGATATATTTGGTTCCGAACCAAATGAACCACATTTTCTAATAGTTTACTAACTTTAGTTGTGATAGACTGATATTTTGGAATCTCTAAATCTCTAATGACATATTTGAATACATGTCTTTGGTTTATATTATGAGTTCCAAGTGTTTTTAGGGAGTTTGTAAGAGGATCGATTTAGTACTTATGATTGATATGATTGAGTCTCTACCTTGTGAAATAATTATTTGACCGGTCATACGGAGGTATACTTATAGAATTTTGGATATAATGTAAAATATGTCATTGGAAAGCTATGTTTCCTATTGTTTCGATGATCTTAGAAAAGGTCATGTAGTTTTGAATGTGGTGAAATCCTTGATGTTTTTTATAATAGAAGACAAAGTCTCTCAACTAGGTTGTGATCTATATACACGTTAACCCCTTTTATCCTTTTGTTGTGAGAAGCCACGGTTCGGCCCAAAGGAGGCCTGATCCTGACCCTTGGTTGTTATTAGACAGCAGTGAGTCATCTGTTGCACACTAGTTGAGGCTGACGATAACGAACATCCATGACGATGGGATGTGGAGATCGTGGGGGTAAAGGAGTCATGCTCCCCACCCCTCCATGAAAGTAATCGTGGGTCAGAGCAGTTTCACTGTGAGTAGTTAGCTTGTCATCGATGACAGCCACTGCTAGACCCTTATTTTGGGGTGGGATTTGGCTAAGAAACAACAGAGAACGAGTGGTCGTCCCCCTGCCTTCTCCATTGCCCATGAAGACCACAGATGGACTAACAATCTGGAAGAATGAGGTAGAGGTAGGAGTTTTTCCTGAGGAGGAGATGTCAGACGCCTCTTTTCATCTGCTGTTCAGCGGCAGCTGTAGTCGGCAGCTCCAGGATGTGGAGTTTTTGAGAAGTTGTCGAGTAACCGTGTAGCTGCAGAAGTCCAGAAGAGGTTATAGAATGTGATGACATCCTTCCAGGATGGAGAGGAGAACCTTGGCATGGTTGCTAGCTTGCTGGAGTATAGTCGCGCAATGACGCCCTACAGAACAGAGGATGCAGGCACAACCCTATTGAGCACAAGAGGCGGATGGGCAGCATCGACCGTGGCAGCGTCGGAGAACCATCAAGTGGCCAACAGCGCTGAGGGAGTAGTGCGTTGGCCCTTCTATTGGTCACACGTTGGAGGAGATTTGGAGGCACTGAGGCAGGGAGGAAGATCTATGCTGCCAAGGACAGAGCACAATTGGCAAGCAAAGAACATTGATCTTTCACCGGAGATCAGCCCCACGACGACGTCTCCTAGCAAGAGCAGCCGAAGCTCTTGGTCATGAAGGATCCTGAGGCAGAGCCACCTCGACCTGGGGAAGAATGAGCTTCAATGCCAAATCAAGCGGAGATGGAGGAGATGCCATCGGTGGACCAGCAGTACCAGGCGGCGACCAAGTCCTCGCCCAAAATCTGCCCGACAGCGGCACTCACACAGATCCCAGGGCGGTTGCTTGCTCGCCGGAGGTGAAGCCTATAGTGGTGCCCTTGCCAAGCATAAAGAGGTCACGAGGAGGAGGGATCGTCCATGGGCACCTCGTCGTTGCCTTGCTTTAAGGCGGAGGCTTTGGGTGGAAGAGCAATGCCCACACACGCAGAGACTCGTGAGGGCAGAGGACATGTGAGAATGAGAAAGGGAGAGTGGGTGGCCCAGAATACCAGAACCAGACCGGGTGGCCAGCCTTAAGTGAACCAAACAAAGGAGCAGCGCACCCTCAAGGACACGTGGCACATTATGGTTGGGTCGAAAAGGTAAAAATCTCAAACATGCTATGTTCATATATAATTCATAGAAATTAGTATGTTTATGAGAAAAATACAAACAAGGTACTGTTATTCTCAGAAAAATGTGTAGGACAACATGAAATCCTAATACCAGGCTTTTGATGCACTAATCACAATGATATCATGCAAGATGCATTATACTTGTTTAATGGATAATAAATACCAAACGATGGCATAAAATTATGAGAAAATACCTGTAAATCATATTTCATGTTCATAATGCATTGATGTCAGTTATGGTCATGATGATGTACAAAATCATGTAATTTGCTTAATATGGCTAATTATGGTTAATAACACCAAAGATAATGCAATTAATGCATAGATGTTCAATAAATTGTGAAATGTATAGAATAAGCTCATATCAGTATCTGGAACCTTGGATTTAAATATGAGATCAGTATGATACACGTAATCCATGTTATATGAAGTTGACCTTAATACATGGTTTAAAATCCTAGTTACGTTAATAATGTAACCTAGGGTTAATGTGTGACATAGTGTTAATATGTTCACCTAATGATGGAAAATATGATTATCAGTTATTGAACAATAATCTGGAATATGATATCAGTAAGATAAATATAAGACAAGAATATAAGTAATTATGAGAATATCCTAATGAGATAAGTAAAACCCTAATGAACACAATTAGGGTTAAGACGAGATGTAAGATGATGAGAACCTGATGATAGTATATGGTCTTGTCTTGATCAGGTTTGACCAAGGTTATAGTTGACATCAGAAGTATATGTGATGATTAGGTTTCTCTTGATCAAGGTACGCTATTACCTCTTACTTGGCTTATTATACAATATGCTTGTGTGATATGCATAATAAAATACTTGGCATATGGTATTGGATGAAATGATTATTCTTGTATGATATATTGCATGATTTTTCTATACTTACTGCTATGAACACATCAAACATGATATATATGTTCCATTATATGAAAGCACCAACTCTTTGGCAGTGTGCTTGGAAGTGACCTAACTCTTTGGTAGTGGTCACATTGTACATATGACCTAACTCTTTGGTAGTGGTCTGACCTAACTCTTTGGTAGTGGTCACCTTGTACTGATGATCTAACTCTTTGGTAGTGATCATAAAGGCCTTGAGATATAATGGAAAATGTGCTTAAAATATGTGTTCTCTTTTGTTAATGAATATCTTTGTGCAAGTATACGATTTTCTTATATTCTTCTGTTACTGCCAAGTATATTAGTTTTATCTTATTGCCAATATAAGATGAGAGGTATATAAAAAGACACGTAGGCGTACTCAGTACAATATTCATGAAATATTTTGCTGATGTGTACCGCATGTAATCTTTTGTTTAGGTTGTGGTTATGCTCTTGAAGATCCATGATAGTGAGAGTTGTGTAGCGAGCTGATGTACAGGTGGACCTGTTGTCTTAAGATCATGTAGTTTAGTGGTAGTACATGTATATGTATAGTTTGTTATTCTATGTGTAATATCAAATGTTGTAACAATTCATGTTGTAATTATATGTTGAATGGTGAACATGTGTGTATGGTTTTATTATTGTTCATGTACATGTGCTACTGATTGTTTTCCTTCTGACTCCTTTGATTTTCTTCTTCTTAGCCTAGTGTGGGATGTTTAAATTGGGATTCTCGCTGAGGTGAGGGTTTCAATTTGGACGTCACACATTAGATTAAGTTTTAGAAAATTCGGGGACATCACAGGTGGTATCAGAGCACGAACAATAGCAAATCCTAGCATGTGCTCATTATGCAACTTAAAACTAAAGAACCTTGAACTTTAATAATCTTCTAGGGTTAGATTAGTCGTCTTTTAGAAACTAGATCTGACCTAGCCTCTAGGTTAGCACCTAGATGTCCGATAACTAGGTCTAGACTAGTGCTTGTGGCATAGCAAGTCCTTAGATGTTGTTCTTTCCTTGTAGTACAGTGGTATGGGACGTTGCACTATTTGGAAATGACGTACATAAAAGGAAAAGAAACCCTAGACATATGGTGCTCATTGTCTAGAGTAGATACACTAGTGTACACTATGTTCTCACCCCTTTCCTTTGTTTTCATGACACTGTACTCTCTATTATGTGTGGGACACTCATTTTCAGGATTTGGTTTTGGATTCCAACTGGATCGATCCGTGGTAGTTTTCTCTGACGCTTGTTTTATCGGAGTAAAACTATATAATATTTTATTGTGTATATGTATTACAAAAATGTGTCCCCACACATGTACGAGTAGGAGGTGGTCATGTAACCTAAGTGAAAGTGAATGACATCAGTCTAGAAGAGAGAGTAGTTCTAGATTAGATGTCTAGAGCCTTGTTAGAATATGTGATAGATGGAATAGATAGAATAAGTTTGATGATATGATCTAAGTCTTATATAGATGATATAAGATAGTTTGAGATGATCTATGTTTGTCTTTGAGGATGTAAGTTCGGTTTTGAGGATTTGAGATAAGTTTTGATGATGCATATAAATATGCTTTTATGAGATAAGATATGTTAAGCTAAGACAAGGTTGTGAGTCAACAAGAGCCTCAATCTCTTTTATGAGGGAGGACCTCTAGTGTTGGGACCAGTTATAGGGTTAACTCCAGAGAGAGTGAGACCCATTGGGAGAAGGTTACAGAACCTAAACTCCAAGATATGAGAATAATGAGATATGTGATATGATATGTCCTAAACTAGACTACTCCTAAGTGATTGAGATGAGTTGCTTTATGCATGATTTCTAAAGTTTTCTTGAACCCTAGATGTCCTTGGGAAGACCAAACCCTAGAGTCAGAGAGAGGCTGGTTATATGTGCATATGTGAACATCAATATGAGTGCCTACCATCTGGGTGAGGGAGAGAGCCCAAGACCCTGGAGGAGGTAGCTATGTTAGTTTCTGTGAAGCCTCATGCTCGGGTTGGTGGTTTTCCACATAGGAATCTAGTGGTTGCATGTATAAGAGAGTTTTGGGTAAGCATGTTTCATGGGTAGAAGACCTATGAATAGTATGTTGTATCATGTTTTGTTTTGTGCTATGTGGCTAGAACTAATGAAGCTATCTCTAGTGCCAATGAGGTAATCCGAAAACCCTAGACCGGGAGGAAAGATAAAGTATATGTGTATGAGATACTCATAGGGTTGAGTTAGCTCAGAGAGACTGAGCATGTTACTACCCCCATGTTATGGATCAGGAGAACCTCAGTTGGACTAGATAAAGTTTTGATATATGTTTGATGAGCCACTTGTATAAGTTTGTTAGCACAACCATGATATAATATATGTAAGATGTGATCTAATCTCGAGACATGATATATAGACATGATATGATGGAAACCTAGTGATGGTTTAATAGATATCAATGTATAAATGGTTAACCATATACATGAATAATGATGATAATGTGAAACTATAGGTTAATCTTGTGATGAAATCACCAATAAAGATTACAGTTTATTATGAGCAACGAAATAAGATCATATGAATGAAAACGGTTACCAGAAGTGTTAAGCTTAGTGCTTGATAATGATGAAAATATAGTTTGAAAGTTAGCACAACATAATGTTTATGATACCTCGATGTAAAGGGTTAACCTTAGTTAACTCCTTTGCAACATGGCAATATGATGTGGGAACCCTAATGCATGGTTCTAGGTAACCTTTTCGGATATGTTACACATAGAATAGTGCATATATGTGGATGGAGACATGGTAGTTTTCCTTGGAGTACGAGTATGGTTGACTTTTGAGGATGAAAGTTCTTTTAAGATGTATATGATGTGACAAAGTGGTTTTCTGGTTTAATTCCGAGGATGGAATTTCCTTAAAGCTGTGAAGGATGTGATAGACTGATATTTTGGAATCTCTAAATCTCTAATGACATATTTGAATACATGTCTTTGGTTTATATTATGAGTTCCAAGTGTTTTTATGGAGTTTGTAAGAGGATCGATTTAGTACTTATGATTGATATGATTGAGTCTCTACCTTGTGAAATAATTATTTGACTGGTCATATGGAGGTATACTTATAGAATTTTGGATATAATGTAAAATATGTCATTGGAAAGCTATGTTTCCTATTGTTTCGATGATCTTAGAAAAGGTCATGTAGTTTTGAATGTGGTGAAATCCTTGATGTTTTTGATAATAGAAGACAAAGTCTCTCAACTAGGTTGTGATCTATATACACGTTAACCCCTTTTAGCCTTTTGTTGCAAGAAGCCACCATTCGGCCCAAAGGAGGGCTGATCCTGACCCTTGGTTGTTATTAGACAGCAGTGAGTCATCTGTTGCACACTAGTTGAGGCTGACGATAGCGACCATCCACGACGATGGGATGTGGAGATCGTGGGGTAAAGGATTCATGCTCCCCGCCCCTCCATGAAAGTAATCGTGGGTCAGAGCAGTTTCACTGTGAGTAGTTAGCTTGGCATCGATGACAGCCACTGCTAGACCCTTATTTTGGGGTGGGATTTGGCTTAGAAACAACAGAGAACGAGTGGTCGTCCCCCTGCCTTCTCCATTGCCTATGAAGACCACAGATGGACTAACGATCTGGAAGAATGAGGTAGAGGTAGGAGTTTTCCCTGAGGAGGAGACGCCAGACGCCTCTTTTCATCTGCTGTTCAGTGGCAGCTATAGTCGGCGGCTCCAGGATGTGGAGTTTTCGAGAAGTTGTCGAGTAACCGTGTAGCTGCAGAAGTCCAGAAGAGGTTATAGAATGTGATGGCATCCTTCCAGGATGGAGAGGAGCACCTTGGCATGGTTGCTAGCTTGCTGGAGTAGAGTCGTGCAACGACACCCTACAGAACAGAGGATGCAGGCACAACCCTATTGAGCACAAGAGGCGGATGGGCATCATCGACCGTGGCAGCGTCGGAGAACCATCAAGTGGCCAGCAGTGCTGAGGGAGTAGTGTGTTGGCCCTTCTATTGGACACACGCTGGAGGAGATCTGGAGGCACTGAGGCAGGGAGGAAGATCTATGCTGCCAAGGACAGAGCATAATTGGCAAGCAAAGAACACTGATCTTTCACCGGAGATCAGCCCCACGACGACATCTCCTAGTAAGAGCAGCCGAAGCTCTTGGTCATGAAGGATCCTGAGGCAGAGCCACCTCGACCTGGGGAAGAACGTGCTTCAATGCCAAATCAAGCGGAGATGGAGGAGATGCCATCGGTGGACCAGCAGTACCAGGCGGCGACCAAGTCCTCGCCCAAAATCTGCCCGACGGTGGCACTCACACAGATCCCAGGGCGGTTGCTTGCTCGCCGGAGGTGAAGCCTACAGTGGTGCCCTTGCCAAGCAGAAAGAGGTCACGAGGAGGAGGGGTCGTCCATGGGCACCTCGTCATTGCCTTGCTTTAAGGTGGCGGCTTTGGGTGGAAGAGCAATGCCCACACACGCAGAGACTCGCGAGGGCAGAGGACATGTGAGAATGAGAAAGGGAGAGTGGGCGGCCCAGAAAACCAGAACCAGACCGGGTGGCCAGCCTTAAGTGAACCAAACAAAGGAGCAACGCACCCTCAAGGACATGTGGCGCATTATGGTTGGGTCAAAAAGGTAAAAATCTCAAACATGCTCTGTTCGTATATAATTCATAGAAATTAGTACGTTTATGAGAAAAATACAAACAAGTACCGTTATTCTCAGAAAAATGTGTAGGACAACATGAAATCCTAATACCAGGATTTTGATGTACTAATCACAATGATATCATGCAAGATGCATTATACTTGTTTAATGGATAATAAATACCAAACGATGGCATAAAATTATGAGAAAATACTTGTAAATCATATTTCATGTTCATAATGCATTGATGTTAGTTATGGTCATGATGATGTACGAAATCATGTAATTTTCTTAATATGGCTAATTATGGTTAATAACACCAAAGATAATGCAATTAATGCATAGATGTTCAATAAATTGTGAAATGTATAGAATAAGCTCATATCAGTATCTGGAACCTCAGATTTAAATATGAGATCAGTATGATACACATAATCCATGTTATATGAAGTTGACCTTAATACATGGTTTAAAATCCTAGTTACGTTGATAATGTAACCTAGGGTTAATGTGTGACATAGTGTTAATATGTTCACCTAATGATGGAAAATATGATTATCAGTTGTTGAACAATAATCTGGAATATGATATCAATAAGATAAATATAAGACAAAAATATAAGTAATTATGAGAATATCCTAATGAGATAAGTAAAACCCTAATGAACACAATTAGGGTTAAGACGAGATGTAAGATTATGAGAACCTGATGATAGTATATGGTCTTGTCTTGATCAGGTTGACCAAGGTTATAGTTGACATCAGAAGTATATGTGATGATTAGGTTTCTCTTGATCAAGGTACGCTATTACCTTTTACTTGGCTTATTATACAATATGCTTGTGTTATATGCATAGTAAAATACTTGGCATATGGTATTGGATGAAATGATTGTTCTTGTATGATATATTGCATGATTTTCCATACTTACTACTATGAACACATCAAACATGATATATATGTTCCATTATATGAAAGAACCAACTCTTTGGCAGTGTGCTTGGAAGTGACCTAACTCTTTGGTAGTGGTCACATTGTACATATGACCTAACTCTTTGGTAGTGGTCTGACCTAACTCATTGGTAGTGGTCACCTTGTACAGATGATCTAACTCTTTGGTAGTGATCATAAAGGCCTTGAGATATAATGGAAAATGTGCTTAAAATATGTGTTCTCTTTTGTTAATGAATATCTTTGTGCAAGTATACACTTTTCTTATATTCTTATGTTACTGCCAAGTATATTAGTTTTATCTTATTGCCAAGATATGATGAGAGGTATATAAAAAGACACGTAGGCGTACTCAGTACAATATTCATGAAATATTGTGCTGACGTGTACCGCATGTAATCTTTTGTTTAGGTTGTGGTTATGCTCTTGAAGATCTGGGATAGTGAGAGTTGTGTAGCGAGCTGATGTACAGGTGGACCTGTTGTCTTAAGATCCTGTAGTTTAGTGGTAGTACATGTATATGTATAGTTTGTTGTTCTATGTGTAATATCAAATGTTGTAACAATTCATGTTGTAATTATATGTTGAATGGTGAACATGTGTGTATGGTTTTATTATTGTTCATGTACATGTGCTACTGATTGTTTTACTTCTGACTCCTTTGATTTTCTTCTTCTTAGCCTAGTGTGGGATGTTTAAATTGGGATTCTCGCTGAGGTGATGGTTTCAATTTGGACGTCACACATTAGATTAAGTTTTAGAAAATCCGGGGACGTCACATTAGTCCATTCGGTCGATTGGGTTATCTAGTAACCCATGGGGTCAGCTTCCCAAATTTATGATCACTCAATCATATGTCAATCAATTGATCTTGTTTTCCAAACCACCTAGTTGCGTTACTGGATTTCCCAATTAACTAATTGCATAGGAAATTAGTCTATACATTATTTATAACCATTCTTATAATGTGTTTGATTGTGAACATCAATTCCATTAGGAATCCTTATGTGAGTGAACTCATACGGTGCTAGTAATTTTCATGATATCACAAGAAAAGGTTGCAATCTATAAACACAACATTGCTACTCAAGTAACAGGAATAAGTTGGACAATAGATTTAACTTGTAATGTGACCAATATTACCATGCCCCTATAGTCCATTAGTTACAACTATCCATATTGAAGTTGGGGCATGGATTTTTTCATCCTCTTAACATTCAATCTATGGATCATGAATTAAAGTAAACTATTAATATATTGTGAGCCAAACATCAAATATTGACTCACATGACATTGGCCATGCATTTCATAGTATCACGTACCAAATGGCCAGGATATCACTCCAATGGATGAGCATATTCCATCTATATCACTCACAATAATCATCAAGTGTCATAGTGTACCCAATAACTACATGTTTGACAACCATTATCCAACATCTTCTTGGGTAGTGTTATATAACATAGAACAACATGTGATCATTGTGTAACTTCAGATCTAAATATCACATTCACAACTATCACTTGAGATACAATTAAGACTTCCATAAACTATCTTTCGTATGTCATACTCAAGGTGGTTCTATCCTATACAACTTGTAATGTAACAAATGCCAACGTATAAAATTGTAATCTAACAAGTACCCACATAACTGGTTTCATATTTGTTACCATGACTAAGAATGGATAGTCATCATTCAACATGCACACTAGTCTTATATATTATTTTATCCTACAATATATGCAATAGTAACTGAATAGGGGCACAAAAAGATGAATAATCTTGACTACATATATGATATCATGCCCAGGTGCACAACCTAAACCATAAGTAATTGAGTTAAAACATTCTTTGGATGTTTTTACAGTTATTCACGATCTCAATACTGAAGAAAATATAATTAGTGGAATTTCCTTTATTAATAACAAAATCATATACAATGTATGCATATTACAATCATCACATGACATATCCCAGGGAAGACACCTAACATAAATCCCCAATGACTTGATCATCCCCCCCATGACCTGGGTTCCAATGCATTTCTCAACAAAGAGGCAAGGAGGATTCCCTATCATATCTCCCATGTTTTTTTATGAAATAACATTCAACAAATGTTATACAATAATCTCATTGGATCTAGTCATCCACTCAGAAAGATGGGGAGGTTTTAATTGTAGGGTCGTCGACATCTAAATGGTTATCCAGTCCTAGTTCTATTGCTTCTAAAATGATTAAGGGTATATGAGGACCAGATGATAATCATATATGGATGGCACAACCTTTGAGCAACAAATCTTTCCATTCTATCATCCTTTAGCAATGACCATAATATATTTAAAAGCATGAAAATAAAAAAATAACTACATACAATGTCCACCTTCTATTATTGATACCTTCCAACCCAATTATCTAAAGCACACTAGAAAACTAATGTGTTATCACATTCTAGATAGTTCTTTCTCCATATGAAAGTGAGATCAAACGGCCAGGTAATCCAATCTGATATGCCCCATTCGCTTAGTGACCAAAGTTGCTTGACTGAATTGAAGGAATAGGAACTTTCTTGGATAGAGAATCAAAGGTATGAAGTGACTACTAGATAGCAATTCACCTATCAGGTGTTTCATCCATTTCAGGTTTATTGTTGTATCAACTTATTTACTAAATATGGCTCTATGTCATGACTGTGTCATTCCATACTAAACATAACTCGACAAAAAAACCCCACATTAATAATATTATTTTTAGATCAATATAATAAGACACTTGTAATATCTGATATCAATTCAAGTCTTGAAAAGAAACTAATTTGCACTTAATTATTACGGCATCAACTTTTTGTTGCATTAACACATTATGTAATTAAGAAATTGACTATAATTAAATGATCATCTATAGTTAGAATGTTCCCTAGATGTACTCATGACAAATATTGCTATGTGTTTTTCTTCCCAAAATCATGAACTAACTAACAAAATGGCCACTCATATATATAGTGGTGCATATTTCAATCTCATACATTTGTGAGAAATATGTTACTATAAAATATTTTCCAAAAATCATTGTGTAATCTTTATAAGCTCATAACTACTCTTGCTCAAGTTTTTGGATCAAATGGATCACAAGTTGAGAACATATATAATTTCATTTATGCACATATTTAACTCACATAGAACATGAAAGAAAATTTCTAATGACGTAATGAAGATCACAGACTGGGATCAAATATAATTTCACTTGTTCACACATTTTATCGACAAGGAAACTTAAAGTAAATTCTGGTGAAGTAACTATATATTCATTTATTTACATGGTTAATCAATCAAACTACACATGATCACATGAATTACTATTATCACAATATGGAACATGTACCTGAGTTGTGATCTAAGATGTCCCTCTAGGAATTTACAATATTTTGGACCCATCCCCTATCATGTAGGGCATAGAAAGTATTGAGTGCCTAGTGAACATTTATTAACATGTTCTTTGTTGTATTTTATATCAATTTTGTCATATTTTACTTAAACTTCACTTGACATTTCTCCTACATTATCATTGTAGAAATTTATGTCATTTATTTGACATTTAAATAGTTTTTATGTTTAATTTGTAGGTTGACGTAAGGATAAGATGAGAAATCATAAACCTATATTAAATTTCTAGTAAGGAATTTATAGAGTTGATGGAATAAAAAGAGGTGAAGTCGTAAGAACTATAGGAATTTCCACTAGAAAAGTCAATATATTAAATTCTTGACTCCCCAATTTCAAGAATTGGAAATAGGATCTATAAATCATATTCAGCTAGCAAAATGGCTTCATATTTTACATATGGAATCAAAATTGGATGATTTAAAATTGTAGGATGAATAATTCAATTATCTACACAATGATTATATTCATTGGCCACTTTCATTCAAATAATATGTCCATAAGTTGCACATTTTTCTATATTTGCAAATTTGTAATAAACTGCTCACAACTGCTAGAATATTTTAGATCAACTTGAAATCTTAGGGCATACTATTAAAGCACCAAAGGTACATTCAAAGAGGACATATGATTCCATACAATCCCCATCCCAAACCCTATCTGTCACAGGGAAAGTTGAAGACAAAGTTGACAGCTTGACGTGGAGATGTGCTCTACCAAATGACTTAACTAGATATTGTAGTTGTTGTTTGGAGGGTGGTTTTGCAAACCATGGAGATTCCCTTCTACATCACTAACTTATCCATGATTTTCTTCTTATATATTTAATGTTTATATCTTGAACATGTGTGGAGAGAAGTTCATTTTACTGGGGTGTGGGGATTAGCCCCTCTTCCCACATGTGTAATCTTTCATTGTGAACAACTATTTGTTTCAATGATTAGATTTTTTATTTAATATTTAATGTATTTTCTATAGTCACCTTGATTGTTTATTACAATATATACTAGACATAGATACATCAAAACGTAGTATTAGAATACGAGTTAGTCATTTTTGAATTCTGAATATTATCATGGAAGGATGTTCTTCAACGGATTTGGGATCCGTAGGTAAAAAAACATTAAGCCTATGGGAAGATCTATACTTTTGAGATTATATAATCCTAAAAGATATAAAATGTCATCGGCCCTATGTTATAATCGTACGAGTGATTTATGCAATATGAGAGAGAAGATACAAGGTAGTGGTGGTGAATTCCTTCATCCTGATAATTTATCATTGATAAAAATCAATACTTGTCGAATTTTGTTTATCTTTCTTTCTTCATTAATGTAGTTAATTAAACAAACCTTGACACAATCATCCTTATTGGTTCATTATTTTAATTAGGCTAGAAATCCATTTTATCTTATAATGTTGTTCTTTGGGTCTGATCCTAAAACTGTATTGTGATAAGATACTTCCTCTTATGGGTGGTCATTATTGCATGTTAGTTTTGATAAAAAAAATTAGAAACTTTTCTCTATGTCGTTATGTAAATCTTGTTGATGTAGATGGATTTCATTTGGATCTCATGGCTTCAAGCCATTTTTGAGACTCTGGTCCCTCAATAGCCTTGAGGTAGGTTGTTGGCTCATCATCTATGAACAACTAACCACCTTTTTTAGTCTCAAGATATCCTCATTTTTCAAGTTGAACATGTGTCCTACTAATCTATGAGGTTTTGTGTTATAGAAGGAACTTGGGATTTCACAAAAAATTGTGATTCTCCTTGTTCCTACTACATCTCTTTAGGTTCAATGTTTTCTCATTGGTCTCGAACTTTTTGAGTTCTACTTTTTTCCCACTAATTCCTTTGGAATTAAACTCCATATTGAGAATACAACCGTGTTGGTAACAAACACTTTTGTTATCGGATTGGAATATAAAGATATTATTCAACAAAATAATATTTATGTGATTTGTGGACAAAGATTTTAAAGAAATTATTTTCTTATATAGTATTTCATTATAAATCTTTATAAACATATCGGGTCACTTCCCAGTGCCATATCTCATATGGTGTCTTTTAAACCATATTAGATGATACATTATCTAGTGTTAAGCATGTCCCACAAAAAAGGAAATTGGAAGATGAACTAGATTTATTGATGATCGCGCCATGACTAAAATGGTGTGATTCTTTCTTTTTGACAAGTCATTATGTTTTAGGTAGAGTTCATTGTGATACATTGTCACAATCTCTAGAAGGTCCTCAAGCTCTTAGTTAAAAATGTTTTTCATGTATATCATATAAAAGTGTTTTAATACTTTTACCAAGATGGTTATGTACTTCATTCTTGATCTCTTTGATCACTTCCATCAATTCATACTTGTATTTCATTAAATACAAATTGCCATATCTACTAAGATCATCAATAACTATAATGAGGCACTGGTAAACACCTATAGCTTTTTCTCTAAAAGGTCTATATACATCAGTATGTATGAGCCCTAATAGAATACTCACTCTCCCACTACTTCTACTAAAATGTGCTTTTATCATATTGCTCAACAAATAAAACTTGCATGTCTCTATTAATTCAAAAACCAAAAGAGTCTAGATGACCATTTTTATGGATTCTAGAGATGCATTTATCAATTTTTACTCTAGATGACAATTCTATAAGTATTCATTGTTTGAGTCATTGAGTCATGCAACATATGTGTTATACATATTTGTCCCTAGAACTATATATTATAGTCATTGAGTCATAGGGCACTAACATATAAGATCTTATCTTTTGAAACAAAATAACAATTATGCATAATACTCTTGTCCATACAAGATACATGATGTTTTTCATTAACAAAGGTATATAATAGCAATTCACTAATGCTATTGCATGACCATTAGATGAATGATAGATTCCAACTATAGTGGTAACAAATATTGCTCTGCATAGTTCTCGGTTACTTCTACTCAGGACCTGAGGTGGAGAAATCTATCTCCTTCTTCTTCGTAAGTTCCTCTATATAAAAAGGGGAGTTCCTTTTCCAGTGTCCAAGATGGCGATAGTGGTGACATTTCCCTTCCTTAGTCACTCCTCCCTTAGCTTAGATTTTAGTGCTAAAGACATTGGTTTATGTCTAGCTTTAGAACTCTTCTTAGCTTTGCCTTTGCCCTTGGACCTCCCTTTCCTATACTGATCATTATCATAGATTTGGGTTTGTGCGTCTTCATCTGCGCTTTAGATGGTCTCAACATAATAAGTAATTCTAATAGCAGTTTGTCAAAATTGTTCATGTTATAGTTCATGACAAATGAGCTATATAATTTGAGAAGTGGCTGCAGAATCACACTACAACCAACTCTCATCCCAAGGGAAATTCCATTCTAGAAAGGTTCTCCACATACCCAAACAACTTATGTGTATGGGGACCTAGTGGATCTCCCTCAGCCATATTGTACTTGAACAATGCCTTTGAGACATCATGTCTCTCTTGTCTTGCCTTGTCTTGGTACATGTTCTTAAGACGTGTTACCATCTCAATAACAACTATGTTCTCATGTTGTCTCCGCAACTCATAGTTCATTGAGCACAACATCAGGCACTTGACATCCACGACATATTTAGAGTACTTCTTGTAAGCATCCCTATCAGCCTTAGGCACAACGGGAGCAGGTTCATCTGACCTTGGTGTCTCCAGGACATAGAGCTTGCTCTCTTGAGTGAGAATGATTCTCAACATACTAATCCAATCATGGAAGTATTTCTTGTCCAGCTTGTCCTTCTCAAGGACCGATCATAATGAAAATGTGTTTGTGTTTGACATTAGTTTTTACAAAGGAAAATTTGTAATTTTTAGTCAAAACACTTTTGATTTAGCTTGATAGCATTAATGATATTAATTAGGCCTTTAGTTAGTTATTGCTCCCATTATTTTGTTCAAATGGATAGCCCTTGCTGCCAATTTGTAAGATTGCAACACACAATCTTCTAGTGAGCCAATATAAAAAACAATTATGTTAATACCCAACCAACACTAAGGTAGGCAACATTTTCCAATTGCATCTCAGATAATTATTGGATAGATAGTATGCACAACTCCTTGACATTGTCCATCAATATTCTTCTAGGAACTTAATCCTATTAGGGTTACCTAGTTAAGCCTGATTGATAAGCCAACATGATACAATATGCACCCTTCTAAGGTAGACACATGTATCTACCATCACACTTCCATGAGATAGATGACACAACATGCTAGGGTGTGCCCCCACTTAGTTGATCAAGCTTTTTATGTGTGTTGCTCATGGAAAGTATCTAAGACTTAATATCTATCAAGACATTTTATGTATAAATACATATACATATCCAATCACCTCATTCTTATGTATCATATACATGTTATATCCTTAAACAAAACATGAATTCATAAAACATATGAGTGATGATTATGGCCATACTAACACAATCTTTGGAGCCATAAGAAATTACTACCACCTCAGGTCATACATCTCATGTAGAAATCTGTACTAGATAATACGCTACTGGAATAGGCCAATCAATCGATTGGACCCTCTAGTTGATCGGTTGGACTTATTGGTCAGTCGATTGGAATCCATCGATTGGTCGATTAGCTTTGGTTGATGTGGTTAACTAGACTCCTCAAGTTGATTGGTTGGGCCTCAAATCAATTTATTGGATCCTCTTGCCGCTTAGCCTCCTAGGTCCTCTGGTTAATTGACTTGACTTCCAAGTCGGTCGACTCGCCTAGTGCAGAACAACTTCTTTTTCTTGAAACAAAAATGAAAACTATACCTTTCCTATTAACTTATTACATTGAAAAGGGATACCTCGAGTTACATTATATGGGATTATAGGAAGGAGAGAATTTATTTACAATTAGAAATAAGGAGAGTCTCGGTATGCAAACTGAGTAACAACCAATCACACCCATAGTGGGTTTTGGCCATAACCACACATTCATCCACCATAAAAATGATTTTAGGGTGACATTATATATATATATATATATATATATATATATATATATATATATATATATATTGGGATCGCATATGGAATTAAACCAGATATGAACATTAATCATTTTAATATTCACATAGTATGTAATAAAATAAACCCAATCGTAATTATTTAAATCCCGATAAACCATAAGTTCACATGCCTCTGATATCACTATTTTGAAATCCGAGCATTAGGTAAGATAATGGAAACAATTTTTTTTGCCTAAATCCTAAACATGCACATCGTGTCAACAATGATTTATCTAGGAAAAGAGTTTGCAAGGTATAAACTTGGTCCTGGACCAAGTCCAACGACAATACTCAAACTGTCTCATGGTTCTTCTTCAAGTAGCACACGAACGATAGTCAGCAACAACCTCCTAGTACACACCATGGGTGGCGATTGACAAAGTTCTCCTAGTATGATGGCAACAACCACCACACCTCTACATAGTCAACAAGGATTGTTGAGAACTCCTCATTGTTCTACCAGATCCAACAAAAAGGACTTGTCCCTTTGATGTCGATGTGTTGGTGCTGACTTGTTCTCCCCAGTTGTCTCTCCCTTTTGTGGATAAGATTTGCTTTGGGATCTCAAGTTACCACAACTATGAGAGGATAATGTTTGCTAGTGTTAGTTTTTTCTTTGGGAAGCCTCGACCATCCCTCTATTTATATGAAGGCTAGAGTCAAGGTTTTCTGATCAACTAGGAATCAAAGAGAAAGATTTTGATGAATTTTTTCTTATTGCAAATCACAAATCAATTAGATCACATTTTTATTGCTTCATTCACATGTTAATCGATCGACTAAGTACTTGAATGGGTTGATTCACTATATTATCTATTCACAAACATATTGGCTATCAATGTGATGATTAATGAAGAACATGACATTATCATCAATACTTGATCTAGTCTTACTGATCGCTCAATCAGTCAATTTACATTGTGAACCGGTGAGTTCACATTCTGAACCAGTCAACTCAAATTCTAGTTCAACCTGGTTCAACCAATGTGTGACCAATGTTGTTTACAGTGACTCAACACTTGATTCAGTTGACTCAACACTTAGTCGGATGACTCAAATTCTCACTCAAATAATTTTGGCCAATTTGGTGTAGATGATATACCTAAAAACTTTAGTAATCAAGTTAAACCTATTCATGAGTAAACTCCAATTCTAGGAGCATCCTACGTGTGTGACCCTATAGGTCCCAAGTTATCTTGGCAGTGAATGTCCATAACTAATTTATGACATCACACGCAATGGGAAATGTCTAGCAACACATCATTTCTACCCTTAGTGATTGGAAAGTTGGAGAACAATTTCAACCTAGAACCAGTGATCAGTGTTGCATTGATTGTATAGTTCCTTTGTCTCTGATATCCAGAATGAACTCAAGGCATGGAATCGTCATCCTCTCAATGTTCAGTCCATGTTCCTTGAACTAGAGCACACTATAAGAGATGCATATGCGTTCACGTATCTTATACTGAGTGACATGAGTATGACCATGCATTTCTCAATTTCACTTATCAAGTGTCTAGTATATAAATATCATGTAGGAGGGACAATTCCATCTATATCACTCACAATTGATCCCCATGTGTAGCAATGTACCTCAACACCGGCTTTATGGAAATCCTTATTCAGGGCCACGTTGAATGATGTCAAAATACATTGAATGACATGTGATGAGTGTAGTGACTTCAATTCTATGAACCACAATCACCACTATCACTATGAGATCTGATTTTAAATATCATTCCATGGTCTCCATGTATCACTCCCAATGTTACACCCCGATCTCACAATTTCCTCAAATCATGAGACTAGGGCATAAGATAGGATTTATATGTAAAACAAAGAACACCCTTAACCTTTTTTTTTATTTTCTTTCTTTAAACCTCTTGTTTCTTCGCATTGAACCACATAAATCATTTTAACAAGGGAATCTGAACATTTCTTTTACTAAACAGACTTTAATAGTAAAGATACATGTATAAACATTCATGATGTCTCTCACACCTTATGCACATAAGACCTACTAATTAGCATACAATTTCAAAAGAGGAATAATATTACACATCGTAATTACAACTCTCTCTTATCTCTTACTGAGGACCTAGAGTGACAAGGACCGACTGACTCAACTAATCTTGTACTTAACTCTTGTGGAAGATCTACACTGATGCTCTGACCATCTTCAAGTCCACGCGGTTAACCCTAAAAATGTTTGAGTAGAGGGGTGAGCCTACTCGCTCAGTGAATGAGTACTTCAAAGAAACAATCTAAGGCACTAATGTGATTACAAATATAACTTTGAGTAAACAATATGAAATTTAACAACAATAAATACTACACTGAGCAGTTCTAAAACAATATAATTGAAATAACGAAGAATGTAAATATTGCATCCAAAGAATAACTACTAGAAGACTATGCTCTCGTCTTCCTTAACTCTTTCATTTATAAGGAACTCTGTGAACCTATATGATCATATTTTAACTTATGCCCCAAACATATGCAACGCACTCTGCATATGAAGATATGTAGCGAACTACGATCCCACCGTACAAGACTTAGCGACACACCCGGGAAATGCTAAGTCTGACTTCTCGTCCTGGTCTGCACAGGACTCTCAGGCTCACAAGTCCTCACTACACTAACTCTGAGTGCTCTGGACTCCTCCCGCAACCTGTAGTGCACAGTCGGAGGGTCTCTAAGTCTCCGATGCCTGGGCGTATCACCAGGGCTGACCGGGACATTGTCTCCGATGCCTGGGCGTATCCCCAGGGCTGACCGGGACATTTCTCTCGGATCTCCGATGCCTGGGCGTATCCCCAGGGCTGACCGGGATCCTATCTCTCAGACTTCGTGTCACCGAGACATTCGGTATTTATTGGACACGAGTCTCCGATGCCTGGGCGTATCCCCAGGGCTGACCGTTTTACCCCAAAGGTACAGACCGCACAATGGGGTTCTATGGTGTTGGGGAACCTAAGTCTATTAACTGATTAACATATAAACACTTAAACAGGAATATCACATTTCATACTTATTTCACATTCTGAACATCACTTGAAAACACATATGCATCATTTGTCATCTTTAAACATGACTCAGTAACATCCCTTTCTAGGGCATGTCATATCTCATCACCTGCAATTTACGAGATATGTATTGAAAATAAGAAGCCCTGCAGTATGTAGATATCAACTCAGAGAGAACAAGCATATAAAGTTAAATGCACTAGAAACATACAATTCAACAGTTAAGCATCACCACATCTCATATGGAAACCTTTCATATCACCATAACTTAATTCATTGAACACCCTGTCCTTAGGGTTTCCTTTCCTTATTCTCTTATCACATAGAAACACCCTACTCTTAGGGTTTCATTTGCCTCATTCACTTATCACATGGCTCTCATAAGGATTTCACACGATATAAACATTCACAAATTAAAGACTGCTTTCAACAATTATATACAGTCAATATATGTATGAAACCATGGAAATTGAACTAAATTTAGGTTTCCATGCTATTCACTGAGATATCATGCACCAAGAATAAAATTCAAATAAGGTAACCCATGAGATACATCCTAACCACTTATAAGATTACTAGTCCTCTTCAATAAGGTTGAAACTCTAGTGATATCTCAATTAGGTTAAACCCTAATTACATCATATGGTATAAATCTGAAAAGCATTCTTACTAGGATGTGTTGTATACGTTTCTGATGTGAATCTACCATCAAAGAGTCATTCAAACAGAGAAGGAATCCCTATCATATCAATTTGCAATGTCTTAAATTAAACGGACATTTCAGGGTTTAGAATCACATACCAAGCAATTAGGGATTTGGATGCTATAATCAAATTTCGTGAATTATACTGTTTAAAGGAAGAACCCACTCACCCTAAGGTGTGAAAACACCTCAAAACTGCAGCTCAACTCAGGGTATTTCGAACTCATATCAAATCCCTAGCAAATCTCCCAATTCTTCTTCCATTCAACTCGGAAACCTTGAAAATGAGGGATTATGAAGAAATGGTGAGAAAAGAGGGAATTTCGACATAATCTTGGATCAATTCAGAGCATGGACGGAATCTTGACATGAGAGAAAAGATTCACCATAAAAGTCTATGCAAAGAATCCAAACTTACTTGATTTCACCATTCCTCGGACCGCAAAACCCTAGGTCAGCAATTCCTCCTCTTTCTCCACTCAAGCCCTAACTCTCCCTCTCTCTCTAGATTTTCGTTTCTCTGGGGTGGATGACGAAGAATGAGAGCTGTGTGTGTGTGTGGTAGATCATATAAGTCAATTTGAGCTGCTTGGGTCAATTGCATATTGACCCAACACTCAACTTTAATTATATTGGCTGAATATTCAGTTTCACAATAGTTTCTGTAATTCGCCTACTGAATAGCTAACAGAAGCTCCAAAAATTCTGGAAATTTTATATTTTATACATAATGAAGTTTCAGACCTCCAGTAAAAATTTGATATCATTTCTAGTTACCAATAAATAATTAAAAATCGAACAGTTCACTACTATTTTGCAGTCTGCAGCATATTCAGTCGAGTTTGTCCTGCACAGAACTCGACCGACACCCTCACTGTAGAGATCAAAAGTCATCCAAAAATTACGCCAATTTAACATAGTGTCTAAGAGTGTGTTTTTAAAAGCACAGTTAAAATTTGAGATCAATTGGATATACCAATAAAAAGATAAAATTCAATTACCACACTGCTATATAAATCTGTAAATATGATCGGTCAAGTTTGAAACTCGACCAATAAACAGGTCAGAACATTCTTCAAAAAATTTTATATTTTCCAATGTTCTTCATATTTTATATATACAAATCATATCCAAATTTGAAGTAAATCAGAGTTACACATAAAATACTAAAAATCATTTACTGAGACACTATACTTATCAAATTTTGTATCCATGTATCATAAAAACCCTATTTTGGGCCGATTAGGGTCTATGCTTCTCAAACCCTAATTCTCAAGACAAAAGAACACTTAAACTTCTTATCATAGTTAAAAAATCCTAATTGTGTTATCGTCATTAATTAGACTTCAAGAATGATTATTCCAATTAATTTTTGCAATTGTCTAGATAAACCCTAGTTTATCAATTAAGCTCAGATGGGGTCGTAACACCCAAGGTGGGTCTGTCTGATACGCTATTATCTAACATGTACCTATGTGTTTGAATTGATATTTCATATCATAACTAATGAAACTCTATCATCAGTCAACACACACTCTAGTATTATGTATTACTATTGTCTATTTTGCTTCCACAGTAATACTCGACTAGGGACATTACAAGAATGCATGTACTCTCATCATACACATGATCCCAATGTTCACGTCCTCAACCTAAAGATGTATTTCATCGAGCAACATCATTCTTTAGACATCCACAATGATTGAGACAACATTAATAGACGAAATACCATTTTAATAATCAAATCAAGTGTATAATGCCCCATTACAATAATCATATGATAGGCTCTATGGTAATACATAAAAACATTCTCAACAATGAATTTGAAGAAGTGAGGAGAAAGAAAGAAGTCATCAGAAACTACTGAAAGATGACTCGAGACTCTTCATCTCCTCCTTCTTGAACTCTAATTCCTCCAAGGAAGGTTGTTTAGGTGGTCTCCGGATGAGATGTCTCCTCATTAGATGTCTTGTCCATGGGCATAATGCCCGACTCCCACACAAGACATGACAATGGGATGCCTCTAGGTGGTTGCCCCCCTTTGCTTTATTTAGGGGGAAATTAGAGCATACCTTTGTTTTATATTGTCTCATATGTGTTTCTTTGATCAAGGCTTCCAGTAAAATGTAAGTGCCACTGATAAAATTCACTGGCACTAACTTCACTCTTTAGTAGTGCATTGGGGTTTCCAGTATCAGTGCCACCAACTTGGTTTGGTGGTATAAAGATGCATTTTGACTCTTCCGCTCCTTGTTCTTGATCCTTATTCTTTATGTTTTCTTCCTTCTTTGTGTTGTTACCACCAACAAAAATTATTTGTATCGACTTTGCTTTGTTTCTTAATTGTCAAGTCTATAGTATGAACAAAATATTTTAGAAAACTAATGAAATAGAGAAATCTCAGTCTAAATCTATGTAAAATTTGAAACATTGATGCACAAGGGGCTATTTTAGGCAATATAAAAAAAATGTCCACACAAAAAATGAAAATGAGAGAAATCATTATAAAATCTACCTTGATTAACCCAAACATTGGTAGATAAATCATGTGTATCAAAATCCCCTATGCTTGATGTTGCTTGTCCTTTAGCAACGCTAATTTGGATTTGGTTGAAAAGTAAAAAGAGAGACACATTGTGTGAATTGAATCACTCTAATCATCCTTAAGTCAAAAATCCCAAATCGGTACTCTCCAACCATAGAGAAAACAGTTGTTAAATGTCAAAATCAAACCTCTAAGAACATAAGACAAAGCAGAAAGATATAATGAGAAGTATATGTTTTACAGAGGTTGACACAAGATCTCCCTATATGCACTACTCTTATTCATAATTTTCTACCATGGATGAAGCTTCCAAAGAAGGGAATGAATCTTTTTGGTGGTCTTTCATAAAGGGCAGTAGATGAATGGAATACAAAAATCATACTTAATCAAGTCATTTATGTAGTATAACAAAGATGATATAACTATATGAATGATGGAATGCATAATTTAATGCATCCCAGTACTACTATTTTTGGTGGAATGATGAATATACCTCAACCTAATGATGAGTGAAAGTAGAAGGTGTTTTAATATAAAATACTACAAACTTATTTCTTATATCAGAGAGATATTTCTTTTTTGAAATTTTCCACCTACAATGTCTGGTGGAATGATGAATATACCTCATCCTAATGATGAGAAAAAGTGGAAGATGTTTTAATATAAAACTCTACAAACATATTTCTTATACAAGAGAGATATTTTTTCATCATTTTCCTCCTTTATCCTTTTTTCTTATTCTCTTTCTTTTTCTCTTTCACTTTTTTCAAAGAAACATTAATCCTTCATTTGAAGTCTCATTTAGCTATTTTGAAACCCTTTAATATAATTAACCTTCAATTGTTTTCCTTTTATCAAAATGATTTTACTCTTCTCTGTAGAAAAATAATTTCAAATAAATCCATCAACATACAATTATGAGCCATTGTGGTGTCATTTGGTACAATTGATTATAACTTAGTGTAAAAATAGTGAATGAAACTTTCATAAATCAAATAAAATCAACTTTATAGCTTATAAATTGGGAAGAAAATGAAAATACTATTTGTTGCATTAGACATTAAAATTGAGTGATTTATGATAGAAAATTTTGATAGAATAACTTAGAGATATAGATTGGGAAATTAGTAATTTATTTAAGTAGCTCTCCTAGTTGTTTACATCTAGTCCAAATTTCATTTAATTTATAAATTGTTTGACCCATCAATTCATACCAAAACCTACCACATTAATTCCATTAATATCACCCTCTTTTACCTCATTAATTTACCAAAATTTTGTTCATTCAACCTAGGTAATGCCCCCCTATGCATATCTCTTCACCAAACTCGACAGATGCCTGTCATGGATCTATTTGTTTCTCCTCTCTCTTGCCTTATTATCCTCCCTTTATCTCATAGTTTCTATTTATACCCTTCCCTTACACCCTAGCCTCCCTACTCCCTCTCTTACCATTGCCAAGCCACCCTATCTGTAGGGAACCATCACCATCTAACATATTGGTGACATGTGGATCTATCGGCCATCAGGAAGAACCCAAATCTACTTCCCTCCTCCACCATGTAATGCTCATGCTATCTCCTCCCTTAGCTCCTCCAAACCACCAGACCACCAGATCTGATCTATCAACTGCACACAAAATGCCAACACCTACAACAGGATAAAGCTTCCACTATCGGTATTAGAACTCGCCAGTGTGCACATCCACCATCGATCCTGAATCATTACAAACCTGTGAATTTGTAGAAAATATACTGGAGGTCTTGTCCCTTTCACTTGTGACCATCATAGCCACCTGCAAACACAATTTCTTTTCTACAAGTTACTCCACGACCCTCAACCTTCATCATGATGTATTCCTCCCATAACACAACCACATACTTACCCTACTCGGCAACACCAACCTACAGATGGCACTCCTCAACCTTTTCTAGACTCCACTGCCACAATTAGGATGATGGGATGGTCAATGCCATGCAAACTCATGCAACCTTCCAATCACCCTTTCACCGACTCTAGTCACCACCAACTCCAATCATCACCTTGTTTGCTAAACCCAACACCTACAACCTCACTAATATCACCCTGACCTGCCTTGCCTTCCAACCTTAGAACTACCTCATCTTCATCCACCAATAAATTGGAAAGCCTGAGCGGGAGATTGTACCACCCTATCTGTTACACCCCGATCTCACAATTTCCTCAAATCACGAGATTAGGGCATAAGATGGGATTTGTATGCAACACAAAGAACACCCTTAACTTTTTATTTTCTTTTTCTTTATCTTTAAAACTCTTGTTTCCCCGCATTGAACCACATATCATCTTAACAAGGGAATCAGAACATTTCTTTTACTAATCAGACTTCAATAGTAAAGATACATGTATAAGCATTGACGATGTCTTTCACACATTATGCACATGAAACTTGCTAATTAGCATACATATCAAAGAGGAACAATATTACACATTGTAATTACAACTCTCTCTCTAAACTCTTACTGAGGACCTAGAGTGACAAGGACCGACTGACTCAACTAATCTCGTATTTGACTCCTGTGGCAGGTCTACACTGATGCTCTGATCATCTTCAAGTCCACGCGGTTAACCCTAAAATGTTTGAGTAGAGGGGTGAGCCTACTCGCTCAGTGAATGAGTACTTCAAGGAAACAGACTAATGCACTAATGTGATCAAAGATATAATTTGAGTAAACGATATGAAATTTAACAACAATAAATACTACACTGAGCAGTTCTAAAACAATATAATTGAAATAGCAAAGAATATAAATATTGCATCCAAATAATAACTACTAGAAAACTATGCTCTAGTCTTTCTTAACTCTTTCATTTATAAGGAACTCTGTGAACCTATATGATCATATTTTAGATTATGCCCTAAATATATGCAGTGTACTCTGCATATAAAGATCCGCAACAAGTTCATGCTATGGTCCCACCGTACAAGACTTAGCGACACCCCGGGAAATGCTAAGTCTGACTGCTCTCGTCCTGGTCTACTACAGGACCTCACTGCACTCTCAAAAGAGTGTAAACTGGACTCCTCCTAACCTGAGCACACAGGCGGAGTGTCGAGCCGTGCCCGTCTGGACTGTCCTCCAGGTAGGTAACACGGCTACTCGGCCATCTGGACTGTCCTCCAGTAGGCCTCACAAAACTACTAGACCATCTGGACTGTCCTCCAGTAGGTCTCTCTCTCCAACCATCTGGACTGTCCTCCAGTAGGTTGCCGACCGTCTGGACTGTCCTCCAGTTAGGCCGTTTCATCCCCTTAAGATCGTCGACCGCACAAAGGGGATCCTACGGTGTTCAGGGCACCTAAGTCTAACATTAACATTATAGGTACATTTTTAACAGAAATCATAACTCATTTAACATTTCTCACAAGGCTCACACGGCCTACCATATCATGTCATAAGAAACATCATAACTCATGTATTCAACATGTATCATATCTCAGTAACATCCCTTTCTAGGGCGTCATATCTCATCACCTGCAATTTACGAGATATGTATTGAAAATAAGAAGCCCTGCAGTATGTAGATATCAACTCAGAGAGAACAAGCATATAAAGTTAAATGCACTAGAAACATACAATTCAACAGTTAAGCATCACCACATCTCATATCGAGACCTTTCATATCACCATAACATGATTCATTGAACACCCTATCCTTAGGGTTTCATTTGCCTTATTCATTCATCACATGCCAACACCCTACTCTTAGGGTTTCATTCGCCTCATTCACCCTTTTCATTTGCCTCATTCACTTTTCACATGGCTCTCATAAGGATTTCATAGGATATAAGCATTCACTAAATAAATATTGTTTTCAACAAATCATATACAATCAATATATATATGAAACCATGGAAATTTAACTAAATTTAGGTTTTCCATACCATTCAATGAGATATCATGTATCAAGAATAAAATTCAATTAAGATAACCCATGAGATACATCCTAACCACTTATAGGATTACTAGTCCTTTTCAATAAGGTTGAAACACTAGTGATGTCTCAATTAGGTTAAACCCTAATTACATCATTTGATATAAATCTGAAAAGCATTCTCACTAAGAAGTGTTGTATACGTATCTGATGTGGATCTACCATCAAAAGTCATTCAAACAGAGAAGGAATCCGTATCATATCAATTTACAATAACTTAAATCAAACGGACATTTCAGGATTTAGAATTCACATGCTAAGCATTTAGGGATTTGGATGTTATAATCAAATTCGTGCATTAGAATGTTTGAAGGAAGAACCCACTCACCCTAAGGTGTGAAAACAACTCACAACTGCAGCTCAACTCAGGAAATCTCGAATTCCTATCAAATCCCTAGCAAATCTCCCAATTCTTCTTCCATTCAACTCGGGAACCTTGAAAAAAGAGGGATTATGAAGAAAGGGTGAGAAAAGAGGGAATTTCGACATCATCTTGGGTCAAATCAGAGCATGGACGGAATCTTGACATGAGAGAGAATATTCACCATAAAAGTCTATGCAAAGGATCCAAACTTACTTGATTTCACCACTCTTGGGACCGCAGAACCCTAATTCAGCAATTCCTCCTCTTTCTCCACTCAAACCCTAACTCTCCCTCTCTCTCTAGATTTTCGTTTCTATGGAGTGAATGACGAAGAATGAGAGCTGTGTGTGTGTGTGGTTGCTCATATAAGTCAATTGAGCTGCTTGGGTCAATTGCATATTGACCCAACACTTAACTTTAATTATATTGGCTGAATATTCAGTTATACAAAAGTTACTGTAATTCGTTTATTTCAGAGATCAAACATTCTCCAACAAATATGGGAATTTATCAAGTTGTTTATAATTGATCCATAAATCTTCAGTTAAAATTTGAGATCATTTGGAGTTACCAATAATTAATTAAAAATCAAACAGTGCACTGCTATATTGCAGTCTGCAGAAATATTCGGCCGAGTTTGTCCTGCACAAACTCGACCGACACCCTTACTGTAGGAATTCAAAAGTCATCCAGAAATTATGCCAATTTAACAGAGTGTCTAAAACTGTGTTTTTCAGGCACAGTTAAAATTTGAGATCAATTTCATATACCAATAAAAAGATAAAATTCAATTACCACACTGCTGTAAAATTCTGGAAATGTGATCGGTCGAGTTTGAAACTCGGCCGATAAACAAGTCAGGGCATTCTTCAAAAATTCTGATATTTACCAATGTTGTTCAAATTTTATATATCCAAATCATATCCAAATTTGAAGTAAATCATAGTTACACATAAAATACTAAAAATCATTTATTGAGACATTCTACTTATCAAATTCTGTATTCATGCATCATTAAAACCCTATTTTGGGCCGATTAGGGTTTATGCTTCTCAAACCCTAATTCTCAAGACAAAAGAACATTTAGACTTCTTATCATAGTTAAAACATCCTAATTGTTTTATCGTCATTAATTAGATTTCAAGAATGATTATTCCAATTAATCTTTGCAATTGTCTAGGTAAATCCTAGTTTATCAATTAAGCTCAGATGGGGTCGTAACAACTCTCCCCCCCTTAGAATGTTTCGTCCTCGAAACATAAACCTACAAGAAAAATACATTCAAGGTTATTCTAAACTTCTAAATCCTTCCATGCCATTATATTCTTGTATTTCATATCTGAATGTAGTTTTCAACATTAGATCTTTAAATTCTTTACTAAATCACAACATATTTCAAATAGTTCTCAATGATATCAAGCAAATTCTTTATGCCACAGTCAAACATAGAATGCAAAGATAAACCATCACGCTTTCACTGCGCAACTCTGATACTCTAATACAACTATCTCAACTTATGCTGCTTAGAGAGTTCTATTGTTCTGTATCACCTTTAAGTGACAAAAGCAAGTTCACCATACTGTTTTAAACTTTAATCAAGTGCTATTCAAATAGCAAAACAGTCTTGAATTAAAAGGCTAAATTCAACAATCAATTGCACAATACTACTCTTGGCATCCCCATTGGGTCATGGATGCATGAGGTGAAGCATTACCACCTCATTCCATACTATCCTGTTTCGATCCTGGGACCTGTGGGTTATGGGCCCACACACAATTCAAAGTGTAACCATCGCATTATATCATTTTAAGGTTTCAACAACAGTAATAAGGCAATCCACAATTGTATCATTCATTCAAGCATTAATCATACTCAATTACCATCACTCAGATATATTAGAGCTAGGTATAACAAGCTACACCTCATTAGGGTTACTTGTCCAAACAATCTAATTATCATCCCTTTCTATTTATATGAGTGAATATGTATGACTACCTTATTCAGGATATCCCTTCATGTGTTTTGACATCATCCAAATCGTATCACCATATCACAAATACACAATAGTAGGATGCATATCAGGTATGAATTACTACAACTATCATACGCCTTTGATTTAACATATAGCTTGCACACATACACTGAAATCATATGTAGAACCAACTTTCATACCTTAATATACCTTCAACAACTCATACATGTAAAAACAAATTCACATATTACACAAAGCTTGTGTTTTCCCATATCTCTCTGCTCATTCATTACTTCTTTACTTTTTGCTACCTATCCTTTTCATATGATTATATACAATAAACATCATTCACATTGAAGCATTTAAGATAGGAATAGATTATTCATCATTCTTGCTATCACACAAGAATTTATTTCCTATCGCACTTCATCATATTGTATGTCACTATTACATTCACTAGATGACCCCACCAAGGTAGTTATGCATCATATATGATTCATTTTCTCTTATCATTTCATTCCCATCTTGCTCTCATTAAGGAATATATGAAAGAGAAGATGATTTTAAGACTTGGAATACTTGTATTCAAACATTCCTTTAATACATTCTCGTATGTAGATTTACTTAGTTATCAATAGAGATATTTGATTAATTAGCACTTGCTTGAATCTCACAACCTCTTTATTTTATAACTTCTCCATCATATTTCAAACCCTTTCTTACGTTTCATAGTCCTCTTACTATATACTATTCTTTAATCAGTCATCTTTAATTCTAAATTTTTCTCTTATGACCATGTTGCTTATTCATATGTATGGTCATGTATACCATGTTGCACATATTTCCTCCTTTATCTTTATACTATTGTGAAGTTAACGTTCTAATTTAATAATCCTTCTATTAGTTTTTCCTCATGTTGAATACATTACATATTCTTCATTTTTTTTTAAATCAAGTGGATCATGCATGGGTCAAACATAGTTTCTCTTTCAATCAAGTTTTTCTCTTCTGAATACAGTCCAACTTTGTATGACTTATTCATTCGTTAAACTACACCTATGTTCTTTGCTTAGAAACTAGTTTGTTGTTCTAGTCTTATGAATTGCATGTTCATACGATCCTCTTTACTTGTATGGACCTATTGAATGCTCAACCCTATTCTCTACTTAGCCTTTGCTTTTAGAGTTCATAAAAGCATTATACTCTATTATATGATTCATTCTTCATGATTGATTCTTGTTATCTTGAACCATACATACATACATTTCACATATCTTTTCTATATTTCATATGTATAGTTCATGCAAAATTAACCAATAAACTGATTATGAGCTTCATATCATGTTCTATTATTCCCAATTAAGGGTTTCACATTTGAGACCCCAAAGTTGAACCTCAAATATCAGTTTCAACTAATTCTTAGTTGTTCTGATCTTGCCCATATGTTTCAACATCTTACTGTATGTACATTCTTACTTTGATGTGGGTCTAATTATTCCAATTCTATTCTTATTATGCTATTGATAGGATTCATTAGATCCTAATAACGCATCATGCCAACCGGACCAGGCCAAACCTGAAGTCCTGAAGCCAAGAACTACAAGAATTACATTCTTCCTGAACTGCCACTCACAGCTCAGAAACTCGGCCGATCACTCTGGAACTCGGCCGATCACCTTCCAGATTTTGAAACTCGGCCGACCAACTTCGGCCGATCAGTAGGAAACTCGGCCGATCCTCTGGGGAACTCGGCCGATCGAAACACTACTTGTTTACCTACAAAGAAACTCGGCCGATTCAAGACCAAACTCGGCCGACCAAAACGCTGTTTGAAATCCTAAACAAGGAACTCGGCCGACCAAAACACGAACTCGGCCGAACCGCTCACAGACTGAAAACCTAAACAGACCTGCTGATGTCAATTTCACTCGAATCAGCGGGCAAAACCATAGAAACAAAAGCTCATTAAAAGGTCAATTCTAGTCTACTTGTTACAAAGAATGAAATCAATAAATGCTACAATTGCATAGTGTACAACAGATATTAAAGACCCATATTTCAAAGTATTGAATATTTCAATTCAAACATATAAGAGCATTTCTATACATTTCCAACAAAAACAACATTATGAAATGTAAATTCTATCTCCTTTTACATTTATGCTCTTAATTCTTGTTTCTTTTCTCGTTTTCTAACCCTAACATTTCTAGGGTTCATCTCTATCCCATTCTTCCACTGTATACCTGGCCAGGGTATACGTGAGAGAATAGACAGAGTAGCTTGTACTGGCTGATCCAAGTACTCAGATATCGGGCCAGGATATCCAAATACTCAAATCCCCAAAGCTAACATCAAACATCTCCTATCTGCCACACATAGGACTCTAACTTACTAACTTAATGGTCCTTGACAACTCACCCTAAGCTCTGATACCAAGCTGTTACACCCCGATCTCACAATTTCCTCAAATCACGAGATTAGGGCATAAGATGGGATTTGTATGCAACACAAAGAACACCCTTAACTTTTTATTTTCTTTTTCTTTATCTTTAAAACTCTTGTTTCCCCGCATTGAACCACATATCATCTTAACAAGGGAATCAGAACATTTCTTTTACTAATCAGACTTCAATAGTAAAGATACATGTATAAGCATTGACGATGTCTTTCACACATTATGCACATGAAACTTGCTAATTAGCATACATATCAAAGAGGAACAATATTACACATTGTAATTACAACTCTCTCTCTAAACTCTTACTGAGGACCTAGAGTGACAAGGACCGACTGACTCAACTAATCTCGTACTTGACTCCTGTGGCAGGTCTACACTGATGCTCTGATCATCTTCAAGTCCACGCGGTTAACCCTAAAATGTTTGAGTAGAGGGGTGAGCCTACTCGCTCAGTAAATGAGTACTTCAAGGAAACAGACTAATGCACTAATGTGATCAAAGATATAATTTGAGTAAACGATATGAAATTTAACAACAATAAATACTACACTGAGCAGTTCTAAAACAATATAATTGAAATAGCAAAGAATATAAATATTGCATCCAAATAATAACTACTAGAAAACTATGCTCTAGTCTTTCTTAACTCTTTCATTTATAAGGAACTCTGTGAACCTATATGATCATATTTTAGATTATGCCCTAAATATATGCAGTGTACTCTGCATATAAAGATCCGCAACAAGTTCATGCTACGGTCCCACCGTACAAGACTTAGCGACACCCCGGGAAATGCTAAGTCTGACTGCTCTCGTCCTGGTCTACTACAGGACCTCACTGCACTCTCAAAAGAGTGTAAACTGGACTCCTCCTAACCTGAGCACACAGGCGGAGTGTCGAGCCGTGCCCGTCTGGACTGTCCTCCAGGTAGGTAACACGGCTACTCGGCCATCTGGACTGTCCTCCAGTAGGCCTCACAAAACTACTAGACCATCTGGACTGTCCTCCAGTAGGTCTCTCTCTCCAACCATCTGGACTG
Source organism: Alisma plantago-aquatica (assembly GCA_963693085.1). Classification (NCBI taxonomy): domain Eukaryota; kingdom Viridiplantae; phylum Streptophyta; class Magnoliopsida; order Alismatales; family Alismataceae; genus Alisma; species Alisma plantago-aquatica. Next base: position 717,244,291 of record OY856411.1, on the reverse strand, counting down.
TCCTCCAGTAGGTTGCCGACCGTCTGGACTGTCCTCCAGTTAGGCCGTTTCATCCCCTTAAGATCGTAGACCGCACAAAGGGGATACTACGGTGTTCAGGGCACCTAAGTCTAACATTAACATTATAGGTACATTTTTAACAGAAATCATAACTCATTTAACATTTCTCACAAGGCTCACACGGCCTGCCATATCATGTCATAAGAAACATCATAACTCATGTATTCAACATGTATCATATCTCAGTAACATCCCTTTCTAGGGCGTCATATCTCATCACCTGCAATTTACGAGATATGTATTGAAAATAAGAAGCCCTGCAGTATGTAGATATCAACTCAGAGAGAACAAGCATATAAAGTTAAATGCACTAGAAACATACAATTCAACAGTTAAGCATCACCACATCTCATATCGAGACCTTTCATATCACCATAACATGATTCATTGAACACCCTATCCTTAGGGTTTCATTTGCCTTATTCATTCATCACATGCCAACACCCTACTCTTAGGGTTTCATTCGCCTCATTCACCCTTTTAATTTGCCTCATTCACTTTTCACATGGCTCTCATAAGGATTTCATAGGATATAAGCATTCACTAAATAAATATTGTTTTCAACAAATCATATACAATCAATATATATATGAAACCATGGAAATTTAACTAAATTTAGGTTTTCCATACCATTCAATGAGATATCATGTATCAAGAATAAAATTCAATTAAGATAACCCATGAGATACATCCTAACCACTTATAGGATTACTAGTCCTTTTCAATAAGGTTGAAACACTAGTGATGTCTCAATTAGGTTAAACCCTAATTACATCATTTGATATAAATCTGAAAAGCATTCTCACTAAGAAGTGTTGTATACGTATCTGATGTGGATCTACCATCAAAAGTCATTCAAACAGAGAAGGAATCCGTATCATATCAATTTACAATAACTTAAATCAAACGGACATTTCAGGATTTAGAATTCACATGCTAAGCATTTAGGGATTTGGATGTTATAATCAAATTCGTGCATTAGAATGTTTGAAGGAAGAACCCACTCACCCTAAGGTGTGAAAACACCTCACAACTGCAGCTCAACTCAGGAAATCTCGAATTCCTATCAAATCCCTAGCAAATCTCCCAATTCTTCTTCCATTCAACTCGGGAACCTTGAAAAAAGAGGGATTATGAAGAAAGGGTGAGAAAAGAGGGAATTTCGACATCATCTTGGGTCAAATCAGAGCATGGACGGAATCTTGACATGAGAGAGAATATTCACCATAAAAGTCTATGCAAAGGATCCAAACTTACTTGATTTCACCACTCTTGGGACCGCAGAACCCTAATTCAGCAATTCCTCCTCTTTCTCCACTCAAACCCTAACTCTCCCTCTCTCTCTAGATTTTCGTTTCTATGGAGTGAATGACGAAGAATGAGAGCTGTGTGTGTGTGTGGTTGCTCATATAAGTCAATTGAGCTGCTTGGGTCAATTGCATATTGACCCAACACTTAACTTTAATTATATTGGCTGAATATTCAGTTATACAAAAGTTACTGTAATTCGTTTATTTCAGAGATCAAACATTCTCCAAAAAATATGGGAATTTATCAAGTTGTTTATAATTGATCCATAAAGCTTAAGTTAAAATTTGAGATCATTTGGAGTTACCAATAATTAATTAAAAATCAAACAGTGCACTGCTATATTGCAGTCTGCAGAAATATTCGGCCGAGTTTGTCCTGCACAAACTCGACCGACACCCTTACTGTAGGAATTCAAAAGTCATCCAGAAATTATGCCAATTTAACAGAGTGTCTAAAACTGTGTTTTTCAGGCACAGTTAAAATTTGAGATCAATTAGATATACCAATAAAAAGATAAAATTCAATTACCACACTGCTGTAAAATTCTGGAAATGTGATCGGTCGAGTTTGAAACTCGGCCGATAAACAAGTCAGGGCATTCTTCAAAAATTCTGATATTTACCAATGTTGTTCAAATTTTTTATATCCAAATCATATCCAAATTTGAAGTAAATCAGAGTTACACATAAAATACTAAAAATCATTTATTGAGACATTCTACTTATCAAATTCTGTATTCATGCATCATTAAAACCCTATTTTGGGCCGATTAGGGTTTATGCTTCTCAAACCCTAATTCTCAAGACAAAAGAACATTTAGACTTCTTATCATAGTTAAAACATCCTAATTGTGTTATCGTCATTAATTAGATTTCAAGAATGATTATTCCAATTAATCTTTGCAATTGTCTAGGTAAACCCTAGTTTACCAATTAAGCTCAGATGGGGTCGTAACACTATCTCTACCTTCCTCTCAATGGTGGATGAGTCAATGGTGCCAGCTAGGTATGAGGATACAATTATGTATGCATTGATGAAGTTAAATCCCAAGATATTCCTAGCAAGCAAACATTGTAAATGAATGCTTAAAGCCTAGTGACTAAATAGAATGATATAAGGAAGAACAAAATTTTGAAATCTAATCTTGAGAAAATATAATTAAACAATTCAATATGTAATTGATTAGATATAAACTAGCTAGAAACCTAAGAAATGAAAATAATGGAAATATGAATAGCACTCATAGATGGAAAACCCTAGTCATGAATAACCAAATAAAAGTTGAATACTAATTGATTCCAAGACAATAATAACCAATATCATTCTACACTAGTAGACCACCCTCTTGATTGAATCTTGGAGCTCGCTAGTTGGCATCCTTGTATTTTGCATGCTTTTGAATCATGGTACAAAATTTCTATTACTTTGGAAAGTTTAATTCCTTCTTGAAATCATGCATACTAGATAGGTTAGTTGGCCTAAATTTGTTAAAGACTTTAGCTTTTCTCTTTGAAAGGAAACCAAAACATATTTTTGGAAACAATAGCACACTATTTAAATGTCAAAAAGGAAGGTTGGCACCCATTAGTTTAGTGGAATAACACTTCCACAACTCTACTCAGAAAGAAGGACATGAAGCCCCATAGTATACTAAGAAACGCAGTTGGTGTGTTGCCATTCTTCATGGAGTGAACATATGGCTTCCCCAACAACACAGACATAGACATGCGCTATCTATTTGAAAATTTGAATTTCTAGTGTCAAGAATTGATATTGAATAATATTGATATTAAAAACCCATTTTTTTTCAAGTTGAGATATGCCTACATTATTGAACTATTTTCATTTTGTGATGAAATTCCTTTGTATCTAGGTTAATATAGGGAAGTATGGTGATATACGGTAGACGAAACAAAAAAATTACAGTCAAATTTCGCTTAAATAGAAGATCACGTCAACAACTATGAATTGGTAAGGAAGGTCGCAAGGCATAAACCTGGTCCTTGAGCGAGTCTAGTGACTATCCTTGTTGTAGAGTGCTTCTTTCTCAAGTTTCACCTAGACGGTTGTCAGTGGTAACCTCCCAATTGATCACCATAGACGACAGACGATGCCCTAGCATGAGGCAAAAGCCTCCTCACCTCTATGTAGTCTACATAGAGCATCGAGAACTCAGGTCATTCTTTCAAAAAAGACAAGAAGGAGTTGTCCCTTCTAGTCAATGTGCTACCATCATCTTTCTCTCCCTTGTTGTCTCTCCCTTGCTGCCTCCCCCTTTAATGGGTAAGACTTGCTCGGGTTCTCACGTTACCTCAACTGTGAGAAGACAACAATTGTCAGAGCATATAGTTGTGCCTCTGTAAATCCTTGACTACCCCTTTATCTATATAAGGGTTAGGGTTAGGATTTCCAGATCAACTGGGAGTAAAAGAGATGGAATTTCATGAATTTTATTCAACCTACAAATAATGAATTAGTTGGTTCACCATAAAACCAATCAATTCACATGTCAGTCGATCAGTTCAGCACATGAAATGGTTAGTTCACCATGTTTCCTATTCACATTCATATTGGATTTTAATATTCAAATAATGCACAACATTATGTCAGCATCAATCATTGATCCAATCTCATTTATAAACCAAATGGTCAGTTCACAACCTAAACTGGTCAGTTCATACATCTGAATCGATTGGTTTGCTTGCTGAACTGGTCATTTGAGATTTCTAACAACCAATCTTGTTTAAATTGAATACCTAAACACTTTTAGTAATCATCTTAACTTCATTCATGATTAAACTCCTATTCCATGTAAATCCTATGTGTGTGACCCTATAGGTCCCATGTTATATTGGTAGTTAATGTCAATAATCAATTTATTACTTAATAAGCAATGTGTAGTACCTAATAAGACATCATTGCTACCCAAGTAACTGAAAAGTTGGAAAACAACTTCAACCTAAAATCTATTATTAGTATTACAATGATCATATAGTTCCTTTGTCTCTGATAATTGGATTCAACTTGAGGAACAGAATCGTCATCCTCTTCAAGTTCCAATCCATGTTCCTTGAACTAGAGCAGACTGTCTAAGATACATGTGATCTTAATATCACATGTTGACTCACATGAGCATGGCCACACATTTCTCAATCTCATTTATCAAGTGGTCGAGATATAAAACACTTATAGGAGGGAAAAATCCCATCTACATCATTCATAGTCGTTCCTCATGTGTCACAATGTATCTGAGCATCACATTTATGGTAACCCTCTTTCAAGGTTATGTTGGATGATGTCAAAGTACATTGAGTGACATGTGATGAGTGTAGAAATTTTTGGTCTAAGAACCACAATCACCACCTATCACTATGAGAGATGATTCTGACTACCATTGAATGGTTTCCAAGCATCACTCTCAATGGGGGTCTGTTTGATACATTATTCTCTAAGAAGTATCTATGTTTTGGTTTGATATCACATATCATGACAAGTGAAATTTTTTCATCAACCAACATACACTCTAGTCTTACGTGTTATTATTGTCTATCAACTTCCACGATAACAACTCACTAGGGACATAACAAGAATGTATATACTCTTAAACTTTATATGTTTTCATTGTCTAGGTCCTTAATCTGAAGACATATGTCATTGAATAACATCATTCTTTAGACATTTATCATGTCACATCATTATCTCATAACTAAATAAAATAGAACTAATCGAAGATTCCCTTTATTATTGATCAAAATCTCTTACAAGGTATGCCATCATAATCATCATGTGATTGGCTCTCTAGGAATACATACCAATATAATCCCACTTGCAGTTAGAGCCTAACTTAATCCCAATTGACCAAACATGATCTTCATGATTTTAGTACAAAAGTGATTTTAAAAGGGGCCAGCCACATTGCTTTCAGTTGGTACTCTACAAATCTTCACATCCCCTCACTACAAATCTCCAGTTGTATGTGCTTGAAATGCTGATGTGACATGGGTTAACTTGTATAATAGCTCCATTGTTGTCACAATACAACTCTACTGTATTGTTAATGCTTGGAACCACCCCAAGTTTAGTAATGAACTTCTTGATGCAAACAACCTCCTTTGCTGCATTGGATGCATCAATATACCCGACCTCTATTGTAGAATCATGAACTATCTCTTTCTTAGAACTCTTCCAGCTTATAGCTCCATTGTTAAGGCAAAACACAAATCCAGATTGTGATCTATAGTCATCTTTGTCAATTTGGAAGCTTGCATCGGTGTAACCCTTAACCACCAGCTCTTCCTCGCCACCATAACAAGGAACTAATTCTTAGTTATTCTCAAGTACTTAAGGATGTTCTTATAGTAGTCCAATGACTTTCATTGAGATCTGATTGATACCTACTAGTCATACTCATAGCATATGAGATATTTGGGATAGTACATAACATTGCATACATGATAGATCCAATTGGTGATGCATATGGGATCTTTCTCATGTAGTCCCCCTATTCATAATAACTAGGAGATTGATCTCTAGAGATACCAACGCCACAAGACACATGTAAGTTTCCTCTCTTTTAGTCCTCCATGATGAACCTTTTCGGCACTTAGTCCATGTATTTCTCTGACTTAGGCTAAGAATCCTTCTAGATCTACCTCTACATATCTTGGTTCCTAAGATATAGGATGCTTCACCTAATTCTTTCATTGAGAATATATTTTCTAGTCAAGTCTTTACCATCTACAAAGTAGACATGTCATTCCCCATCAATAGTATGTCATCTACATACAATATTAGGAATACAATCATGTTCCCACTAACCTTCTTGTAAGCACATGGTTCAACTTCATTTTGACTAAAGGCAAACTCTTTGACTATTTTGTCAAATCAAATAGTCCATCTCTGAGATGCTTGCTTCAATCAATAGATTGACCTTTGTAGCTTACAAACTTTATTTGCATCATTTGGATTACATAACCCTAGAACTGTGTCATGTACACATCCTTAAGAATATTCTCTTTAAAGAATGTGGTTTTAACATCCATTTGCTAAATCTAATAATCATAATAAGCTATAATGGCAAGCATGATCCTGATGGACTTAACCATAGAAACTGGAGAAAAGGTTTCTCTATAGTCAACACCTTGAACTTGTCCAAAACCCTTTGCAACCAGTTGCCCTTTGTAAGTTTGTACACTACCATCCATGTCAATATTATTCTTGAATGCCCACTTGCACCCTATGGGTTTTACCCCTTCAGGTTGATCCATCAAGGTCCATACCTTGTTGATGCACATGGATTCCATCTCAAATCTCATGACCTCAAGCCATTTCTCAGATTGTAGACCCTTATCAACTTTTAGGTAGCTTGTTGGCTCATCATCAATGACCATCTCATTTCCTTCTTGAGTCACAAGAGAACCAAATATTTTTGGTTTAAGGCATATCCTACTATATTTGTGAGGCAACTGTTTCACATGAGGAATTTGAGATTCCACAACGATTTGTGACTCTCTATGTTCCTCTTGTACCGCTATAGGTTTAATGTTTTCTTGTTGGTCTCTAACCTCTTCGAGTTCGACTTCCCTCCCACATATTCCTTTATAAATGAATTCCTTTTCTAGGAATACAACATCCCTGGCAACAAATACTTTGTTGTCAGGTGGAATATAGAAGTAGAATCCTTTGGTTTCCCTAGGATATCCAACAAAATAACACTTATCTTATTTGGGTCCAAGCATTTCAAGAAACTACTTTCTCACATCCCCTAATCTTCATAAAAGACAGATTGGGATGCTTCCCATACCATATCAAATATAATTTCTTTTGAAACAATATAGATGGTACATGGTTTAGTGTAAACATGGTGGTTCCTAGACTAGAACCCCAGAAGGAAGTCAAAAGATCTAAAAAAATTATCATTGATTTCATCGTATGTAGCAATGTGTGATTCCTTTCTAATATACCATTATGTTGTGGTGTTCTAGGTGGAGTCCATTGTGATATGATACCATGTCTCTTAGAAGGTACTCAAACTCTTGGCTTAAGTATTCTTCACCTCGATCGCAATGACCTTCTTTAATACTTATACAAAGTTGGTATTGTACTTCATTCATGAAATCCTTGTAACTTTTCAAGAGTTTCTGACTTATGTTACATCAATTGAACATAACCATACAAACTGAAATCATGAGTAAAGGTAATAAAATATTGATAACCACCTCTAGCATTTATTCTAAAAGGCTCATATACATCAGTATGTATGAGTCCTAATAGATCAATAGCCCTCTCACTTTTACAACTGAAGGGAGTTTTTTTCATCTTTCCCTACAAACAAGAGTCACATGTCTCTATTGATTTGAAATCAAAAGAGTCTAGATATCCATCTTTATGGAGTCTGGAAATGTGTTTCCCAGTGATGTGCCCTAGATGAAAATGCCAAAGATATATTTTGTTTGAGTTATCAATTTTTAATCTTTTAGTATTTATGTAATAAATATTTGTCTTTTGATCTAACAAATAAAGAACACAGGACATTGGGGCACTGCCATAAACTATCTCATCATTTGAAATAGAATAGTGACCATTATTTATATGAAATTCATAGCCATCCTTCTCCATATAAGATGCATAATTAATGTTTCTATTAATCGTAGGTACAAAATAGAAGTTCTTTAATTCTATTACAAGTCCTGTGGGCATATATAAATTATAGGTTCCAACTTTAGTGGCAAAAACTCTTTCTCCATTTGCAACGTGCAATTCGACCTCACCCTTTCTTAAAGGTTTACTTGTTTTTAAATCTTGCATTATTGAACATATGTGAGATATACATCTGGTATCAAGTACCCAAAATGAATAAGTAGACATATTTATCTCAATAACGTACATACCTGAAGTGGATACCTCTATCCCCTCCTTCTTCCTAAGATCCTCTAGGTAGAGAGGAAAACTCCTCATCTAGTGTCCGGGATGGTGATAGTGGTGACAATTACCTCCATTGGTCACCCCACCCTTTGCTTTGAGTGTAGAAAACTTGGGCTTATGTCTATCTTTAGAACACTTCTAAACATTCCCTTGCCCTTGGACTTCCCTTTTTGTCTATTTATACTCTTCCAAGATTTGGGCTTTGCTTTCTTCATCTACACTTTAGTTTTTCTCAACATGCCAAGTAACTCTAACAATGGCTTGTCAAAATCATTCATGTTGTAGTTCATGACAAACTGGTTGTATGACTCTGGAAGTGACTTCAGAATCACATATGTGGACAACTCTTGACCCAAGGGAAGTCTCAATCTTCTAAGGGTTATCCACATACACAATAAGCTTGAGCACGTGAGGACCTACTGAATCTCCTTTCACCATTTTGTATTTGAATAGAACCTTGGAGACATCATATCTCCTTGTGTTGCTTGATCTTGATACAAGTTCTTAATATGTATTACCTTCTCAAGAACATCCATGTTCTCATGTTGTATAGTTCATTAAGCATAGCATCATCCACTTGACATCTATGAAATTAGCATAGTGCTTCTTGTAAGCATCCTTGTTAGCCTTAGGCGTTGTGGGAGAAGGTTCGTCTAGCTCTGGTCTCTCCAAGATATAGAGATTTCTCTCTTATGTGAGAACAATTCTCAACAACAAACCAGGCATGGAATTTATTCCCATTCAACATGTCCTTTTGAAGGACCGATTGCAAGGAAAGCATGTTATTGGTTGCCATTTGATTCTATAAGAAAATTTGCAATTTGTTATTGAACTTTTGATTTGATTTGATTAAAATAAAATTTGATGATGTTTAGTTAGGAATTTAATTAATTATCTTCCCCACTATTTTGTTCAAATTTATAGCCCTCACATATCAATTTAGAGTATTGTAGTATAAAACCTTATAGTGATCCAAGACCCAAAACAAATGAGTTATTACCTGGCCAGGGCCAGCTTCCATAACCAATTATTAAGGTAGACAACTTTTGCTAATTGCACCACATGCAATATTTGGTTAGATGGTATGTGCAACTCTTTTTCCATAGTAATCTAAATGTTTCTAGTATTTTAATCTCATTAAGTTCATCTAGTTAAGTCTAACCCTAAAGCCAACACGATAGCAACGTGCCCGGCTTGGTAGGCCCACATGACTATCACTTCACTTCCATGATATGGACGGCGCACCATGCTTGGCGTGCCCACGCTTAGTCGACCAAGCTTTTCATGTGTGTTTCTTATGGAAAGCATCTACATCTTAATATTATATTGAGGGATTTTATATTTATATAAATATATATACATATCCAATCCCCACATAATTATATGTATCATATACATACTATATCCACAAACAAAATATGCAATTATAAAATATGAGCAAATCCTTAGAGCCACAAGGAACTGCTACCATCTAAGGTCCACATCATATGTATCAACATGTTGTTGAAGAAGATCTATGTTGGAACTAGTCTGGGTCAATTGACTAAACTCTTGAACTGATTGGTTGGCCTTCTGGTCGGTCAGTTGGCCTCTTGGATCGGTCGATTGGTCTTCCATCCGAGCAACGTCTGGACTCATCCAGTAGGCCAGTTGGACCACATCGGTCAACTCCTCTTGTCATCTGGCCTCCTTGGTCCTCCAACCAATCAGTTTGACTTCTGAGTCAGTCAGTTCATCTAATGCAGAATGCCTTCTTTGTCATAATAGGAAATAAAATTATCCTATTCCTATTTAACTTATTACGTTGTAATAGGGAAGCCTTCAATACATTCATGGGGGCATAGGAAGGAAAGTATTAATACTTTTACATATGCAAGAGGAGAGAGAGGATTGGTATGCAAAATGAGTTATAAAATAGGAATAACAACCATCCAACCAAGCACAAAGATCTAAAGGTTTATTATCCATAACCACACTTACATCCACCATCAAAACAATTTTAGGATGACACATATAAATTGAATATATATAGGGATTGTATGTGGTATTTAGTTCAATATGCACACTAATTATTTAAACATTCACATCCAATCTAATAAATAAATGATGAAACTAAAATCCAATCATACCGATTAAGTCCCAAAACATAGTAAATTGATGAGGCTATGATACCACTGTAGGAAGAAATAGAAATGGATATAGTAGCAAAAACAAAACAAAATTCATCATATCCCCCTTAAAAAGTAGATCGCATCAACAACTATGAATTGGTAAGGGAGGTTGTAAGGCATATACATGGTCCAAGAGCAAGTCCAATGACTATCCTTTCTGCAGCATGCTTCTTTCTCAAGTTCCACTTGGACGGTTTCCAGTCATGGTCCTGGTTGATCACCAGGAACAGAGGTTGACGACGCCCTCCTAGCGGGTGGAAAAAGCCTCATTGCCTCTATGTAGTCCACACAGACCAACAAGAACTCATGTCATTCTTTATGAACTCACAAGGAGTTGTCCCTTCTAGTCAATGTGCTAGCCTCATCTTCCTCTCTTTTGTTGTCTCTCCCTTTATGGGAAAGGCTTGTTTGGGTTCTCACATTACCACAACTGTGAGATGACAACAATAGTTAGAGCTTATTGTTGTGTCTATAGAAAGGCTCGACTACCCCTCTATTTATAGGAGGGTCAAGATCAGGATTTTCAGATCAACTAGGAGTCAAAGAGACAAAATTTCATGAATATTCTAGAACCTACGAACCATGAACCAGTTGTCTCACCATTCAACCGACTAGATCACATGTGAGTTGATTAGTTCAACTCTTGAAACGACCAGTTCACCATGTATCCTATTCACATTCATATTAGTTTTTAATATCTGATTAATGCACAACATGATGTAAACATCAATCATTGATCCAATCTCATTGATCAACCAAATGGTCAATTCACACCCCGAACTAATCAGTTCAGATGAAATGGTCAGTTCATACATTTGAATTGATCGGTTCATCTGCTAAATCGGTCGTTTCAAATTTCTAACAGCCAATCTTGTTTAAATTGAATACCTAAACACTTTTAGTAATAAAGTTAAACTTCATTCATGAGTAAACTCTTATTCTAGGTAAATCCTATATGTGTCACCCTATATGTCCCAAATTACGCTAGCATTGAATGCCCATAACCAATTTACGACATCACAAAAAATGAGCGGTATTTAGAAATACATCATTGCTACCCAAGTAATTGGAAAGTTAGAGAACAACTTCAACCTACAATTTACAATTAATGTTATAGTGATAATATAGTTTCTTTGTCTCTAATATCCAGATTAAACTCAAGGTATGGAATAATCATCCTCTTCAATGTTCAATCCATGTTCCTTGAACTAGAGCTGACTGTTTGAAATGCAAGTGATCTCAATATCAAGTAATGACTCACATGAGCATGACTGTGCATTTCTCAGTCTATCTTATGAAGTGGCCATGATGTGAAACTCAAGTAGGAGGGAAAAATCCCATCTACATCACTCAGAGTCATTCCATATGTGTTATAATGTATTTAATCATCACCATTATCATACCCCTTATGCAAGGTCACGTTGGATGACGTCAAAGTACATCAAACGACATGTTATAAGTGTAATAATTTCATGTCTAAGAACCTCAATCACCACCTAGTAGTATGAAAGATGAATCTGACTACCATTCAAAGGTTTCCATGCATCACTCTCAAGGTGGGTCTTTCTGATACACTATTCTCTAACAAGTATCTATGTTTTTGGTTTGATATCACATATCATGACTAATCAGATTATGTCATAAACCAACACACACTACAGTTTTATGTGTTATAGTTGTCTATCAGCTTCCCAATAACAACCGACTAGGGACATAACAAGAATGTATATACTATTAACATTTTATGATCTCATTATCCAGATCCTCAACCTAAAGACATTCTTTAGATGTTTATTGTGGTGACACATCCCGCTTTCACACAGACAACGAGGTGCCACGTGAAAACGTGCGGAAAACACCATAAACAACCTCTTACCAAAAACACGGGGTAATTGAAACCGATTTCGGGAAGCAGATAAACCAAGAAACTATTACATTCAGATCCTCATCCTGAAAGAAGACAGGTTATAAAAACATCTACAAGTCTAGATACGTGTTCCCAGCTTAACAGATCAGCTGTCTTGTCATCACATGAGTTCATCACCTATATATATATACATAACGGGCCACTTCCGACCAGCAGCAGGATATACAAAGCTTAATCAGCTATACATCGTAAAACAACGTCAAAACGCCTCTGAGGACGTGAGAGTACAAGGATGACTCTAAGATTCTACTACAAAACAACCAGAACAACAACATATCCATCTCTTGCCTTCTACTACTCGTCTTTTTGCTCGTCCGCAACCATGCGACCACCACCACGTCTAGCGTGAACACCTAAAAAGGTTGTAAACCAACGGGGTGAGACACACAGTCCCAGTGAGAAATATAACTCCCTGCCGAAACCATAAAATCTCAGAATGATTAAAGCAACAATAGCAGATAATTGATAAAACGTAGGATAAGAGTAGTCTATAGAGCAAGGTTGTTATTACCATCGAGCTTACCAAGTATTTCTTTATGGAAAATGATTGACAAGATAAGATTTATAAGATCTTACCTCATAACATAAGGAACGTATAAGTAATTGCAAAGTATAATAAGATCAACTACATAAGCAAGGCCTCAACCAATGTTTCGTGTTTTGCCATAAGCAATAAATACTATTCGGCTGGATTACGTGTTATTATGCCCTGAGGAAGTGAGACGTACCGCTCAAATCCAACCTTCAGTTGTGAAACCCAATCCGGTGCCATACAAGGTCAATGGAAGAGCCGGACTCCATGACCTCCCACCTCATGGTCAGTGCATGAGAACCAAAGTAGGACCGAAGTCTCATGCTTAAGTGGCCTCAGCCACAGGGTTAGCTCCCGCAGGCTACCCTTTCTCTATCCCACCTTGGTACAGGTGTCGGCACTAGTATATCTGAGCCACGGGCCAGTTCACCATGCTCCCTGAGCCATGAACGCATTCATGCTCTATCACACTGAGCCATGGGCCTATTCACCATGCTCTTACACACATCTTGAGTCTACAACCGAAGTTTCACTCTAACCTCCTCATTTTCAGCTAGGAGAAACCACACATATTCAATAATATGCGCTTCCAGGTTAACCCACAGGAGAACCTATTTCACCATTACCAGCTACTGACGATGATGGATCTATGGCCAGGGCAACTACATGAGAGATTCATCTGTAATTAGTTAACGTATTTTAAGTATATTGTTGGGGCAAACAAGTGGTATCACATATATAACATTAAGCTTCATTATTATTACCACCATCACAATATCGCGGGATCTCAATCCCTCATCACAAGAAACCACTGTCTCATAAGGCATTCTCATCACTGGGGATAACAATCCCAGATATCATCATCAAAGGATAACACCTCAACTAGGCACTTTAGCCTAACTCAGGTCCTCAGACCTAAACACATTACACAGGTGATGCATGTTATCTCATCAACAAGAGTGACCATCAATGTAGTGTCATTCAAACATATATATATATATATATATATATATATATATATATATATATATATATATATATATATATATATATATATATACCTCATAGCCCTTTTCCTGGCTATGCATCCACATGAAACACCTGCATGGTTAGTATACACAATCGTAGAGATAACTAAAACCATCATGGATTAATAGAAGGATCATGTTATCAAACATAAGGCAACATTGGTGATCATACGCTTTATCATTCATGCCTCATACTTGTGACCATAGACATGGGTCACATCATCATGTGAAGCAACTCATATACTTCCAAACTTGTCATTTACTCATCATATATATATATATAATTCAAGATGATCATAAATACATGTAATATCATGTCATTAGAGTTTCAGATATGTCATGCTTACATATGTGCGTTCTACTATATCAACCACCTTACTATTACCAAACATGTCAAAGGTTCACAAACCATAAACCATGACTCTTAGCAACAAGGATGCGATTGCATGATAAAGAACTATCAGATGGGTTTCTGGGTGGAACATGACCCTTACTAGAAGTACCCACTACCCTCACAAGAAGTGTGACGGGCAGGGCACCTTCACTAGAAGTACCCACTACCCTCACAAGAAGTGTGACGGGCAGGGCACCCTCACTAGAAGTACCCACTACCCTCACAAGAAGTGTGACGGGCAGGGTAACTTCCCTCATGTCGCCCAAGCATTCTAGCCACATAACGGCTAAGCCTAAAGCAAGAATGTCGAGCTACCACCTCAAGGTGTATCGTGCGACCACATGTGTCATGCAACCACATGTGTTGTGAAACCACATGTGTCATGCACCCATGTGTCACTGTATCGGGCATCACCACCAAACCATGATGCCCAACACAACCCTAGCCCACATAGCTCCACAATGTTCAAGATATATCGGGCACCAAGCCACTACCCAAGCTAGGTGTATCGGGCAGGGCACTCAACAAGGCATATCTCCCAACTCACAAAGGTATCGACCAACAACCATACTCATCTAGGCACAACGGCCAAGGGTACAACTCAAACGGGCAGCAAAGGAAAGCCTATCATCCAACCAAGCTAGCCTCAACCTATTAGCCAACACACAAGGCATAGACCAAGGTGTATCACCCAACACAACCTCATCACATTGACCAGAACTCTAGTCCAAGAGAGGGTATCAGACAACAACATCCCAAAGCCATATCGTGCAAGATACAAACCAACAAGATCATCATCAACCTCAAGCACAAGGGCATCGAACCCTAATTGATCAAGAAGATCGGCTCACCTCTCAACAACTAGGAGGGAGGGGTCTTGCACAACCTCTATCACAACTCAGGCAACCACAAGAATCCCCCACAACATAGGTATACATCTACCAAAAAGCTCACCTCTCGAATCCATGGTGAGAGGAGGGTGTTTCTCAAGCAACTAGAACACAAGCTCACCTCTCATCTTAAATGAGAGAGGGGTATTGCTCATATTACTAGAGCTCAAGCTCACTTCTCTAGACCAAGGAGAGAAAGGAGTGTTGCTCAACAAGGAAACCCTAAAACATGGTTCGGCCAACTAGGGCACAAAGGTACAAAACCTCAACCATAACAACAAGATCACCATAACCACAAGATTAAAGGTGCAACTAAGCAAGAACCATATCTAGCAACATACATGGCCGATTATGAACACAAGAAAACATACAAAAATATAGAAGAAGGTAACATGATTAGGGTTAGGAGTTATGTAACCCGCCTTAAGCAAGCTCCAAGCTCCTAGAACCAAGCTACACCTTCGGCCACCTCAAGAGGAAGAAGAAGAAGACTCCAAAGATAAGGATTAGGCACCAAGCTTTGGAAAGGAATAGGTGTCGTGCAATCAAGGGAGAGGGGAAACTAAGGAACTAAAGGGATCCTTAGCAAGAGAAAGGGAACATAAATAGGAGAGGGTAGAGGAGAAACCAAGGTAAGACAAGGCAAGGTGTCGCCCACCTAGGGACACTTGTCCATGGGAATGCCACCACTCTATCTTGCCTTAAACACATGTCCAAGGCCATTACCACATGCAAGCATCAAGCGCCAAGTGTCGACTAGTGGTGACACAAACGAGGTCAAAGGGTCAAAGGGGGTCCATGGATGATACACCCCAACACCATGCCTGACACACCTCCCTGGGTGACACACCTATGGCTGACACAAGGTCCAACAAGGTCAAGCAAGGCACAACAAGGTCCACTAAGGCTCATCCAAGCCCAAGGCAACTCAAGCAACGAGCCCAACCCTTCCTCTCAACACTAGAGGAAGCAAAGAGAGGGAAGAACACTTCTCAATGGGACAAACTTGCTCAACAACCCTAGACTTGGGTTAATTGCAAGTAACACCTCCAACACACAACAAGCACAAACAAACCCTAATCACCACTAAAGGTGATTAGCAAGCAACTAAACATTAGGGTTAAGCAAAGCAAATAGGATAAGCCCTAAACGAAGGTCAGGGTCCTTACAAGCTATAACCCTCTACAAAGGGATTTTGTCCTCGAAATCCGAAGAGAAAAGTGAGGGATACTTCCTCCTCATCTCTTCCTCAAGCTCCCAAGTGGCTTCCTCAATGCCACGATGATGCCAAAGAACCTTTACCAGAACCAGGTCCTTGCTCTTCAACTTCTTTACTCTTCTGTCAAGGATCATCACAGGACCTTCCCCGTAGGTCACATCTTCATCAAGCTCAACCTCGACTGGCTGTATCATTGTCCCTGTATCTGGGTGACTTTTCTTCAGCATGCTGATGTGGAATAATGGATGCAACCTGTGCAACTCTGGCTGCAGCTCTAACTTGTACGCTACATTGGCAACACGTGCTACTGCTAGATATGGCCCCATATACCTAGGTGCCAGCTTACCTTTCAGGCCAAACCTTAGCACACCTTTCCAAGGTGAGACCTTGAGGTACACTTGTCTCCCACTTGGAACTCTAAAGTCATCGGCGATTATCTTCATAAGACTTCTATCTGTCATGTGCCGCTTTCAGCTGTTGCTGTATCACTTTGATCTTTTTTGTTGTCTGCTACACTAACTCAGGACCCAAAAGCTGATACTCACCAGATTCATACCAACATAGAGGAGATTTGCATTTCCTGCCATATAGGGCCTCACAAGGAGCCATGTCAATGCTCCGCTGGTAACTGTTGTTATACATGAACTCCATCAAATTGAGATGTACATCCCAACTACCTAGGAACTGCAAAACACAAGCCCGAAGATCTTCCAAAGTCTGAATAGTCCTTTCAGACTGTCCATCTGTCTGTGGGTGGAAAGTGGTGCTGAACCTCAACCGTGTTCCCAATGCTTTGTGCAACTGTTCCCAGAAATGACTTGTGAACTGAGGACCCCTGTCGGAAACTATTTTTTTGGTACACCGTGCAAGCGTACTATCTCATCTACATATACATGAGCGAGCTTTGCGGCTGTATATGTTGTCTTCACAGGTATGAAATGGGCAGACTTTGTTAATCTGTCCACTATCACCCAAATGGAATCATGATTCCTAGCTATCATGGGTAGACCAACTACGAAATCCATGGTTATGTGATCCCATTTCCATTGCGGTATCGGCATAGGTTGCAACGTACCTGCGGGATTTTGATGTTCACCCTTGACTTGCTGGCATACCGCACACCTAGCCACAAACTCGGCTACATCTCTTTTCAAGGCAGACCACCAATACAGGTCCTTCAGATTATGATACATCTTGGTGACTCCTCAATGCATAACATACATCGATGTGTGTGCTTCCTCGAGTACTAGCTTCCTTAGTTCATCAGCATCAAGAACCACCATTTTGTCATGATAGCAAACTAGTCCATCTTCAGACTCATGGAACCCATTACGCTTTTCATTGCCAAGCTCTGACCTAATCAACTGTACTGTATCATTTGTTTGTTGTTCATCTTTGATTTGCTGTCTCAGCATAGGCTTGACTTGCATCTGTGCCAAAAGTCTTGCTAACAAGGAAACGTCCATCTGCACATTCATCTGCCGCAAGGAAACAAACATATCCCGTCTAGGGTATACCAAGGAACTCAACTGTGCCTTCTTTATAGGAAGAGAAGAAGACTTTCAGCTAAGGGCATCAGCTACCACGTTCACCTTACCAGGGTGATACTCGATGGTGCAATCATAATCATTGATAAGCTCCATCCATTGACGCTGTCGCATGTTTAGCTCACTCTGCGAGAAGATGTACTTCAAGTTCTTATGATCTGTAAAGATCTAACACACTTCCCTGTAAAGATAGTGTCTCCAAATCTTTAACGCATGAACCACTGTGCCAACTCCAGATCATGAGTCGGATAGTTCTCCTCATGTTTCTTAAGTTGTCGCGAAGCTAAAGAAACCACATGGTCTTCCTGCCTCAGTACGCATCCTAAGCCCTTATTGGAAGCATCGCAGAAAACAACATAGACTTTCCCAGGCTCTGGCAGGACTAACACTGGATCACTAGTCAACTTCTCCTTCAAACATTGGAAAGCTTGCTGGCAACGATCATTCTAGATAAAAGATATGTCTTTCCGGGTCAACTTCGTCATCGGCAATGCAATCGCACTGAAGTCCTTTATAAACCTCTGGTAGTATCCTTCTAAACCTAGGAAACTATGAACTTCAGTCGGCATCTTTGGTTGTTCCCATTCTACAACAGACTCCACCTTCTTCAAGGCCACTTTAACTCATTCTGCAGATATCACATGACCCAAGAAAGTTACTTCTTTCAACCAGAACTCACACTTACTAAACTTGACATACAACTGATGTTGGCGAAGGAGAGTCAACACTTGTCGAAGATGTTGTTCATGTTTTTGACTGTCCTGACTGTAGATCAAGATTTCATCTATAAAGACTACAACAAACTAGTCTAGAAACGAATGGAACACCCTGTTCATTAAATCCATGAAAGCAGCAGGCGCATTGGTTAGCCCAAATGGCATAACCACAAACTCAAAGTGACCATACCTCATCCTAAAAGCTGACTTTGATATGTCATCCTCCTTAATCCTTAGCTGATGATATCCAGACCATAGATCAATCTTTGAAAACACTGTAGCACCACACAACTAATCAAACAGATCATCTATCCTTGGCAACAGGTATTTATTCTTGATTGTGACCTTGTTCAACTGCCGGTAGTCTATGCATAACCGCATCGATCTGTCCTTCTTCTTAACGAACAACACTGGAGAACCCCAAGGCGACGTACTTGGTCGGATGAAACCTTTCTCCAACAACTCTTATAACCACTTCTTTAGCTCTTCCATCTCTACTGGAGCCATCCTATACGGTGTGTGTGCAACTAGTTGTGTTCCTGGAACCAGATTGATCTCGAAATCAATCTCTCGAGGTGGAGGAACACCAGGGAACTCATCACGAAACACATCTGCAAACTCTGGGACAACCATTACCTCCTCAAGGCTAGGACCCTTTGCCTTGGTATCCACAATGTGAGCTAAGAATGCCTTACATCCTTACCGTAACAACTTTTCTGCCACCATCACTGACACTAGACATGTCGGAAGAATCTTCCTATCTCCTTGGAAGATCCACTTTTCTCCACAAACCTCAAACACTTCCTGCTTGGAACCACAGTCCAACACAACCTTATACTTCTCTAAGGTATCCATCCCAAGGATCACATCGAAACCATGCATATCAAGTAGTATGATATCCACTTGTAACATGTGTCTCGAAAAAGATAAGAAACAAGATGGACACTCCTCTCGAAGCATCGAGGAACCATCAAGAGGGGTTTCTAACAAAAAGCTATCTTTCTTATAGCTAACAGGTAACAGACAGTTATCAAGCATAGAACGTGCAATAAAAGAGTGTGTAGCACCTGGGTCAACCAGAACAGATATAAAGCAAGAAGAAGACAAATCAGAATGAAATAACTCCATCTGACCTGTCACTACTCGCGGGTTGACTATTACCTCCGGCTGACTCATAGCATAGAATCGAGTTGTTGCTTACTGTCCACATCCTCTGCTTCCTTGAGAAGATGATTCCACTTGCTGTCCTCACCCTCTGCTACTACTGGGCTACTGTCTATCTACCCCTTGTTGATTCTGTCTTAGATGTTGCGTCACTTCAACATCTTTACTTGGGCAATTTGACTTCCAATGCCCGATCTGACCACAAAGATGGCATGATTGGTCTCACTGTTGTGGCCTAGACGGCCATGTCACTGCTACAAAAGTTGTACTATGTGCCTTAGATGGTGAAGAACCATATCCTCTTCCCTTACTCAGAGACTACTACGATGGTACAGTGGAACCTCTTAACCCATAAGGTGCTGAAAACCTCGGCTTCTTGAAGCTATCAAACCTCTGTCTCTGGAACTGAGTAGGCCTCTTCTTGATCATGGCCTCTCTCTTTTCCCTAACTGACCATTCAATCCTCCAGACAGATTCCACAAACGTGGCAAACCGCTCTCAGTTCTCCAACGCAGAAGTAGGTGTTTT
This sequence comes from Alisma plantago-aquatica, assembly GCA_963693085.1. Classification (NCBI taxonomy): domain Eukaryota; kingdom Viridiplantae; phylum Streptophyta; class Magnoliopsida; order Alismatales; family Alismataceae; genus Alisma; species Alisma plantago-aquatica. Next base: position 717,223,880 of record OY856411.1, on the reverse strand, counting down.
CAGCTCAGCACTCAGGACTTTCTCAAAATGTATGATCCACTCGTCATCTGTCACTGCCATGTGAGGACAAAACCTTAATAGGTCCATGAACTTGGCTTCATACTCAGTGATGTTCATCGTTCCTTGGTGAAGGTGCTCAAACTAGTTGATCTTCTTGTCCAGATACGTCTTCAAAAATGATCTACTGACGAAATCGCACTAGAAAACCTCCCAACCGATCACCTCATCGGGTCGCTTCTCCTCCTCGATGGCCCACCAGTGGCCAGCACTACCCTTCAGAAGGTAGACAGTGTGCTTGACTTTGTCTTCTTCGGGGATGTCGAGGATCCGAAAGGCCTTCTCAAGACCTGTCAGCCACAGATCTACATCTGCTAGATCAGCCGTCCCAGCATAGTCTGAAGCTCCGACTCGGCAAAGCCGCTCAAAGGTCTTCCCAATACCTAATGTTTCACCATGGGGAGCCTGTGCTCTCGGCGGAGGCACTGGAAATCTCTCTACCATGAGATTCATCGTATCCATCATCTGCCCCATAAGCTGTTGGTAGGTAGGGTTTTTGAGAATGGCTGGGTCAAGTTGGGGAACCTCAAGCACCCGGTCTCCATGTGCTTGCCCTCTTGCTCCATCAACTGATGCAACATCACTGCTCTCTGCAGTACGTTCTTCATGGTTTCCAGACATCTTGGCTTTTTCTTCCGCTGAGGGCAGAAGATAATTATTAGGAAATCTGGAAAACTCACAAGAACAGAAACAACCTAATCCTAAATCCCTGTAGACTCAGCGAACCTAGGGCTCTGATACCAAGCTTGTGGCAACACATCCCGCTTTCACACAGACAACGAGGTGTAATGCAAAAATGTGAGGAAAACACCATAAACCACCTCTTACCAAAAACACGGGGTAATTAAAAATGATTTCGGGAAGTAGATAAACCAAGAAACTATTACATTCAGATCCTCATCCTACAAGAAGACAGGTTATAAAAACATCTACAAGTCTAGATATGTGTTCCCAACTTAACAGATCAGCTGTCTTGTCATGAAATGAGTTCATCACCTATATATATATACATAACGGGCCACGTCCGGCCAACAGCAGGATATACAAATCTTCATCAGCTATACATCGTAAAATAACGTCAAAACGCCTCCGAGGACCTGAGAGTACAGGGATGACTCTAAGACTCTACTACAAAACAACCAGAACATCAGCATATCCATCTCTTGCCTTCTACTGCTCGTCTTGCTGCTCGGCCGCAACCACGCGACCACCACCACGTCTAGCGTGAACACCTAAAAAGGTTGTAAACCAACAAGGTGAGACACACAGTCCCAGCGAGAAACATAGCTCCCCGCCGAAACCATAAAACATCAGAAAGATTAAAGCAACAACAACTAGAAAACTGATAAAACATAGGATAAGAGTAGTCTATAGAGCAAGGTTGTTATTACCATCGAGCTTACCAAGTATTTCTTTATGGAACATTATTGACAAGATAAGATTTATAAGATCTTACCTCATAACATAAGGAACATATAAGTAACTGCAAAGTATAACAAGATCAACTACATAAACAAGGTCTCAACCAATGTTCTGTGTTTTGCCTTAAGCAATAAATACTATTCGGCTGGATTACGTGTTATTATGCCCTGAGGAAGTGAGCCGTACCACTCAAATCCAACCTTCAGTTGCGAAACCCAAGCCGGTGCCATACAAGGTCAATGGAAGAGCCGGACTCCATGACCTCCCACCTCGTGGTCAGTGCACGAGAACCAAAGCAGAACCACAGTCTCATGCTTAAGTGGCTTCAGCCACAGGGTCAGCTCCCACATGCTACCCTTTCTCTAGCCCACCTTGGTACAGGTCCCAGCGCTAGTATATCTGAGCCACGGGCCAGTTCACCATGCTCCCTGAGCCATGAACGCATTCATGCTCTATCACACTGAGCCATGGGCCTGTTCACCATGCTCTTACACACATATTGAGTCTACAACCAAAGTTGCACTCTAACCTCCTCATTTTCGGCTAGGAGAAACCACACATATTCAATAATATGCGCTTCCAGGTTTACCCGCTGGAGAACCTGTTTCACCATCACCAGCTACTGACGATGATGGATCTATGGCCAGGGCAACTACATGAGAGATTCATCAGTAATTAGTTAACGTATTTTAAGTAGATTGTTGGGGCAAACAAGTGGTATCACATATATAACATTAAGCTACATTATTATTACCACCATCACAATATCATGGGATCACAATCCCTCATCACAAGAAACCACTGTCTCATAAGGCATTCTCATCACTGGGGATAACAATCCCATATCTCATCATCAGAGGATAACACCTCAACTAGGCACTTTAGCCAAACTTAGGTCCTCAGACCTAAACACATTACACAGGTGATGCATGTTATCTCATCAACAAGAGTGACCATTAATGTAGTGTCATTCAAACATATATATATATATATACCTCATATCCCTTTTCCTGGCTATGCATCTGCATGAAACACCTACATGGTTAGTATACACAATCATAGAGATAACTGAAACCTTCATGGATTAACAGAAGGATCATGTTATCAAACATAAGGCAACATTGGTGATCATACACTTTATCATTCATGCCTCATACTTGTGGCCATAGACATGGGTCACATCATCATGTGAAGAAACTCATATACTTCCAAACTTGTCATTTACTCATCATATATACATAATTCAAGATGATCATAAACACATGTAATATCATGTCATTAGAGTTTCAGATATGTCATGCTTACATATGTGTGTTCTACTATATCAACCACCTTACTATTACCAAACATGTCAAAGGTTCACAAACCATAAACCATAACTCTTAGCAACAAGGATGTGATTGCATGATAAAGGACTATCAGATGGGTTTCTGGGTGGAATATGACCCTCACTAGAAGTACCCACTACCCTCACAAGAAGTGTGATGGGCAGGGCACCCTCACTAGAAGTACCCACTACCCTCACAAGAAGTGTGACAGGTAGGGCACCCTCACTAGAAGTACCCACTACCCTCACAAGAAGTGTGACGGGCAGGGTTACTTCCCTCATGTCGCCCAAGCATTCTAGCCACATAACGGCTAAGCATAAAGCAAGAATGTCGGGCTACCACCTCAAGGTGTGTCGTGCGACCACATGTGTCGTGCAACCACATGTGTCATGCAACCACATGTTTCGTGCACCCATGTGTCACTGTATCGGGCATCACCACCAAACCATGATGCCCAACACAACCCTAGCCCACAGAACTCCATAATGTTCAAGGTATATCGGGCACCAAGCCACTACCCAAGCTAGGTGTATCACGAAGGGAACTCAACAAGGCATATCGCCCAACACACAAAGGTATCGACCAACAACCATACTCATCTAGGCATAACGGCCAAGGGTACAACTCAAACGGGCAGCAAAGGAAAGTCTATCGTCCAACCAAGCTAGCCTCAACCTATCGGCCAACACACAAGGCAAAGACCAAGGTGTATCGCCCAATACAACCTCATCACATCGACCAGAACTCTAGTACAAGAGAGGGTATCGGGAAACACCATCCCAAAGCCATATCGTGTAAGTTACAACCCAACAAGATCATCATCAACCTCAAGCACAAGGGCACCAAACCCTAATTGATCAAGAAGATTGGCTCACCTATCAACAACCAAGAGAGAGGGGTCTTGCACAACCTCTATCACAACTCGGGCAACCACAAGGATCCACCACAACACAGGTCTACATATACCAAAAAGCTCACCTCTCGAATCCATGGTGAGAGGAGGGTGTTCCTCAAGCAACTAGAACACAAGCTCACATCTCAACTTAAACGAGAGAGGGGTATTTCTCATATTACTAGAGCTCAAGCTCACTTCTCTAGACCAAGGAGAGAAAGGAGTGTTTCTCAACAAGGAAACCCTAAAACATGGTTCGGCCAACTAGGGCACAAAGGTACAAAACCTCAACCATAACAACAAGATCACCATAACCACAAGATTAAAGGTGCAACTAAGCAAGAACAATATCTAGCAACATACATGGCCGATTATGAACACAAGAAAACATACAAGAATATAGAATATGGTAACATGATTAGGGTTAGGAGTTATGTAACTCGCCTTAAGCAAGCTCCAAGATCCTAGCACTAAGCTACACCTTCGGCCACCTCAAGAGGAAGAAGAAGAAGACTCCAAAGATAAGGATCAACCACCAATCTTTACAAAGGAAGAGGTGTCGTGCAACCAAGGGAGAGGGGAAACTAAGGAACTAAAGGGATCCTTAGCAAGAGAAAGGGAACACATATATAGGAGAGGGTGGAGGAGAAACCAAGGTAAGACAAGGCAACGTGTCGCCCACCTAGGGACACTTGTCCATGGGGAATGCCACCACTCTATCTTGCCTTAAACACATGCCAAGGCCATTGCCACATGCAAGCATCAAGCGCCAAGTGTCGACTAGTGGTGACACAAACGAGGTCAAAGGGTCAAAGGGGGTCCATGGACGATACACCCCAACACCATGCCCAACACACCTCCCTGGGCAACACACCTATGGCCGACACAAGGTCCAACAAGGTCAAGCAAGGCACAACATGGCCCACTAAGGCTCATCCAAGCCCAAGGCAACTTAAGCAACGAGCCTAACCCTTCCTCTCAACACTAGAGGAAGAAAAGAGAGAGAAGAACACTTCTCAATGTGAAAAACTTGCTCAACAACCCTAGACTTGGGTTAATTGCAAGTAGCACCTCCAACACACAACAAGCACAAAAAAACCCTAATCACCACTAAAGGTGATTAGCAAGGAACTAAATATCAGGGTTAAGCAAAGCAAACAGGATAAGCTCTAAACGAAGGTCAGGGTCCTTACATTTATTCTGTTACATCATTATCTCATAACTGAATAAATAGAATAAATCGAAGATTACCTTTATTATTAATCAAATCAATTACAAGATATGCTATTACAATCAAAATATGATTTTCTCTCTGGGAATGCATACCAACAATTCATATGTTTTACTTACCAAATATCATTTTATATTGGTCATTATATTGACCCATATTTTCCTTCTTGGGGACCATGTGTGGTTTTGTTCCCTCTAGGGATTCATTGACATGTGATCAAAGCAAGACCTAGAAGAGACATGCAAGAGTTGACCCTATTGTTGAGTAGATAAGAATTGATGCCTATTCTTCATTTTGAAATCAATGTATAAGCTTTTGTGACTATGATGTAAATCATGATTGTGAAAAGATTTTCTTTTATTTTCTTATAAAATTTTGTAAATACTTGATCATAAGAATCAAGTCATTACAACATGGTATCAGTACTATAAAAAGTCGACTCATGCATGTCTGATAGAAATTACTGTAAAAGAACTAGTACACATAGAACTTAGGTATATATATTACAACATCCCTAGTTTTACTAACACAAATTATCTAAAATTGAAATATAAACTTAGGTGAAATGAATTTTACTAAAAAAACTTGTATGCATTAATTAAGGAAAATAACATCACCATGTTAGTGGCAACAAGCTGTGACATCTACAAAAGGATGTATAGTGAAGGTTCTGGCATAATTACTCTCAACCCTCTTAGGTGATGATGGGTTTTTCTCACTTAACATGTTGACCTGGATGAGGTAAATCCCAATAATTGGGTAAATCATAAGTCCAAATATAGTCACCAACCCAAATCAGAATGTTAAAAGGGAAATAGGTGAATCCCATTTTTAAATAACCTATTAGTTGGAAGGTGAAATATGAGACTAGAAACCCCAAGCTTGAATTGTGAATCTTCTTTTCTAGAAATCAACATCCCTCTCCCCAATACTATTAGTGAAGATACCCTTCAGGTTCCATGGAAATCTTATTTTCACAATTGAGTCAAGTAGTTAATATGGTGGAGTAGTAGTAAGTAGAATGTTGGTAAAATGTGATTGTGACATAGTTCCGTGCAATTGATTTTGGCCATTTTTTAGTTCTATATCAAAAAAAATCCTTCTACAAAATATTTTTCTTTATGTTACTATAGTTACAAAAATAATTGATTTTATGGAATTGTATTGATGATTTCTTGAGCTAAGTCGCAATTAAGGAAGTATAGAAAATGCCTAAAGGATCAACCTATACTTGGTGAATGATATTACGTTGTAGTTGGCATGCCTATTTAGATTTCTATATCAATTCTAATAAGGGGATGAGCATAGTACCTGACTAGATCAGGGATATATCAGTTTCAAGGATGAAATCATCTTTAAGTGGTGTAGAGTTGTAACATATTAGGTTTTGGGTACTATATCTATTTTTATCTATAATTCCTAATTTTCCTTAACTTGACCAACTTGTGAATTAGTCCTAAATTTGAAGTCTCATGAAATTTTTTTTAAGTCATCATGTTCTTTAATATAATTAACCTTCAATTGTGTTCAATTTCTATAAATGAGCTTACGCTTCTCTCTTGAGAAATATTAGCAAAGAAGTCCCTAAACTACAATGATCCATTGTGGCATCATTTGGTACACTTGAATATAACTTAGTCTCGAAAAGTGAACAAACCTTACATAAATCAAATAATATCAAATTTTGGATTTATAGATTGGGAAGGAAATGCAAATACTATATTACATATTAAAAATTGAGTGATTTATGATAGAAAATTTTACTAGAATAACTTTGAGCTACAAATTGAGAAATTGGTAGTTTATTTATGTAGCTCTATGGTTTATATACATCTTTTCTGAATTTCACCTCATTTACACTTTGTTTGACCCTTCAATTGAAATCAAAATCTACGACATTAATTCCATTAATATCACCCTCTCAAGCCTCATTTAATTACCAAGGTTTTGTTCATTTAACCTATGTAACACCCCTACCTCTATAAGTGTCTGTTCACCAAACTTGGCAAATGCCTGGTATGGCTCTATCTATTTCTCTTCTACCTTTCCTCCTTCTCCTCCCTTCCTCTCAATGTTTCTATTTCTACCCTTCCCTTGAATCCCTAGGAACCCTACTACCTCTATCATTGTCACCCAACCACCCTAGCCCCAAGGAACCATCACCTTCTAACATAGTGGTGACCAACATATCTACCAACCATCAGGAAAACCTTGAAACTACTTCTCTCATTCGCCATGTAATGCCCATGTTATCTCCTCCCTTGGCACCTCTAAACCACCACACTCCCAGATCCGATCTAGAACTACATACAAATGCCAACACCTATTTAACCATAAAGCTTCCATTGTTGATATAAAACATCACCAGTGTGCACAACCACCATCAACCCTGAAGCATCACCGACCTACAACTCTCCAGAAAATAGACTAGGGAGTCATCATATCCTCCACTTGGACCATCCTAGCCACTTGCAAACACAGTTGCTCTACATTTAATTACTCCCCAACCCTCATCCTTCATCACAGTGTATTCGGTATAGAACACAAACACACTCTATAACCCTCTCTAACAACACCAACCTACAAATAGTATTTGCCAATTTTTCCTAGAGCCCACCACTACAATCAAGAGGATGCTCAATGACCTACAAACTCACACAACCTTTAAATAACCATATCACCAAACTCTGATCACCACCAAATCCAATTATCACATTATTTGTTGAACCCAAAAACTACAACCTCACTAATATCACCTCAACCTACCTCACCTTCAAACATCGACACAACCTCATCTTCATCCAGTGAGAAATCTGACAGCCTGAGAGGGATATCGTACCACCCTATCTTATCTTCCTCTAAATAGTTGACAAGCTAAAGGTGCCAACTATAGAACCTCACCACGACTGTGATGGTTGAATTCCCTATGATGACCTAAAATGGTGGTTTGATCCTTGACATGTATGTATAAAACTATTAGAACTCTCTTCCATTACCCCCGAGCCACCAAAACCCAGAAGCCTCATTCCATCTCTAGATCTATCCATTGAACACAATACCTAAGAGGAATAACAACTTTAGTAATAAGGAATGTTATGCACATCAAACAACAACAACTAAAACCCCACGATCATACAAGAAAGCTAGCATGAACCTACCTTTCTAATCAGTAACCAATATAATGAAATTGAAGGTATGAACTTAGTTAATAAAATTGATGTCAATACAATTACTATTAAATCATCTTAACCTTTTAACTCTATATTTATATGGGTATACATATACATGTATCTTTGTAAAAATACACTAGTATGTAAGAAATTAGTTAACAGTTGACTTGTCTACTATAGTTCCCAATTGTGAATCCTATGTGACTATGAGGATATGTTAGTTGTCAGCCCATTATACTAGTCATTACTATCGATATTCATATTTGTATATGTAAATTAGGTAAATAACACGTTCTTCATTTGTAACATATATCTAAGAAATCTTAAGCTATAATATGAAATTTTGATAACCTGTTATGCATATTTTATACCTTATAAAACTAAATGACATTATGAAAGATAATATGTGTTTGCCAATATCCTATACACTTATTACTTATTCAATGGTCTCATATCTTGATGTGCATAAAGAATAATTCTAGAACTAATATAGGTTATATTTGTGTATAAATACCAAATATATCAACAAACATGATTTAGTAGAATCCTTATCTATTGTATGTAATTGATATACAAATTAGTCAAAAATATTATAATAGAATAGATGGATGATAGCAATCATGATATCCTAACATATATAATAATCACTAGGCTGATAGAGAAAATCATCTCCGTTAGTGTATGTACTAACACTAATATATTTATATGTTGGTATGTTGATTATAAAAATTTGATAAATGTAGTAATAATATTTTTAACATAGCTATAGCCTTTTTATGAAGTCAAACCCCATATATGTATTTCTATAGATATATGATATGTCTTAGAGAGAGAAAATATAATAAGGATGTTAGATCTATAAATTAAGCTAATTCCTTTCAATCATCTAAATATATATATTTATATACTCATATATATATTTGAAATCTAGGTATAAGCATACAACTATGTATGTATTGAGGAATTTTTAAAAGAAACCCTAGATATTTCTAGTAAGTGAATAATGGTAAATGAATGTCTCAAATCCTAGTGACTAAATAGAATGATAAAAGATAGACCAATATTTTAAGATATAATATGGAGAAAATGTGATAAAACAGTTGAGTATGTAATATTATATAAATAAACTTGCTATAAACTCTAGAAATGATAATGATGGAAAAGTGGAATAGCACCCCTAGTTGCAAAATCCTAGTCACAATTAACAAAATAAAATTTGAATACCAATTGATTCTAAGAAAATAGTAACAAATATCATTCTACACTTGTAGATCACCCTCTTGATTGAATCTTGGAGCTCAATACTTGGAATCCTTGCATTTTTCATGGTTTTGAATCAAGGTACGAAATTTCTATTACTTTTAGAAAGTTTAATTTCTTCTTTAAACCATCCATAGTAGATATATTGGTTGGCCTAAATTTGTTTAAACTTTAGCCTTCCTCTTTGAAAGGCCACCGCCAAATATTCCTAGAAATAGTAGTACAATGTTTAAATGTCAAAAAGGGTAGGTTGGTGCCTATTAGTTTGGTGGAATAATGGAATAACACTTACACAACTCTGCACAGAGAGAAGGACATGTGGTCCCTAAATTTATTGAGAAATATAGTTGGTGTTTTTCATTCTCTATGGAGAGAACATATGGCTTTCCCAACAACATAGACATTGACATGTGATGTCTACTTGAAAATTTGAATTTCTAGTCTCAAAATTTGAAATTGAATCCTATTGACTTTGAAAATCCACTTTTTCCATTTGAATATTGTTGAAATTATTAAACTCTTTAAATTTTTTCATAAAATTCCTGTGTATATAGTTCATAGTTTTACTTCCCAAGTATTAAGTTTGTACCAGTAATTTGACTGACCCATATTTTCCTTCTTGGGATCCATGTGTGGTTTTGTTCCCTTTAGGGATCAATGTATAGGTGATCAAAGAAAGACCTAGAAGAGACGTATGAGATTTGTACCCTATTAAAGAGTAGATAAGAATCAATGCCTTTTCATATAGTTTGTAATCCCATGTATGAACTTATGTGACTCTGATGTAAAGCGTGATTGCTAAAATGTTTTCTTATATTTTATGATGCAATTTAGTAGATATTTGATCAATAAGGATCATGTCTTTATATATATGGATGAACTATCAATGCAAAAAGTATTTTTGTATTTTCTGATTCAATATTAAGATATATGATATGTAACATGATGTATTTCAATTAGAGAGAATAATTTCTTGAATCAAGTATGAAATCTATGGTGGTGATGAAATGAAGGAGATGGTGATGGATGGAATCAAGTGAATAAGAGATACAAAAAATTTCTTACCACGATACGTCTCTCTTCTATTAAGTCACATATTTGGGTGATCATAAATCTTAATTTTTAGTTTACACAAAAGGCCATGCTTAAGCTTTGCCATACTAGACTTAAACAACATTTTTTATAATAAAAAATTCAAGGTAGAATTAGATGTTATGTTTACCACTTATGTCTCTAAGTTGACTAATCCCCTCAATTCCTTAGGGAGTTACTCTTAGAAAAGAAAGATCAAATTCAAGAGATAAGAATACATATATATTAAACTTTAATTGATTCATATGAGCATTTCATACATCCATGTCAGTCAAGATCGATGTGGATATATGTAAGAACATAAAATTTTTCAAAAACAGCATGCAAAAACTAGCAAAGATGCAGAAGTAAACTAAGATGCAACTACAAGAAAAATGGATAAATGCAGAATAGATTGATGCAAGACAAATCACTGTTCATTCCCCACTAAGCTTGAATTTACCAATGTCCTCATTCTCCAAAATGAACTTAGAGAGTGAATGGCTAACAGGTGTACCACATAGTTCATGCTCTAGGAGGATAGAATGGGGCCATCGACATGTTGGGATCTTGCGTATAAAATTTGTTAGTGAAATGGGGTTGGCTGGACGTCATGGATGGTGATTGTGGGTAGTCACAGAAGCATCCATGGATCTACTAGTGCTCATAGATAGCTTTTTGAATGCATTGCAAGCGTTGGTAGAAGTTCTTCTAATTGCTTACGAGAATATGTTCATTGTCAAACATAGCCTACTTCTGCATGAAAATCTATAGCTATTTGGTGAAGATCCTCTCTTGTTGGGAGGTGAGTTGAATCACAACCTCCTATTGATGTTGATAACCAATATGAATCATATTGAACATTTTATACATACCCTCAAAGGAATATGAGTCATCTTATAACAAATTTTGGGTAAAAGATGAGGCATCATAGGTTTTTGGATTATAGTATGGCCATTTTTTATAACCTAGCAATAACATACACACCATGTCAATCTCATCGTCATCATCCTCACTAGCTTCATTCTCGATGTCTTTCTCCTGTCCCGACTTCCTTATGTCATCCTATGGTCATCACAAAAGATCAAGGTTGGAGATGTTGAAGAGGGGATTTGGAAGCTCCCTCACACCAATCTTGGATATCATAAGGATGCTACCTTCAATTTGGTTAAGAAGATTGGAATTACAACAATGCTTAAAATCCAAATTCCCCTTCAACTCGAGTGATTGCAGAATAGAGAGTATGATATTGTCATGTTTAGTGAATCTCATGATGAAATGGATAAGTAGCTTACTCTTTTTTTTGCCAGCGAGTGCACATGGTAAAAGGAACACTGTGTCCAAGTTGACATTTTCCTTCCCAGCAAAAGGAATGCCTAGAGAGTGAATAGGTTTGTGTATTGAACCTTCCCTTGGCCTTGATTGGACTTGGAGAATAGAGTGTTTGTAAGGAGTAGGTGAAGAATGTCAGCGAAGGGGTAATTAATGTCCAAGATAGAAGAGTGATGCAACTTGACCTTATCAGGGGTTGAGGTTACTATGATCTTACTCGATGCCAAGGATTGACTATAATTGTCAGGGAATTTTCTCATCTCATATAGTAGCCACCCATATATGGTGTTGAATTCCTACAATGTATGGTGGTGAGTGGCATTTTTGAGTTTAAACATAAACCAGTCATACTCCTAATCAGTGTTGTGAGTGTGTCATGGCAGGAGCACACCTACAGAGATGCTAAGAACTCAAACCTATATCGTTGTATGTGTTCATCCCCCAAGTAAACGATCAGTGTATGCCATCCCTTGCCTTGTGCACACCTTGCATAAGTGGTCGATGAAGTTGTTTTCCTTGTTGAAGATTGTGTTTTGGTAATAGGTGGCTTCAAACTCATGTTTCAAAATGTCACCATGTCTCTTCTTTTGTTCATTTATTTCTAGTGCCAGTTGTGGTTGCCTAGGAAGTAAATAGGAGGAAGCGAATGGTGATGAAGATGCTTGTTCATGGGGTCGCATGATTGCATTGAAGATGAGGGATAGATAGAGATGGGAGATTGGTGAAGTGGTTTCTTATTGTATAAGTGCTCAAGGAAGATATGTAGAAGATTGTTTTGAGAATGGATCCCTAGATGGTGAAGAATGATATGAACTCATTATCCTTATATGGGAGAGCCAACATCCATTATCAATAGGTCAGTTCCATTGAAAAAGTCAGTGGTATTGACAAACACTTCAATCTGCTTGCTCTCTTAGGTATTGGCTATTGATATTTGACTAATATGATTGAATAAGTACTGATTTGAGGATCCATCAAGTTGTTGGTACCAAAAAGGGTTGGTGGTGCCCATGCTTAGGAATCCATGGATCGTTGCAATTGTTTTCATTGATTCTTGTATATAGATTTGTCAGATTCATGGCCACAGATTGTGTTCTTTCTTTATCTTGATGGAACCAACATGACTCAATTCCATTGACTTGCCTTTGATAAAAGAATAGTCCCATGATGAATCAGTTGAATTGATTCTACAAAAAATAATTTGGCGATACCAAGAAGTTATCGCCAATTTTGTGAATACCCCATCTTAGATGAGTCGATGCCATCTAAAAATTCAGTGGTACCAACTTCTCCCTATTTCTATGCACTTAGTACACTTATCATTGAATCAAAATTAATTTTTTGCTACATACATCTATGACCCTATGTTGTATAATATAAATCTAGGAAGTCCATTTCCTATGTTTGCCTTAATTAACTTAACTTATATAGAATAGAAATAACATAAATAAGGATGTATTGTTATGAACATATAAATAGATGAATTTATATTGTGACAAAATTGACATTTGAGTGCATGATAGCTTAGGATATGTGTGAATTTGGTTTCATATATCCGTATGGTATGTACTTATATTGGTTTACATGTAATTGAAATTAAAGTATGAGTGTGCGACTAGAATATAGTGTGGTATATTGGATTCAAACCCTAGATATTCAAAGTATGAGTATCTTGATAATAGTTGTATATCCTATAATAAACATAAACCAGTCATACTCCTAATCAGTGTTGTGAGTGTGTCATGGCAGGAGCACACCTACAGAGATGCTAAGAACTCAAACCTATATCGTTGTATGTGTTCATCCCCCAAGTAAACGATCAGTGTATGCCATCCCTTGCCTTGTGCACACCTTGCATAAGTGGTCGATGAAGTTGTTTTCCTTGTTGAAGATTGTGTTTTGGTAATAGGTGGCTTCAAACTCGTGTTTCAAAATGTCACCATGTCTCTTCTTTTGTTCATTTATTTCTAGTGCCAGTTGTGGTTGCCTAGGAAGTAAATAGGAGGAAGAGAATGGTGATGAAGATGCTTGTTCATGGGGTCGCATGATTGCATTGAAGATGAGGGATAGATAGAGATGGGAGATCGGTGAAGTGGTTTCTTATTGTATAAGTGCTCAAGGAAGATATGTAGAAGATTGTTTTGAGAATGGATCCCTAGATGGTGAAGAATGATATGAACTCATTATCCTTATATGGGAGAGCCAACATCCATTATCAATAGGTCAGTTCCATTGAAAAAGTCAGTGGTATTGACAGACACTTCAATCTGCTTGCTCTCTCAGGTATTGGCTATTGATATTTGACTAATATGATTGAATTAAGTACTGGTTTGAGGATCCATCAAGTTGTTGGTACCAAAAAGGGTTGGTGGTGCCCATGCTTAGGAATCCATGGATCGTTGCAATGGTTTTCATTGATTCTTGTATATAGATCTGTCAGATTCATGGCCACAGATTGTGTTCTTTCTTTATCTTGATGGAACCAACATGACTCAATTCCATTGACTTGCCTTTGCTAAAAGAATAGTCCCATGATGAATCAGTTGAATTGATTCTACAAAAATAATTTGGCGATACCAAGAAGTTATCGCCAATTTTGTGAATACCCCATCTTAGATGAGTCGATGCCATCTAAAAATTCAATGGTACCAACTTCTCCCTATTTCTATGCACTTAGTACACTTATCATTGAATCAAAATTAATTTTTTGCTACAAATGCAAGACAGAGTTACTGAAGACAAGGAAAAAAGTGTGGGTGACCTCCCTTAAATTTAACTTGTTTAATGTATTAGGCTTGACCTAAGAGTTTACCTCTATTAAGGATTGTTATGAGTAGGTGGTGAGACATGATCGAGTAGTCATAATTCTACTCTATCATTTTTATTCCTATAGTCAAGTATATGTGGCCCATGGAAATTATTACATCTAAATAGCTTTAAATAATAGGACCAAGAGTAACTTAGATCCTTTCATTTCTGGCCAATCTATCACCATGATGTCCACATGGTATATATATAAATTGACCTTGACCAGTCTATCTTCACATAACACCAATGGTTTGACTATGGAACCATCTACCACTTGCAACATTATATTGGTCTTTGTGGGTTCCCTTGGTCACAACTTCTTAAATGTGGAAAGGGCTTTAAATTGAAGCTTTCCCTAGAATCACAAAGACCTTCTCTAAATTTCAAGCTACCAATAGAACATGTGATGTTGAAGCAGCCTGAGTCCGTCTTATTCATAGGTAGGTATCTCTATACCAAAGCACTAACAACCTCATCAACAATGAAATGATTCTAGTCCTTGACATGCCTCTTCTTGTTGATGATTTGTGACAAGAATTTTCCATAAGATGGTATTTGCTCAAGGACCTCCACCAATGGAAGGTTTATGTGGAGTTTATAGAAGATATTTTCTTAGGTCTTTGAATTGCTCTTATTTGTTCTTTGAGTTTGGGTTTTCCTTAGAGTTAATATCATGAATAGTAATTGGTGGGATGATGTGTGGAGGGTATATGATTCCTTGGAGATTTCTTCCCCTAAGCTTGAACTCGTATATTATCTCATTTCAACAGAGCTTAATTCAAGAGGATTCATATAATGATGTTTCTCATGTAACCGCCTTCCAGTGTTCATTCATTCCACCACTCAACACAAATTTCTCAAAGATGACTCACCATGATTTTAGGGATAGAATACTCTCCTATGGTCATTAATGGATGTGGTTTTAAAGATTCCAACCTTTTTGTAATCTCACCCTTAACATCTTACAACAATTCTATCAACTTTGGACAAGGGAAGGAGAACTCATTGATTGAACCCTGATCAACCTCCTACTGTTGAACCTATCTATAACCAATCTCTATAGATCAATGGAAACTCAACCGTGGTAAGTTATTTCATAACTATAACTCTTGTTTTCAGAATACTAGCTAACCAAACTGATGAGTATCTAAATTTTGCTAATATTAGAGTAGTTTAGATCAGGTTAAACCACATAATGGGATATCTAATAAGAAGAATATTGGAAAATTCAACTTGGTCATATTTGTAAATCAGATTGGACTATTTATTACATAAATTTTGTAGCCTAATGAAATAAACATGTAAGTGTACTAGTAGAAGAAATCAGTAGACATGCATTTGTATTTCAGTTCACTGAGTGTTCGATTAACAAGAAATAGGAGAATGATAGGTGACAAATCTGAGAACATAAACCTATGTAGCATATGGGTTTTTCCACCACTTTATGAATGATTTGCAAATAAAAGGCCAACATTCTTTGTTAGATTCTTGGAAATCGATCAATAATGAAGCACTATAATAGAGCATATGATAACCATGATCTTTTAAAACTTAGTTATATATACACATTAGATAAGCTAATTTATTTTAATGAATAGTATCAAATTGGTATATATGTTGCTAAATTAATACTTGGAGATACTTGTACTAATTGTTATGGACTATATTTGTAATATTGATTAGCTTTGTTAAACATTGAAAGCCTAGATGTATATACAAATGATATTTAGAGTTATAATATAAATCTAGGAAGTCCATTTCCTATGTTTGCCTTAATTAACTTAACTTATATAGAATAGAAATAACATAAATAAGGATGTATTGTTATGAACATATAAATAGATGAATTTATATTGTGACAAAATTGACATTTGAGTGCATGATAGCTTGGGATATGTGTGAATTTGGTTTCATATATCCATATGGTATGTACTTATATTGGTTTACATGTAATTGAAATTAAAGTATGAGTGTGCGACTAGAATATAGTGTGGTATATTGGATTCAAACCCTAGATATTCAAAGTATGAGTATCTTGATAATAGTTGTATATCCTATAATAAACATCTATGACCCTAGTGACTAAATGGAATTGGATTCAATATCCTAAGAAACTATAATGATGTAAAAAATGGGATAATAATTCTAAGTCAAAACTAATCCTAAATAACTAAATTGAACAACATTTGATTCCAAGGAAAATAGTAATGTATATTCTTATGCTTTGTAACTCTATTAGCGTAAATCCTTGGAAAGTTTTGAATACTGCATTTTACCCCTAGAAATAGGGTTAATCATGAAGATCAGTTGTACAATCCTCTATTATATTTGGGCATTTACATCACTATGAACCTAAATTTCATTAATGAGGCATTGTTGTGTATAAACTTCTTTCAAGATTCTGGTTCATATTATATCATTCTTGTTAATTTGGTTTATAGCCCCATGTCATGCTATCATTGAATGTGTGCAAAAGCTCTTTTGATGTGACATTGACTAAACATTATTGTCTTGCCATTTTGTTATGTGTGCATAGTTTTTAGAATAGTTCATCTATTGTATATGCTTATGCATAACCATTAGGGTGTGTCTTCTTCGTCTAAGGTGTGCCTTATGCACTCTTATTATATATATTGGGCACATCTCCTCTACCCTAGTTGCATCTACTCTGCCCATTTTAGGATAGTGATTTAGTGGTCTCTTGGCCCTGAGTAGGTAGATCTAGTCTATACCATATATGCATGCAACTATATTATTTGTGAATTGTGGAATGTTTCTATGGCAAGATTCTTATTTATCTCATTTTGCAGTCTTTTATAAAAAATGCCACATCCTAATGATAACACTTCTCTTGAACTTACCTAAATGCAATTAGACCCCTCTTGTGGGAACACCCTCTTTTGTGCTTAACGTTCTTAAAATGTCCAAATGTTTATACTATGCAAATATACTAGCTTTTACTAATGCATATCATGTTTCCATCTATTTTGTTGATGTTGTTACCAAAACCACTTAGCTATAGGTGCTTTGAAGGACATGGACACATGAAGATGGTACACAAGATGTTGGCTTGATGGTAACTTGGAATGTACAGGTTTCCACATGCAACTGGACTTACATACAATTATATGTACCCTTTTACTTTGTAATATCATCCTTATGGTGAAGAAAAATGTATACAATATACCTTGTGATATTCAGAATAGTTGTATTTTCAGTTGCTTTATAAATATGTGCTCATATGAGAAATAAAAATGAAATGGCTCTTTTGCCTCGTACATTGTTGTATGTTTGGAAATGAATGGTTTATTCCTCAATATAGTGAGGAGTTGATCCTATATCGGGTCTCACTCCTAACATAATGTCTATTCATCTATTTTGTTGATGTTGTTACCAAAACCACTTAGCTATAGGTGCTTTGAAGGACATTGACACATGAAGATGGTACACATGATGTTGGCTTGAGGGTAACTTGGAATGTACAGGTTTCCCTATGCAGTTGGACTTACATACAATTAGATGTACCGTTTTACTTTGTAATACCATCCTTATGGTGAAGAACAATGTATATAATATACCGTGTAATATTCAGAATAGTTGTATTTTATATTTCTTTATAAATATATGATCATATGAGAATAAAAATGAAATACCTCTTTTGCCTCGTACATTCTCATATGTTTGGAAATGAATGGTTTGTTCCTCAATATAGTGAGGAGTGGATCCTATATTGGGTCTCACTCCTAACATAATGTCTATTCATCATTTTTTTAATTATATTTTAGATTTGTTTTATTCATTTCTCTCATATTTTTTTGGTAACCCAGGAGACTCGTAAGGCTTGCGTCGAGCCCAACCTGGGGAACTCATCCCCATCCCGTAAGGAGCATATCCCATTAAGTCGCACAGAGGCCGACTGCGCTACAGGAGAAATAATTCTGAACAGCACCACCAGGGAGATTCAAACCTGAGACCCTTCATGAGGGGTCATGTGATGCGACCACCTGAGCTACTGCTCACCGACATTTTTCTTATATTTCACTTGATATTTCACTTGATTTATCTTTTTAGTAGTTGAATTCATTTTGTATTTAACTTTTTATATGTTTAATTTGTAGGTTGATGCAAGGAGAATATGAGAATTCACAAAATCTCCACTAAATTTCCAATTAAGAAGTCATATAATTGATGTAATGAGAAGAGAAAAATTGTGAATGTGTATCCATTATATAAGCCAACATGTTAAACCTCACTACCCAACTCCATCAACTGGAAATAAGATCATTAAAGCATACTAAATTAATAAAATAGCTCCAAACTTTGCATCTGGTGTGATTCAAAAGATATTGGATGCATAATCCATTTTCCTATAGAATGAGTATATTTAGCGACCATTTTCAGTCAGAGGATGGGTCCTTAATCCATCATTTTTTCAGAATCACAAATCTACCACAAATTACTAATAGCCATTAGAATATTTCAGATCAACTTGAAAGCTTGGAGCATGATATTAAAGCATTTACAAGACATCCAAAGAGGACATTTAATTTCAAACAACCCCTATTCCAAATGTTATTCGTCGTGCAGAATGTCAGATACAAAGCTGACGAATTTACGTGGAGATGTGATTCACTAAAGGACATGAATGGAGATTGTAATTGTTGTTTGGAGGGTGGTTTTGCAAACCACTAAGCTTATTTATTACATCTCTACCTTCTTCATGAGATTCTTCTTCTCTCTTTTATCTTGTATTTTGAACATGTGTAGAAAGTAGTTTATTTTATTGGTGAAAAATGATTATTCCCACTTTTAGTATGTGTTAACTTGAACTGTGAACCATTATTTGTTTGAACTATTAGGTATTAATTAACTTTTTAATGCATGTTCCATATATTAGCTACCTATCTTATGTGTTGATAAAAATCCTAATGTAGAGACATTGAAACATTGTATTAGAATACCAGTAGTCATTATTGAATCCAAGATATGATTGTGGATGGGTGGGGTCATTGGAGAGTGAGTTTGGGTGTAACGACCTAAAATTTTGAACCTTATAAAATGACCCTAATTTGAAACCCTAATTTTTGTTTTGTTTCAAGATTTATGTTCAAAAATATAATACTGTGATTATGATTTCTGAATATGTTAAATAAAGTAAATTGGATAACTTTTTTCACTAAATTGAAATTCAATGTCATCAATGTATCCCTAACTATTAATTAAGTGGCATTTAAGGTTTAATATGAAACTTACCCAATCAACATTATTTTTATGGCCTCATAATTTTACCATAAGTTGGGGTTGATAATTTAATGATTTACCCAATATTTTATCCTCAAATTTATTTTAAGTAATCCTATATGATTAATTAAACATTTATGATAAAAAGAGTAGTATAGTAAGTCAAGTTGGCCAAATCCAAAAACTAACCCTATTTTTGGGTTCGTCGTGTCCAAATTAGGTAACACACAAAATTTGAGAAGATTTGGACTTTCCTAGCTACTTCAATTTGAATTAGAAAATAATTAACCCAAATTTAATATATAACCCAAATATATCTTATCCTAATTGATTTGGACTTTGGTCTAGTGTCTAAATGAGTGTCACGTAGACATAGAGAGAGTCCAATAAGGACTCCTGGATACTACGAGTTTCTCTCTCACTTGACTCCCTGAGCCAGTGGGAGTCTGTTGTGAGCAGGATTGATCTCTCAATTCTCTCTCCCTCTCTACTAAGCCTCTGTGTTGTGTAACTGCCTTTTCACCATCCTCACATCCGAGCGAGTCTCCAGATCCCAAACTCTATAGGGATATGTTCCCCAATTTCCTGATCAACAAGGAGCCCTACGCCTCCCCTGTTTCCCGTGTCGGCTAGGTCTCTAGCCTCTCTCAGCTACCGCCTATATATGTCGGGCCCCGAAAACATTCCCCAACCTTCAAGGAACCAATTTCCACTTCCCATCTACCCTCTCGCACTTCCGCGATTTCTTTTCCTCCTCCTATTGGATGCCTAAAGATCAGAGCCAGAAGATCATCTATGACCTTTGGCACCGCTTGTAAGGTTTTAGGAGACTCAACGAAAGCCCTTGGAAGCTTCTTGGGCCTTCAATTCCACCAAGTTGAAGGTACATCGTCTTCCCCTTTTTTATATTGTTTCAGCCTCTTTTAGCAATTTTCCACCTAGACTCCCTTGGTTTCATTTTCTTGTGCTTTCACCTATGCCAAGATGCGTTGTGGCTACCTACAACTTTAGTTTTTCCCCACGGTTTTACACATCACTATTTTGATCTTGTCGCTATTGACAGCCATGGCAACGATGGCCGTTTTGGCCATGGGACACCTTCACACCCTTGGTTTTGGTTCATCTTACTAGGACGGAGGCAAGGAATGCATTAGAACCACTTCCAACATCTAGTTTTATAAGTTCTTGGTCAAGGATTCACATGATCCTACTTCTAATGTCAAGCATATAAAGCTTGAAGGTTGTACTCGCGAGAGGGAGGATCTTTCACGACCGTTTTCCACTTTTCCCCCAGATGATTTAGTATCCTTGTCACGTGTGGATGGGTACTTTTGTCCTTTGAACCCTTTAGGCGAGCATTGCATCATGGATCCTATTATCTACGTGGCTTCAAGCCATTGGGCCAAGTCATCGCCAACTTGGCTGCGCTGGGAGTTTTGTTTGGAATTTTATAAATCATCAAGAAATTTTCTGATTGGCTGATAAATGAAAATTTATATCTTTTTATTGGTACATCCTATGGGGTCAAGTCATATATGTATTTTGTTCAAATTTTCAAGATCTAGACGATGGACTTAGTTTGAAACCCTGATTTAACTCCCTTTTTCTCTGAATCATCAATGAACTCCAAAACCCTAGAATTTGGTTGAATATTAATTATTAATGAATGATAATTGTTATAACAAGGTAATTAGGGTTTCTTAACCCCCAAGAACGATATTAGGGTTTACTAAACCTAAGGAAGAAACTAGAATCTTATCTAAAGGAAAGGTAAGTGGTCCATGCACTTTGGACATAAGTATTTGATTGATTGTATATATGAATGTACAACGAATGCTATAAATGTATTATTTATTGTTTCAATTGTTAAAGCCAATGCATTTATGATAAATTGAAAGTCATGAGTTTTGTTAATATTTATTGTGCCATCTTTCATGAACATTAAGAGTAATGTCAAGAATAATGTTTAAGAGGAATTTAAGAGTTTAAGAGAAAGATAATGATTAAAAGATAACTTATATAAGATCCTCATCAAGAGGCTCCTCAGAGCAAAAATAAGAGGCACTTCAGTGCATAAGAGAAGAAGCACTCTGGTGCAACCCAAGAGGCACTTCGGTCCATAAGAGAAGAGGAACTTCAGTGCAAAACCTGAGGTTTTTTATATAGGTCAAGATAAAAGAAATGTTTAAAAAGTAGTTGTGTCCCTTTTTCAATGTTTAATGTTTAAAGTTTATTTTCAATTTACATGTTTTCTTTAAAGATATAATATGTTCAATTCCACTTCCCAATTCTTTTGATGCATGCCTGGGGGCACGATGCCCGCAAGAAAGGAGCAACATTAAGGATAAAGTTGTCTAAGGATCAAATGAAGAAGGAGCTGAAGGACATCTAGACCAAACCTGGTGGGGTGCCAACTATCAATAGAGTAGAGTTCCTTTATGTTTATCAAACATGTGTTTTAGTTTTAGTATGATTTTTATGAGAAATTGTAGGACGTAATGTTTATCATTGTTCATGTATGAGTTATGTTGAGGACTTGAGTATGAGAACTGTTATTTTATCTTGTGTTGGTTTATATATGAACTTTATTTTTATCAATGATATTCATGTTTGTGACATCCCAATGTGATATGTGCTTCCGCTTAGCGTTGTATTTTAGAAATTGGGGTGTTACAATATGGTATCAGAGCAAAAAATATAGTTGGCCACCAGGTTTTTCTATAAATCTCATATAGTTATGTTCCCTTTTGTAGATGGCTCCCAAGAGGAAATCTGATAAGGGCAAGGAGCACATAGATGGAGAGGGAAGCTATTCCAATGGGGGAAGTGATCATAGTGCTTCTGGAGGGTTAACCCTAATGGTAACCCTAACGGACCTCTAGAAGTGATCAATAAGGCTTTAATTGATGCTATCACTAGTCAACAAGGAAGACCACATCAACTGAGGAACCAGGAGTTGACCTTAGTTGAATTCTTGAAGATCAAGCCTGATTCTTTTGCTGGAGAGGAAGAGCTAGATTTGGTGGGCAAAGAAGAAAGCTTTTTGCAGAACATGGTGCATTGTTTTTGTGACCTAGATTACCCTAACCCATCTAGGGTTTGTTTTGGGACCACATGCTCAAAGGTGCTACTAGGACTTGGTGGGAGAACTTGCTAGGATCTCGTGAAGCAGATGCTCCTCCACTCACATGAGAAGAATTCACAGAAGCCTTTAAAGACCATTACATATATGACGCTATGGTTGAGAAGAAAGAAGAGGAGTTTTGAAACCTTTGTCAATGTGGTGATATGACAGTCACGCAATACGCCATGAAGTTTAGGATCTTGTAAAAGTATGGATATGATTATGATGAATGACGTAAGGTGAAGAAGTTCATTATGGGTCTCAAGGAGGACCTTAGTTTTGATTTGTCTATATGAGGAC
Organism: Alisma plantago-aquatica; assembly: GCA_963693085.1. Lineage (NCBI taxonomy): Eukaryota > Viridiplantae > Streptophyta > Magnoliopsida > Alismatales > Alismataceae > Alisma > Alisma plantago-aquatica. The sequence goes on along the minus strand of OY856411.1, from coordinate 717,200,644 downwards.
ATCGCACCGTGGAAGGTGCCTTAGATGCTTCCCTTGAACTAGAAGACCACCCAGGAAGAGCATGGAAGAAGGACAACCACTCCAACAACAACAACAACCACCATAATGATAAGAAGAGAAAGGCTCCAGCTGAGGTTGCTGCAAATCAACCTATGAAGACTCAATGTGCCAAGTGCTCCAAGTACCATCTTGGAGAATGTAGGTGTGGAACCGGAGTGTGCTATGCATGTGGTGAAACATGCCACATTAGACCCAACTGCCCTAAATTTTAGAAGAAAGAGCCCAAAGCCAATGAAGCACCGAGAGAGAATTGACATGCTAGAATCTTCATCATGATTGATGATGATGAAGATGATAAGAATGAACAAGGTATGGTTTAAGTTATTAAATCTCTTTACAGTTATAGTTGTGGTCAGTCTCATCTTATGAATGAACATGTGTAGAATTATAAGTTAAACCTTTCAAGTTAAGGATAAGGAAAACACTAAGGTGGGCAGTACCCTAAAAATTTTGAGGATGAAATTTTAATAAAGTGGGTAGAATTGTAACACCCTAAAATTTTGAACCTTATAAAATGACCCTAATTTGAAACCCTAATTTTTGTTTGTTTTGATATTGATGATCGAAAATATAATAATATGATGATGGTTCCTGAATATGTTAAATAAAGTAAATTGGATAACTTTTTGCACTAAATTGAAATTCAATATCATCAATGTAGCCCTAACTATTAATTAAGTGACATTTATGATTTAATATGAAATTTACCCAATCAACTTTATTTTTATGGCCTCATAATTTTACCATAAGTTGGTGTTGATAATTTAATGATTTATCTAAAATTTATCCTCAAATTCATTTTAAGTAATCATATATGATTCATTAAACATTTATGCTAAAAAGAGAATAGTAGTAAGTCAAGTTGGCCAAATCCAAAAACTAACCTTGTTTTTGGGCTCCTTGTATCCAAATTAGGTAACACACAAAATTTGAGAAGATTTGGACTTTCCTATATACTCCAATTTGAACTAGAAATAAATTAACCCAAATTTAATATATAACCCTAATATATCTAATCCTAATTGATCTGGAATTTGGTCCAACATCTAAATGAGTGTCACACGGACATAGGGAGAGTCCAATTAGGACTCCTAGATACTGTGAGATTCTCTCTCACCTGACTCCCTGAGCTAGCGGGAGTCTATTGTGAGTGGGATTGATCTCTCAGTTCTCTCTCCCTCTCCAGTAAGCCTCTGTGCTATGTATCTGCCTTTTCACAATCCTCGCATCCGGGTCAGTCTCCAGATCCCAAACTCTATAGGGCTTTGTGCCCCAATTTTCCAATCAACAAGGAGCCCTATACCTCCTTTGTTTCCCCCATTAGATGGGTATCTAACCTCTCTCAGCAACCGTACATATAAGTTGGGCCCCAAAAACGTTCCCCAACCTTCAAGGAACCGATTTATGCTTCCCATCTGCCCTCTCGCACTTTCGTAATTGCTTTAGCTCCTCCGCTTGTTGGATGCCTAAATATCAGTGTCGGGAGATCGTATCTGACCTTTGACATCTCTTGTAAGGTATCAGGAGACTCAACGAATGCCCTTGGAAGCTTCTTGGACCTTCAATTCGACCAAGTTGAAGGTACATCATCTTGCCCTTTTTTTCTATTGTTTCAATCTATTTTAGCAGTTCGCTACCCGGACCCCTTGGTTTCATTTTCCATTGTTTTCACCTTCACCAAGGTGCGCTAAGGCTACCTGCAACTTCATTTTTTCCCCACAATTTCACGTATCTCAATTGTGATCTTGCCATTGTTGACATCCATGGCAGCAATGACCATTTTGGCCATGAGGCACCTCCACACCCTTGGTTTTAGTTCATCTTGCTCGGACAGAGGCAAGGAACGCATTAGAACCACTTCAAACATCTAGTTTTCTGAGTTCTTGGTCAAGGATTCACATGATCCAGCTTCTGAAGCTTGAAGGTTGTACTCACGAGAGGGAGGATCTTTCACAGTCATTTTCCACTTTTGCCCCCACATGATTTAGTATCTTTGTCATGTGTGGATGGGTACTTCTATCCTTTGACCCCTTTGGGTAAGCTTTGCATCACAAACCTTGTTATCCATGTGGCATAAAGCCATTGGGCCAAGTCATCACCAACATGGCTGCACTGGGAGTTTTGTTTGGAATTTTCTGAATCATCATGGAATTTTCTGATTGGTCAATAAATGAAAATCCATATCTTTTTATTGGTACATCCTGTGGGGTGAAGTTATATATGGATATTGTCCAATTTTTTGATATCTAGATGACAGACTTAGTTTCAAACCTTGATTCAGCTCTATTTTTTTTCCTAAATCATCAATGAACTCCAAAACCCAAAAATCAGGTTGAATATTAATTATTAATGAATGACAATTGTTATAACAGGGTAATTAGGGTTTCTTAACCCCCACGAACGAGATTAAGGTTTCCTAAACCTAAGGAAGGAAATAGAATCTTCTCCAAGGGAGAGGTAAGTGGTCCATTGATGCGATGATTTTAAGTCACATTTATAGACTTGTTTTACTTGTGTTTTATGCATTTATTGGTCATTTTGGTGGTTAATATTGCATAATTCATTTACTTTAGTCTATGACCCTTCTAAACATCAATTCTCCCTTATTTTATCATTTTGAGAATAAATGATTATAATAATATGTTTTATTTCGGCTTATGTGGTTTTGTGTTGCAATTTCAGGAAAAACACATATCTGCAGCTGTCGATACCATCGACACAACCACAGGTTGCCAGCTGCAAGGAACAGTACAGAGTCGATACCATCGACATGGAAGTGGATGGTAGCGACATTCCATCAGGTTGCTGGCGAGAAGACAGTCGATACTATCGACCATAAAGTTGATACTATCGACCCCAGAAGATTCAGCGACGGAAAAGGACAAAACCGACGCCTTAGGGTGTCGATACCATCGACCCGCGTCGATGGTATCGAGTCAGCATCAGGCGCAATGAAGATAAGAAAAGAAGACTTGCCGATTTCGCACAGGGTCGATACCATCGACGCCGTCAGATGCAAGTTTGTTTCAGATTGATCTAAATCTGATGGTTATGATATTTTTGCAAACTAACTCGGGGATTATACCTAATGACGGCGGCCAGGAGCAATCTATCACGTCATTAGCCACTGCACACGTTAGTAGTAGTCGGTTTAGCTGATCGCAAATAGTTAGTAGTAGTCTACTGATAATTTAGTGTCCCTGAGTTTGACTCGGGCCTCACAAGGGCCTATACTACATTGACGCGTACACTTGTGTTATACGCACGGTAAAAGCGTGTCAAGTTTTTGGCGTCGTTGCCAGGGACACGGAAATTGTCGGCACTACGAGTGCTGCAAGCGTCCATTCTAGGCCACTTTTTATTTTTATTATTTCGTAATCATTTCAAAAATTCAAAGTTTATTTTTCAAATTGTGTAATCATCTATCATGGTACTGAACTGAGATTATTATTTTGCAGGTACTGTGCATGGTGCAGACACGTAGCACTGACTACATGCATCAAGCACCAGAGGTTCCACTATCGAGACCTGACGACGAGGAAGATTACAATCATGACCAACCGGAAGATATAGATTTCGGCTCAGAATAAGAAGCCATGGCCGAAGAGCAGACGATATGGGAGAAGATAAAAGCTTCTTCCTCATCCTCTTCAAAGGGGCCAATAAAGAAGCAGGCGATCAACATTCCGACTTATAAGATTGATCCTGCATTAATCAATCTGGTCAAGTCTAATACATTCCATGGGCTAAAGAACGAAGACCCGGTGACTCACATTAGCCAGTTTGTGGAGAACTGCGATATGATAAAAATAGACAGGTTTCTGCAGGAGACACTATACCTAAAGTTGTTTCCAAGCTCTTTGGCAGGAAATGCACGAGAATGGTTGCACAATCTAGACGATGAATATGTGGAATCATGGAACCACATGGTGGAAGTTTTCTTTGAAAGGTTTTTCCCGCCTGAGAAGACAAATGATATGATCAGAAAAATCCATAATTTCAGCCAGAAGGCAGGGAGACTTACTCCGAGACCTAGGAGTGGTTTCAAATCATACTTAGGAGGTGCCCGCATCATGGGCTTGACAAGGAGACTCAGGTCTAAATCTTCTATTTTGCTCTCCGTGCATGATAGAAGTAACCTGGATTCCATAGGTTCAGGGTTCTTTTTGAACAACACAGACACGAGGTGTTGGGAAATTCAGAAAAACATGGCCAAGAAGCAATCCTGGGGCGACAGAGATGCCGTAGAGCATGTTCGAGTTGTGGGAGAGTCAAAGGCCATCAAAGAGATGAATGAGAAGATGGACCTTCTAGCACAGAAACTGCTTGCAAAAGAAGATACCGAAACAGATGATGAAGCTCAAGTCAAATTCATGTGCCAGCAAGGGTACCGAAACAACGATTACTCATGGAGGAAGGACAAGAAATTTTCCTAGAAAGATCTGAATAACTTCTTGCAGGACCCCGATGAAAAACCCCAGCCGGCGGCGGAGGATAAGAGCACGGAGTTGCTCAACCAAGTGATAAAGCAGAACCAAGAACTGATGAACACTTTCGGCCAGCAGATCAAGCAACAGGGGGAATTCATGAATCAGTTTGGGCAGACATTGTAGAGCCATGGGGCTTAGATGGGGACGATAGAGATGTCTATGGCGCAATTGGTAGTTGAGATAGAAAATATGAAGAAGCCAGCGCAATAAGGCTTCCCAGGTAACACAAACATTCCAGGAGGAAACCAGCAGGCGAAGGCAATCTTTCTACGGAGTGGCAAGAAGATTTTAAACCCCAAGGCCGATGAACCAAGCAGACATCAGTCAGAAACTGAAGGTGAGGCCATAGAGGAAGTGCCAATTCCAGTCACAGAGCCAGTTGAGGATATAGTAGAGGAAGTCACAGCTGAACCTGTTACTATTGAGGAGGAGACAAAGAAGAGGACACCATATGTGCCACCACATCAAAGGGCACAGGCTGTCCCGGTCCCATATCCAAATAGTGTTAAAGCAAAGAAAGTGGATGCCCAGTTCAAGAAGTTTCTGGACGGTTTTAGAAAGCTCTCTGTCAATATTCCATTACTAGAAGCAATCGAGCAGATACCCTCCTATGGGAAGTTCGTGAAAGACATTATCACTAAGAAAAGGAAAATCCCAGATACCGAGGTTGTGGTTCTCAAGGAACAGGTAAGTGCCTTCATCATGGGCACATTGCCACCTAAGAGGCAGGATCTGGGCTGCTTCAATATTTCATTTTACATTGGTAAGGTGAAATTTGGCGAAGCACTATGTGATTCAGGGGCAAGTATAAACCTGATGCCTCTCTCTACGTTCAAGAAATTGGGATTAAAAGAATCAAGGTCGAGCAATATGACAATACAGTTGGAAGATAATTCAGTGGTGAAGCCCTATGGTATTTGTGAAGATGTGTTGGTGAAAGTAGATCGGTTTGTATTTCCAGCAGACTTTGTGGTAATGGAGATGCAAGATGAACAGGGTAATGAGTTACTCCTTGGATGACCATTCCAAGCCACTACCGACATGATACTTGAGATGGGGAGAGGTCGTTTGACCTTGGGTATCGCTGATGATCGGTTTGAGATGGTCATGCCCTCAAGAACTACACAATCAAAAGTAAAGGAGCACTGCCGCATGATGAAGAACTTTGACTAGAATATCTCTCTTTGTCTAGGGAAGCCGTTTTTAGATATGGCTCATGTGATGACTAAAGTAGAAAAAGGGACACTGGTTGTAGACATCATGGAGCAGACCAAGGTTGTGTCTCTTAGAAAGGTTGTGGGTTTTCCCAATGACGAAGAGGAGGACATCCCTCCCTCTACTGAAGATGAGGCCATAGCAAGTTCTGTTTTCAATACATATCCAGAATTACCTCTTGAAGCCTGCCTGGTTAATATAACACATGATTGGATGAGAAGCAAGTCACTACAAGAGTGTGCCAAGATGCTTCATGTGCTTCCATGCTTTTATGCTAGGTACTATGAAGATCTTGGAGAACTTCCACCACCGCTTCAGTCATCCTTGATCAACCCGCCAGATTTAGAATTGAAGCCATTGCCACCGCACTTGAAATATGCATTTCTAGCTGAGGATGAGAAGTTTCTTGTGATTATTTTGGCATATCTGAGTGCCGAGGAGGAAGATCAATTGTTGATCGTGCTGAAGAACCACCGTGGTGCATTCGGGTGGTCGGTCGCAGACATCAAGGGGATTTCCCCTATATTGTGCCAGCACAAGATCCGGCTTGAGGAGGGAGCCAAACCGGTGATTCATCCATAGCGTCGACTAAATCCTAGCAAGATGGAGGTCGTAAAGAAGGAGGTGATCAAGCTCCTTTCTGTAGGTATCATCTATGCTATATCTGACTCGACGTGGGTGAGTCCGACACATGTAATCCCTAAAAAGGGGGGAATTACTGTTACACATAACTTGTTAAATGAACATGTCACGACCCGCTTGGTAACCGGGTGGCGTGTATGTATATACTATTGTAGATTGAATGCCGCTACGCTTAAGGATCATTTCCCTCTTCCATTCATTGATTAGATTTTAGAGCGATTAGCGGGTCGATCCCATTTTTGTTTTCTCGATGGTTATTCGGGGTACAATAAGATTTCCATTGATCCTAAGGACCAAGAGAAGTCCACCTTCACTTGTCCTTACAGAACATTTGCATACTGACGTATGCCATTTGGTCTGTGTAATGCGCCAGCAACCTTTCAGCGTTGCATGCTTGCCATTTTCTTCGATATGGTTGAACGTTGTTTGGAGGTTTTTATGGATGATTTCTCCATCTATGGTGCGTCCTTTGACGAATGTTTATACAATTTGGACAAGGTTTTGCAACGTTGTGAGGACACGCATTTGGTCCTCAATTGGGAGAAATGCCACATGATGGTCAGCGAAGGGATCGTGCTTGGACATAAAGTGTCTAGCAAGGGGTTGGAGGTAGACCCGGTGAAGATCGAAGTGATTTCCAAATTGCCCCCACCGAATTCGGTTAAAGGGGTACGGAGTTTTCTGGGTCACGCCGGTTTCTATCGCTGCTTTATAAAAGATTTCTCAAAAATCACCAAACCATTATCTGAGTTGTTAGAAAAGGATGTCGTGTTTGATTTTAACGAAAAGTGTTGACATGCGTTTAACGTGCTTAAAGAAAAACTGATTTCCACACCAGTTGTGCAAACACCGGATTGGACAAAACCATTTGAATTGATGTGTGATGCGTCAGATTTTGCAGTTGGGGCTGTTTTGGGACAACGTGTGGACAATAAACCCGCTGTGATTTTCTATGCGTCCAAAACCTTAAATGACGCATAGTTAAACTACACGACAACTGAAAAAGAACTTCTCGACGTTGTTTTTGCTTTTGAAAAATTTTGACAATATCTTGTAGGATCTAAAGTCGTGGTATGGACGGACCACGCCGCCATTAAGTACTTGATGGAGAAAAAGGATGCCAAACCTAGATTGATTAGGTGGATCTTACTTTTACAAGAATTTGATATTGAAATCAAAGATAAGGCAGGAATAGAAAATGTGGTTGCGGACCATTTGTCTAGGTTGGAAAGGGTAGATGAGAAGGACTTGCATATACCCATTACCGAGACGTTTCCTGATGAACAACTTATATCTGTGAAATTGAAGGATCCTTAGTTTTCTTACATTGCTAATTATCTCACTTGCAAAATTATCCCAGATGATTGGACATATCAGGAGAAAAAGAACTTTTTCCATTCTTTACAATATTATTTTTGGGATGACCCTATTCTGTTGAAGTAGTGCAGGGATGGTGTGTTGCGCAGGTGTGTACTGGAAGTGGAATATGAAAGTGTCTTACGTCATTGCCATACTCTACCGATGGGTGGCCACCATGCAAGTTCTAGAATTGTGGCCAAGGTACTGGAAAGTGGTCTTTACTGGCCTACTTTGTTCAGGGATGCCTATGACTATGTGCGACAATGCGATTCCTGCCAACGGGCAGGTAACATTTCAAAAAGGCAGGAGATGCCCCTCAATGTGTTTCAAGAGGTCGAGGTGTTCGATCTGTGGGGTATTGATTTTATGGAACCCTTTGTGTCCTCCAATTCTAAATTGTACATTCTTTTAGCTGTTGACTATGTATCGAAGTGGGTAGACGCAATACCCACTAGGACTAATGATGCTGCCATAGTGTGCAGGTTTGTCAAGGAACACATTTTCTGCAGGTTTGGTGTACCAAGAATGATCATTAGTGATGGAGGTACACATTCCGGGAATCAAAAATTTGCGACACTGTTGAGAAAGTACGGGGTAAAGCACAACATTGGTACCTCGTACCACCCACAGACACAGGGGCAAGTGGAAGTCTCCAATCAGGAGATTAAGAAGATCTTGGAGCGCACTGTGGCTTCCACGAGAAAGAACTGGAGTATCTTGCTACCTGACACTTTGTGGGCGTACAGGATGACGTTTAAGACACCTATAGGCACTATTCCTTTTAGGTTGGCTTACGGTCGGGCCTGCCATTTTCCGGTGGAATTGGAGCATAAAGCGCATTGGGCGCTGAGGAAGCTGAATTTGAACTATGATGAAGTGGGAAAGAAGAGGTTGCTTGAGTTGAATGAACTTGACGAGCTGAGAATGAATGCATATGAAAGCTCACGGATCTACAAAGAGAGAACAAAGTTGATTCACAATCGCCATATTCAGATGCGCGTCTTCAAGAAAGGAGATCGTGTACTCTTGTTCAACTCCAGGTTGAAGATGCATCCTGGGAAATTGAAATCCCGATGGAGTGGACTGTTCACTGTAGAGGAGGTCAGGCCACATGGCACAATCATGGTGCGTGACGGTGAGACAACATTCTTGGTGAATGGACAACGATTGAAGTTGTATTTCGGTGAAGATTACACAAGGAAAGTGAATGAGTTCAAACTCATAGCGCTTCCGGATGCATGAGCAACTTGATTCGTCTAGCCTAAGATGTTAAATAAGGGTGCTTGTTGGAAAGCAACCCAGCCATCGGTAGTCTCATTTAGTTTCTTTTACATTAGTAATTTAGTTTGATTTGACTTTGTTTTTAGTGTAAAAAAGATACCTTGATCGTTTGTTGAATGTGCAGGACTGAGGCTGAGTCGATATTGTCGACCCTTGTGTCGATGGTATCGAGACGGGTACAGGTTGGCGGCTGCAAAAATCTCACTACATCGATACTATCGACGGCCTCGTCGATAGTATCGACATACCATCAGGTTGCTCGCCAAAATGAGGTCGATAGTATCGACACGGGCGTCGATACTCACGAGATCTCTGGAGATATTCAGATGAAAATTGTCTCAGTGAAGTCGATACCATCGACGGGCCTGTCGATGGTATCGACCCAGTTACACGCAGAAGGCGGCGGCCGGGCCTCGCGAGGGTGTTTGCCCTAAGCAGAAGTCGATACTATCGACTTGCGTCGATAGTATCGACACGACATGTCACCGATCCGCGAGAGGAGATCAATGGCGATCGCTGCACCAAGAGAGTCGATCTGTGGGATGGGTCGATACCATCGACACCCGTCGATGGTATCGACGCGTCATCGATCTGGGCCCCCAAATCAGGCTATCGACAACCGTCGATAGTAGCAGAAGATGGATTGTGCTACAGGAGTCGAGACCATCGACTCGCATCGATGGTATCGATGGTCATATAGCAGCGCCGACCACAGTTATAAAAGGGGTGGATTGTCGTCATATGACGTCACACCTTCAAAGTTTTCTTCCTCAACTTGTGTCGAGCGTCTTGTTGAGCGATCGGAGCCCGACAACGAGCATCCAAGGAGCGCGTTCTTTCACGAGCCTTCACCAAGCAGAGATTATCTTCTCAGACCTCACCCAAGCTCTGTCTTCTACCCCTTCTTCTTCGACAATGGTGCATACCACCAGCGCATCTTCTTCACGCACAACACCAATGGAGATCCCAGTGTTCATTCCTCCACCGACTGCGTCTGTTCTGCGATCGCGGATTATCCATCCTTCCACGGAGGTCAAGAAGGTCTATGAGGAATTGATGAAGAGAAAGATAGAGCCAACCCGCTATGTCGACCGGGAAATGATCTGCAATCTTGGGTTCAAGGCTAATCTTACCTTTGTTCTCAAGGGACAGACAAGGCATACGGGCAGGAGGCCCGATGAGATGGAATTCCACGCCGACGGCCAGCCATTCTTCAGTGAATGGCCCACGTACAAAGAGCTAGTGGCGGAGTTCATGGCGTCGCTGGATATATACGTCGTGCCAAATGACATCATCGCCACTGATCGAGAATGGATCAAATGTCGCGTTTCTTTCTAGTTGTACAACAATGATTACACTCTCACCCTGCGGCAGTTCAATTCCATCTACAACTGGAATCATGGGCGAGATTAGTACAGGCGGCTAGAAAACATGACAGATTATGATGCTATCTTTGCCGAGCTAGTGACTACGCCGCCTGACAAATCCGTGAGCTACCACAATGCAGCGGTGGTAGATTTCGAGCATCCGTTCGTGCGGATTCTTCACCGCATGCTCTGCACCACCTTGTTCGCTCATGGTGATCTGTCTCTCAGCAAGTTTCAAGAGACAGACTTGTTTTTCTTACACAAGTTGTTGAAGCGAGAAGAATGTAATTGGGGTGCGTTTTTTCTTGACGCGCGTGTCGGCTGTAAAGAGGAGTACGTGGAAGGCTCCAATCCACTTTGGAGGGTTCATCACACCGTTAGCCCATTATCTTGGGTTGAATTTCTCCCAACTTATTCCCCTCTCCAACCGGAGCAGAGTCAACTTGCAGCATCTGCATCGCTCCAGCCTCATCTTGCTTCGTGATGGCCTGGCATACACACATTGCCATGTTAATCACGCCTATCAAGAGTGTTCACTTCCAGACCCTATCTTCCACATCGAGGGTTCTTAGCATTTCAGATGGCCTTTCATCGCCATCGAGAGCTCGGATGAAGACGGCGGCAACGATGACAATGACAATGATGGCGAAGAGAATGAAGAGGAAGAGGAGGCTTTCACTCCTCTTCGGGCATGAGTGGCACCTAGGAAGCATCCTCGCATGCATCCGGGTGCATCTTCATCTTCGTAGACTCCGCCACCACAACCCTCACAGCAAAGTGAGGATGTCTACTCCATGCAGGGGATGTATACGATGCTGTAAGAGATCCAGCACACCCAGCTGCAGCACACAGCTTCATATGTCAGTATTGAGGATACGACGAACCGGCTTCTTGATAACTAGAGGGCTATTTTTTAAAATGAGCGCCTCCTCCTCGACAACCAACAACACATCCACGACAGTTTGCATAGGATGGAGATGCAGCAGCATCCCTTCTACGATCATTACTGGAGCCAGAATTACTTTGGGGGGTATCCACAACCTCCACCAATTCCCCGATATGATCCGAGCTTTCAGGGGCAGTACCCATCTTGGGACCCCTCGGCCCCGCAGTACCCGCCTCCTCCGGAAGAATGATCGGTATCTCTATTCCACCTTTTAAGGTTGTTTTCGATTATGAGGCCATAGTTGGATTCAAGCTTAGGGGGGGAGTTGGAACAGCTCTATCCTTTAGTTTCCTTTAGTTTTTAGTTCTAATGTTTTGTCTTTTGTCTTTTAGTTCTTGCAATTTTTAGTTTGTTTGTTGGATCCACACTCTGTCTAGTGTAATTGTGGATGTCTTAAGTCATGTGTCATCTCGTTGCGTGTACATGGGAATCAGGGGCAAACTTAAATTTTTTTAGTGTTTTGCAAGCTTGTGTTGTTCAACTTTGAGCACATAACTTAAGGAAATAATTGGGTTTGTCAACTCTAAAATAGAAAATCACAACTGTACATTCTCATGATTCATGAAAAGTGGACGGAATTGGTTGTTTGAGCCTAAACTGATCAAATGATAATGAGACTCTAATTTGAAGTAAGAGAGAGAAACCTCTTAATTACTACATAGGTCAGTAAGGAGGGACACATAATAATTTACAAAGGTTCAGTCAATTAGTCTTGTGATCTATCCACCTCATTATTTTCATACTCCACCATAAGAATTGGAAGTACATTACGGTTTTAATTTCTTTGATTGCATCCCTTGTAGATAGGACTTGCATTGCAACTATTTGCACATATTTCGCATGAAAATAAAATAAAAAAAAATAGATTAGCTATACATGCACATTATCCTTAGGTGCATGTCATTTATTGCTTAATATCATTTTGTAGCTGCATTCACATTTTTATGCATATGCAATACATCATGTATCTTATTTCTTCTGAAACATTAAAGGTGATAAACTTGTTCCATACCTTCTGAATGCTTCAAGTATATAGTGCAACAAGAAGTGAGCCCGACAAATAATTCATTGTCATTTATGGATATAAGGGCCTTGTTAAAAAAAATTGAAAAAAAAGACAAAGAAAAGAATTGAGAAATAAATAGGAATGAGGGGGAGAAAGGAACATGTTCTCACTACATATTAAGAAGCATAAGTACATAATGTAGTTTTCTTAGATATTCCATCTCACTTTGAGACGGAGTAATAGTGCATGCATCATTCCACCCAAATGTAGGCATTAGGGCATTTTCATTTGCATATGCATCATTTAGGCCATTTTTGCTCTGTGCATGTTAGAATCGTATAGTGCTTCCATTTCTTCCATGAGCCACCCATTTCATCCACCCGTTGCTCAAATTGGTAGGCCACCGTGATTTTCTCCTCATTTGTGAATATCAGGAGAACTGCTTCCATGTAGATGGTAGTTAGGGCGAGCAACGTAGAATATGAGATCACAAGATGCACCGAGTCTGGACTGGAGAATTTTATTATGTTAAATGCCTTATATGATAGTGTACATCAATTTTGAGGTAGATATCTTTTATGGATGATTACTGACGCCTTTAGGGTAATTATCATTTTGTGGTTAGTAAGGGTCGGTATGTAAATGTCTAGTGGGAATCATATAGTGATGTTTGTTGTGATGATCTATTCTTTAGTTGACCCTCAAAATTCTATTCTAAAGTTTAGTTGCTCGAGGGCGAGCAATGTTCAAGCTTAGGGGAGTTTGATGCGATGATTTTGAGTCGCATTTATAGACTTGTTTTACTTGTGTTTTATGCATTTATTGGTCATTTTGGTGGTTAATATTGCATACTTCATTTACTTTGGTCTATGACCCTTCTAAACATCAATTCTCCCTTATTTTATCATTTTGAGCATAAATGATTACAATTATATGTTTTATTTCAGCTTATGTGGTTTTCTGTTGCAATTTCAGGAAAAATGCATATCTGCAGCTGTCGATACCATCGACACAACCACAGGTTGCCAGCCGCAAGGAGCAGCACAGAGTCGATACCATCGACATGGAAGTTGATGGTAGCGACATTCCATCAGGTTGCTGGCGAGAAGACAGTCGATAATATCGACCCCAGAAGATTCAACGACGGAAAAGGACAAAATCGACGCCTTAGGGTGTCGATACCATCGACCCGCGTCGATGGTATCGAGTCAGCATCAGGCGCAACGAAGAAAATAAAAGAAGACTTGCCGATATCGCGCAGGGTCGATACCATCGACTCGCGTCGATGGTATCGACGCCGTCAGATGCAAGTTTGTTTCAGATTGATCTAAATCTGACGGTTATGATATTTTTGTAACCTAACTCGGGATTATACCTAATGACGGTAGCCAGGAGCAATCTATCATGTCATTAGCCGCTGCACACGTCCCGAGAAGGTGTGGAGAGAAGAACGGAGCCCAGAAGCACGCCCCAGCCGTTTCGGAAGCCGAAGAAGACGTTTTCCACCACCGAAAGCCTGTAGAGCACGCATTCCACGCCGAGGAACGCTTGGATCTTCTCCGTTCATGGGTTTCTTTACTTATTCACATTTTTCTCCATGTTTCCCCTTTTCTCTACCATGTTTTACTCTGAGATGAACATGCGGGGCTAATCCCCTTTGTGTTTAGGACCGGGAGTAGCCCGGGGAAGCATTGTATGACGTTTTTATCATATTAATTCATCATTTATCTCTTAAATCTGTTGTATGATTTCGTTTTCTCAATTATATTATTATGCTTGATCACCATAATGATAATCTAATGCCTTTAATTGCTTTGAAAGAAGAAGTAACAGTTGAAAAGAAACGAAATTCACATTAATTAACAAATCCCTTGAACAAGGTGATGTACGGTTAATGGTGGACACCCAGAGGTCGATTTTAATGCACCTAGTTTAGGGTATAGGTTACTACAACGGTGGAACCGACCTAGACATAGGTAGTGAATTGTACCACGACAGTGGGCAATTCTGACTACAGGCCACTACCTGGATCGAGAGATGAACCTGAATTATTATATGGAATTCATACAATGAAAACCCACGGTGAAACCGCAATCCTAAAGATCTCCACTTGAATTGATTAAACTAAACCCTTAATCGATTGCTTTGTTTTACTTTATTTTCTTTTATATTTACAACAACATTCAAACTCTTTAAATCGATTTAGCTGATCGCAAACAGTTAGTAGTAGTCTACCGATAATGCAGTGTCCCTGAGTTCGACTCGGGCCTCACAAGGGCCTATACTACATTGACGCGTACACTTGCGTTATACGCACGGTAAAAGCATTTCATCCACACACTTTGAACATAAGTATTTGATTGATTGTATATATGAATGTACAAGGAATGTTGTAAATGTATTATTTATTGTTTCAATTGTTAAAGTCAATGCATTTATGATAAATTGAAAGTCATGTTTTTTTGTCAATATTTATTGTATCATCTTTCATGAACATTAAGAGTAATGTCAAGAATAATGTTTAAGAGAAATTAAAATTTTAAGAGAAAGATAATGATTAAAAGATAACTTATATAAAATCCTCATTAAGAGGCTCCTTGGAGAAAAACTAAGAGGCACTTCAGTGCATAAGAGACGAGGCACTTATTTTCTTTAAAGATATACTATGTTCAATTCCACTTGCCAACTTGTTTGATGCATGGCTGGGGACACGATGCCCACAGGAAAGGAGCAACGTCAAGGATAAAGTTGTCGAAGGACCAATTGAAGAAGGAGCTCAAGGACATCTAGACCAAACCTGGTGGGGTGCCAACTATCAATAGTGTAGATTTCCTTTATGTTTATGAAACATTTGTTTTAGTTTTAGTGTGAGTTTTATGAGAAAGTGTAGGATGTTTAAGAGTAAACATGTTTAGTATTATTCATGTATGAGTTATGTTGAGGACTTGAGTATGAGAACTATTAGTTTATCCTGTATTGGTTTATATATGAACTTTATTTATATGCAATGATTATCATGTTTGTGACATACCAATGTGATATATGCTTCCTCTTGGTGTTTTGCATGTTTTAGAAATTGGGGTGTTACATTGGGAGTCATAGGTAATAAGACCTCAAGCCTACGAAGAAATCTATCTGGTGTGATTCTATAATTTGAAAGTATATAGAATTTTCTTGATCCCAATTTAATAATCATACGAGTGAGCTATGAATCCGGGAGAGCACATACTAGGTAGTGGTGGTGAAACTCTTCACTCTAATAGTTTTATCCTAGATAAAAACCAATTCTCTCTTAATATAATTTATTTCTCTCATTTTACTAATTTAGTGAATTAAACAAACCTTCAAACAATCATCATGGCTAATTATTTTGTCTTAATTAGACTTGAAATCTATTTTTTTCTTAATAATATTATCCTTTAGGTTTGATCTTAAAGTTATATTTGATAACATCCATCCTCTTACAGGTGGTAATTAATGCACGTTATTCTTAATAAGAACTTAGACACTTTTCCCTAGGTGATTTTGTTACTGTAATAATTTCCACATCAATACCTCAACTTAGTTAATTGAACATACAAGGGTCAAATTGGGTCAAGTTAGTATTTGACATGGTTTCTCATAAAGAGAACTTAGGATCTACTACTTTTTTATTAGATTTTACTTATAAGGAAGAATTTTAGGACTATTGAAATTTCACTAAATGGAGGGGAACAACCTATGTACATTCCCCACCCGTGACTTCTCTCCACAACTTAATGTGAAGAAGAGGGAGTAAGAATCACAATTTCTTCTTTGTACATGAACTTATTTTTATATCTTGTTATCCTTGATGCTAACAGACCATATTATCAACAACAAGATCTTCCATCCCTTCTATTTCTACTTATTTCCCTATGATTCACCTCCATTTCCTTTCTTTCCTTAATTAATGTACCAAACATTGCATAAATGATTACTTGGGGAATAACAAACCTAGGATTTTTTTCTTCATATACAAACACATTAAACATCAAAACTTGGAGATATCAGTGAGGTTTATCGAAGAAGGAAAGATGAGGATCCCATTTTTTTACATTAATGTTGTTTTTTCTCAATTTTTTGTTTATATTTTTTCCATGTTGTACACTTGAAAATTGTAATTTTCTTCCTCTATCAAGCATTATTTTAGTTTTCACTTTTGTTGCATGGTTTTCTATATGCAGCTAACGGTAGCATACCCAATTTTTTTAGATTTTATTTTTATTATTAATGGTGTTCATCTTCTAATTAAAAAATTTCCTTCAGTTATTGATACATTGACTTATTTCTTTTACAAAAGGTTGAAAATCTTTATTAAAAAAAGGAAATGGGAAACAAGATATAGTTACTATTATGTGCATTTGTAAATAGAGAACTAAACACCGGAGGCATAAAAAATATGTATGATTAAAATGCCAAAAGAGGAGGAAAAAAAAACAACTAGAAGAACGCTTCATCAATACCAAGTAGCCGGTGATCTTGGTGAATTTCCTAGATCTATGGAATTCTTATTGCTGAGTTTGTTGAAATATCCAATCTTATACTTTCCATTCCGTTTGGTACATGAGGAATTCTCTCTCAGTCCTGCAGAATCACTGCCTAACGTTTTTATCCAACCTGTGTATTAAGAAAAATAACAGATCATATAACAAAATAATATTTGATACTAGACAGGAGATCTTGTATATTTGTAGTAATCTTATTAAAAATAAGTCTATGCCTTACCTTCCGGACGTTTCAAAAATAAGAAACAAGTGTGAACAAATTCAAACTGTGAAATGGCTCATTAGAGAAGTTAAAGTTTGTTTGATGATAACTGCTACGTATTAATTCTAGAACTAATATGTGCACCAAACCTTGACTTCTGAAAGGAATGCATATATATAGAAGATCAATGCAAGCTTTGCCCGTTGCTTTGATAATTCATAATATACTGACTTGTGATGTTATAAAGTCAGTCAGCGGCGGAACTAGGAATTGTTGGAGGGGGGGCACCACTTTTAGTGACGATTGTAGGAGAATGTCAATACACAATTCAAATTTTAGGTAGAGCACAGCAAACAGTGAGCAGTATAGAAATATTAAATTGATATTTATATACCTACTCAGACAAGTGGTGAACATGGTAAAGATGCATTGACCAAATTCCAAAAGAATTCCATCCGACATATCTAGGTCCAGTCCAATCTATAATTAGTGGAACACAGATATGAAACACCCACCCCTACCAGGTGAAAAAAAATGTAATTGTAGTCGAACATCTACTCCAGGAATAAAGCCGTGAATGCGAATGTCGAGAATGGATTGACTAGGAATGGAGGTGATCATGGAACGGATAAGATGCAAATTCAGAACATGAAGCGACACAGATATGTAGGAGACTCAGAAAGACAGAATAACCCTGTTAAAGTGCATCCATTGTTTTTTTGTGTGGTCTTCCACATCAATATCGAATCAAGAACAGGGAAAAGAGGGGTGGGAGGGACCTATGTTTTTTTTTTGAGTTAGAAGGAGACTTAGTCCTCCCCCTCCCTCAAACAGGTGTCAGGCCTGACCGAACCATCTGCACTACACTGGCCTTGATGGGAGCGACCTATGCTGCCTGCCTTTCTCTTGGTCTTTGCCTTTCTCCTGGTCTAAAAACGTACCACTGTTCTGCTACTACCACAGGCAGCAGTCAAGTGACCATCTAAATGCTAGTTAACGGTACTTTGGTAGACATTTCTTATCGTGCTGACCCAGCCCTAGAAAAGGAGAAGACTCTTCTGAATCCAAAGACAAAGGAACTAGATAGAATAACATCTAATTCTCTTGAATCCAGAGAGAAAGAATAGGATCACATTCTTTCGGGTGTTCGTTTACTGTATAGCATGTTGCCACTTTCTTGATTTAATGAAACCCTCTCACACATACATTGTTTCACAATATTGCCTCCACTTTTGAAATATTGGTAGCCGGATGTATAAGCCTTTATAACACCCACGTATCAGATAAACACTGGAAGCCTCATCACAGAAGTTCGATACTAAGAGAAATGGAGAACACAAATCTAAATTCGTTAGTATATACTGGACTAAATATCAAGCCTTCGTAGGCTACGGAAATGCACATTATTATTATGCCAAAATTCACGCCGCGAACTGACTCTCCATAATCCAATAATATTAATATGCCGTTACCACAAGCCGTCTAGCTAAAATTTGGTTGCCCCTTTCGTAATTAGCTATACTTATCTGATGATTCTTCATCTGCGGACTGACTGACTGATACCATTCTCTCTGCTTCTAAGCTCCAACTTAAGCCTCATTGGTGTCTGCAGGTTGCATACTAATAGAAATCTTACATCCTTTCCTCTCCCTCTTTAAGCCACTTTCCAGATCTAACAAGTGATTGCGATGCCGCTTTTTGATGCCGGGCTAGCAGGGGCATATCTGCGATCTGCTGAACTAATTGTTGGGGAGAAATTAAGGTGGAAGGTCTGGCCCAGTTGGGGTTCCATCTTAAAATAAATTGACAAAGGGTCCCATGTGGGAACACATCTCCACAATTAGGCAACGTGAGATTAATTTCATTCACACATACTTCATTCATACATGACTTAATAATCTCATCATCATCATGTGTGAGCCCATAAATTCTCCCTCCAAAGGTCATTAACTGCACCACACTACATAGGTCCAGAGCACAACCTGATAGTGTATTTCGCATAGGTGCAAAACCTTAAGCCTGAACCAGCCTCTGATACCACTTGTTGAGAAAAAATTGAGGGGCAAATGTATGAAACTGAGGGCGGAAGGTCCGAACTAATAGACAATCCAGTTGAAATTTCATCTCAAAACCGATTGACAATGCATAGAGTAGCCCAGTGTCTTATATTTAGGCACATATCTCCACAAGGAGGCAATGTGGGACTAATTTCATTCACATGTTACTTAACACTAATGCTAGAGTTTGCTCAATACAAGGCCCTTTAAGAAATGGTTAACTTGTACATGGACGGCTTAACACGTTAGAGTTGCATCCTATTTAGAAAACATTGGTTGGGGAATAAGAAGAACATAAAGAAGTAAGTACTCTAATGTTGATACATTCTTATTTCCTACCCAAGTAAACTAAGAAACACGCTTGTTTTGCCAGCTACGGGCATCCTTCGATCATGTCGGGACATTAAAGGCTATATATTCACCAGGTCCAGGACACACCAATTTGGGCAAGAGAATATATATATATATATATATATATATATATATATATATATATGACAACGATCCAGTGAGAAATAAATCCTGGTGAGAGCACAAGAGTCATTTGAATAACTATTCGGTCAGAAAAGTAACTCATTCGACAAAAAAATAACTATATTGAACAAAAAGTAACTATTCGACTAAAAAAGTGACCTGTGTAAAATACACATCAAAATTTTGAAATAAATATGTAATTATATATTTGGTATAGCTAATACAAATGTAACTATCTATGCATGAAAAGTAACAATCTGTAAGGTAAAGTAACCATCTACATGTCAATAGTACGAAATCCCAAAAAAAGTAACTAAAATAGGATCGGGTAGCCACCCACGTTGGCATTGAATGAACGTACATATATATATATATATATATATATATATATATATATATATATATATATATATATATATATATATATATATATATATATATATATATATATATATATTATGACAACGATCCAGTGAGAAACAAATCTTGGTGAGAGTACGAAAGTCATTTGAATAACTATTCATCCAGTGAGAAACAAATCTTGGTGAGAGTACGAAAGTCATTTGAATAACTATTCAAATATATATATATATATAGGCACCGTACACCTCAGTCATTTTTAAAGATGCAATAACTTTTTGAAAAATTTAAATTGTTGATCTTCTTAAATATCTTAAGGACATACTATATAATAAATTTTAGCTCATTTGGACATTTATAGTTTGTGCATCTAAAGGATGCAAAAATCAGGCATTTCAAATTAGTTTTGTGGGTCGATTTTGTTTCCCTTGAATGAGTGACTTATACTCATCCAAATGAGCTAAAATTTTGTATGTGGCCTATTATTATTGTAACCATTAAGATCAATGGAGTAGATATTATAAAACTATGGTCTAGATAGGCAAACACCATTGGGGTGTACAACACAATCTGTACACTCAAGTGTATTATAGTCTGACTCTCTCTCTCTCTCTCTCTATATATATATATATATATAATATCTTTATATATATATATATAAGGATCTAGTGAGAAATATCATATGGTGAGAGCATGAGAGACATTTGAATAACTATATACTGATAGATATATTTTAAAATTCAATCATATAGATGGAAAGATTATCAACTCATGTACCTTCTTATAAAAAATCAATGCAATTAGATACTTTTTACATGTCCATAAGTACAATATACAATTTTTATATCCAGCGGTCAGTCTAAAATTCATTATAGAACGTTGAAAAGTATCATATTTTTCTAAATGATATACAAATCCGATGGTGATGAAATTTTGTAGGAAGGTAAATATTAAGGTATACTTTAAATCCATACGGTTGGATTACAAAAAGTTGATCATTGTGAGGGAGTTATTCAAATTCCTCTCATGCTCTCATCAAGATGGATTTCTCACTGGATCGTTGTCATATACATATATATATATATATATATATATATATATATATATATATACATATATATATACATGTCTTCTTCTAGGGTTCCGCTGGGGCGATTTCTCGGTGACTGACTCCCCTAGGCACATGGCGCCCACGCCGGCGGCCACCCTAGACGCTGACGTCCACCCCCATCCCACTCACACCCCCGCCAATACTTCCCACTCCGCTCACTCGCCAACAGACCAGGAGAGCAAGAGAACCAGAACCCATGGAGTCCCGAGCCCTAGAGGCGCTGGGACGGAAGGAGGAAAGAATGCAGGGTCCACGGCCACTGGCGTTGGGATGACAGAGAGGTCGGGCTGGAAAGATTGGAACCAGGTTATGAAAGAACCACCTCCCCATAAGATGACGAGCGACGATGAGTTTCCGACACCAAGAAGAACCGACGGCCAGATACATGTTGACTTGGCGGAGGAAGAATTTGAGAAGATGAAGAACATGTGGGAGTACGCTATTATGACCTATGTAATGGGAAAACGCCCCTTCTACCCACATTTTCTCGCCTGGATCAAGAGAACCTGGGATCCCAAAGGAGCGTTCGGTCTGATTTTGAAGGCCAACGGCGTGTTCTTGGTTCGATTCTCCAACTCGTCGGTTAAGCAAGCAGTTCTGAACCTAGGGTCGTGATGGTTTGACGGCCAACTGATGATCGACAAAGATTACCGGTTCGGGGATGAGTTGAAGTGCGATGTATTCACCACGATCCATGTGTGGATCACCTTGGGCTCCATAGGCCGGTCATGGACTCGACAGGTGGTTGGGACCATTGCTGCCAGTACCGACAAGGTGTTGCACATTGATGACAGGTCGCTGGAGTTGGATGAAGTGTGGGTGTTGGTGGAACTCAAAAGCGGAGGAGAAGATCACCAAACAGGTATGGCTGAAATTCTGAGGATGGGAGGCCATGCCTGTGAGGATCCTATATGACCACAAGCCACCCAAATGCAACCATTGCAAAGCCTTCGGCCACCCAGATAGGGTGTGCAAGGAAGGTCACGAGAAAGCCTCCAAGCAGGAGACCAAGAAGGCGAGCTTGAGCACAATGCAGTGGTTCGATAAGACCAAGAAGGGCACTAAGAAAGTCAAGGCGGCTATAGATGACGAGGCTAATGATGAGGAAAAGGAGGAGCAACCTGCAGATACCACGGAGGAGACATCGGCTGAGAAAGGGTTGAATAAACAACCTGTTTCTGCTTATGTGAAGGAGTATTTGACCGATAAGGTCTTGAATGTGCAACCTGCTGCTGCTATTAACGTAGAGAACAATGATGAGGGCACCAATAGAAATATCACTGAAGAAAAACAGAAGGAATATGGGGAGTTTACACCCGCATCCAGGAGGATAACTACGAGTGGGATCCTAAAAACACAAGGGGTGGGAGCTATCCTAAACTCTACCAATAGGTTCGAAGCACTTAGTGAGTCGGAGGCAGAAGAGACAGAATAGGTGGATCTAAAAAAGAAAAAAGAAGGCAACAAGAAGAAGGAGCAGCCCAGACGCACACGGGAAAACAAGAACCCTTAAATATGTCTATTGTTCTATAGAATATTAAAGGGGGTGTGATAGAAACAAGAAAAGCGAAATTAGTAAATGGATTGATGCTAGCGGGTCTTCTATTGTAGCTTTAGTTGAGACCAAGATAAAAGAAAATAATAAATAGAGTATTGGGTACTTGTTTCCACAAGGTTGGGAACATGTATCTAATCTCCCACATTCTGAGCTGGCTAGGGTGTGTGTGGCATGGAAGCCCAATGCATGGCAGATGACGGTATTGATGATGTCTGATCAACACATTACTCTAGATTGCATATGTATTTGACTGTAGTGTATGCTCATAATGATGCAAAGAGAAGGACTGAACTCTGGCGTGACCTCACTTTGATCTCTATACATATGACAACACCGTGGATGGTGATTGGTGACTTCAACAATGTCAGGCTATAGGGTGGGAAGATAGGAGGTAGACTTGCATTGTGTGCGGTGATTGATGCTTTTAACAAGGCCATTGATAAAGAAGATTTGATAGAGCTATCCATGACAGGTGGAGATCTCTTCACATGTCACAATGAATAAGATCTAGAAGATAGAATAGCAAGCAAATTGGATAGAGCATTGGTGAATGAGGAATGGTTAAAACTCTTTCCCAATGTACAGTGAAGGTAGGTGGTTCTGAGCTAAGTGATCATGCTCCCCTTCTTGTACAAATTTTTGAGAAAAAGCAAAAATGAAGACCGTTCAGATTTCTCAACTATTGGGTTGAGTGGAAGGGCTTTGATGATATTTTAAAGGAGGTATGGAGTACACACATACATGGGAATCCCATGTTTGTTTTTTCTAAGAAGTTATCTCTTCTGAAATCAACCTTGAAGAAGTGGGCGAAAGAGAAGGTCAATATTCCCAATTTGATCTTGGCAACAAAAAAGGAATGTAGTGATGTGAGGAAGCTTATGTTGGCTGATCCGCTCAATTATAAACTAATAAAAAAGGACAGAGAATTGAGGACCTAAAAGGTAGAAGAAAAATTCTATTGGCGGAGAAGTAGAGAAAAATGGATGGAAGACGGTGATAGAAACATAAATCTTACCATACCGCCGTGAGGAAAAGGGAGTCTTCCAACATCATCTGTAAGTTGATTGACAAAGATGGGCATGTGGTTAATAAACAAGAAGACATAGAAGACCAAGTTGTGCAGTTCTACAGTGAGCTCTATAACAAAAACTTTGGTGCTAACGAGGAGGACGAAGACATAGACTGGAAATTCAAGCTCTCAAGCACCCACAACAATATCCTTACAAGGGAGGTTACTGAACAAGAAGTGAAAGATGCCTTATGGAGTATAAGCTGCAATAAATCTCTTGGGTCAGATAGGTTCAATGCTTTCTTCTACAGAACTGCTTGGGATACAATTAAAGATGATCTCCTAAAATATGTTAGATGGTTCCTGGAGGGAGGTAACATGGTGAGACAAGTCAATCATACTTTTCTGGTCCTCATTCTAAAGAAGAAGGTTACTGCATCTCTTGCTGATTTCAGACCCATTGCTTGTTGTTCTATACAATAAAAAATCATTGCAAAGATTCTGGCTACCAGGTTGAAGCTGGTCCTTCCTTTCCTTATTTCTGAAAACCAAGGAGACTTTATCACTGGCAGGAGTATTAGCGATTGTGCCCTTCTTGCTGACGAGTTCTTAGTTGATTTTAAAGTGATGAGAGGGAGCCAAAAAGCTTGTCTAAAGCTTGATGTGTCCAAGGCCTATGGTAGTGTCAAATGGGACAAGCTGTGGTAGATTATGCAATAGATGGGGTTCTCCAACACATGGACAGAATGGATACAGCAATGTGTTAGCACAATGATTTTTTCTGTCCTGGTAAACGACACATCGACTGGTATGTTCAAAGGAAGTAATGGGATACAACAAGGTGACACTGTCTCACCACTTCTATTTACATTAGTCATGGAATACTTTATGAGGAAGTTCAAGAAAGTTTAAGACAGAAAGCTCATTAAAGCATACATTGTTCTCAGAATGAAGGTAATGAGCCATCTTATTTTTGCGTATGATGTTCTTCTATTTATGGAGACTAAAGTAGATATGCTTCTTGAGCTAAAAAAATTTCTTGGAGATTTCAGAGAGAAGACGGGGCTGCAAATTAATGCGAACAAAACTCATCTCTGCCTCTCAAAGAACTGTCATCAGATGGAATATAGGCTGCAAGAAGCCATGGGCGTGGAGTTGGGCAAGTTCCCAACTAAATATCTGGGTTTTCCGCTTACAGGTGGCAATTTATAAGTCAAAGATTTTGTTAATTGCCTTGATAGACTGGATGAAATGATTGCATTTTGGCCTACCCAAAAAACATCTATAGTTGGACATGCAACTCTCATTAGAGCAGCCATTGAGGGCCTTCTTATCTTTTGGGTGCAACAAGGTGAGATACAGGGTGTTGTGCTTGACAGGATGGAGATAAAAATGGAAAACTTCATCTGGGTGGGCAAGTTTCATCCTATGCGCTATGCTAGGCTGGCTTTACCTATAGATGAAGGTGTTCTGCAACTGAAAATACCTCAGGATATCACTCGATGGGGGACATTGAAGAGAATCATCTTGTATCAAACATATGGCTCTGTATGGGGAAGATGGATGAGGGATAGATACCCACAGGGATTGGATTTCCAGCCAAGAACCCGAGAAGGTTTGACACGTACTATTCAAATGATGAGGAGCTTATGGCCGCAAGTGAAGCATCTCTTTTCTATGAACCATAGGGGGGAATGGCTTATGATAAATTCTAAGGCTGATCTATGTAAAATCATAAGGACGGGAGCGGAAAAAGATGGGACAATGGAGCAAATATGGGCTGGAAAACACGTTCCTAAATGGTCCGTGTGTGTCTTTAAGATCTTACATGGTGCCTTAGCAACCTTGGACAAAGTGCAAAAATAGAACAACAATATATCTTGTGGGCTCCGATCTCTAAACCACGAATTAATCCCGAGTTAAACATGTGCGGAAGCAATCGGTAAACAGCGGAAGACAAAAATCACGGGAAATTAAAACTTTTCGAGACAAGAGCCTGAAACCACAAACCTTTTCCATAGAAAAAGGATTTAACTGTTTACATCACTGACAATTACTTCTTGAGTAATTTTATACAACATGATACAAAATTCTCAAGAGTTCATACTCCAAAACACTCCAGGACCTGAGAGTACAGAGGACACATAGGACTTGACTCTAACTACACCATGAAGCAGGCTAGATCTCCACCTGAGATATTTACTGCTCCTGATGCTTCTGTTGCTGGGATTGGTCACCAGAGTTCTTGTTCCTCCGTCTTCGATGACCACCTAAAAAGTAGAAGTCTACGGGGTGAGACAATTATACATAATTGCCCCAGCGAGAGTTATAACTCTCCACTAGGCTTTATAAGCAAAGTAAGGAATAACTAAAGCAATAAGAGCCTTCAAGATATTCACTAGCAGTTCTGATGATAAGCAAGAGTTCAATCAACATTAAAATATGAGAACATCTATGCTATTGAAGGTAACATCAATCAAATAACTCGTAGATAACTCTAACAGATATACTACGCTGTTGATTATGTTTTTCAAACATTATTGTTATGCCCTGTGGAGATGAGGTATACCACTCATACTCCAACCGATCACTATTAAGTCGCCTCGGTATCATACTAGGTCATTAAAAGAGTCGGATTCTTATGACCTCATCTTCCTCAGTCAGTTAGAGGATTGATTGTTTGACATCTGGCGGTATGTCTTTGTAATAGCTCACCAGGGTACTCTGGTCCTTCGCTATTTTTAGAGTTACAGTGGCATTCTGTACCCTCTTCGCTATCGGAAGATTTCTTGTTTATCTTTCACCGATACGGTATTTGTGTCTTTAAGGGAGTGTAGATATACATCTCACCTTTAGGACTTTATGGTGGGGTCTGATGGACTACTAGAATCTACATCATCCTCTCACCTTTTCTTTTATAGTGAAGGTATGACGGACTACAAG
Organism: Alisma plantago-aquatica; assembly: GCA_963693085.1. Taxonomy (NCBI): domain Eukaryota; kingdom Viridiplantae; phylum Streptophyta; class Magnoliopsida; order Alismatales; family Alismataceae; genus Alisma; species Alisma plantago-aquatica. The sequence goes on along the minus strand of OY856411.1, from coordinate 717,174,038 downwards.
AATCTACATCAAATACCTACACTAGGATGTAAGGTTCTACACATCCATGTACCCCACATACTCAAAAGTATGTGATCCAGGAGTTCCCTGAGGAAAACCTGTTTCACCATCATTTAGACTCTGACAATGATGGATCTATGATCAGGGCTCTACATTTCACTTGATTAGTTAGGTACATTCAGTATTCATATCATCATACAAAAACATTAGCATCACAGCTATATATGAGAATACTAAAATGTAGCAGGCCTAACTCATTTCAATTATCAGTTCTCAATTATCTCATCACAAGTCATCTGTCAAGCATGACCTTGATGGTGTTTATGGCTCTTACAGCCCATAAATCACAAAAGATGTCACTTAGCAGTGCATCAAGATGATTCACTATTCATAAAGCTTAAGACATGCTTTCAATGAATATAACATGGTATTTCATACCTGGGTATGACCATTATCTCATAATAACCTGCATGGTTAGTTCAACAGATAATAGTAAACAATTCAACAATTTAGGGTTTACTATTCATCTTTCAAGTCATCACCCTAAAATTAGGGTTTACTATTCACACCATGGTGAATGGTACTCATTACATCATCATGTAAGAGAAACATCATCATTAAGACTCTTAATTAAGATTAAGATCCATTAGATATCATATTTATGGTTTCCATGACCCCACATAGGTGGGTCATTCCCTAATCTTGCACATTCATGTGTAATTGAAGTATCTCACTAGAGTTTCCTCCTAAAAAGGGTACTTTCTCTCTCTAGGATACTTTCTCTCTCTAGAAATACTTTCTCTCTCCTCTCACTAGTAGATGGTGACAACACCACTCTAGATCAGGTTGAGATAAGTCTCCATTGACTAACATGATCCAAAACATCAACATCATGTGATTAGGGTTTGATTAGAACAAGGTTTTACCCCTTTAGACGCCTCAAGGGTATTTTGGTAATTTGCCACGTGATTACCATCATGGGTTAACTCACTAATCACATAGTCCCTTAATGACCTAGGTTACCATTAGGGTTTAGATTGAATCATCATTGAACTAATTACATCATCAAATGGTTAAGTACAAACCATCACCAATCTCCAAACGGTTTCAACCTTCAAACGGTTTCAACCTTCAAACGGTTTCAACCACCCAAACGGTCTTGAGACCGTTTGACCCCAAACGGTCTTGAGATCGTTCGGAGGTGAAGACCGTTTGGAAGGGTTGACTTCCAAACCGTTTGGAGCTTCAATCGGTTTGAGGTCGTTTGGACCAATCGACCTTGAGGTCGTTTGAGCCCAAACGGTCTTGAGGTCGTTTGAGCCCAAACGGTCTTGAGACCGTTTGGCCCCAAACGGTCTTGAGACCATTTGGTCTCAAACGGTCATGAGACCGTTTGGATCCAAACGGTCTTGAGACCGTTTGGTCCAAATGGGCTCAAACCGTTTGGACCTCCAAAGGGGTTCAAAAGTCACCAATGTTCATGGATATGTGTGTTGAAGCCCTCATTTGATCAAAGCTATGCTAACCACTTATAAATTGAGTCAATTAGGGTTAGCCTTAGTCACTTAATCATCAATTGACCCTCAATTGTAAGCCAATTAGGGTTTCAAGTTGATTGGTCATCAATGTTCAACAATGTGGATCAATTCAAGGTTGAACCTATCAATTGACCTTCAATTGGGCTCAAACTTGGCCCAAACGGTCTTGAGGTCGTTTGGACATCATCCAAACGGTCTTGAGACCGTTTTCCCAAAGTTTGACCAAAATCCAAGTCGTTTTGACTAAGGTTGAAGTCCAATTAGGTCAAAATCAGCAATTTTCAACAATTCATCAATTCCCTACAATTGGACCCTCAAACTATTAGATTAACTCAACCCTAGACCTTCAAACGGTCTTGGGATATGCCCAAACGGTCTTAGGACCGTTTGGAGGAATCCCCAAACGGTCTTGAGACCGTTTGGGTCCTTCAACCCAAAACTCAACAAGATCTATATGTTAAATCAGCACTTTTCCACCCGATTAGGGTTTCATGTTGAAGTGCCTTCAACTCTCAATTGGTTAAGAATTAGACTTTGATTCTTTGCAGAGATGAAATTCAATATGTTAGGAACAGACCCTCAAACGGTCGTCCCTTGGTCAACTCTTTCAAATGGTCTTGAGACCGTTTCAATCCAAACGGTCTTGCAAGACCGTTTGAGAGCAAACGGTTTGAAACCGTTTGAACCCAAACGGTTTGCAACCGTTTGGACCAAAAGGGTCCAAGGTCGTTTGAAAAAGTAACATAGGGAATCACGCCCCTCATCTTCAACCTCTTGCAAGGTCGGTTTCTCCACTGATTTGCTTGCAAACGTGCAAGGAAGAAGGGAGGTAGAAGGAGAATTTACCAAGCAAATTGCAAGAATTGAGCATACATATAAAGCATAAGTTTAGAGTTATAAAACCCGCCTAAAGGTTGATCTTAGAGCTCCAAGCCTTCAAGCTCCAAGCTTTAATGGCGTCCTTGAGCTTCCACAACTTGGTCAGAGGTGAATTCTCCAAGGAAACGTTGCTTTGGTCGGCTAGAACAAGAAGACTAAGTAAGCTAACCATAAAACCAACCTTAGAAAGTGAATTCCTCCATGAATTCGAGCTAGAAGGTGGGGTTTTCTTACCTTGAACAGGTTGGTCGTCCCCCCCCCCCTGAGCTCCAGAGCTACCCTTGGTCGTTTGAGCAAGAAAGGAAGAGAAGTGAAGGAAAGAAAATTCGTTCACTTAATTGCAAGGGAAAAGGGCTTATATACTTTAGCCTCTTTTACACCCTAAGGACCTCACAAGATTGGAAATCACATCTAGGTCCCTCCTTGCTCAAAGGCACGACCAAACCTATCTATACTTATGCAAATCTCATGAAATCTCAAGATCTAGGGGTAAAGGAATCCAACCTTCAACTAGGGTACATACACGAAAGGGTTTCATACCCATTTTAGGTGATTTCTATCACAAAGATCATTTTTCTCATCTGCTTATTAAATGATGTACCCCTTTCATCATTTCTATTCTAAATGATGACAAGAGTCATAAAAGATGTTCTAGATATTAAGAATTACAAGTTGAACCCCTCAATTTGGGTAAATTGCATTTTACCCCAAATTAGGGTTTCTAAGCATGGGGGTTGCTTCCACAGTTGCACCTTGGTGCTCAAGCTTGGGAAATCCCTCAAACTTTACCATAACCATCCTCATGATGTTTCAACATCAGAGATACTTCTTATCATGTGAACTTTGCAAGTTCAACCCTTAAACTGGGTAATTTGCACATAGGTCCCTGCATACAACACAATGCTACAACTTTATACAAAAAGGAGCAAAATTGAAAGTAAATGTTCCTGAGGAACTTAATTACATGCCAGGGAGTGTTCACAAGTATATTAATTACATATTTAGGCAAAACTTCCAGGGTTAGGTCATAACCCAGGTCAGGGGTGTTACAAATTCTTTACCCCTTCAAAAGGATTTCGTCCCCGAAATCGATAAAGCATATTATAAGAAAAGAGCAGGATATTTTCTTCTCATTTCATCTTCTAGTTCCCAAGTGGCTTCTTCAACACCACGATGGTTCCAGAGGACTTTTACAAGGCTTATATCCTTCTTCTTTAACTTTTTAGTTCTGTTATCGAGGATTGACACTGGTCCCTCCTCATACGTTATATCTTCATTCAATTCTACTTCCATAGGTTGTAGAACTGACTCGGTATCTGGATGACATTTCCTCAGCATGGAAATGTGAAACACAGGGTGCAGCCTCTGCAACTCCTGAGGTAACTCTAGTCTATAGGCCATCTTTCCAACTTTTTCAACAATTGGATAAGGTCCCATAAATCTAGGAGCTAACTTTCCTTTCTTCCCAAAACGAAGGACTCCTTTCTAAGGTGAGACCTTGAGATACACTCTGTCTCCAACCTGGAATTCTAGGGGTCTACGACGTTTATCGGCATATGATTTCTGTCTATCTTGTGCAGTCTTAAGTTGTTGTTGTATAACTTTAATCTTTTCTGTAGTTTGCTGCACAAGATCAGGGCCTAACAACTGGTGCTCACCAGTTTCATACCAACACAAGGGTGATCTACAATGTCTGCCATATAAGGCTTCATATGGTGCCATATCAATGCTATGTTGATAGCTATTGTTATAGGCAAACTCTATCAAGCTTAGATGTAGATCCCAACTCCCGGTAAACTGGAGAGCACATGCTCTCAACAAATCTTCTAAGGTTTGTATAGTCCTTTCTGACTGTCCATCAGTCTGAGGATGAAAGGTTGTACTAAACCTTAGCTTGGTGCCTAGGGCTCTGTGTAACTGTTCCCAAAAGCGACTTGTAAACTGGGGACCTCTGTCAGAAACTATAGTGACAGGAACTCCGTGCAAACGCACTACCTCTTGGACATATATCTGGGATAACCTTTCAGCAGTATAGGTTGTTTTGACAGGTAAGAAATGCGCTGTCTTTGTCAACCTATCAACAATTACCCAAATGGAATCATGTCCTTTGTTTGTCCTAGGTAGGCCAACAACAAAGTCCATGGTCACATGGTCCCACTTCCACTGTGGTATGGGTAAGGGTTGCATAGTTCCTGCAGGTCTCTGGTGTTCAGCCTTGACCTGCTGACACACAGGACACCTCAGAACAAACTCAGCTACATCCTTCTTCATCCCAGGCCACCAATACATATCCTTCAAGTTTCGATACATCTTGGTGCTCCCTGGATGCATAGCATACATCAAAGAATGAGCTTCTTCCAGGACTAACTTCCTCAGGTTGTCCACATCTGGCACTATCATCCTTCCATGATAGCATGCCATCTGGTCATCTGACTCATGAAAACCTTCTCGCTTCTCATCTCCAAACTCAGATCTAATCTGCTGTACAAAAACATCTACTTGTTGTGCCTCCTTTATCTGCTCTCTTAAGGTAGGTTTAATCTGCATCTCAGCTAACAGACCAGCTAACAATGATGCCTTCAACTGCACATTGTCTCGCCTTAAAGAGATAAGCATATCTCTTCTAGAGCATACTAAGGAACTTAGTTGTGCCCTATCCATGGTTGATGTTGCTGATTTCCTACTCAAGGCATCAGCAACCACATTGGCTTTGCCTGGGTGGTAATCAATTGTACAATCGTAGTCCTTGATTAACTCCATCCAGCGACGTTGCCTCATATTAAGCTCATGCTGAGTGAAGATGTACTTAAGGTTCTTGTGGTCTGTGAAAATCTGAAAAGTTTCTCCGTAGAGATAATGTCTCCAGATTTTCAAAGCATGGACCACAGCAGCTAACTCTAGATCGTGTGTCGGATAATTCTCCTCGTGTTTCTTAAGCTGTCGGGAAGCAAAAGAAATCACTTGTTTATCCTGCATCAACACACATCCAAGTCCATTCTTGGAGGCATCACAAAAGATTATATATTCCTTTCCTTGCTCAGGTAACACAAGCACAGGTGCACTTGTTAACCTCTCCTTCAACAGCTGAAAAGACTGTTGACACTTATCACTCCAAGCAAAAGGAACATCCTTTCGGGTTAACTTGGTCAAAGGTAAGGCTATAGAACTGAAATTTTTAATAAACCTTCGATAATAACCAGCTAACCCCAAGAAACTTCTAATCTCCGTCGGTGTCTTCAGTTGTTCCCACTGCAGAACAGACTCTATCTTTGCAGGGTCAACACGAATTCCCGAGGCAGATACCACATGTCCAAGGAAGGATACTTCAGATAACCAGAACTCACACTTGCTAAACTTAGCATATAGCTTATGTTCCCTTAGCAAGGTCAAAGTCTGGCGAAGGTGTTGCTCATGCTGCTGAGCATCCTTACTATAAATCAGTATGTCATCTATGAAGACGACAACACACTGATCAAGAAAAGGTCGAAAGACTCTATTCATGAGTTCCATGAATGCAGCTGGTGCATTGGTTAGTCCAAACGACATAACCGTGAACTCATAGTGACCATATCTTGTCCTAAAGGCAGACTTGGATATGTCACTGTCCTTAATGCGGATTTGATGATATCCAGACCTTAAGTCTATCTTGGAAAAGACCGTTGCACCACGCAACTGGTCGAAAAGATCATCAATCCTCAGCAAAGGATACTTATTCTTTATTGTTACTTTATTGAGTTGTCTATAATCAATGCACAACCGCATCGATCCATCTTTCTTTTTAACAAACAAAACCGGAGCACCCCAAGGTGAGGTACTCGGTCGGATGAAACCCTTCTCAAGTAACTCTTGAAGCTGTTTCTTGAGTTCTGCCATCTCAGCAGGCGCCATCCTATACGGAGTCTGGGCTATGGGTTTCGTATCTGGGACCAAATTGATTTCAAAATCAATTTCCCGGGGTGGTGGTATACTAGGAAGTTCTTCGGGAAACACATCCTCGAATTCCCTGACTATCGGAATTTCAGCAGGGTTGGAACTCTCCTTGGTAACATCTACCACATGGGCCAAGAATGCATAGCATCCTTGCCTCATCAACTTATCAGCAACCATAGCTGATACAAGACAGGTGGGCAGAATCTTTCTTTCACCTTGAAAGATCCATGTGTTGCTTTCATCAGCAAACACTGCCATCTTGGATTCACAATCCAAGACAACTCGATACCTTTCCAAGGTATCCATCCCTAGGATTATATCAAATCCTTGCACATCAAGCGGTATAAGATCCACTTGAATGCGATGCTTAGAAAAGAAAAGTACACAAGGGGAGCATACTTCTTGCAGAACAGCAGACCCACTCAACGGAGTCTCCAACAACAACTTATCTGCCCTATGACTAGTTATCATATTGCAGTTACGAATCACTCTTCGAGTGATGAAAGAGTGCGTAGCACCCGGGTCAATCAAAACAGATACTACACAAGATTTAGACATATCAGAATATAAAAGTTCCATCTGACCTGTCACTACTTGTGGATTGACCACTGCCTCTGGTGGGTTCATAGCATAGAACCTCGCCGTAGCCTGTTGTTGAGGTGGTGCTGATGATCCAGCTTGAGACGCTTGCCCGCGTCCTCAACCTGTTCCTTGAGATTGTCCTCCCTGTGATCCCTGTTGTCCTTGTCTCGGAGGCTGTGTCACACTGACAGGCCTAGATCGGCAGTCCTTCATCAAATGTCCCACCTTACCGCAGTTGTAGCATCTTCTTTCTTGTGGTCTTTGTGGTCCGGTAGCAGACATTGATGCAGAACTCTGTGTCTCCCGAGGTGGTTGTCCTCTTCCTCTACCTCTACTAGGAGACCACTGAGTCTGAGGACTAGATCTAGATGGTGGAGGGTTAGGTGCAGAGGATCTAGACTTCTTAAAGTCCATAGATGAAGAACCCTGGAACTGTGGATACCTTTTCTGTGTTTGCCTCTTCTCAACCACAGATCTCTCTATCCTTCGGACTGACTCAACGAAGGTAGAGAATCTCTCTCGGTTCTCTAAGGCAGACATTGGGGTAGACATGTCAGCATTCAACCCCTTCTCAAATCTTCTGATTCTTTCTTCTTCTGTGGCAGCCATGTGCGGACAAAACCGCAACAGCTCCATGAACTTAGCTTCGTACTCGCTAATGTTCATCATACCCTGTCTCAGTCTCTCAAACTGAGAGATCTTCTCGTCTAGGAAGGTCTTTGGGAAATATCTTTGGACAAACTCCCGCCGAAAATCTTCCCACGAGATCTCTATTCCAGGTCTCTTCTGCTCTTCCATGGTCCACCAGTGACCAGCACTTCCTTTGAGAAGATAGACAACATGTCTAACCTTCTCAGCTTCAGGGATGTTGAGGATCCTAAAAGCCTTCTCCAGCTCTGTCAACCACAGATCAGCATCTGCGGGGTCAGCAGTCCCATGGTACTCAGTAGCTCCGACACGACGTAGTCGCTCGAATGTCTTCCCGATACCTTGCCCCTCAGGCTGGACAGGTGCCCTAGGTGCAGGCATAGGCAACCTGTCAGTTATATGTGTCATGGTAGTCATGAACTGCCCAAACATTGTCTGGACTGCTGGGTTACCTATGTCAGCTGGGCCAAATTGGGGTGGCTCTCTAGGTTGTTCTGGTACAGGCTGTTCCACCTCTGGTACTCCTGCACCGCCTTGAGGTGCACTGGCACTACTTTCTTCCACATACTCATCATGTGGCTCTGACATCTTAAGTATCTTCTTCTCCTGAGGAGTAGAAGATTCTATTAGATAAGGAAGGAATACTAAAGATAGACTAGACTTCCTAAGTCCTATGCCTCTGTAGACTCGGCGAACCTGGCTCTGATACCACTTAATTGTGGGCTACAATCTCTAAACCACGAATTAATCCCGAGTTAAACATGTGCGGAAGCAATTGGTAAACAGCGGAAGACAAAAATCACGGGAAATTAAAACTTTTCGAGACAAGAGCCTGAAACCACAAACCTTTTCCATAGAAAAAGGATTTAACTGTTTACATCACTGACAATTACTTCTTGAGTAATTTTATACAACATGATACAAAATTATCAAGAGTTCATACTCCAAAACACTCCAGGACCTGAGAGTACAGAGGACACATAGGACTTGACTCTAACTACACCATGAAGCAGGCTAGATCTCCACCTGAGATATTTACTGCTCCTGATGCTGCTGTTGCTGGGATTGGTCACCAGAGTTCTTGTTCCTCCGTCTTCGATGACCACCTAAAAAGTAGAAGTCTACGGGGTGAGACAATTATACATAATTGCCCCAGCGAGAGTTATAACTCTCCACTAGGCTTTATAAGTAAAGTAAGGAATAACTAAAGCAATAAGAGCCTTCAAGATATTCACTAGCAGTTCTGATTATAAGCAAGAGTTCAATCAACATTAAAATATGAGAACATCTATGCTATTGAAGGTAACATCAATCAAATAACTCGTAGATAACTCTAACAGATATACTACGCTGTTGATTATGTTTTTCAAACATTATTGTTATGCCCTGTGGAGATGAGGTATACCACTCATACTCCAACCGATCACTATTAAGTCGCCTCGGTATCATACTAGGTCATTAAAAGAGCCGGATTCTTATGACCTCATCTTCCTCAGTCAGTTAGAGGATTGATTGTTTGACATCTGGCGGGATGTCTTTGTAATAGCTCACCAGGGTACTCTGGTCCTTCGCTATTTTTAGAGTTACAGTGGCATTCTGTACCCTCTTCGCTATCGGAAGATTTCTTGTTTATCTTTCACCGATACGGTATTTGTGTCTTTAAGGGAGTGTAGATATACATCTCACCTTTAGGACTTTATGGTGGGGTCTGATGGACTACTAGAATCTACATCATCCTCTCACCTTTTCTTTTATAGTGAAGGTATGACGGACTACAAGAATCTACATCAAATACCTACACTAGGATGTAAGGTTCTACACATCCATGTACCCCACATACTCAAAAGTATGTGATCCAGGAGTTCCCTGAGGAAAACCTGTTTCACCATCATTTAGACTCTGACAATGATGGATCTATGATCAGGGCTCTACATTTCACTTGATTAGTTAGGTACATTCAGTATTCATATCATCATACAAAAACATTAGCATCACAGCTATATATGAGAATACTAAAATGTAGCAGGCCTAACTCATTTCAATTATCAGTTCTCAATTATCTCATCACAAGTCATCTGTCAAGCATGACCTTGATGGTGTTTATGGCTCTTATAGCCCAAAAATCACAAAAGATGTCACTTAGCAGTGCATCAAGATGATTCACTATTCATAAAGCTTAAGACATGCTTTCAATGAATATAACATGGTATTTCATACCTGGGTATAACCATTATCTCATAATAACCTGCATGGTTAGTTCAACAGATAATAGTAAACAATTCAACAATTTAGGGTTTACTATTCATCTTTCAAGTCATCACCCTAAAATTAGGGTTTACTATTCACACCATGGTGAATGGTACTCATTACATCATCATGTAAGAGAAACATCATCATTAAGACTCTTAATTAAGATTAAGATCCATTAGATATCATATTTAGGGTTTCCATGACCCCACATAGGTGGGTCATTCCCTAATCATGCACATTCATGTGTAATTGAAGTATCTCACTAGAGTTTCCTCCTAAAAAGGGTACTTTCTCTCTCTAGGATACTTTCTCTCTCTAGAAATACTTTCTCTCTCCTCTCACTAGTAGATGGTGACAACACCACTCTAGATCAGGTTGAGATAAGTCTCCATTGACTAACATGATCCAAAACATCAACATCATGTGATTAGGGTTTGATTAAAACAAGGTTTTACCCCTTTAGACCCCTCAAGGGTATTTTGGTAATTTTCCACGTGATTACCATCATGGGTTAACTCACTAATCACATAGTCCCTTAATGACCTAGGTTACCATTAGGGTTTAGATTGAATCATCATTGAACTAATTACATCATCAAATGGTTAAGTACAAACCATCACCAATCTCCAAACGGTTTCAACCTTCAAACGGTTTCAACCACCCAAACGGTCTTGAGACCGTTTGGATCCAAACGGTCTTGAGACCGTTTGGAGGTGAAGACCGTTTGGAAGGGTTGACTTCCAAACCGTTTGGAGCTTCAATCGGTTTGAGGTCGTTTGGACCAATCGACCTTGAGGTCGTTTGAGCCCAAACGGTCTTGAGGTCGTTTGAGCCCAAACGGTCTTGAGACCGTTTGGCCCCAAACGGTCTTGAGACCGTTTGGCCCCAAACGGTCTTGAGACCGTTTGGTCTCAAACGGTCTTGAGACCGTTTGGATCGAAACGGTCTTGAGACCGTTTGGTCCAAATGGGCTCAAACCGTTTGGACCTCCAAAGGGGTTCAAAAGTCACCAATGTTCATGGATATGTGTGTTGAAGCCCTCATTTGATCAAAGCTATGCTAACCACTTATAAATTGAGTCAATTAGGGTTATCCTTAGTTACTTAATCATCAATTGACCCTCAATTGTAAGCCAATTAGGGTTTCAAGTTGATTGGTCATCAATGTTTAACAATGTGGATCAATTCAAGGTTGAACCTATCAATTGACCTTCAATTGGGCTCAAACTTGGCCCAAACGGTCTTGAGGTCGTTTGGACATCATCCAAACGGTCTTGAGACCGTTTGCCCAAAGTTTGACCAAAATCCAAGTCGTTTTGACTAAGGTTCAAGTCCAATTAGGTCAAAATCAGCAATTTTCAACAATTCATCAATTCCCTACAATTGGACCCTCAAACTATTAGATTAAATCAACCCTAGACCTTCAAACGGTCTTGGGCTATGACCAAACGGTCTTAGGACCGTTTGGAGGAATCCCCAAACGGTCTTGAGACCGTTTGGGTCCTTCAACCCAAAACTCAACAAGATCTATATGTTAAATCAGCACTTTTCCACCCGATTAGGGTTTCATGTTGAAGTGCCTTCAACTCTCAATTGGTTAATAATTAGACTTTGATTCTTTGCAGAGATGAAATTCAATATGTTAGGAACAGACCCTCAAACGGTCGTCCCTTGGTCAACTCTTTCAAATGGTCTTGAGACCGTTTCAATCCAAACGGTCTTGCAAGACCGTTTGAGAGCAAACGGTTTGAAACCGTTTGAACCCAAACGGTTTGCAACCGTTTGGACCAAAAGGGTCCAAGGTCGTTTGAAAAAGTAACATAGGGAATCACGCCCCTCATCTTCAACCTCTTGCAAGGTCGGTTTCTCCACTGATTTTCTTGCAAACGTGCAAGGAAGAAGGGAGGTAGAAGGAGAATTTACCAAGCAAATTGCAAGAATTGAGCATACATATAAAGCATAAGTTTAGAGTTATAAAACCCGCCTAAAGGTTGATCTTAGAGCTCCAAGCCTTCAAGCTCCAAGATTTAATGGCATCCTTGAGCTTCCACAACTTGGTCAGAGGTGAATTCTCCAAGGAAACGTTGCTTTGGTCGGCTAGAACAAGAAGACTAAGTAAGCTAACCATAAAACCAACCTTAGAAAGTGAATTCCTCCATGAATTCGAGCTAGAAGGTGGGGTTTTCTTACCTTGAACAGGTTGGTCGTCCCCCCCTGAGCTCCAGAGCTACCCTTGGTCGTTTGAGCAAGAAAGGAAGAGAAGTGAAGGAAATAAAATTCGTTCACTTAATTGCAAGGGAAAAGGGCTTATATACTTTAGCCTCTTTTACACCCTAAGGACCTCACAAGATTGGAAATCACATCTAGGTCCCTCCTTGCTCAAAGGCACGACCAAACCTATCTATACTTATGAAAATCTCATGAAATCTCAAGATCTAGGGGTAAAGGAATCCAACCTTCAACTAGGGTGCATACACGAAAGGGTTTCATACCCATTTTAGGTTATTTCTATCACAAAGATCATTTTTCTCATCTGCTTATTAAATGATGTACCCCTTTCATCATTTCTATTCTAAATGATGACAAGAGTCATAAAAGATGTTCTAGATATTAAGAATTACAAGTTGAACCCCTCAATTTGGGTAAATTGCATTTTACCCCAAATTAGGGTTTCTAAGCATGGGGGTTGCTTCCACAGTTGCACCTTGGTGCTCAAGCTTGGGAAATCCCTCAAACTTTACCATAACCATCCTCATGATGTTTCAACATCAGAGATACTTCTTATCATGTGAACTTTGCAAGTTCAACCCTTAAACTGGGTAATTTGCACATAGGTCCCTGCATACAACACAATGCTACAACTTTATACAAAAAGGAGCAAAATTGAAAGTAAATGTTCCTGAGGAACTTAATTACATGCCAGGGAGTGTTCACAAGTATATTAATTACATATTTAGGCAAAACTTCCAGGGTTAGGTCATAACCCAGGTTAGGGGTGTTACAAATTCTTTACCCCTTCAAAAGGATTTCGTCCCCGAAATCGATAAAGCATATTATAAGAAAAGAGCAGGATATTTTCTTCTCATTTCATCTTCTAGTTCCCAAGTGGATTCTTCAACACCACGATGGTTCCAGAGGACTTTTACAAGGCTTATATCCTTCTTCTTTAACTTTTTAGTTCTGTTATCGAGGATTGACACTGGTCCCTCCTCATACGTTATATCTTCATTCAATTCTACTTCCATAGGTTGTAGAACTGACTCGGTATCTGGATGACATTTCCTCAGCATGGAAATGTGAAACACAAGGTGCAGCCTCTGCAACTCCTGAGGTAACTCTAGTCTATAGGCCATCTTTCCAACTTTTTCAACAATTGGATAAGGTCCCATAAATCTAGGAGCTAACTTTCCTTTCTTCCCAAAACGAAGGACTCCTTTCCAAGGTGAGACCTTGAGATACACTCTGTCTCCAACCTGGAATTCTAGGGGTCTACGACGTTTATCGGCATATGATTTCTGTCTATCTTGTGCAGTCTTAAGTTGTTGTTATATAACTTTAATCTTTTCTGTAGTTTGCTGCACAAGATCAGGGCCTAACAACTGGTGCTCGTCAGTTTCATACCAACACAAGGGTGATCTACAACGTCTGCCATATAAGGCTTCATATGGTGCCATATCAATGCTATGTTGATAGCTATTGTTATAGGCAAACTCTATCAAGATTAGATGTAGATCCCAACTCCCGGTAAACTGGAGAGCACATGCTCTCAACAGATCTTCTAAGGTTTGTATAGTCCTTTCTGACTGTCCATCAGTCTGAGGATGAAAGGCTGTACTAAACCTTAGCTTGGTGCCTAGGGCTCTGTGTAACTGTTCCCAAAAGCGACTTGTAAACTGGGGACCTCTGTCAGAAACTATAGTGACAGGAACTCCGTGCAAACGCACTATCTCTTGGACATATATCTGGGATAACCTTTCAGCAGTATAGGTTGTTTTGACAGGTAAGAAATGTGTTGTCTTTGTCAACCTATCAACAATTACCCAAATGGAATCATGTCCTTTGTTTGTCCTAGGTAGGCCAACAACAAAGTCCATGGTCACATGGTCCCACTTCCACTATGGTATGGGTAAGGGTTGCATTGTTCCTGCAGGTCTCTGGTGTTCAGCCTTGACTTGCTGACACACAGGACACCTCAGAACAAACTCAGCTACATCCTTCTTCATCCCAGGCCACCAATACATATCCTTCAAGTTTCGATACATCTTGGTGCTCCCTGGATGCATAGCATACATCGAAGAATGAGCTTCTTCCAGGACTAACTTCCTCAGGTTGTCCACATCTGGCACTATCATCCTTCCATGATAGCATGCCATCTGGTCATCTGACTCATGAAAACCTTCTCGCTTCTCATCTCCAAACTCAGATCTAATATGCTGTACAAAAACATCTACTTGTTGTGCCTCCTTTATCTGCTCTCTTAAGGTAGGTTTAATCTGCATCTCAGCTAACAGACCAGCTAACAATGATGCCTTCAACTGCACATTGTCTCGCCTTAAAGAGATAAGCATATCTCTTCTAGAGCATACTAAGGAACTTAGTTGTGCCCTATCCATGGTTGATGTTGCTGATTTCCTACTCAAGGCATCAGCAACCACATTGGCTTTGCCCGGGTGGTAATCAATTGTACAATCGTAGTCCTTGATTAACTCCATCCAGCGACGTTGCCTCATATTAAGCTCATGCTGAGTGAAGATGTACTTAAGGTTCTTGTGGTCTGTGAAAATCTGAAAAGTTTCTCCGTAGAGATAATGTCTCCAGATTTTCAAAGCATGGACCACAGCAGCTAACTCTAGATCGTGTGTCGGATAATTCTCCTTGTGTTTCTTAAGCTGTCGGGAAGCAAAAGAAATCACTTGTTTATCCTGCATCAACACACATCCAAGTCCATTCTTGGAGGCATCACAAAAGATTATATATTCCTTTCCTTGCTCAGGTAACACAAGCACAGGTGCACTTGTTAACCTCTCCTTCAACAGCTGAAAAGACTGTTGACACTTATCACTCCAAGCAAAAGGAACATCCTTTCGGGTTAACTTGGTCAAAGGTAAGGCTATAGAACTGAAATTTTTAATAAACCTTCGATAATAACCAGCTAACCCCAAGAAACTTCTAATCTCTGTCGGTGTCTTCAGTTGTTCCCACTGC
Organism: Alisma plantago-aquatica; assembly: GCA_963693085.1. NCBI lineage: Eukaryota > Viridiplantae > Streptophyta > Magnoliopsida > Alismatales > Alismataceae > Alisma > Alisma plantago-aquatica. Next base: position 717,159,007 of record OY856411.1, on the reverse strand, counting down.
AGAACAGACTCTATCTTTGCAGGGTCAACACGAATTCTCGAGGCAGATACCACATGTCCAAGGAAGGATACTTCAGATAACCAGAACTCACACTTGCTAAACTTAGCATATAGCTTATGTTCCCTTAGCAAGGTCAAAGTCTGGCGAAGGTGTTGCTCATGCTGCTGAGCATCCTTACTATAAATTAGTATGTCATCTATGAAGACGACAACACACTGATCAAGAAAAGGTCGAAAGACTCTATTCATGAGTTCCATGAATGCAGCTGGTGCATTGGTTAGTCCAAACGACATAACTGTGAACTCATAGTGACCATATCTTGTCCTAAAGGCAGACTTGGATATGTCTCTGTCCTTAATGCGGATTTGATGATATCCAGACCTTAAGTCTATCTTGGAAAAGACTGTTGCACCACGCAACTGGTCGAAAAGATCATCAATCCTCGGCAAAGGATACTTATTCTTTATTGTTACTTTATTGAGTTGTCTATAATCAATTCACAACCGCATCGATCCATCTTTCTTTTTAACAAACAAAACCGGAGCACCCCAAGGTGAGGTACTCGGTCGGATGAAACCCTTCTCAAGTAACTCTTGAAGCTGTTTCTTGAGTTCTGCCATCTCAGCAGGCGCCATCCTATACGGAGTCTGGGCTATGGGTTTCGTATCTGGGACCAAATTGATTTCAAAATCAATTTCCCGGGGTGGTGGTATACCAGGAAGTTCTTCAGGAAACACATCCTCGAATTCCCTGACTATCGGAATTTCAGCAGGGTTGGAACTCTCCTTGGTAACATCTACCACATGGGCCAAGAATGCATAGCATCCTTGCCTCATCAACTTATCAGCAACCATAGCTGATACAAGACAGGTGGGCAGAATCTTTCTTTCACCTTGAAAGATCCATGTGTTGCTTTCATCAGCAAACACTGCCAGCTTGGATTCACAATCCAAGACAACTCGATACCTTTCCAAGGTATCCATCCCTAGGATTATATCAAATCCTTGCATATCAAGTGGTATAAGATCCACTTGAATGCGATGCTTAGAAAAGAAAAGTACACAAGGGGAGCATACTTCTTGCAGAACAGCAGACCCACTCAACGGAGTCTCCAACAACAACTTATCTGCCCTATGACTAGTTATCATATTGCAGTTACGAATCACTCTTCGAGTGATGAAAGAGTGTGTAGCACCCGGGTCAATCAAAACAGATACTACACAAGATTTAGACATATCAGAATATAAAAGTTCCATCTGACCTGTCACTACTTGTGGATTGACCACTGCCTCTAGTGGGTTCATAGCATAGAACCTCGCCGTAGCCTGTTGTTGAGGTGGTGCTGATGATCCAGCTTGAGACGCTTTCCCGCGTCCTCGACCTGTTCCTTGAGATTGTCCTCCCTGTGATCCATGTTGTCCTTGTCTCGGAGGCTGTGTCACACTGACAGGCCTAGATCGGCAGTCCTTCATCAAATGTCCCACCTTACCGCAGTTGTAGCATCTTCTTTCTTGTGGTCTTTGTGGTCCGGTAGCAGACATTGATGCAGAACTCTGTGTCTCCCGAGGTGGTTGTCCTCTTCCTCTACCTCTACTAGGAGACCACTGAGTCTGAGGACTAGATCTAGATGGTGGAGGGTTAGGTGCAGAGGATCTAGACTTCTTAAAGTCCATAGATGAAGAACCCTGGAACTGTGGATACCTTTTCTGTGTTTACCTCTTCTCAACCACAGATCTCTCTATCCTTCGGACTGACTCAACGAAGGTAGAGAATCTCTCTCGGTTCTCTAAGGCAGACACTGGGGTAGACATGTCAGCATTCAACCCCTTCTCAAATCTTCTGATTCTTTCTTCTTCTGTGGCAGCCATGTGCGGACAAAACCGCAACAGCTCCATGAACTTAGCTTCGTACTCGCTAATGTTCATCATACCCTGTCTCAGTCTCTCAAACTGAGAGATCTTCTTGTCTAGGAAGGTCTTTGGGAAATATCTTTGGAAAAACTCCCGCCGAAAATCTTCCCAAGAGATCTCTATTCCAGGTCTCTTCTGCTCTTCCATGGTCCACCAGTGACCAGCACTTCCTTTGAGAAGATAGACAACATGTCTAACCTTCTCAGCTTCAGGGATGTTGAGGATCCTAAAAGCCTTCTCCAGCTCTGTCAACCACAGATCAGCATCTGCGGGGTCAGCAGTCCCATGGTACTCGGTAGCTCCGACACGACGTAGTCGCTCGAATGTCTTCCCGATACCTTGCCCCTCAGGCTGGACAGGTGCCCTAGGTGCAGGCATAGGCAACCTGTCGGTTATATGTGTCATGGCAGTCATGAACTGCCCAAACATTGTCTGGACTGCTGGGTTACCTATGTCAGCTGGGCCAAATTGGGGTGGCTCTCTAGGTTGTTCTGGTACAGGCTGTTCCACCTCTGGTACTCCTGCACTGCCTTGAGGTGCACTGGCACTACTTTCTTCCACATACTCATCATGTGGCTCTGACATCTTAAGTATCTTCTTCTCCTGAGGAGTAGAAGATTCTATTAGATAAGGAAGGAATACTAAAGATAGACTAGACTTCCTAAGTCCTATGCCTCTGTAGACTCGGCGAACCTGGCTCTGATACCACTTAATTGTGGGCTCCGATCTCTAAACCATGAATTAATCCCGAGTTAAACATGTGTGGAAGCAATCGGTAAACAGCGGAAGACAAAAATCACGGGAAATTAAAACTTTTCGAGACAAGAGCCTGAAACCACAAACCTTTTCCATAGAAAAAGGATTTAACTGTTTACATCACTGACAATTACTTCTTGAGTAATTTTATACAACATGATACAAAATTCTCAAGAGTTCATACTCCAAAACACTCCAGGACCTGAGAGTACAGAGGACACATAGGACTTGACTCTAACTACACCATGAAGCAGGCTAGATCTCCACCTGAGATATTTACTGCTCCTGATGCTGCTGTTGCTGGGATTGGTCACCAGAGTTCTTGTTCCTCCGTCTTCGACGACCACCTAAAAAGTAGAAGTCTACGGGGTGAGACAATTATACATAATTGCCCCAGCGAGAGTTATAACTCTCCACTAGGCTTTATAAGCAAAGTAAGGAATAACTAAAGCAATAAGAGCCTTCAAGATATTCACTAGCAGTTCTGATGATAAGCAAGAGTTCAATCAACATTAAAATATGAGAACATCTATGCTATTGAAGGTAACATCAATCAAATAACTCGTAGATAACTCTAACAGATATACTACGCTGTTCATTATGTTTTTCAAACATTATTGTTATGCCCTGTGGAGATGAGGTATACCACTCATACTCCAACCGATCACTATTAAGTCGCCTCGGTATCATAGTAGGTCATTAAAAGAGCTGGATTCTTATGACCTCATCTTCCTCAGTCAGTTAGAGGATTGATTGTTTGACATCTGGCGGGATGTCTTTGTAATAGCTCACCAGGGTACTCTGGTCCTTCACTATTTTTAGAGTTACAGTGGCATTCTGTACCCTCTTCGCTATCGGAAGATTTCTTGTTTATCTTTCACCGATACGGTATTTGTGTCTTTAAGGGAGTGTAGATATACATCTCACCTTTAGGACTTTATGGTGGGGTCTGATGGACTACTAGAATCTACATCATCCTCTCACCTTTTCTTTTATATTGAAGGTATGACGCACTACAAGAATCTACATCAAATACCTACACTAGGATGTAAGGTTCTACACATCCATGTACCCCACATACTCAAAAGTATGTGATCCAGGAGTTCCCTGAGGAAAACCTGTTTCACCATCATTTAGACTCTGACAATGATGGATCTATGATCAGGGCTCTACATTTCACTTGATTAGTTAGGTACATTCAGTATTCATATCATCATACAAAAACATTAGCATCACAGCTATATATGAGAATACTAAAATGTAGCAGGCCTAACTCATTTCAATTATCAGTTCTCAATTATCTCATCACAAGTCATCTGTCAAGCATGACCTTGATGGTGTTTATGGCTCTTACAGCCCATAAATCACAAAAGATGTCACTTAGCAGTGCATCAAGATGATTCACTATTCATAAAGCTTAAGACATGCTTTCAATGAATATAACATGGTATTTCATACCTGGGTATGACCATTATCTCATAATAACCTACATGGTTAGTTCAACAGATAATAGTAAACAATTCAACAATTTAGGGTTTACTATTCATCTTTCAAGTCATCACCCTAAAATTAGGGTTTACTATTCACACCATGGTGAATGGTACTCATTACATCATCATGTAAGAGAAACATCATCATTAAGACTCTTAATTAAGATTAAGATCCATTAGATATCATATTTAGGGTTTCCATGACCCCACATAGGTGGGTCATTCCCTAATCATGCACATTCATGTGTAATTGAAGTATCTCACTAGAGTTTCCTCCTAAAAAGGGTACTTTCTCTCTCTAGGATACTTTCTCTCTCTAGAAATACTTTCTCTCTCCTCTCACTAGTAGATGGTGACAACACCACTCTAGATCAGGTTGAGATAAGTCTCCATTGACTAACATGATCCAAAACATCAACATCATGTGATTAGGGTTTGATTAGAACAAGGTTTTACCCCTTTAGACCCCTCAAGGGTAGTTTGGTAATTTGCCACGTGATTACCATCATGGGTTAACTCACTAATCACATAGTCCCTTAATGACCTAGGTTACCATTAGGGTTTAGATTGAATCATCATTGAACTAATTACATCATCAAATGGTTAAGTACAAACCATCACCAATCTCCAAACGGTTTCAACCTTCAAACGGTTTCAACCACCCAAACGGTCTTGAGACCGTTTGACCCCAAACGGTCTTGAGACCGTTTGGATCCAAACGGTCTTGAGACCGTTTGGAGGTAAAGACCGTTTGGAAGGGTTGACTTCCAAACCGTTTGGAGCTTCAATCGGTTTGAGGTCGTTTGGACCAATCGACCTTGAGGTCGTTTGAGCCCAAACGGTCTTGAGGTCGTTTGAGCCCAAACGGTCTTGAGACCGTTTGGATCCAAACGGTCTTGAGACCGTTTGGTCCAAATGGGCTCAAACCGTTTGGACCTCCAAAGGGGTTCAAAAGTCACCAATGTTCATGGATATGTGTGTTGAAGCCCTCATTTGATCAAAGCTATGCTAACCACTTATAAATTGAGTCAATTAGGGTTAGCCTTAGTCACTTAATCATCAATTGACCCTCAATTGTAAGCCAATTAGGGTTTCAAGTTGATTGGTCATCAATGTTCAACAATGTGGATCAATTCAAGGTTGAACCTATCAATTGACCTTCAATTGGGCTCAAACTTGGCCCAAACGGTCTTGAGGTCGTTTGGACATCATCCAAACGGTCTTGAGACCGTTTGCCCAAAGTTTGACCAAAATTCAAGTCGTTTTGACTAAGGTTGAAGTCCAATTAGGTCAAAATCAGCAATTTTCAACAATTCATCAATTCCCTACAATTGGACCCTCAAACTATTAGATTAACTCAACCCTAGACCTTCAAACGGTCTTGGGCTATGCCCAAACAGTCTTAGGACCGTTTGGAGGAATCCCCAAACGGTCTTGAGACCGTTTGGGTCCTTCAACCCAAAACTCAACAAGATCTATATGTTAAATCAGCACTTTTCCACCCGATTAGGGTTTCATGTTGAAGTGCCTTCAACTCTCAATTGGTTAAGAATTAGACTTTGATTCTTTGCAGAGATGAAATTCAATATGTTAGGAACAGACCCTCAAACGGTCGTCCCTTGGTCAACTCTTTCAAATGGTCTTGAGACCGTTTCAATCCAAACGGTCTTGCAAGACCGTTTGAGAGCAAACGGTTTGAAACCGTTTGAACCCAAAAGGTTTGCAACCATTTGGACCAAAAGGGTCCAAGGTCGTTTGAAAAAGTAACATAGGGAATCACGCCCCTCATCTTCAACCTCTTGCAAGGTCAGTTTCTCCACTGATTTGCTTGCAAACGTGCAAGGAAGAAGGGAGGTAGAAGGAGAATTTACCAAGCAAATTGCAAGAATTGAGCATACATATAAAGCATAAGTTTAGAGTTATAAAACCCACCTAAAGGTTGATCTTAGAGCTCCAAGCCTTCAAGCTCCAAGCTTTAATGGCGTCCTTGAGCTTCCACAACTTGGTCAGAGGTGAATTCTCCAAGGAAACGTTGCTTTGGTCGGCTAGAACAAGAAGACTAAGTAAGCTAACCATAAAACCAACCTTAGAAAGTGAATTCCTCCATGAATTCGAGCTAGAAGGTGGGGTTTTCTTACCTTGAACAGGTTGGTCGTCCCCCCCCCCCCCCTGAGCTCCAGAGCTACCCTTGGTCGTTTGAGCAAGAAAGGAAGAGAAGTGAAGGAAAGAAAATTCGTTCACTTAATTGCAAGGGAAAAGGGCTTATATACTTTAGCCTCTTTTACACCCTAAGGACCTCACAAGATTGGAAATCACATCTAGGTCCCTCCTTGCTCAAAGGCACGACCAAACCTATCTATACTTATGCAAATCTCATGAAATCTCAAGATCTAGGGGTAAAGGAATCCAACCTTCAACTAGGGTACATACACGAAAGGGTTTCATACCCATTTTAGGTGATTTCTACCACAAAGATCATTTTTCTCATCTGCTTATTAAATGATGTACCCCTTTCATCATTTCTATTCTAAATGATGACAAGAGTCATAAAAGATGTTCTAGATATTAAGAATTACAAGTTGAACCCCTCAATTTGGGTAAATTGCATTTTACCCCAAATTAGGGTTTCTAAGCATGGGGGTTGCTTCCACAGCTGCACCTTGGTGCTCAAGCTTGGGAAATCCCTCAAACTTTACCATAACCATCCTCATGATGTTTCAACATCAGAGATACTTCTTATCTTGTGAACTTTGCAAGTTCGACCCTTAAACTGGGTAATTTGCACATAGGTCCCTGCATACAACACAATGCTACAACTTTATACAAAAAGGAGCAAAATTGAAAGTAAATGTTCCTGAGGAACTTAATTACATGCCAGGGAGTGTTCACAAGTATATTAATTACATATTTAGGCAAAACTTCCAGGGTTAGGTCATAACCCAGGTCAGGGGTGTTACATATCTCCTATTTGTTTTCTATGCAAAGAGGAAGAGGAATCCAATAACCACTTATGTGGTGGCTGCAATTTCACTAAGGATGTGTGGGGAAAAGTATGCAAGGAGTTCCACCTGCAGATTGAGATGATTGATGATATTAAGAAGATTGTCAAGTGTTGTGACAATACTGAGAAGAAGATGCTTATTTTGGCTGCCTTATGTTACCACATCTAGACCAAAAGAAATGCACGCAAGCACGGAGGTGTAGCAAGGGATGTGAGTACTATTGCTGTGAAAATTTGTAAAGGTGTAAAAAAGAAGCTACGAGTTAGCTAGATGTGTGAGTTGCTCACGTGCATGTTGTATAGCGAGTAAAGGGGCTATATGTAACTCTTGACCTCCTACAATTGTAGGGAGAAGTCGGAATATATTTACGTGATTCTGATATATATATATATATATATATATATATATATATATGTGGGGGGTGGGGTTTATTTGTTTCCCGTATGAGTAACCAAGGATCTCTACATGTGCAGTCTGAAAAGAAACTATTTGGTCAGAAAATTAACTACATGGGTGAAAATATAACTATATTGTCAAAAAAGTAATTATTATGGTGAAAGAGTAAAAAAAGCAAAATACACAGTAAAAATCTATAATAAATATGTAAGTAATTTTTTTACTATGTATTTTATCCATTTTACCTTTTTAATCGTATGGTTACTTTTTTGACGATGTAGTTACTTTTTGTCCAAATATTTTTTTTGACTAAATAGTTACTTCTTGAGCTACATGGTAGTGAAACTTTAGTTAACCATGTAGGTTTTAAAGATAGACTATATATAGGGGTTCGTTCATTACCTATGGGTAACTAAGTATTTGCTAAACGTGCAACCCCAAAAGTAATTATTTAGTCATAAAAGTAACTATTCAGATAAAAAATATGTATCTTGTCCAAACATTAACTATTCAACTAAAAAGGTAAAACCAGACAGAATACACAATAAAAAATTTGGAACAAATATGTAATTCTACATTCGTTACAAAATTAAATGTTATGCATGTAATATAACTATTTATAAGGTATTGTAATCAACACGTGTAAAGTAGAAAACTCCATAAAAAGTAATTATTTTGAAGTGGATAGCTAACCTCACGGGTATTAAAAATGAAGTATATATATACATACACATACACACACACACACACACACATATATATATATATATATATATATATATATATATATATATATATATATATATATATATATATATATATATATGCATACATACATATATATATGTGTGTGTGTGTGTTCATTGCCCGTGCAGGTAACTAATTTTTGTTACCTGCAGATCTATTTTGTAAGAGAAACATACATAATTGTAATGAGACAACCAAAATTATAGTACAAAGACTCATTTTATAAATACAACGTGAAATTTTTATTCTTCCTCTGAATACAGTAAAAATGATATATATGACAACATTTTACGTAGTATTACAAAACGAGTCTTTGTATTATAATGTTGGTCATGTCATTACAATATTCGTTGTATTATTACAAATATATGCCTTCCAATTACAAAGAAGATGCATGGGTAACTAACCTTAGTTACCCACATGGGTAGTGAATGAACGACCATACATACATATATATATAGATCCTGTGTGATCTCCATGATGAGCCTCATACTAGGATTAGTTTTTGTAGGTGAAGGAATCAAGTGGAGTCCTTGTTTTTCAAATTTGGGTAGAATTTTTCTATGATGAACATATCCCCTGAGAAATTGATAATATAGATCAGGATAACATACCTTAGGCTGTATAAGCACTTGAACAAAATTCCTAACATAATAGGGATAAGAATTACAAGACCGTAAGGTCAAGATGATGTCATATTATGATAAAACATCAAGTAGCACACACAAGCATGCATATATATATATATATATATATATATATATATATATATGGGCGTTCATTGAATACCCACACGGGTACCCTAGATTTTCACTACTCGTCAGTCCCGAATGTAACCATATGGAAAACATAGTAACTAGATGGACCAAAAAGTAACTATGTTGATAACAAAGTAAGTATATGACTAAAAAAGTAAAACTGGGCAGAATACATAGGAATATATGTATGTAATTGTATTTTGAAATCTGTTGTTGGAAATGGAATTATCTATGCATAAAAAGTAACAGTTTGTAAGGTAAAGTAACCATGTACATGTTCAAAGTAAGAAACTTGAAAAAAAGTAACCAAAATAGGGGGCGAGTAGCTACCCATGAGGGTATTAAAGATGAGCCATATATATATATATATATATATATATATATATATTTATATATATATATATATATATATAGAGAGAGAGAGAGAGTCAGGCTAGTATACACTCGAGTGTACCGGAGGCACCGTACACCTCAGTCATTTTTGAAGATGTAATGATGTTTAGAAAAATCTAAACCATTGACCTTCCTAAATATATTAAGAACATACCATATAATAAATTTTAGCTCATTTGGACACTTATAGGCCGTGCATCTAAAGGATGCAAAAATCAGGCATTTCAAATTAGTTTTGTGCGTCGGTTTTGTTTCCCTTGGATGAGTGACTTATAGTCATCCAAATGAGCTCAAATTTTGTATTGGGCCTATTATTATTGTAACCATTAAGATCAATGGATTAGATTTTGTAAAAACATGGTCTAGATATGAAAACACCATTGAGGTGTACGGCGTGATCTGTACACTCGAGTGTATTCTAGCCTGACTCTATATATATACATATATATACATATATATATATATATATGTGTGTGTGTGTGTTTGTATTAGTGTGTGTGTGTGTATGGGTCCAAATCTCCTAAAATATTATATATACCATATATATGTCTGTGTGTGAATAGAAAATTAGGGTGTTGCAATGTGCTACCTCTCATTTATAATAACACAATTGGAAGAATTACATAAGACTCCAACAGTAAAGAAAAAACAACAAAATAAAATACTAAGAATAAAAAACAGCTATATTAACACTCCCCCTCAAGTTGTAGTGTACACATCATGTATGACCAACTTGTGACTCAGACTCTAAAATATTGTTGACCCCAGTGGCTTTGTAAGAACATTAGCAAATTGGTCTTCATATCTAATATGAGGACTCACCACATTTCTTGACTTGATCTATGATAAAATGATAATCAACTTCTATATGTTTAGTGTGTTCATGGAAATTTGGATTTTTTGCAATATAGATAGCAACTTGATTGTCACATCTGAGTCCAACAAAAATATGAAAGGAATTTGTAATTTAGAAAGGACAGATTGGACCCACTGTAACTCACAACAAGCATGAGATATTGCTCTGTACTCAACTTCCGTGCTAGAATGAGCCACAACATTTTTCTTCTTAATTTTCCAGGTGATAAGATGATTTCCTAGAAAAGTGTAATACCCAGATGTAGACCTTCTATCATTTATACTACCATACCAGTCTCCACCTACATAGCAAGTAAGAACCAAAGTAGATGGAGGAGTTTCAGGTCTATGCACTAGTACAGGAATGGTCTGTAGTGTCAGTTTTTTTAAGCTTGCAGCGTCACTTTATAACCGACGCCTAAGTGGCCGTCGCTATAGAATTTGCTCTATAGCGTTGGTTTATTTGACCAAATAAAACCGACCTTACAGAGTAAACACCGACGCAAAACACCGACCCAGGCGAGAATTTGCTCTATAGAATTTTCTCTATAGCGTCCGTTATTCCAAAAAAGCCGACCTTGTAACGATCTCGGTCGACAATTTTCTCGATCGATATCATTTACAGGGTCAGTTTTTTTGGAATAACCGACCCTAAAGATTGAATGACCACTTCAGTGTGTTCCTCGGTCGAGAACATTTTCGACCGAAATATTTTCGGTTGACAATTTTCTCGACCGAGAGAGTTTTACAGGGTCAGTTTTTTTGGAATAACCGACCCTAAAGATTGAATGATCACTTCAGTGTGATCCTCGATCGAGAATATTTTCGACCGAAAATATTTCGGTCGACAATTTTCTTGACCAAGAGAGTTTACAGGGTCGGTTTTTTGGAATAACCGACCCTAAAGATTGAATAAAGACTTCAGAGTAATCCTCGGTCGAGAAATTTGTCGACCAAAGATTACTCTAAAGTGTTTATTCAATCTTTCGGGTCGGTTATTCCCAAAAAAATCGACCCTGTAAAACTCTCTCGGTCGAGAAAATTGTCGACCGAAAATATTTCGGTCGAAAATGTTCTCGACCGAGGATCACACTGAAGTGGTCATTCAATCTTTAGGGTCGGTTATTTAAAAAATCGACGCTAGAAGTTACGATTTTAAAAAAAAAATTTGTAGGAAATGAAATAGAACCGAAGAACAAGAAGATTCATATATTCTGGGAGAGGGGAGCATTGATGCTCAACCGTCACCATTCAAAACTACACATTCATGATAAAAATGATTCATAATCACATAAAAATTTACAAAATGATAGATTGCAAGTCTGAGATGATATTAATCAGATATAAAAGTAAATATGAAAGGGTACTCAAACCACATACATAAATGGAGCTGACATATTTAATCCAATGCTATATTGACTTCATTTAGAAAAGAATCTGACCACTCTTCTCGGAATTCATTCAAGTCCACAAGGGTGTAAGGCTGAGTTGTAAAGATCTGTAATAGAAAATGCACATGCTAATATTTTATAAAATGACTACAATCACTTGTAAATTTATGATGTTATTCTTTATTACCTGACTTATAGTCTGAATGTCATGTGATGCTTGTTTGACAATAGCTTGCATATATTTCATTACATAGTAGCCACAAGCCCAGTCATTATTTTGCATAGGACACTACAAATAACGAATTATACTTAATGTTAGTAAACTATTATAAACAGCAGTTGAGATAACACTATAAGAGTTGACATATTAGAATTGAAAATTAATACATATAACACTAAGCAGTTGTCAAAGTAGCTACCTTGACATTTTTCAAAGTCAATGTCTTTAATTTTGTTAGTATTTGTCCTCCAGCATCACGAAAAGCCTCTATACCCCTATCAATTAAATCATAGTTGGTAAAATAGAAATTCTAAATAGAAATATCATGTTGAAGCATTGACTAAATTTATACTTACTCCGTAGCTGGCAATTTCAGTTTGTGACTCCTTGTTATTTTACCCATTGGGTCAAGATAATAAAGAGTCATCAATTTAGGGGAAATCACCACTAATTCCCAATGTCTACCTCTGAGTAAGAATAAAACAAACATTAAAATAAATAATTTTATTCATTATTAAAATTCTATTGAATAATAATACTTACTACACGTTAAAAGGAATTAGGATAATTTCCTTCCCTTCACTAGCAAAATATTTGAATGCAGTAGAGAAGTACTCATTCACATCCTCAAAATTTATCTCCACTTGACTAGTGATTGAAGGAACTAAGAATACAACATTCTTTATATCAAAGTTTGTGATCTCAGTATATAAATGGCTTTAAAACATTTGTAATTATTTCCATATATAGAACTAAGCTAAAAATGTCTATTGGAATTTGATATATATATTGATAGATCATTACCTTATCCATACTTCTATTACCGAAGTATTTAGCCAATCATACTGGAACAAATCTATAATATCATCAAGAAAAATTAAATTCTCAAAATCCCTCCCAACTGCATCTTCTGTTAAATTGACCAACATTTGTAATCCTGAGCTTTGGTTGGTTAAGTATCAACACAAACATTTACATATGCTTCCCAATTCGTTGAATGTAGCTTCAGGAATGAAAGATGGCTTGGGCATAGGAGGACGACTAGTAGAATTTTTACTTTTTGGTTTACAAACCTGTTAATTAAATTACATACTTATATTACATGAGTTCATATATGCAGTCAAATATGAAAAATATGGTAGAAATAAGGTATACCTTGTCATTGATAACCAAGTGTCTAGGCCAACCCACCATAGAACCCTCAGCTTCTTCAACTGTACTATATTCAGGATTAGGTATGGGTAGTGGTTTGTCCCCCATTCCGTCATACACAAGATGGATGGACACACGACAAATGTCATCAGTAATTTGTTGGCAATGCAATGTACCACCATGGTTGTACACCTTTCCCGCTGCCACAACATTATATTCTGGAACCTCCACTGCAAGTTTACAGTTCATACCAACCTAGATTGAAATAATATAAGTTATATAAGAAACATTAGAACATATACATGTTACAACTATATATATTATCATATATTTATCATACTAATAACATAACATATAGAACAAAAACTTACTGCAGGTTATTGTGGTGGTCATCGGGAGTGCTCCCATGACCTTCTACAACTGGATTATGGGCTTGTACCTCATCACTTGAGAGACGCGCAGTATGAATAGGTTGAGAAGGTTGAGTAGGCTGAAATGAAGACATTATTTCTTTTACTTTCTGTGCTACTAATGCTTCAAGATCCTCTTGTGTAAGACCTCCTACACAACCTCTTTTAGATTGCGAAGGGCCTAAATAAGACTTGAATCCTATGCCAGCTCCTAATCCCCTAACACTGCCAGGATGCTCCTTCGTACCAAGAGCAACTGCTAGTTCATCCATGTAGCCAGTTGGGATGAACTTTCCTTCCTTCCTTTGCTCGTGGAGATCAATCTATTCAGAGTTAATAAAAATATTAAATCACAATATCAATTAGATATAAATACTTAGTTGGGATAAACCTACCATCTTTTGTGCCACCTCCTTTGTTGCAGGGTTGACAATTTCACCTGCTCGATTCTTTCTAGCATCAATCCATGTCATGTGTCGGGGTGGTCGCTCAACTTGAGTTGTACTAGATTCTTCTCCAGAAGAGGATTGCTTCTCTTGTAGTTGGCGGCGGAAGGCATAACCACTGGGCCCCAAGCAATGGTCATGCACATTTTAGCCCGTCTTTCCTTTTGAGCCTGGTGAATAGCCTGATCAATTAAAATGAGGTATTGCAATTTAGACTTGGCAAACATGTATAAAAAGATTCACCTCCTTAATTGTATACAATTAAATATTCATACAATACATCACAATCTTTATTACCTGAAACTCTTCCGATCTCCTAGCTGCAACAAATCTTTCCCACACCTCAGGATCTATACAAATATATACATCTATAGCTTTCTTCTTTTGTTTAGGATTATTTATAAATTCCCTTACAAGATATGTCTTAAAACCCCTCCATCGTACACCACAACGTTGTAGCACTCTTTTCTTGTGATCTTTTTCATTTAGATGAAAAACACCCTATACATACAAAAGAAGCAATTAATAATGTTGTTTTGAAAAGGAATTAATTCCAAGCAAACTAAATTAGAATCAATAGATAAAAAACATATTAAAATAATATCACTTCCACTCACAGATATAACTTTCCATATGAGGTCTTTTTTGGCATTAGGAACATCATGCCAATTTTCTATATCTATTTCCACTTTACTGCACGCGGTCACCCCTACGTAATGCTTGAAAGCACTAGCATGTTCCCCAACATGTGCTCCTATCATATCAAACTGGACTGGCAATTTATCCCCTTTAGCCCTGAGCTCCTGCAGCCTACGCATCAATGTAGGACCTCTACTTTTCTTAGCATCACCACTACCATCCTCATGGTGCTCATGCTCAGAATGTTCATCTTCACTCGCCATTTTAGAACCTGCAAGTATACATGATAAAAAAAAATAAGTGATAATAAAAGCACAAGTGATAAGGTATACATGATAATAAAATAAATAATTCAAAGAATACATGCCTTTAGTATTGGTTGAGTTGTTAGTCAAGGAAAATTCCTTCAGCATGGTCTTGACGTTTATAATATTCATCGGTGTTATCTTCAACATTTACACTTGGCAAACCAACTGAGAATGGATTGGAATCATCATACTTTTCATAGTATTCTTCTTCATTTATAGGATCTACAGTAAACTGTCTTTTTCCATTAAGAACGACAGACCAATTTTTATTTGCCGGGGCATCAATATAGAATACTTGTTTTGCTTAGTCTGCCATGATGAATGGCTCATCTTTGAAACCAATCTTTTCAAAATTCACCAATTTGAAACCCAACTCATCCACTAAAACTCCTTTGTTGTTGTCAACCCAATTACACCTAAATATAGGAACTCGAAAATTTGTATAGTCCATTTCCCATATGTCCTCAATGACATCGTAATATGACATCTCAGCTTCGCATGGTCTTTTATCTTTGGCACTAGCAAAATACAATGAACAAGCTTTAACAATGACCCCACTATTTTGAACTACACTACTTTCATCTTGACGCTTTGTGTAGTATGAAAATCCGTTAATGTCATAACCTTCATATGACATGACATCCATTTTTGGCTTAAAGGCGAGCCATTTTATGTTCTCAGCAACATTATTTGGTGATTCAGATAGTTGATTAAATACTTTCTCTTCAAACCACCTAATAAATGTTCGATTATGCTCTCTTGCAAGCCACATTGAACTGGATCGCAGATGATTTCTCTTGATAAGATCATTGTGTTCTGTGATGTAGCTACTAACTTCATCAATGTTGTGTAAAATATACAAATGTGCTTGTTCCCACAACTCACGACTGATCCCTTTCACTCGTCCTCCCAGAGTTCCTTTGCCACAATAAGATCCAGTGTGATGGGAATTTTTTTGATCGCTACAAGTTTCATTGCAATTCAAAAAATCATTACAAAAGTCCATCACCTCCCTAGCCACGTAACCCTCAACAATACTCCCTTCAAGACGATAACGATTCTGAACATCACCTTTAAAAACACTCATGTAGCGTTCAAATGGACACATCCAGTGTAAGAAAATTGGACCCAACATCTTCACCTCCCTTGTAATATGTACTACAAGATGAACCATGATATCAAAAAATGAAGGAGGAAAGTACATTTCAAGCTGACACATGGTAACAATTACATCTTTCTGTAATTTATCGAGAGTATCAGGATGTATCACTTTGTTGCATATTTCGTTGAAGAAGAAACAGAGTCTTGTGATTGCAAACCTTACATGCTTCGGCAATATAGATCGAATAGCCACAGGTAAAATTTGTTGCATTAAGGTGTGACAATCGTGAGATTTGAGACCTATCAGTTTCAGATCCTTCATTGATACCAATCTACGAATATTAGAAGAGTATCCTTGTGGAACCTTAATATTATACAAGCACTCACAGAAAGTATTTTTCTCTTTCTTTGACAAAGTGTAACAAGCCAGTGGCAAATATGTGCGGCGACCCCTGATCTCCACTGATAATTCTTTTCTAATACCCATTAATTCTAAATCTTTTCTAGATTTGATTCCATCTTTAGTCTTTCCTGGTATGTTCAATAGTGTACCGATGATGCTATCACAAATATTTTTTTCAACATGCATGACGTCAATGCAGTGTCTAATTGCCAAAGATCTCCAATAAGGAAGATCCCAGAATATTGACCTCTTCTTGTATAGAGATTTGTAACATGCGAGTGTATGACTACTTGAACTCTTTCCAAATTCATTAACAATATGTTTCACCCTATCATATACAACATTTCCTGGTATAGGTTTAGGAGCACTTCGTTCCTCAGTTGACCCATTAAAGGTTTTGTGTTGCCTTCGATAAGGATGCACTGGTGGGAGAAATCTCCGATGACCAAGATATACAATTTTACCACCATGTTTCAATCTGATTGAACCAGTATTTTCCTCACAAACAGGACATGCTTTGTATCCTTTTATGCTATATCCAGACAAATTTTCATAAGCTGGAAAGTCATTAATCGTGCAAAATAACATAGCACGCAAACTGAAGATCTCTTTACGTGAAGCATCATATGTCATAATACCTTCTTCCCATAGTTTCATTAGGTCATCAATTAGAGGTTGAAGGTAAACATCAATATCATTTCCAGGTTGCTTGGGCCCTGATATCAATATTGACAACATCACATACTTATTTTTCATACACAACCAAGGAGGAAGATTGTATATAACAATCATAACAGGCCACGTGCTATGTTGGTTGCTTAATGTACCATAGGGATTCATTCCATCTGTACAGAGCCCAAGTCTTAGGTTTCTTGGTTCTTTACCAAATTGAGGGTATAATAAATCAATTTTCTTCCATTGTGGTGAATCAGATGCATGTCGTAGGACGCCATCATCATTGACCTTTAACTCTCCATGCCAAGACAAATTTTGTGCATCTTCTGTATTAGCAAATAAGCGTTGAAATCGTGGTATTATTGGTAGATACCACATCACCTTGACAGGAGAGCCATTTTTAGCCTTAGCTAAATTTGTAGTCTTATACCTTGACGCACCACATTTTGGACAATTTATCAAATTACTATAGTCCTTCTGAAATAACACACAATCATTTGGACATGCATGAATCTTCTTAGCCTCCATTCCCATTGGGCACATTATTTTCTTTGCTTGATATGTTGAAATTGGAAGCTTGTTGCCTTCAGGAAGAATTTCCTTTAACAAAGACAACAGTAAAGTGAAACTCTTATCGCTCCAACGGTAAATGGATCGTTTTGGGTGCTATTTATAGCAAAACAGAGCCCATTTTGGTCGACAATTTGTCGACCGACGCCCACAACGGTTGTCTCCCGGTCGGCCAACGGTCGATCGAACTAGCCGTTATGAAGGTCGATTTTCTAGCCGTTACGACGGTCGATTTTCTAGCCATTTCGGTCGACAATTTGTCGACCGACTCCCACAACGGTCGTCTCCCGGTCGGCCAACGGTCGATCAAAGTAGCCGTTACGACAGTCAATTTTCTAGCCATTATGACGGTCGATTTTCTAGCCATTTCGGTCGACAATTTGTCGACCGACGCCCGCAACGGTCGTCTCCCGGTCGGCCAACGGTCGATCGAACTAGCAAATGGAGGTTCACAGGGTTGGCCTCGGTCGAATAATTTGTCAACCGATGTTGTCTCGGTCGAATAATTCCTCGACCGACAAAGAGCCAAATTTCCTTCGTGTAAGTACCTCTAGGGTCAGTTTTTTCCTTAAAACTGACCCTAGAGGTATTTATTCATGTGTGAAATACTAAAATGGATCCTAAGTTTATCTCGATCGACAATATTGTCGACCAAAAATCCCTCTAGGGTCGGTTATTTTAAGAAAAACCGACACTACAGGAGCTTATACGAACGAATCTGGCTCTATCTCGTTCGACAAATTCGTCGACCGAGAAACAGCCAGATTTCATTCGTATAAGTACCTTTAGGGTCAGGTTTTTGCTTATAACCGACCTTAGAAGTCCAATTCGGTCGACAATATTGTCGACCGAATAGACTTCTAAGGTCGGTTATAAGCAAAAAACTGACCCTAAAAGTTGCTTATACACTTGAAATCTGACTCCTTATCGGTCATCGAATTTGTTGACCGAGAAAAGCTCTAAGGTTGGTTATAAGTACAAATCCGACGCTAGAGGTGCTTATACATGCGTGAAGTAAACTGGATCCAGAATTGTTATCGATCGATGAATTTTTCGACCGAGGAGCCTTTAGGGTCGGTTTTAAAGGAAAAACCGACCTTAGAGGTGCTGAACCGAAGAGGACGTTAGGGTCAGTTATAAGGAAAAAACTGACCCTAAAGGTGCTCGTATACGTGAAATCCAGCTCTTATTCGGTCGACGAATTTGTCGACCGAGGAGCCCTTTAGGGTCGGTTATAAGGAAAAACCGACCCTATAGATCGAGGCGCGAAGCCAAAATCAAGCAAATTTTTTCCGCGGGAAACTTGTAAATGAATTTCTAAACCTAATTGTCTATAAGGTCGCTTATTTTATAAAAACCGACCCTATAGAGATGCACTACAAGGTTGGTTATTTTAAGAAAAGCGACCCAAGAGGTCTTAAGTGGTGCCCGCGTTTTTTATAGACATATAAGGTTGGTTATTTGGAAAACCGACCCTATAGAGATACACTACAAGGTCGGTTTTTTAAGAAAAGCGACCCAAGAGGTCTTAAGTGGTGCCCGCATTTTTTATAGACATATAAGGTCGGTTATTTGGAAAACCGACCCTATAGAGATACACTACAAGGTCGGTTTTTTAAGAAAACCGACCCAAGAGGTCTTAAGTGGTGCCCGCATTTTTTTTAGACATATAAGGTCGGTTATTTGGAAAAACCGACCCTACACGTAGGGACGTTATAACCCATTTCTGTACTAGTGATGGTATGTGATTCCTTTTCCACAACTCCTTTCAGATACCTCAGAATGTGAAAGTTTTTTTTCCAATGAGAGTACTTTGGTGAGCTTATATGCTTACTCACCACTCCTACAACAAAGGAAATGTCAGGACGAGTCACTGTCAAATATAACAACTTCCCAACAATCTTCCTATAATACCCTAGATCTGAATAATCAATATCACTAATATTTTTATTCACATAATAGTCCATAGGAGTAGATATAAGATTGGATGCACTCATTCTTGTCTCATGAAGTAGATCTAGTACATATTTCCTTTGAGATAAACTAGTGCCTGTATGGGAGAGAAGTACTCCAATGCCCATAAAATATCTTAATTTTTCCAGATCCTTCGTATGAAAGTGCTTCTGCAATCCATCCTTCACATTGGATATGCCTACAGAATCACTACCAGTGATAACAATATCATCACAATATACTATAATAATAATAGATCCAGTAGAAGAACTAGAGTAGAATAAGGAATGATCAGTCACAGAATGTGAGAAGTCCATTTGTAAAATAATAGCACTAAACTTGTCAAACCAAGTTTGAGGAGACTGCTTCAAGCCATAAAGGGATTTTTTCAATCTACACACCTTCTAACACTCCCCATGAGCAACAAATCTAGGAGGTTGCTTCATGTGTACTTATTCTTGTAGATCCCCATGTATGAAGGCATTCTTGACATCGAGCTGAAATAGTGTCCAGTCAAAAGTGGTAGCTAGATGAGCCACATGTGAGAAGGTTTTAAAGAAATCAACCCCATATGTCGGAGTATATACTTTTCGCTACCAATCTAACTTCCAATCTCTCTATTGAACCATATAGATTATGTTTGATAGTGAATACCCATTTGCATCCCATAACATTCTTATTTATAGGTGAATCAGTAAGCTCCAATGTTTCGTTCTGAATAAGAACAGACATTTCAGAATTCATAGCTTGGAACCAACCAGCATCCTTCATAGCATCAACATGGCTCTTTAAAGTATCACATAATCAATCCCAAGAGAAAAAGAGTGAGTTTTCTTAGATAAATTGGACAAACAACAAACACTGACAATAGGATGTTGAATAGTACAAGTGTGAATACCTTTGCAGATAGAAATGGGAACATTGAGATTAGATGGATCTTCAGGATTGTCTTGTGTTAAGGAAGATGGGAGAGGCTCATGGACTGGAGTTGCTACCTCATCATGGTTTGGTCTGCTTCGTCTGTGATACAAATATGAGTATTTAAGAATTAAAGGAATATCTCTACATGAATCTTCATTAGAAATGGTAGGTGGCACTCTCTCACTATATTGTGGTGGAAACACTCCCTCATTGATTGGTGATGGTAGCACTTCCACACAATTGCTCCCCCTTAATGGGAACACTAGAGAAATATGGAGTGGACTCATGGAAAGTGAGATCTCTGGACACAAACATGTGACGAAGACTAGGACAACACTTGTAACCCTTACTGGTGTTGGAATACCCAAGAAAGAGAGTCTTAATAGACCTGGGAGATGATTTGTCAGCTCTAGGATCAAAATTGTGAATAAATGAGGTACAACCAAACGCCATAAGAGGAACAAGTTACGACTGATGATTAGGATGTAAAACTGAAAAAGGAGTGAGTCCTTAATGAATAGAAGAAGGTTTCCTATTAGTATAAAAATAGGCAATTAGTAAGGCATCTGAGAAAAATTTCTTAAAACATTAGATTGGAATGTGATCATCCTGGTAATATTGAGGAGATGATGATTTGTTTTCTCAACCACCCCATTCTATTGATAGGTGTGAGGATAGGACATACGATGTATCATTCCAACTAAACTACAAAATAAGCCATAGCATGTTGAACATATTCAAAGGCATTATCAGAATGGAAAACTTTAATATTGCAATAAAATTGGACCTTTATTTTCTGATGAAAACATCTGAATATGGACAACACAAACTATCAACTCTTCAATAGATAGATCCATGTCATATAAGAAAAATCATCTACAAAGGAAATAAAATATCAAAAATCATTATAATTTCTTTCTTTTATAGGACCATAAACATCATTGTGAGCTAAATCAAAGGGGAGGAGAGCTCCATTTGTTGACACAACTAGGGTAAGACATCCTATGATGTTTCCCAAGTTGACATGACTCACAGTCTAAAGAGGACACCTGTGATAAATTTGGTTCTAACTTTCACAAACTCTTCAGTGAAGGGTGACCATATCTTTAGTGCCACAGTATGGAAGAACCGCTTAAAGGGATAGCAAGAGTCAGAGAAATAGGAACCTGACAAGGAATAATTGCACCTTGAAAGAGGTAGAGATCACCTTTCCTAGGCCCCCCACCAATCATCCTCATAATCTTGAAATCATATAATAAAACAAGAAGGATTGAACGTCACTATACATTTCACAGTATCAATTAATTTAGCAACAGAAAGAAGATTGAATGGAAATCTAGGTACATAATGTACAGATCCAAGGTCAATTTTAGGGGTAAGATAAACATATTCACTACTAATACTTTCTATATAAATCCATCAGCTAATGTTATAGACTGATGTGGGATATATTAGTGAATGGAGTGAAGTAGTTTCCTCATAACATGCATATGTTGTGAAGCTCCAAAATCAACCACCCAGGAAGGAAAAGAACTGGAATCCAATAAAGAAGAAGTTGAATTACCAGATGTAGAAGACAAGTTCGCTGAAAGAAGATGCTCCCATGTTTAGATGTTGAGTTGCCAAAATAAATCTATCACATTCTTCCTTGGTGAGAGTGATACCAGAGAGCTCTAGAAATAGAAGTAGAAGTAGGTGCAATAGTAGAGAGTAGGTTTTGACAACTCATTGCCACCAGTAAAGTGGGTTGTCCCAATAGGCGACGCAGTAGGTCTTCCATATTTTTTCCAGCACTTCTCATGAGTATGACTTGGACGACCACCAGAAGTTACAGTTGGGAGTGGACCCTCCTCATCCAAGACCTCTACGTCCTCCTTTAACTACAATAGTAATGGATGTCTGAGATTCACTAAAGGAATGAGCCACAGTAGATTGTACATGTTTAAAATTGGATTGTAGAATCTTAGAATAGGCCTCCTCTAAGATAGGAAGGTTATCAACAGTCAAAATAACACTCCTTCCAGAACTGAAAGAAGGGCTCATCTTAAATAAGAACTTAGTTGTAACCAGGTCATCTCTATCTTTGATTTGCTCTTAAATATTGATAGGATGATAAAAACTAAGCTCTTGGACAATATACTAAATAGTCCCAAAGGCTTCCTTCAATGATCTATCTCCATGTCACTCTGCAAAAAGATGATCATGTATCATGAATATACGTAGGGTGTTCTTCTCTTGAGAGTAGTGCTTCTTAAAAGCATCCTAGATTTCCTTTGCAGTATAGTAGAACATGAATCTAGTGGTAATATCAGGATCCGTTCTACCCCACAACCATGTCTTTACTAGACTGTTATTATGCTTCCACTCTACATATACCTTGTCAGTGATGGCTAGAGGATCAGAATCAATGTGGTTTTTCCTTATCTCTGGACTCATAGAACAGTTTAGACAATATTCATCTACAATAGAAAATTTTTCCTATTCAACTTAATAGAGGGAATTGGTGACACCTCGTTGTAGAAAACAAAAGCTTTATTATCCTTCATGGCATATATGAAAATGGAGATGGTGACAAAGAGATGCATGTCATGTTGATGAAGATGTGATAGAGAGATATTGTAATGACCCTACCTCCCGGTAACCCCCCAATAAAGGGAGACCAAAAGGTCAGAGACGTTATCCCAATATTTTAGGATCCATGTTTTAACATTTAATCAAAAATAATTATCAAATTCTACTATTACTAAACTAAAAATCTAGAATAAAAAAAATATTTTGCATACCTTGTAAAATTAGGATCTAAGACTTCTATCTGTAGACAAAATCTATCTATCTAATCCTCCTTTGGATTACTGAACTTTATCTTCATAGGTTCTGCTTTATTGTTTGTCCAATTTCAGATAATTCCTAAAATGCTAACAAAAAAAACATCGGTCAGCATAAATGAATATGGTGGTATGTGGGGACAAACAAAACATTGCACATAATTTCTAACTACCTAATTACAACAAATAGTTGTTAACAATGCAAGGTTACATTTTCAGTATGACTCCTCAACCACTTTTACCACCTCTGGGATACCCTCTATAGGGTTAACTCCTTGCAAGTGACTTTAAGTCTACCTTCTCCATCATGAGCTTGGTACCTGGAGTCACCTCTCTAGGTGCCCTATGGTCTTTCCTTCAGGGCTTGACCACCTTGACCTTCCCTCTAGGGCTTGGTCCATTATCTTACATCCAGAGGGAAATGTAGGTTCGAGCGAGTCACACACATGTATACTTTGTCATAATCATATTCACTTTAAGCATTGCAGTAATGAATCATTCAAGTTATTTAATTGCATTGCAATCAATAAATCCTCGAGAAACGTCGGGAAACATAATGTGTGTACTCATAATTAACCACATACCTGATTTGCAGATTTCACAAGCAATAAGCAATTCCAACCAAGAAAGCAATCCAAGCAAGTAGTTCAACCACACAATCAAGAATCCTAAAAAGCATATGTACTCTATTTACTACACACTTTATCAAGAATCTACTTATGGAATTGACATATCTTTCTAGGATCTCTAATCTGAATTACGGTTTCATTAGAGTTTATCTACACTTTTCATCATTATAACTATAAAACCCTGAAAATAGTAAAACTGAGTGCAAACCCTGATTAACTCATTAACATCTTCCTATCAGGCTTATGATAAGCTTAATATCACCTCCCTATGTTGAATTCTAATTAAACCACATTAGAAACCATTAACCTAAATTAGGGTTTCTAAGTTCATTATTGCATATTCATGTGTACAAAATGCTAAAACAAACATATTATCATCTTTATCAGATTTAATTCTTCTTCTTATTCTCAACAGGTTATTATATCTCAAAATAACCTAATCAAGACATTAAATCCGACTTTCCATCACAATTAGGGTTTTATCATGGTTTAATACATAAACATGAGTAAGTTAGTGCACTTTTAAAATTACAAACGATATCAGGCTTCAATATTTTTTTTTATTCTACACATTTTTCTAATCATCTTTCATATATTATTTGTCTTAATCAATGTTACCAATCATTTTCTATGATTATTTCAAGTTTTAACAGAAAAGGACCAATGAAACATTGCCACATCGACATCATACTCATTTATTGACTTACCAGATATTAGGCCCAGAATTTGGATAAAAGACCATGCGGCCCTCGGATCTTGTGCGTGCGTGTAGAGGAAATAGAGTCTTTTGACTCTAATCTTCCCCTTCCTTGGCTCGGGGGCGATTCCAGGTCTATGCATGTGTTGCTCGATGTCGCGACCCATTGTCGTTGTGTCATGCCTACTGGAGGTTGCCATCCCCTTCGGTCTTGCTACTTTCATGGGTTCCCATCGCTCACCTTCTTCCTGCGGTCGCTTGCCCGCATGCTCATGCCACAAGCACGATAGTTTTGACTGTCGTTGCGGATAGCCTTCCACCGCCGCACATCCCCGTAGGCCTGGCTCTCAAGCACAACGCCATCAGAGATGCCATATCGGCGTCCTCCGGACCGCCCGACTTCTTCATCCAAGGAGCTTGATCATCTCCTCCCTCCCTGCATCCATAGGGCACCCTTGCACCTTGGCTTGCTGCTTCCAAATAGCCCATCGACTCCATCGTCTACAACATGTTTTGACCTCCTCCATGCACACGAGTAGGGAAGAAGGCGATAGGAGGGGCGTGTCCTGCAGAGGCCACCCAGGTTCTACAAGCCCATGGCTTCAGGCCATCTCTAACGTTTGCCACCCATCCACCGTGTTTAATAGTATGAAGCAAAGTGAGGAAGAAGGATAACAGAACCCTATTGCTAGCCAGGTCCATCTACGGAGTCTCGTGTCTCCCTGGATGCGAGAGTTCTTGTTACACCCTGATGTCACAATTACCATTAATCATGAGATTAGGGCATAAATTGAGGATTTAACGTAATACAAAGATCACCCTTATCTTTTTCTTCTTTTTCAAACTCTATGTTTTGTCACATTGAACCACATAAACTAACTTTACAAGGGAATCTAAACATTGATTTCTCTAATCTGATTTCAACAGTAAAAATGCATGTATGAACATTCATTATGTTTCTCATACACTACTACAGAAATGGCTTATAACGTCACTTTTAAAGGCGTCAATTGTATGAATACACCGACACCTAAACCCTAAAGCCTCAGTTTAATAAAAAAAATGGACATCTATCTGTGAAGGGCGACCAGACACGGGTATCACTTTTATTCAGTGTCGGTTCCCTAATAATAAACCAACGCCTAAAATTAACTGCCAAATCCAAAATTTCCAATGAAAAAAATTACCTCCAAAATTTAACATATGGCGTCGGTTATTAACTACTAAACCGATGACGAAAGGTTATTCAAAAATAGAAATTGGGCACATTTTGGTCGTCGGTTTTGCTACAATGACCGACATTTATGGGTTTTCCCGTGTTGTTCCCAGGAAAATTTTCACACCCTTTGAGTGTCGGTTTTTGAAAGAAACTGACGACTATGGTCATTAATCGAGAACAATTTTTGTAATCAGCATATGTATATAGACGTCAGTTTTTTATCAAAAAAAACTGATGACTATCATTGAGAATTGGTATTGGTGTGTTTGTAGAACCGACACCTTTAGTTTTATGTGTCGGTTTTATTTAGGAACCGACACCTATTGTTAACTTAACAACACCCGTGCGAGCCTGACTCTTCCCCTTTCTCTGTTTCATTCGTTCTTGCGCTACTCCAGGGTTTGGTCCGGTGATTTCTCCTCTGCCACTGCTCACTGCCACTGCCTCCATGCTTGCCGTCGTCACTGCTCAAGCTGTCACCTCTGCTGCCACCATGCCACCGCCTCTACTGGATTCTGTCACCGTGCGATACCCGTCGTCACTTCTCGCCACCGCTCAACACCTGCAGCTCGCCGCCGCCATTGCTCGACAGAGGAAGTACCCTCTTCGCTTTCTCTCTCTTTTTCTTGCTCAACACCTGCTCGCCTTGCCATTCTATTGCCCGATCCTTTGCCTAGAAGCAATATGAGGAGGTCACGACCGTGTGGGCCTCCACCTCTTCTTCTTCCTCCACCTCTTCTTCTTCCCGCTCCCTCTCCTTACCAAATGGATTAAAGCAAGGCCACGACCATGTGGGCTGGCCACAGCCATGGTTGTGTTGGCCAGCCACGGTCGTGCTGCCCCTAGGAAACACGGTCGTGCTAGCCAGCACGGCCGTTGTAGGCCAACATAGCCACGGCTGTGGCCAGCCCACACGGTCGTGGCCTTGCTTTTATCCATTTGGTAAGGAGGGAGCAGGAAGAAGAAGATACATTTGCAATTGAATACTAATGCTTGACCTAATTCTATAAATTTTGATGCATGTTGAATTAAGATATTAAAACCCTAATACACATTTCACCATAATCTTGAATTAAGTATATTGTTGAAATATTGTGATCAATCTATGTAAGATATTAAAACTCTATTGTTAAATCTCTGATTTTGTAGTGATGTGTCACCCTAACATCTACATGAATCCCTATTGTATGATGTAGATTGATGATAATGCATGAGCTAGTTTGAAATTTTGAAATCAATTATGAATCTTTCCATCCCTAGGTTACTAATTTATGTGTAATCTTTATCTTGATGATGAACATGCATGGACACTCGAAATGTTGAAATCAATGTTATAGAATGACAGCACATGTATTTTTTGGCCTAGAAACCCGTCCAAGATTTACTCATTAGGAGTAAATCTTGGATAGTCCCCGGTTTGGGACTGTTCTTGAACACCTAATCTCACTTAGGATGTAAGTGTATAATGTGTATTTGGTTTTCAAGAAAATTCCGATAGCATTTCTGTAGCGACCGTCTCGCGAAAACAGGATTAACTAATGCGGAAGCGAATTATTTGCAGCGGATTACTGAAAATCACTGAAAATTTAAAACTTTTTGCAAAGAGATCCATTCACAGGAAAACTCTTTAACTATGAACCAAAGTATTCCAAATTCATCCTGGTTCACAAGTACACAACATGTACCATTCCTTTTCAAGGATTACAACATTGACTGCCCTGTTAACAAATATACACAGGCAGTATAAAAACTTTGAGGCACTAAGCCAAAACTCAGATTGATACATTTAAAACTCCGAGGACCTGAGAGTACAGAGATGACACATAATACTACTATCTATATGACTAGACAGACAATATTTCCACCTGAGATCTTATTGTTGTCCCTGTTGTTGCTGCTGCTCTTTCCCTGTTCTAGGGTTTCTGCTCTGCCTTCCATGCATACCTAAAAATGTTTCCCACGGGGGTGAGACAATTGAAAATTGCCCCAGCAAGAGATATAACTCTCCGCCAAAAACATTGTTATTGCAGTTTATGAAATTAAAACTGAGTAGGGGTTACTTTTACATTATCAGGCAAAATTATTCATCATAGAATAGAATAAGATAATCTCCATTCTCAAGGAGGTCATTGCATCTACCCATGGTAGATAAGTAATTCATCTGTCTACTTTGCAGAGAATATAAAGAAACATAATTAACATTTATCTACTAAGGAATGCACAAAGAAATGCAACATCAGCCAATGAATCTCTGTATTCAATCCTTAAGCAAACATGCTATACAGATGATTACATTTTACAATCACACTTATGCTCTGAGGAGATGAGATATACCGCTCATACTCCAACCGATCATTATGAAATCGCCTCAGTACCATACATAGGTCATCAAAAGAGCTGGATTCTTATGACCTCATCTGTCTCGGTCAGTACGAGACCACATGCAGGACATCTCGTTTCTCTGCTAACTAGCTAGCCAGGGTATTCTAGCACCTTTGCTACAGAGTTACAGCGTCAACTGCACTCTCATCGTCAATCGAGAGATTTCTTGTTTATCTCCTCGATCCGACATTAAGTATCATTGGGAGATTCATGATACATCCATCCCGACATATTCATGAAGGATTGAGAGGTTTCTTGTTTACCTTCCAACAATCTCTTCAAGAGGACGTAAGGATATTTTCACCCATTTACCCCCACATATTCAAAATATGTGCTCCGGGTTTTGCCGCGGGCACCCGTTTCACCATCACCTATTCCTGACGATGATGGATCTATGGTCAGAGCACTACATGAATAGATTTCACTTGATTTATTAAGTACATTCTCATATTCTTTTAGCATCAGCCAAGTTCTCAAACATAACTTATTACAAAAAATGCTATAAAGAGACATGTACTACTTTTATCATATATTTATCACTCTTTCAAAGACCCTGGGAACTCAGTCCCTCATTTCAATACTGGGAATTATCATCCCTTCACTTTCTCATCACCATAATCATATGGTTCTGGGTATTCAAACCCTTAACTCATCATTGAGCATTATTATACCTTTTTCAGGTAACTATCACCTTCAGGTCAACTGACCAAGGCATTCATTGAGCATTATTATACACAAGCATCACACCTGGATCACAAGGCCATGAAATATCTTATCACCTCTCACTAGGTAACAACTTACTCATGTGACTCATAAAAGTCCATGCATATTGCTTCTTTTACTAAGAAACAACAACATTAAGGCACATAATGTCAATCAACATTTATTATATAAATGTCACAGCTCACACTAGCTATATACATCATCTCATAATATTTGTATGGTTATTAGGCATGATAACAGTCATACAAGATATTCATCGCATCATATGATGTGATAGCAACACCACTATTCCTCTACCAGGAATTAGGGTTTACTATCAAATAGGGCTTTTCATTCCCTTTACCCAAATTAGGGTTAGGGTTCCCCATTTCTCATTAATAAAGAGTTCATGATCTCATTATCTGTCCAACCCTTAATACATTATTCCATACCTCTGGGGCATTCAAGGATATCATATTTGATTATTGTAGAACATTACTTTCATCATATAGCATTAATGGTCATCAATTCAAGGTATGAGTTCATTTCTCATCCTTATCATGGTATGATTATATCATACACATCATTTGGGCTTCACCCCATTCTCAAGGTACATTAATTAACACTCATCAAGGTGTAACAACTCATTACATTTCATTGTAATAGTTTCATAACACACTTCATATGTTTCTTACCCAATTATACTGGATTTGAAGTACATCAAGGCATATAAACCCTGAAATGCTGAATGTGATAACTATCATATCTTGATTTATCACTTTCTCATCATTTCAAACTCTGTTGAGTTATCCATCTTATCTTGTATTAAGGTATTTCCCTCTTAATACATCCCATCACTAATCTCTTACCTTTAGCATATAATGCAAAGTCCACACATTAGAATTGTACAGCTATCTCACATGATATGGACTTATCTTAGTTTAAGGCATGACTTTATTATAAATCTGTAAAGGTATTTCCCTCTTAATACATCCCATCACTAATCACAATGATACACCCTCAACTAGGGTTTCTCATCACATATCTTATGTATCCTTCATCCAATTATATTGGACTTGTAATCATATCAAGGTATACAATCATATGAGGTCACTTTCAAATCACATCTAAATCAAGAATAGAGCACCACGGTCGTGCAATCAAGAACGGCCATGTGAAGGGAAGCCACCACGGCCGTGCTACCTTGCACGGTCGTGCAAAGTGAAGCTACCACGGTCGTGCTACAGAAGTTCCCCTCATGAATCATATTCAAGTATGAATTCTATTCTTTCATTAGGGATTAGGGTTTCACATACCATCTCCCTTCTTCAGAATAGGGATTACATATAGCATCACCCTTCATTAGGGTTTCATATCATGTTTCCCATATTCAAGGTTTGCTAATCATTCCCAATTAGGGTTTCTCATGGATACACCCTCAACTAGGGTTTGAGTTCAATAACCCTGTCAATTAGGGTTTATGTTCATGTTTAGGGTTTCATGATCTCTTTACTTAAGGATCATAACTCTTAACCACCACATGAATCATATTCATGTATGAATTCATGCTATCAAATTCTCAACTTGAATAGGTCATATCACCCTTTAATTGAGTACATACAACTATGATTAACATAGTGTATCAAGTCATTGACCCTATAAGCAATAAGGAATTCATCCCTTAATTGGCACTAATCCCTTAGGTACTATTCGGGTTTCAACCTTTGTACCTTCTTTGATTATCATTACTAATCAACATTGGATCAATGGATCATTCATCATCTTGATTCTCAAGAGATTCAATCACATTGGGCCTCCATTACATAGGGTATCCAATTGAATTAGGGTTTTCAATGTTGATTCCTTCAATCATTGAATTCATGGAACCAGTCATCAATTGGACCTACCCTAATACTTAAATTGAGCTTAATAGGTCAACCTTCAATAGATTTGACTCTCAATTTACCCTCAATTGATCATCAATTAGGGTTTGATTCCAATTGAATTAGCGTTTGGAATCGATGATTCAACAACACTAATCAATGTAAGACTAGTTGCTTTGAAACCATTGAACCATCATCCAAATTGGGTATGACCTGACCCCAAACGGTCTTGAGGTCGTTTGGATGACCTCCAAACGGTCTTGAGACCGTTTTCCCATCATATCACTCAAATCTAAGCAATCCAATTAGGGTTTGGTTCATTGGATTGATCACCAAATCAGCATTACATTGTTTAACAGCTTGGTACCTTTAGACCTTCAAACACCTAACCATACTCAACCCTAGACCTCCAAACGGTCTTGGGTGACCACCAAACGGT
The DNA here is from genome assembly GCA_963693085.1 of Alisma plantago-aquatica. Lineage (NCBI taxonomy): Eukaryota > Viridiplantae > Streptophyta > Magnoliopsida > Alismatales > Alismataceae > Alisma > Alisma plantago-aquatica. The sequence goes on along the minus strand of OY856411.1, from coordinate 717,127,735 downwards.
CTTGAGACCGTTTGGCCCATCCAACCTTTGGATTCTAGTGAAAAATCATCATGGATTGGTCTATCGAGTTGATCAACAAATCAGCACTACATTGCAATATGATTAGTACCTTTGGACCTTCAATTGGTCAACTATACTTGACCCCAGACTTCCAAATGGTCTTGGAGTGATCCCCAAACGGGTTTGAAACCGTTTGGGTGATCCCCAAACGGGTTTGAACCCGTTTGGGCTAATCAACCCAAAATCTCAACTTAACTCATTGGAATTTCAGCACTATTTTCAATTAGGGTTTGCCTAATTGATTAGCCTTCAAATCACGATTCCTTGGGAGTTAACCCATAAAATTTGTAGGGTCATTAGCCAACATAATAGGTATCAGTAATCCCAAACGGTCAATGCTTGGTCAACCATCTCAAATGGTATTGAACCCGTTTGCCCAAACAGGTCAAGTTATTCAGGTTGAAAATCAGCACTTAATTCAATTCGATTTGTCTAATTTATTGTCCTTCAACCTATGATTCCTTTGGAGTTAACCCCTTAAATTTGGAGGGTCATTATCCTACATAATTAGGAACGAGATTCCCAAACGGTCAATGCTTCGTCAACTCCTTCAAATGGGTTTGAACCCGTTTTCCACCAAACGGTTTGCAACCCGTTTGGTCACCAAATGGTTTTGGTGAACCCGTTTGGTCCCAACCTTTGAGATCGTTTTCTCCCAAGATATTTGGTGAGGTGCTTGCTTATGATGATTTCATCATCATCTTCCTTCGTGCACCCAAGAACAGCAACCGTTCTTGATGGAATTTGCAGCAAAGAAACCAAAGTGTATAAAATTGAAGAAATCAATCAACAAAGCATAGATAATTGATGCATTAGCAATGTTTAAGGGTTTAAGTTATAAAACCCGCCTCCAATTGACCTCCAAATCTCCAATCTCACGCCATTAATGGTGGATGAAGCTCTTTCAACTCCCCCTAGGCTCGTCCTCAAGCTTTTGATTGTAAAAGTTGGCTAGGGTTGAAGAGGAGATCGAAATAAGAAGGAATCCATAATTTAATTTCGATTTCCACCATGAAATCATGGAGAACGAAGGTCAAGGGCTTACCCACAGGTTGGGGACGTGCTCCCTGTTCCTCCCTAGATCCTTGGTTGGTTTTGCAAGCAAGGGGAAGAAGAAAATCCGAAAAAGGCCTTGGTTTGGGCTTAGAAATGGCACTTTTATAAGGAAATTGATGAGAGAGAAAATGCCTTATAAAAATCCAATTAATCCCAATAAAGTGGCCGCCTATTCCCCCTCAACTACCTTGGGTACGAGGCACCTTCCTTGACTTTAATTCTCCTTCATTATCCTCAATTTAAAGAAAAGCAAATTAAGCACCTTAATGCTTATAATATAATATCCCACATGTGAGTGGATATTACTTTTCTTTATAAAAAGGTGAGAGGAATTTCACCTACTTAAGATATTTTCGTTCCTTATCTTGTTAAAGGAACGTCCATCCTTATTCACAATCAACCCAAAACATTTTGGTTGAAAGCCCTTCAATTATTTTTATTCATTTTTGCCCTAAATCGAATTAGGGTTTCAATTAGGCATTATTCTTGATTATTTTAATGTCAAGATTCTCTCTCCTACAACTTAATTCAAATGAGGAGTCCCTCTCATTTTATTTGATCTACATGATGCCAAGAAACATTAAGGACCATATTGAAGTGGTAATTTTCATATTGAACCCTAGATTTTGGGTAAATTGCACTTTACTCCAAAACTAGGTTTTAATGCACAAGGTTTGCTTTACAAGCTTAATCTTGGTGTCCAAGCTTGTGGAAACCATACCACTACATCATATTCATTATTATGATGTCTCAACATCAGAGGAACATCTTATCATGCAACATTTGCAATTTAACCCCTCAACTTGGGTAATTTGCACTTTAGTCCAAAATAAGCAAACATTGCTTTAACATTGTTCAAACAGGACCAAAATTGAAACATAAGTTCCTCATGAGCCCTAATCACTTTTCAAAAGATAAGATTAAGCATATAATCATCTTTCTTAATCAAAACACCTAGGGTTAAAGCATAACCCAGGTCAGGGATGTTACAAATTATAAACCCCTAACAAGGATTTCGTCCCCGAAATCCCAGATAAAGGAAACAGATATTATTCATTCATCATATCATCATGTCTCTTCATAATACCTCATTGTTATGGAGACATCATAGAACTTTGATTAGCACAAAGTTCCTTCACACAATATTCTCATAGATTCAAACGAGAACTTATCTTAAAGACATATTTAGTTGTTATGTTTATGCAAAGCATAAACCCCTAACATATGATGTTCATATCATTTTATATAATCAGACTGATTTCATAGTTGACCACTCCAGGTAGTCAACCTAAACCATCTGATATTTCTTAGATACCAGAATCTCTTATCTTGGTATCAGACACATGTGTTGAAAACACATCATATTCTCATATTCCTTTCATCATATTTACAACTTTATTGAACAGGGATCATCTCCCTTGTTCTCTTTCTCATCATATGAGGGTCATACTTTTACTTCCTCATAAACACATACTGATCTGAATTCATATCAGATCCCTCTTTCTTGTACTTAAGGTATGATACATTTATTCATTTCATATTTATTATTTCATGATACTCATTAGATTGTATCAGAATGGTTGCTTGATCAGGGCAATCAAAAAGATATCAATCTAAGAGTTTCCATACTCACTTTATCATCAATAGTTGTATACCTGATCAGGGTTTACAAGTACTGAGATCAAATAGTATGCAATTACATGCTATCATATTTCTTGCTTTTCATATTATCATAACATAAGATTTAACATCCCTGGATTTTATCCAGGCATCTCTTCTATACCACTTCCTCTTTCATAGAGGTATGATCAATATAGAGCATTAGAAGAATACTGAATAGAATTCAAATTCTAGTTCTCATCATTTCTTCCCTACATGGCAACTAATAGGGAAAACAAAATCAACAATCCTCCTTTTTATAAAAAAAAGGGTTTAGTGTACTCAACATGTACACATTTATAACATACCTTGTACTCATATCATGGTCTTACTAGTCTTATTACTGAAGCAAAAACTAAGCCATAGAATCTTACAGGTGAAAGGTTAAGACCTTTGCACTTACTTAGTGGCTACTTCCCTGGTACACTAGGCATTTATTGCACTATTTGTACCAAAAACCTTGGATTTTTAGAACCATTAGGCAAATGTCTCTAAAATTATAGAGATCATCACCTACTTCTCAGCTTATTGCCCCTTCTTGGGCACTGCCATCACATATTTATTATCTGTCTGAACTCATGGCAGAGTCCACTTTCTTGCTATAAGTTAATCTTTTCCATATTTTCCCTTGTTCCAACATGACTAAGTCATTTAGGAACTCTTTTAAAGCTTAAGCTTTCTGTATTAAGGACTGATAACCTAGGTTGTAAGCCTAGCATCCAGTCCACTCATATGCAATATTGTTGCCCTAATCTGCCCAACAAGAGCATGATCATAGGATTCTCTATCCTGATCAGGTCTTATTGGGGATTCTCAGGCACTCATTCTATTCTTGTCAGATCCCTTGCACCTCTTCTTGATGCAACAACATTGCCCTTAGCAATGTGTTCCTTGTGTTCTCCAGTCATTTTCAACTTTACCCTTTCTCTGCACAAGCAGAAATCATTATAGGGTATACTGGAGGACACTAACACAGACTCAACAACTTAGTCCTATGTCTCTGTAGACTCAACGAACCTAGAGCTCTGATACCACTAATTGTAGCGACCGTCTCGCGAAAACAGGATTAACTAATGCGGAAGAGAATTATTTGCAGCGGATTACTGAAAATCACTGAAAATTTAAAACTTTTTCCAAAGAGATCCATTCACAGGAAAACTCTTTAACCATGAACCAAAGTATTCCAAATTCATCCTGGTTCACAAGTACACAACCGGTACCATTCCTTTTCAAGGATTACAACATTGACTTCCCTGTTAACAAATATACACAGGAAGTATAAAAACTTCAAGGCACTAAGCCAAAACTCAGATTGATACATTTAAAACTCTAAGGACCTGAGAGTACAGAGACGACACATAAGACTACTATATATATGACTAGACAGACAATATTTCCACCTGAGATCTTATTGTTGTCCCTGTTGTTGCTGCTGCTCTTTCCCTGTTCTAGGGTTTCTGCTCTGCCTTCCATGCATACCTAAAAATGTTTCCCACGGGGGTGAGACAATTGAAAATTGCCCCAGCGAGAGATATAACTCTCCGCCAAAAACATTGTTATTGCAGTTTATCAAATTAAAATTGAGTAGGGGTTACTTTTACATTATCCGGCAGAATTATTCATCATAGAACAGAATAAGACAATCTCCATTCTCAAGGAGGTCATTGCATCTACCCATGGTAGATAAGTAATTCATCTGTCTACTTTGCAGAGAATATAAAGAAACATAATTAACATTTATCTACTAAGGAATGCACAAAGAAATGCAACATCAGCCAATGAATCTCCGTATTCAATCCTTAAGTAAACATGCTATAAGGTTGATTACATTTTAGAATCACACTTATGCTCTGAGGAGATGAGATATACCGCTCATACTCCAACCGACCATTACGAAATCGCCTCGGTACCATACGTAGGTCATCAAAAGAGCCAGATTCTTATGACCTCATCTGTCTCGGTCAGTACGAGACCACATGCAGGACATCTCGTGTCTTTGCTAACTAGCTAGCCAGGGTATTCTGGCACCTTTGCTACAGAGTTACAGCGTCAACTGCACTCTCATCGCCAATCGAGAGATTTCTTATTTATCTCCTCGATCCGACATTAAGTATCATTGGGAGATTCATGATACATCCATCCCGACATATTCATGAAGGATTGAGAGGTTTCTTGTTTACCTTCCAACAATCTCTTCAAGAGGACGTAAGGATATTTTCGCCCATTTACCCCCACATATTCAAAATATGTGCTCCGGGTTTTGCCGCAGGCACCCGTTTCACCATCACCTATTCCTGACGATGATGGATCTATGGTCAGAGCACTACATGAATAGATTTCACTTGATTTATTAAGTACATTCTCAGATTCTTTTAGCATCATCCAAGTTCTCAAACATAACTTATTACAACAATGTTATAAAGAGACATGTACTACTTTTATCAGATATTTATCAGTCTTTCAAAGACCCTGGGAACTCAGTCCCTCATTTCAATACTGGGAATTATCATCCCTTCACTTTCTCATCACCATAATCATATGGTTCTGGGTATTCAAACCCTTAACTCATCATTGAGCATTATTATACCTTTTTCAGGTAACTATCACCTTCAGGTCATCTGACCAAGGCATTCATGATACTTGTTACACAAGCATCACACCTGGCTCACAAGGCCATGAAATATCTTGTCACCTCTCACTGGGTAACAACTTACTCATGTGACTCATAAAAGTCCATGCATATTGCTTCTTTTACTAAGCAACAACAACATTAAGGCACATAATTCCAATCAACATTTATTATATAAATGTCACAGCTCACACTAGCTATATACATCATCTCATAATATTTGTATGGTTATTAGGCATGATAACAGTCATACAATATATTCATCACATCATATGATGTGATAGCAACACCATTATTCCTCTACCAGGAATTAGGGTATGCTATCAAATAGGGCTTTTCATTCCCTTTACCCAAATTAGGGTTAGGTTTCCCCATTTCTCATTAATAAAGAGTTCATGATCTCATTATCTGTCCAACCCTTAATACATTATTCCATACCTCTTGGGCATTCAAGGATATCATATTTGATTATTCTAGAACATTACTTTCATCATATAGCATTAATGGTCATCAATTCAAGGTATGAGTTCATTTCTCATCCTTATCATGGTATGATTATATCATACACATCATTTGGGCTTAACCCCATTCTCAAGGTACATTAATTAACACTCATCAAGGTGTAACAACTCATTACATTTCATTGTAATAGTTTCATAACACACTTCATATGTTTCTTACCCAATTATATTGGATTTGAAGTACATCAAGGCATATAAACCCTGAAATGCTGAATGTGATAACTATCATATCTTGATGTATCACTTTCTTATCATTTCAAACTCTGTTGAGTTATCCATCTTATCTTGTATTAAGGTATTTCCCTCTTAATACATCCCATCACTAATCTCTTACCTTTAGCATATAATGCAAAGGCCACACATTAGAATTGTATAACTATCTCACATGATATGGACTTATCTTAGTTTAAGGCATGACTTTATTATAAAGTTGCTTATAAATAATCACAATGATACACCCTCAACTAGGGTTTCTCATCACATATCTTATGTATCCTTCATCCAATTATAATTGACTTATAATCATATCAAGGTATACAATCATATGAGGTCACTTTCAAATCACCTCAAAATCAAGCATAGAGCACCACGACCGTGCAACCAAGAACGGCCGTGCGAAGGGAAGCCACCACGGCCGTGCTACCTTGCACGGTCGTGCAAAGTGAAGCTACCACGGTCGTGCTACAGAAGTTCCCCTCATGAATCATATTCAAGTATGAATTCTATTCTTTCATTAGGGATTAGGGTTTCACATACCATCTCCCTTCTTTAGAATAGGGATTACATATAGCATCACCCTTCATTAGGGTTTCATATCACGTTTCCCATATTCAAGGTTTGCTAATCATTCCCAATTAGGGTTTCTCATGGATACACCCTCAACTAGGGTTTGAGTTCAATAACCCTATCAATTAGGGTTTATGTTCATGTTTAGGGTTTCATGATCTCTTTACTTAAGGATCATAACTCTTAACCACCACATGAATCATATTCATGTATGAATTCATGCTATCAACTTCTCAACTTGAATAGGTCATATCACCCTTTAGTTGAGTACATACAACTAGGATTAACATAGTGTATCAAGTCATTGACCCTATAAGCAATTAGGAATTCATCCCTTAATTGGCACTAATCCCTTAGGTACTATTCGGTTTTCAACCTTTGTACCTTCTTTGATTATCATTACTAATCAACATTGGATCAATGGATCATTCATCATCTTGATTCTCAAGAGATTCAATCACATTGGACCTCCATTACATAGGGTATCCAATTGAATTAGGGTTTTCAATGTTGATTCCTTCAATCATTGAATTCATGGAACCAGTCATCAATTGGACCTACCCTCATACTTCAATTGAGTTTAATAGGTCAACCTTCAACTGATTTGACTCTCAATTGACCCTCAATTGATCATCAATTAGGGTTTGATTCAATTGAATTAGGGTTTGGAATCGATGATTCAACAACACTAATCAATGTAAGACTAGTTGCTTTGAAACCATTGAACCATCATCCAAATTGGGTATGACCTGACCCCAAACGGTCTTGAGGTCGTTTGGATGACCTCCAAACGGTCTTGAGACCGTTTTCCCATCATATCACTCAAATCTAAGCAATCCAATTAGGGTTTGGTTCATTGGATTGATCACCAAATCAGCATTACATTGTTTAATAGCTTGGTACCTTTAGACCTTCAAACACCTAACCATACTCAACCCTAGACCTCCAAACGGTCTTGGGTGACCACCAAACGGTCTTGAGACCGTTTGGACCATCCAACCTTTGGATTCGAGTGAAAAATCATCATGGATTGGTCTATCGAGTTGATCAACAAATCAGCACTACATTGCAATATGATTAGTACCTTTGGACCTTCAATTGGTAAACTATACTTGACCCCAGACTTCCAAATGGTCTTGGGGTGATCCCCAAACTGGTTTGAAACCGTTTGGGTGATCCCCAAACGGGTTTGAACCCGTTTGGGCTAATCAACCCAAAATCTCAACTTAACTCATTGGAATTTCAGCACTGTTTTCAATTAGGGTTTGCCTAATTGATTAGCCTTCAAATCACGATTCCTTGGGAGTTAACCCATAAAATTTGTAGGGTCATTATCCAACATAATAGGGATCAGTAATCCCAAACGGTAAATGCTTGGTCAACCATCTCAAATGGTCTTGAACCCGTTTTCCCAAATAGGTCAAGTTATTCAGGTTGAAAATCAGCACTTAATTCAATTCGATTTGTCTAATTGATTGGCCTTCAACTTATGATTCCTTTTGAGTTAACCCCTCAAATTTGGAGGGTCATTATCCTACATAATTAGAAACGAGATTCTCAAACGTTCAATGCTTGGTCAACTCCTTCAAACGGGTTTGAACCCGTTTTCCACCAAACGGTTTGCAACCCGTTTGATCACCAAACGGTTTTGGTGAACGCATTTGGTCCCAACCTTTGAGATCGTTTACTCCCAAGATATTTGGTGAGGTTCTTGATTATGATTATGTCATCATAAGCTTCCTTCGTTAACCCAAGAACAGCAACTGTTCTTGATGGAATTTGCAACAAAGAAACCAAAGTGTATAAAATTGTAGAAATCAATCAACAAAGCATAGATATTTGATGCATTAGCAATGTTTAAGGGTTTAAGTTATAAAACCCACCTCCTATTGAGCTCCAAAGCTCCAAGCTCACGCCATTAATGGTGGATGAAGCTCTTGCAACTCCCCCTAGGCTCGTCCTCAAGCTTTTGATTGTAAAAGTTGGCTAGGGTTGAAGAGGAGATCGAAATAAGAAGGAATCCATAATTTGTTTTTGATTTCCACCATGAAATCATGGAGAACGAAGGTCAAGGGCTTACCCACAGGTTGGGGACGTGCTCCCTGTTCCTCCCTAGCTCCTTGGTCGGTTTTGCAAGCAAGGGGAAGAAGAAAATCCGAAAAAGGCCTTGGTTTGGGCTTAGAAATGGCACTTTTATAAGGAAATTGATGAGAGAGAAAATGCCTTATAAAAATCCAATTAATCCCAATAAAGTGGCCGCCTCTTCCCCCTCAACTACCTTGGTTACGAGGCACCTTCCTTGCCTTTAATTCTCCTTCATTATCCTCAATTTAAAGAAAAGCAAATTAAGCACCTTAATGCTTATAATATAATATCCCACATGTGAGTGGATATTACTTTTCTTTATAAAATGGTGAGTGGAATTTCACCTACTTAAGATATTTTCGTTCCTTATCTTGTTAAAGGAACGTCCATCCTTATTAAAAATCAACCCAAAACATTTTGGTTGAAATCCCTTCAATTATTTTTATTCATTTTTGCCCTATATCAAATTAGGGTTTCAATTAGGCATTATTCTTGATTATTTTAATGTCAAGATTCTCTCTCCTACAACTTAATTCAAATGAGGAGTCCCTCTCATTTTATTTGCTCTACATGATGCCAAGAAACATTAAGGACCATATTGAAGTGGTAATTTTCATATTGAACCCTAGATTTTGGGTAAATTGCACTTTACTCCAAAACTAGGTTTTAATGCACAAGGATTGCTTTACAAGCTTAATCTTGGTGTCCAAGCTTGTGGAAACTATACCACTACATCATTATCATTATTATGATGTCTCAACATCATAAGAACATCTTATCATGCAAAATTTGCAATTTAACCCCTCAACTTGGGTAATTTGCACTTTAGTCCAAAATAAGCAAACATTGCTTTAACATTGTTCAAACAGGACCAAAATTGAAACATAAGTTCCTCATGAGCCCTAATCACTTTTCAAAAGATAAGATTAAGCATATAATCATCTTTATTAATCAAAACACCTAGGGTTAAAGCATAACCCAGGTCAGGGATGTTACAATTTCCCTATTTGTTCTCTAAGTACATCTGTACTTGGAGAACAGCGGGGAAATGCTGCCAAAATTTTCTTGAAAACCCAATACAAATTATACACTTACTAGTGAGATTAGGTGTTCAAGAATGGGATAGGTGGTACACATTTATTATATATAAGAATGACAGCACATGTATTTGTTGGCCTAGAAACCCGTCTAAGATTTACTCATTAGGAGTAAATCTTGGATAGTCCCCAGTTTGGGACTGTTCTTGAACACCTAATCTCACTTAGGATGTAAGTGTATAATGTGTATTGGGTTTTCAAGAAAATTTCAACAACGTTTCCCCATTTGTTCTCTAAGTACATATGTACTTGGAGAACAGTGGGGAAATGCTGCCGAAATTTTCTTGAAAACCCAATACACATTATAGACTTACTAGTGAGATTAGGTGTTCAAGAATGGGATAGGTGGTACACATTTATTATATATAAGAATGACAGCACATGTATTTGTTGGCCTAAAGTTTTAACCATGCAAAAACTCTAATTTGTTAACCCTAGACCCTAATCTTGTTGTAATATATACTTATTTTCTCTTTGATTATAGAATGGATAAATCATGGATGTCCATTCACAATCGCTACACCCCAGAGTTTATATTTGGTCTTTGACTAGTTTATTAGATTTGCCGAGGAACATAGGAAACAACCTTGAGATAGGTTCTACTATCCGTGTAGGCATTGCGGTAACAACTTGAAAGTCAGCACTGGTGATGAAATCAAAAGTCATGTCATGTGCAACGGGATTATACAAGGCTATACAAAATGGCACTGGCATGGAGAGATTTCAAACTCGAAACCAGTGGATTTCGATAGCAGTGCTTGTGTGGAAGAAAAAATTACCTCTGATGATGTAGATGTGAATGAACCAGTTCCAGTAGACATCGTTGATGCGATGTTGGATAGTTGTGGGGTAGAGCACACCGATCCACCTCCCATTTTTAGAAACATTGTGCATGATGCTGAGATATTGTTATACATAGGTTGTACTAAGTTTACAGAGTTTAGTGATGTGTTGAGATTGTATAAGCTAAAAGCTAACAATAGATGGAGCGACAAAAGCTTCACGTCATTGTTGTCTTTTTTGAAAGAAATGCTTCCTGAAGGAAACGAGCTGCCAATCTCAACATACCAGGTAAAGAAACTATTGTGCCCAATGGGAATGGATGACAAGAACATACATGCATGCCTGAATGATTGTGTATTATTTCAAAAGCACTATGTGGATTTGAAAGATCGTCCAAAATGTGGTGCGTCACAGTATAAATTGACGACTTCGGGGGAGTCTAAAACTGGTTCTCCTGCCAAGGTGATGTGGTATCTACCTATAATATCACGGTTTCAATGCTTGTTTGCCAATCTGATAGATGCAAAGAATTTGAGGTGGCATGCAGATGTTAAGAAAAATAATAATGGAATCCTACGACATACGTCTGATTCCCCACAATGGAAGAAGATTGATCTATTATACCCTGAATTTGGTGAAGAAGTCAGGAATCTAAGACTTGGGCTTTGTACAGATGGGATGAATCCATACGGGACATTGAGCAGCCAACATATCACTTGGCCAGTCATGCTTGTTATATACAATCTTCCTCCCTGGCTGTGTATGAAAAATAAGTATGTAATGTTGTCGTTGTTGATATCGGGCCCTAAACAACCTGGAAATGATATCGATGTTTATCTTGAAACTCTGATTGATGACTTAAAGAAACTCTGGGGTGAAGGTGTGATGACCTATGATGCTTCACGAAGAGAGACATTTCGTTTGCATGCTATGTTGTTTTGCACTATTAATGACTTTCTAGCATATGGGAATTTGTCTGGATATAGTGTCAAAGGAGCTAAATTGTGTCCTATATGTGAAGAGAACACTGATTCAACAAGACTAAAACATGGAAGTAAGACTATATATCTCAGTCATCGAAGGTTTCTTACAAAATTCCATCTATATCGTATGAAGCGTAAAGCATTCAATGGATTGAATGAGGAACAGAGTTCACCTAAACCTATACTAGGGGAGGTTGTTTATGAAAGAGTAAAAGACTTTGTCAATGAATTTGGTAAGAGATCACAATGTACTATGGCCACACGGAGTGACAAATCTTTACTCAAGAAGAAGTCAATATTTTGGGATCTTCCTTATTGGAGTTCTTTGACAATCAGGCATTGTATCGATGTCATGCACATTGAGAAAAATGTCTGTGATAGTGTCATTGGTACTTTGTTGAATATACCAGGTAAGACTAAAGATGGGCTAAAATCCAGACTAGACCTACGTGAAATGGGAAAAAGGTCAGAATTAACAGAACTGCATGAAATGGGAAATCAGAGAACATACTTACCTCCCACTTGTTACACATTGTCTAGAAAGGAGAAGAAAGCTTTTTGTGAATGTTTGGTTAATGTTAAGGTGCCATAGGGTTACTCGTACAACATCCATAGATCGGTATCAATGAAAGATCTGAAGTTGATAGGTCTTAAATCTCATGATTGTCACACTCTAATGCAACAAATATAGCATGTGGCAATTCGATCTATATTGTCGAAGCATGTAAGGTTTGCAATCACCAGACTTTGTTTCTTTTTCAACAGTCTGTGCAGCAAAGTTATTGACCCTGATACTCTCGATAATTTGCAAAGAGAAGTGGTTGTTACCCTATGTCAGCTTAAGATGTATTTTCCTCCATCGTTCTTTGATATCATGGTACATCTTGTTGTCCACTTGACTAGGGAAGTGAAAATGTTGGGACCAGTTTTCTTGCATTGGATGTATCCCTTTGAACGATACATGAGCATTTTTAAAAGTGATGTTCGAAACCGTTATCGGCCTGAAGGGAGTATTATTGAGGGTTATATGGCGAGAGAGGTTATGGATTTTTGCAATGACTTTCTCAGTGGTAATGACACTCCTGGTAATGACAAGAATATTGAGGAGCAATTTGGCAAAGGAATTTTGGGATCACGGGTGAAAGTAATCAGCCGTGAGCAGTTCGAACAAGGTCACTTGTATATTTTACACAACATGGATGAAGTGAGTGTTTATATCGAGGAACATACCAATTGCATCAAGAGACAATATCCTTGAGCCAATACAATGTGGCTTGGTAGAGAGCATAACAAGACATTTATTAAGTGGTTCAAAGAGAAAGTCATCAACTATCTCAAACACCAGATGATATTACTGAAACTATCAAATGCCTCACCTTTAAACCGAAATTGACTGTTATGTCTTATGAAGGGTATGACATTAATGGATTCACATATTACACAAAGCGCCAAGATGATAAGAGTGTCGTACAAAATAGTGGGGTCAGCCTTCAAGCGTCAACTATGTTTTTTGCAAGTGCAAAGGATAAGAGTCCACGTGAAGCTAAAATGTCATATTACGGTGTCATTGAAGACATATGGTAGTTTGACTACATAGATTTCAGAATTCCATTCTTCAAATGTAATTGGGTTGATAACACCAAAGGAGTTATAGTGGATGAATTGGGTTTCACTTTAGTGAACTTTGAAAAGATTGACGAGAAGGGTGAACCATTCGTATTGGCATCACAGACGAAACAAGTATTTTATATCGATGATCCTGCAAATGATAAATGGTTGGTTGTTCTTCATGGTAAAAGATAGTTCATTGAAGATCCTAGAGATGAAGAAGAGTACTATGATAAGTATGATATCTCCAGTCCATTCTCAGTTGGATTGCCAACACCAGCAAATATTGAAGCTAATGATGACTTGTATGTGCGCGAAGATCACAATGAAGGATTGTTAATTGATAAAAAATCGCAATATTAGAGGCATGTTTAATTTTTTTTATATGTTTATTTTTTTGAATGTGAAATTTACAATGTGAATTACTTTACAATGTGAATGTGAACTTTACAATGTGAATTTTACAATGTGAATTACTTTACAATGTGAATGTGAACTTTACAATGTGAGCTTTACAATGTGAATCACTTTACAATGTGAACTTTACAATGTTAATTACTTTACAATGTGAATGTGAACTTTACAATGTGAATTTTACAATGTGAATTACTTTACAATGTGAATGTGAACTTTATAATGTGAGCTTTACAATATGAATTACTTTACAATGTGAACTTTACAATGTGAATGTGAACTTTCAGATGGCTGAGCATTCTCCTAATGACCGTGTTGATGATTACTGTGAGGGTGAGGACATCAATGCGCCGCCTCACAATGTAAGTTTTAAAAATATATATCATATATTTATATCTATATGTCCATTTCTAGTTATATCTTGTAAGTGTGTTTATTTTGTCAAATTTTAGGTTGATGATGCAAATGTACCCTCTGAAGCACTTGAGGCACTTGATGAGCAGCACCAAAAAGTTGACAAGAGAAGGGGCATCACTATGATGAAGAAGTTAATAGTGAAAAGGGGCAATGGACCCAAACTTGTTGTGGATTTTGATAATGCAGGAAATGCAATTGGAGTGAATCACAATTTGTTTGTTTCATATCTTGGGTATGTTACTCATAGCCATTGCGGTTGTAAGATAGATTCTTAGCATAAAGTTCCTAAGGAGAAGAAAGACGTAATATGGAAGGATTTATGCGTGAGTTATTATTAATTTGCAATTCTATTTGTTAAATTACTAATTTTTTGGATACTAGTTAATAGCAATTCTATTTTGCAGAGTATATTTGAATTCGATGCAAAAGCTGCATCGTAAATGTGTGATGCAACGTTGTGGGAGAGTCCTAAGGAACTATAGGACAAATCTCACCCGAGAATACATAAAATAAGGTGACAAGAGGAAGAAGACATCCACATAACAGTGGAACTTCCTTGACCAAGAAGAATGGGACGCATTTGTTGCTTCAAGACAAACTGATGAAATCAAGGTATTAGGCGTCACCCCCAATTTAATTAATATACGTTGTATTAACCTATTCAAGATTAACATTTAGTGTTACTAACCAAATCATTACCGTGTTTCCTAACTAGGCCCTCAGTGAGGCGCAAAAAGCAAGGCATGCACTGAATGTGCATGACCACACAATGGGTCCAAACGGGTATGCAGGCATTCACCAAAGACTACAGTCTGAGGCTACTGCTCAGTCTTCTACTACTCAGGATTCCTCTACTATAGGTAGCACGCCTCTACCTTGCCATGATGTCTGGATAGCTGGGAGGCAAAATAAGAAGGGAGAAATAAGGAAGCCCGCAACTACTGAGGCGGCTGCAAAAATGGTAAAATACAACTCTTACAGCAATAGTTCGAATATTGATTATTTGTGGTGTTTACTTAATTACAAATTTTTTTTTGGCGATTAGAGGGAGCTACACGAGCTGAGGAAATAAGGCAAGTTCATCTCTGAGGGAACAAGGGATGAATTGACAGTTGCTCTGGGTAACCCAGAGCATCCTGGACGTGTTAGGGCTACAGACGCTGGTGTGGGCATCAAAGCGTTCTTTGGTCCATCCCAGCGCAAACATGTCCCAAAAGCGAGACTTTCACAAGAAGAGGTAACATATTCTTTCTTTATAATGTTATTGTAAAAGAGAATTCAATAATCAGAAGCTAACGTTTCTTTTATCCATGTATAGGTAGATAAGCTAGTTGATATGAAACTCGAAGAAGCACTGAGAAAGTGGCAGGCATCTTAGAGTGGCACTCAACAGACAGTACCTATGACATCCCGCTCTACTCCTACTGCATAGGTTGGGAGTAATCCTATAGATCCACCACCTAGCACATCCATTGTAAGTATTTTTATGACATAATAACTAGTTTTTTCAAGATGATATGTTTTCAAGATGATATGTTTTCAAGATGATATGTATATAACATTCTTTACACAAATTTGTAGGGGTTGAAGCCATGTCATCTAAAAAAGAAAGAATATATCGTTGTAGAGGCGTCGGCTTACCCATCCCTACCAGGGGAAATGTTTCATGGGTCTACATTACCAGTTGGTTGGGTTCGTGTGAGCCCGCTACGTATATTCCCCAACTGGATGGATCTTCCATTGCCATATGCCCACCCAGATTGTGAAACGCTTGGTGAGGCAGAAGTCGGAGTGATATTGTGGCCAAAAGTGGATGTCCTCTATACTGAAACTGTATGGTAAATTTACATTATGTTAAATTATTAGTGTGTATATGATGTCATTTGATCTGAAATTATTTATATATATATATATATATATATATATATATATATATGTGTGTGTGTGTGTGTGTGTGTGTGTGTGTGTGTGTGTGTTAAAAAGAAGACACCCAGAGCATCTTGGCTTCCTCCTCCACCTCCTACATTACCAAGTTGGGTTCCACATGACCTACCTGTCCCGTTAGGTCCTAACTGTAGGGGTATGGCAATATGGTTAGGCGAACATGATATAAATTGCCCTATAACTATTTCTATAGATGCGGATGTTGCAGGTCAATCATACGAAAGCAACCTATTTATACAAGATATTTTGGAGTTGTTTCGATATGATTGGTTGAATAAATCTGTGATAGAGATATGGATAAGGTGAGATATTCTTTATACATCCATATACCTTGTGTAGGATATGGTGATCTGGTTTCTTATTTATTAATGCATGCATAATACATGTTTTACAGCTACTTAGACAAGATATGTGCAAATTTTTCATTCAAACAAGTAGGATTTTTTATTCCATCTTTGATTAGTCTAGTAGCTAAAGACCCTCCGTTAGTTCAACAATACTGTTGTGAAGCTTTTACAAATTTTTCTCAAAATAAGAAGACGTTGATAATAGCTCCATTCAATGTGGAGTAAGTTTACTTTGCTTATTATAATTTTGACTTAAGAAAATTACATTTTTATTATTGATTTTGAGTTATTAATTTTTAACTTTTTTACCTCTAGTGGTATGCATTGGGAGTTACTAGTTATTGTCCCCGATACGTTCACTATCTATTATCTAGATCCTAAGGGGAGTAAATTGAATTCAAATTATGGACACATAATGAAAATGGCATTATTCTGGTGAGAAATATTTCATTTTCATATCCGTTAACATATGTTATTACATTACTATTTAATTATGCAATGTACTATGTTACATTAACATGTAGGGGTTTAGATGAGTTCAAAAAGGCTGGAGGAAAGGTCCCTAAGAAAAAGAACCAACAAATAACTTGGAAGAACGTGGAAGTAAGTTCCCGACTGCAATGTATATATTATTTATGTGAACAGTGCTTAATTAGTTGTATTTATTAATATTTTGTATGTTTCAATTTATAGTGTGCTACACAAGACAACGGATGGGCATGTGCATACTATGTGATGTGATTTATGCACATGATTATCAAATATGCCACAGTGGACATCGATACCATTCCTGAGGTATTGTATATAGTCTCATTAGATAATATGAAATATATCAATCTTATTTATAGCTCATTAATTATATATATACATCATTCTCTTTGTAGGTGTTTAAAAATGACCACACTACAGGAAAGGCCTTACCATATGTACATGCTCCCTATACGACGGGAGAATTAAATGAAGTAAGAGAAGAATGGGCAACAACCATACAAGTAGTGGGGGTTTTAACATATAATTGGGATGTTGATAGTGAATAATGACTAAAGAATGATATTTTGTAAATGAATTTCTAAATTATAATATGTGTGAATGTTTCTACATGTGTCTGAGTGAAAATGATTGAAACTGTTGGTTGCTATATGAATGTTTCTACATGTGTGAATGTGAAAATGAATGGAACTACAGATTGCTACATGAATGTTTCTACATGTGTGACAATCGAATGGAACTGCAGGTTGCTAACTGTGTGAACATTTATGTTGTTAATTTTGCAGGTTTGTGGCCTGTTGTTGGCTGATATCAATGGATGTCGTAAAACCTGCAGTTCATAACAAAACTGCAGGTTTCTCATCTTGCGACCAGCCACAACAGGTCTGCTGACTGACAGAAAAAAAAACATAAAATAGGCGTCGGTTATTTGTATAAAACCGACGACAAATGGTTACAGTGTCGGTTTCCCTACTAGTAACTGACGTCGATTTCCCTAATGAGGCCAGACACCACGGCCGTGCTGGCCAGCATGGTCGTGGTAGCGGGCCAGACACCACGACCGTGGCAGTGGGTGAGATGGTGCCAGTTATCACTAATAAACCGGCACTGATAGTGCCCCAGATGGCGCCCTTTTTGTGGTGCGAAGGTATATGGCGTCGGTTTCAAAGCAAATAACTGACGCCTATACCCCCCTACTGGCGCATTTTCAGTGGCGCGCGAAGGGTTGTGGCGTCAGTTTGAGAGCCGACGCGTAACGGTTGGGCTTTTAGCGGCGCCCACATAGGTTTCGCTTAAAAACCGACACTAAAGGCCTTAAATAATCGACACTAAAGGCCAGTTATGTAGTAGTGATACTTTTAAGCACATACGACTTATTGATTCACATATATTGCTAAAAGAGGAATAATGTTATACATCATCATTTGCAGCTCTCTATTATTTCTTTACAAGGACCTAGAGTGACAAGGATCGACTGTACTTAACTATACTCAGACTTAACTCTTGTGGCAGATCTACTCTGATGCAATGATATCTTCAATCCCCACAGTTTCCCTAAAAAATTTGAGTAGAGGGTGAGCCTACTCGCTCAGCGAATGAGTAAAACAATAATGCAGTCTAAAGAACTGAATCAGTCATTTATCATTCTTGGATAATTGAAATAAAACAAGATAGTTATTTAAAATTAAAAGACTAGATATTCAAAAACTTACTAATAACATTGAAGCCTACATCATTAGAAATAAACAAGTATGGAAATATAATCCTCACTATATTCAATATTACATTTAAAGAACAACAACTACGAAACTAAAATCAAATCTTTCTTAACTCTTCTTACTTATAAGAAACCCTTTAAACTTATATTATCATATTTTAGCTTGTGCCCTGATCATATGCAATGTGCTCTACATATGAAGACTCGTAGTGAACTACGATCTCACCGTACAAGACTTAGCTGACACACTCGGGAATGCTAAGCTTGACTACGTCACTGGTCTACAACAAGAAAATGGCTCTCTTGTGGCAACACATCCCACTATCACACAGACAGTGAGGTGTTATGCGAAAATGTGCAGAAAACACCATAAACCACAAATTACCAAAAACACGGGTTAACTAAAACCAATTTGCAGAAAGCGTAATAATTGAGAAACTATTATATTCAGGTCCTCATCCTGCAAGGAAACGAGTTATATAAAAGTATACAAGCCTTGATATGTGTCCACAGCCTAGGAGATCAGTTGTCTAGTCATCACATGAGTTCATCACATGTTTATACATACATAACGGCCCACATCCGGCCAGCAGTAGGATATACAAACGTCATCAGCTAAACATCGTGAAACAACATAAAAACACCTCCAAGGACCTGAGAGTACAGGGATGACTCTAGGACTCTACTACAAACGACCAAAATAGCAGCATGTCCATCGCTTGCCTTCTACTGCTCATCTTGCTGCTCGGCCGCAACTCCGCGACCACCACCACATCTAGCTCGAACACCTAAAAGGTTATAAACCAGCGGGGTGAGACACACAATCCCAGTGAGAAACATAACTCCCCGCCGAAACTACAAAACCTTATAAAGATAAAACAACAACAACAGATAACTGATAAGAGGTATAACAAGAGTAGTTTATATAATAAAGCTATTCATACCATCAAGCTCACCAGATGTACAAAAGGCATGTTACCAGATATCTCTTTTATGGAACATGATTAACAAGATAAGATTTATAAGGTCTTACCACATAACATGAGGAATATATAAGTAACTGCAAGGTATATTAAGATTAACTATACAAGCAAGGCCTCAACCAATGTTCCGTGTTTTGCCTTAAGCAGTAAATATTGTACGGCTAGATTATGTGTTATTATGCCCTAAGGAAGTGAGTCGTACCGCTCAAATCCAACCTTCGGTTGCGAAACCCAAGTCGGTGCCATACAAGGTCAATGGAAGAGCCGGACTCCATGACCTCCCACCTCATGGTCAGTGCACGAGAACCAAAGTAGGACCGCAATCTCATGCTTAAGTGGCCTCATCTACAGGGTCAGCTCCATAGGCTACCCTTCCTCTAGCCCACCTTGGTACAGGTCACGACGTTAGTATATTTGAGCCACGGGCCAGTTCACCGTGCTCTGATCCATGAACGCATTCATGCTCCCATATCACATATCCTGAGCCATGGACTTGTTCTCCATACTTATATACATATCCCGAGTCTGCAACCGCAACTGCACTCGATTCCCTCTCTATTTTAGGCTAGGAGAAACCTCGCATATTCAACAATATGCGCTCCGGGTTAACCCACAGGAGAACCCGTTTTACCATCACCAGCTCCTGACGATGATGGATCTATGGCCAGGGCATACTACATGATTTGTTCCACTGTGATTAATTAGTATATTTTAAGTGGATTGTAAGATTCAACCAAATAATATAACATGCAAACTATAACAAGAATAAATAACATGAAACACAATATCATGCTTTTACTGTAATCAACATCATCCTGATCCATCACAAGGATCCAACATTACATGTTACCACTGGGCCTCTTGCCAAACATCTAGATCCATCACAAGGATCATCACATTGCCATGGGATCTAAATCCCTTATCACATAATGCCACTGCCTCTTAAACACTCTAGCCAAACTTAGGTCCTCAGACCAAAACACATCATGTATGTTATCTCATTATCCTGAGTAACCATCAAAGTAGTGTTACATAAGCATATATACCTCATAGCCCTTTTCCTGGCTATGCATCTGTACCTGCATGGTTAGTATGCACAATCATCATAGGTTATCAGAAGAATTATATTATCAACATAGGGCAATATTGATGATTATATGCTTAACATTCATGCCTCAGCCTGTGACCATGCACATAGGTCATATCATTAAGCAAAGCATCTTATATGCTTATCATTTACTCAGCATTATACATATAATTTCAAGATAATCATAACCACATGAATGTCATGTCAAGATGCATAGATGTGATCTATTCCATCAAACACCTCACTATTATTGCATAACAAGGGTCACCGTCATAACCAAATGTGACAGCAAGAACAACATCTAACATATCGGTTTTCCATAAGGAACATGACCCTCACTAGAAGTGAGACGGGTAGGGAAACATAACCTTACAATGGACAACACCTAGGGTGTAACGCGCAACATCATGTCGTGCAACGGCGTGTCAGGCATATCGTGCACTCATCAGTGTCGTGCACTGCGGTATCGTGCAATGCCCCGTCGGCATCCATGTACAAAGTGCAGCTCATTCCTTGTCGTGCAACAACTAGGGTTACAACAGGTTACTATGCCAGGCATCTTCACTATGTTGTAACACCCAGCACCAAGCTAGCCACATAGATCCACATCATCCAAGGTATGACGGCCACCAGGCTTCCACCTCAGGTCAGGTGTATTGGGTAGCAGGGACCTATCGCTAAACCAACCTACCCATGACCCATCAGCCGACACAAGGCAAGGACCTGTCGTGTGACGCCCGACACACAAAGGCCAGCAACTAGGAGCATGACGCCCGACACAACACCACCAACTAGCTAACAAGCTCCACACTTCAACGCACAATGACAACAAACCATTACTCATGTATCAGGCAGGTTACTCACCAAGGTGGGATGCCCGACACACACAAGGCAGAGACCAAGGGTGACGCCCGACACAGCCACACATGTGTCATCCAAAGATCAAGATCAAGAGGAATATCAGGAAGCACCTCCCCAAGATCATAACGGTCAATATGCAACTCCACAAGGTCGTCATCAACCTCAAGTACAAGGGCACCAAACCCTAATGGCTCAAGAAGATGGCTCACCTCCCAACAACTAAGAGATAGGGGTCTTGCACATCTCTTATCACCAATCGGGAAACATAAGAAACAACCCTAACAAGGGTTACAACCACCACAAAGCTCATCTTTCAAGTCCATGGTGAGAGGAGGGTGTTGCTCAAGCAACTAGAACACAAGATCACCTTTCAACTTAAACGAGAGAGGGGTATTGCTCATATTACTAGTACTTGAGCTCACTCCTCTAGACCAAGGAGAGAAAGGAGTGTTGCTCACCAAGAAACCCTAGAACATAGGTTCGGTCAACAAGAAGCAACTAAGCAAGGAACTAAACTAGAAACATGCATAGCCGATATGATCATAACAACATATAAGAACATAGAAAAGAAGTAGTGCAGTTAGGGTTAGGAGTTATGTAACCCGCCTTAAGCAAGCTCCAAGCTCCAAGCACCACCAAGGAACGAGAGCAAGGCACTCTAGGGTTCGGCCACCACTAGAGGAAGAAGGAGACTCCAAGAAGGATCGGCCACCAAGCTTGTAAAAGAAGAGGGGGATGTCGTGCACCAAGGAGAGGGAGACCACAGAACTAAAGGGGTCCTTAGCAAGGGAAAGGAAATGCATATATAGAAGGGGATGGAGAAGAAACCAAGGTAGAGCAAAGCAAGGTGTCGCCCACCTAGGGACACTTGTCCATGAGCAATGCCACCACTCTAACATGCCCTAAACACATGTCCAAGGCCATTGCCACATGCAAGAATCTAGCACTAAGTGTCCACTAGTGGTGACAAAAACGAGGTCAAAGAAGGTCAAAGGGTCCATGGGCGACACACCCCTAGCCGACATAGGGCACCCTTGCCCGACACGAGGTCCAAAGAAGCAAGGACAAGGCACTCCAAGGCCCAAAAAGCTCGACCAAGCCCAAAGGAACTCAAGCAATGAGCCCAAACCTTCCTCTCAACACTAGAGGAAGCAAAGAGAGGGAGGAACACCTCACAAGGTGGAAAACTTGCCCACAAACCCTAGACTTGGGTTATTGCAAGTAGCACCTCCAGCTCTCAACAAAGCTCCAACAAACCCTAATCACCACCAAAGGTGATTAGCAAGCAACTAAGCATTAGGGTTAAGCAAAGCAAACAGGATAAGCCCTAAACGAAGGTTAGGGTCCTCACAAGCTAACCCCCTACAAAGGGATTTTGTCCCCGAAATCCGAAGAGAAAAGTGAGGGGTACTTCCTCCTCATCTCTTCCTCAAGCTCCCACATGGCTTCCTCAACGCCACGATGATGCCAAAGAACCTTCACAAGAACTAGGTCCTTCCTCTTCAGCTTCTTAACTCTTCTGTCAAGGATCATCACAGGACTTTCCTCGTTGGTCACATCTTGATCAAGATCAACTTCGTCTGGTTGTATCACTGTCCCTGTATCCGGATGACTTTTCTTCAGCATACTGACATGGAACACTAGATGTAACATGTGCAACTCTGGCGGCAGCTCTAACTCGTAAGCCACCTTGCCTATACGTGTTATGACCGGGTAAGGCCCCATATACCTGGGTGCTAGTTTACCCTTCCGGCCAAACCTTAGCACACCTTTCCACGGAGATACTTTAAGATACACTTTGTCTCCTACCTGGAACTCCAAAGGTCATCGGCGATTGTCTGCATAAGACTTCTGCCTGTCCTGTGCCACTTTCAATTGTTGTTGTATCACTTTGAACTTTTCTGTTGTCTGCTGTACTAACTCAGGACCCAAAAGCTGATATTCACCAGACTCATACCAACATAACAGAGATCTGCACTTCTTACCATACAAGGCCTCATAAGGAGCCATGTCAATGCTCTGCTGATAACTATTGTTGTAAGAAAACTCTATCAAACTGAGATGCATGTCCCAATTGCCTAGGAACTGTAAAACACAAGCTTGAAGGAGATTCTCCAACGTCTGAATAGTCCTCTCAGACTGTCCATCTGTTTGTGGGTGGAAGGCGGTACTGAATCTCAACTGCATACCCAACACTTTGTGCAACTGTTCCCAGAAATGACTCGTGAACTGCGGACCTCTGTCAGAAACTATCGTCACTGGCACACTGTGCAAATGCACTATCTCAGAGCGAGCTTCTCGGTTGTATACGTTGACTTCACATGTATGAAATGGGTAGACTTCGTCAATCTGTCCACTATCACCCAAATGGAATCATGATTCCTAGTTGTCCCGGGTAGACCAACTATGAAATCCATGGTTATATGATCCCATTTCCACTATGGTATCGATAGGGGTTGCAATGTACCTGCCAGCTTTTGATGCTCAGCCTTGACTTGCTGACAAACCGCACATCTAGCCACGAACTCAGCTACATATTTCTTCAAACTGGGCTACCAATACAAGTCCTTCAGATTATGATACATCTTGGTGATTCCTGGATGCATAGCATACATCGATGTGTGTGCTTCTTCGAGCACTAACTTCCTCAGATCATCAGCATCGGGGACCACCATCCTATCACGATAGCAAACTAGTCCATCCTCATACTCATGGAACCCATCATGCTTTTCGCTGCCGAACTCTGATCTGATCAACTGTACTGTATCATCTGTTTGTTGTGCATCTTTGATCTGCTGTCTCAGTGTAGTCTTAACTTGCATCTGTGCTAAAATTCCAGCTAGCAAGGAAACTTCTATCTGCACATTCATCTACCACAAGGAAACGAGCATATCCCATATATGGCATACCAGGGAACTCAACTGTGCCTTCTTTGAAGAAAGAGAAGAAGACTTTCGGCTAAGCGCATCAGCTACTACGGTCGCCTTAACAGGATGATACTCGATGGTGCAGTCATAATCATTGATTAGCTCCATCCATCGATGTTGTCGCATGTTTAACTCATGCTGCGAAAAGATGTACTTCATATTCTTATGATCCGTAAAGATTTGGCACACTTCCCCATAAAGATAGTGTCTCCAAATCTTTAACGCATGAACCACTGCCGCCAACTCCAAATCATGAGTCAGATAGTTCTCCTCATGTTTCTTAAGCTGTCGCGAAACAAAAGAAACCAAATGATCTTCCTGCATCAGCACGCAACCTAAACCTTTCTTGGAAGCATCACAGAAAACAACATAGCCCTTCCCAGGCTCTGGTAGCACTAGTACTGGAGCACTAGTCAGCTTTTCCTTCAAACTTTGGAAAGCTTGCTGGCAACGATCATCCCAGACAAAAGGTACATCCTTTCTAGTCAGCTTCGTCATCGGCAACGCGATCGCACTGAAATCCTTGATAAATCTCTGGTAGTATCCCGCCAAACCTAGGAAACTACGAACTTCTATCGGCGTCTTTGGCTGTTCCCACTCTGCCACAGACTCCACCTTCTTTGAGTCCATTTTGACTCCTTCTGCAGATATCACATGACCCAAGAAAGTCACTTCTTCCAACCAGAACTCACACTTACTGAACATGGCATACAACTGATTTTGACGAAGAAGAGTCAACGCTAGTCGAAGATGTTGCTCATGCTCTTGCTTGTCCCGACTATAGATCAAGATGTCATCTATAAAGACTACAACAAACTGATCTAGAAACAAACAGAACACTTTGTTCATCAAAAACATGAAAGCAGCAGGTGCATTGGTTAGCCCAAACAGCATAACCACAAACTCGAAGTGACCATACCTTGTCCTAAAAGCTGACTTTGGTATGTCATTCGCCTTAATCCTCAACTGATGATATTCAGACCGTAGATCGATCTTCAAAAACACTGCAACACCACACAACTGATCGAACAGATCATCTATCCTCGGTAATGGGTACTTGTTTTTTATCGTGACCCTATTCAACTGTCGGCAATCTATACATAACCGCATCGATCCATCTTTCTTCTTAACGAACAGTACTGGAGCACCCTAAGGCGATGTACTCAGTCCGATGAAACCTTTCTCCAACAACTCTTGCAACTGTTTCTTAAGCTCTGCCATCTCTATTGGAGGCATCCTATATGGTGTCTGTGCAACTAGATGCGTTCCTGGAACCAGATTGATCTCGAAATCAATCTCTCAGGGTGGAGGAACACTAGGGAACTCATCGGGAAACACATCCGCAAACTCTCAGACAACTGACACCTCCTCAAGGCTAGGTCCCTTTGCCTTGGTATCCACAACGGTATCCACAACGTGAGCAAAGAATGCCTCACATCCTTTCCGTAGCAACTTCTCTGCCACCATAGCTGACACCAGACATGTCAGAAGAATCTTCCTATCTCCTTGGAAGATCCACTTCTCTCCATCATCATCAAACACTGCCTACTTGGAACCACAGTCCAAAACAACCATATAATTCTCTAACGTATCCATCCCAAGGATCACATCAAAACCATGCATATCAAGTGGTATAAGATCCACTTGTATATTATGTCCTGAAAAAGATAAGAAACAAGATGGACACTCTTCTCGAAGCATTGAGGAACCATCAAGAGGGGTTTCTAACAACAAGCTATCTTTCTTACAGCTAACAGGTAAACGACAGTTCTCAAGCATACTATAAGTGATAAAAGAGTGTGTAGCACCCGGGTCAACCAGAATGGATATAAAGCAAGAAGAAGACATATCAGAATGAAATAACTCCATCTGACCTATCACCACTCGCGGGTTGACTATCGCCTCCGGCTGACTCATAGCATAGAATTGAGCCATTGCTTGCTATCCATGAGCTTTGCTTACTTGAGTAGACGATCCTGCTTGTGACACTTGACCGCGTCCTCGCCCTCTGCTACTACTGGGCTATTGTTTATCTGATCCTTGTTGATTTTGCCTCGGCTGCTGCGTCACTTCAACATCTCTACTCGGGCAGTTCGACTTGAAATGCTCTGTCTGACCACAGATATAGCATGTTTTAACTTCAACCCGTGGCCTAGATGGCCATGTCACTGCCACATAAGTTGTACTATGTGCCCTTGACGGTGAGGAAACATATCCTCTTCCCTTACTCGAAGACCACTACAATGGTGCACTGGAACCTCTCATCACAAAAGGTGATGAAAACCTCGACTTTTTGAAGCCACCAAACCCCTGTCCCTAGAATTGCGCAGGCATCTTGCGAGACATGGATTCTCGTTTCTCCCTAACTGACTGTTCGATCCTCCGGACAGATTCCACAAACGTAGAAAACCGCTTCTCTGTTCTCCAACGTGGAAATAGGTGTTGTCAGTTCAGCACTCAAACCCTTTTCAAAACGTCTAATCCGCTCCTCATCTGTTGCTGCCATGTGAGGACAAAACCTCAACAGGTCCATGAACTTGGCTTCATACTCGGTGATGTTCATCGTTCCTTATCGCAGGCTCTCAAATTGACTGATCTTCTCATCCAGATACGTCTTTAGAAAGTATCTGTTGACGAACTTGCGCCGGAAAACCTCCCAACTGATCACCTCACCAGGTCGCTTCTCCTCCTCGATGGTCCACCAATGACCAGCACTACCCTTCAGAAGGTAGACAACGTGCTTAACTTTGTCTGCTTTGGGGATGTCGAGGATCCGGAAAGCCTTCTCAAGACTTGTCAGCCACAGATCTGCATCCGTTGGATCATCTGTCCCAGCATAGTCTGAAGCTCTGACTCGGCGAAGCCGATCAAAGGTCTTCCCAATACTTGATGTTTCACCATGGGGAGCCTGTGCTCTCGGCGGAGGCACTGGAAATCTTTCTACCATGAGATTCATCGTAGCCATTATCTGCCCCATAAGCTGTTGGTAGGCAGGGTGTTCAAGAATGGCTGGGTCTGGTTGGGGGACCTCAGGCACCCGATCTTCATGTGCCTGCCCTATAGCTCCATCAACTGATGCAGCATCGCTATTCTCAGCAGCATGTTCTTCATGGTTTCCAGACATCTTGGCTTTTCTTCCGCTGAGGGCAGAAGATGATTGTAAGAAAATCTGGAAAACTCACAAGAACAAACACAACCTAGTCCTAAATCCCTGTAGATTCAGTGAACCTAGAGCTCTGATACCAAAACTTGTGGCAACACATCCCACTATCACACAGATAGTTAGGTGTTACGCGAAAACGTGCGAAAAACACCATAAACCAAAAATTACCAAAAACACAGGTTAATTAAAACCAATTTGTAGAAAGTAGAATAACTGAGAAACTATTATATTCAAGTCCTCATCCTGCAAGGAAACGGGTTATATAAAAGTATACAAGCCTTGATATGTGTCCACAGCCTAGGAGATCAGCTGTCTAGTCATCACATGAGTTCATCACCTATTTATACATACATAACGGCCCACATCCGGCCAGCAGCAGGATATACAAACGTCATCAGCTAAACATCATGAAATAATGTAAAAACACCTCCAAGGACCTGAGAGTACAGGGATGACTCTAGGACTCTACTACAAATGACCAAAACAGCAGCATGTCTATCGCTTTCCTTCTACTACTCGTCTTGCTGCTCGGCCGCAACTCCGCGACCACCACCACGTCTAGCTCGAACACCTAAAAGGTTATAAACCAACAGGGTGAGACACACAGTCCCAGCGAGAAACATAACTCCCCGCCTAAACTACAAAACCTTAGAAAGATAAAGCAACAACAGCAGATAACTGATAAGAGGTATAACAAGAGCAGTTTATATAATAAAGCTATTCATACCATCAATCTCACCAGATGTACGGAAGGCATGTTACCAAATATCTCTTTTATGGAACATGATTAACAAGATAAGATTTATAAGGTCTTACCACATAACATGAGGAATATATAAGTAACTGCAAGTTATATCAAGATTAACTATACAAGCAAGGCCTCAACCAATGTTTCGTGTTTTGCCTTAAGCAGTAAATACTGTACGGCTGGATTACGTGTTATTATGCCCTGAGGAAGTGAGTCGCACCGCTCAAATCCAACCTTCAGTTGCGAAACCCAAGCCGGTGCCATACAAGGTCAATGGAAGAGTCGGACTCCTTGACCTCCCACCTTGTGGTCAGTTCACGAGAACCAAAGCAGGACCGCAGTCTCATGCTTAAGTGGCCTCAGCCAAAGGGTCAACTCCATAGGCTACCCTTCATCTAGCCCGCCTTCATACAGGTCACGGCGCTAGTATATCTGAGCCACGAGCCAGTTCACCGTGCTCTGAGCCATGAACGCATTCATGCTCCCATATCACATATCCTGAGCCATGGGCCTGTTCTCCATGCTTATATACATATCCCGAGTCTGCAACCACAGCTGCACTCGATTCCCTCTCTATTTTAGGCTAGGAGAAACCTCGCATATTCAACAATATGCGCTCTGGGTTAACCCACAGGAGAACCCGTTTCACCATCACTAGCTCCTGACGATGATGGATCTATGGCCAGGGAAAACTACATGATTTGTTCCACTGTGATTAATTAGTATATTTTAAGTGGATTGCAAGATTCAACCAAATTATATAACATGCAAACTATAACAAGAATAAACAACATGAAACACAATATCATGCTTTTACTGTAATCAACATCAACCTGATCCATCACAAGGATCCAACATTACATGTTACCACTGGGCCACTTGCCAAACATCTAGATCCATCACAAGGATCATCACATTGCCATGGTATCTAAATCCCTTATCACATAATGCAACTGCCTCTTAAACACTCTAGCCAAACTTAGGTCCTCAGACCAAAACACATCATGTATGTTATCTCATTATCCTGAGTAACCATCAAAGCAGTGTTACATTAGCATATATACCTCATAGCTCTTTTCCTGGCTATGCATCTGTACCTGCATGGTTAGTATGCACAATCATCATAGGTTATCAGAAGAATTATATTATCAACATAGGGCAATATTGATGATTATATGCTTAACATTCATGCCTCATCCTGTGACCATGGACATAGGTCATATCATTAAGCAAAGCATCTTATATGCTTATCATTTACTCAACATTATACATATAATTTCAAGATAATCATAACCACATGAAAGTCATGTCAAGATGCATAGATGTGATCTATTCCATCAAACACCTCACTATTATTGCATAACAAGGGTCACCATCATAACCAAACATGACAGCAAGAACAACATCTAACATATCAGTTTTCCATAAGGAACATGACCTTCACTAGAAGTGAGACAGGTAGGGCAACATAACCTTACAACGGAAAACACCTAGGGTGTAACGTGCAATGCCATGTCGTGCAACGGTGCGTCAGGCATATC
This sequence comes from Alisma plantago-aquatica, assembly GCA_963693085.1. Lineage (NCBI taxonomy): Eukaryota > Viridiplantae > Streptophyta > Magnoliopsida > Alismatales > Alismataceae > Alisma > Alisma plantago-aquatica. Next base: position 717,097,830 of record OY856411.1, on the reverse strand, counting down.
GTGCACTCACCAGTGTTGTGCATTGCGGTATCGTGCAATGCCCCGTCGGCATCCATGTACAAAGTGCACCTCATTCCTTGTTGTGCAACAACTAGGGTTACTACAGGTTACTATACTAAGCATCTTCACTATGTTGTAACAACCAGCACCAAGCTAGCCACATAGCTCCACATCATCCAAGGTATGACGGCCACCAGGCTTCCACCTCAGGTCAGGTGTATCGACCAGCACGAACCTATCGCTAAACCAACCTACCCATGACCCATCGGCCGACACAAGGCAAGGGTATGTCGTGTGATGCCCGACACACAAAGGTCAGAAACTAGGAGCATGACGCCCGACACAACACCACCAACTACCTAACAAGCTCCACACTTCAACGCACAACGACAACAAACCATCAATCATGTATCGGGCAGGTTACTCACCAAGGTGGGATGCCCGACACACACAAGGCAGAGACCAAGGATACGTCCGACACAACCACACATGTATCGTCCAAAGCTCAAGATCAAGAGGAACATCAGGAAACACCTCCCCAAGATCATAACGGTCAATATGCAACTCCACAAGGTCGTCATCAACCTCAAGCATAAGGGCACCAAACCCTAATGGCTCAAGAAGATGGCTCACCTCCCAATAACTAAGAGAGAGGGGTCTTGCACATCTCTTATCACCAATCGGGAAACACAAGAAACAACCCTAACAAGGGTTACAACCACCACAAAGCTCACCTTTCAAGTCCATGGTGAGAGGAGGGTGTTGCTCAAGCAACTAGAACACAAGCTCACCTCTCAACTTAAATGAGAGAGGGGTATTGCTCATATTACTAGTACTCGAGCTCACTCCTCTAGACCAAGGAGAGAAAGGAGTGTTGCTCACCAAGAAACCCTAGAACATAGGTTTGGTCAACAAGAAGCAACTAAGCAAAGAACTAAACTAGCAACATGCATAGCCGATATGATCATAACAACATATAAGAACATAGAAAAGAGGTAGTGTAGTTAGGGTTAGGAGTTATGTAACCCGCCTTAAGCAAGCTCCAAGCTCCAAGCACCACCAAGGAAGGAGAGCAAGGCACTCTGGGGTTCGACCACCACTAGAGGAAGAAGGAGACTCCAAGAAGGATCAGCCACCAAGCTTGTAAAAGAAGAGGGGGATGTCGTGCACCAAGGAGAGGGAGACCAAGGAACTAAAGGGGTCTTTAGCAAGGGAAAGGAAACACATATATAGAAGGGGATGGAGAAGAAACCAAGGTAGAGCAAAACAAGGTGTCACCCACCTAGGGACACCTATCCATGAGCAATGCCACCACTCTAACATGCCCTAAACACATGTCCAAGGTCATTTCCACATGCAAGCATCAAGCACCAAGTGTCCACTAGTGGTGACACAAACGAGGTCAAAGGGTCCATGGGCGACACACCCCTGGCCGACACACCCCTAACCGACATACCCCTGGCTGACACAGGGAACCTTTGCCCGACACGAGGTCCAAAGAAGCAAGGATAAGGCACCCCAAGGCCCAACAAGCTCGACCAAGCCCAAAGGAACTCAAGCAACGAGCCCAAACCTTCCTCTCAACACTAAAGGAAGCAAGGAGAGGGAGGAACACCTCACAAGGTGGAAAACTTGCCCACAAACCCTAGACTTGGGTTATTGCAAGTAGCAACTCCAGCTCTCAACAAAGCACCAACAAACCCTAATCACCACCAAAGGTGATTAGCAAGCAACTAAGCATCAGGGTTAAGTAAAGCAAATAGGATAACCCCTAAAAGGAGGTGAGGGTCCTCACATATCTGGCCTCGGAACACCTATTATGCTATAAAAATTGGACTCCACCTCTAACTTGAGCACACAAGTGGAGAGTCAAGCCACCTATTGGTTTTACTGTACTCTAGTACCACTAGGATCTCTAGTTGATGTTGGACACTACATTCTATATTTTAAGGAGACTTCCACTAGGGCTTCATCCCCCGTACAACCTGTTAGTATGATCCGACCCCCATATATTGGACATTTCCAGGGTTAGGTCATTTCATCCCTATGGTGCATACCTCTCATAGGGAATCTACGGTGTTCAGGACCCCTAAGTCTATTATTTTATTATTCTTGGAAAGCTCTTACTATTTTGTATCTTTTCCTTACATATACTTGACTTTGGTATCTCTATGGTACCACGTATATTTATCTGAAGTTTATAAGTACGACATGTATCTCATCCTTAACTTGGAAAAGTAGTGTATTCAAAACACTATAATATACTAAGAAATCAACATACTATACATGCAGGCAGACTCAAATACTTAAATAAATAGAATACATGTCCACTTGGCACTTATACACTGGAATCATGCAATTGAACTTCTTAATACACTGATGATACTGAACTGAATGCTTAACATATTGTTTACCCCTGTCTTAGGGTTTCTCCTTACAAATGCACATATAGCACTTCTCATGTATTCAAACATATATCATGTCTACTAATATAAATATTCTCATTCAACATTTCTCACATTTATACATGGCATCGATAACATACCTATCTAGGGCATGTCATATCTCTCCACTTGCAATAGCATAACAACATATGCATTTCATGACAAGTATTTGAGTTAGAAAATCCAAATCTCATAAACAAAGCATATATGCGGTTATGACCGCATCTGAGCTTAAATTGTAAACTAGGGTTACCAAGATGATTACATGATTAATTGGACTGATCACTCTTGAAATCTAATGAATGATGATAATCCAATGAGAATGTTTTAACTATGATAAGAAGTTTAAGTGTTTGTTTGCCTTGAGAATTAGGGTTTGAGAAACATAAACCCTAATCGGCCCAAAATAGGGTTTTGATGATACATGAACACAAAATTTGATAAGTATAGTGTCTCAGTAAATGATTTTTAGTATTTTATGTGTAACTCTAATTTAGCTAAAATTTGTATATGGTTTGGATATATAAAATAGAAACACTATTGAAAAATATCATAATTTTGGAAGGATTTTCTGACCTGTTGGTCGGCCGAGTTGCAACTCGACCGCATATGCTGCAGACTGCAATATAGTAGTGAACTGTTTTATTCTTAATTATTTATTGGTAACTTGAAATGATCTGAAATTTTTACTGGAGGTCTGAAACTCCATTATGCATAACATATAAAATTTCCAGAATTTTTGGAGCTTCTTTTAGCTATTCATTAGTCGAATTACAGTAACTTTTGTATAACTGAATATTCAGCCAATATAATAAAAGTTGAGTGTAGGGTCAATATGCAATTGAACCAAGCAGCTCAAATGGTCTATATGATCAACCACACACACAAGTAGCTCTCATTCTTCGTCATTCACTCCAGAGAAACGAAAACCTAGAGAGAGAGGGAGAGTTAGGGTTGGAGAGGAGAAAGAGGTGGAATCGCCGACCTAGGGTTTTGCGGTCCGAGGAATGGTGAAATCAAGTAAGTTTGGTTTCTTTGAATAGACTTTACTGGTGAATCTTCTCTCACATGTCAAGGTTCCGTCCATGCTCTGATTTGATCCAAAATGGTATCAAAATTCCTCTTTTCTCACTCTTTCTTCATAATCCCTCATTTTCAAGGTTTCCGAGTTGAATGGAAGAAGAATTGGGAAATTTGCTAGGGATTTGATATGAGTTCGAAATTCTCAGGGATGAGCTATAGTTTTGAGGTGTTTTCACACCTTGGGGTGAGTGGGTACTTCCTTTAAACAGTATAATGTACGAAATTTGATTATAGCATCCAAATCCCTAAATGCTTAGTATGTGATTCTAAACCCTGAAATGTCCGTTTGATTTAAGTTGTTGCAAATTGATATGATATGGATTCCTTCTCTGTTTGAATGACTCTTTGATGGTAGATTCACATCAGAAACGTATACAACACATCCTAGTAAGAATGCTTTTCAGATTTATACCATATGATGTAATTAGGGTTTAACCTAATTGAGATATCACTAGAGTTTCAGCCTTATTGAAGAGACATTTAGTCTTGAACTAAGTCTAGATCTTAATGCTCCTAATAAAGCGCATGTCTAACATATTTCAATATCCAAGCCCATTTGGATTCACCATTAAGTCTATTGACTTTTGATTTCACTAAGTTGAAGCTCAATCGAGCTGTGGCACGGCCGTGGTGGGTGACCACGACTGTGGTGAAGGGTCTATGCCATGGGCGTGCTAGGTAGCACGGCCGTACTGAATGCTTTTGAAACTCTGATCTCTATACACCACGACCGTGGGGAAGAGCCACGACCGTGGTGAGGTAACTGTGCCACGGCCGTGGGGTGACACCACGACCGTGTTGAAGCAAACCCTAAATGAATACTTAAAGGTCAAAGTTAAATGAAGAGGACTAGTAATCTTATAAGTGGTTAGGATGTACCTCATGGGTTACCTTATTTGAATTTTATTCTTGGTGCATGATATCTCAGTGAATAGCATGGAAACCTAAATTTAGTTCAATTTCCATGGTTTCATACATATATTGATTGTATATGATTGTTGAAAGCAGTCTTTAATTTGTGAATGTTTATATCGTGTGAAATCCTTATGAGAGCCATGTGATAAGTGAATGAGGAAAATGAAACCCTAAGAGCAGGGTGTTGCCATGTGATAAGTGAATGAGGCAAATGAAACCCTAAGAGCAGGGTATTGCCATGTGATAAGTGAATAAGGAAAGGAAACCCTAAGGATAGGGTGTTCAATGAATCAATTTATGGTGATATGAAAGGTTTCCATATGAGATGTGGTGATGCTTAACTGTTGAATTGTATGTTTCTTGTGCATTTAACTTTACATGCTTGTTCTCTTTGAGTTGGTATATATATACTACAGGGATTCTTATTTTCACAATACATATCTCGTGAATTGCAGGTGATGAGATATGACATGCCCTAGAAAGGGATGTTACTGAGATCATGCATATATGAATGAAATGTTAGAATGAGAATACTTGTTGGGCAGACATGATATATGTTTGAATACATGAGCTATGATGTTTTATATGATATGATATGGCAGGCCGTGTGAGCCTTGTGAGAAATGTAAAATGAGTTATGATTTCTATTTTAAATGTATCTATAATGTTAATGTTAGACTTAGGTTCCCTGAACACCGTAGGATCCCCTTTGTGCGGTCTACGATCTTAAGGGGATGAAACAACCTAACTGGAGGACAGTCCAGACGGTCGGCAACCTACTGGAGGATAGTCCAGATGGTTGGAGAGAGAGTGACCTACTGGAGGACAGTCCAGATGGTCGAGTAGTCATGTGACCTACCTGGAGGACAGTCCAGACGGGCACGACTCGACACTCCGCCTGTGTGCTCAGGTTAGGAGGGGTCCAGTTCACACTCTTTTGAGAGTGCAGTGAGGTCCTGTAGTAGACCAGGATGAGCAGTCAGACTTAGCATTTCCCTGGGTGTCGCTAAGTCTTGTACGGTGTGGTCGTAATGCACTACGAGTCTCATATGCAGAGTACACTGCATAAGATCAGGGCATAAGCTAAAATATGATCATATAGGTTCAAAGAGTTCCTTATAAATGAAAGAGTTAAGGAAGACTAGAGCATAGTCTTCTAGTAGTTATTCTTTGGATGCAATATTTACATTCTTTGTTATTTCAATTATATTGTTTTAGAACTGCTCAGTGTAGTATTTATTGTTGTTAAATTTCATATCATTTACTCAAAGTTATATCTGTAATCACATTAGTGCCTTAGACTGTTTCTTTGAAGTACTCATTCACTGAGCGAGTAGGCTCACCCCTCTACTCAAACATTTTAGGGTTAACCGTGTGGACTTGAAGATGGTCAGAGCATCAGTGTAGATCTGCCAGAAGAGTTAAGTACAAGATTAGTTGAGTCAGTCGGTCCTTGTCACTCTAGGTCCTCAGTAAGAGATAAGAGAGAGAGTTGTAATTACGATGTGTAATATTATTCCTCTTTTGAAATTGTATGCTAATTAGTAGGTCTTATGTGCATAAGGTGTGAGAGACATCATGAATGTTTATACATGTATCTTTACTATTAAAGTCTAATTAGTAAAAGAAATGTTCAGATTCCCTTGTTAAGATGATTTATGTGGTTCAATGCGAAGAAACAAGAGTTTTAACAGAAAAGAAAATAAAGGTAAGGGTGTTCTTTGTATTACATATAAATCCTAATTTATGCTCTAATCTCATGATTAGTGGAAATTGTGAGATCGGGGTGTAACAGCTTGGTATCAGAGCTTAGGGTGAGTTGTCAAGGACCATTAAGTTAGTAAGTTAGAGTCCTAAGTGTTGCAGATAGGAGATGTTTTGATGTTAGCTTTGGGGATTTGAGTATTTGGATATCCTGGCCCGATATCTGAGTACTTGGATCAACCAGTACAAGCTACTCTGTCTATTCTTTCACGTATACCCTGGCCAGGTATACAGTGGAAGAATGGGCTAGAGAGGAACCCTAGAAATGTTAGGGTTAGAAAATGAGAAAAGTAACAATAATTAGGAGCATAAAAATAAAAGGAGATAGAACTTACACTTCATAATGTTTTTATGTTGGAAATGAATAGAAATGCTCTTATATGTTTGAATTGAAATATTCAGTACTTTGAAATATATATGGGTCTTTAAGATTTGTTGCACACTATGCAGTTGTAGCATTTATTGATTTCATTCTTTGTAACATGTAGATTAGAAATCATCTTTGAATGATCTTTCCTTAATGGATAAGTTTTCTTCCACACTTTTGAGATGAATAGAAGTTGAGTAATCCTCAGTAGTTCTTGGCTTCAGGACTTCAGGTTTGGCCTGGTCCGGCTAGCAGGATGCGTTACTGGGATCTAATGACTCCTATTAATAGTATAATAAGAATAGACTCTGGATAATTAGACCCACATTAGAGTGAGAATGTACATACAGTAAGATGTTGAAACAGATGGGCAAGATCAGAACAACTAAGAATCAGTTGAAACTGGTATCTGAGGTTCAATTTTGGGGCCTCATATGAGAAACCCTTAATTGGGAATAAAGGAACATGATATAAGGTTCATAATCAGTTTATTGATTAATATTATATGAGCTATACATATGAAATATAGAAAAGATATGTGAAATGTATGTATGGTTCTAGATAGAAAGAATCGATCATGAAGAATGGATCATATAATTGAGTATAATGTTTTTATGAACTCTAAAGCAAAGGCTAAGTAGAAGAATAGAGTTGAGTATTCAATAGGTCCATAGAAGTGAAGAGTCTTCAAAAGATTAAAAGTGAAGAGAATCATATGATCATATAATTCATAAGACTAGAACAACAAACTAGTTCCTAAGTGAAGAACATATGTGTAGTTTAACGAATGAATAAGTCATACAAGGGTAGACTATATTCAGGAGGGAAAACTTGATTGAAAGAGAAACTGTGTTTGACCCATGCATGATCCCTTTGATTTAAAAATGAAGAATATTTAAGGTATTAAGGGAATGTTTGAATACAAGAATTCTAAGTCTCAAAATCATCTTCTCTCTCATATATTCCTTAACAATAGAAAGGTGGGAATGAAATGATAAGAAAATGAATCATATATGATGCATAACTACCTTGGTAGGGTCATCTAGTGAATGTAATAGTGACATACATTACGATGAAGTGCGATAAGAAATAAATTCTTGTGTGATAGCAAGAATGATGAATAATCTAGTCTTACCTTGAATGTTTTAATGTTAGGGATGTTTATTGTATATGATCAAAATGAGAAGGAGAGGTAGCAAAACATAAGTAGTAAAGAATGAGGAGAGAGATAAAGGAAAACACTAGCTTTGTGTAATATGTGAACTCGTTTTTAGAAGTATGCTTTGTTGAAGGCATACTAAGGTATGTAAGTTGGTTCTATGTATGATTTCAGTGTATTTGTGCAAGCTATATGTTAATTAAAGGTGTATGATAGTTGTAGTAATTCATACCAGATATGCATCCTAGTATTGTGTATTTGTGATATGGTGATACAGTTTGGATGATGACAGAAGACATGGAGGGATATCCTGAATAAGGTAGTTATACCTACTCACTCATATTAATAGAAGGGATGTTAATCAAATTGTGTTGATAAGTAACCCTAATGAGGTATATCTTGTTATACCTAGCTTTAATCTAACTAAGTGATGGTAACTGGGTATGAACAAAGCTTGAATGACTAATACAATCGTGGATTACTTTGTTACTGTTGTTGAAACCCTAGTATGACATAACCTGATGGTTACACCTTGACTTATGTGTGGGTTCATACTGAGGATAGTATGGAATGCGATAGTAATGCTTCCATGGACCAATGGGGATGCCAAGAGTAATACTTTACAATTGTTATTGAACCTAGTTTTTCAACTCAAGACTGCTTTGCTATCTGAGTAGCACGTTATTAAAATTCAAAACAGCATGGTGAACTCTCTTTTGTCACTTAAAGGTGATACAGAACAATAGAACATATTGAGCCATATAAATTGAGACGGTTGTATCAAATTATCAGTGTTGAGATAATATCTCAAGAGTATGCAATATTCAAATAGTTGTTTATCTGTTTATCCTATGTTTGATTGTGGCATAAAGAGTTGCTTGATATCAGTGAGAACTATTTCAAATATGTTGTGAGCTAGTAAAGAATTAAAGAATTTAATGTTGAAAACTACATTCAGGTATGAAATACAAGAATATAATGACATGGAAGATTTTAGAAGCTTAAAATAACCTTGAATGTACCTTTCTTGTATGTTTATGTTTCGGGGACGAAACATTTTAAGGGGGGAAGAGTTGTTATGACCGCATCTGAGCTTAATTGGTAAACTAGGGTTACCAAGATGATTACATGATTAATTGGACTGATCACTCTTGAAATCTAATGAATGATGATAATCCAATGAGAATGTTTTAACTATGATAAGAAGTTTAAGTGTTCGTTTGCCTTGAGAATTAGGGTTTGAGAAACATAAACCCTAATCGGCCCAAAATAGGGTTTTGATGATACATGAACACAAAATTTGATAAGTATAGTGTCTCAGTAAATGATTTTTAGTATTTTATGTGTAACTCTGATTTAGCTCAAATTTGTATATGGTTTGGATATATCAAATAGGAACACTATTGAAAAATATCATAATTTTGGAAGGATGTTCTGACCTGTTGGTCGGCCGAGTTGCAACTTGACCGAACATGCTGCAGACTGCAATATAGCAGTGAAATTTTCTATTTTTAATTATTAATTGGTAACTTGAAATGATCTGAAATTTTTACTGGAGGTCTGAAACTCCATTATGCATAATATATAAAATTTTTAGAATTTTTGGAGCTTCTGTTAGCTATTCAGTAGTCGAATTACAGTAACTTTTGTATAACTGAATATTCAGCCAATATAATAAAAGTTGAGTGTAGGGTCAATATGCAATTGTCCCAAGCAGCTCAAATGGTCAATATGATCAACCACACACACAAGTAGCTCTCATTCTTCGTCATTCACTCCAGAGAAATGAAAACCTAGAGAGAGAGGGAGAGTTAGGGTTGGAGAGGAGAAAGAGGTGGAATCGCCGACCTAGGGTTTTGCGGTCCGAGGAATGGTGAAATCAAGTAAGTTTGGTTTCTTTGCATAGACTTTACTGGTGAATCTTCTCTCACATGTCAAGATTCCGTCCATGCTCTGATTTGATCCAAAATGGTATCAAAATTCCTCTTTTCTCACTCTTTCTTCATAATCCCTCATTTTCAAGGTTTCCGAGTTGAATGGAAGAAGAATTGGGAAATTTGCTAGGGATTTGATATGAGTTCGAAATTATCAGGGATGAGCTGTAGTTTTGAGGTGTTTTCACACCTTGGGGTGTGTGGGTACTTCCTTTAAACAGTATAATGTATGAAATTTGATTATAGCATCCAAATCCCTAAATGCTTAGTATGTGATTCTAAACCATGAAATGTCTGTTTGATTTAAGTTGTTGCAAATTGATATGATATGGATTCCTTCTCTGTTTGAATGACTCTTTGATGGTAGATTCACATCAGAAACGTATACAACACATCCTAGTAAGAATGCTTTTCATATTTATACCATATGATGTAATTAGGGTTTAACCTAATTGAGATATCACTAGAGTTTCAGCCTTATTGAAGAGACATTTAGTCTTGAACTAAGTCTAGATCTTAATGCTCCTAATAAAGTGGATGTCTAACATATTTCAATATCCAAGCCCATTTGGATTCACCATTAAGTCTATGACTTTCGATTTCACTAAGTTGAAGCTCAATCGAGTTGTGGCACGGCCGTGGTGGGTGACCACGACCGTGGTGAAGGGTCTGTGCCACGGGCGTGCTAGGTAGCACGGCCGTACTGAATGCTTTTGAAACTCTGATCTCTATACACCACGACCGTGGGGAAGAGCCACGACCGTGGTGAGGTAACTGTGCCACGGCCGTGGGGTGACACCACGACCGTGTTGAAGCAAACCCTAAATGAATACTTAAAGGTCAAAGTTAAATGAAGAGGACTAGTAATCTTATAAGTGGTTAGGATGTACCTCATGGGTTACCTTATTTGAATTTTATTCTTGGTGCATGATATCTCAGTGAATAGCATGGAAACCTAAAATTAGTTCAATTTCCATGGTTTCATACATATATTGATTGTATATGATTGTTGAAAGCAGTCTTTAATTTGTGAATGTTTATATCGTGTGAAATCCTTATGAGAGCCATGTGATAAGTGAATGAGGCAAATGAAACCCTAAGAGCAGGGTGTTGCCATGTGATAAGTGAATGAGGCAAATGAAACCCTAAGAGCAGGGTGTTGCCATGTGATAAGTGAATGAGGCAAATGAAACCCTAAAGGCAGGGTGTTGCCATGTGATAAGTGAATAAGGAAAGGAAATCCTAAGGATAGGGTGTTCAATGAATCAAGTTATGGTGATATGAAAGGTTTCCATATGAGATGTGGTGATGCTTAACTGTTGAATTGTATGTTTCTTGTGCATTTAACTTTACATGCTTGTTCTCTTTGAGTTGGTATATATATACTACAGGGTTTCTTATTTTCACAATACATATCTCGTGAATTGCAGGTGATGAGATATGACATGCCCTAGAAAGGGATGTTACTGAGATCATGCATATATGTATGAAATGTTAGAATGAGAATACTTGTTGGGCAGACATGATATATGTTTGAATAAATGAGCTATGCTGTTTTATATGATATGATATGGCAGGCCGTGTGAGCCTTATGAGAAATGTAAAATGAGTTATGATTTCTGTTTTAAATGTATCTATAATGTTAATGTTAGACTTAGGTGCCCTGAACACCGTAGGATCCCCTTTGTGCGGTCTATGATCTTAAGGGGATGAAATGACCTAACTGGAGGACAGTCCAGACGGTCGGCAACCTACTGGAGGATAGTCCAGATGGTTGGAGAGAGAGTGACCTACTGGAGGACAGTCCAGATGGTCGAGTAGTCGTGTGACCTACCTGGAGGACAGTCCAGATGGGCACGACTCGACACTCCGCCTGTGTGCTCAGGTTAGGAGGGGTCCAGTTTACACTCGTTTGAGAGTGCAGTGAGGTCCTGTAGTAGACCAGGACGAGCAGTCAGACTTAGCATTTCCCGGGGTGTCGCTAAGTCTTGTACGGTGTGGTCGTAGTGCACTGCGAGTCTCATATGCAGAGTACACTGCATAAGATCACGACATAAGCTAAAATATGATCATATAGGTTCACAGAGTTCCTTATAAATGAAAGAGTTAAGGAAGACTAGAGCATAGTCTTCGAGTAGTTATTCTTTGGATGCAATATTTACATTCTTTGTTATTTCAATTATATTGTTTTAAAACTGCTCAGTGTAGTATTTATTGTTGTTAAATTTCATATCGTTTACTCAAAGTTATATCTGTAATCACATTAGTGCCTTAGACTGTTTCTTTGAAGTACTCATTCACTGAGCGAGTAGGCTCACCCCTCTACTCAAACATTTTAGAGTTAACCACGTGGACTTGAAGATGGTCAGAGCATCAGTGTAGATCTGCCACAAGAGTTAACTGCAAGATTAGTTGAGTCAGTCGGTCCTTGTCACTCTAGGTCCTCAGTAAGAGATAAGAGAGAGAGTTGTAATTATGATGTGTAATATTATTCCTCTTTTGAAATTGTATGCTAATTAGTAGGTCTTATGTGCATAAGGTGTGAGAGACATCATGAATGTTTATACATGTATCTTTACCATTAAAGTCTGATTAGTAAAAGAAATGTTCAGATTCCCTTGTTAAGATGATTTATGTGGTTCAATGCGAAGAAACAAGAGTTTTAACAGAAAAGAAAAAAAAGTTAAGGGTGATATTTGTATTACATATAAATCCTAATTTATGCTCTAATCTCATGATTAGTGGAAATTGTGAGATCGAGGTGTAACATATGCATATAAGATAATATTCAGATAAAATCCCACAATATCATATGAATCATTTCAATCAGCCATTTACTACTAAATTAGATATATATACTTGTAAAAGCATACTAGATTGGGTTTCCATCCTTGATTACTTGCTATTCACAGGATATGTACTGTGAAAATTAGAAACTCTATTTGTTCATATATCAATCAAAGAGATCAAACACGTAGAATTATATGCACTAGGAACATAAGTAAGATCATATAAACATAAATCTGAATTTCAGCTATAATGTTGTTCAAGCACCCGAATAACTTGAAATTTTAGATCTTCAGAAGATTCTCAATAAACTTCTTAATTCTGTAGTATTCAAGATACATGGATATCTATATCCATGTCATAATATAAACATTTTTAGATCATAGTTGGAACATGAATTGAAGTATTCTATAAACTGAATTCAAGAACAGTTCTTTTCATTTATTGTCATCTAGGGAGAAATCGAGAATATAAATTAAAACCATCTAATTGAGTACAATTGACTGAAATATTCTTTTACCCACTCACCCTAAGTTGTAAAATATTTGAAAATGTCAAATCCATATCAAAACCCTAGCAATCACCACTTTCTTCTTCCTTTCAACTCAGAAACCCTAGAATTGAAGATTAGGAGAGAAAGAGTGAGAAAAGGACTTCATTTGACATGATTTCGAATCGAATCAGGGGAGGGATGGAATTTTGACATCTAAGAGAAGATTCACCATGAAACTATATCCAAAGAAGCTAAACTTACATGATTTCATCATTCCTCGGACCGCAAAACCCTAGGTCAGCATCTCCATCACTTTCTCCTCTCAAACCCTAACTCTCCCTCTCTCTCTAGGATTTCATTTATCTGGATTGAATCACAAATTATGAGATATCCTTGTGTGTCAGTTTGACCATATAGAACAATTGAGTTGCTTGGGTCAATTGCACATTGACCCCTCACTATACTTTCTCTTATTTCAGCTAAATTTTCTGTCATAAAAATATTACTGTAATTCATCTACTGATAAGGTCTAAACACATCCAAAAATTATGAAAATTTTACATGTTGTTTATGATTGAGTTTTAGATCTCTGATTAAAATTTCAAATCATTTAGAGTTACCAATAAATAAATAAAAATAAAACACTACACTGCTAAAAAGTACTTTGTCAGCATTTTGGTCGAAGTATAGTTCGACCGAGAACCACATTCAAAGAACACTCAAATATCTAAATTTTTTCTCCAATATTCATAATTGAGTTATCCATATCATATCCAAAATTCAATTAAATACAAAATTTGTAGAAAATATGAAAAATCATTTACCACACTGCTATCCTGATCAAATTCCATATTCATGTACTATCAAAACCCTAATTTTTGCCGATTAGGGTTTACATTTCTCAAACCCTAAGTATACAAAGAGATAGCATACTTGGGGTTCTCATTATGTTTAACATATCATGATTGATATATCATCATAATCATGTTTAATCAATGACCAATATAACTAAGCATGTAGTCATCCACATAAACCCTAACTTACCCATTAAGCACAAATACGGTCATAACAATTCTTCCCCCCTTAAAAAGGTTTCTCCCTCAAAACATAAATATGCAAGCAAAGTACTTTGAAGGTTTATTTTAAGCTTCTGATATCTTACATGTCATTATATTCTTGTATTTCATTCTTGAATGTATCTTTCAACATTAAGTCCTTTATTTCTTTTCTAATCACAACATGTATAAATCATGACTACGCAATGATAACAAACAAATTCTCTATGCCACAATAAATCATATGATAGAGAGAGAAATAACCATTTCAATATTTTCATACTCTTGAGGTGTTACCTCAACATTGATAATATGATCCAAATATCTCAATTCATATGGCTCAATATGTACTATTGTTCTGTGTTACCTCTAAGTCACAAAAGAGATTTCACCATGTTGTTTTGAATTTTACTATTGTGCTACTCAAATTGCAAAACAGTTACAATACTATTCATGACATCCCCATTGGATCATGGGTGCATAAGGTGAATCATTACCATCACATTTCATATTATTCTCAAGTATGAACCCACACATAATTCAAGGTGTAACCATTGGGTTATAGCATACTAGGGTTTCAACAATAGTAACAAAGTACTCCATGATTGTTTTAGTCATTCAAGTACTATTCATACCCAATTACCATCACTTATTTATATTAAATCTAGGTATAACAAGCTATACCTCATTAGGGTTACATATCAATACAATATGGTTATCATCCCTTCTATTCATATGAGTGAACAGGTAAGACTACCTTATTTAGGGTAACATTTCATTTGTTCCATCATCATTCAATCCATATCACCATACCACAATTGTACAATACTAAGATGGATTACTGGTATGAATGGCTACAACTATCAGACACCTTTAATTAACATATTGCTTGTACATGTACACTGAAATCATACGTAGAACCAATTTACATCCCTTAATATACCTTCAACATATTATACTTCTAAAAACAAATTCATATATTACTAAAAACCATTGTTTTCTCTTATCTCTCTCCTCAATCACTACTACTTACGTTTTGCTACTTATCCTTCTCATTTTAATCATGTAGATTAAATATTCCTAAAATTGAAACATACAAGGTACAAATAGATTATTCATCATTCTTGCTATGACTGCAGAATTTATCTCATATCACACTTCACTCATATTGTATTTCTCCTTTTGTTCAAAACACACTTGTTACATTTCAAATTTATATCTTACTCTTTACTCCAAATCATTTCCATATTGTTTATCTACCTTTCAGATTAGCTATTTTTAAACCTTGGATTACTATCAGTGCTAGTTTACTTCTCATAGTGCAAATCTCATGATCTTGTTTTATAGAGATGCTAGTATTCAAGGTCAAATCACTAGTGACATCCCTTGAACTATTACAACTCTAAACATTCTAGGTTTTGGTCCTTATCAGTAGCATGATGTTATTGTGATGTGACTTTGCTTCCTTAATTTGAAATTCAAACATTGGATCTCACAAGTTTTACTAAAGTCTTCTTTATCTTATCGATTAAATTTCCTTTCTCTTACTTGGCCATTCAGATAGATTACATTCTCAATTACCCTGCTAGGGTTTCATCATCATATTGTGTGTCATTATTACATTCACTAGATGTCTCTACCACAGTGGTTATGCATCATATATGATTCATTTTCTTATCACTTCATTCCCACATTTCTCTCATTAAGGAAGATATGAAAGAGAAGATGATTTTTGAGACTTATAATTCTTATCTTCAAACATTCAATAATAAATTTCTCATATGTAGGTTTAATTAATTATCAACAAGGATACTTGACTAATTAGCACTTTCTTGAATATCGCAACCTCTTTCTTTTATAAACTATATTACTCCATTATTTTTCAACCCTTCTTTTCTTTCCATAATCCCCTTTCCATATACTACTATTCCACATGTCATCTTTAACTTCTAGTTTTCTCTTATGATCATGTTGCTTCTTTTATGTGTCTGGTCATGTATACCATGTTTGTAACATCCCTGACCTGGGTTATGCTTAAACCTAGATGTTTTTCTTAATGAAGTTGATTATATGCTCTCTCTTATCTCTCTAAAAGTAATTAAGGCTCAAGAGGAACTTATATTTCAATTTTAGTCCATTTTGAATAATGTTGAAACAATGTTTTGTTTGTTTTGGACTAAAGTGTAAATTACCCGAGTTGAGGGGTTAACTTGCAAATTGTACATTATACAATGTTCCTCATGTGTTGAAGCATCATGGGAATGAGTATGATGTAGTATTATGGCTTCTACAAGCCTGAATAACAAGAAAGAGCATGTTCAGCAATGTTTGTGCAATAAAACCTAGTTTTGGTGTAATGTGCGATTTACCCAAAATATAGGGTTCAATATGCAAAATACCACTTCAAGAGTGTCCCTCATGATTCTTGGAATCAGGTAGAGAAAATAATTTTAGAGGGGCACCTCATTTGAATCATTTTGAAGGAGAGAGAATCTTGATATTAAAATAATCAAGATTTAAGCATAATTGAAACCCTGATTCAATATAATGCAAAAATAATTTCATTAATTGGATTGCCCTTCAACCAAAACTATAATGGTTGAGTTTGGTTATGTGTGTACGTCCTTTTCCTTGCAAAGGCAAAGGAAATATCTACGTGAGTGGAGAACCCACTCACATTAAGAAAAGAAAAAGAAATATCCACTCACTTATGGATATTATTATAATATGATTTAAGGTGCTTAGTTTGTTTTCCTTTAAATTGTGGATAATTGAGAGGAATAAGAGGAAAATAGGATAGCCTCGTCCCTAAGGAAAAGAAGGGGGAATATGGCAAGAAAGTTGAGGAGATAATTCCTACTTTCTCTCTCTTAAATGAATTTTCAATAAAATTCATATATAAGCTCCTTTATCTTTGAGGTGAAGGGATAATTTCGAATCCACTTTCACTTCTTGCTTGAAAAAACGACCAAGGGATCTTGGAGCAACAGGAGGACGACCCCCAACCTGTTGGTAAGCTTCTTGACCTTCTTTCACCTTGAATTCATGGTGGAAATCACAAAACAATGCATGATTTCTTCTCTATTTCACTCCATCTTCAATCCTAGCCAATCTTTTCACTCCAAAGCTTGAGGACGAGCCTTGGGAGTGTTACAAAAGCTTTTTCCACCATTTTTGATGTGAAGCTCCAAGATTTGAAGCTCAACTGAAGGCGGGTTATATAACTTGAACCCTTGAACTTTGTTATTCATTCCATATCTTCATCAATTGTTGATTTTTTCTTTGTTTCCGAAATTTTATTTGGTTGATTGATGCAATCACCATGAAAGTCACAGAAAGCTTCATGCGTTTATAGCTTGATGATGATGACATCATCATAAGCACACACCTGCACAAATATCTATTGCAAACGGTTTCAATATTTGGTCCAAACAGTTTCACCAAACTGTTTGGAGGTTTGGGTTCCAAACCATTTGGAGTGGTCGACCATTTGAGGAAATATGCTATTGTACTTGGATATTGATCCAATGGTTTCAATTGGTTTGATCTTGAAGGTTTCAATTGTGAATGATTCCTTAAATGCAAACCCTAATCGGGTTGAGTGTGGAACCCTTAAGTAATTGAATCAATTTTTGGGTTGATTAGCCCAAACGGTCTCAAGACCATTGGAGGTCACCCAAATGGTCTCAAGACCGTTTGGAGGTCAACCATGACCGTTTATAGGTCTATGGTGGTGTATGATTGGATGGTTGAAGATCCATGCTATCAAATTGAAGTATAATTAATAGCTCAATTGATCATCGATTCAATGATGCAAAGTCTAAGTGAATTTTAATAAATTTCAATGATGGGATGAGTCAAGACCATTTGGAGATTATCCAAATGACGTCAAGACCATTTGAGGTAAGGTGATGTCATGGTTTGATGATGATCCAACGATTTCAATTGAATTAGTTCCACAATTTCAATCATTGATGGTTCTTCGATTTCAATACCCTAATTGATGGTTTCTTGATTATAAACCTTAGTTCAATTGGGTTCAAAACCCTAATTGAAGGTCCAATTGAAGGGTGATTCAATGATTCAATTGAAGAACAAATCAGTAGTTCAATTGATAGAGGGTTTAATGATTGAAACCCTGAATTGATAAGTGTTGAAAGACCTTATTGGTCCATTCGGTTTTGAGAGGATTTGGACCAAATGGTCTCAAGACCGTTTGGGTCCAAACGGTCTTAAACCGTTTCGAGACCCAAGTGGTTTCAAGTAAGAAATGTCCATACAGTTTCATTATGGTTTTGCTTAAACGATTTCAAACCATTCAATGTCTGAGTGACTAAGACCGTTTGGGGTCTAAGTGACCAAGAATATTTGAGGTTTAATTGGCAAACCATTTGAACACCTAAGCTGACTAAAGGTCAATTAACTAATTGATTATTAATGATGTAAATCAAAGGTGATTATAATGGTTGTACCTTTGAGGAATAAGGGTAATTAGTACCTTGTTGAGTGGTTAACTCTTGATGCTTATGAAAGAAATGATTTGATATGTTGTGACAACCCTTCATTCAAGTTGTTTGGACCTAATCTAATTAATATTGAAGTAATTACATGAGTGAAAATCATGTAATGGTTAAACCTCAACACTTTCAACATGAACATAATAAGTAATCAGGGTATGATCCTTTGTAAAGAGATCATGAAATCTTAATTGATAAGGTTGATGAAACCCTAATCAAGGGTGTGACATGAGAAACCCTAGTTAAGGGTGATGTCAAGTGAAAACCTAATTTCAGGTAATGCTATGTGAAACCCTAATGTAGGGTAATGTTATGTGAAACCCTAGTATATGAGGATGTTTTGTGAAACTCTAAAGTAGAGTAATGTTATGTGAAACCCATATTTATGGAAGATGCTATGTGAACCTTAATTTATAAACATGGAAAATCCTATTCCTAAAAATGGAATAGTGATTAATATATTGACAAGTGTAACATCTAAAGAGGTTGATAGTGGATATCCTTATATCAATAGATCCTAACTCAAAGATGAGTCCATATCATTAGCAATGGTTGTATTTTCTAAATACAGTGACTTGTGACCAATACATTACATGATAAATGTGATGAACTAGTGTATAAAGTATTAGGATGGGAAATACCCTAATACAAGCTAAGTGGATGAACTCAAGTAAGGTAATGGTGATGAGGGAAGTGATACATCAAAATATGATAGATATCACATCCAACACCTCAAGTGTGATATACCTTAATGTATTTTAAATCCAATATATTTGGATGAGTGACACATGAAGTGTGTCATGTCAGTTGTTACATTCAGATGTAATGCACTTTGATAAGTGTACGCTAACATGCCTTATGAAATGGTTAATCCAAATCAATAGACTATGATGCAATCATATTCTGGTAAAGATGAGAGAGAAACTCATACTTTGTGTTGATAATCCATTTAATGATGGATGATGAGAATAAATAAGTATGATTGAATACTTATGTTATCAATGTTGGCTCCTAGCTGTGTGGAGAAATGAGTTAAGGTTTGATCATTAATAACATGATCTTAAGAACCTAAATGGTTATTTGTGGAAAACCCTAATGGAGGGTGAAAATATGTAAGGGGAATCCTAACCCTAAAAAGGGAATAGAGGTATTACTTTGTGTTGCATGGTGCTGATATGAAAGCATTATAACTGTTACCATGAGAACTAATCATGCATGTATGTTGAGACGATAAGCATAGCCAGGTATGAGATATGATGCTCTTATATTGAAAATGTTTTATAGGCCTTATAAGACTTTACATGTTTTGTTGCTTAGTGAGAGGTAATCTGAAATTAATGAGCCCTGGGTGCCATATGATGTTTTAATTATTGAAATTGTTTATGGGCTTCATAAGTCATAATATGCCTTGTTGTCTTCTAAGAGGTAACAAGAGATGAATTAAGCTTTGTGTGTTATGTGGAATGCTTGTGTAGTAAGAATCATGCTTACCTTGGTTAAATGACCTGAAGGTATTAAGTTACCTGTTATGTGGTAATAAGTATTCTATGATGAATTAAGGGTTTGAATACCCATATTTTATTATCATGATGATGAACTTGTTAAGAAATGAAAATGTGTTTGATGAGATGAGGGATTAAGATCCCAATACTTTGTTAGAAGAGTATGGCTATAGGCCATGACTCCACAAAACAATCCCAAGCATTAGCTGTGTGTTCTAAGCTTGAAGAGAGTATATGTTGTGCCTGTAACTCTATAATGAAGATGTCAATTTACTCTGGCAAGTTAATTGCAGCCTGACACATGATAAGTAAAATATAATCAGCTGTGTAGTGTATTTGCATAAAGTTGAAATGCGAGAAACATTAGTTGATGTTATACTACTTAGTGTAGAGGATAAATGTTATACATGTTCTTCACATTCCTTATGGGATAAGTGATATGATGCTCTATCAGGTTACAGCTGCAATTTTTTAGATAAGAATAATGTTCTAATCTGTTAAACAATAAATTAACTATTATTAAGCAATTATGATTCCTCTGTTCAGACTTATCTTATTAATCTGCAATAATAATGTTTTTGGCGGAGAGTTATATCTCTCACTGGGCCAAATTTACAATTGTCTCACCCCCGTGGGAACCACATTTTTAGGTGTATGCAGACGAGGAGGCAGGAATCCTTCAATAGGTGGAGAACAACAACAGCAGCAGTAGGAATAGCAGTGAATTCTCAAGTGGAGACACTGGCTGATATGTCTTGTATAGATGTACGTAGAGTCCTATGTGTCGTCTCTGTACTCTCAGGTCCTCAGATTAGTAGTTAATGCTTTCGAGATTTTGTCTTAGTGCCTCGATATTTCATACTTCCTGTGTTTAGTTTAACAGAGCAGTTGATGTATGTAATCCTTAGAAAAAGATGATACATGACATGTACTTGTGAACCAGTATGTAATTAAGTTACTCCAGTTCTTTATGAAAGAGTTTTCCTATGTGTGGACCTCTTTGTAAAATGGTTTTAATTTTTAGTGATTTTTGGTAATACGCTACTTAGTGATCGCTTCCGCTTAGTTAATAATGTTTTATTCAAATGATACGTCACAATGTTGTATATATTTCCTTTTATCCTTCTGCTAATGTGAAGTTGAATATCTAAATCAATAATATCTCTACTAGTTTCAACTCATGTTTAATACATTACATATCCTTCATTTTAAATCAAACGGCTCATGCATGGGTGAAACATAGTTTCTCTTTCAATCAATTTTTTTTCCTTCCTGAATATAGTCTACCTTTGTATGACTTATTCATTTATTTAGCTACACTTTTGTTCTTCTATTAGAAACTAGTTTGTTGTTATATAGAGACTTAGAATCCAAAGGCAGTAAGGATGAATGTATTAAACTTATTGATAAAGGTATACATTCCACACTCTCAATTATATCATAACCCTCATTCCTTAATCAAGCTCATTATTTCCAACATTTCTCTTTATTTCAACTAAGTTTCTTATCCTAGTTTTATTATTTACATGCTCATCTAGTTCTCTTCACTTTAACTCTTCTGAAGACTATTCATTTCTATGTACTTATCGTATACTTAACTCTTTTCTTCTATTTTCCCTTTGCTTTGGAGTACATAAAAACATTGTACTCAGTTATATAATCCATTCTTCATGATTGATTCTTACTATCTTGGCCCCTTACATACTTTTCTCATATCTTTTCTATATTTCATATTTAGAGTTCATATAATACTAATACTTAAACTTAATCTGAACCTTATGTCGTGTTCCTTTATTCCCAATTAAGGGTTTCTCATATGAGGCCCCAAAGTTGGATCTCAGATATCAGTTCCAACTGATTCTTAGTTATCCCAGTCTTTCCCTTATACTTCAAAATCTTAGAGTATATACATTCATACTAGAATTTGGATCTAATCTATCCAGAATTTACTCTTGTTATGTTACTAATAGGAGTCATTAGATCCCAGTAATGCATCCTGCCAGCCGGACCAAGCCGAACCTGCAGTCCTGAAACCAAGAGCTACTCAGGATTACTCAACTCCTATTCATCTCAAATGTGTGGAAGAAAACTTATCCACTTAGGAAAGCTCATTCAAAGCTCATTTCTAGTCTACTTGATACAAAGAATGTAATCAATAAATGCTACAACTGCATAGTGTACAACAAATCTTAAAGACCCATATATATTTCAAAATATTGAATATCTAAATTCAAACATATAAGAGACTTTCTATTCATCTCTAATAAAACAACAATATAAAATGAAAGTTCTATCTCATTTTATATTTATCCTCTAATTCATGTTACTTATCTTATTTCTAACCCTAATATTTTTAGGGTTCCTCTCTAAACCATCCTTCCACTGTATACCTGGCCAGGGTATAGATGAAAGAATAGACAGAGTAGCTTGATATTGGTTGATCCAAGTACTCAGATATCGGGCCAGGATATCCAAATACTCAAATCCTCAGAGCTAACATCATAAAATCTCCTATCGACCACACTTATGACTCTAAGTTACTAACTTAATGGTCCCTGACAACTCAGCCTAAGCTCTGATACCAAGTTGTTACACCCTGATCTCACAATTACCATTAATCATGAGATTAGGGCATAAATTGAGGATTTAACGTAATACAAAGATCACCCTTAACTTTTTCTTCTTTTTCAAACTCTTTGTTTTCTCGCATTGAACCACATAAACTAACTTTACAAGGGAATCTAAACATTGATTTCTCTAATCTGATTTCAACAATAAAAATGCATGTATGAACATTCATTATGTTTCTCATACTTTTAAGCACATACGACTTATTGATTCACATATATTGCTAAAAGATGAATAATGTTAAACATCATCATTTACAACTCTCTCTTATTTCTTTACAAGGACCTAGAGTGACAAGGACAGACTGAACTTAACTATACTCAGACTTAACTCTTGTGGCAGATCTACTCTAATGCAATGATATCTTCAATCCCCACAGTTTCCGTAAAAATTTTGAGTAGAGAGGTGAGCCTACTCACTCAGTGAATGAGTAAAACAATAATGTAGACTAAGGTACTAAATCATACATTTATCATTCTTGGATAATTGAAATAAAACAAGATAGTAATTTCAAATTAAAAGACTAGATATTCAAAAACTTACTAATAACATTGAAGCCAACATCATTAGAAATAAACAAGTATGGAAATATAATCCTCACTATATTCAATATTACATTTAAAGAACAACTGCTGTGAAACTGAAATCAGATCTTTCTTAACTCTTCTTACTTATAAGAAATCCTTTAAACTTATATTATCATATTTTAGCTTATGCCCTGATCATAGGAAGTATACTCTACATATAAAGACTCGTAGTGAACTACGATCTCATCGTACAAGACTTATATGACACACTCGGGAATGCTAAGCCTGACTATGTCACTGGTCTGTAACATGAAAATAGCTCTCTGGCCTCGGCACACCTATTATGTCATAAAAACTGGACTCCTCTAACCTGAGCACACAGGCGGAGAGTCAAGCCACCTATTGGCTTTACTGTACTCTAGTGCCACTAGGATATCTAGTTGATGTTGGACACTACATTCTGTATTTTAAGGAGACTTCCACTAGGGATTCGTCCCCCGTACCACCTATTAGTACGATTCGACCCCCGTATACTGGACACTTCTAGGGTTAGGTCATTTCATCCCTATGGCGAAGACCTCTCATAGGGAATCTACGGTGTTCAGGGCCCCTAAGTCTATTATTTTATTATTCTTGGAAAGCTCTTACTATATTATATCTTTTCCTTACTTATACTTGACTCTGGTATCTCTATGGTACCACATCTATTTATCTGAAGTTTATAAGAACAACATGTATCTCATCCTTAACTTGGCAAAGTAGTATATTCAAAATACTGTAATAGACTAAGAAATCAATATACTATACATGCAGGCAGAGTGAAATACTTAAATAAACAGAATACATGTCCACTTGGCACTTATACACTGGAATCATGCAATTGAACTTCTTAATACACTGATGATACTGAACTGAATGCTTAACATATTGGTTACCCCTTTCTTAGGGTTTATCCTTACTCATGCACATATAGCACTTCTCATGTATTCAAACATATATCATGTCTACTAATATAAATATTCTCATTCAACATTTCTCACATTTATGCATGGCATCGATAACATGTTGGCTAAATTGACATTATGATAAATCCCTTTGTTTCGATGATGACAAACATTTCATTCTTGTTGATTTAACGTGCTACTTGAGTGTTGCAGGAATAAGGTGAATGACAAAGCACTAGGGAATCTATATGCTTGAATGATTGTAAATGTCATGAAATGTAATCAATTGTAAACTTGTACAAATATATAATGTACAAGTACTTAGACTTCATGTAAATCAAGCGTTAGATCTTCCCTAGCTAAACACCACATTTAGATAGGTCATCCCCTTCAATATTGTCACATATGCACACTCATACACACACTTAATGTCTTTATTTGAAACATTGAAACAGGGTCTATCTCGGTCGACAAAATCCTCGACCGAGACACTCTCGGTCGACAAACTTCTTGACCGAGAATGACCCAAGTAGCCGTTAGACACAGCTGAGAAGGTAGTTGGCAGTTGGAGATGAACGTTGCTAACACTTGATCCAGAGAGCATGTCGGTCGACAAAACTTCGACCGAGTAGGTGTCTCGGTCGACAATTCCTCGACCGAGATGGACTCTGACAGCAACTGCAGAATTAATTAACTAGTCGTTGCTAAAGCAACTAACTTATAACTAACGGCTAGTTGAGCACTTAGAACCCCCTAGAAAGTGTCTAGAACGTCCTTAAGCACTTGTAGGCCATTCCTATAAATAGGACATGCCTTAGGACACCAAAATATACCTAAGCTACACTTGTGATACAATTGAGCATACACCTACAATTGGCAATCTGTTTTGAGAAATTGAGCAACACTTGCATTGGCAATCCCTCTACTTGCTCTAATTTCGTGTCCTATAGGCTAGTATCTCCTATCCACAACAATTACACGTCCATATACTTTGGTTAGGAGATCTACACACTTGATATAGGAAAATCAAGCATTGTGCTTCAAAGGATAAGTGTAATTTCCATTTTCTTTCTTGTTCCTTTTATTCTTTGTATTCTCCTTGCTACTCCTAGGGTTGGAGGCTGCGGATTGGAGAAGGTTCTTCTCGGTGGAGAAGGTGGACTTCGAGCTACTTCAAGAAGGCTATTGCAACGGGAAGCTACTTCAGGAGGAAGGCTACTTCAAGGGGGAGCTTGAAGTTACTTCAAGAAGGTTGCTTCAAGGTTGGTGCAATTACTTCAAGGTGAAGGCTGCTCGAAGGGTTTAGGGAAAGAATTGTAATTTTATGTAAAGTCCTTGCGAGGTAATAAAATTAAATTCTTTCAAAATCCCGGTTGGGTAAGCAACCGGGTAGTGGACTGACTACCTTAGTATTTGCTAAGGTAGGAACCACTTTAAATCCTTGTCCCCTTGTCCAATATTCTTATAGTTGGTTGTTTGAGTTAAATAATTGTTAAATTAATTTTAAAACCCTATTCACCCCCCCCCTCTAGTGGTTTTTCAATTGGTATCAGAGCGAGGCTTCAAGGAACCTTAACAAGGTCTTAAAGAATGGGTGACGGGGTGCTTAACAACCTTAACCTTGAAGGAACACTTGTTGCTAGGCCTCCAGCGTTTGATGGAACAAACTACACATATTGGAAGAGAAGGATGCAGTTCTACTTCCAAGGCATCAGTTGGGACTTATGGAGGATGGTGTCAACCCCATACGAGCTTCCTCAAATGCAATATGCAGAGTGGGATGAAAATACGGTAAAATCGGCTCAAATGAATGCAAAGGCTGTAAGTATTCTTTATTGTTCAATTTCAGTAGGAGAATTTAATAGAATATCAAACTGTGAAACAGCCTATGAAATATGGCATAGACTTTCTATAACTTATGAAGGGACAGTTCAAGTTAAGAATTCCAAAGTTAGTATGCTTAAACAAAAGTTTGAACATTTCCGTATGGATCCAAATGAATCTATTAGTGAAATGTATGCAAAATTCTCTTCTATTGTAAATGGTTTAAATGCCTTAGGTAAAGTTGTTCTTGAGGAAGATCAGGTATCAAAGATTCTTAGATCACTTCCTCCCAAATACAAGCCCAAGGTGACGGCCATTGAAGAAGCAAATGACCTCACCCGACTAAAGATGGAACAACTCATTGGCAACCTAGAAGCTCATGAGGCAACGTTAGAAGAGGAAGAAAGAAGAGAACGTGAACTTCAACAAGGAAGAAAGAAGGACATTGCATTCAAAGCATCAACCAAGAACAATCATGATACAAGTGAAGATGATAGTGAAGAAGAAACTCTCATTGTAAATGGTAAGCAGTATAAAAGTTTTAAAACTAATAAAACTTCTAGTATTTCTTCTTCCAGGTGCTTTGAATGTGGCAAGAAGGGACACATGAAAGGTGATTGTCCAAAACTCAAGAAAGGGAAGAAATCATCTCACAAAAAGAAAGAAAGAGCATATAAAGCTGCATGGGATGATTCAAGTGATGATAGTGATGATGGAAAAGAAGAAGTAGAATGTCTTATTGCTACAACAAATGAAGAAGAAGAGGTAAGTCTTTTTGATCTACCAAAAGAAGATCTTATTGCTAGTCTTCAAGATACACATGAGAAATATATTGAGTGCAAGAAGAAATTCAAGAAATCAAATAAAGTAAATGATGACTTAAATGCTAAACTTCTTGCTCTCACATCTGAAAATGAAGATCTCAAAAAGATTATTGATGATCATGATGCTAAGCTAAAATCTGTAGAAGCAAATTGCAACCTTCTTTCTCTTGAAAAGTTAAACTTGCAAACTCAAGTAAATGATCTTCAAAAACAACCTGTTTTGTGTACACATCTAGATTATGATATTATTGAGAAAGAAAGAGCTTCTTTGTTATCTAATCTAGATCAAGAAAAATTAGATATCAAGAAGAAAATTGATGAGATCATGAAGTTACAACAAAAAGTGAGTAGCTTGAGTAACAATAACATTCTTGATAATATCTTGAATGATTCTTATCATCAAATTGGAAGGAGAGGACTAGGTTATAAAACTAAAGGAAAATCTTATCAGAAACCTAGTTGGAAAAGGACACAAGTGCTAAAGAATCAATCCATGTATGTACCAAAGAACAACACAATTTCTAGAAATGAGATTGACTCTATTAGTTGTCATTATTGTTTGCGTCTTGGACATTACTCTTTTTCATGCCCATACAAGAAAAGGAATGATGATCTAGCTTGGGTTCCTAAAACTTAGAAGCTTAAATTTAACTAGTTGAGATTTGACCTAAACTGATTCTTGATATACAAATGTCATATCTCAACACAATCGAGCTCTAACTTGCATAATTTTGTTTTACTTGGAAGCAATTAACAGTTCTGAAAACATTCTAGAAACTTTGTCGGTCCAGGAATTGTCGACCGAGTGAACATTCGGTCAAGAAATTGTCGACCGAGCAGGTCACTGATTTCCAGTCTGCAATAAATCTGCTGAATATATTTTCAATTGATCAAATTGCTATCTATTTGTTGTTAATGACTGATTTTACATGCAAAACAAGTTGAAGATCATTATTGAAAAATTTATAAATATAAATGAGATTATTTTGGTTGATCCTCTAAATAAGTTAAAACTAAAATTATGCTTAGTTTAATAAAAAGAAATTTCTATTTTATCAATATTCACATGATTTTTTCTAAAATATTTTCTGGTCTATCCATATAGAAATCATGTGTTATGACATCTAGCTTAAATAATCACAATCATTGTGTTTCATGGAATTATCATTATATGTTTTTATTGTTCTATAATTGTACCATGCTTATTATGTTTCATTGGTTTGTTTAATATAATCTTTCATCCCTATATACAAACCATGAATGGATACTATTCTTGATCATCGTTATTTAGCTTATATGAAGATTCTATTTTGCATAAACAGTAAAATTTTCATGGCACAAATGCATCTTAATCTGCAGAAATTATACTTCACAAATGAGTAGTCAATATGAAATCTTCAGAATTTGCCTCTTGGTTGAATTTAAAATTGACCAAGGGGCGCTATGGTCGAAGTCAAGGTCGACCTAAAATAAGCTTTGACAAAATGCTTATTTGGACATCATTTTATTGTACTTAATCTTAGTATACTTTTGATAAAGGTCAAAATCAAAATTTAAAATCATTTGTGACCTTAGAAGCTTTAAATTGCTTTAATTGTAAGATTAAGGGGGAGCTCATAAAAACAAATTGGATTATTTGATTAATAAGCCTACAAAAACATTGTAAGCATCACTTGAAGCTTGTTACGACCTTAGTATTTTTACTCTTGGTTATGAAGAAATCTATGAATTTCATAAAAATGATATATCTTGTTCTTAAAGGAACTCTCTAAACAAATCAGGGCTTAACATCCCATGCATTTAGTTAGAGACATTTTTATGTACTCTAAGATTAAAGGATTCTCATTTCATTTTCAGGGCTTAACATCCCTTGTAAAATAGGTGAGAAATCAATACATATGCCATGAACCTAACATGATCTCATATCATTTCAAGGCTTAACATCCTTTGCAAATGATTAACAAATTGTGGCTAAATTAGACAAAAATGATATTAAATCCATGTTCCTAATAGAATATCTATTTAAGGGGGAGCATAGTATAACATTAAGGGGGAGAAGAAATATAAAATATTCAACTTGGATATCTTTTTGAAATGACAAAGGGGGAGAAATAATATAAAATCACAAACATAAAATCAAAATGAGTTTCATAATATCTTGGCCAGCCACTTGCAAAACCAGAGATGGCTACAAAGGTAATTTCAGGTATGAAACTCACATGTTCTATATTTCCTTATTTTATATTTAGGAAATGTTTGTCATCTTCAAAAAGGGGGAGATTGTTGGCTAAATTGACATTATGATAAATCCCTTTGTTTCGATGATGACAAACATTTCATTCTTGTTGATCTAACGTGCTACTTGAGTGTTGCAGGAATAAGGTGAATGACAAAGCACTAGGGAATCTATATGCTTGAATGATTGTAAATGTCATGAAATGTAATCAATTGTAAACTTGTACAAATATATAATGTACAAGTACTTAGACTTCATGTAAATCAAGCGTTAGATCTTCCCTAGCTAAACACCACATTTAGATAGGTCATCCCCTTCAATAGTGTCACATATGCACACTCATACACACACTTAATGTCTTTATTTGAAACATTGAAACAGGGTCTATCTCGGTCGACAAAATCCTCGACCGAGACACTCTCGATCGACAAACTTCTCAACCGAGAATGACCCAAGTAGCCGTTAGACACAGCTGAGAAGGTAGTTGGCAGTTGGAGATGAACGTTGCTAACACTTGATCCAGAGAGCCTGTCGGTCGACAAAACTTCGACCGAGTAGGTGTCTCGGTCGACAATTCCTCGACCGAGATGGACTCTGACAGCAACTGCAGAATTAATTAACTAGCCGTTGCTAAAGCAACTAACTTATACCTAACGGCTAGTTGAGCACTTAGAACCCCCTAGAAAGTGTCTAGAACGTCCTTAAGCACTTGTAGGCCATTCCTATAAATAGGACATGCCTTAGGACACCAAAATATACCTAAGCTACACTTGTGATACAATTGAGCATACACCTACAATTGGCAATCTATTTTGAGAAATTGAGCAACACTTGCATTGGCAATCCCTCTACTTGCTCTAATTTTGTGTCCTATAGGCTAGTATCTCCTATCCACAACAATTACACGTGCATATACTTTGGTTAGGAGATCTACACGCTTGATATAGGCAAATCAAGCCTTGTGCTTCAAAGGATAAGTGTAATTTCCATTTTCTTTCTTGTTCCTTTTATTCTTTGTATTCTCCTTGCTACTCCTAGGGTTGGAGGCTGTGGATTGGAGAAGGTTCTTCTCAGTGGAGAAGGTGGACTTCGAGCTACTTCAAGAAGGCTATTGCAACGGGAAGCTACTTCAGGAGGAAGGCTACTTCAAGGGGGAGCTTGAAGTTACTTCAAGAAGGCTGCTTCAAGGTTGGTGCAATTACTTCAAGGTGAAGGCTGCTCGAAGGGTTTAGGGAAAGAATTGTAATTTTATGTAAAGTCCTTGTGAGGTAATAAAATTAAATTCTTTCAAAATCCCGGTTGGGTAAGCAACCCGGTAGTGGACTGACTACCTTAGTATTTGCTAAGGTAGGAACCACTCTAAATCCTTGTCCCCTTGTCCAATATTCTTATAGTTGGTTGTTTGAGTTAAATAATTGTTAAATTAATTTTAAAACCCTATTCACCCCCCCCCCTCTAGTGGTTTTTCATAACATACCTATCTAGGGCATGTCATATCTCTCCATTTGCAATAGCATAACAACATATGCATTTCATGACAAGTATTTGAGTTAGAAAATTCGAATATCATAAAAAAAAACATATATGCATATAAGATAATATTCAGATAAAATCCCACAATATCAAATGAATCATTTCAATCAGCCATTTACTACTAAATTAGATATGTATACTTGTAAAAGCATACTAGATTGGGTTTCCATCCTTGATTACTTGCTATTCACAAGATATGTATTATGAAAATCAGAAACTCTATTTGTCCATATATCAATCAAAGAGATCAAACATGTAGAATTATATGCACTAGGAACATAAGTAAGATCATATAAACATCGTCTCTCGCTCTAGTTTGCTCCCACCCCTCTCTAGGTTTGGGGGTGACATGGCGGGGGAGGGTTCGCCTCCGACATCCACCGGCCAAGGTGAAGCTGCCACAACGAAGGACAAAGGGGTGCCCCCTGCATCTGAGGCGAAATGGAGTACTCCCGGAGCCGATGTCACCATCGCCAGAGACTGGGCAAAAGTTGTGGAAGGACCACCCTTGTGGGTTAGAGGGGCGGTGGCTGCGGACCCGAAGAAGCCCTTCTTCAAGGAGGGTGATGGAAGGAAATGGACTAGATTCACAAGACCCATCATGAACGAAATGGATGACTACCATAGGTTTTCGACTATCATCCAAGTGATGGGTACCTCTGTGAATGTCCAGCAACTGAAAGGATGGATGATCAGAACTTGGAAATCGAAGGCGGAGCTCGAGGTGTTCAGTCTCACCGACAACCTCATTCTTGTAAGATTTGCTAATGAGCATGACCTCCAGAACCCTCTGAACAAAGGACCATGGTTTTTTGATGATTAATTAGTCCTGGTCAGACGGTGGATGTCGGAGGAAGACATACGATGAACTGCTCTGAAGACGGAACCTGTTTGGGTTCTGTTACCCAACGTTGGGAAGCATTGGTCACTGAGGGCCGTTAACGTCATCGCCCACGCCACTGGTGAACAAGGTCGGTGGAGAGAAGAGTGGACGGCTCGATGTTGGGGTGTGCATGCTTCTGCATGGACATAGCCGCTGATGAAGAACCACCACCTGTGATAATGGTCAAGCTTCCTGATGGGGGAGAATGGGAAGTGAAAGTCTGCTACGAAGCTTTACCGGATCATTGTGATTCATGTAAAGTCTTTGGACATGGCAATGGTTGTTGTCCGGGTGAGCGTAACACCTCGCTAATGCCATCCCCCCCCCAATCA
Organism: Alisma plantago-aquatica; assembly: GCA_963693085.1. NCBI lineage: Eukaryota > Viridiplantae > Streptophyta > Magnoliopsida > Alismatales > Alismataceae > Alisma > Alisma plantago-aquatica. Next base: position 717,066,079 of record OY856411.1, on the reverse strand, counting down.
TCCCCATAGAGACCAGACAACCTCTCCAGAGAAAGTCTCAAGATACCAAAAGGGCAGTAAGAAAGCACACGATCAACTTCCATGAGCAAGAACAGAGTGATGGCAGGGCTGAAAAACTAAAAGTTGCTGACAAAGGGAAGAGCACAGCTAGCGTTGAGGAGCATATCGTAACTGTAGTTGATGTTGTGGTCAAACCAAACCACAGTGAAACAACTGCAAGGACGAGTGGCATGAAGGTCACTAGGTAAATGCATGTGAAGGTTAGCAGTACTAGCAAGACTCTGACACCTGAAAACGTGAAGGGGGTACATGTAGGCAACAATAACACTGTGGACATAGTGGTTAACCAGTTTGATGTTCTGAATCAAGTGGAAGAGGGAAAAATCTCTGAAGAAGGGGGGGTTCGCGTAGATGAAGCCCACGCCAGACTAGAAGTGCAGCTATGAAGATGAAGGGCATACCCAAATCCAAAGGTGGATGAGAGGGTGGCCCTATTTCAACAAACCAATAATGTCTGTCCTAGCTTGGAATGTCAGAGGAGCCTCTTTACCGAAAACTCAAAGTAAGCTTAGAAGGATTCTCAATGACATTCAGGTGGAGATAGTGTGCTATTTTGAAACTTGAATAAAAAGGAAAAATGTTGAAAGGCTGAGATCCATATTTCCAGCACATTGGGAATGTGTTTCTAACCTCACTAAAGAGGACGGAGGAAGAATAGTAGTGGGTTGGAATCCACAAATTTGGCAGATTGATCTCATTAATGACACTGATCAAGTCATCACAGAAAGCTGCTTCAATCAAGGGGGCTTTTCATTTATCGTAACAGTTGTCTATGGTGAAAATCTAGAGAAAGATCACGATAGCCTTTCACCGGTACTAGAGTCTACTGTTCAAGAGGAGATCCCCTGGCTTGTTCTAGATGATTTCAACAACACTAAGCTTGCGTTGGAAAAGTATGGTGGAAGAAAAGTTCCTAAAAGAATTCTTAACAAGTTTAACAGTTCGAGGGACAAAGCCAGACTTCACCAACTCAATATGATCAGGGATCTGACCACATGGTCAAATAAACAAAGTATGAAGGGGAAACAAAGACACATTGCTAGCTGCCTCGACAGGGGCCTGGTGAAAAAAGCATGGCTGGAGGTGGTGCCGAATGTGGCCATTAAACTAGGCTCACATCATTTTAGCGACCATGCCCGGATGAAGGTGCTTATCAATCAAACTCCTCAACCACCTCACCTATTTAAGTTTCTGAATGTGTGGTGTGAATGGGATGGGTTCGAGGATATTGTGAAGAGATGTTGGGTTGGCCATGTAGGGGGTAATCCCCTATTTCGCGTTCTGAAGAAACTTCAAAAGACAAAGAAAATGCTGAAAGTTTTGTCTAAGGAGAAAGTAAACATACCAAACCTTCTCCACAATGCAAGGAGAGAATATGAAGATCTTGCGCAAAGAGCAAGACAACAACCCCTGCACGAAGACTACATAGAGAATGAAAAGAAATGTAAAGAAAGGGTCAGAAATCTGGAGAAGGCGGAAGAGATCTACTTATGGCAAAGGAGTAGGATGTGGTGGATCAAGGATGTTGATCAGAACTCGAAGATCTACCATTCTTCTATAAGGAAAAGAGAGATGCAAGATCACATTTATGAGCTCATTGATGACAGAGGTGATGTGGTGAACAATAGGGAGAAAGTCATTGACAGAGCCATAAATTTGTTCACTGGGTTGTACAATAATGAGAAAGACAAGCCTTGCTGGGACGCAAACCTGCCAAATAGAAGGGTTACAGCTGATATGAATGCTAAGCTTTGTTGTGACACAACTGAGATGGAAATAAAGGAGGTTGCTTTCTCCATCCACCCTTCTAAAGCACCTGGGCCCGATGGCTTTAATAGTCGTTTCTTTTAGAAAATGTGTTGAACCATTAAAGAGGATGTATGCAATGCGGTGAAGTGGATTTTGAAAGGTGGTGCCATGGTTCGTGCTATCAACCACTCCTTCATCAAACTCATACCGAAGAATAGCAATGTGAAATATATACATGATTTCAGACCGATTGTGTGTTGTTCGGTCTTGTATAAAATCATTGCTAAACTAATGTCTAAAAGGATGAAAGTTGTAATTCCGCAGATCATCTCAACTAACCAAAATGCTTTTATTGAAGGTAGACATATGGAGGATTGCTCACTCCTTAGTACTGAATTTCTCAATGATTTCAACAAGAAAGAATCCACAGTGAAAGCGTGTATGAAAGTGGACATCAACAAAGCTTATGACCATGTGAGATGGGAGTTCTTGTGGAAAGTTATGGTTTCTTTGGGGTTCAATCAGGAGATCATCAGGATCATTAAACAGTGTGATGACCTGCTCTTTCTCTATTCTTATTAATGGTGTCCCTACTGGTATGTTTAGATCGTCCAACGGGTTGCACCAAGGGGATACGCTTTCTCCTCTATTGTTCACAATTGTTATGGAAGGACTTACGAAACTCCTCAACACAGCTGAAAATGAGGGACACATAAAAACCTATAAAGTGAAGGGAGTCAAAGTGATGTCTCATATCATCTTTGTGGATGATGTAATGCTCTTCTCTACAGGGAATATTAAGAGGCTAAAAGAATTCATGAAGGTTCTTCATACATTTGGGAGGTTGTCTGGCCTCTATATCAGCACTATTAGATCACAGATTTTCCTATCTAAGTCTTGTGATAGTAGGCGAGGAAGACTAAAAATGTGATGGGCATGGAGATGGATACTTTTCCTTCGAGATACATGGGATTTCCTCTCATTGTTGGATGTGTTCTCTCAAAAGACTTCAAATTCTGACTTGATAGACATAGAACCAAGATTGAGGGTTGGAGGGGGTTGAAGATTTCTCTGGCCGGAAGGTTGACTCTTGTGAAATCAGTCCTTCAGGCGATGGTCCATTTCTGGATGACTATGGGGGATATCCCATCTCCTTCCTTGCAGGATATGAGAACCATGACTACAAACTTTATCTGGGCTGGTAAGGGCCACAGAGTGGCTTGGGATCGGATCGCTAAACCTTTTAAAGAAGGCGGGCTTCAGATCGTAGGACCAGAGATAGAGATGCAGAATAGTAACGAAAAAGAATTGATAAATTCATTAATAAGCTGGATAGCTTATGGGTGACATGGATGAAAAAGAGATACGGTGATAGCTTCTGCTTCAGCAGTGACACCAGACCTTCCCGTGTTTGGAGAAGCATGTGCAAAGAAGTCAATACTAACCACAGTCAGTATAGTGTCAATGCTAATGGTGTTTGGAGTATTCGAAGACAAACACCTTTGATCAACACCATAACTGGCAGAACCACAATGAATGATTGGTCCAGTATGCTTTGGGGTCGAAGACACTACCCGAAATGGAGTGTTCTATGCTACATATTGATTCTTGATAGACTGCCTACCAAGAAGAAGATGATCAACTGGGGATACACCATGGACGGAACTTGCTTGTTCTACAAACAGGCTGAAGAAACCTACAACCATATGTTCTTTGAATGTAGATGGACCAGAAGATTATGGAGGTTGCTTTACCTAAGCAATGGATGGGGTTAGGACTGACCCATCCACCTAGGGGAGGTGTTGGCTTGGGCTGGAAATAAATACAAAAAAAAGACAAAACCATGAGAAGTTTTGCTGACCTTTGTATTACTGGAATCAATTACTTCATATGGGCTGAAAGAAATAGAAGACTCCATGATCATAAAAAGAGAAGTTTGTCATGGATCTTAGATACCTTTGCTAAAGAAATGCATTGGCATGTCAAATGTAATGCTGAGATTTTGCAAACTCTCAGTTCTAATATGTGTGTATACTGGGGCTTTTGTAGGTAACACCCCATGTATAGGTTTTATTTTGGGCCCTTTCTTGGGTGCCCTGGTCTATTCTCTATAGTCTCAGTATACACCCTTTTTGGTCTAATACATTTACCTTACTCCAAAAAAAAGATCATATAAACATAAATCCGAATTTCAGATATAATGTTGTTCCAGCACCCGAATAACATGAAATTTCAAATCTTCAGAAGATTCTCAATAAACTTCTTAATTCAGTAGTATTCAATATACATGGATATATATATCCATGTCATCATATAAATGTTTTCAGATCATAGTTGGAACATGAATTGAAGTATTCTTTAAACTGAATTCAAGAACAGTTCTTTTCATTTATTGTCATCTAGGGAGAAATCGAGAATATAAATTAAAACCATCTAATTGAGTACAATTGACTAAAATATTCTTTTACCCACTCACCCTAAGTTGTAAAATAGCTTAAAAATGTATCCCATATCTGAAAATGTCAAATCCATATCAAAACCCTAGCAATCACCACTTTCTTCTTCCTTTCAACTCAGAAACCCTAGAATTGAAGATTAGGAGAGAAAGAGTGAGAAAAGGACTTCATTTGACATGATTTCGAATCCAATCAGGGGAGGGATGGAATTTTGACATCTGAGAGAAGATTCACCATGAAACTATATCCAAAGAAGCTAAACTTACATGATTTCATCATTCCTCGGACCGCAAAACCCTCGGTCAGCATCTCCATCACTTTCTCCTCTCAAACCCTAACTCTCCCTCTCTCTCTAGGATTTTGTTTCTCTGGATTAAATCACAAATTATGAGATATCCTTGTGTGTTAGGTTGACCATATAGAGCAATTGAGTTGCTTGGGTCAATTGCACATTGACCCCTCACTATACTTTCTCTTATTTCAGCTAAATTTTCTGTCATAAAAATATTACTGTAATTCATCTACTGATAAGGTCTAAACACATCAAAAAATTATGAACATTTTACATGTTGTTTATGATTGAGTTTCAGATCTCCAATTAAAATTTCAGATCATTTAGAGTTACCAATAAATAAATAAAAATAAAACACTACACTGCTAAAAAGCACTCTGTCAGCATTTTGGTCGAAGTATAGTTTGACCGAGAACCACATTCAAAGAACACTAAAATATCTAAACTTTTTCTACAATATTCATAATTGAGTTATCCATATCATATCCAAAATTCAATTAAATACAAAATTTGTAGAAAATATGAAAAATCATTTACCACACTGTTATCCTGATCAAATTCCATATTCATGTACTATCAAAACCCTAATTTTTGCCGATTATGGTTTACATTTCTCAAACCCTAATTATACAAAGAGATAGCATACTTGGGGTTCTCATTAGGTTTAACATATCATGATTGAGATATCATCATTAATCATGTTTAATCAATGACCAATATAACTAAGCATGTAGTCATCCACATAAACCCTAACTTACCCATTAAGCTCAGATACGGTCATAACAGTTCTCGACTTTGTATATATGCACACCAAATCCTTATACAAGTCCTACCTCTTCGAGCTTTTTTTTTCTTTTAATCACTTTCCATATCTTTTACCATGGATTTGATTACATAATTTAGCCAAAGTATTTCTTTGCTTGGTCCCTCCTTTCCTTTTCATGTTTTAAGGCAAATACTCATGGAAGAGTAAGTAGGTGGTTAAAGGAAGCCATTCAATCCATTATCATCTATGTTAACACCTAAAACCATGATCTAATTCTAAAAGCCAATAAGGATCACATAATTATTTGGCATCTAATACAATTACTTCCTTTCTCTATTATCTAAATGATTTTATACCAACTAGGAAGGATTATATTCCTTCTCCCATCTTTTCTTTCTTATGGTTAATACAAGGCATGCATGGAAAAGTAGGACAAGATATTAAATAGGTTTCCACATAGATCCATACTTGTCCTCCAAGTATTTATTTAATTATCTTAATGCCTTACATTTTATTTTCCTTTGGCCACTTCTATTATCTTATATTTTCATTTATTATTTCCGATTTCTTTTCTTATTTATGCATTATTTGATTTCATCCAACTTTTCTTTCCTTTTTATCATATTGGACTCACTAACTTATTAGGGTCCATGATATCATACATTTAAAGGAAATACTATCAAATAAATCCATTCATTACACATAAATCATACAATTTCATAATCATACATATTATTGAAATTGCATATCAAACCATATGAACCCAATAATTGGGGTTGTAACATCCTTCCCCCCTTATAGGAATTTTTCCCTCAAAATTCCACTAAACATACAAACAATTAGGATAAGACTTTTCCATGTCCATCATTGGCTCCCATGTGGCTTCATCCTCTCCATGGTGCTTCCAAAGAACCTTTATCATCTTATATTCTTACATATGAGTTCTCTCTCACCTTGGTATCTCATACCCTCATAGGTGACTCAGGATATATCAACTTCCCTTGAAGCTCACTAGGTTCATGGCTTAGCACATGGCTCGGGTACATCACATAGTGCTCTAGATCGGACTCATGGAACATCATACACCATGTTATCCTGAGGGGTAAGGCTAATCATAAGCAACTCCACCTATCCATATCAAATGCACCCATGTATCAGGAACTCAGCTTTCTCAGCTATAGCTCAGAGGGGTCGGGTTTTCATAACACATGTTCTCCCACAGTACATTGCATGTCAGTTTACTTCACATCAGCTCACGACTCTTGTCACCCCTGGGCTTTCTCAGCCATTGCACGATTAAAGAGACTTCATCTGCACAGACTATGGTCTCTCTGACCTTCACAAGGTCCTCTCACCGGCATCATCCTAGTGAAGTGGTGTAACATCCTAGGATTTGAGGCCTCAGATAACATGATCTTAAAAGGAATGATTGGACTACTCATATCACCAAGGTGCACCTCCTTTTCAGGAAGCCCATCACTAAGAACTCCATAGTTAAGCATGCTTAGCTTGGAGTAGTACTAGGATGGGTGGCCAGTAAGGAGGTTGATCCTGGCTTGCGCATGAGTGAGGAAAAAGTGCACAGTTAGGGCTAGTGGGGGTTTGTGGGGCCAGTCGTCATTCCTAAAACCCTACTAGAGCCTTGGGCAGTGGGCCCGGGTGTTTACAAATGGTATAAGAGCCATAACCCCTCCAGTAGGTGGGGCCCACATGGGCATTTGGCATGCCAGTCTTGAGTCATGCGGTCCAGGCGGATAGGAAAGGGACGTCCATGGTTGACACAGCCACCCCTGCACTGGTATTCTGTGATCGGGAGTTGGGTGTCCATGGGCCATTGTGGGTCTGCACTGAAATGGGGTCAGATTATGAGGCCATATAGTTGAGCCTTGACGAGGACGTCAAGAGTCTAAGTGAGGGAGATTGTAACATCCCAAGATTTGAGGCCTCAGATAACATGATCTTAAAAGGAATGATTGGACTACCCATATCACCAAGGTGCACCTCCTTTTCAGGAAGCCCATCACTAATAACTCCATAGTTAAGCGTTCTCAGCTTGGAGTAGTACTAGGATTGGTGACTAGTCGGGAAGTTGATCCTGGCTTGCACATGATTGAGGAAAAAGTGCACAGTTGAGGCTAGTGGTGGTCTGTGGGGCCAGTCATCATTCCTAAAACCCTACTAGAGCCTTAGGAAGTGGGCCCGATCGTTACAAAAGGGAAATTGGGATTAGTTAAAACATGAAAGTTGCTTAGAAAAATACGAGGAACACAATAAAATTGGTTTGAGAACCTGAATTTGTTCCTATTTGCAAAAGTGTGTTAATCTAATGAAAAGTGCTTATGTATTAGATTAAGAAACCCTAATTGGGCATATTGGTTAAGTTTATGTTGTTTAGTTGATGAAATTGAGTGACTACAACCTATTAAATACTAATGATGAACTTGAACCGAATCTAGATGTTTCTTGCATGATTTAGGGTTTTTACCTCATATGAGAATGATTAAGCATTTAGAAACCCTAATTTAGGGTAAAAGAGGAGAAGATCATATTTAATTTGAAAAATGTGAAAATATTTTGTTAAATGATGGTTCTAAGCTATTTTGAATATAAAAGTTCCTAATTGAGGATAAATACCCTTAATATGGAAATTAGGGTTTTCTAATGGATAAAGGTGGAATTAATGATAAATAGAGTTTGTATGTGAATTAGATCATAATGAACTATGAATTGTTAATTTGAAAGGAACCAAAGATGATAATTGGGCCTAATGATCATGCCATGAATTAAAAAGATAAAAAAATGATAGTTTTAATGAAAAAGGGGCATAATAGACTTAATGGACATTTAATTGTGCCTTTAATCCGAAATTAAGGTTATATGTTGTTAAAAGGTAACCTTAATATCTTTCGTGAAGAATAGATGATATAATTAGGGTTTGTGAGGAATTGTATAAAATTAGGGTTTAAAATAGTATAAATGAAGAGAAACCCTAATTGCAATGGAAAATCTAAAAGTGGACTAGAAACCCTAGGAAGTGAGCAAGGTTTAATAGGTTTTGATGGCATGAGAAATAATAGGAAATTGTATGCATATTTCAGGATCTCATTGTGTGCTTGCTTGCCTTTTTGGACTTCTTGATTGATTAATCTGCCTAACAGGTATGTGGTTACGCTTATGAATATCTTGAATTAGTTTTTTGAGGATTTCCGGAGTTTTCATCGGTGGCTTGAATTAAACTATTGGATGAATTTAATTCATGCAAATTATAATGTGGATATGACTATCACCTAAGATATATGCCTACTAGCTCAGATCCTAGTCCCCTATGTAGCTTGATAGATTGACCTAGTACATGGCTACCTATGGGGTAGGACCATTAGGTCATTGGATGACTTAGTACATGGCTACCAATGGGGTAGGTCCATCAAGTCACCTTGATTCAGGGATTGGGCTACCCTTGGGTAGGGCCATGTGACTCCATAATCCTAAGTATTGGCTACCTATGAGGTAGGGCCATGGGGGTAAGGATATACCATGTGAAAGAGGTAGTATCCAAGTCCACTACAGGGACAACACAAAGATAGGGGATATGTAAGGATCGAGTAGTATTGCTTAAGATGTAATCTTGGCTGTTAAATGATATTTGGCTAATTACATCGTTATCATAGTTGCATGATTATTGTTTCCCCACATATCGGCATATTCATTTATGCTGACCGACATTTTGTTTTTCGGCATTTTAGGTACAAGTTTGAAAAGGACAAATAGTAAAGTGGCATATGTGGAATTAAATAAGAATTAAAGTACAAAGGAGGATTAGTTAGAATAGACTCTAGATGTAGATAGAAGTAGATATCCAAGTTTTTGAAAAAGGTATGCAAAGTTTAATTTTATTACAGCCTTTCAATTTAGTTTGGTAGAATTTGATAATTATTATCGATTATCTATTGAACCTTTGATCCAGAAAATTGGGGTAACGGCTCCGACCACTTGGTCTCCCTTAATTAGGGGTTATTGGGAGGCAGGGTCATTACAAGAGGTGACTGACACGGCCTCCCTTATAGATCTTCATGCATCTCGATACTGGCTATGGTGGCTATCATCACAAGTAAACTCTTCTAGGGGTAGGAACTGCTCCCATGTATCACCCTAAATGAGCACACATGCTCTCATCAGACCTTCTAAAGTCTGGATCATACTCTCTTGACTGTCTATCAGTCAGGGGTGATAAGATGTGCTAAACTTCAAGCTGGCATCGAGTTCTTCATGTACCTACTTCCACCGCATGGAAGTAATCTTGAGGTCATGCTCTAGATATTGAACTTGACCATGGTGTAGATGAACTATATCTTCCCCATATATAGTTCAACCAGATCTATCACACTGATAGTGCTCTCTTTCTTAGGCAAGGGATTAGGTCAACTTGGTAAGGCAATCTACCGTAACCCATATTGCATCATGACCTTTGTTGGTCCAGTGGAGACCCACCACAACGTCTATGGTGATCTACTCCCATTCCCTCTCGGGGACTCTTCATTATCCATAGTAACTTACTAGGGACTGGTGTTCGACCTTCACCTCCTGACATGCATGGTGAAAAGACACATGCAATTCTATATACTTCTTCATCTCAGGTCTTCAAGGTACTACTACAAACTTTTACTATCTTAGTAGTACCACGGTGTATGGTGAACTTAAAATCATGATATCCTACATGTCATGATTCCTCAAGGTCAACTCCTCATAAACCCTAAAACACTCTAGTAGCGAGTTTCACCACCTTCTTTTCCCTATAAGTGTAGCAGAGGTTCTTACAACCATCTTTCTATCTCATCAAGATCTAGGCTGGCTAACCAAACGTGTCTCATCAAGCTCTAGGCTGGCTAACCAAACGTGTCTCACAAAAATCCTCATGATGACTACCTTAATTCTCTTTGTATTGATAAACCATCCATACATTGTACCCTCCACAAAGGTATGCCACCATCTCTATCCTCATACATCGTAACAATGTTTCAACTCACATCATCTTTACCCTTAGTGTATGGTATGCATATTTCCCTATCTCTCACCCTCATAACGAGAGGAAATAAGCATTTGGCTGCAGTCCAAATACAAAGTTCATCACGTTCCAAGAGTAGAGATGGTGCATCACACATCACCAGTACACTTTCCAATCTAAGTTGAAATGTGCATCACATGACTCCACATCATGAATATCTCAATTTTAGGTTTACTTCCATGGAAACTATTCCCAAACATTCTTGGGTCTTAAACATCTCTCTTTTATGTACAATCCTTAGTCGTTACCTCAAGGTCTCTAGGGTGTCGGCACTTTTGGGGTGATATGACCCTTATGCATCTAGGGAGTGTCTCTTACTCTTACCCCTTAGGCCCCTTGAACTCATGAAGGTGGCCAACCTCCTAACCCGTGGTCCTTGGGCAAAGGTAGTTGTTACCTCCTGACCCTATGGTCTCGTGCATCCAGGGAACAAACAACTCCTACTCCCATCAGACTTAACCCTTCATGACCTTAGTATTGACTTAGTATTCCATCATAGCACATCTCATTCTTGAATATTTACCCAAAACTCCATCATCTCTCTGGGCACTCATGGTCAAACTTACATCCTTTCATAGGGATCATGGCGACCTATCTAACTTGGTTAGGCCCCATAAGGTTACCTCCATGGCAACATCTCTTCATTCCCCTTAGAAATGGTCACACAAGGGCCTATAGATTCATGCTCACGCCATGTTCTCTCCACTTAGCTCATCAAGATCCTATGAGAGACCTCTTTAGGTTACTTCGAACCTATACAAAAGCTTCACTTGACAGAAGGGTCCCTCCCCAGGATGGAGAGAAAGGTCACAAACATCTTTTTTTCCAAGGTTTACATCATCATATGCGGGCTTATCCCTATCATGCTACTTAGTCATGTAGCTAACAAGAGGACAACCCACTAAGCCACTCTGGGTTCCTTAGTATGTCATACTTGCTTCTATTCCTCAACATTGGACCAACTGCATACATGCATATGTCACCAACCTATGTGTGAGGGTTTCATCAAACATGTACCTTAGTCCAAGGGGTTTCCTTTTCCTCTAAACCTGAGGGGTGTCATGCTTGAAACCACATGAACTCAAACATCTTCATGAGCATCATGTGCACCTGGTACTACTACTTCCCCTCTTAGGTCTAGGAACCCTAGGTTCACTCCTTATACCTTAACTACCTAACTGCATACTCAGCTTTTCAACCACGACCCAATCATGTACAAGGGATAACATGCACTTCCTATTATCCTTCCACATGAACAACACCTTTGAGCCCTACACGAGAACAAACAACTGGGTGTGAGGCCTCACAACTCATCACCATACTTCCTCGGTCTAAGGAGTACTCTCTTCCTCTACCTAAACGGTAGGCACCTATAACATCTATTCATCGACTCCAGAAGCCTCTTCCTCTTTCTAGGGTTTGGTTCCTCTAAGGGAAACCAAGGTACCACATGCCTCCAAGGATCGTGCAAGAGGCGACCACATACATCCACTTAGGTCGTCCATTCTAGGCCATATCCAACCCAACTTCTTATGATTCCTCATGTCTCAGAGTCTAAGTTTCCAACCTTCTTTCTCGGGTATTGCTCTCTCTCTCTCTAGAGCTAACCCTACAACCGACCCTACCATTGGAGGTTCTAAGAAGGTAGATCCATCTCTTAAGGATACATGCACACACCTACATGGGTGAACCGTATGATCCAAACCTATGTTCGATCAAGATTATCCAAAGCTCTACATGTTCATCTCCTAACCTGTCAGGCATAACCCCTCCTACCTAAACCTCAACCTACTACCAGCACTACTGACATTCTCTCCTATATAGGTGCATGCTCTTCTATGCTCATATATACCCATAAGGGTTTCTATATGGTCACCACTATCCTTTTCAATGAAGGAGCTATCCTTCACCCTAATAGGCACGACCCTTCCAAAGTTGGGTCGCCAAAAGGCACTAGGTCAACCAACCTCATATAGCTCATGCTTCTCATGGGTACTCAACACCAATATGCATGTCAAACCACGTACATACATGCATGGTCAACTTTGATATCCAACTCATCTTGTCATCCCTCTTTCTAACAACCACTTAGGGTTAGGGTTAGCGTCATCCTCATAGGATGTGTCATGTCTTTACCTCTTCCTAGAGGCCTCTGCCTCCAAGGGTGACTCTCTCCTCAACCTCCTGATAAAAAGGTCAATCCTCAGATCTCTCCTGAGGGAACGACAACCCACGCCATGCAACCTAAGCATGCAACTAATATTTAGTTTATGCTTAAACTATTAAGCTTATGTCCATGACATATTGTTTACATGATTTTCATTGATTTGGTGGAGGATTCCTTAATCCTTATCGTACTTATCCTGATCTCAAGAGGGTGGAGAGAGAGAGAAAAACCCTAAACTTTAGAACCTTAATTGAATTAGGGTTGAGAAGGGACAAAACAGATGAGAGAGTCCTAAAGGTATCTTATTTCTTGAATTAGGGTTCAGAAGGGACGAAATAGATGAGAGAGTCATAAAGGTATCTTATTTCGAGTTAAGACCTCAAACATTGGCCAGACAGTCACACCACATCCGGGAGTCCTCGTGACCGACTAGCGGGGTGGAGGAAAATATTTCCAGCCCCCAGACCGTGATCCTTTTCTAGACACCTCCATCTTTAGAAAATCCTCTAATAACTCCCTCGGTTCTACAAAGTTTGTAAAATTTAATAATTACTAAGGATTAAATGAGAAACCAAGGCTCTGATACAAAATGTAATGACCCCACATCCCAGTAACCCCTAATCAAGGGAGACCAAAAGGTTAGAGACGTTATGCCAATATTTCAGGATCCATGGTTTAACATTTAATCAAAAATAATTATCAAATTCTACTATTACTAAACTGAAAAGCTGGAATAAAACAAATATTTTTGCATACCTTATAAAATTAGGATCTAAGACTTCTATCCGCAGATGAAATCTATCTATCTAATCCTCCTTTGATTTACTTAACTTTATCTTCACATGTTCCACTTTACTGTTTGTCCAATTTTAGATAATTCCTAAAATGCTGACAAACAAAATGTCGGTCAGCATAAATGAATATGCCGATATGTGGGGACAAACAAAACATTGTACATAATTTCTAACAACCTAATTACAGCAAATAGTTGTTAACAATGCAAGGTTACATTTTTAGTATGACTCCTCAACCGCTTTTACCACCATTGGGATACCCTCTCTAGGGTTAAGTCCTTACAAGTGACTTTAAGGCTACATTTTCCATCCTGAGATTGGTACCTGGGGTCACCTCTCTGGGTGCCCTATGGTCTTCCCTTCAGGGCTTGACCACCTTGACCTTCCCTCCAGGGCTTGGTCCATTATCTTACATCCAGAGGGGTATGTAGGTTCGAGCGAGTCACACACATGTATACTTTGTGATAATCATTGTGATGCATCATTCGAATAAAAAGTTATTAACTAAGAAGAAGTGATCACTAAGAAACGGATTACCAAAAATCACTAAAAATTAAAACCATTTTACAAAGAGGTCCACACATAGGAAAACTCTTTCATAAAGAACCAGAGTAACTTAATTACATACTATTTCACAAGTACATGTCCTGTATCATCTTTTTCTAGAGGATTACATGCATCAACTGCTCTGTTAAACTAAACATAGGTAGTATGAAATCTCGAGGCACTAAGCCAAAATTCTCGAAAGCATTAACCACTACTCCGAGGACCTGAGAGTATAGAGACGACCCATAGGACTCTATGACATCTATACAAGACATATCAGTCAGTGTCTCCACTTGAGAATTCACTGCTATTCCTGCTGCTGCTGTTGTTGTTCTCCACCTATTGAAGGATTCCTGCCTCCTCATCCGCGTCCACCTAAAAATGTTGTTCCCACGGGGGTGAGACAATTGTAAAATTGCCCCGACAAGAGATATAACTCTCCGCCAAAAACATTATTATTGCAGATTATTAAGATAAGTCTAAACAGAGGAATCATAATTGCTTAACATTAGTTAATTTATTGTTTAACATATTAGAACATTATTCTTATCTAAAACATTGTTGATGTAACCTGATAGAGAATCATATCACTTATCCCATAAGGAATGTGAAGAACATGTATAACATTTATCCGCTACACTAAGCAGTATAATATCAACTAATGTTTCTCGCATTTCAACTTTATGCAAATACACTACACAACTGATTATATTTTACACATCATGTGTCAGGCCGCAATTAACTTGCCAGAGTAAATTGACATCTTCATTATAGAGTTACAGCCACAACATATACTCTCTTCAGGCTTAGAACACAAAGCTAATGCCTGGGATTGTTTTGTGGAGTCATGGCCTATAGCCATACTCTTCTAACAAAGTATTGGGATCTTAATCCCTCTTATCATCAAACACATTTCCATTCCTTAACAAGTTCATCATCATGATTATAAAATATGGGTATTCAAACCCTTAATTCATCATAGAATACTTGTTACCACATAACATGTAACTCAATACCTTCAGGTCATTTAACCAAGGTAAGCATGATTCTTATTACACAAGCATTCCACATAACACACTAAGCTTAATTCATCTCTTGTTACCTCTTAGAAGACAACAAGGCATATTATGACCTATGAAGCCCATAAACAATTTCAATAATTAAAAGATCATATGGCACACAGGGCTCATTAATTTCATATTACCTCTCACTAAGAAACAAAACATGTAAAGGATTATAAGGCCTATACAACATTTTCCATATAAGAGCATCATAGCTCATACCTGGCTATGCTTATCGTCTCAACATACCTGCATTATTAGTTCTCATGATAACATTTATAATGCTTTCATATCAGCACCATGCAACACAAAGTAATACCTCTATTCCCTTTTTAAGGTTAGGATTCCCCTTACATATTATCACCCTCCATTAGGGTTTTCCACAAATAACTATTTAGGTTCTTAAGATCATGTTATTAATTATCAAACCTTAACTCATTGCTCCACACAACTATGAGCCAACATTGATAACATAAGTATTCAATCATACTTATTTATTCTCATCATCCATCATTAAATGGATTATCAACAAAAAGTATGAGTTTCTCTCTCATCTTTACCAGAATATGATTGCATCATAGTCTATTGATTTGGATTAACCTTTTCATAAGGCACGTTAGACTACACTTATCAAAGTGTATTACATCTGAATGTAACAACTGACATGACACACTTCATATATCACTCATCCAAATATATTGGATTTAAAATACATTAAGGTATATCACACTTGAGGTGTTGGATGTGATATCTATCATATTTTGATGTATCACTTCTCTCATCACCATTACCTTACTTGAGTTCATCCACTTAGCTTGTATTAGGGTATTTCCCATCCTAATACTTTATACACCAGTTCATCACATTTATCATGTAATGTATTGGTCACAAGTCACTGTATTTAGAAAATACAACCATTTCTAATTATATGGACTCATCTTTGAGTTCGAAACTATTGATATAAGGATATCTACTATCAACCTCTTTAGATGTTACACTTGTCAATATATTAATCACTATTCCATTATTAGGAATAGGATTTTCCATGTTTATAAATTAAGGTTCACATAGAATCTCCCATAAATATGGGTTTCACATAACATTACTCTACTTTAGAGTTTCACTTAACATCCTCATATATCAGGGTTTCACATAACATTACCCTACATTAGGGTTTCACATAGCATTACCTAAAATTAGGTTTTCACTAGACATCACCCATAATTAGGGTTTATCATGTCACACCCTTGATTAGGGTTTCATCAACCTTCTCAATTAAGATTTCATGATCTCTTTACAATGGATCATACCCTAATTACTTATTATGTTCATGTTGAAAGTGTTGAGGTTTAACCATTACATGATTGTCACTCATGTAGGGATTCCTCTTCTCTCATCCTCTCTAGGATATCAATTACTTTAATCTTAATTAGATTAGGTCCAAACAACTTGAATGAAGGGTTGTCACAACATATCAAATCATTGCTTTCATAAGCATCAAGAGTTAACCACTCAACAAGGTACTAATTACCCTAGTACCTCAAAGGTACAACCATTGTAATCACCTTTGATTTACATCATTAATAATCAATTGGTTAATTGACCTTTAGTCACCTTAGGTGTTCAAATGGTTTGACCAATTGAACCTCAAATATTCTTGGTCACTTAGACCCCAAACGGTCTTAGTCACTCAGACATTGAATGGTTTGAAATCGTTTAAGCAAAACCATAATGAAACTGTATGGACATTTCTTACTTGAAAGCACTTGGGTCTCCAAACGGTTTGAGACCATTTGGTATCAAACAATATTGAGACAGTTTGGACCCAAATGGTCTTGAGACTCAAACGGTCTTAAGATTGTTTGGCCCAAACCCTCTCAAAATCGAATGGACCAACAAGGTCTTTCAACACTTATCAATTCAGGGTTTCAATCATTAAACCCTCTATCAATTGAACAACTGATTTGTTCTTCAATTGAATCATTGAATCACCCTTCAATTGGACCTTCAATTAGGGTTTTGAACCCAATTGAACTAAGGTTTATAATCAAGAAACCATCAATTAGGGTATTGAAATCGAAGAACCATCAATGATTGACATTGTGTAACTAATTCAATTGAAATCATTGGATCATCATCAAACCATGACGTGACCTAACCTCAAACGGTTTTGAGGTCATTTGGATAATATCCAAATAGTCTTGAGACCGTTTGACTCATCCCATCATTGAAATTTATAAAATTCACTTAGAGTTTGCATCATTGAATCGATCATCAATTGAGCTAGTGATTATAGTTCAATTTGATATCATGGATCTTCAACCATCCAATCACACACCACCATAGACCTCTAAATGGTCATGGTTGACCTCCAAACGGTCTTGAGACCGTTTGGGTGACCTCCAAATGGTCTTGAGACCGTTTTGGCTAATCAATCCAAAAATTGATTCAATTACTTAAGGGTTCCACACCCAACCCGATTAGGGTTTGCATTTAAGGAATCATTCACAATTGAAACCTTTAAGATCTAACCGATTGAAACCATTGGATTAATATCCAAGTACAACAGCATATTTCCTCAAATGGTCAACCATATCAAATTGTCAACCACGCCAAACGGTTTGGAACCCAAACCTCCAAATGGTTTGCAAACTGTTTGGTCACAAAACGGTTTGGTGAAACTGTTTGGACCAAATGTTGAAACCGTTTTCAATAGATATTTGTGGAGGTGTGTGCTTATGATGATGTCATCATCATCAAGCTATAAACCCACAAAGATTTCTATGATTTTCATGGTGATTACATTAATCAACCAAATAAAATTTCGGAAACAAAGAAAGAATCAACAATTGATGAAGATATGGAATCAATAACAAAGTTCAAGGGTTCAAGTTATATAACCCTCCTTCAATTGAGCTTCAAAGCTTGGAGCTTCACGTCAAAAATGGTGGAAGAAGCTTTTTCAACCCTCCCAAGGCTCGTCCTCAAGCTTTGGAGTGAAAATATTGGCTAGGATTGAAGATGGAGTGAAATAGAGAAGAAATCATGCATTGTTTTGCGATTTCCACCATGAATTCAAGGTGAAAGAAGGTCAAGAAGCTTACCAAAAGGTTGGGGGTCGTCATTCTGTTTCTCCAAGATCCCTTGGTCTTTTTTTCAAGAAAGAAGTGAAAGTGGATTCGAAATTATCCCTTCACCTCAAAGATAAAGGAGCTTATATATGAGTTTTATTGAAAATTCATTTAAGAGAGAGAAAGTAGGAATTATCTCCTCAACTTTCTTTCCATATGCCCCCTTCTTTTACTTAGGGACGAGGCTATCCTATTTGCCTCTTATTCCTCTCAATTATCCACGATTTAAAGGAAAACAAACTAAGCACCTTAAATCATATTATAATAATATCCATAAGTGAGTGCATATTTCTTTTTCTTTTCTTAATGTGACTGGGTTCTCCACTCACGTAGATATTTCTTTTGCCTTATCAAGTCACAAGGACTTCCACACATAACCAAACTCAACCATTATAGTTTTGGTTAAAGGGAAATTCAATTAATGTAATTATTTTTGCATTAAATTGAATTAGGGTTTCAATTATGCTTAAATCTTGATTATTTTAATATCAAGATTCTCTCTCCTTCTAAATGATTCAAATGAGGTGACTCTCTCAAATTATTTTCTCTACCTGATGAAAAGAATCATTAGGAACCCTCTTGAAGTGGTATTTTGCATATTGAACCCTAGATTTTGGGTAAATTGCACATTACACCAAAACTAGGTTTTAATGCACACACATTGCTGAACATGCTCTTTCTTGTTATTCAGGCTTGTAGAAGCCATACTACTGCATCATACTCATTCCCATGATGCTTCAACACATGAGGAACATTGTATCATGCAATTTGCAAGTTAACCCCTCAACTTGGGTAATTTGCACTTAGTCCAAAACTAACTAAACATTGTTTCAACATTATTCAAAAGGGACTAAAATTGAAATATAAGTTCCTCTTGAGCCTTAATTACTTTTAGAAAGATAAGAGAGAGCATATAATCAACTTTATTAAGAAAAACATCTAGGTTTAAGCATAACCCAGGTTAGAGATGTTACAAATTATAAACCCCTAACAAGGATTCCGTCCCTGAAATCCCAGATAACAAAAGATAGTTGTTACTCATGTCATCAAGTCTCTAATTATCATATCAATATCATGGAGATACTATAGATCTTTAATCCACACAAAGTTCTTCCACACATTATTATTCTAAGAAAATATTTTCAACTTGATAAAGTTTTCCACCATAATTACACTTGTTCCTTCCATTAGTTCAACCTTATCAATGTTTATGTTTATGCAGAGCATAAACCCCTAACAGATGATGTTCATATTATTTTTTTGTAACTAGATTGATTTCATAGTTGACCAATATAGGTAACCAGCATAAATATCTTACTTTGGTATTCATCATATGTATTGAGGACACATCTCATCCTTATCATATTCGATTCCCTGTTGTTACCACCAAGGGTACACATGCACAAAGTATTTGTTTTACTTTAGGACATTGCTTGTTCCATATATCATTATTTTGGAATCAAAGTCCAAAGCAAACTGATACTTTTCTAAGTATCCATCAACAAATTATTTCTAATCCAAGTACATCAACTGTCATAATACTTACTTGATTGTCATGTAAAGGAAAGGAGAAACATAAAGTATCATACTCCTATCATTACCCAAGGTTGTTCATCAAAGGGAAAACATATATATTTAACAGAGGTAATCCACTCAACAATCCTTTATTTGTTTGGGAAAGTTCACTTAGCACTTCCTATGTAATTAGGAAAGTTCACTTAGCACTTCCTATGTTATTAGGAAAGTTCACTTAGCACTTCCTATGTTATTAGAAAAGTTCACTTAGCACTTCCTATGTTATTAGGAAAGTTCACTTAGCACTTCCTATGTTATTAGGAAAGTTCACTTAGCACTTCCTATGTTATTAGGAAAGTTCACTTAGCACTTCCTATGTTATTAGGAAAGTTCACTTAGCACTTCCTATGTTATTAGGAAAGTTCACTTAGCACTTCCTTATGTAATTGGGAAAGTTCACTTAGAACTTCCTTATGTTATTGGGAAAGTTCACTTAGCACTTCCTTATGTAATTAGGAAAGTTCACTTAGTACTTCCTTATGTAATTAGGAAAGTTCACTTAGCACTTCCTATGTAATTGGGAAAGTTCACTTAGCACTTCCCTATGTAATTAGGAAAGTTCACTTAGCACTTCCTATGTAATTGGGAAAGTTCACTTAGCACTTCCCTATGTAATTGGGAAAGTTCATGTCACGGAATCAGAATCCCAGTCCCATGAAACAAACATATACCAAAGGCGACATGCGGAAGCGTAAAGCTTAGCACACATGAACAGATAACAAGATAAAGGCACCAACACAGTCACAACATTCAACAAGTATAAATTATACAAAATGCATTATATTCATGAATTCAATTACATATTTCCATAGTCAAGGTACAAGTCATTCATGTGCACTAAATTTGGATCTTACAACAAGTACACCTAGCATATCTCACCAAGCCCATCAACCTTCTAGCCATCTTTGAACCTAAAAACAACATACGAGAAATGGGTCAACACACGAGGTGTTGAGTATGGGGCAGAAACATACACACATATATATATAAGCTTTGCATAATATTGAAAAGATTTCAAGATTAAACGAACAAGAAATAAACATGTTAATTGTTTAACAAATGCAAAACCATATTTTATGTCATTTCACTCCATTATACCAACAATATCAAGCATGTTTAAGGCCTTTGACCATCTTCCCGTCGGAAGGGTCTGTAAGGGTGCTCAAGCTTAGCTAACCCTTTTATACGAGAGGGACCTCAAGGACGTAACCAAGAGTTAACCCTTTATCAACAATATTATAATGGAGTTCTATCTATATATGTGCTCAAGTTATAAAACTGACGAGGCAAACATCGAGTAAGACATAGCAATACTACATGGCAATATTTGAGCAAATAGACAAGTAGGCATACAATATATGTCTTTTCAAGCACGAAAGTGGTAGTCATATAACTATATAAGGCCCATACCTAATTCAGAGATTTCATAACCTAACATATCCTTCACCATCTAGCCACATGTTAAACCTGATTAACAATAAGATTACATATATGCATTAGATTCTCATCATTAACCCTAATTAGGTGCATTTTAGGGTTTTGGCCAAGTTGGTTTCAAGGTTGGTTATTAGTACATTAGATGATCTCATATTGATCTAGGGTCCATCATAAGAGTGTGGTTCGAGTTTCATATCATTTTGAGGTTTCATGCGGACATTACGAGATTTAGGACACTAATGCTCAAATTATGCCACGAGACTGATAATAGAGTAACCAAGGTCATGATCATCAAGATAGGAGAACCCATCATCAAACATGGTTTAGATCAGCAACATTAGGTCATAAGAAACATATTCCAAAATAGGTGTATGTCCATTAGAAGCAAGATTAGCAATCTAGGCAACGTTCAACATTATAGTCCAAAGTAGGCACATATGTACAATTGAGGTCATTCATGAACAATGGGTCGATTAGGGCCCTCATTAGGGTCACAAGGGAAAAAGAACTACTGATTTGATGCTTAGGAGGCTATAAGTATATCAAAGATTCAAACTTCAACAAAATCATGCATTAAACTCCATGAACAAGCTACAACATGCATTAGGGACAACCATGGATCAAAAGGGGAGCTTAGGAGCTCAACTTGGTTCAAGGTGGATAAATATTACCGATTTCATGATTATGAGAGTGAATAGTCATTAAAGATGCAAGATTGATCATAACAGTGAATAAATGTTCCCAAACATGACTAATATTAGTATTTCCAAGAAATTAGAGAACAAACATTTGACTTAGGCTCTCAGACTAGGCCTAATGGGTAGGTCTCATCAATTTGATCGATTTGATATATTGGTTTGCATATTTTGGATAAAAGAACTAGGAGATATGTATTTTTGAATGGATGCATTAAAACTATATAGAAATTGCACCATCAACCTAGGATGTTACCTCTTTATCATGTGTATCTGGGCCGCTAGCCCCTAATCCAACAGTAGAGGAGGCTTCTTCCTCACACACCTCTCCCCAATTGCTGCTCCTGTTCATGCCCTTGTGGACTCCTGCCCAAGGTCGCCTTCCTCTCTGCCCGCGGTTGCAGACCGCTATCGAGCTGTTGAGGGTGGCTCACGGTCGCCAGGAGTCGCTGCCTCGCACGATCGCCAGCCCCCAGCCCTCCTTCACTGCCCATCCATCATCCACTGCGCCTTCTACAGATTCATATGTTCTACATTCAGAACAGAGCACCTGCGGCTCCCACCCTTGAGCATCGTCGAGTCCACAACAAGCCCGGAATGGGCTGCATGTGAGCGGCGGCGGGTCTAAGGTACGACGACCTTGACTGGACTAATCGGTGGAGTTATCCTCGCTCTCATCTCCTCCCAAGCGGCTGGGTAGCAGCAGCTGATTGCTGGGTGAATCTACCTATAGCTGAGGGAGGTGGCATAGAGAAAGAGGGAGTGGATAGCAAAATGAAGGGAGAGAAGAAAAGACGGGGAACAAGGGTTTAGATGATGGGGTTTCATAACTGGGCAAGAAAAACTAGGGTTGTGTCATCCGTTACCCAATCTGGGTGGCGGCGGGGAAGCTCCTTCCCTGTTGTTCGCTGGTTTCCTGAAGAGTAAGGGAGGAGGGAACAAGTTGTTGGGCCACCAAGTTCATTTGGGCCTAGAGAAACCAAAATCGGCCCAAAACAACATTAAACACGTAAAGAGAAAGGCTAAAACATAAAATCTTTAAAACACCATAACTAGAGTTTCATAGGCCCCGAAGATGTGATTTTGGTGTCGTTGGCCTCAGAATTGAACCCTCTACAACTTAAAGTACATTATAAGGCAAGAGGGGCACATTAGGGATGACTAAAAAAAGTAGTTTTCAATAGAAGGTTGCTTTCAAGAATGACATTAGATTGATTTGATGTCACATATTGTGAAATGGATCATTGAGGTCACCAAAAAGATCATCATCACATTTATACTACAAGGTTGACATTTTATTGAGTAAGAGACCACTAGATGGGAGATAAAGAATACCATGGAGGAGAGAGAAAAGTCAGGTTGTCACATCCTTCCCTCCTTACAAGGAATTTCGTCCTCGAAATTAGTCCAAGATCATAGTTTTGAGTCAAAATAAACGTTCATCAAGTCTAGGTATCCAACCATAGTTATCAAGGAATTTTGCATGATGGATGCACACTAGGTTATACTCATCAAGGGTGTACTCATCTCGATTATATACATATTACTTATTGTTCCATCGTAATGTGACATTATCATGGTATTAGGGTTTTCCCATCTCTTAGTATAATTTCTCTAACGTATGTGTTCATTATCATGACTTCCAACTAAGACCATCATTGAATGTGTATATTTCATCATTATACTAGGTTTCATGCATGTTTATGTTTTCCCCAAAATTTCTACTCAATTATGTTCATTATCTTTCATTTCAAAATTAGAATTAAACAATGTATTCATCATGTTCATTCGAGTTATTACCCCAAGAGCATAGGCATATTGAGTTAATCATTTTTGTTTTCATTTAGGGTATGAGATTAGGCATGTTACCCCATCTATTCTAGCTAAGATCTCTAGGCATCATCATATCGAGTTCATGATTTCAAGGCTACATCTTTTATGTATAGTATGATTTCATATTAGGTCTAGCTTATGAGAGTGACCATTGCACACTTATCAAAATTTTAACTTAAGTGAGATTCTTTCACGTATCGAGCATCATTCAAGGAACAACATTATCATCAATGTCAACATTTTAAAACTTTCTCACTTGTATGAGAAAGATCTCCACAAGCTCAAGCCACTCAAGCTAAGATGTACATATGTCCAACAAGACCTGCTAGCCAGAAACTTCTACCCATAACAAAATTTCTACCCATCTTTCAAGGAACAAGGGTAACCACTAGACTCCTTTATATACCATTACTAACCCGAGTATGAGGCTCATCATGGATATCACACATCATATATGTTATCTTAGGGTCTTGGGACATCCCCCTCACCTATATAGAAAGCATCAAATTTTCAATTGCCTCTTTCTCTAGGGTTAAAAAAATTATTCATAGGATGTCTAGGGTTCAACACTTTCAAGGAAGCCACACACTAGGTCGCTCAACTCATATACTTAGAAGTATTCTAGCTAGGGACTCATCATCAAGTATTTCATCATTCATATTTTTCAACATTTCAAATATTTTGGAGTTTAGGCACTCTAACCTTCTCCCGATAATGTTCAAATCATATCAACATGTCACCCTATTCATATGTCCCATGCTAGAGGTCTTCCTTTGTAAAGCGATTGAGGCCCGTGTTGGTCTCAAACCATATATCATATCTCCACACATACAAGACTAGGTACAAGAAAGCATGTCCACCCACTAGCTATGTTTAGCACATCAACCATGTGGTATGTATCATACAAGGTGCTAGGTTTAGCTAGGGTTGCATGGTCAAACTCATCTCATATCGTCAAACATACTTAACCTTCCTCAAACATCTTGGGTCCTATAAAACATCAACATCATCATCAATATCATAATCATCATCTTAGGTTTCTAGGTTACTCACATGGCTAACCTATATCATGGCTCTAGACAACTCTAGAGACTATCACTATCATCTAAACTCTCTCATCTAGACTTGATGTTACATCTCTTTCTCCTAGGTTGCATGGAAACTCACTACCTTTCAGCATGTGGTAACATTTTTCATATGTACATATAATAATACTTGACATATGTTTTCTCCAACATTTAAACAGGCGATGAAAACCACCATACTCCATCCGAATAAAACCAAAACCAAAATGAGTTACCACACTCATTAGGCAGTCTAGTATCATGACACCTAGAGAACTAGCAAGAACATGGTGCACACTTGTGTAGACATCCTAAGCACATGTCACGAATCATGACTAGGGAGGTAATTTACACAAGTCTACACCTAGTTCTAGAACATCTAGGTTCTAACCTAGAGGCTAACTCAACCTAATCCACAAGGATATCTTATTAAGTTTCTAGGGTTGAGATGTAAGGTGAGTTTAGTTTGTGTTTCATGTGAGCAATGTTTGGTGTAGTTATTGTTCATGCTCTGATACCATCTGTCACGGAACCAGAATCCCAGTCCCATGAAACAAATGTATACCAAAGGCGACATGCAGAAGCGTAAAGCTTAGCACACATGAACAGATAACAAGATAAAGGAACCAACACAGTCTCAACATTCAACAAGTATAAATTATACAAAATGCATTATATTCATGAATTCGATTACATATTTCCATAGTCAAGGTACAAGTCATTCATGTGCACTAAATTTAGATCTTACAACAAGTACACCTAGCATATCTCACCAAGCCCATCAACCTTCTAGCCATCTCTGAACCTAAAAACAACATACGAGAAATGGGTCAACACACGAGGTGTTGAGTATGGGGCAGAAAGATGAACACATATATATAAGCTTTGCATAATTTTGAAAAGATTTCAAGATTAAATGAACAAGAAATAAACATGTTAATTGTTTAACAAATGCAAAACCATATTTTATGTCATTTCACACCATTATACCAACAATATCAAGCATGTTTAAGGCCTTTGACCATCTTCCCGTCGGAAGGGTCCGTAAGGGTGCTCAAGCTTAGCTAACCCTTTTATACGAGAGGGACCTCAAGGACGTAACCAAGAGTTAACCCTTTATCAACAATATTATAATGGAGTTCTATCTATATATGTGTTCAAGTTATAAAACTGATGAGGCAAACATCGAGTAAGACATAGCAATACTACATGGCAATATTTGAGCAAATAGACAAGCAGGCATACAATATATGTCTTTTCAAGCAAGAAAGCGGTAGTCATATAACTAGATAAGGCCCATACCTGATTCAGAGATTTCATAACCTAACATATCCTTCACCATCTAGCCACATGCTGAACCTGATTAGCAACAAGATTACATATATGCATTAGATTCTCATCATTAACCCTAATTAGGTGCATTTTAGGGTTTTGGCCAAGTTGGTTTCAAGGTTGGTTATTAGTACATTAGATGATCTCATATTGATCTAGGGTCCATCATAAGAGTGTGGTTCAAGTTTCATATCATTTTGAGGTTTCATGCGGACATTACGAGATTTAGGACACTTATGCTCAAATTATGCCACGAGACTCATAATAGAGTAACCAAGGTCATGATCATCAAGATAGGAGAACGCATCATGAAACATGGTTTAGATCAGAAACATGAGGTCATAAGAAACATATTCCAAAATAGGTGTATTTCCATTAGAAGCAAGATTAGCAATCTAGGCAACGTTCAACATTATAGTCCAAAGTAGGCACATATGTACAATTGAGGTCATTCATGAACAATGGGTCGATTAGGGCCCTCATTAGGGTCACAAGGGAAAAAGAACTACTGATTTGATGCTTAGGAGGATATAAGTATATCAAAGATTCAAACTTCATCAAAATCATGCATTAAAGTCCATGAACAAGATACAACATGCATTAGGGACAACCATGGATCAAAAGGGGAGCTTAGGTGCTCAACTTGGTTCAAGGTGGATAAATATTACTTATTTCATGATTATGAGAGTGAATAGTCATTAAAGATGCAAGATTGATCATAACAGTGAATAAATGTTCCCAAACATGACTAATATTAGTATTTCCAAGAAATCAGAGAACAAACATTTGACTTAGGCCCTCGGACTAGGCCTAAGGGGTAGGTCTCATCAAGTTGATCGATTTGATATATTGGTTTGCATATTTTGGATAAAAGAACTAGGAGATATGTATTTTTGAATGGATGCATTAAAACTATATAGAAATTGCACCATCAACCTAGGATGTTACCTCTTTATCATGTGTATCTGGGCCGCTAGCCCCTAATCCAACGGTAGAGGAGGCTTCTTCCTCACACGCCTCTCCCCAATTGCTACTCCTGTTCATGCCCTTGTGGACTCCTGCCCAAGGTCGCCTTCCTCTCTGCCCGCGGTTGCAGACCGCTATCGAACTGTTGAGGGCGGCTCACGGTCGCCATGAGTCGCTGCCCCGCACGATCGCCAACCCCCATCCCTCCTTCACTGCACGTCCATCATCCAATGCGCCCGCTACAGATTCCTTTGTTCTGTGTTCAGAACAGAGCACCTACGGCTCCCACCCTTGAGCATCTCCGAATCCACAACAATCCTGGAATGGGCTGCGTCTGAGCGGCGGAGGGTCTAAGGTACGACGACCTTGACTGGACTGATTGATGGAGTTATCCTCACTCTCATCTCCTCGCAAGCGGCTGGGTAGCAGCGGCCGATTGCTGGGTGAATCTACATGTAGCCAAGGGAGGCGGTGTAGAGAAAGAGAGAGCGGAAATCAAAATGAAGGGAGAGAAGAAAAGACAGGGAACAAGGGTTTAGATGATGGGGTTTTATAACTGGGCAAGAAAAACTAGGGTTGTGTCGTCCGTTACCCAATCTGGGTGGCGGCGGGGAAGCTCCTTCCCTGTTGTTCACTGGTTTCCTGAAGAGGAAGGGAGGAGGGAACAAGTTTTTGGGCCACCAATTTCATTTGGGCCTATAGCAACCAAAACGGCCCAAAACAATATGAAACACGTAAAGAGAAAGGCTAAAACATAAAATCTTTAAAACACCATAACTAGAGTTTCATGGGCCCGGAAGATGTGATTTTGGTGTCGTTGGACTCAGAATTGAACCCTCTACAACTTGAAGTACATTATAAGGCAAGAGGGTCACATTAGGGATGACTAAAAAAAGTAGTTTTTAAGAGAGGGTTGCTTTCAAGAATGACATTAGATTGATTTGATGTCACATATTGTGAAATGGATCATTGAGGTCACCAAAAAGATCATCATCGCATTTATACTACAAGGTTGACATTTGATTGAGTAAGAGACCACTAGATGGGAGATAAAGAATACCATGGAGGAGAGAGAAAAGTTAGGTTGTCACAGTTCACTTAGCACTTCACTATGTAATTTCATTATACTCACTAGATTGTTTCAAAATGACTACTTGATCAGAGTAATCAGAAAGATAACAATCTAAGAGTTTCATACTTGCCTTATCTCAAATAATCATATACCTGGGCAGGGTATATAGGTATTGGGATTAGGTAGTTTGCATTTATTTGCTATCATATTCCTCACTTTTCATATCATTATAGACACAGGATTTTTCATTCTTGAATTTTCTTTAGGCATCACGTCTATATCTCATCTTTTAACACACAGATAAGGGAGATTATAAAGCATTTTAAGGAACACTGAGTAAGATGTAAGTTCTCATCTCCCTTGTGTCCTTATAGGACTAGTCAGAGGGAGTTCAAAAACAACTTCTTTCTTATTTTTAACACATAGAATCATGAAATGAAATATCAGAATGAATCTATTTCATCTAACATGTCACAACCCGAGGGTTGACTATTGCATCAGATTGATTCATTGCATAGATCCTCATAGTTGCTGGTTGTTGACCCTGTGCTTGATTATTAGGTGTTGATGAACTAGCTCAGGATGCTTGTCCACATCCTCTATTGTTAATAGAAATCTATCTCCTTTGTGAGCCTTGCGGACTCTGCCCCTGGGGTTGAGTCACCATTACATTCCCATCTAGACAATCATTTTCTAGATGTCTCGGTTGTCTACATTGGTAACATATCCTAGTTGCAAAATAGGGTATGTGAGATCTAGTCACTGATGTCAATGCTATGCTAGGGGCTCTACTAGGAGAAAAACTACGGTCCCTACCCCTTCTTGATGCCCAATGCGTTTGGGTATTGAATCTCAATGGTGCTGCTGATGTAGAAAATCTCGGCTTCTTAAAACTTTCGGATCTTTGTCCTTGACACTAAGTATACACCTTCTTACCACTGGCCTGTCGTTTCTCGATTTTAGACCTTTCTATCCTCCTTACCGACTCCACAAAAGTGGCAAACCTCTCCATGTTCTCTAAAGTAGACACATGAGTGGTCAGTTCAGCGTTCAACCCCTTCTTGAAACATCGAATTCTTTCCTCATCATTAACTACCATATGCAGACAAAACCACAACAGCTCCATGAACTTAGCTTCATATTCACTAACGTTCATCTGTCCCTGTCTGATCCTCTCAAATTGAGAGATATTCTCATCTAGATATGTCTTAGGGAAGTATTTACTGACAAACTCTCGTCGGAATACCTCCCATCCAATTTCTTCACCTGGCCTCTTATCTTCTTCTATAATCCACCAGTGACCAGCACTTCCTTTTAGGAGGTACACTGCATGTCTTACCTTCTCGGCTTCAAGAATATCAAGGATCCTAAAAGCCTTTTCCAGCTCCGTCAGCCACAGATCAGCATCTATTGGATTAGTTGTACCAGCATAATCTATGGCTCCAACCCGGCGAAGTCTCTCAAAAGTCTTTCCAGCTCCATACCCCTGATTGTGGGCTGGTGCCCTAGGTGCAGGTGGTGGCATCATGTCTTTCATGTGTGTCATAGTTGCCATAAACTAGCTAAACAGGGTATGGAAGGCTGGATTCTCTATCATGGATGGGTTAATCTGGGGTTGTTCAGGTACATGCCCTTCCCTATTCTGGTCTCCTGCACCTCCTCCTGGTGCAAAAAACACTGCTATCAGCAGTGTGTTCTTCATGTGTTCCTGACATATTCAAGTTTTTCTTCTCCTCCTATATGAGCAGAAGTCATTATCAGATAACTGGAAGACACTAGAACATACTCAACATTGTAGTCCTATGTCTCTATAGAATCAACGAACCTCACTCTGATACCACTAAATTGTGACGCATCGTTCGAATAAAACGTTATTAACTAAGTGGAAACGATCACTAAGCAGCAGATTACCAAAAATCACTAAAAATTAAAACCATTTTACAAAGAGGTCCACACATAGGAAAACTCTTTCATAAAGAACCGGAGTAACTTAATTACATACTATTTCACAAGTACATGTCCTATATCATATTTTTCTAAGGATTACATGCATCAACTGCTCTATTAAACTAAACACAAGCAGTATGAAATCTCGAGGCACTAAACCAAAATTCTCGAAAGCATTAACCACTACTCCGAGGACCTGAGAGTATAGAGATGACACATAGGACTCTATGTACATCTATACAAGACATATCAACCAGTGTCTCCACCTGAGAATTCACTACTATTCCTGCTGCTGTTGTTGTTGTTCTCCACCTATTGAAGGATTCCTGCCTCCTCATTTGTGTCCACCTAAAAATGTGGTTCCCACGGCGGTGAGACAATTGTAAAATTGCCCCAGCAAGTGATATAACTCTCCACCAGAAACATTATTATTACAGATTATTAAGATAAGTCTGAACAGAGGAATCATAATTGCTTAACGATAGTTAATTTATTGTTTACTAGATTAGAACATTATTCTTATCTAAAACATTGCAGCTGTAACCTGATAGAGCATCATATCACATATCCCATAAGGAGTGTGAAGAACATGTATAACATTTATCCACTACACGAAGCAGTATAATATCAACTAATGTTTCTCGCATTTCAACTTTATGCAAATACACTACACAACTGATTATATTTTACACATCATGTGTCAGGCTGCAATTAACTTGCCAGAGTAAATTGACATCTTCATTATAGAGTTACAACCACAACATATACTCTCTTCAGGCTTAGAACACACAGCTAATGCTTGGGATTGTTTTTTGGAGTCATGTCCTATAGCCATACTCTTCTAACAAAGTATTGGGATCTTAATCCCTCATCTCATCAAACACATTTCCATTCCTTAACAAGTTCATCATCATGATTATAAAATATGGGTATTCAAACCCTTAATTCATCATAGAATACTTGTTACCATATAATAGGTAACTTAATACCTTCAGGTCATTTAACCAAGGTAAGCATGATTCTTATTACACAAGCATTCCACATAACACACAAAGCTTAATTCATCTCTTGTTACCTCTTAGAAGACAACAAGGCATATATGACTTATGAAGACCATAAACAATTTCAATAATTAAAACATCATATGGCACACAGGGCTCATTAATTTCAGATTACCTCTCACTAAGTAACAAAACATGTAAAGGATTATAAGGCCTATAAAACATTTTCCATATAAGAGAATCATAGCTCATACCTAGCTATGCTTATCGTCTCAACATACATGCATCATTAGTTCTCATGATAACAGTTATAATGCTTTCATATCAGCACCATGCAACACAAAGTAATACCTCTATTCCCTTTTTAGGGTTAGGATTCCCCTTACATATTATCACCCTCCATTAGGGTTTTCCACAAATAACCATTTAGGTTCTTAATATCATGTTATTAATGATCAAACCTTAACTCATTGCTCCACACAGCTAGGAGACAACATTGATAACATAAGTATTCAATCATACTTATTTATTCTCATCATTCATCATTAAATGGATTATCAACACAAAGTATGAGTTTCTCTCTCATCTTTACCAGAATATGATTGCATCATAGTCTATTGATTTGGATTAACCTTTTCATAAGGCACGTTAGCCTACACTTATCAAAGTGCATTACATCTGAATGTAACAACTGACATGACACACTTCATATGTCACTCATCCAAATATATTGGATTTAAAATACATTAAGGTATATCACACTTGAGGTGATGGATGTGATATCTATCATATTTTGATGTATCACTTCTCTCATCACCATTACCTTACTTGAGTTCATCCACTTAGCTTGTATTAGGGTATTTCCCATCCTAATACTTTATACACCAGTTCATCACATTTATCATGTAATGTATTGGTCACAAGTCACTGTATTTAGAAAATACAACCATTGCTAATGATATGAACTCATATTTGAGTTCGAAACTATTGATATAAGGATATCTACTATCAACCTCTTTAGATGTTACACTTGTCAATATATTAATCACTATTCCATTATTAGGAATAGGATTTTCCATGTTTATAAATTAAGGTTCACATATCATCTCCCATAAATATGGGTTTCACATAACATTACTCTACTTTAGATTTTCACATAACATCCTCATATATCAGGGTTTCACATAACATTACCCTACATTAGGGTTTCACATAGCATTACCTGAAATTAGGTTTTCACTTGACATCACCCTTAATTAGGGTTTCTCATTTCACACCCTTGATTAGGGTTTCATCAACCTTCTCAATTAAGATTTCATGATCTCTTTACAAAGGATCATACCCTGATTACTTATTATGTTCATGTTGAAAGTGTTGAGGTTTAACCATTACATGATTGTCACTCATGTAGGGATTCCTCTTCTCTTATCCTCTCTAGGATATCAATTACTTTAATCTTAATTAGATTAGGTCCAAAAAACTTGAATGAAGGGTTGTCACAACATATTAAATCATTGCTTTCATAAGCATCAAGAGTTAACCACTCAACAAGGTACTAATTACCCTAGTACCTCAAAGGTACAACCATTGTAATCATCTTTAATTTACATCATTAATAATCAATTGGTTAATTGACCTTTAGTCACCTTAGGTGTTCAAATGGTTTGACCAATTGAACCTCAAATATTCTTGGTCACTTAGACCCCAAACGGTCTTAGTCACTCATACATTGAATGGTTTGAAATTGTTTAAGCAAAACCATAATGAAACCGTATGGACAATTCTTACTTGAAACCACTTGGGTCTCCAAACGGTTTGAGACCGTTTGGTCTCAAATAGTCTTGAGACCGTTTGGACCCAAACGGTCTTGAGACCATTTGGACTCAAACGGTCTTAAGACTATTTGGCCCAAACCCTCTCAAAATCGAATGGACCAACAAGGTCTTTCAACACTTATCAATTCAGGGTTTCAATCATTAAACCCTCTATCAATTGAACTACTGATTTGTTCTTCAATTGAATCATTGAATCACCCTTCAATTGGACCTTCAATGTGGGTTTTGAACCCAATTGAACTAAGGTTTATAATCAAGAAACGATCAATTAGGATATTGAAATCGAAGAACCATCAATGATTGACATTGTGGAACTAATTTATTTGAAATCGTTGGATCATCATCAAACCATGACGTGACCTAACCTCAAACGGTCTTGAGGTCGTTTGGATAATCTCCAAACGATCTTGAGACCGTTTGACTCATCCCATCATTGAAATTTATAAAATTCACTTAGAGTTTGCATCATTGAATCGATCATCAATTGAGCTAGTGATTATACTTCAATTTGATATCATGGATCTTCAACCATCCAATCATACACCACCATAGACCTCTAAATGGTCATGGTTGACCTACAAATGGTATTGAGACTGTTTGGGTGAACTCCAAACAGTCTTGAGACCATTTGGGCTAATCAACCCAAAAATTGATTCGATTACTTAAGGGTTCCACACTCAACTCGATTAGGGTTTGCGTTTAAGGAATCATTCACAATTGAAACCTTCAAGATCAAACCAATTGAAACCATTGGATCAATATCCAAGTACAACAGCATATTTTCTCAAATGGTCAACCATTTCAAACGGTCAACCACTCCAAACGGTTTGGAACCCAAACCTCCAAACGGTTTGCAAACCGTTTGGTCACAAATGGTTTGGTGAAACCGTTTGGACCAAATGTTAAACCATTTGAAATAGATATTTGTGGAGGTGTGTGCTTATGATGATTTCATCATAATCAAGCTATAAACCCACGAATCTTGCTGTGATTTTCATGGTGATTACATTAATCAACCAAATAAAATTTCAGAAACAAAGAAAGAATCAACAATTGATGAAGATATGGAATCAATAACAAAGTTCAAGGGTTCAAGTTATATAACCCACCTTCAATTGAGATTCAAAGCTTGGAGCTTCACATCAACAATGGTAGAAGAAGCTTTTGCAACCCTCCCAAGGCTCGTCCTCAAGCTTTGGAGTGAAAATATTGGCTAGGATTTAAGATGGAGTGAAATAGAGAAGAAATCATGCATTGTTTTGCGATTTCCACCATGAATTCAAGGTGAAAGAAGGTCAAGAAGCTTACCAACAGGTTGGGGATCATCCTCCTGTTGCTACAAGCTCCCTTGGTCGTTTTTGCAAGAAAGAAGTGAAAATGGATCGAAATTATCCCTTCACCTCAAAGATAAAGGAGCTTATATATGAGTTTTATTGAAAATTCATTTAAGAGAGAGAAAGTAGGAATTATCTCCTCAACTTTCTTGCCATATGCCCCCTTCTTTTCCTTAGGGATGAGTCTATCCTCTTTTCCTCTTATTCCTGTCAATTATCCACGATTTAAAGGAAAACAAACTAAGCACCTTGAATCATATTATAATAATATCCATAAGTGAGTGGATATTTCTTTTTCTTTTCTTAATGTGAGTGGGTTCTCCACTCACGTAGATATTTCATTTGCCTTTGCAAGGAACAAGGACGTACACACATAACCAAACTCAACCATTATAGTTTTGGTTAAAGGGAAATCCAATTAATGTAATTATTTTTGCATTAAATTGAATTAGGGTTTCAATTATGCTTAAATCTTGATTATTTTAATATCAAGATTCTCTCTCCTTCAAAATGATTCAAATGAGGCACCCCTCTCAAATTCTTTTCTCTACCTGATGAAAAGAATCATGAGGGGTCCTCTTGAAGTGGTATTTTGCATATTGAACCCTAGATTTTGGGTAAATTGCACATTACACCAAAACTAGGTTTTAATGCACAAGCATTGCTCAACAAACTCTTACTTGTTATTCAGGCTTGTAGAAGCCATACTACTACATCATACTCATTCCCATGATGCTTCAACACATGAGGAACATTTTATCATCTACAATTTGCAAGTTAACCCCTCAACTTGGGTAATTTGCACTTTAGTCCAAAACTAACAAAACATTGTTTCAACATTATTCAAAAGGGACTAAAATTGAAATATAAGTTCCTCTTGAGCCTTAATTACTTTTAGAAAGATAAGAGAGAGCATATAATCAACTTTATTAAGCAAAACATCTAGGTTTAAGCATAACCCAGGTCAGGGATGTTACAATCATATTCACTTTAAGCATTGCAATAATGAATCATTCAAGCAGTTTAATTGCATTGCAATTGATAAATCCTCGAGAAATGCCGGGAAGCATAATGTGTGTACTCATAATTAACCAAATATATGATTTGTAGATTTCCACAGAAATAAGCAATTCCAACCACGAAAGAAACACAATCAAGAATCCTAAAAAGCATATGTACTCTATTTACTACACACTTTATCAAGAATCTACTTATGGACTTGACATAGCTTTCTAGGATTTCTAATCCGAATTAGGGTTTCATTAGAGTTTAGCTATTCTTTTCATCATTATAACTATAAAACCCTAAAAATAGTAAAATTGAGTGCAAACCCTAATTAACTCATTAACATCTTCCTATCAGGCTTAGGACCAGCTTAATATCACTTCCCTATGTTGAATATCTTATTAAACCATATTAGAAACCATTACCCTAAATTAGGGTTTCTAAGTTCATTATTGCATATTCGTGTGTACAAAATGCTAAAACAAACATATTATCATCTTTATCAGATTTAATTCTTCTTCCTATTCTCAACAGGTTATTATATCTCAAAATAACCTAATCAAGACATTAAATCCATTTTTCCATCACAATTAGGGTTTTATCATGGTTTAATACATAAACATGAGTAACTTAGTGCACTTTTAGCATTACAAACAATATCAAGCTTCAATATTATTTTTATTGGATTCTACACATTTTTCTAATCAATTTTCATATATTATTTGTCTTAATCAGAGTTACCAATCATTTTCTATGATTATTTCAAGTTTTAACAGAAAAGGACCAATGAAACATTGCCACGTCGACATCACACTCATTTATCAACTTATCAGATATTAGGCCCAGAATTTGGAGAAAAGACCATGCGGCCTTCGGCTCTTGTGCGTGCATGTAGGGGCAATAGAGTCTTTTGACTCTAATCTTCCCTTCCTTGGTTCTGACGTGATTCCAGGTCTGTGCGTGAATTGCTCGATGCCGCAACCCATCGCCTTCATGCCATGGCTGGTGGAGGTTGTCATTCCCTTCATTCTTGTTGCCTTCATGGGTTCCCACCACTCACCTTCCTCCTGTGGTCGCTTGCTCGCATGCTCACACCGCAGGCGCGACAGTTTTGACTACTGTTGCGGACGGCCTTCCACCACTGCACATCCCCGTAGGCCTGGCTCTCGAGCACAACACCATCGGAGGCACCATGGAGATGTCCTCCTGGCCACCCAGCTTCTCCATCCAAGGAGCTTGATCATCTCCTCCCTCCCTGGATCCATAGGGCACCCTTGTGCCTTGGCTTGCTGCTTCCAAACGACCCATCGACTCCATCATCTGCAACATGTTTTGACCTCCTCTGTGTACACGAGTAGGGAAGAAGGCAATAGGAGGGGTGTGTCCTGTAGAGGCCACCCAGGCTCTGCAAGTACATGGCTTCAAGCCATCTACAATGCTTTCCACCCATCCACCGTGTTTAAGAGTATGAAGCAAAGCGAGGAAGAAGGATAACAAAACCCTATTGCTAGCCAAGGTCCATCTGTGGAGTCTCGTGTCTCCCTAGATGTGAGAGTTTTCGGCTCTATATATATGCACACGGAATCCTTATACAGGTCCTACCTCTTCGGGCTTGTTTCTTCTTTTAATCACTTTCCATATCTTTTGCCATGGATTTGATTACATAATTTAGCCAAAGTATTTCTTTGCTTGGTCCCTCCTTTCCTTTTCGCGTTTTAAGGCAAATACTCATGGAAGAGTATGTAGGAAGTTAAAGGAAGCCATTCAATCCATTATCATCTATGTTAACACCTAAAACCATGATCCAATTCCAAAATCCAATAAGGATCACATAATTATTTGGCATCTAATACAATTACTTCCTTTCTCTATTATCTAAATGATTTGATACCAACTAGGAAGGATTATATTCCTTCTCCCATCTTTTCTTTCTTATGGTTAATACAAGGCATGCATGGAAACGTAGGACAAGATATTAAATAGGTTGCCACATAGATCCATACTTGTCCTCCAATTATTTCATTAATTATCTGAATGCCTTACATTTTATTTTCCTTTGGCCACTTCACATATTATCTTATATTTTCATTTATTATTTCTGATTTCCTTTCTTATTTATGCATTATTTGATTTCATCCAACTTTTCTTTGCTTTTTATCACATTGGACTCACTAACTTATTAGGGTCCATGATATCATACATTTAAAGGAAATACTATCAAATAAATCCATTCATTACACATCAATTATACAATTTCATAATCATACATGTTATTGAAATTGCATCTTAAACCATATGAACCCAAAAATTATGGTTGTAACAGATACATGTCACAATAATAAAATGGAGTGATGGAGAGATACACGTCACACTGAGAAGAGGAGTGACTGAAAGATATACGTGACTTAATAAAAGATGAAATGATACGTTTCTGACACATCAACAGCCTCCAAGCACATTCTTCCTAATCACACATGGAGGTGACATGATTAGGAAATCTTTTCATAGACGCGGACTGATCGATGTGAAATTTTAGAATATTGTTGGAGAGATATGAAGACGTCTACGCCTGCCAACCAAATATTGGCCTTGATTGGCAACTCATCCGGTGGCAACCATCCTGACAGACGCATGCCATGTGATGCATCCCTATTTTAGGGCTTCATCTTGTCCCTTTTTGTATCTCAATCACATCTAAATAAAGTCAAATGCAAGTTAAATTCCCAAATATGCATATTATTATCAAATGCACTTATGGACATTATTTGCATACTTTTCAGGTACTTGGACCATGATTTGGATGGATGAGAGAGAAGAAAGGATTTTTAGGAGTCCCCCACATGAGGAGAGGTCCAATGAAGACCCCAAAGCTTCCTCACCTACCCCTAATGGCCAAGGGTCGACATCAAGTAAAGAATTCCATCGACCATGACGATTCAAGATGGTTTTTGCTAATGAAGACCCCATCACGGTCGTGGTGCCAAGGAACGGTCGTGCTGGCCAATGTAAAACTTACAGAGAAAATCTCAAATTTGTAAGCTATAGAAACATCACCATGACGGACGTGCTACCTAGCACGATCATGCCATGAAGCCCCCAAAATGGTCGTGCTTCCCAGCACGGTCGTGCTAGCTAAAGTAAAAATGGACGTACTTACGGGAATGACCTCACCTCCAACTCATTCACCACATTCGTACTACCCAGCACAACCGTTCTACCTAGCCTCCACCATGGTTGTGCTGCCCCGACACAATCGTGCTACCAGCCTCCATTTCACCACTTCAACCTGTTATTTTCCATTTTCCTAGAACAATTGTTCCACACCACCACGGTAGTTCCTACCCCTACCCACCAAGGCTGTTCTGCCCAATACGACTGTGCTACCACCTAAACCCTAGCATTTTCTACAATGTTTTTCCAACAATGCCCCTACTTACCCTAGTGCTTCCACCACCACCTATGACATGAATAACAAATACTTTTTGGCAAAACTAATGATGGAGGATTCATGCATCTATGCCCTGACTAGTGGTATGTGGTCTATGATGGGTCGTCTCTTAGCATCCATCTGTGGGAATTGAAATTCTTAGCCATAGAAGAAAATCACATATCTGGTGATATAGGTGAGGAATTTGGGGTTACCAATATTTAGTACCAACAACAATTCTTAGAGGAAGTGTGCATTTGCATAATCTCAACTATGAAATTAGACATCAACATAGACTTGATAAGAAGAGGAATATTCAAGAGGATCATTACTAGACTTGACATGAGGAAACCATCACTCTATCAATAATAGTTCAAGGAGAGTATTATCAAATAGAATAAATGAGCATGTTGAGCACTTGTATGCGATGTGGTGGAATTGGGAATAAAGACATTATGTGGCCATGGAGGAACAAGGACAAAAATCACATGGAAAGGGAAAAATCACATGAACAACAAAATGTGTACAAAAAGTTTGCAGAAGAATTGCATGCCCAACCTTTTAAAGGATGTAGAAGAGGAACTAGGAAACATGAGGGAAGAAAATAAATAATGAGAAACAATTATAGAACATTAATCTAGAAGAGGATAAGGAACATGTTGTTATTTATCCTCAAAGAGTTTCCAACGAAATCATACCGATCAACTAAAAATAATGGAAGGAGAACAATTGAAAGGAAGGACTCCAAGAAATTGAACAAAGAGAACAAGCAGCCTTTGAGAGGCATCCAATACAACCATACCAATGGAGGTTAACTAGGGAAGGGAAATTAACATTTTTCAAAAATTATTTAAAATTGTAGAACCCTATTGGTCTGGGCAAAGAATAATCTAGTAGCACCTTGTCCTTCTAAATGGTTATTCACGCCAAACAAGAGGGCCACACTAAAGAAGAGTCAGTTCCAGACAACACTATGTAGGGGGAAGGTATCCACTTGAGAAATAGGAAAGTCTATCTTTTGTGGAGTCTTCCTAGTTGCCATCAAGGAAAAGTGGTAAACAAACCTCCTTAGAGGAGCTTGAGTATGAAGTAATGGGGTGATAGAGCACTCAACTACCCCACTAAGTTTTTTATGTTATTAGAAAGTTGGAACTTCATGGAATCTCTACTTTTTGAGATAAAACATGGTGACTGGTTATAGGGATCTCTACTTTTGAGCTAAAACATGGTGACAAATTTTCGTAATAGGTACAAGTTTGACATGCTTGAAATTGTAGAGCCTTGCAAAAGTGCCACAAGGTAGATAATATTACAAAGGATATGAGGTATGACATCACCTAGCGAATTGAATCTTAGGGGTGTCTAGGTGATGTGGAATGACTAGATAGAGGAGGTTGAGATATTAACCAAAAATAAGCAATTCATACACTATAATGAAAATAACAACATTGTTAGTCCATTTGGATACATGGGAAGAAATCAAAAAAAGGAAAGAATTATGCATCAGCGTCTCTATACTATGGCATCAACATCTAACTTGTCATGGTTGGTAATGGGGAATTGAACATTATCTCTAGTGCTTGTGAGAATATTAGTAGAGACAACTTAAGCATGATCATTTGTAGGGACTACGCTAATTCACTATCTCACATGAGGTGGAAGATCGAGGTTCTTGTGGTGTAAGGATGACTCTCAAACATAATGTTGTCAGGTGGTGGTTGGAAAGCACTTAGTCAATGTGGTATGGCTGGAATCCTTCTCATTGATAGTGGTAGAGGTCCTTTGTATATTACATTCACATTCCCCCATTATGGATAGGATTGGCACAACTAATCAATGTCACACATAACATATGAAAATTAGTGTTAGATAAAACAATTTGACTTTGTTCAAAGAGGTCTTTAGAGAAAAAAATGGCCTACAAATAGAAACTTCAGTGATGTAGTTAAAATCTTCATGTCCAGGTCTATGAAATCATAACAAAATGGGATATGAATCATGCAAAAGAGGAATACCAGATCGCGTGGTGTCTTGTTTGTGTGTTGGAACATCTAGAACATGTTATGAACAAACTACTCATTAAAACTACTCATCATGGTTAGATGATGATATTGTGCATCTCCAATCTACATATATTGATATTTTAAATACCAAAGAAGTTGAGTGAACACAAAGACCCAAAATGACTAGAAGTATTTGGAAGACTCAAATATGAATGTTTTCAAGTATTAGTACGTTGAAAATAAAGAGAATAACACATCAATAAATTGAAGGATTGTAGAGGTGAGTGGACTGAGGGAAAGGAGGGGCTGAGGGATTTACTCATATATACTTTATAAAAAATTTCATGAGGGGTAAACAAATGTTAGGAGGAGATGTAGTGCCACCTACACATGTTTTTTTTGTCATTGTGGGAGAAAGAAAGGACTTTGTGTTGCTCCACCTACTGAGGAAGATATACACAAAGTCCCAAGAATGATGAATACCAATGTGGCCCTTGGTCATGATTGACTTGATGCAAGGTTTGTTCAATAGAAACAACACCATGTAATATTTGCATTGAACTCTAGAAGCCATTCAAAGGAAAATGAAAGAAAACATGTTTGATTCAACTATTGAGTTCATCCCAAAAGTCATTATGCCTATAACCTACAACAATCAAAGTCAAGTAGCTATCAACAACGTGAGCCTCAAACATATCTCAAAGATCATTGTGGAAGGAATAAAATTCTTTCTTGTAGAATAGGTTTCTCCCTTTTAAAATCACTTCATTCTAAACTAGAAAATATCTAACAAAATGTTTTTGTGCAACAAATTATTTACTCTATGCAACAAAAGATCCCAAGACAATTAAAGTGGTTGTGAATCTTGACCTTTCTAAGGATTTATGATAGGATGAGTTGGATCCTAACAAGATACATTAGAAAGATTGCCATCCCCAGTAGCATTACAGAGGTTATTGTGAATATCATTATTGCTGAAAAAATATCAATTGTTGTTATTAGGGAGATATTGGATTCATTCACAGTAATTTTATCACTCAAGAAAGGGGACCCCCTTCATGTCGTGTATGTTTAATGCCTTGACAAACTCAGTCAACACATTAGGCATCTAGAAGAGGAAGGAGAGTAGGTACCTTTAAAGATATCAAGTGGAGGTATGAGATTTTCACATTCTACCTTACAGACAACATCATCATGTTCACAGAGTCATCTTGCACCCATATAATTATGAGGTTGCGATTTCTCAAAACTTTTGGGAAAGCATCTAGGAAAGTCTTATAATAAGAGAAATCGAATATTTTTTCCATCAAGAATACACCTCAAAGCATACACAGGTGAATCTATAAGAAAACATGTATAACCCTAATGAGACAATGCATGTATAAATCACGTTAATGTACCCTAGTGTTCTCACATTAGTCTTAGGACAATAATGGATAGATAAAATATGTCATATGAAGAATATAAAATTCGTGCTAATAATCCCACATACTTTTTTGGTGATAATATTAAGTTATGAAACATATTGGAATAAGCAAAAGTGATAATAATGAAATAATGTGCTAATAATGGCCACAAAAATTAATTGTGACATAACTCATTGAAAAGAAATCTCAAAAGTGGAATTTAAGTTAAGAATCGTGTTCCTTGGGTCCCAATTGCCTTGGGAGTCAAGTTTCACATTATTCACTTAATAATAATTAAATTAATTCAAATTGGAAAGAAAAGATTTGAGTTTTCCCAAAATATCAAATAAAATATTAAATGACTCTAAAAGAGGAAAATAATCTTGGATTCATAATATATATAATAAATATTGCCTTTGGGTGAATTTTCATTCAATTTGGGAAACATTTGAATAAAAGATGAAATCATGAGAGAGAAAGTGTGTAGAACCTTCAAGATATTAAATAAATGAATGAATAACTCCAACATGTAAAATTATTGGCAAATTCATATCCAACACATTAATTATGACTTGTGGGTGAAGTTACATAAAATTTGGAGAATCTTAAAGTCATTAATGTATGAGGAAAGTGAAAATAGTATTTGATTTATTTAACACATTAAAAGTTCCCAAAGGGCAAAACTAAATGCATAATCAGAATTTATATGCTTTAATTAGCCTTTGTGCAAAATTTTATCCAAATTGGGGTTTGTTTGCACCCTCTTTGGATGAGAGAGAAAATAGGAAATTAATTTCATTCCCACTTTAATCGGATTTCATTTTATATAAGTTCCTTATTTTTTTCTGTCATGACTTAGTTTGATCTCAGGTTTGTCCTGGACCATCTAATCCTTGATCTGATGGCTGCGGGTCATCTCCTACCTTGGGTAGGAGACTGAGTCAGGCATGTACATGAATCACGATCCTCCAAGCCCCGAATCTTCCTCGTTTCTCAATCATTTTTCACGATTTTTATTTCATTGGATTCCTTTTTCGATTTTGAACTGATCGACCCCTTTCTCAAGCCCTAACTCCCTAAAATTTGGAAACACCTAATTTGGTTCTCTCCACCATTTTTCTCTAGAGAACACCCTCTGTGCCTCATCCTCTTGCGGGTACCCTGAAACCTTTCTCGGTTTCCCTACAATCCTCCTCTGCCACCATTAGTTGGTGTTACAATGATTTGGTTGTGTTGGAACTCAATTCCTCAACCTTACATGCTCCTGGTAACCCCCTTTACCCTTCCCCATCTTTCTTTCATCACGCGGTGGCCAATTTTGGCGGGTCGTGTAGAGTGCTTGTTTGCGCGGTTGACCTGTGAACTTTATTTGGTACCTCCATCGCGCCTTTGAATCATGATGATCGTTTTATTTGTCTGGGCTTTGTCAATGTTAGTTGCATACCATAGAGTGTCCTTTTTACTACAATTTTGTGCTTGTGGTCGGATTGATCTTGCGGTGCCACTGCTCATCGAGTAAGTTGTCGACCCAGTAGCTCATAGCACCTCGGGTCGCATTCTAAGGCTCATCGACTTTGTCTTAAGGCCTTGAAGCTTAGGGGGCGTTCAGACAAGGTTGGCCACACTGGAATCGCATGAAGGAACTTCCCTACTGGCCGTGCTCCAGTCATGTCGGGGATGGAAGGAGGTACAACAATCGTTGTGGCTGAATTCCCAGTTTATCCATCATCCTCTAGTATTTTGATTTTTTGCCTCAGGAATAATAATGGTATTTCACAAATTCCTTTCTTCCTTTCCGCGCTGTGGCAACTTGGCCAGTTGTCTGTGGGGCCGGCCAAGTTGGCAAGCCCTAATTGGGCCAACTCAGATTGAGCGGCCCCTCTCCCTCTCTCTCTCTCTGCTCTCACGGTGCACACTGCTTTCGTGGATTTATCTGATTGGCTGAATTTTGAAAATACATAACTAATTATTCGTGGCTCAGAAAAATAAAATATGTTTTGAAATTAGAAAAATACGAGCTATCTAATGGTATCAGTTTTGTTTCTAGAGTCTCATCACGAAAATATGTGATTTTAATGAATTTACCTAAATATATAATAACTTGTGAAATTTGTAACTAAATATATATATAAGTCAAAAAAAATATAATAATATATATTTTGGACTCAGGAAAAGG
This sequence comes from Alisma plantago-aquatica, assembly GCA_963693085.1. NCBI lineage: Eukaryota > Viridiplantae > Streptophyta > Magnoliopsida > Alismatales > Alismataceae > Alisma > Alisma plantago-aquatica. The sequence continues at coordinate 717,021,887 of OY856411.1, read as the reverse complement.
AAACCTAAAATATGTCATGGTTTTGATAACCTAAATCGCATGTGAAGAAAAATGAATTTTTAGGGTTTGTATAATCAATGAGAATTTGATTGAAAATCTACATATATGCTTAATAGGTTCTTTGGAGGCCTAGATTTGGATCTAGAAGTGACTTTGGCCTGTTTAGGCTCTAAAGTGAGGTATGTTTGCATCCCCTAATATTCTTTTTGAGCAATTAACCTATTTTCTTATTTCTCTTGGTCCTATGGACATTAGCCTATACACAATGTCTTTTCTTTCAAAAATCATCGTTCATGTGAACTACCTAATTTGATATTGATCGTGTGATCATTGATATTCTCTAGGACTCTTTTTAATATTCTTTGTGCATCTTGGACTTACTTGATGATATGTGCCCACTTTGTAGTGGATGTTGCTTCTTTTCCCACCATGGTAGTGGATGTTACTTTTATGGCATATTATCCTTTTATTCTTGTTTATCTTTTGATATGCATCATGTGGTGACTACTAGTATAATGTTGCATGTGCTTTTATGTGGATGTGAAAATTCCCACATATGAATGTAGATGTGAAGTTTCCTACATATTTATAAATTATGGTAGATATGAAAATTCCTACTCGACAGATGTTGACAGACCCTGCCACCACCCTATTATAGAGTAGATGTATACAAGACCCTGCTCGCTCTACATTTTTTATAGATGCGTATTTCCTACCTACATGATATATTATTCTAGCATTTTCACATGTGAAACACATGTATGCTTTGAACTTATCTTTTGTTCTTATTTATCTTGTTTTTAATGTTCTTTCTTTTATGCCCTTTTGGGTAGTGCTTTTCTCTTTCATGGGAAGCCTTTTATACTTGATGTCTTTTATTCTTTTAAATTGCTCAATTTTCTATTTAGTATGCACATATCAACCTATGTTGATGTCTTCTATTATTTTTCTTCTTGCTGGGGTATGCTTCCAACCCTAGGTGAAGGACTTGGATGACTTGGCATGAAGACTTGGACTTAACTTAAGGAGTTAAAGCTTGGAGACAAATTTGCTATGGTTTATATTTCCCTCTACTAGATCCTTATGATGAAACATTAATGTAAACTCTTATGGGAGATGATGTTGAGGTACTTTTGTAATCTTATGATAAATTGAATGTAATCAATGTTTTATTCCCTTGCTAAACTTTGGTGTTATAATACATTCATGTTGAATAAATTGGTTTCACCCCTTTGGAAAAAAAATTATGTTGGTGTTTGGTTTGGGATGTTGCCTTTTTATTTTAGTAGGGAGTGGTTACCCTCTGGGATCCCACTCCTTACATTATATCAATAGGTTTAAAACAACCTAGACTAGTGAATCTTGAAGAAGATGAAGATAACACATATTCTCTAACACTTACGTCAAGTTTTCCATCATTTTGGGGAAACTCTAGCAAGATAAGAACACTACATCTTCAATAACCACTTTATTGACACTTATGAAAGTATTATCTTCAATCAATAGGCAGGTTAGCCTATGCATGGCATTTCTACAGAAGAAATATTTCTCCTCCAAGATGAGCAAATTCATAATCCATTTGGAGACAAGCATGTATGGGTTTCTAAGAGTGAATGCTAATTGTTGTGAAAAACAAATACTCCAACCTGATGACCATGGGCTATGTCCTAAAATATTCTCAGAGGGATATGATCACTTGATGTTTCAAAATATTCCATGGAAGAAATGTGTTGCAAGTGAAACTCCTCTCTACTATATAATCAATGAAAGCCAAAGTACCATGAATCACAACTATAAACTAATCAATGTATATGACAGTGAGGTTTAGTGCAACTTCTTGGATGGAACTAATTAGATCCCTTCATGTATAATTCTCTATGTGTTTCAATCAAGAAAAAGGTGTATATCTTCCAGAGTATAAACTTCATTTATAAAGGTAGTGTGGCTAACATATTTGTTATTGAGTCATCCAAATGGGCTCTTAACCTAAACTTGAATAGGAAGGAGTGATGTAGTTGTCATGTGTTTGTGTCTGAAGTTTACTTGGAGGATCATGAGTTTCGATAAATGAATCATTATGAGGTATGTATGAACCGTGTCTTTCTTGTTGAAAGGAGATAGGATTGGTGAATAACTCATGTGGTATCAAATAAAAGCATCCATTAAAGTGTATCCATAATATTGGATTGTTGCAGACTGTTATTATGTTTGACAAAAGTTGCTAACTCATTACAATTGAGCAAAGTACACAATATACAAAGGAATGTACAATATTTGTACATGGATAGTACGGAATTATCCAATAAAGTACACTAAGTTGGACCATTATAGGCCATTGTTGTGTTGTAATTGGGTTATTAGCTCAATTTGATTCATATATTCTTGTAAATAGCAATATAAAAAAGAATAACACACATAGGACATATATATAGTACATAAAGTATCTATTAAAGAACACAAAAATATGACATTTGTAGATCATTGTTGAGTTGTAATTAAGCCATTAGCTCGTAATGATTGAATTTGTGTATTTTATATAATACACGGCCACAAAGACAAAAGTTAATAAAGTGCATACATTCAATAAACAAAAGTAGACAAAAAACTGTTGTCAACAATCAGCGGTCTTCAATTGGATCGTAAATCAGATTTGTTCTAAGTCCAATTAGGCGGGTCACAAGTAACATGGTGAAGCATATCAAGCAACATGTTTCTAATGAAAACATTAGTATTAGTTTCAAAATGAGAACTACTTACAAGTCAGCGCTGTATGAAACAAATATCACAACTAGCAATGGGACGAACCAATTCATTTTTTTTGTTGATTGTAGGGTATATTATTTTGCTCAATTTCATAGTCCAAAGCTGCTCAACTTTATGGCACCTCAAGCTACATCTTGTCATTTTGCATTGGAGATAGGGATCAATGGTGATATACTAAAATTAGACTCGTGTATGGTTTATCTTCTAAGAGTACGTCTTTATAGTTTAAAAGTGATATCACAATATAACTCTGTTTATATTTTCTACATCTTGTGAAAATGTAATCGGTTCCAAGTCTGGGTAAAGGAGGAGAGTTGGTAGTAGGTTGAAGCCAGTCATAAAACTTTGTCATGCTTTTTATGACATGTATACGCTTATACAGAGCAATGATGTCTAGTCAAGTATAATTAAAAGAAGAAGAAGAAGTATGTCTAAATTAATCTGGAAGAGTTTATAGAGAGCGATAATGAATTTCTACATCTTGATCAGGATATGGCCAATAACAGAATTAATTGAAAGAAGAAAAAAAAAACCATGTAGTTGACTCCTATATGGTTGGAATTGAGGATCAGATGATGGTGATGGTGATGACGATGGTGGCGGTGATAATGATCACAAAATTCCGTACATTAGTGACATGAGATTGTATAAACAAACATTCTAAGAGGTAACACTTAATATAATCTAAATATGTTTAAAATATGATGTTTTCTAGCACATGGAATGTCTATGCTATGGCATTGACTTGTGGAGCTATTTAATTGATGTATTTTTATGTCAAAGAAAAAGAAGAACGATATTTGAGCTTTAGAAGAACTTATCGTACGTAACAAGTGTGTTTTTACTAGTACAATAGATCAGAACAGTGACTTATTTAAGGGGTTTGTGCCATACAACATGGAATTGATGTAACTAGACAGTATATTTGTACAACATAGCTGTGTCGTTGCCGCTCTGCCTGTAGATCTGTTGAATGTCAGTATATTAATGGGTTTGACCATGTGTATGGTATTGTGTTTCTCTTCATTAACTTGCACTATGCGCCTGCTGTTGCGCAGCCCAACGTTGCTGTTCATGAGCACTATAATAGGATGCGTAGCCTGTCGGTACCATAATAAATATACATGCATTCATTGTTAGTATTCTATAAATATATATATTTGTATCCGAAGCGCTCCGGCCCATTCCACACCATCCCTTCCCCTCCCATGCTTTCTTCTTCTGGCTCTTCCCCTCCCCTGTTTCGCGGTGACATATAAAACACTTGAAGAGTTGAACAGACAGCGGTTACATCAAGATAGAGAGCGCTAGAGAGATTGCATGGTGATGGCAGCAGGAGGCAATGAAGTTGGCCGAGTCGTGGATGAGGCCGAAGGAAGGCACAACATCGATATGGATAGCCTCAGCGGCAAAGCCAGCAGCAGCAACCCTCGATCTTCTTCATCCTCATTCTCATCCCCAGACTCATACTTCCACGCCCTCCTCGACACCCCATCCCGCGTCCGCCTCCGTGCCCTCCACCAAACCTCCCCTCACGACGAACTCACCCGCACCCGCGCCCGCTCCGGGCCGGAACTCCGCCGCACCCTTCGATGGCCAGACCTAATCGCCCTCGGCCTTGGCGGCATGGTCGGAGCCGGAGTCTTCGTCGCCTCAGGCCACGCCGCACGCGATCACGCCGGCCCATCCGTGATCCTCTCCTACGCCGTCGCGGGACTCTGCTCCCTCCTCTCCGCACTCTGCTACACCGAGCTCGCCGTTGACCTCCCAGTCGCCGGCGGCGCGTTCAGCTACCTCCGTGTCACGTTTGGGGAGCTCCCGGCGCTGGTGACCGGCGCCAACCTGCTGATGGAGTACGTGTTCTCCAACGCCGCCGTTGCGAGAAGCCTGACGGGGTACCTGGGCACTGCGGTTGGGGTGGGCGGTGCGACGGAGAAGTGGAGGGTGAAGGTTGGCGGGCTGCCGGACGGGTTTGACCAGCTGGACTTCCTTGCCGTTGCCGTTGTCATAGTCGTGTCCATTTGCATTTGCAGGAGGTATGTTCTCGGCAGTTTTTTGCGTTTTATCTGTTATATATCGTCATTGGTACTATTGATGATCATTACGTTACTGGTTTAGCAACGTCTGGCGGTAATAATAATAATATAGCAAAAACAAATGGAATTAAACCGTGACTTTTTCGTTGTTTTCGTGCCAAGTAAACCGTGGCTTTTCCGTTGCCGGTGGCGGCACCTCCGTCGTGCAGCTCCTCCTCCTTCCTCGGCATGCCCGATGAATGAATCTCTCCGTTGCCAAATCCAGTGTGTAGATTATGGAGCACATCACCCCATTCCTCATCTCACGTATTCTGCGTGTACACGATAACTGTTAGAAATATCTGGGAAGGCAGCATGGATAAACTGGTAAACAGAAAACACTATAATGTTGTTTAGAATATATTCATGTCAACACCATAAAAGTCTTGTTTTGGATAAACAGATTTAAAAAAATTAAAAACTGATAAGCAGAAGACATAAATAACATTATTTGTGAATTAATCAATTATCCAGTTCAGAATCTCCTTTCCCTTCCACGGATTCTATTGGCCCCATCTATACAATTATATATCCAGAGAGCATAAAAGAACCAATTAATCAAGCAAAAAACAATTGCATGTCTCACCCTCACCGCCACTCATCTTCCTTTGACCTTGCTAGCTACTTGGTGGCTACTTATACATATGCACACGCGTCATCACGTCTTCTCTGACTTCCTCCCTACATCACATGATTTGGATCAGATTGGAAAGTGCTCAATTTGTTGATTTCTATATTGCAATATACAGGAAACACGTCCTTTCTGTTTGCCATAAATACATGTGACCCCCCATGGGTTGCCCACTCTAGCCTGTTTCACACATTCCAAGTTTCCCAAACTACAATTGCCTGTTTCACACATTCCAAGTTTCCCAAACCACAATTAAGTACTTAGTAAAATACCTTGCGAGGCATGAACATTTTCGTTGATAGCATGTTGAATACATTGTAAAAGAAAAATCAAATCACCAACAAAAAATCATAAAGTGTCCAAATGGTGAAGGTTTACCTTACATTGTATGCCAAGTTTGTGAAGTCCTTATAAATGTGTCAGATATTATGCTGGCTAGCCTACTTACTGAGTTAAAAAGAATATTTTCAATCGTCAAGTCTTTTTACCAAAATTAGAATTTGGACTCGGCTGGCAGGTAATAGGACAAGTATAGTCTGGATCCGGATGAAATTAAGTTTTGGAGCTCAGCTCGGCTCTGGTCGGAGCCATGTGTCACATTAGTATCACAACCACGAAGCACATTAGACTGTTGCTCAAAGCATAATTTCACAATCTTGGTTTTGCTCCGAATGATTATTGACCAATCCTACGAGTCGAATTTCACTCTTTTTGGACAAAAACCTATATTAGTCGCATCACTATGTTATTAAGAAAAAATAAAGATCCAAATATTCTACGCCATGTAAAAAAATCATGTAAGACCAATAAACGTGCTCTTACCAAATACTTCCTATAGTCCATCATTCATGATGTGACGAGCCATAGGGCATGTTTGGTTAGTTGGATTTTCATGACTCCTGTATTTTGTCCATCTCGCATTGTTGAAATGTTAGATTCTCAAAATCCTGCAAAGTAATATTTTATGTTTGGTTTGTTAGATTTTGTAAGTGTGAGATTTTTTTTTGTGTTTCTTGTCTTGCACATGTTGGATTTTGACGTCTGGGAGAATTTTAATAGAGATTAAAATTCGAGATTCCTATTATATCTGAAAATTCTGGGATGAACCTCATTTCTCAAATCCTGCAAACCAAACATAAAATTTACAGAACTAGAGTCCAGAATACAATCTAATACAATGAAATTCAAGTAACCAAACATGCTCGGAGTGGGGCTAAGTGGCGCATTAGAGTTACTTGTACAATACGATGTAATTCGGAACTGCTAAGCCTACATGGGCCTATACACAATTATGTTGACAACATTGGGTTTAGTGAAAGACCCGACCCAGGTTTCCGCTGAACGAAGGGGGCTGGGCTATCTCAATTTCTTAGAATATTTGTTTCTTTCTTTATGGGATTTTATTCCAATTTGAATCGGATTCAATTTTAAATATTCATCTATTGCTGCGTATTCTTCTTCTTTTTTTTCGCGTTTCCAGTGTAATTGCTACCCGAGTACTGTAGTGCTAAAAACCATGCATATGTGGAATGCCCGGCCCCTCCAATCCATTCTTCCGTCCCATTACAACAGTTTATGTAAATCACCATCTCCTATGTTTCTTGGTGCAGCACCAAGGGCAGCTCGCTCCTGAACATGGCTCTGACAGTCCTCCACATCTCTTTCATTCTCTTCATCATCATCCTCGGCTTCCTCCGCGGCAACACAGCAAACTTCACCCACCCGGCCGACAACACGATCTCTAACGGCGGGTTCTTCCCCTACGGCGCCGCCGGCGTCTTCGGCGGGGCAGCCGTCGTGTACATGAGCTACATCGGATACGACGCCGTCTCAACCATGGCAGAGGAGGTGCGGAACCCGGCGAGGGACATGCCCATCGGGATCGCCGGCTCCGTCGCCGTCGTCACGGTGCTCTACTGCCTGGTCGCAACGTCCATGTGCATGTTGCTTCCATACGACAAGGTATCGTGTATTGTCAGTCGTACATACATATATAGCTACAGTCTAGATTCATGACTTCGGGGACAGGTTTTGATGCCTGCATGACTGAGTTGTCACACAGCACCGAATGAAAAGTCACATCACCGACGTCTTATGATTTCTGACCATACAACGTGCGGGTTTTTGGTTTTGTCGCCTACTTGCAGATGGACCCAGACGACCCCTTCTCCGGCGCCTTCGCCGGCGTCGCTAACTGGGGCTGGGCGTCCCACGTGATCGGAGCTGGTGCGAGCCTCGGCATCCTCACCTCCCTCGTCGTGGCCATGCTCGGACAGACACGATACCTGTGCGTCATCGCACGGTCAGGGCTCGTCCCATCGTTTCTAGCCAAAGTCCATCCGATCACCGCGACGCCGATCAACGCAGCGGCAGTACTAGGTAGAAAGATTATTGTTTATAATACTGTTGATTGATTGATTGATTACCTCAGTAATTAAGATCACCTCATTTATGTTAATCATGTCTTCCCACACTCAGGAATCTTGACCGCCATCCTGTCTCTCTTCACCGACCTGGGTGTGCTGCTCAACCTCATCTCCATCGGCACCCTCTTCGTCTTCTACATGGTCGCCAACGCCGTCGTCTACCGCCGCTACACGGCTGCAGCCGCCATTTCTTCGTGTTGCCCAGAAGAAGGCAGCAGTTACTCCAGCTTCAGCAACGCAGGCGCTGTTAACTCCTCAACAGTACCTCCACGAACAACTGTCCTCTGGTTCCTCCTAGCCCTCTCTCTATCATCTCTCTTCTTCACCCTCATCTGGCGCCTCGCACCCCGTGGTGCAGCGAAAGACACATTCCTGGTCCTCACCGCAACGCTAGCCATGGCGTCCGTCCTCGCCTTCCGCCTCCGCATCTCAAGAATATTAGACAGCAGCAGCACAAAATTACCCCCGCTAGTTTGGGGAGTGCCTTGGATGCCATGGATCCCGGCCGCGTCCATCTTCCTCAACGTCTTCCTCTTGGGATCCGTCGACACGCCCTCCTACGTCCGGTTCGGCGTGTTCACGGGTATCGTCCTCCTCTTCTACTTCCTATACGGTGTGCACGTAACCTACGACGCAGCGCAGCAGGATCGGGAACAGGAACACCTGCAGCGTGAAGAGGGGCCCAAGGTGCAGAGCCTGCATTTGCAGATGAAGATGCAGCAAGGTGAATAATAGCAAACAGTAGTCGGGCGGGATGTCGACGTCGGCGCCGCACCAGGCATTCGTGGCGGTGGTGGGATCTTGGCGGCGGCATGATGGATGACCGTCTGACGTATAGCAGTAGATATTCATTAGGTAACAGAATGATGATCCGGGAGGGGTTCCTGTGGCATTTCCTTGATTGCACACGTAAATGACGATTTACTCTCATCAGGGAAGGCTCAGGCCACTGATTTCTTTGTTCACATAAACTGGACCTGGTTAATTTAACCTTCCTAAACAATCAGCATGTGATCAATAGAGGTAATTGACATTAACTTGTATAAATACAGATGGAGAAGGACGACACACCTTTGGCTAATGATTGAATATTCTCTCTTGTATATGAGTATAAGATCACACGTTTCTTTGATATTTGATACATCTATTGTGCCACTTCTTACCTAATGCATGCCGTCCAAGTGCATTTAGTCCGAGAGAATCGTGTCACCCATCTTCAATATCAGTTACTCCTTCAACTGCCTTTACAAATGTAATATCCTCAAATTCTAGGGTTTTACAACCTACTTGGAAATTAGAAATAATGAGGGATGAAGCCTTAGACTAGATAATCATCCTGCATCGTATACCAAGTGTATGACTTTTGGATTGATGCATTATGAAGTAACTTCAAACATCAAATCATGATTATGGCTCATGTGGATACATGTCCATTTATATAGTTTTTGCGAGAAATTGAATCTATTGATACAATTAGATGAGGTCAGTCTATTCTAGTGGTACATTATGGCGGCCTAGAGTTGATGGGGACTATTTGATGACTTTCAGGTCTGATTTGATAGTGATTATTTATTGAACTACCGATTGAGACAAGTTGCCTTAGGAAACTAAGATAAGTGGTAGCACAATAGTCTTTTACGATTGAGTTCTGGTCAAGTGATAGATTTGGTGAAGGAGATTTATCTGAAAAGTGCAATCGATTTGGTGCAAAAAGCTAAAAGTTATTAGTTATGGAAGATATATGTACAATATCCTAACTAGCTTCCATAGCCACGCAGATCACATGGATAAATGTGCCAACCCTTGGTTTTTCTTATGAGCCACTGGTTGATGTGTTGTGTATGAGACTCAATCTTGGGATGTAGATCTAAGTACTAGTTAGACATCTCCTAGATCCATCTTATGGGGGCTAGAATCACAGAGAGAAATGACTTGTTTAACGTGTATCCTCTCCCCATACATGTCCAAGAGTTGTAGTAGCAATTTTACAATTGAGAGGAGATATAGAGCGAGTTGACTCCTCTCTCATCCCACTTTACACTGAGATGAGGGGGATTGTTTAGTCACTTCTCTCCCTCTCCCCATCATACTATGGGTAGTTGGCCGGAAAGGGATGGAGGGATAGAGGTCCAAATGGAGGGGTTTTCCTAAAGGTATAGGGTCCTCAAACCCGATCCATTTTGATGGAATGCATAAAGTGATAAAAGGAAACCTTAGCTTAATAAATGTTTTGGGGCAAAAGTTGTACGGTTTAAAGGACATGTTTGTCTACTCCCGCCTCTTTTTGAGTGCTCCAATGGGCTTTCAAAGGTTGATGTAAAGGACACATAATCCCAACTTTCCTAAATACTCCACCATGACTTGGTTGTGAGCTTTATCAACCTTGAGTTTTACATTTCTTACAAGTACATAGATGGAACAACCGAGTGAGTCCACCACATTAGATATGGCCTTAAGATTGTCCAACGACTCCAAGTGGGAAAGCTAGCACCTACCAGACTCCTTTTATGTGGTAATGTCATGTGTAATGAGTGGAATGATGTGTGTCGTTGCACACATATCAAATCACTAAGAAAATCCCTAGAGTTTAACCTTCTAATAGGTTGTTAACTTGATGCAAGAAACTAGTATACTAAGGTATCGATCCCAAGAGACCTTAAAAAGAATGATAAGCTTGAAATCCAATCGCGGGAACAAGAAAGTAAATTCCGATTATGAGAGTTTGATTAAAGACTAAGAAGGAAAAAATATTGAAATAAACTTAATTAACAATTGTTAAAGAGAACTGGAGGTGTAGGGAATCACCACCATAGCCAAAACTTCACTCAAACAATCAAATCCTACATTTTAATGATCAATTTAGGACCTTATGGATTTCTGTGCTTTTTGGACAATATCACAAGGGTGAGACTTCCCGTAAACCCATCAATCCTGGAGTTTGTGGATTCATTATCTCATTAAGAGATATGTACATTCCATTCTGACATTCAAACTCATGGCTCAGATGATCACGTCACCATAAGTTATAACAAATGAATCAAATAAGATGAAATATCATAAAATCATGAAGAAATTATGTGTAAAGAAGTGAAACCACTTCTCTACTAAAAATTTGAACAATAGAACCTCTGTTCCAAATACACTCAAAAGGTATGATGGAGTGGGTGTAAAATTTTCAAATCTTTATATAATGGTAATCAAAAGACCAAAGTATAACAACAAAATAAAAAAATGACTATATTCAATTAGATTTATTAGGGTGATTTTGTTGGGTTTTAGGGGAGATAGAGAAGACAGCAAAAACAAAAATTTTCTTCTCCCAAACCCAGAATAAAGGAATCACATCAATGTCTATACAGTAGAAAAGATGGTTTGTAGAGGCATACCTTGTCCCGAGGCTTGCTCGGCGACTTTACCTCGCGGCTTGCGCGGTCTTCACCTCCGGTATTGGACGGTGTCTGTTCAACTCCTGGTCTCACCGGGACTGTCGGGATTGACAGATGTCCTCTGAGTGGTAAAAGTCTCCCGCCTCTAAAGTAGTCCACACGAACCACCTGGAACTCCGATCTCCTTGTCCCATAAGGAATCAGAAGGAGTCGTACCCTCCTGTCGACGTACTAGTCACCAACACACTCTCCTGCCACCAGACGCTTTTCTGCAGTTCTCTTTTCCTTACTGTGCCTCCCTTATCAGGTAGCACTTGCTCGGGCTCTCTCGGTTACCACAACTAGAGAGAACGACAACTTTATAGAGCAACTGGTGTTCTGAGTTTGTTGTTCCTGAGAAGCCCCCACTACCCCTATATATATAGGAGGGTCATGGGACAATGTTCTCTACCCCGGGCAATGCGGGATTAAACAGGAGTAGAAGGGTTCGAGATTTTCCACAAAACACCCAACTGCACCACCTGAACCGATCGTTTCAAGCATGAACTGATCGGTTGGGGACCTGAGTCGATCGGTTCACACCTGAAACGATCGGTTGGAGCACCTGAGCTGATCGGTTCATTGCTGAGCCGATCAGTTTGTGGTCCTGGTCTAACTCAAATTCACTTTCATATTTATTTCCGATTAATCAAATATTAATCCTTGTCCAAATCAAATTTGTATAAGTGAAACAAATTGTATTTGCAAAATAGTCTTCTGACTTTCCCAACTTGCTCGTTTGTACCTGTTGAGCCGATCGGTTCAACCTTTGAACCAGTCGTCTCAACCTGTCCTGAGCCGATCGGTTCATCACATGTGTTGATCGGTTCATCACATGAGTCGATCGGTTCACCAAGCTGAGCCGATCGGTTCATCATATGAGCCGATCGGTTGGGGCAGCAGACTATGCAAAATCAGTCAATCACAGTTTCAATCAATCTGATACTCCAATCAATCGGTCCAACACCTTAAACACTATGATATTGAGCTATCAATTGATCAAGTGTTTAATTGAACTACTAAACTCCTTTAGTAATCAATCTAAACATCATTTGTAGATAAGCTCCTCTTCCAGGTTAAATCCTATGTGTGTAACCCTACAGGTCCATTTCACGTTGGCAGTGAAAGTCCATAACACTTATGACTTCACAAGCAAAGAGTGGTTCCTAGTCACACATCAATGCTACCCAAGTGAAAAGGAAAGTTGGAGAACAACTTTCAATCCTACAATCTGTGAATGGTGTTACAACAAATGTATAAATCCTTTGTCACTGATATCCCGAATGAACTCAAGGCATGGAACAGTCATCCTATCAATGTTCATTCACTTTCTTGATCTCAGAGTAGATTGGAGGAGATATGTATGACATCAATATCACATACTGATTCACACATGCGTGCACGCCTATCTCAATCTTACTCATCAAGTGGTCATGGATATCAAACTCCCTCAGGAGGGACAAATCCCATATCTATCACTCTCCCCTCAAAAGCCCCATGTGTCAAAGCCACCCAATCATCACCTTTATAACAACCCATGTTTTAGGACTGTGTTTGATGATGTCAAAGTGTACCCAACGACATGTGTTGAGTGTAGTGATTTCAGGTCAAAGAATCACTCACCACCATCACTGTGAGAACTGACTGTGACTACCAGTCATGGTTCCATGTGTCAAACTCACGGTGGGTCTGTTCGGTACACTTGTTCTCAAATAAGTACCTATGTGTTTGGTTTGATATCTCCATATCATGACTAATGAGATTCTGTCATCAACCAACACCACAATCTAGTCTTATGTGTCATTGATGTCTATCTACCTTCCACAATGACATCCGACTAGGGACATAATAAGAATGTACAAACTCTTAGCATTGGTATGATCTCATCGTTCAGGTCCTGAACCTGAAAGCATGCATCATTGAGTATTGTCATTCTCTAGACATTCAATCTGTTCTATCATTATCTCATATGACTGAACCAGAAAGAATTGGAAGCTTGCCTTTGATATTTATCAAATCAATCTTAATGTATCCCACCAATCATCCCATGATTGGCTCTCAGGGCATACATACCAACAGACTCCCACTTGCACTGCGAGCCAATCACCCTTGAATCATATTCATAGTGATCTTCAAACATGTCCCACATGTTACTGTGCTCTAGTGCTAACATAATGAGTTATGGCAACACCTTGCCAAAGTCAGTATTAACTGCATGTCTCTCATCTCTTCATTGTACGTCACACGTATGAGATGGAGTTGCCATAATATGCGATCTAGTATTCCTTTGCTAACCTTTAGCCACATTGCATGACCAAGCACTCCTAACTTGTCATCAATGACCGGAATATCTATAAGTTCATCTCTGTGAACTCCTAGATCCATATAGTATCCACTGTTGTTCTCTAACACACAGATACTCGACATTCCCTTTTTAAAACAACTTTATTGGAACGTTTCCATTTATCAACAAACATTCACTTTATATATATCTCATGTATATATTGCGATTTATTTTCTGTCCTTTTTTGAAAGTTTGTATCAGTGAATCCTTCCTTCTTTCCATAGAACTAGTACTTCTCAAGTACTTATCAAGTTCTCATGGTATTCCAGTAACCCTTACTGGAACTAGACAGACATCCACTTGTCATGTCCCACATATGAGTTATCAGGATGAGCATATCATATTGTCATGTCCTACATATAAGATGATGAATGCATTTTATTCTTGCTATGTCCATACATGCAAGATAATGGGTTAATTATATATATGATAGATCCATATCTATTCTTAGTGTTCCCATTCTTCATAAGAATTGGACACTTGGCCTTGGGATACTAACTCCATGCAACATGGACAAATTTTCTCCCACGGAATCTGTGCATACTGAACCCTTCAGTATAGATTACCAATGTATGCTCTCTCTTTTCAGGTCAAGAGGTTTTTGAGAACTATCTCTATAGATATCTATTCCTATCACACAGGAAATGTCTCTATCTTCCTTAAAGATAATTTCCACTTTGGATTTCCATTCTAGAACATTTCCATTTCACATCAACATGTGGAATGTGAATATGCTCCCACTAAATCACAGATCGCTCTTTATCTTTGTCATATCGGTCAAACCCTTTGACTACATTATCAAAGTAAAGATCATAGTTCTGAGTTGCTTGTACTCAATTAATCACATTGATTAGTCCATTGTAACTTATAGACTTCATTTGCATTAATGGATTCATAAACCTTATAGGTTGTGTCACGTACACATCCTTGTTTTATTCCTCATAGGAATGCGGTTTTAGTATCCGTATGCCAAATCTCTTAGTCATTAAGTTTCAATCAACAAACATCATCCTTCTCAAAATGTTATCCATGTGTCTTAACGCTTAAGACTTATTTGCACTTATGGATTTCATTCCAATGGGTGCTACCATCAAGGTCATACCTTATGGTTCACATGGAAGTCATTTAGGATGTAATGGTCATAAACCATAACTCAAATGGTTCCTCATATTCATCTAGATAGTTGATTCATCTCATGACCAACTCATCACATAGATAATTAAGGTGTATCTGTTAAGGATATAAGAACTCGCAACTCCTTGTGATTCTTAATGTCCTTTATTAGTGTGGGGTATTCTTTATTTAAGAAGAAATTAGTTATTTGATAATCATCCTCTAACTCCTTAGAGCATGACTCCTTTTAATTTAGACATCACCATGCCTTAATCACGAGCTCACTATGATACACTATCATAATCACTCATAAGGATCTCAAACATTTGGTCCAAGTATTTCATTCATTGATCTCATCAAGAATTAACACTTTACCAAATTCATACTTCATTTATGATATTCTTGAACACTTCAAGATATTCATATTGGTATTTCTCTAAACACCATTTGAAGTATTAGCATTTGCTCCAATAGATATGTAAATACATCACATGTATTATACCTAATAGGATAATCATTCTCCCACTACCATCAAGTGAAGATTCATTAATCATGTCTAAGATATTCATGTCTCTTACTGGTTCTCTAACCAAAAGAGTCTAGATTTATCCATCATATGGAAACTAGAAATGAATTTCTCATGATTTATGCTAATTTGATTGTTTGAGTTATCAATAACTTTTAGGTATCATTTTATCTTATGCATACCAAGTACCACAAGATAAACAAGGCATGGCCATAAAGATCATATCTTTTGAAATTGAAACATCAACTTTATTAATTGCTATCATTGTCATACAATATGCAAAAATAAAGTATTTCTATCCATTAGAAAATATGAAATAGCAGTTCATAACTCTATTACATGCCTTCAAGGCTGAAAATAAACTAAAGTACTCCTATCTATGGTGGCAACACTTGCCCCATTTATTGAGTGCTTTACATTTTATATCTTGGTATCATATACCTCAAAAATGTTACAAGTTTATTTCATGACACCTTCAGGTGGAGACGTCCGTCGCCTCCTTCTTTAGTTCTTCCAGATAGAGTGGACAATTACTTTTCCAATGTCCTGGCTTTTGACAATGGTGGCAATTGCCTCTCTTGGTCACACCTCCCTTGGCCTTGAGAGTTGAAGATGCCTTGGGCTGCTGGCTAGCATCAGAACCTTTCTTAGCCTTGCCCTTATGCTTGGACTTGCCTTTCTTGTTGTTGATCATCATCACAGACTTAGGCTTGTCCTTCTTCATTTGTGCCTCAGTTGTCCTCGACATGCCTAACAACTCTGTCAACGGCTTGTCAAAGTTGTTCATGTTGTAGTTCATCACAAACTGACTGTAGGATTCTGGCAACGATTGCAGTATCACGTCAGTAGCCAACTCTTGGCTCAGGGGAAATCCCAGTCTTGTGAGGTTCTCCACATACCCAATCATCTTGAGCATGTGAGGACCAACTGGATCTCCTTCTGACATGACACACTTGAACAATGCCCTAGAGACATCATATCTCTCTTGTCGTGCTTGATCTTCATACATGTTCTTGAGATGTTGAATCATTTCAATGACACCCATGTTCTCATGTTGTCTCTGCAACTCGTGGTTCATGGAGAACTTTGCATCAATGGCATCATCAAAATGCTTCTTGTAAGCATCCCTTTCTGCCTTTGGTGCGGTAGGATCAGGTTCCTCTGGAATTGGAGTATCCAGAACATAGAGCTTTCACTCTTGAGTGAGAACAATTCTCAATGTCCTAAACCAGCCATGGAAGTTAGTCCCATTCATCTTGTCCTTTTCAAGGACCGATCACAACGAAAAGTGATTGTTGTTTGTTGTCATTTGTACTACAAAAGGAAATATATGCAATTTAGTCCAAAACTCAATTTTGACTTATTTGATTGATTTGAAAAGTTGACAATATAATTAGGCTTTAATTAATTATCGCTCCCACTATTTTTTGTTCAAATTGATAGCCCTCACCATCAATTCGGAAGATTGCAGCGTACAATCTTCTAGTGGGTCAAGATCCTGAAATCCTCTAAGTCATGGACTAGCTAGGGTTGTCACCCACAACTGAGATCTTCTAGGTAGGCAACTTTTGCCAATTGCATCATATGCAACTCTTGAAAGATGTCATATACAACTCTTTGCCATGATCACCTCCATGCCTCAAGGTGCTAGATCCTATCTAGGTCACCTTTTTAAGTTTGACCCAAAGCCAACACGATGAATATGTACCATGCTAGGGCAGACCCACATATCCATCCTTCACGCTTCCACGAGATAGACGGCGCACCACACTAGGGCATGCCCACACTTGGCCGATCAAGCTTTTCACATGTGTTGCATTTGGAAGGCATCTAAAACTTTAATATTTAATGAGGGATTTGGTTTTATAGGTACATATACATATCCAATCGCCACAATATATAATACGTATCATATACATGCTATATCCCACAGAAAACATGTGAAATGATAAAAGAAATGATTATGGACATCCTAATGTGATTCCTCGAGCCAAGAGGAATTGCGGTCATCTAGGTCTACATCACATGTAACATGTACAAGATGAACTTTGTGCTATAGCCGTCTGAGTTGATCAACTCATCACATGAATGACCTGCTCATCCTGGCCGGTCATCTGGGTGCCACCAACCGATCGGTTGGCTCCTTCGACCGATTGGTTCACCTGGTCTTCATGCATCTCCTCAGGCCACCACCCGCTCATCTCGCTCCTCAAAATGGTCGTATAGATTGCCAACCGATCAGTTCACTCCATGAACTGATCGTCTCAGTCATCGTCAGATGTCCTATGTTCTTTGACATAACAGGAAATATAAAAGATCTATCGTATTTACATTTGTATAGGGAAACCCCGAGTTACATTTGGGGGGAGCAAAGGTAGGAAAGAAATCTCGAGTTATCTCGAGTTACATCAGGAATAGGAGATAGGGAATTGGTGTGCAGACCGAGATGCAAGCAACCACATACAACCAAGCACACATACATAGGTTTTATTGGCCATAACCACGCTATACATCTACCACAAAACTTGTATAAGGGCGACACGTATCGAGTACATTCATATTACATATCATATATGTATATTGGGATTTGTGGATTTAGGATTGGACATGCATAAAGCCAATTTTATTCATATCGTATGCAATAAATTAATGCGACACACCAAAATCGATCACATCGATAATCCTAAAGTATAGAGCAGTTGACGTGGCTCTGATACCACTGTTGGGTTTTAGGAGAGACAGAGAAGGAAGCGGAAACACACATTTTCTTCTCCCAAACCCAGAATAAAGGAATCATGTTAATGTCTATACAGTAGGAAAGATGGTTTGTAGAGGCATACCTTGTCCCGAGGCTTGCTCGACGACTTAACCTCGCGGCTTGCACGGTCTTCACCTCCGGTCTTGGATGGTGTCTGTGCAGCTCCTGGTCTCACCGGGACTGTCGGGATTGATAGTTGTCCTCTGAGCGGCAGAAGTCTCCTGCCTCTAAAGTACTCCACATGGACCACCTGGAACTCCGATCTCCTTGTCCCATAAGGAATCGGAAGGAGTTGTACCCTCTTATCAGTGTACTAGTCACCAACACACTCTTCTGCCACCATTCGCTTTTCTACAGTTGTCTTTCCCTTTCTGTGCCTCCCTTATTGGGTATCACTTGCTCAGGCTCTCTCAGTTACCACAACCAGAGAGAACAACAACTTTGCAGAGCAACTGGTGTTCTGAGTTGTTGTTCCTGAGAAGCCCCCACTACCCCTATATATATAGGAGGGTCATGGGACAAGGTTTCCTACCCCGGGCAATGCGGGATTAAACAGGAGTAGAAGGGTTCGAGATTTTCCAAAAAACAACCAACTGCGCCACCTGAACCGATTGTTTCAAGCATGAACCGATCGGTTGGGGACCTGAGCCGATCGGTTCACACCTAAACCGATCAGTTGGAGCACCTGAGTTGATTGGTTCACTACTAAGATGATCGATTCGTGGTCCTGGTCCAACTCAAATTGACTTTCATAGTTGTTTTTCTATTAATCAAATATTAATCCTTGTCGAAATCAAATTTGTATAAGTGAAACAAATTTTATTTGCTAAATAGTCTTCTAACTTTCCCAATTTTCTCGTTTGGACCTGTTGAGCCGATCGGTTCAACCTTTGAATCGGTCGTCTCAACCTATCCTGAGTCGATTGGTTCATCACATGAGCCGATGGGTTCACCAAGATGAGCCGATCGGTTCATCATATGAGCCGATCGGTTCATCATATGAGCCGACCGGTTGGGGAAGTAGACTATGCAAAATTAGTCAATCACAGTTTCAATCAATCTGATACTCCAATCAATCGGTCCAACACCTTGAATGCTATGATATTGAGCTATCAATTGATCGAGTGTTTAATTGAACTACTAAACTCCTTTAGTAATCAATCTAAACATCATTTGTGGATAAACTCCTCTTCCAGGTTAAATCCTATGTGTATGACCCTACAGGTCCATTTCACATTGGCAGTGAAAGTCCATAACACTTATGACTTCACAAGAAAAGAGCGGTGCCTAGTCGCACATCAGTGCTACCCAAGTGAAAAGGAAAGTTGGAGAACAACTTTCAATCCTACAATCCGTGAATGGTGTTATAGTGAATGTATAATTCCTTTGTCACTGATATCCCGAATGAACTCAAGGCATGGAATAGTCATCCTGTCAATGTTCATTTACTTTCTTGATCTCAGAGTAGATTGGAGGAGATATGTATGACATCAATATCACATACTGATTCACACATGTGTGCACGCCTATCTCAATCTTACTCATCAAGTGGCCATGGATATCAAACTCCCTCAGGAGGGACAAATCCCATATCTATCACTCACCCCTCAAAAGCCCCATGTGTCAAAGCCACACAATCATCACCTTTATAACAACCCATGTTTCAGGACTGCGTTTGATGATGTCAAAGTGTACCCAACGACATGTGTTGAGTGTAGTGATTTCAGGTCAAAGAATCACACTCACCACCATCACTGTGAGAACTGACTGTGACTACCATGTCATGGTTCCATGTGTCAAACTCACGGTGGGTCTGTCTGGTACACTTGTTCTCTAACAAGTACCTATGTGTTTGGTTTGATATCTCCATATCATGACTAATGAGATTCTATCATCAACCAACACCACAATCTAGTCTTGTGTGTCATTTTTGTCTATCTACCTTCCATAATGACATCCGACGAGAGACATAATAAGAATGTACAAACTCTTAGCATTCATATGATCTCATCCTTCAGGTTTTGAACCCGAAAGCATACATCATTGAGTACTGTCATTCTCTAGACATTCAATCTATTCTATCATTATCTTATATGACTGAACCAGAAAGAATTGGAAGCTTGCCTTTGATCTTTATCAAATCAATCTTAATGTATCCCACCAATCATCCCATGATTGGCTCTCAGGGCATACATACCAACAGATTTTACATGCATTTGCTCACATGGGTCATTCTGAACCTTTTATAAGTCTAATCTCAAACCATGTTTGGTCAAACTCAAAAGATCAAAGTTCTAGAGTAGGGTTCGAGATCTGGTATGTTACAACACTCCACCCCTTAAAAAGGATTTCTTCCTCACAATCTATTGATCAAAACATCAACATCCAACTACTCTCCACCCCTAAAAGGATTCAACTTAACAAGTCAAACTAATCATCATCAAGGTATTAAGACTACCCACATATTATTTAGTTGTGAATGTTTTAGAGATTTATATTTTTCATGTATCCAACTATAAATTCACCACCTAGGGTTGAGTTTTAGGTTCTTGTGTCTCTAACCTATCAACCCTACATGAGCATCCATGGGTCATAGGGTATGTCAACTACACCTTTATATCAATCCTAGTCACAACTCCAAAGTTAGAACTAGGGTTAGATTTCTATTCCAACTAATTCTAGAGTTTCTCTTCATTATGAATTAGTTCAAGAAAACATTGAAAAACCAGAGAAAATTTTTGAACGTATAGTAGTATAATGAAAATAATTTTTGAAGATAAGAAACGTTGCGAGGTGAAAACATGTAGTTGGCCAAAATTCAATGTGAAAACCAAGTCACAACTTTTCCATATTAGGGTCTTCTCATAACCTAATTTTATCCTCAACAAACCTTATTGAATAAAAGATCATCATTGATCAAATCTGGGGTAAACATCTCACCTAGAGGAAACTATCTAAGTCAAAGGTCTAACTAGGGAGACAAAATTGAAATAATCAGATTTCGACTACCATGGGCTTTGATACCATGTTGTAAAGAAGTGAAACCAACTCTCTACTAAAAATTTAAACAATAGAACCTCCAGTCGAAAAACACTCAAAATTTATGATGGACTGGGTGTAAAATTTTCAAATGTTTATATAATGGTAATCAAAAGACCAAAGTATAGTAGCAGAATAAAAACATGACTATATTCACTTAGATTTATTATGGTGATTTTACATGCATTATCTCACATGGGTCATTCTAAACCTTTTATAAGTCTAACCTCAAACCATGTTTGGTCAAACCCAAAAGATCAAAGTTCTAGGGTAGGGTTTGAGATCTGATATGTTACATTATGGGTTCATTCTAGCGAGGATCTGAGATCTCGACACCCCCAAAAGAATATAATTATTCTTTTAGAAAAATAAGTACTAAATCGGAAGGATTAAAATATGGTAATCATAACTAAGGGATTATGGTTTCATTCTTGTGATGATTTGAGATATCACCACCCCCACAAGAATATATCAACTTACCTAACAATAAAAAAAGAAGCTGAAGGTAAACAATCTTTCATTGAATTAAGGGAGTCAATTACATCAAATGATAGCGGGCAATGGGGCTAGTCCCCATGCTCCAGTAGAAAACTACTCTAACATAATGTAAAGGAACAAACTCAAAATTAGATAACAAGATATGCCCCTTTTCTTTGGTGTCCCCCATCCTTTTATAGGGATAAAGGAGGGGCAATAAATCCTAAAATGAGGCTTTGTGGTCGTGGCGGCTGCTGGATCTTCTTTAGTTGACGTTTGACTATAATGATGACCTTGTTTATTTGACTTTGACTGGATTTGGGCATGAATCAGTCTATTTGTGATCTAAATTGACAGACTCTTGATCTAAATCAGTTGACTCCTATTTGAACTGGTCGACTCATGATCTGAATCGATTGACTCATATCTGAACTGACCGTCTCGTAAGACTAGGGTTGAGAATCTAAAGCCTCTGACTCTTGGCTTATTTGGGCTTTAATTGCTTGACCCAAATAGAGAGATTTGTCGAATTACCTTCTTTGACCAATTGACTATGGTGTGAATTGATCGACTTGAGATTTGAGTTAGTCGATCGGAATTAATGTTGGTGTTGGTTAGATGGAACTCTAGAAGTGTACTACAATAAAACTTAGCTAAAGCTAGGACTATATAGTCCTATATAGTCAAGGACATAACCCCTGACTAATTCATGATTCTTCCCCAAGTCCTATCCCTGACCATAGTTAGCTTGTCCTTGACTAGAAGTGGTCTTTAAGTTTTGTTCTATCCCAAAATATTCACTGTGTAATATGACAGTGAAATTTCATTTGCCCACCACACTCGTGATCTTCCAAACTTGTATTTTCATTTTGTGCATTTTCCTTATCCTTTCTTCTATTCTAGCACCACCTACCCTAAATTTTCTAAATCATTCTCTTTGTATCTCATGACTTTTCGTCCCTTCTTTTCATTTGAGGATGGTCTTAGCCACAGTTTAGCCATGTTGGAGCAACAACGACACAGATTCTAAGTGTTATCTCCCTCTCCTCGCTGTGATGGAAGCATGACTCATTATCATGGCCATTGGCTATATCAAGGTATACATCAATCTATTACCGAGCCATGTCACACACCCCTTTCTACCCAATTATTAAATCTTTCCTTTATGCCATGGATCCTGACCACGTCCATCTTCCTTAATGTCTTCCTCTTGGGATCTGTTGACATGCCCTCCTACATCCAGTTTGATAAGTTTATGGGGATCATCTTCCTCTTCCACTTCCTATACGGTGTGCATGTAACCTATGACATAGCTCAACAAGAGTGGGAACACTTGTGGCGTGAAGAGGGGCCCAAGGTGCAGCGGCTGCATGTGCAGATCCGGATGCAACAAGGTGAATAATAGCAAATAGTAGTGGGGTAGGACGTTGACGTCGGCACCACACCAAGCATTTTGGCAGTGATAGGGTCTTGGCAGCAACATGATGGATGACCGTCTGACAGTAGATATTCATTAAGCAACGGAATGATGATCCAAGAGGGGTTACTATGGCATTTCTGTAACTTCACACGTAAATGACGATTTATTATCATTAGGGAAGGCTCTTTGTTCACATAATCAGGACCTAGTTAATATAACCTTCCTAATCAATCAACATGTGATCAATAGAGGTAATTGACATTAACTTGTATAAATACATATGGAGATGGATGACACACCTTTGGCTAATGATTGATTCTCTCATGTATGAGTGTAAGATCACACATTTCTTTGATATTTGATACATGTATTGTGCCACTTCTTATCTAATGCATGTCGTACTTGTGCATTCAGTCCAACAGAGTCATGTTATCCATCTTAAATATCAGTTACTCCTTCATCTTCCTTTATAAATGTAATATCCTCACATTCTAGGGTTTTACAACCTACTTGGAAATTAAAAATAATGAGGGATGAAGCCTTAGACCCTAGATTATCATCCTGCATCGTATAGCAAGTGTATGACTTTTGGATTGATACATTATTAAGTAACTTCAAACATCAAATCATGATTATGGCTCATGTGGATACATGTCCATGTATATAGTTTTTGTGAGAAGTTGAATCTATTGATAGAATTAGATGATTTTAGTCTATTTCTAGAGGTATATTTTGGTGGCCTAGAGCTAATGGGGATTATTTGAAGTCTTTTGGGTCTGATTTGATAATGATTATTTATAGAAATATCAATTGAGAAAGTTGCCTTGGGAAACTAAGTTAAGTGGTAGCACATTAGCCTTTTAAGATTGAATTCTAGTCATGTGATGGATTTGGTGAAAAAGATTTATTTAAAAAGTGCAACCAATTTGGTGCTAAAAGTTATTAGTTATGGAATTTTAGGATATATTCACATTATCATGACTAATTTCCATAACCACACAGATTACATGGATAAATGTGTCAGCCCTTAGTTTTTCTTATGAGCTACTAGTTGATGTGTCGTGGAAGGGACTCTATTTTGGGATGTAGATATAAGTACTAGTTATACATCTCCTAGATCCATCTTATGGGGGCTAGAATCACATAGAGAAATGAGTTTTTTAACCCGCCTCCTGTCCCCATGCATGTCTAAGAGTTTTTTTTTTGCAATTTTTACAATTGAGATGAAATTCAAAGTGAGTTGACCCCTCTCTCATCCCACTTAAGACTAAGATGAGGGAGATGGATATGTCACTTCTCTCCCTTTCCCCATCATGACTATGGGTAGGTGGTTGGATATAGATAGAAGGGATAGAGGTCTAAACAGAGGGGTTTTCCCAAATGTATAGGATCCTCAAACCCTACCATTGTGATGGAATGCATAAAGTGACACAAGGAAACATTGTAGCTTATCTTCAAACACATGTTTTGGGCGAAAGGTGTTCAGTTTAGAGGACATGTTTGTCTGCCCCCACCTCTTTCGGAGTGCTCCAATGGGCTTTCAAAGGTTGCATGTATAGGATGCATAATTCCAAATTTCCTAACTGCTCCACCATGACTTGGTTGTGACTTATATCAATCTTGACTTGTGTATTTCCCACAAGCACATTTTTTCCATTAAACTGAGATCAGTCATATTAATCTTGTCCCTCAAGCAAGAAAAGTGATGTCATCTAGATTACATAAGACCACCCTCGACCAACACTCATGAAGAAACAAATTGAGTGAGGCCACCATTTTGGATGTTAGATATCGCCTTAAGATTGTCCAACAACACCTAGTGGGAAAGCTAGCACCTTCCAGACTCTATGTATGTGGTGATGTCATGTGTAATGAGTAGAACATAAGAGGCAATCCACTCATTTCTTCATTAGAGAATAGAATAACATCTCAATAAAAGCAACATGTAGTAGTAATACGAAAAGTATGCTTCAATCATTCAAGTGTATACATATCAAGCATTGTGTAAGCTTGAGTAGGTCCTTTTGATCAACTTGTACAAGTTAATAAGATTTTGGGCGGTCTAGGAACACCACTTAGAGCGGGGGCAACCAAAAGGGAAATTATGTGTCTTTAAACTAGATACATGGATAATAAGAACTTTTTGGGCATTTAAGAGATAAGGTACATGAAATGGTCTTTCAATTCAATGAGGACAAAAAACATATAAGTAGTAGAGTCATGATCAATGAGATCAAGAGTAATGCTCAATTTCTTTTAGAGAATAAAATCAATAAAGGTGAGATTCTTTTGAATTAATTACATGCAAATAATGATAAAGACAAGTGACATCAATTGAAGGGCCAAGACACAATCTATTCCAACTCGTGATAGGAGCAACGAAATCTCATTGTCTAGTATAAAACATGAATGTAGAAATAAAACCCAAGTGTCTGGTAGGAGGAATAAAACATCACTAACTAATATACGAGGTGATAGGAGGAATGACACAATGTAGTGCTTGCATGTATGATTGTGAAAGAATGCAAGACTACCCTAAACATACTAATTACACTACCAAAAAAATTGCTAAAGAAGAAGGCTAAATCTCTTACCAATACCTATGAATGAAATAGGTTGCGGTCAAGGTCAATTCTTGAGTAACATACCCTTCGAAAAAGCTTAGTGACCAATAGTTGTTGGCCAAGTCCTATCCCTGACCATTAGAGAAAAAGCCTTGAGCATTCATAAGAAGTAATATGTATCTGTAGTTAACATCTAGTCATATCTAGGCCCAATCTATAACCAATAGGAATGGATGCTACTGTAATCCTTATACATTCATATTGAATATATATACCATTCAATATAGCACACACAAGAATATATATGTTATCCAACCCATGAGAACAAATTGAGTTTAACACATGAGAACATCTCAATTGCTTTTCAACTGTATTGTCCACATTCTGAATAAATGATTATAGTGTAGTGTTTATACATACATATATATATAAGTCATATCTTATAATATCTCCTTGAGACAACATTCATACACATCATGTTTCCAAATTCAAATTATTATACAATCATATTAAACAAAATACCCATTTTCATGTAGCCACACAAGTTAATTTACTTCATTCTCACTAAAATTTATTTAAGCTTCCATCATGGGGCATTTTCAAACATTTGAATCAATATTTCTACTTTGTGAAGTATTATCAAAATAATGTACAATAAAACAAATTGTATTAGGTTTTGTTAAGTAGTTCATATTGATATAAACAATACCAACTTTTAAAAAAAAATAACATAAGTAATAAA
This sequence comes from Alisma plantago-aquatica, assembly GCA_963693085.1. Taxonomy (NCBI): domain Eukaryota; kingdom Viridiplantae; phylum Streptophyta; class Magnoliopsida; order Alismatales; family Alismataceae; genus Alisma; species Alisma plantago-aquatica. Next base: position 716,995,584 of record OY856411.1, on the reverse strand, counting down.
TATAACTCTTATGCACATATGTCGTATTAATGGTAGACATGTACACTACCTTAAATGTCTACATATACATGGATCCATAAATGTTTATATGTATCCAAACACATATTTTCATTTGTTGTATCACTTTCCATTATCAAGGCATAATGGAAATATGAGTTACTAATTGAAATATATAAAATGATCAACTATGTCCACTCCAATTTGTCTCTATGAAGTGTCTATATGCTTTAGATGCTTACAAGAAAACAAAAAAGTGTTCTTATCCACATTCCATGCACTTCAAATGAACATATAATATGTCTAGATTATTTTCTTTGCACATTTCAATACTTCTTCCTTAAGGCCCATTGAAAAATGTTGTGTGGTAAAATATAAAACTCTAACTTAAATGTTATGGTACTAATAAACACAAATAAAATAAATAACGGTGTCTAAGTTTAACAAATATAACTCAAAAGAATGTACTTTCTTTGGGCATGCCTCAAGATACATTGATTCCAATCAGTAGGATGTTACATAGTTAAAATGTAAGGGAATCCAATCCAACCATGAAAAATCACTACATAATAGAAAAAAAATAGAATGTTCAAATATATATATTAGCTCACTAGCTAATGTTGTTATATAATTAATCAATATTGAATTCATTGACTCAAGAACAAAAAACGTTATCCATTGAAATAGAAGACATCAACTTTCAATTGTCATATGAAATTGTAATTAGTAATAGGTTTAGGTATATGTATGTGAGTTAAAAGAATTAAAATCCACTATTACCAGATTATGTATCTTGCATTTATGAACAATGATTCCTAGGTTTGGTGCTACAATATTATAAAAAAGGGGATACCTTCATTGATGGTGACAGGCATGGTTAATGATCCTTGATTACAATTATAGAGTTGGGGACTTTCTTGAAATATATGTGTCGAACCATACAATAAGAATTATTTATTTTGTATGTCTGTGATTGAGTTGCGAAATAAATCAAATGACTTGTGAATAATTAACAAAGTATTGTTTAGATACAATACAAAAGGATTAAATTAGTTTGGGGGAAAGAACATCAGTTAGAGACCTACCTATATCAATATCTCTATTGTCATGTCCGTAGTCACAAAAAGAAGAACCCATGTTGATGCCCCATTAATATTTCTCCTTGGTATGTTTTCAAGAAGTAAAAAGTGTGTGAAATAACCCTATCACTATGGACACTGTGGAGGAGTTGAGTGATAGGGTGATTTCACGCAATTACTATGATGTTTTTCAAGTTTGGAACAAAATCTGAGGAGGAGGAGATCTATTTATGGTGAAGAAGATGCATAGGAGATATGGGTACTAAAAGAAATGTATTGGGAAGAGGAATTGTGGGAAAGATTCAACAAGGAAGAGGAGAAGCAGACTTCATTTTGGACTGTCTGGGTTTGGCACAAAACGTTTGGACAATGCGTTAGTATGCAAAATAGGGTCAATTTAGTTAGAAATATTTTGGGTCTTCACATGTGGAAGGAGATTTAAAAAATCATGTGTTGGGCATAAGAGATTGGAAATGTCAGGAGAAAAGGGCAAGGGAAAAACTCCTCGAACAACCTATTCTCAATTATTTAAAATAATATAAAAGTTATATCAAGGTCAATAACGACTCATCAAGAATAATTGAGCTTCTTACAAGTATGCCCTGACAAAAACTACAATATTAGTCAGAGATTGACTCCCTCAGTATGTATCCCTAATATTTATCATATTTTGTTGTAGTGTTTAGAATCTCACATGCACTAATAGTGAAGACATGATATACAATTTATTTATTTCCCATTTTTTAGCACAATTAGGATAAATTATCCATAGCATGATAATTTGGGACATAGGACTCATGTATAAGAGATGAAATAACTTAAGTAGTCCACAATAAAGAAATTCGTGAACAATAGGTATTATTCTAGAAAGGATTCTAAATGATTCAAACATATAATGAAGACAAGGTTAAGTAAAATTACGCCCAAACATTAACAATTAGGATGCAAATACCTCTAGAGCTAAATATGTTTGGTCAACCAAAAATTGTAGAATCCATAATCATGGTGTTAAAACACCAAGAGTCATTCAACTAGTTATTAGGATTACTATTTCATTTATATACTCAAACCCTAAAAAATATACATATTTATTTTGGTGAAAATTAGGTTATTATACAAGAATAATTAGGTATAGAGTAATTCTACTATCAGAATTCATATTTTATTTTAAATTATTTAGTTACCATTTATTAGCTATTAATTTTGAAAGTTTGATGTAATTATGGAATTTGTAAAACTGGGAGTTGAGCGAAAGTAAAAATTCACCCTTACATCATACATCACTAACATAGCCACATGACAAGACATAGAGGTAAAATAGATCACTATGATGCTCCATGATCACATTACAAAGTTTGATGTAATTATATAATTGTAAGAAAGACACCTATTTTGACCAACATTTCCTTGATTTTTGATGTCATACAGAAAGCGATACACAACGAACGAATCAGAGTTGAGCACATGATGAATCTGACACTCCACAATCATCTCCTACGTCCATTACTAGTCACTATAATAACCACCATGTTTGATTTTTCATCCAATCCATTCTCCCTCCATGATCAATGATATCCCATGATTATTCTTCCACTGATTTCCTTCAAACTTTCCATTCTTTTGAGCCTACACTCATGCTTAATGGCTACCTAATGAAGAAACACAAATTCTAGCCCTAAGGACTCTATCATGGGTTATCTTTTAAACCCTAAATCACCCCATTAAGAGTCCCTACCTCCTTATAGTCAAAATTCTTTGGCACACCTACCTCCACTATTTTCCCCATTGAATTGTCTCTAGATTATTTGGATAGCACCATTATAGTCAATATTCATCTTCAAACAACTCCATCCCATGAGAATAGTCCTCCCTCCTCCTACAAATTCAATAAACTATAAGATTTCCTACACTCTACTCTTCCTTTCCACATCCTTATTTTTCTATGTGTATTGTATAGTCTTCTCAACATTTGAATCCATGAGGGTCACTTAACATGTCAGCACCTTGCTCTGGTAGCCATTAGGTCTCGATCAAGGTCTTATCATGTATGACTCAACATGCAAAGATAATGGGACTATTTACTTCTTACAAATATGTGAGTAGCATAAGATAGCTAGTGGAGTCAATGATCTAGTCAAACTTTAATGGTATGAGGTAGGGGATAGATCCACATGGGGAAATAATCAATCTACCCTTCAACTTTGAATTATTTACCTGACACATGGGCATTTCCAACCTTTTCCCACACTTGAATTCATCAAAGATGCACTACATGTAAATGCTATAGTTGACCCATTCCACTCGGTTAGCCATTACCAAGTGCGGAGGCAAATTGATCATATGTTTTCCTTTAATTTATTTAAAAAATATATAATTTTTAAAAATCAAATTTGTAATAAAATTATATGTTTTTGACATCAAAAAATCCACTCAATTTCTTGGTGAATTTTTAGAGTCAAAATGCAAACTTGTCAATAAGATGAGTTTATAGCTTAATTCTCTGAATCATATAACTAACAAACATTAAGCATTCATATATAGAACTAGGTTTTGGAAAGCCTAACCCTAAATCTTTGGAAGACCTTTTGGAGTATTTAGACCTTACTTGAAAGATATGTGCATTTTTTATTTATATGTAGGCATTTATATGATTTTGACACAAACATTCCCAAAATGAGGCATCTCTTGGGATTACTACTTCTTATTGCAACAATATGTCTTTCAAGTGGAAATCATTTGATATATTTTGAATATGTTATATTGGTTTTGTAAGCCTTCATGTCATCCAAATTGATCATTATTAATGGATTTTATGGGTATATGTCTTGCCTCCCTATTTTTCATGTTGGTATTAGACTATGTTAACTTATAGATTCTTCTACATAAAAGTAATTTTTACAAGACATGTTTTTCTGTATGAGGTGTACTATTTCACCCTTAATCAATACGAGGGTGTTTTTTGTACCCATCGTATGTTATTCCATTGATACCTAATTTAGGAAATGATCCTTGATGTCTTGGCCCTACTTTATCTTACTTTAGTCTAGTTTATATATATGTGTTACATATATTTGTGAAATTATGATTGGATAATGGAAAGATTGTATAATCTCTCATTTTTGTTAGACATGAATGTCTCGTTCTCTTACTTAGTTTTATTGAACTTACCCCCTTGTTAAAATCCTCTCTTGTATGGAACATCCTTTGTTATACACATTTGACTTGAAATGTGTAAATATGTTTATTGTGCACATACTGAGTGTCTAGAACTAATACCATGTTTTTTTGTCTTTTTAGATGTTGTTCCCCTTAAACCAGAGCATCAACAAACCAAGGACCAAAGTTTGAGGACGGTGTCTTTGGGAACCAATTTTTGGAGGAACACGTTCCTCAGTTCAAGATTAGCTTGTGATGGAAGAATTTTTATGCCGAGGATTCCCTCCTCCTCCCTATCTAGTTTCTATTAATTTTGTTTAGATTTTTCATAAGTCCATCATGGAATACATGTTGAATATTTAGTTTATTGTAATATTTTAATTTACTTCCTATGAAATTACTCTACATATTTTGCATTCCACATCATTTATGAAAAAATGCTATGTCTTTTGGAGTATATCTACACACCCCTTTATATCTATTAGGATATATATTGTGTGGTTTTATTGGTCACTTTCAAAATAAAAATGAGTGGTCCTACTTTTGGGATGCACATCTTACAAACTCTCTCTAAAACACTTTACTAAATTTCCACCTTGTAGAAACTATATTATTTTTAAAAAGAAGTTGCATCGTATAAATACATGCTATGCAACAACTACTAAGAAAAAGGTCTCAAAGAACTCACAAGCAAGCAAAAAGAGAGTTCATCAACATTTAATGGATACTTCAAGAAAGGAGTCCAAGAGCTTGTAGGGGTTCTCACTCTCTGAGCCATATAAGATGGGAAGGAGCCCAAGAAGTCCTGGAGGAATAGAGAATTCCTCCCTTGTCATTTGATCAACCCTTCTAGAAATTGGCGATTTATAGTTGGTAGGAATGAAGTAGTCTTGAAGTGACTTGTGAGGTGCATTTTGGCCTTCCATCTTGTTTCCTCCCGAATGGCTTGTCACATGCACAAAGCACAACTCAAAAAAAGAAAGCAAGCAAACCAATATACACAAAGAATGCAAAGAATAATGAATAAAGAATAGCATTGATGAGGGAAGTAGGAAAAGTCAAAGAAAAACTAACTTGCTAGGCCGAGCGCCTTTTTCCCAGGCAACGACACTAGAAAGCTTGGTGTGTCTGGTCAGAGGTGTACACACTAGCCAATAAGGGGTGGCTAGATGCACTCCATGGAACTCGAACACTTGGGATCTCTAAAAAGTTATATTAACCCTAACCAAGTCGATCACAATACCAAATAGGTCGCCCACAAGTGCACAAGATACTATTGTAGCATAGGTGAAGGGCAAGCGTAGGGGTCGATCCTCAGGGAGAAAAGGGGGTACTAGATCTAGGTTAGTTTGTTCAGTTTCCTACTACAGAGACTAGTGTTAAGGGTTTAAAGGCAATTTTATTGTTAAACTAGCTGAGCAAGAAAGCCATTAAAGGCGAGAATGAAATCTAAGTTAACCCTAGACTAGATTAAGACTAAGTATGCAACAAAAGACTAAGCTAGGTATAAAAAGGTAATTTACACTATGGTAGGCAAGAGAAAATCACAAGAGTGAGAAAATAGCTAAACTGGCAAGAATAAGGTAAGAGCAAAGCAAGAAGCTAACTAAGAAAGAAAAGAACTAATTAAACTAAGCAAGCACAAAACTAGGGGTTTAAGCAGTAAAGTGAGGTGTGGGCTGATTAGGGGTATGAACTTGTCAACGAGGTTGGGGGTGATAACATGCAAGAATTACTCGTCCATTTAGATTATCCAAACCAAACAAATAGTTAGAGTCTAATGAATTAACCTAAGCTACTAACTGACCATGGATGAGATGGGATATGTATAGGGGAACTAGTCCCTAACAACTCCCCATTACCCTTACGAGGCTCAATTGGGTTAGGGATTAGGTTCAATTCAATTAGAGTCTAATCAAGTCTAGGTTTCTAGATTAGACATTCCTAGGGCAATTAGGGGCCGAGGGTAGTAATGTGGAGGTAAAATTTAGGGTTTTGGACCCCAATTCCCCTACATTCTAACCTTTAGAAGGCTCCATGCTAATTGCACTAGAATCACCTAATCTAGCTACTTATATCTCTCACTTAGGCTTAGGGAGATTGATTAAGATATAGGAAGATGAGAGGCAACCTAGGGATCCAAGAATTGGACCTAGGGGTAAATCCCAAAATTGCCACAAATAGTCAATTTCACTAAAATCCTAGGTGATTTCACACACAAACCAACAAGCAATTCACGAAGAATAAGATGAAAATAGAACATAATCATTGCCAAATGAAATTATAATGTTTACATATCATTCTCCCCCAACATGGTATCAAAGTAACATAATTTCCCCCAAACAACCCACCAAAAGGGACCTAGCTACTCATGGAATTGGAAAATACAAAAAGAAAGGAGAAAGAATGAGAAGAATCCATGGAGCTCGGTGTAGATGGAGGAATCCTCCTCTCCAGCTACTGCAAGTCAGCCTCCTCTCTCCTCTGAGGTGCAAGGGTGTGGAATGAAGGGGATTATGGGTCGAAACTAGGCTAAACTAGGGTTTGTGGTGGAAATGGTGAAATGGAGGGGATTATGAAGGTGGAAGTGAAGTGGAATGGAGGGAGGATGAAATGGGGTGGTAGGAGTGAGCTAGGGGTGGCTAGCCTTGTGCTCCAGCCACCACATATGTATATATAGGTGTGGGGGAAGCACTAGGTTAAGTAGTGGCAATATGGGTAAAGTAGTGAAAAAATAGGTAGGTTTTGTGAGTAGCACGACCGTGGTGGATCACCACGGCCGCGGTGAGTAGGGGTGAGCACAGTTTTGGTAGGGTACAATGATCATGGGAATTAAAATGTGGATATTACAGGGAGATGGTATATGGATGGCCACGGGTGTAGGGAGTCACCACAGTCGTGGTGGGAACCTATGGCCACATGCATATTGCTCACCATGACCGTTTTGGCCAAATTCATCAAAATCTGGAAGTTACAGTGATTTGTTGTGATTGGGGCATGTCTGCCACGGCCGTAGGGGAGTACCATCATTGTTTTGGTGTCCTTCCCATGCACTTGAACTTTGAACTTGATCATCCATGGAGGGTATTGCTTCAAAACATTCTTTGACCACTTGGGGTAGGTTGGGAGTGGTTTTGGCCTCCTCCAAGCCGAAGGAAACCCTAGATTGGACTATCTTCTTTCCATACCATCAAGTAGTGGAAAAAGTACCTATAAAACATGCAAAAAGCCTCCATAAGTGCAATTGATAGAAATAAGCATATTGGGGGAAACAACATGTAATCTAACAAGTATATATGTGATTGAAATGCAATATGACACAAGATGAAGCCCTAAAATAGGGCTGAATCAGTATACATTCTTGTTATGTCCCTAGTCGATTATTATTGTGGAAATATCCACAGACATCAATAATAAATAAGACTAGATTGTGTGTTAGTTGATGACAGAATCTCGTCAGTCATGATATATGATATCAAACCAAGCACATAGATACATGTTAGAGAATAGTGTATCAGACAGACCCACCATAAGAGTTCTGCATGGAAACCACACTTGGTTAGTCTGGATCATCTCTTATAGTATTGGTGGTGAACGTGGTTCTTAGACCTCAAATCACTGCACTCATCACATGTTGTTCGGTACACTTCGACATCATCAAACATAGTCCTAAAATACGGATTGTTATAAAGGTGATGATTGGGTGGCTTTGACACATGGGTTTTTGACTATGAGTGATAGATATGGAACTTGTCCCTCCCAAGGGAGTATGATATCCTAGCCACTTAATAAGCGAGACTGAGAAATATATAGCCATGTACATGTGAGTCAATATATGATATTGAGCTTGCATATATCTCAAACAGTCTGGTCTAGTTCAACAAACATGGATTGAATGTTTGTAGAGGATGACAAGTCCATGCCTTGCGTTCAATCTAGATATCAACGATGAAGAAACTATACATTCACTGTAACACCAATAACATATTGTAGGTTGAAAGTTGTTCTCCAACTTTCCTTTTCACTTGGGTAGCACTGATGTGTGACTAGTCACCACTCTTTGCTTGTGAAGTCATAAGTTAGTTATGGACATTCACTGCCAACGTGAAATGGGACCTGTAGGGTCACACACATAGGATTAACCTGAAAGAGGAGTTTATCCATGAATGATGTTTATATTGATTACTAAAGTGTTTAGGTACTCAATTGAACATTCAATCAATAGACTTGACTCAGAATAATCAAGTTCAAGTGTTGAACCAACTGATTAGAGTGTCAGATTGATTGAGAACTGCATTGACTGAGTTCTGCACAACCTGGACCACCAACTGATCGGTTCACTGGGTGAACCAATCGACTCATGGTCAGTGAGACGACATGTTACTCTAGTGAACCGATCGGTTCACATGGACCAAATGAGCAGGTGTTGGGTTTCCCAGTTTGTGAGCAAAGAATCCTGTTTCACTTGTTCTATTTGATTGGGACAAGAATTAATCTTTGCATTCGTTAGAAACAAATGAGGAAAGTCAATTGAAGGCAAGTCTGGGAAACGAAATGACCAGTTCACTGGGTGAACCGATCGGCTCACTTGCTTAAATGACCGATTCAGTTATGAACCGATTGGTTCACCTGCCGTAGCACAATTAGTTTGTAGAACATTTGGACCCTTCTACTCCCACACAGACTGGGAACCCTGACCCTGCCCTCCACTATAAATAGAGGGGTACATGGGCCTTCTCAGAACACACAACTCAAAACATTAGTTGCTCTATAAAGTTGTTGTCCTCTCTGGTTTTGGTAACCAAGAGAGCCTAAGTAAGTTCTACCCATCCAAGGAGGAACAACGAGGGAAAGACAAGTGCAGAATAGTGACTGGTGGTGGGATAGTGTGTCGGTGACTTGTATGCCAACAGAAGGGGACAACTCCTAATTGTCTATCCATCAGGACGATAAGAGTTCCATGTGGTCCGTGTGGACTATCTGTAGAGGCAGGAGATTTCTGCTGCTTAGGAGGACGATCGTCAACTGTAGTTTGAGTCTACACTAAGAGTTGCATAGACACCATCAAAGACTAGGTGGTTAAAGACCACACTAGCTATGAGGTATTGTCGCTGAGCAAGCCTCAAGACCAGGTATATCTTATTAAACCATCCTTCCTATTGCATAGTTGTTGATGCAATCTGCTAGTTATGGGTTTGTGGTTTGATAAATTTTTTTGTTTCCACTGCCTGTTCTGTCCCACAAATCCCAACAATGAGTCAAATTCTTGCGGTGCCCTCTTCATCCTCTACCTTGGTAAGCCATGATCCTTAGCTTCTCTTTCTCTCCACTACTATAGAAACAACATTCAATGTCACTTTTCTGGGCATCAGTTTTTTAGGAAATCCAACGCCTATAACATTCAACGTCAGTGATTTAGGAAACCCGACGTCTATATTCAAAGACTATCCAGACACGGGTACCGCTTTGTATTCAACGTCGGCTGGGTAACACAAAATCGACATCGAAAATCGCCCGCGAAATCCAATTTTTGAGCGAAGCAAATTGGCCCCAAAGTGTCACATACAACGTCAATTTTTTAACTTCTAACCAACGCCTATATAAGATGAAAATTTGCACAAAAAGTTCCAATTTTGGTGTCAGTTATCCTTTGATAACTTACGCCGATAATGATTCCCACCAAATAATTTAGGGCAAAGATTGTCTAATTGGACGTCGGTTTTTAAGGAACAACTGACGCCGAAGAGTTTAGGTGTCATTTGTTTTTTATAACCGACGCTATTTACCAAATGAATAGACCCACGAATAGCAATTGTTCCCCTTTCTTTTGTTTCATCACGAAGCAACTGTTCCCCTTTCTCTTCTCTTGCTATGTCACCACCCGCCCGCCCGCTGCTGCTCGCCGCCGATGCTGCCTGTTGCTCTTGCTGCCTGCTGCTTGCTCGCCAGTCGACGCCACTGCTACTGCTCTGCGTCGCCGCCGTCGTCCTCCTTTCCACTACCCGCTACCGCTGTTCTCCTTTCCGCCACCGCCACTATTCCTTCCTCGCCGCCGCCCACCGCCGTTGTTCTCTTTGCTCACCGCCGCCCACCACCACCGTTCTCCTTGCCTTCCAGCTCCGTGCTCGCCTGCCTGCTGACCACTGCCTACTTGCGTGTTGCCTGCCATCTCCCTGCCCGTCGCCTGCTTGCCTGCCTGCTCTCCTACCCTCCGTCTCACCCTCTCTCCCTGTTCACGCTCAACTGGGCTCAAACAGAGGTAAACATCCCCCGAAACCCTATTTTATTACACTGCTTGTCTTTAATCACATAGACTTAATCAACATTGCTACTTGTATGATCCTAGTGATTAAAAGCACTCTTTCCTGGTCCCCTCAGTAACTAATGTTCCCTTGAGATGAGTGTTAATTGAGCTAGCTTGCTTACTTTCCTTGTAATGCCATCTTTTATGTGTTATGACCCAATAGTCACCTTTAGAGTATTAAAATGTGCTATGACCCACCGCCTAACACGTCTACTGTAATTATTGTTTATGACATTGTAGCTAGTCTTTTCAAGATGATATGTTTTCAAGATGATATTTATATATGTATAACATTCTTTACGTAAATTTGTAGGCATTGAAGCCATGCTGCTTAAGAATGTAAGACTATGTTGTTGCAGAGGCGCAGGCTTACCTGCCCCTTCCTGGGGCAACGTTTCACGGGACTCCAATGCCACAGGGCTATGTTTGTGTGAGCCCGATACATGTATTCCCCGATTGGAGGGAAGCTACATTGCCATATGCCCACCCGAATATTGATACAAATGTTGAGGCAGAAGGTGGGGTGATATTATGGCCCAAAGCAGATGTCGTCTACACTACTGAAATTGTAAGATAAATTTACATTACTTTAGATTGTTAATGTGTATATATGAGGTCAATTGATCTAAAATTATATATACAGGTTAAAAAGAAGACACCCAGAGCACCTAGGCCTCCACCTCGACTTCCTGCATTACCAAGTTGGGTTCCAACTGACCTAAAATACCCGTTAGGTCCTGCTTGTAGGGGAATGGCATGTTGGCTACGGGCACATAATATACATTGCCCTATAATTATTTCTTTAGAAGCAAATTATGCAAGTCAATCATACGAAAGATCTTTATTTATACAAGATATTATTGAGATGTTTATATATGATTGGCTGAATACATCAATGATAAAGACATGGATAAGATGAGATCTTGTTTATACATCCATATACCTTGTGTAAGATTTGGTGATCTGGTTTCTTATATATTAATGCATACATAATATATGTTTTGCAGCTACTTAGTCGAAAATCAATGTAAATAATTTGCATTTGACCATATGGGATTTTTGATTCCATCATTGATTAGTATGGTAGCTAAAGACCCTGATAGTGTTCAACAATATTGTATAGATGCTTTTACAATTTTTGGTCAACAAAAGAAGATGATAATAATAGCTCCATTCAATGTCAAGTAAGTTTACTTTACTTATAATTTGGACTTAAGAAAATTACATTTTTATTGTGGATTTTGAGTTATTAATTTTTAACTTTTTTACCTCTAGCGGTAGGCATTGGGAGTTACTAGTTATTCTCCCCGGAACGTTCACTGTTTATTATCTAGATCCTGCAGGGAGTACATTGAATACTAAAATTGGACACGTAATGAGATTGCCATTATTCTGGTGAGAATTATTTCATTTTTATATCCGTTAACATCTGTTATTACATTACTATTTAATTATGCAATTTACTGTGTTACATTAACATGTAGGGGTTTAGATGCATTCAAAAAGACTGGAGGAAAGGTCCCCAGGAAAAAGAACCAACCAATAATTTGGGAGAACGTAAAAGTAAGTTCCCGACTCCAATGTATATATTATTTATGTGAACTGTGCTTAGTTGTATTTTTTAATATTTTGTATGTTTTAATTTATAGTGCGCTACACAAGACAACGGCTGGGCATGCACATACTATGTGATGCGATTTATGCAGATGATTATCCAATATGCCACATTGGACATCGATACCATACATGAGGTATTATATATAGTCTCATTAGTTAGTATGAAATATATCAATCTTGTTTTTATATTATTACTTATATATATACTTCATTCTCTTTGCAGGTGTTTAATACTGACCACACTATAGGTAAACGCTTAAAATATGTACATGCTCCATATACGATGGAAGTATTAAATGAAGTAAGAGAAGAATGGGCAAGAGCCATACAAGTAGTAGGGACTGAAAGATATAATTGGGATGCTGATAGCGATGTTGAATGATATTTTATAAATGAATATTTCTGAATGTTTATACATGTATGAATGTTTCTACATGTGTGAATGTGAGAATTGAATTGATGTATGAATGTATCTACTTGTGTGAAAAGTATATTTGTTGATTTTGCAGGTTTGTGGCCTGTTTGTTGGCTGATATCAATGGATGTCGAAAACCTGCAGTTCAGAAAACTGAACTGTAGGTTTTCATCCTACTGACCCGCCACAGCAGGCCTGCAAACTGATAAGAAAAAATAATTAAAACATAGGCGTCGGTTATTTATAGAACACCGTCATCAAAGGCTTACAACGTCGGTTATTGGATACAAACTTCCACCTAATGTGACAAACAACCTGACCGTGCAGGAACGCACAACCATGGCGGGAAATAGCGTCTCTTATTAGTATAACACTGACACCTATAGTACTAAACATGGCCGTGTAGGGAAGCATGGTCATGGCGTCTGGGAATATGGCGTCGATGTTTTAGGTGCAAATCGACGCAGATAGTGTCCTAGATGGCGCCCTTTTTGTGGCGCGAAGCCTTTTGGCGTCGGCTTACTATAAATGATCGACGCCTATAGGTGCCCTGCTGACGCATTTTCGGTGGCGCAAAGCCTTTTGGCGTCGGTTATAAAACCGACGCCGAAGAGTTCGACCTTTAGCGGAGCCCACATAGGCGTTGCTTTAGAACCGTCGCTAAAAGGGCATAAACAACCGACGCCAAAGGCCTGTTCTGTAGTAGTGCTCTTTCTTTCTTCTTCTCGTCAATGGACCTTGGTTGCTTTCTTTCCCCTCTCACGCTCTCTTAACCATGGTTCTATCTTCTTCCTTGGAGGTGTTGTGGTGATCAAGCTTGGAAGATCTTCTTCTATCTTGTGCTCATGAACCCTCTTTGTTATTATCACCCTTTACTTGCTATCTTTGCCCTATATCTTCGGCTCATTATATCTTGCATGTTAGTAGCTCTTCTTGGTAGTTTTGAGTGTTGCTTTTAAGAAGAGGAATCTTTATTAGTTTCTATCCTGGTGTTACCCTTTCTTGCCTTTCTTGGAATGTTGTCCTAAGGTGGAAGATGATGAGGCTGATATGTATGTTAGGCCGATATAGCTAAGGTGGCCGTCACGACCTATGATGCCACTGACCATCACCCTTTGTGATAGGTCATCACGACCTTGGTTAGGTCTAGGTTGACACGTTCTGATGTTTCTTAGAACATCATTCTTTGGGTATTAGTAGGCCGATGTTAGATGAGGGTATTAGCTTGCTTAGTGGCTATTTAATAGATATGGTGTTTGGCCATCGTACAAAGAGTGTTAGCCATTATGGCCTTGGCCGTCACACCTTGGGGGCATTGCCTCCCCACATACCTGATGGCTGTCATGGCTTGGTAACACTTTGATACATTTGGTTTCTACGGGTGGACTGTCATACCCTTGGTGGCATTTTTGCCCGACCCACCTATAGCCATCACGGTTTGGAGTATGGCCAGGGATGTGTTTCTCCAAGAGATGAGAGTTGCCTGATATCCCCTGACACCCATCACACCACATAATGGCATTGCCCGATATGGTAGGTTGGCCAACACCCTCTCCATGAGATGATTATGCTTGATATCCCCCATGATGCCTAACCGATACACCATCCTAGTTGTTAGGCTGACACCCTGGTTGATCACCTAATATACCCTAAACCGATAACCCTCTTAGTGTGGTTTCTTGACACATTGAGGGATAATCTGATACCCTATGTGGAAACCTTAATTGATGCTTTGTGACAGTGTTTAAGTTATACCATGTTGATTCTAGGGTCACATGGAATGATGTGATATCCTATGGAGTAGTGGTACGAATGATGTTGAGAGCTATGTTTCTATTCCTCATAACATGTTTTATAATTAAAATGAGAAACATGTTTCTTCATTTCATAACACACCTCATAGTGATGATGAAAGTAATGATCTAAGGATGGTTGTTGATCCAACCTTGTAAATTCTAAATTGAGTAAGAAGAACTCTAACCCTAATGATGCACCATAGGATGATGATACTATGAGTGGTTCACCCATAATTAAATATCCCAGCCTTAACTCTCCAACTATGTGAGAAGTGATAGATGTATGATTTCATGGTTGCATATCCATATAATAACTTTAATCATGGAATAATGTGACCAATGTTATTATCTTAATGAAGGATTATAATCCATGGCAAATGTCTACTATATATCCTTTTCATATAATCTTAACTTGTGGAGTAAGGTTAATGATACATCTATGTGAATATATATATGAGGGTGGTAATAAGCCTTGTTGGAATACATGGTGGCAACCTTTGTGTAGAAATCATATAAACAAGTCTAATGACCTTATAGGTGCCTTGTGGATAGTTTGAAGTGAAACACTTCAATTATGTCACTTAAGATTTGACTCTCCTTAGTGTGATATGTGATTAATGATTTGTAAGAAGTGATAATATGTGGGCCACCTAATGTTGAAATGTCTCATTAGTGCAATGGTCAATATGTAATTATAATGCATTATTGTAAACCACACATAACTTGATGAAGACGATACACACATGAATTTATTAAATAGGTGATAACTGGTACTGATGGTATGGTAAGTGATTTGTATCTAACTAATGTTGTTCAAACCTTATCGGAATAGAAAGATGGGTTTTTGTGTGATTAGGGTTTGGTGGTGTAACCATTAAGTATAAACCTAATCAACTCTATGTGAAGTGCAATGACCCTAACTCTAAGGGTAGGTCATATTATTGGATAAGTATGAATGGAAAACCTGATAATGTTCTCCCCCTTAAAATGCATAAATATAACCTAATAGATTAATTGGGTGATATAACTTGTGGATACTATGAAGATGGTTAAATAATAGCAAGCTTTGGTAATGAACCTCGAAAAGGGAACATGGGAAGTATGAACATGTGAATGCGCACACTTGGTTACACTAATTAATTCTTAGTCTTATACACTCCAGCTGTGGGAGGAAGTGCATGTCAGAGATGCGAGGTAGAATGATGTTTGGGGACTTTATGTGAAATCAGCATGAAACCTAATCTAAGATTAGAGATCTTATGATGCTTTGCCTACTTTAGCTAAAGGTGTTTAATATGTTTAACATATTCTCTCTCTGAACATAATGCCTAATTGTTGTTATGGCAAGTACATGTGTTGTGGCATAAGTGATGTGGCATGAGTAATGCTTATATACCCAATAAGGCATGATGAGATAATCATGAATCACAACTGTGATGTGGTGGGTATTAGGACCTGGTAAAGGCTTAGTGCTTGGTTGAGGTGATAACCTAGTACTGGAATGAGGGATTGTTATTCTAGGATGATATGATGATGATGATAACCTTGTGGCTGGCAGCGATACAATGTTATGAGATGATATGAATCAGTTTAAATGAGGATATTTGTTGCTGTAATACTATGCCCCTTTCTTTTGAAGGATTGGTTGTGGTTTATACATTGTAACTTGATTGATGCTGAAAGATGCTTAAATGACCAAAGTAATCAAGTAAAACCCAATCTTGTAGCTTGCCCTGTGCCATAGATCCATTTAATGTCAACATTTACTAAATGGTGAAAGGAGTTTAACTCAGAGCGCATATTTTTGAATATGCGTTGTACCAGTCGAGTAATTTCTTGTATCCTTAACTACATGATGTGTGAGATGACCATACGTGAGTCGATCTCATTGTGGTATGGATGGTCATGCGTGAGCCACTCATTCTTGTTAGAACTTCCATGTGTGAGCCTGTTCTTTTAGCATCGTACCTGTACCAAGGTGGCCTAGTTATGATTATATATGTGGATGGCCATGCATGAGCCAATCCCTGATTTGACTATATGTCATTGTTGTAGTTGACTGATATGTCTTGGCAGTGTTTTATCTTCTGCTGACCAAGAGGTGGGGCGAGGTCGTGGATTCTAGCTCTTCCATTAGACATTGTATGGCATTGATTTCGACTTCTCAAGTGGTCAGTGGGATTTGGGTGGTATGACTCAAATCCTTGGGACATAATAAAATGCATAATCAGCCATGTAGTATACTTGTGTAGGATAAAAATATGGAAACATCGAATGAAGCCTTGCCTTTCTCTTGTACTATTTAGATTGTAACAGTTATATATGTTCTTCATACTCCTTTAAATTATTAAATGTTCTATTGCTCATTGGAAAATGTATGTTACTACTATAGTTACTTCATACATGAGATATATGTCATTTAGATAATTATTATTCAATCTTCTCAGTATGTTAATTAATTTGCTTAGTTATCTGTGATAGTAATTAAGTTGGCATAGAGTTATATCTCCTGCTTGGACTACGTGTCTCACCTTGTAACTTTTTAGGAGGACGTGCATGCCGAATCAAAGATCATGCGGATGAAGATAACACGAGAAGAAAACTACACCCGGTGAACATGGTATATGGATAGTGTCTAGTAATAGAGTCCCGTGTGTCGTCCCTATACACTCGGGTCCTTGGGGGTGTTCTTGATGTGTTTTGTAGACTTGATGTTGATGCTCGATATGTGATTTCTGGCTTGTGTGCCTCTAACAATATGTATATACTTATGGAACAGTTATCTTATGTAACAGGTTGATTAGAATATGCTGATGTAGCACATTGAATATATGTTATGAAATACAAGTGTTGGCTCTTGCATAATAATTCTTAGCTCGTGGTGCTTTGTTGCAAATCCGTTTTAATTTCCTGCGATTTTTTCTAAATCCACTATTTATGATTTATTGTGGTTTAAGTTTTGAGAAATCTCACTTTTGTGACAAAGGATGTCACAAACCTGGTGACACAATCGTTACTACCACCTAAAGTTGTTATGATAGATGCTAATTGAAGGGAAAAATCATAAATATACAGAGGAGGAGAAAAATGTTGATGTGAACCCTGAGGTGAATGAAATTATTTATATATACTGGTGCCCCAATAACATGGTGACATAATTACTAGTACCACCTAAAGTTGTTATGATAGATGATAATAGATAGGAAAAATCATAAGTTCATGTCATCAATCCATAATGACCACCCCTTGAAAGGAAAACAAAAGTAATTGGCACAATGATAAAGGGAACAAGGGTACAACCCCTGAACAAAAATAAGTAAAAGATCCATTGCTTACTGTACTACAATGAAGGAAACCAAGACCAAGATGGCCAAGCCAAGGATGACCATGTTTTTCTAGGGATGGATGAGCCTTGACATGCATGATAATGGAAAGTAACACTCTTCCCTACTCTCCAGGGTTAATTGTATATGATGAAATGAAAGAGGGATACACAACAATGGCAGTTTCTAGGCCCTCCATGAGTTCATGTATATCAATCATGGGAAAATTATAGTGGTCCTGAAACCAATTATTAGTGGATGGAAAGATACAAAGTCTATCCAAAGTATTGGGTCAGAAGATATTATAGAGTGTAATATAGAGGAATTGTAGGGGAATTTGGGTATGTTGGGACCCCAATTACTGTAAGGTACGTATAATCTATAGTCATAGACAGTTTATCACTTGCAAGATCGATAATTTTTTGTTTTTGATACATTTGTTTATGGGAGTCCTCACATTACAATGAGTCAATTATTGTGGAAAGATCTTACAACCACGGGGAAGTGATTTCTTGATCCTTGGATTGTTATAAGAGACTTCAACACTACCCTACAACCTCGGAAAAAAGTGGCAGTTCTATCTGTTGATATGTGTGTCCTGAGAGCCAATTACACGATAATTGTAGTGGCTTATCTTGTAATTGATTTGATTAATAATAAATGTAGTTCCATCTATATGTTTGTTCAATTATGAGATGATGATATAACATATACTACAAGAAACATTGCCAATACCGACATCCTATCCCAACACCAAGTGTTTTGAGCTGGCATACATTATATTTGCCGACATACATAACTAGTGCTGGTATTAATAATTTTTTTTAAGCATAAAGTCAAAACACACAGGAGGAGCGTGCATCATAATTGCATACATGTGGTAGTATCATTAAAATATGTAGGAAATTTGACAATTGCTTACAATACCCAATTCGTTTCCTAATCAAAAGCCTAATTTTTCCCGTCTCGCCTAATCCATTTATGTTTCTCTCACAATTTTTTATTTTTCCTAAAGCCCGCTAATCCAAAAGTTTACCCTAGAAACAAATACTCAGTCTCCTATCCTTGCGCCCGCTCTTCCTCGTATCCGATTCTCGCACAGCCGCCGCAGTCCTCACTGGCTCTTTCCTTATGAGCCGTCGTCTCAACACTACTCTTCCCCTCCTCATCCCCGCCCCACTTTCTATTCTCCATCCCAAATACAACTAGGGTATTTTTACGGCGAACAGCTAGAAGAGGGTGTTGGTGCATTAATTCAAGAGTTGTTTCACGGTTTGATTGCACTCATGATTGGGTTTCAAGCTTTCAATACTCTCTAAGGACACCAGTGGAAGAACAATGTTTGAAACAGCTTGGCAGCAAGAATCCGTAAGTTTTTCTGCTAGAAGCAAAGACTCTGAAGTCTAATGTTGTGCTCCATGATATGTTTGTACCAGGGATGCCCATGTTGAGGTAGATAATATAAGAGACATTGGGTCTCCCACAATGAGGTTAGAGTTTTCTATATAATGTTTCTTTCGTTGTTTGCTAGTACTTGGTTGAACGCTATTTTTAATACAAACAAGTGCACATTGTAAGACAAATAAGGTCTTATTGAGAACCTCTACTTACGATGCTCTAGCAATATTGTGTTTGTTTGCTAAAATGTTTCCTCTACTTATTATGTGTTTCTAATCGTATTCCATACTGAGTGGGGAAATGCCCTTCATCACGAATCATTAATACATGGTTTCCTTTTTCTTGCATTGGCTCCTCTCCCTCCCTTTTACATGTGCTTATCCGTTGCACCCATGTTGATAATCCGTCACTTCTTATCAATGGAAAAATTCAGAACTTTAATATTAAAATGTACACAACTCATTTCCAAGAAATATGTGGGTGCCATTTCACTTTGTAGGTTTGTGCATGATCAATAATTTGTGAACAACTACGTGTTAGTTGTTTTGATAGAATAAGGGTGTGTAGACGGAATGTCCAATGGGAGTAGGAATATTTGCTTTACTGTAGCTGCACCCCTTTAGTTTTCAATAAACTTTCTAATTAGATGTGACGCGGTGCAAGGATGTGTGGGAGCCGATATGCAAGCATACTTGGACATCGACTTGCGATGCCCACCATTAGTTTACTTATGACTTCTCATTTGGTCTAATGCTTCAAGCCAAAATTAGGACACCTAATAGAGACGAGACACAATGGTTGGCCCATGGCATCGCCAACAATTTGGCATTTGTGAAGTCCACATGCTTGATTGACGGTCAACTGGTGGATATATATAGTTTCCTTGTAAAAATCTAACCAATGGGTAAGGATGTCAATGGGGGGGGGGTTTGGTAGGGTAAGGTCTTACCCTTACCCTTACCCTCTTTGGGTAGCGGGTAAGGGTAATTATCCTTCTCAGCAATCTCCTTACCCTCCCCTTACCCTTACCCTCTTCTCCACATGGTAAATGGGGAGGGTAAAGGGTAAGCCGGTAATTTTGACAAAAAAGAGTTTTATACACATTGTGTGTTGATTTTTAATAATTTAATAACTAATTTATTAATAACAGCATATCAAACATTATATCCAATTCAAAATCATATGTTTCTCAGTGTAAAGTTAAGTCAATTCACACAATAACAAATTTTTATGCATAAATCATTTTTTTCCTTTGCATAAGTATGCATAACAAATAATTGTTTCACCAACACCTCATTTTCTGCAAGATATATATGTTTTTCCCTCAACAAGAAAGTATTACAAGCACAACACCAAGTCATTTTCCAATGATAGAATAAAGTATTAGGGTTAAAAATTTACATACAAACTCATTTAGAATATATTTTTGTGTAACCTTTATATCATGTGCGGGTAAAAGGGTAAAAGGGTATGGATAATGTCTATACCTTACCCTCCCCTTATAGTATAGCGGAGAAACAGGGAATGGGTAAATGGGTAAAGGGTAATAAAAATCTCTACCCTTACCCTTACCCTCTAGGGTATGGATAAGGGTAAATAGATAATACCCTCCCCATTGATAGCCCTACCAATGGGCACTTAAGTTTATTTACGGACCCGCTAACCTAAATTTACATTCTTTTAGAGCTATTATTATGATATATTGCTGAGCACTAGGACATTTGGTGACTTTATATAGAGATCACAAGAGGAGACACACTAGTAATCACAAATAGGTATATTTTTAATGTACTAACTATTAGACACGCCCCATATCAGACCACGTTGCACGTTGTCGGCATAATTAACATTTTTCCTTTATTGAATTTGAAAGGTTTCCTATTCGTTAATCATGATGTCACTTAGAAAGAAAAAAAAGAAACATGACCTCAAAAAATTCTAATTACCTCTGCAAGTAGATATGTCGTTCCTTCATATTTTTCGTATTGGTTGTACATATGATGAACGCTCTGGGACAAGCATATCAATTATTGTTTTCCCTACTTATGCCTTATACTCCATATGAATACAATGTTATCAATGTTGTTTCTAGGAGGCATAGAGAGGTTGAACATCAAGATAAGATCGAATATCATGGTGTTGAACTTATTCATATATAATAGAGGAAAATCAAGAATATTTAACCCAAAGTATCTTATATTATTTTTTATGAAATTTGTATGTCAATGTATATTTGTAGTTTCTACTGTTCTATCTCCCCCTTTGAAATTATAAAGTTTCCCGAATATGCAATGATGGATACCACTATGTTGTCATGCTACTATAAAGGTAACTCAAATCAAATCGGCCCTCATGTGCTGGCATCTACATGCAATTTGTTTTCTCTACGTATCAACATGCCACTCAGTTTATAATGTCATTATGAAGGCAACTCAAATCTAGTTGTCCTACATGCGATTTCATCTATGTGCAATTTCTTTGTTCAATAACATCAATGTGCTTTCTCATTGTTGTGAACATGTTCATTTATATTTTAAATACTTACACATGATAGTTCTCTTACTTGCAACATTTCTTTTGGATTAGAAGAGAAGATTCCTCCCTTCCTGCAAACCCTTGGTGGAGGTCGGATGCCATGGAGTGTGGTAAATGTGAGGCGATAGTTGGGATTCAAATCTGAGTTCTTTTGTTAAAGGATATTGTGCTTGATCACTTGATCCACTCCTTGTTACCTACTTGCAACAATTTATTTAAGGTAAGCTAGCGGACAAATCTAACTAGGTTCTTTTGCATTTAATATTTAGTATCTTGGAAATTATCTTTCTCCTATAGATTGCTCCATGCATATGATCGATATCTTATATATTTTCTTACCAAATGATTGATTAGTCTTGAGCTACATTTTAATGCAGACAAGCATTGGACATTCCTGCTGCAACAAGAGTTAAATGTATGGTACATAGGACCTGAAGTGATGTACTAGTAATAGGGTGATGCTTTATGTATCAACTTATAGAATTCAAAGAATCATTTACATTATGTGTATTCATGATTATCTTGACCTCTATGCTTGGTTTATATGTACAAGGGGCAAGGTTATTGCCCTCCCCATGTAACACATGTTCTATATTAAAAAAAAATTTATTTTCTCCTACAATATTTCTCATGTTAAGCTAATATAAATTTTAAATACCAATTTGTGGAATGATTTTTGAATTTTTACCAACAAACGAATATTTTTTTCAAGCAATCAATCAACTCCATATTGATAGCCTTGATTTCATGGCATGTTTCCAGCCATGTTCTTGAATATATACATTTTGGTGGTTATATTATCTATATCGAGATCTTATTAATGCTGGTACATCAGTCACAAGATGGTTATTTTTGGCGCCAATACTATCTATGCCAGCAACCATGCAATTTATATGGCACCTCATAAGCGATGACTTAAAGGATATAACAACTGATAAAAACTAATCCGACGCACTTATACCGGCAACTACAACTGCTGGTATAGTCTATAAAAATGTCGGTATATATCTATGACGTCATCAATATAGACATCATTCATTACTCGTTGGTATAACTAATACTGACATTTTTAGACCTATACCATCATTTATTGACATGCTGGTACATACTTATATTGTTGTTGTGAGAATATATGTCTAAAGAATGATATTGCCTGAAGATATATGTCTTCAGGTTGAGGACCTGAACAATGAGATCATATATATGTATGATAAGAGTATATGCATTCTTGTTATATCCCTAGTGGAATATTATTATGGAAGCTAATACAAAACAATAATACACAAGACTAGAATGTGTGTTGGTTACTGATAAAATCTCATTAATCATGATATGTGATATCAAACCAAACACATAGGAACTTATTAGAGAGCAATGTACTAGACAAACCCACCCTACAAAGTGATGCATGGATATTAGTCATAATCACATCTCAATGTGATAGTGGTGATTGTCATTCTTAGACCTGAAGTCATGACACTCATCACATGTCATTATATGTATTTTAAGATCATCCAACATGACCTTGAATAAGGGTTTCCATAGAGGTAATGCTTGGGTACATTATGACACATGAGGATTGATGTAGATGGGGTTTGTTCCTCCTACTGGAGTTGATATCATGGCCACTTTATAAATAAGAATGAGAAAATGTATGGCCATACTCATGTGAGTCAATATATGATACTGAGATCATATGCATCTCTATTTGGTTCAAGGAACATGGATTGAATGATTAAAAGGATGAAGATTCCATTCCTTGAGTTTAATCTGGTTATCTAACACAAAGAAATTATACAATAACACTAACACTAATCATGGATCTAGGTTGAAGATTTTCTCCAACTTTCTAATTACTTAGCAATCATGTGTTGCTAGATATCGATAATTTCTTATGATGTCATAAATTGGTTAGGGACATTCACTACCAATATAATTTGGGACCTATAGGGTCACAAGCATAGGACACACTTGGAATAGGAGTTTAATCATGAATAAGGTTTAACTTGCTTTCTTTCTTATTAAAGTCTTTAGGCAATCAAATGAAACAACATTGGTAAATGAGTCAACTGACTAGAGTATCCAATTGACTAAATGGTGTATCAGTCGATCGACTAGAGGGTCTAGTCGACCGACTGGGATGTACAAGCATGGTCGATCGAAATAGTCAATTGATTGATTAGAATGCCCAATCGGACAAGTAGACATATTCCCAATTGTATTGTCAAAATAAACTAATCGACTGATTGGAATGTCCAATCGAATGACTGGTCAAACATTGATCCTGATGTAATGGCATCTATTGATATTGTATCAAAAGTGAGTACTTTTGTGAATAGGAAAGTACTCCAATCGACTGACTAGAATGTCCAGTCAACCGACGGGAGATTCATTGCAATAATTATATTGTGAAAATCAGTCTCTTTGACTCCTAGTTGATCTGGAAACCTTGGTCCTGACCATCATATAAATAGGTGGGGTAATCAAGTCTTTCAGAAGACATAACCAACACTGACAAACATTATCATCTCATAGTTGCAGTAATGCGAGAGCCCAATAAAGTCTTCCCTATAAAAGGAAGAGACAGTAAGGGAGAACAAGTCAGTGCTAGCATGATGACATCAAAGGGACAAACTCCTTTCTATTGGCTCTAGCAAGTGCAATGAGGAGTTTTTGGCGATCCACATAGACTATGATAGAGGCATGGAGGTAGTTGAAAACATGCTAGGAGGATTATGTCAGCCTTTGTCTGTGGTGTCCACCGGGAGACTACCCCGACAGCTATCTAGTTGTTGTAGGATTAAGAAGCATCGTACTACGAGGATTGTCAATGGATTTTCTCTAGGACCAAGTATATACCTCCCAAACTCTCCTTCTAAATACATTGTTGTTGATGCGATATGCTAATTTAGGATATGAGTTTTTTTTATTTTTGCTGCCTTATCTTCTGCCCGATTTCCCAATAGTAGTATCAGAGCCATGTTAGTCTACGATGTGTTGGGATTTAATCAATATGATCGAATTTCATTTTATCATTTATTTATTTCATATAATGTGAATACCTAAAATGATTAATGTACATATCTGATTAAAACCGCATACACTTCTATATATAAATGATATGATATGATAAACATTCAATCGATACATGTCACCCTAAAATTTGTTTTGATGGTGGATGAATATGCGGTTATGGCCAAAACCCTTTGTGGATGTGTCTTCTTGGTTGAATGGTTTTATTCCCACTGTTATTCAGTTTGTATACTTGAATGTAACTCGAGGTTTCACTTTTACAATGTAATAAGTTAATAGGAATAGGATAGTTTTAATTTATGTTTTAATAAGAGAAGAAGTTCTACACTAGATAAGTCGATGGACTGGGAGTCGAGTCGATCAACCAGAGGACCGAAGAGGCAACATACAAGAGAAGCCAATCGATCCATTGGAGGCCCCACCCAGTGACGAGAGGAGTGCAGACATTGCTTGTGCCAGGAGTCATTCAACCAATTCATGAAGATCAATCGACCAACCAACAAGCCAACCGATCTACTGAAGGGTCCAATCGATTGATCGGGATGGTTCTATCATAGTTTTCTACAAGTACAAGTTGCTACATATGATGTAAACCTTATGTGGTAGCAATTCTTTCTGGCTCTAGATAATTCCATTAGTATGGCCATAATTGTTGCTTGTGTTGTGTGATTGCATGTTTTGTTGTGGATATAGAACATATATGATACATATTATAAGTATGTAGTGATTGGATATGTTTATGTATTTCAAAAAATAAATTTCACAATTAAATATTAAGTCTTAGATAATTTTCATAAGAAACACACATGAAAAGCTTCATCGACTATGTGTGGGATACCTTATTATGGTGCACCATCTTTCTCATGGAAGTGTGATGATAGATATGTGGGTCTGCCTCCATAGGATGCATATTCTACTATGTTGACTTTTAGGTCATGATTAACTAGGTGATTTTAATGGAATTAAGCACCTAGAAGCATAAAGATGTATTATGACAAAGAGTTGTGCATACCATTTACCAAGAGTTGCATATGATGCAATTAGAAAATGTTGCCTACTTAAATAGTAAATTTGTGGGAGATCAGGTGTAACTGACTCATGATTTTGATGAAATATGGATCTTGACTCACTAGAAGGTTGTATGATGCAATCTTCCAAATTGATTGTGAGAGATCTCAATTTGAACAAAATAGTAGGAGTGATATTTAATTGAAGGCTAATTAACTTTATAAAAAAATTCATCAAATAAAATCAAAAGTGTTTGACAAAATGCAAATTTATTATGTAGAAACAAATGAAAAACAAAAACATGTTTTCATTGCAATAAATCCTGGAGAAGGAAAAACTAAAGGGGGATAACTTCCATGACTAGTATTGAACATTGAGTTTCGTTCTCACTCAAGAGTGCAAGCTCTATGTCCTGGAGACACCAGAGCCAGATGAACCCACTCCCACTACACCTAAGGTTGAAAGTGATGATTATAAGAAGCATATTGATGATGCCATAGATGTCAAGTTCCTGATGTTGAGCTCATGAACTATGAGTTGCAGATTTAGCATGAGAACATGGATGTTATTCAGATGGTAACACATCTTAAGAACATATATCAAGATCATGTAAGACAAGTGAGATATAATGTCTCCAAGGTGTCATTCAAGTGCAATAGCGAAGAAGGAGATACGGTAGCCCCGTGTACTCAAGTTCATTGGGTATATGGAGAACCTTGCTAGACTGGGATTTCCCTTAGGCAAGAGTTGGCCACAAATGCAATTCTGCAATCACTGTCAGAATCATACAACTAGTTTGTCATGAAGTACAACATGAATGATTTTTACAAGTTGTTGTTAGAATTACTTGGCATGTTGAGAACAAATGAAGCGCAGATGAAGGACAAACCTAAATCTGTGATAATGATCAACAGAGGAAAGGGGAAGTCCAAGGGGAAAGGAAAAGCCAAGAAGAGTTCTAAAGCTTGCCAGAAACCCAAGTCTTCTATAATGAAAGCTAAGGGAGGGGTGAAAAAGGAAGAAAATTGTCACCACTGTCACCAGGATGGGCACTAGAAAAGAAAATTCCTTCATTATCTGGAGGAATTACAGAAGAAGTAGGGGATAGAGGTATCCACTTTAAGTATATACATTATTCAGATAAGTATGTATACTTCTTCATCTTGGTTAGTAGATACCGGATGTGGATCTCACATATGCTCTAATATCCAAGATCTGAAAAGAAGTAATGCTTTAAGAAAGGGCAAGGTTGAACTACATGTTTTGAATGGAGCAAGAGTTGTTGCCACTATAGTTGAAACATATCATTTATCTCTCCCCTATGGGCTTGTGGTAGAGTTGCAGAACTACTATTATGTACCTACCATTAATAGAAACATTATTTTTGTATCTTACATGGACAAGGATGGATTCAAATTTCATATTAATAATGGTCGATGATCTATTTCTAAAGATGAGATCTTTTATGGAGGTGCCCAAATGTCTTATGATCATTATTTTCTAGATCTAGAGACAAATGTTTATAACATAAATACCATAATGGAAAAACCCGATAACTAAAAAAAAACATAACTTTGGCATTGTAATCTCAGACATATTAATGAGAGATACATATCTAGAATCCCTAAAGATGGTTATCTAGACTCTTTTAATTTCTAATCAATAGAGACATGCAAATCTTATTTATTGGGAAAGATGACAAAGAATTTTTCACCGGGCATGGTGAAAGAGAAAGTGATCTATTAGGACTTAAACATTGTGATGTATGAAGCCCTTTTAGAAAAAATGCCAAAGATGGTTACTAATACTTCATTACCTTCACTGATGGTCTCAGTAGGTTTGTCTTTGTACATGATGAAACACCAGTCAGAAACCCTTGAAAAGTTCAAGGATTTCATGAATGAAGTATAGAACCAACTTGGTAAACTTTTAAAGCACTTTGTTCTAATCGAGGTGGGGAATACTTAAGGCAAGAGTTCAAGGACCTTCTGTGAGCCCATGGTATCATATCACAATGGATTCCACCTGGAACACCAACAACATAATGGTGTATCAGAAAAAAGGAATCACATATTACTAGATACGGTGTGAACAATGTTGAGCTTTGTTGATCTTCCAATTTCAATACGAGGATATGCTTTAGAAACAACCATGTTTATACTTAACTGTGTAGCATCTAAATTTGTTCAAGAGACACCATAGGAGATATGGCATAGGAGTGTCTTGATGTGTCTTTTATGAGTATTTGGAAATGTGAAGCTTATGTCAAGAAAATGCTTCCTGAAAAGCTTGGACCCAAATCTGATAAATGTTATTTTGTTGAATATTGCAAAGAAACTAGGGGATGATACTTTTAGACTCCATCTTACAACAAAGTGTTTGTTTCCAAGAATGATGTATTGCTAGATAAGAATTTTATTTCTAAAGGAATGACTTGGAAAAATGTATAACTTGAAAAAGTTAGAGACCAACAAGAAAGCATTGAACCTCCAGAGGTGCATAAGGAACAAGAAAACTCACAAGATTATTTGGAATCTCAAGTTCCTCAAATGACACATGAACCTCATATATATAGTGGGAGAAGCCTTGATCTCGAAAGATTTGGTTATCTTGTGACTTAAGAAGGCATTGAGTTGGTCATTGACGATGAGCCAACAACCTACCTAGAAGCTATTAAGGGGACAGAGTCTAAGAAGTGGCTTGAGGCCATGAGATCTAAGATGGACTCCATGTACACCAAGAAGGTATGGGCCTTGGTAGATCAAACATAAGCGGTAAAACCCATAGGGTGAAAATGAGTATTCAAGAAGAAGACCATATGGATGGTAATATACAAACCTATAAGGGCAAATTGGTTGTAAAAGGTTTCATACAAGTTCAAGGTGTTGTCTATAATGAAACTTTTTCACCAGTTTTCATGGTTAAATCCATCAGGATCATGCTTGCTGTTGCAACTTTTCATGACTATGAGATTTGGAGGATGGATGTAAAAACCACTTTCCTTAATGGAAATCTTCTTGACGATGTGTACATGACATAGCCTGAAGATTTTATAAACTAAAGGAATCCAATAAAGTTCATAACGTATAAAGGTCAATCTATGGATTGAATCAAGCATCTCAGAGATGGAATCAAAGAGTTAGGCTTTAGTCAAAATGAAAAAGAACAATGTGCTTACAAGAAGGTTAATTGGAGCATAGTTGTATTCTTCATATTTATGTAGATGATATACTATTGATGGGGAATTACATTCCTACTTTACACATGATAAAGACATAGCTAGGAAGTACCTTCCCTGTGAAGGATTTAGGCAAAACATCTTATATCTTAGGAATCAAGATCTATAAAGACAAATCTAAAAGGATTCTAGACCTAAGCCAGAGCAATACATTAACAATGTATTGAAGTGGTTTAGCATGGAGAATCAAAGAGAGGAAACTTGTCCATGTACCATGGTGTTTGTATCACTAGAGCTCAATGTCCTAGTTCTTGTGATGAACATGGGTGCGTGAGTAAGATTCCATATGCATCTGCAATTGTATCTATCATGTAAGCAATGTTATGTACTCATCATGGTGTCTCATAAGCCTTGAGAATGACTAGAAAGTATTAGTCAGATCTCGATGAAAGTCACTAGACTTACATAAAGAACATATTTAAGTGCTTGAGAAGAACTAAGGATCAATTCCTTATTTATGGTAGTGAGGAAAAGCTGATAGTTAAAGGTTATACTGATGCTAGCTTCCAAACTGACAAATATGACTATAGATGGCAATCCAGTTTTGTATTTTTCCTTAATAATGGAGTTTTAAGTGGGTAGAGTTCTAAGTAAGAGAAAGTTGTTGATTCTACAATAGAGCTGAGTATGTTGTTGCATCCATTGCAACAAAGAAAGTTGTTTTGATCAAGAAGTTAATCAATGAACTTTTTTTTAAATCATTCCGGAGGTATTTTATTCATATTGCCCTCCAGTAGAAGAAAAATCATCAACTCATCGACATGATTACATTAGATTGCCCATAAAATCCAAAAAAAGGAGTCATCACATGATCCTCACTCGCAACCCATCTTCATACAAACCATCCTTAAATGATAAAGCCAAGACGAGCATTATCCCACGGTCATAGAAACCTCCCCATCAACAACTTCTTACAACCAGGAATCGCTCCTTTGACCCACCTCAAAGATATATCTCAACAAATCCATGCTATTCTCTTCTTACACCCAAACTGTCAAAGAAGAGGACTTGGTCATAAACATCCTCTAACTCCCCTATAGAAAAGATGGTAGAATAGCCATTAACCAAATCTTCACACGAAAGTGATCTAAAATTGTCAAAGAAAAGGACTGAGCTCATAAGTGAACCTGGAATGGTTCCAAGAATTAGTGACACGATAGAGTTGTATTGTGACAATAATGGATATGTTGCACAAGATAAGCAACACAGACCTCGTCAGCATTCCAAGCACATACTATGGTGGTTTCATCTCATATAAGAGATTGTACATCGAGGAGATGTGAAGATTTGTAGAGTACCAACTGAAAGCAATGTCATTGATACATTGACAAAAGCACTTTAGCAAAAGAAGAATGATGGTCATGTAAGGTCACTTGGGTTAAGTTCATGGGTGATTGCACCTAAGTGCAAGTGGGAGTCTATTGGTATGTGTACCTTGAGAGCCAGTCATATGATGATTCTAGTGGCATATCTTGTAATTTATTTGATTAATAATAAAGGAAATTTTGTCTATATGTTTGTTCAATTATGAGATGATGATATAACATAGTATATGTATGAAGAATGATATTACTCGATGATATATCTTTTCAAGTTGAGTACATGAACAATGAGATCATATGTATGATAAGAGTATACACATTCTTGTTCTATCCCTAGCCAGATATTATCATGGAAGCTAGTAGACAACAATAATACACAAAACTAGAATGTGTGTTGGCTAATGACAGAATCCCATTAGTCATGATATGTGATATCAAACCAAGGACTTGTTAGAGAACAATGTACTGGACAGACCCACCCTGAGAGGTGATGCATGGATAACAGTCATAATCAGATATCAATGTGATGGTGGTGATTGTGGTTCTTATACTTGAAATCACTACAATCATCACACACTACTACATAAATGTCTTATAACGTCACATTTATAGGCGTCAGTTGTATACAACAAACCGACACCTAAACCATACAACGTCGGTTAAATACACAAACCAACATCTATTTGTGAAGAGTGGCCAGACATGGGTATCACTTTTTATTCAGTGTCGATTCCTCAACTACCAACCGACGCCTAAAATCAACCGCCAAATCTAATTTTTGTAGTGAAAAAAATCACCTCCAAAATTTAACATACGGCGTTGGTTATTAACTTATTAACTGACGACTAAAGGTTTTTCACGAGACAGAAATTGGGCCCATTTTTATCGTCGGTGTTCTTACAACAACCGAAGCTGAAGTGTTTTCACGCACTGTCCCCATGAAAATTTTCACCCCCTCTGACATCAGGTTTCTACGACAACCGACGACTATGGTCATAATTTGAGAACATTTTTTTTGTCTGCATATGTAGATAGACATTGATTTTTCTAGTTGAAATCGATGACTATCGTTGAGCATAGGTGTCGGTTTTTGGTGGTAACCGACACCTATTGTTATAAGCGTCAGTTATTTTTAACAACCGACACCGATTGTTAACTTAATAGCACCCGCGTGAAGCAGACTCTTCCCCTTTCTCTGTTTCATTCCTGATTATTCAGGTTAGGTCTCTGGCAATTTCTCTCCGCCGCTGATCTTTCTGCATTACACCTGCCCTGCCTCCACTGCACTTGTCATTGCTTCTAGAGCTCGTCGACCTCCACTACTGGACTGTCGCTTCTGGAGCTCACCAGCTACCGCTACTGGAGCTCTCACTGCCACTGGTGGAGGTCTGCCGCCCTTCTCCTTGCTCGTCGCCACTGCCGCCCTTCTCCCTGCTCGCCATCGCTGGCGCTGTGCTCGCCGGCTCCCTGCTCGCCGCTGCCCAAAATCCCAGCTGTGACCTGCTCAGTCCTCCTTCGCCTGCTCCCTGCCCTCCACCGCCCAAGGTCCCCAAGGTCATCACCGCCGCCCAAGGTCAGCCCCCCATGACCTAGCTTTGTTTCTCCTTTAAACATGTACTCATACAAACTGATGGTCTGATGAAATGATCACTACACATCACTATTTTCTTCTCTTCCATCATTTTAGACACAATTGAGGCGATGCTAACTCAAATTAAAGGGACCATCACCACATGGCTGCACTTGCTAGCAACTTGGGCCTCCTTTCTTTTGATCATATTACTAGCATTAAGATTGATTTATTAGCTAGCAAGAATAATTCCTAGGTAACTTTTTTCTTGGAAAATCCTAGGTAACTTTCTTTTTTATTTATTGCAGTAGCATCGACAACCTTCTTCTTGGAAATTCCTAGATAACTTTTTAACATATACATTAGTTCATTACTTATCAATATGTTTTTCTCATGATTCAATTAATTATATGGCACGATGATATTGATATGAATCCCTAATAAAAGTTTGATGGATCATCATAAGACATTTTATATGAACATAGTTTTACTTAATTTGACCAAAGTAATTAGGGTTGTCTCATGTTTGAACTAGGAGTTAGGGTTGCAAACCCTAATTCCATCATATCATTGTTTTTAAGATTACAACCTTTAGTTATGCATATTAGTGAAACCTTATTCATCATCTTAAGCATATTAGGTTATCCATGATACCTAGATCATATTACTAGCATTAAGATCATAGTAAGATGTCCATGGTTTCAAAACACTAAATCAGCATGAATAATATTATAAATCTAAAAACTTCAATTATTCGTCAAGAGTTTCTAATCATATATGACAAGATCAGTTATAATTCTTAACCTAACCCTAATGCAAGTAAGAGATGATGGTACATAGCCTCTTGTGTGATTATTATAATGATTGAGTGCTTTCTCTCTCTATATATATAACAATGACAACATGTGTATTTGTTGGCCTAGAAACCCGTCCAAGATTTACTCATTAGGAGTAAATCTTAGATAGTCCCTGGTTTGGGACTGTTCTTGAACACCTAATCTCACTTAGGACGTAAGTGTATAATGTGTATTTGGTTTTCAAGAAAATTTCGGTAGCATTTCTCCGTTTTTTCTCTAAGTTCATATGTACTTGGAGAATAGTGGGGAAATGCTGCCGAAATTTTCTTGAAAACCCAATACACATTATACACTTACTAGTGAGATTAGGTGTTCAAGAATGGGATAGGTGGTACACATTTATTATATATAAGACCTTAAACCCTAAAGTTTTAACCATAAACCCTAATCTTTTAACCCTACACCCTAATCTTCTTCTAATATATACTTGTTTTCTCTTTGATCATAGAATGGATAGATCATGGATGTCCATTCCAAATCGCTGCACCCCAGAGTTTATTTCTGGTCTTGATCAGTTTATTAGATTTTCCTGAGGTGTTTATATTTTTTAGAGGCATGCATGTTTATATTTTTTTATATGTTAGAGGCATGCATGTTTGTATTTTTTTATATGTTTTATTTTTCTGAATGTGAACTTTACAATGTGAATGTGAACTTTACAATGTGAATTACTTTACAATGTGAATGTGAAATTTACAATGTGAACTTTACAATGTGAGTGTGAACTTTACAATGTGAATTACTTTACAATGTGAACTTTACAACCTGAATGTGAACTTTTAGATGGCTAAGCATTCATATGATGGCCGTGTTGATGATTATTGTGAGGGTGAGGATGTCCATGCACCACCTCACAATGTAAGTTTTAAAAATATATCCTACCTCACATTTATAGTTATATCCTGTAAGTGTATTTTTTGTCAAATTTTAGGTTGGTGATGTACCCCTTGAAGAAATTGGGGCACTTGATGAGCAACAAAAAAAATTGAGAAAGTGAGGGGCATCACAATGATGAATAAGTTACTACAGCAAAGGGGCAATGAAGCCAAACTGGCTGTGGATTTCGATCATGCAGGAAATCCAGTTGGAGTGAACCACAACTCATTTATTTCATATATTGGGGTTCTTACTCGCAGCCATTGTAGTCCTATTTTTGAATCTTGGTCCTAAGGGGAAGAAAGAATTAGTCTAGAAGGAACTATGCATGAGTTATCATTATTTGCAATTCTATTTTTGTAGATTACTAATTTTTAGGATACTAGTTAATAACAATTCTATTTTGTAGAGTATATTTGATCTGGATGAAAAGTTGCATTACAAATGCGTGATACAACACTGTGGGAGGGTCCTAAGGAACTATAGGACAAATCTCCCCTGAGATTACATACACGATGCTGAGAAGAGGTTCTTGATTGATTTCCAATTCTAGACATTGATCACTTTTTGACTAACTCTACACTAATAATTTTTGTTTGTATTCTCTTTAAAAATAAATTTAGAAAGAAGACAACTCCTGATCAATGGAACTACCTGGACCCCAAAGACTGGGAGGAGTTTGTTACCCAAAGAAAAATAGATGAATTCAAGGTATTAAGCGCCACTCCCAATTTAATTAATATACGTTCTTATGTATTCACCTATTCAAGATTACCCTTTAGTATTACTAACCAAATCAATGTGCTTACTAACAAGGCTATCAGCGATGCTCAAAGAGCAAGGCATGCATTGAATGTGCATGACCACACAATGGGTCCAAGAGGCTATGCAGGCATTTGCCAAATACTATAGGCTGAGTATACTGCTCAGTCTACTGCATGCTCAGTCTGCTGCTACTCAGGAGTCCTCTACTATTGGTCCCGCACCTCTGCCTCACCATGCTATGTGGATAGCTGGGAGGCAAAACAAGAAGGGAGATATAACAAAGCCAACAACTACTGAGGCAGCTACAAAAATGGTAAAATTCAACTCTTAGAGCAATCAATCGATATTGATTATTGTTATGTTTACTTACCAATTTCTGTTGATGGTGATTAGCGGGAGCTGCACGAGCAGAGGAAGGAAGGCAAGTTCATCCCTGAGGGCATAAGGGATGATTTGATAGTTGCTCTGGGTAACCCAGAGAATCCTAGACGTGTTAGGGGTGCAGGCGCTGGTGTGGGCATCAAAGCGTTCTTTGGGCCATCCCAGCACAAACCTGTCCCAAAAGCGAGACTTTCACAAGTTGAGGTAACCTATTCTTTTCTAGAATGTTATTGTGAAAGGAAATTCAATAATCGATAGATAGTGTTTCTTTTATCCATGTATAGGTAGATGAATTAATTGAGTGGAAAGTCCAAGAAGCAATGGTGAAGTGGCAGTCATCTCAGACGACCACTCAGACGGTACATGTGACGTGCCACACTTCTATTACTCCTACTGTAGAGGTTGGGAGTAATCCTGTAGACCCACCACCTAGCACATCCTCTGTAAGTATTTTTATGACATAGTAGCTAGTCTTTTCAAGATGATATGTTTGTGTATATATGCATATAACATTCTTTACGTAAATTTGTAGGGGTTGAAGCCATGCCATCTAAAAAGTCAAGAATATGTCATTGCAGAGGCATCGACTTACCCGCCCCTTCCAGGGAAAATGTTTCATGGGACTCCAGTACTAGATGGTGCAGTTCATGTGAGCCTGATAAGTGTAGTCCCCAAATGGAGGGATCTTACATTGCCATATGCCCACCCAGATTCTGAAACGCTTGGTGAGGTAGAAGGCGGAGTGATATTGTGGCCCAAAGAGGATGTCGTCTATACTAATATTGTATGGTAAATTTACATTACATTAATTTGTTAGTGTGTACGTATATATGAGTCAATTGATCTAAAATTATATATACAGGTCAAAAGGAAGACACCCGCTACATCTCGGCCTCCACCTCCACCTCCTGAAATACCAAGTTGGCTTCCAAGGGACCTACACGCCTCGTTAGGTCCTAATTGTAGGGGTATGGCAGATTGGATAGGCGAACATGATCTAAATTGCCCTATAAAGTTACTATTCTTTTTTTTAGGAAAGGTAATGTGATATATTAAAAATAACACATCAAGAAAGTGAAAACCTGCTTATGTGGAACACCTACAAAATTTTTGAAAAAAAAAAACTACAGCAGAAAGAAAAAGCTGAAAGAAAAATAAGCATAAGAAAGATATTGTTCCGCTAACTAGGGGAAGGCACCCCTTAAACAAGCCCCTAGTGAAAAAAAGTTTTGCATCCTAGAGATTTTCCTGATTTGAGCTGCCCTTGAATCATAAGGATTTGTCACAGTTCTATACTAAACTAATTCCAGCCTCATCGTCCACCATAGCTTTAAGATCACAGAGAAAAGCGGCTTCAGAGTCTCCTACCTCTGATTCATCCAACCTCCCTTCTGCTAAATTTCCTGTATTTTAGTAAGGATGTGAAGATCGACATCTATTTGAGTTATAATATTTCTAGCCAAATTTTTGTTGTTGTTGAAAGTTCTATTATTCCTTTCTTTCCAAAGGTTCCAGCAGATTGTGGTGAAAAGATCACTACTTTTGAAATTCGTGTAATGTCTTAAAGGTGTTATTTGGATAGGGAAAGAGACTTCCTGGAGATCAGGAAGGCAATTTCACATGAAATGTGAAAAGATTTTCCGAGAGAATGAGCATATAAAGAAGATGTGGCTGACCGAGTCACTGTTATTTTCACAGAGGGCACATCTGAATGGACCAATGAAACCCTTTTTTGTGATGTTTTCACCTGTAGGAAGTTATTTTGTAAAAGAAGCCATAAGAAAGTTTTGTATTTTTGTGGCCATTTTTGTTTCCAAATCTTTGATGTTGTAGGGGAGATACCTCTAAAAGAGAGAAAATTATAAGCAAGTTTGATCGAATACTCTTTCCCCCATTTCCAAGTGATGTTATTTGAGGTGTTATTTTCCATAGAACTTGAGAGATGTCTGAATTCATTTTGACTAACCTGTGAAAGGATACATCTTTTAAAGGAGTTTGATCTGTTACTGGTGATCAACGAAAGAGCTTTATCAATCCTTAGGTTGAGGAGATTAATTGGGATAGACCATGATGGTTTGAGATTTAAAACAGAGCTATTTTCGTACCATGGATCAGACCAGAAGGAGATGATTTTGTGAGAATGTGGAGGTGTATTTAAGATTTGTGAAATCATTTGTATATTTTTATTTATGAATTTCCAAAGTGGGGAGGCTGTTTTCCGATGTATTTGGTGCCAAGGGGGAGAATTTTTGTAGTATTTGTTTATGATGAGATTTGTCCAGATTTTCTTTTTATTTTGGATAAGATAGTCAATGATTTTGGTAATGAGGCAGAGCAAGTGCGTTTCAATGTTTATAATTCCCCAACCACCTTGATCATGAGGATCAGTAATCATTTTCCAATTAACTAGATGGCAATGTTTCCCAGGTTTACCTAGTTTATAGAAATTGTTCCAGAGGAAATTTCTTCTGATTTTATCAAGAATGGATTTAGTTTTAGAGGGGAAGGGGATGCAGCTCAAGAAGTGGGTTGTTATGGGTGTGATGACACTGTTAAGTAGGGTGAGCCTTCCCGCAAGGTTTAGGAAGTTGTTTGCCCAGCTGGATAATTTAGAGTTTATTTTTGAAATTATGGGATTCCAAATAGCATTTGTGATGTTATAAGGAGTGATGGGGAGACCCAGGTATTTGATTGGGAATTCTTCAGTTTTGCATTTTAGGAAGTCCTTGAGGTTCTCCAAAGCAGATTGATGAATGTTTACCCCAAAGATGGAGGATTTTTGTATATTTATTTTTAGCCCAGAGATATAGGAGAAGATACCTATGATCCTAAAAATATTTTGTACAGAGGATTTTTCTGGGGAGGAGAAGATGATGGTGTCATCTGCAAATTAGATAATGTTCTCCTTGCAGACATCAGGAGCCGAGAAGAGCCCATTTTGGTATCCCATTTGAATCATGCGAGAGAGAATAGTAATTAAAATGATGAAGAGGTAAGGAGAGAGAGGGTCCCCTTGTCTAAGTCCATTTGAATTATGGAAATAACCAAAAGGAACACCATTGATGATGGTGGCGAAATGATTTGTAGAAATACATGCTTGGATCCAAGAGATCCATTTGTCAGGAAAATCAAAACCCTTGAGAGTCTGCAGCAGGCATTGCCAGTTAACAAAGTCAAAAGCTTTTTCAAAGTCCAGTTTGATGGCTAGGAGAGGGATTTATATTTTGTGGCAGAGGTGGATCGTTTCGTTGACCATTAAAAAGGCATCTTGAATGCTTCTGTTCTTTAGAAAGGCAGATTGGTTAAGAGGGATGATGTCATCCATGAGAGGTTTAATCCTGTTAGCTAATGTTTTTGCGATGATTTTGTAAGAGGTGTTTATGAGGCTGATAGGTCTGAAGTGAGAGATAAATTCAGGCTGACTATTTTTTTTATCAGAGTGATGAAGGTTTTATTGATGTATTTGATGATATTTTGTGGGTTTGAGCTGGCATGGAATGCGGAGAGAAAAGTAAGAAAGTCATGTTTGTAATGGTTCCAGTTTGCCAAATAGAATTTTGCATTTAGGCCATCAGGTCCAGGGGATTTATTTTTGCCAAGGTCAGAGGTAGCAGCTTGTAATTCATCTAGAGTGAAAGATTTGATGAGATCTTGAGGGTTTTTTATTTTGTTTTGACAAATGGTATTCCATTGAAGGTTATTTAGACAAGATGGGGTGTGGTTATTATTGAAGATTTTTTTGAAATGGTTTTTTATATGTGTTATGATGGATTGTTTATGAGAAGTGAGTCTACCATTTATCATAAGATGAGTTATGGCATTTTTTCTAAATTTTTGGTTACATATTTTATGGAAGTATTTTGTATTTTTGTCATCTTCAAGAGCCCATGTGATCTTAGCCCGTTGTCTCCAACTTGTATCAATTCTGTTATTTATATGATCAAGGTCAGCTTTTATTGAAAGGACCAAAGCAGAATCTGCTGATGGGTCTTTATCAACAAAGAGAAGTTGGTCTTCGAGATTTTTTTGAGTTTCAGATAAGGTTGAGGGATTTTGAACCTTCCATTTTTTTATGTGGTTTTTGATGCATTTAATGTTATTTAGGATGTGAAGACCCATGTTTGTTGTTTGAGGGTTTGCAAGCTTCCAGGCTTCAAGACAAGATCTGGAGAAATTTTCCATGGAGAGTCAGTTGTTTTCGAATTTGAAGGGACGAGACCCCCAAGAGCAAGAAGCGGTTTCAAGAATTAAGGGAAAGTGGTCAGAAATAGTTCTGTGGAGATATAGACAGAAGAGAGTGGGTGCTTGTCTTCCCAAAGGGTTGAACAAATGAAACGATCAAGTCGAGCAAAAGACTGATTTCTAGACCACGTATATAAGACATTTGAGGGAACAAGGTCAATAAGAGAATGGTTTGTTAGCATCTGGCTGAACTTTTTATCAGCAGCAGACATCAAAGAAGAGGAAGGATTTGAGTGGTGTCTATCTGAGGTTTGGGTGATAAGATTAAAATCGCCACCAAGAACCCAGGGAGACAGATGATAATTTGTGAAAAGGTAATTTAACTCCACTAGGAATAGGTATTTATCGTAACCTGGTTCCCCATAGATACCAAAGAAAGACCAAAGATAATCATCAGCAAGATTTTTAAAGTCAATAGTTATAGAAAAGTTTAGAATAGAGGAGTTTTGCAAGGTTAGAGCCTGGTTGTTAAAACCCAAAATGATGCCACCTTTGAAGCCCTTAGGGGGTAGCTGAATCCAGTCTGTGATTCTGTTGCCACCTATAGTTTTGAGGGCGAAAGGGGAGATAAAGGTTTTTGTTTCTTGGATGGAAATTAGATCTATATTATTTTTATAAATGTGAGCTCGTATTTTTTCCTTCTTTGTAAATTAGTAGCACCACAAATGTTCCAAGATGAGATTTTCATGGTGAAGAGAGTGACTATAGCAAAAAAACAGAAAGACACAAATAACAGAGCGAGCCTGTTAACACCTTCTCTTCGACCAACCCATGAAGGATTTGAGGTTGTTAAGAACATTTTTTGCATCAACATCCTTTTCAAAGTGGAAGCCTATCTTATTTGCAAAGGATGTGAAACTATTTGTGTTGGACCAAGAAGCTATATCTTCTAAAGTCTCAAATTTTTTATTTGCTTTTTTTATATGGTAGAGGTGTAGAAAGAGTTGACGCAGATGAAACATAACTGAAAGAGCAAGGAGAAGTGTTACCTTTCTTTGTCCTGTTTATAATGCTGGACCCTTTGGTGTCGGATTGATGTGGCTGCAAGATCTTTTGAAGGTAGCTTGAGTTGGGCTTCTGCTGTGAGCTCTCCTGATCCGAACTCTGCAGAGAGTTTTCATTTTTTTGCTAAGATGAGTCTTGAAACACAGCTGTTTGATTTTTTTTGTTTGGTGAATGCCAACTTTCCTTTGAAGAAGAAGGAGATGTGAAAGTGTTACTACTCGATTTGACATTGATAGTTGGGAGAGGGGGCTCTGGAGATCTGGTTCTTTTCTTATTTGGGAGGTGATAGGAGTTTTCTGCATGGTTTGAGGTTTTCCTAGTCCAGACGTGGTTTCTGACAGTTGGTGCTCTGGAATGCGAGATAGGGTTTTTTCCTTTGTTTGGGCTGAACTAGGATGGTGGATGAGAGGTAAGATCAGAAAAAGAAGAGCTGTTTATAGTAGGGTGTTCAGCTGCGAGCTTGAGATGATAGATGGATTCACCAATCCTAATGTTGATGGATGGTGGAAGGGAGATGGCTGCTTTCACAGAGAAGAGGCAATAAGCTTTGATGTATTGGGAGGGATGTACCGTGTCTGGGCTAATGTATTGGAGCGTAGCTCCAATAGAATGAGCAATGCCTATGAAAATCTCAATCTCCCAAAGATGGGGAGGAAGGTTTGAAATGGCTACCCAATCTGAGCCACCTGTTGGGGTAGGGAAAGAACCGGAGTCAGCTGACCATTTAGATAGTCTGGCTGTAATAAAGCTTGATCCACAAGGAATGGTGAGCACTTGGTTGAAAATATGATTTATCTTCGTTCCTTCAGGAACAGTGTAAATAAGCTGGGTGGGTGAGAAGATTTTAGGTTTGAGGATGGTATGTCCAGGTAGAAGAAGAGCCAAAGCTCTAGTGATGTCAAGAACGTTGATTGGGTTGTTGTCCAAATTATTTTCTATTGAAACTAGGATGCTTCTGAGGGAGAAGACTTTGAGTAAGCGCATGGAGTTTGCAGGGAGATCCATGGAAATAGCGTATTCTAGGTGATAAGGAACCTTCATTGTTGGTAGGGAGGGAGGGTGGTTTTCACTGTGGGTTTTGGCGAATGGGGTCTTTGAAGTAGGGTTTTTTGGTTTAGTACAAAGCTTAGTAGGGTTTCTAGGTGAGTGAAAGGGTTTTGAAATAGGAGGTATCCTTGAGTTTGAGTTTGGGCGACAAGAGAAGGATGCTTCTGCATGTTCGTGCGGGAGATTTGCGAGACATGCAAAAGGGTTTTTTGAAAGGTAATGATGATGGGTGGGCACAACGTTTGGCCAGGAGGCAGGAGAAGGCCTTTTTGAGACAGTAGAGCTACTTTGGAAAGGAGAGATTTGAGTCGAACGAGAGTGCATGGAAGAGTGGTGGAGTTTTGGCTGGTATATTTTCCTGTTTGGGTGGGGACGCGCCATACAAAATCTTTTTATGTGCCCTAGGTGACCACAGCCGAAGCAAGTGCGTTGAGAGTAGCATCTGGAAGTAGAGTGGTTGTTTTTATGGCAAAGGGAGCAGAAAAGGGATCGAAAAGGTTTTTTTGGGGGGACCGCAGTCCAGATTTGGGCGGTTGGTTTTTTTTCTAGGGTGTCGTTTATGAGATAGGAAGATTTTGCATGGCCCAGGATAGGAAAAGAGAGGTTTAGGCGAATATTGTCCTTAGGGATGATGTCCCCTAGCAGGGGATAAATGGGAGGGAGGGTTTTGTATAAGGAAAATATTTTTGGCTTGTAAAATTTTCCTTTAATGGATGAAGAAGGAAAAAGCTTA
The DNA here is from genome assembly GCA_963693085.1 of Alisma plantago-aquatica. NCBI lineage: Eukaryota > Viridiplantae > Streptophyta > Magnoliopsida > Alismatales > Alismataceae > Alisma > Alisma plantago-aquatica. Next base: position 716,953,887 of record OY856411.1, on the reverse strand, counting down.
TACCTTTCAGTGATGGAACTGCATTGTTGAATCGGGGGAGATGTGATATCATCATCTTCATCCTCCGACCCTGAAGAGATGGAGATGGGCCAGGATTTTTCACCCATAGGTGGTTGATGTTCAGCTCTGACAAAGAGTTGGTCCGCTGAGTTGGAGGATGATGAACTATCTTGACCATGTCTTTTGTAAAGGTAGGCAAGAGCTGGGGGAGTTTCGTGGAAGAAATCCCGAACCCACACACGGAAGGTGTGATCAGCGAGGGGTTGAAGGAACATCGACCATTCAGGTTGAAGATTCAGTTCCTTGCGCATCTCGATCCAACCTTCCGAGATGAGAAGGAAGGGGGCTTTTTTTCCCCAGGTTGTTTCCGAGGGGGTAGACGATGAAATCTTGACCTGGAAAGAGCAGTGTCCGATGTTGATCATACAGATGCCCGGTGAAACATCAAATTTGTGGTAGATCCAGGCTCTTGGCAGAGGGATGGTTGTTGAGAAGGAAGGGTCAGTGAGATGGATTTCGATGAAGGGAAAGCACGAGTTTATGTTGTTTGGGGATGTTGGGGTTTTTGTGATGTTGCTGGGCACCAAGGGTTTATGCTTCTGCAAGGCACGGCGGAAAGTAGAGATCTTGCCTGATTTGTGCATGCACAATGGTTTTATGCATGAGGCGAGGCTGAGGACGCCTCCTGTTCTCATATTGTAATCCGATCGTTTGGTGGAGCTTTTATTGCAGAAAACTGGGATAAAGTAATGCTGATGTGATTCAGATACCCAGCAAATCTAGGGAAAGGTTTGTAGCCGACAGATAGAATGGAAAGGGGTATTTAATGAGATGTTTTCTGCATGCTTCTAAGTCCGTTTGAGAAATACGAGGTGAGGTGTAACAGATGCGGATAATCTCAAAATTTATTGCACACTAGTTTTGAAGGGGACAGAAGAATGGAAACGGGGTTCACCGCGAAGAGTAATGAGGCGGTCGGGGGAGATGGAACTTGATCGGCAAAGCCTGGGAGCTAAAAACTGAAAAGGTCTGATATGTTGATGCTACTTAAATCAGATGTTGCATGTTCAAAATTTCACAAATGCTGGAGCCGATTAAGGAGATGATACCATCAGCTTGCATAGAGAGGAATAACAGGGGGGAAATTTACCTGGGAAAGGATTTTCTTTAGACCCAGGAGAGGGAGAGGCTGAATCCCGTAGAGGGGAAGATGGGTTTTTGCCGCCGTTGTCGCATGGGAGAGGGGACAGTGAGACCTCGATGGGGGAGAAGGGTGAAAACTGAGTAACCTGAAGGGTAGGAGCAGAAACCCGAGCAAGCAGAGGAAGGGAAGCTCCGTCGCTGAGAAGATGGGGCAAGCGGCAGGTGGAGCTCGCCGAGGAGGGCACAACCGACCTAGGGGGGCGACGTTCTGGATGGAGAAATCTAGAGAGAAGTTGGAGCTTTCCCCCTCTAACTTACCATTTTCTCATCTCCTTCTCTTCTTCAGATAATGGATCACTTCCTTTTATAAAAGTTACTATTCTGGAGGAAGCTGTAGGTCAATCATACGATAACAAGCTATTTATACAAGATATTTTGGAGATGTTTCATTATGCTTGGCTGAATACATCTATGATAGAGCTATGGATATGGTGAGATCTTGTTTATACATCCGTATACCTTGTTTTATTTATGGTGATCTGGTTTCTTATATATTAATGCACACGTAATACATGTTTTGCAGCCACTTACAGACGATATGTACATATTTTTTATTTCTCCATGTGGGATTTTTGGTTCCATCTTTGATTAGTCTTATAGGTAAAAACCCTAGGTCAGTTACTTCATACTTCTGTGATGTTTTTAAATATTTTGGTAAAAATAAGAAGACGGTGATAATTGCTCCATTCAATGTCGGGTAAGTTTACTTTGCTTATAATTTGGACTTAAGAAAATTACATTTTTATTGTGACTTTTGAGTTATTAATTTTTAACTTTCTTACCTCTAGTGGTAAGCATTGGGAGTTACTCGTTATTGTCCCTGAGATGTTCATTATCTATTATCTAGATCATGTGGGGAAGGAATTGAAATATATGGACACACAATGAAAAGGCCATTATTCCCGTGAGAAATATTTCATATTTTTATATCCATTAACATCTGTTATTACATTACTATTTAATTATGCAATTTAATGTGTTACATTAACATGTAGGGCTTTACAAGAGTACGCCAAAGCTGCAGGTAAGGTCCCCAAGAAAAAGAACCAGCCACTAACTTGGCAGAATGTGAAAGTAATTTCCCGACTCTAATGTATATATTATTTATGTGAACTGTGCTTATTTGTATTTTTGAATATTGTGTATGTTTCAATTTATAGTGTGCTACACAAGACAACGGTTGGGCATGTGGATACTATGTGATGCAATTTATGAGCATAATTATCGAACATGCCGCAACAGAAATTGACACCATACATCAGGTATTATATGTAGTCTCATTAGATAATATGAAATATATCAATCTTATTATATATTATTAATTATATATATACATCATTCTCTTTATAGGTGTTTAAAACTGACTTCACTACAGGTGAAAAGTTATTAGATGTACATACTCCCTATACAATGGATGAGTTAAATGATGTAAGAGAACAATGGGCAGAAGTCCTACAAGTAGTGGGAGTTTTTAAATATAATTGGGATAATGATGATGATGAATAAAGAATGATATTTCTAAACTTTGTTCTCACACTTATTTTTGTGTGAATGTGAATGACTTTTTATGAATTGACATATGTGTGAATGTGAAGATGATCAATACATGAATGTTTCTACATGTGTCTGAATGTGAAAAGAGATGAAATGAATGGAACTGTAGGTTGCTAAATGTGTATGAAAATGGAGGAAATTTGAAATAGAACTATTGGTTTCTACATGTGTGTGATGAAAAATAATATGAATTAAATGTGCTTACACATGTGTGTGAGTCACATGATAAATATATAATATTGTCTATCTTGTTAATTTTGTAGGTTTGTGGCCTGTTATTGGTTGATATCAATGGATAATGTAAACCTGCAGTTCAGAACTAAACTGCATGTTATGTATCCTGCTGACCAGCGATACAGTAGGCCTACAAACTGATAAGAAAAAAAAATAAGAACATAGGTGTCGGTTATTTGTGTAAAACCGACAACAAAACACATAGGTGTCAGTTGTTAGTGTAAAACCGACGTCTTTATCCCCTTCTGGTGTCGGTTATTCGTGAAACTGACGCCTATTGTGGCCAGGTACCACGACCGTGCTGGGTAGCACGGCCGTGGTGATAGGGGATATGGCGTTGGTTATTGGTATAGAAACTAACGCCGATGATGCCCTTGCTGTTGCCTTTTTGGTGGTGGGAAGGGGTATGACGTTGGTTGTTAATTAATAAATGATGTTTTTAATCAGGTTATAGTGTCAGTTTTCTTTAAGAACTGACACCTATAGTCCCCGTGCTGGTGCGTTTTTGGTGGCGAGAAGGTTTATGGCATCGGTTGGGGGACCGACGCTGAAGGTGTCGACTTTTAGCGGCACCCACTTGGGTGTCGTTTGGAAACCGACGCCTTAGGACTTATATAATCGACGCCAAAGGCCATTTATGTAGTCGTGACATGTCATTATATGTATTTCAACATAATCCAATGTGACCTTGAATAAGGGTTTCCATAAAGGTGATGCTTGGGTACATTGTGACACATAGTATTGATTGTAAGTTATGTAGATGGGATTTGTACCTCCTAGTAGAGTTGATAACTTAGCCACTTTATAAGTGAGACTGAGAAAATGTATTGCCATATTCATGTGAATCAATATATGATATTGAGCTCATATGCATCTCTACAATCTGCTTTGGTTCAAGAAACATGGATTGAATGATTAAGAGGATGAAAATTCCATGCCTGGAGTTCAATCTAGATATCTGACACAAAGGAATTATACAATCACAGTAAAATTGATCAAGGATCTAAGTTGAAGTTGTTTAATAACTTTTCCAATTACTTTTGCTTTGTTTTTAGATACCTCTTATTTCTTTTGATGCCATAAATTGGTTATGGGCATTCACTGCCAATGCAATTTGGGACTTATAGGGTCAACCCATATGATGCACATGGAATAGGAGTTTAATCATGTATAAGGTTTAACTTGGGTACTAAAGTCTTTGGGTAATCAAATTAAACAACACTAGTAAATGAATCGACCGACTGGAGTGTCCAGTCGACTGACTGGTGTGCCAGTCTCTCAACTTTAGTGTTCAATCGATCGAATGGGATGTACAAATATGGTTGATGAAAATAGTAAGTTGACCGATTGGAATGTCCAATTGGGCAAGTAGACATATTCCTAATTGGATTGTCAAAATAAACTAGTTGACCTAGTGAATGTCCAATCGATCGACTGGTCAAGCAATGATATTGACGTAATGACATGTATTGATCATTACATTGAAAATATAGTACTTTTGTGAATAGAAAGTATTCCGTTCGACCAATTGGAATGTCCAGCCAACCAACTAGACTACCAGTCTACGGACTGGAGACTCGCAACAACATTTAAATTATGAAAATTAGTCTCTTTGACTCCCAATTGATCTAAAAATATTGGCCCTAACTATCCTATAAATAGGGGGGTATTCAAGGCTTTCAGAAGACATAACTAATGCTAAAAAAAGTTGTCCTCTCATAGTTGTGGTAGCGTGAGAGCCCAAGCAAGTCTTACTCATAAAAGGGAGAGACATCAAGGGAGAATAAATCAACACTAGCACGTTAACATCAAAGGGACAAACTCCTTCTCGTTGGCTCAAGAAAGCGCGACGAGGACTTCCCGATAGGCCGCATGGACTATGATAGATGCGTGCAGGCCATCACCAACATGCTAGGAGGACTATGTCATCCGTTGTCTGTGGTGTTATACTAGGAGACCACTCTGATTGTTGTACAAGTGTTGTTAGATCAAGAAGCACAATACTACAAGGATTGTCACTAGACTTGTTCCAGGACCAGGTATATACCTCACAAACACTCTTTTCAAAATACATTGTTGTTGATGCAATCTGCTAGTTTGGGTACTTACAGAATTTTTTTTTGTTTTGACTGCCTTATATGTTGCCCGATTTCCCAACACTATCTACAATTTCAATGAACCTATGCTCTTTAACATGACTTTGATAGAGGGTGTCCTTGAAGGCATGGGATTTTCAAAAACCAAGTTTACTTACAAGATCGATCTACTAGATAGAGCTATGGCTAATGAAACGTTCCTTCAATGATTCCCTAAATTCTCAAGTAATGCATCTACCCCATTATAAGTCAGATCCTTGTCCTCTACTCATTATATTTATCAAATCTATCATTGGAAGGGAAAGATTCATCACTAAAGTAGCCTAAAATGATAAGAAGGAATTCCCACATATCCTCAATTCACCATGGAATGATTTTTCTGAGTTTCACACTGTCTTGGGGCAGCAAATAAGGTCTAGTAAGATGGGGGTGACTATAAACTAAGAAGAATTAAGGTAACAAGGATTGTCTATTTAGAAATAATGTTCAACTCCAAGAAAATCTAGTAGATAATTATGATGAGATTACTGAAAAACTTTGCCTTAACATGTAGTTGGAACTCAAACAAGTACTAATAAAGGAGGAAGAGGATTGGAAACTAAAGTCTCACATTCTCTAGTTGGATAATGGGGACAACAACTCCAAATTGTGTCACATCTTTGTGAAAAAAAGAAGAATAATGAATAAAATCACCACAATTGAAGGATAGAAATGGTGAGCAGGTCGATGATGAAGTAGTGATTCCAATCGTGTTGGCGAACTACTTTAAAAAGGTTTCAAATAATCCTACCTCTACCAGGAGTCATACAAGAGTGCAATTATCAGGGAACTTTGGCATCATGATTGATTCTCAAATATTAAACATTTTTCTTGAACCTAAACTGAAGGGAATTATTGATATTTTTCTAAGAATGGATCCATATAAATCTATTTGACTAGACGGGGTGAATTCTTTCTACCTTCATAAGAATTGGAGCATTGTAGGGAAATCGGTCTTGAATATGGTGACGCTTGCGTTAAGAGGTTTTCTTTGGTGGATTATCTTTTCAATTCAACTATTGTTTTTATTCCAACATTCCTATACATGAATGTTATGAATGCTTCCAACCCATATCTCTCAATAATATCAGTCTAAACATAACATCCAAGGTAGTTGTTGAACATCTGAAAATGTTGCTACCTAGATGGATCTCACCAAAACAAAGTTCTTTTGTGCCTGGATGCATAATCAGAGATAATATAACACTTTTCCAAGAGATCATAGCCATTATGAAAAGGATAAAAGGTGCTAAGCCTATGGTAATCAAGGTGTATTTTACAAAGGCGTACAACCAGATGTCATGGTCAATCAGCAAAGATACCCTTCTAAAAATTGGCCATCCCAATAATATGAGGTAGTGCATCATGTACTCTATTATTGGTAGAAGAATGAAGACAGTTTGTAATGGCAAACAATCATAACATTTCAAACCTATAAAAGACCTCCAAAAAGGTGACCCATTGTCCCCATATGTTTTCATTCTTTGTCTAGAGAGGCTAAGTCAGATGATCTAGTAGTTGGTACAATCTAAGAAATGGAGGCATGTAAAACTTTACTCTAAAGGATCGAGTATTGTGAACATGTTGTTTGCTGATGATTTGATTTTATTTGTTCAAGCTAGCAAAGCAAAAATCACTACTATACCTAGGTGATTTAGTGACTTTAAATTTGTGTCTAGACAATCCATCTTTATTAAGAAAATAAGATTGTTCTTCTCCAAAAGTGTCCTAATAAATGTAAGAAGATGCATCCTATGTGTATGTAGATTCCATCCTACTAGAGACTTTAGGAATTCTCTTGGCAACCCCATCATCCATGTTAGGGTTCATATGAACAACTCAGAGATTGCACACAAAGCTATTGATCACATTAATGTCTGGTTGATGAGAACTTTGTCATTGGTCAGATGAGTTTGTATGGCCAAAGCAACATTAACGACCATACAAACTTATATTATGCAGACTGCTACAATTCTTTTGAAGATTTTTTATAGCATTTATGGCACAACAAGGAGGTTTATATGGGTAGGCAAATACAAGGATCATCTCATGTCCCCCTTGTAGCTTGGGAAAGGTTACTAGATCTAAGAATATTGGAGGTCTTGGACTCAAGTCTATGTGTGAGCAAAACCATGCCCAGTTCAAACAAATTCTTGGGATCTTCTTACTTAGTGAAATACTCTATGGTAAAAAGTTATGAGGAAAAAAAATCTCAATCTACCATTAGGAAGAATGTCAAATGTTTCACAGATGGAGATAGAAGCCTTCGACAGAAAGGAATTCTTTTAGAAGAACCTTTTTGTGCCTCCCTTAAATGGCCAAGCACAAATGTATGGAAAGATTCCTGGTGGAAGAACGAATCTTCCCAGAAGGGTGTTGTGTTGTGACTAATTCCTACAAATTTGGAAGATTTACAAGTTAGCAACCTCATTGACCTATCTGGTTATTGGGATAGAGGTATCCTGTCTCAATGATTTCCAGAAAGTATTATTAATAACACTATTAAATCCACAACCCCTTTAGAAATGGAGCATAATGACATTAGTGTGTGGAATCATACACCCAATGAAAGTTCCACTATGAAGTCATTATACCATCTTAAGACAGTCTAGGTACATCGTTGTGTTTGGAAATTGTGACAGGATATGGAAAGCCAAATTTACACCTAGAACAAAGATGTTTATGTGGTTGTCTAACCACGACGTTATACTTACTAACAACCATAGAATCTCTAGACATATCACTAATGATCCTATATGTGAATGGTGTAAGGAGCATGAGGAAACCACCTTACATGTGCTTCGAGATTGTAGTAAGGTAAGGGGAGTCTGGAAGGAATTGGTGCTTCAAAATTAATGTTTGAGTTCTTCACTATGAACAATGAATCTCAATGAATCATTAAAACACATAGGGAGTCTGATCTGGTGTAACTTGTTTATGATCAACTGTTGGTATATTTGGAACTGTAGAAATAAGCAGGTCATTGAGCATATTACAAGGACTAAGAAGCACCATGTGCTATATGTGAAGATGGAAGTTGGATGCATAGGTTGGTCTAGAACTTAATAGAGAAGGGTAAGGGAGACACCGTCATGAGGATAAGACCATGGATAAGGCCATAGATATGGTTCATCAAAATCAATACATAAACAACTCTCAATAAACATGGACCCTATATTGTCATTGTTGCAAGGGATGTGCTGGTAGATGGATCCCTAGTTAGGGCAACATGGTGAAAACTAAGAATTATCTGAAGTTGAGTTCATTGGTGTGGACATGCCTTTTCAGATAGCTACTCAGTCATGGTTTGACTGGTTGTGGAAACAATTGTATAATTGTCTATAATATGCTTGAAGAGGGACATATCATGAATTCAAAATATGCAAACTAGATCATTAAAATTAAGAACCATCAGAAGAGGTATTTCCTGATAAGGCACTCTTGCTATGAGAAGAATAGGGTTGCATACCAATTGGTGAAGTTTCACCTCAAAAACAAATGTTGGAGCTACGAGTATAATACTCTACCCATTGAGATCCATGATCTCATTCGTAACGAATCCTATAATGGTAGTAGCACTACCAAATTTCAACTCACATCTGTTATAATTACTCATTCAATTTGGTTGCACAAAGAGGGATAAATAAATTGAAATGTCCTAACTTCTCTAATAAAACTTATATTTCAATTACAACTGATTTATGAAAATAGATTTCAATGTCGTTATAGTAGTTCTTATTCCATTACTAGCATTTCAATATAATTTACAAAATTAACTGGTATATAGATTTCACAAAGTACTAGTATTGTAATTCAATTCACAATGTGTTGATTTATTTTTGAAAATAAATACAATCTAAGACATAGGAGCTAGTATGAACCTGATAGGAGAAAAGTGTCTAGAAACTACACGAGAGAGGGTTCAAGCTCTAAATAAGATCACAAGAATTTTGAATAAGATCATGACAGTTTGTGAGAGGTCCACTAAATATCTAAATAAGATTGCATATACTTCACAACATGATAAAAATTAGATAGTGCTCCAAGTACTAGATATGAATACAACAAGGAAGTGAGAACTTAATTAGATTTAATAATCAAGAAGTAAAAAAAATGAAGGAGAGGGAATTACATATAGTTATTTTATGTTTATGCTAGACCAAATGTTATACACCTATCACCACCAACAAATGAAAAATGCCACTTTCTAGCACCAAGTGATCGATTTTTTCAAAATATTTCATTAGGACCATAATGTGCCCAACATATGGTAGCATTTAAAGCCACATCAGTGGTATACACTCCTTAGTGGTTGGATTATTTGTGTGGGCTTGAATGCATCTAAATGTTAGGTCCATTCCATGCCTTCTAAGCAAGAGTACACCACATAACCATTGCAAGTTCAATGTGCCTAATAATTATATGCATTCACTCAAAAAACTGAAAAAATAATTACGCTTGAATTCTAAGTGCATTCTCGCATTGAAGATTATGTCTTGGACGTAAATTTCATGAAGTGCTATTTTAGTTACTCTTAAAAAATGCTATTTTGATTTCTTCTTCTTAAAAAAGAGTTGTTACAAGGATTATATGGAGCTTCTAGAGAAGTTAAAATATATAGAATAATAAAACAAATCATAACACATGTCCCAACTGGTTGACTTGTCAAATTGGGTCAAATTTTGTGGGCACACACATGACGACCCATTTAAATTAGATTTGAGTGATGATATTTGCCACCTGTTAAAAATCACCAAACATATGCCCTCTCTTTTATTTAATAAGTTTGGCAGACGATATGTGGGAATCCAAATTATACACATTTGCCTAAATTTAACATATTAATATGCATATAATATACATACATTTATTAAAAAGTTGTTAATTTAACACAAACTTAATATTTTACATGTTATTGTGTACTTGGATTATTGTGTGTTGATAATATGATAGATACAAGAGAACTACTCTCTTTTATATATGAGAAGGTGGACATAACTCTAGAGACTTCCATACTAGACTAGGGTTTATAAGAGCAATAGATTGCGGCCCATATATGACATGACTATTACTTCTAATAAATTGTATCAATTATATCCTCTTTATTTTGTATTTGCAATAGACAACCACAAGTACTATAATATTAAGAATGCCGAAATGTTAAATTAAAATATTATGTGTTACTTTTTTTGATATTTTATGTAAAAAATATATTATTTTTATTTTTTTTAATAGTTAGTCTTTTTATAAATATAAATAACAGCTAATGACGTCAAACATAATAATCGATTGATTTCTTTACACATCAGAAGATAACTAAGAGCTATCTTTATTTTTAAAAAGTTCAAAGAAGAAACTACCAAACCTTTTTTTGATTGAACACATGTTACAAATTATAATCGAACGAAGAGCCTGCTAGGTTGACTCTGAGTGTCTTTTTGTTTTACCTTTAAAATTGAGTTTTCTTGACCCACACAGCAACACCCACACCCACACCCACACCCACAACTATCCACCCCTTTGACAAGTCTTGCAACAGGTACCACGATACCCTGGACCCTTTGACAACAATGTGCATATATAGTGAAATATTATTCCTTTCGTGTGCACTTTTTGGATCTAAACACCTCCAGCTACAAGATCACTTGTTTATGCTAGTTATTTATGGTTCATCTTTTGGTACATATACAATGTTGTAGCAGCAAGGGCATACAAGATCCACGTACGGCGATATGTCGATTGTAGGGTTTCCGTCACCATCCACTTCACTGCACCGGACGACAACAACACTGCCACTGTAGCGAGAAGACGAGCTGAGTGAGGCAGGTGATAAGCGAGATTTGTTTGTTTCTGATGTTTCTGTAGATTCAGTCCGGCACTTCCATAGATAAAAGGAATCAGCTGGCAAAAGTTTCGATCTGACTTCCCTACCAATTAATACCTGTATATCTGCATGTCGGTCTAACCAATGGCGTTGTAAGTGGCCATTGAAGGAAGTAGCTATCACCATTGCCGATATAAGTTCCGTCTCTCATCCGGCCACCACTTTGTAGCGGTAGGCACTTAGCTTTCTTCAGCTGACGACTTCTTTCTATGATCCGCCGGCTGCTATTTCCTTTTGTATATTTCGTCGCCTTTCCATCCTCCTTCATCGCAGAATGGCGTCCAACACGCAGATACCCATACGACGGCGACTACAACCAACGCCATTGACCGGCGATCATGACCACGATCCTGAAAGTGCTTAATCAAGCAGGCAGTTAACTAATCAAACCGACACCATAAAGCGTCGATTTTTATGAATTAATCAGCATAACACTTGATGTAAGGTTCAGTGCTTGTTACGCGTGTGCAAAAGTTTGACATTTTATGGAGTTGGGTGAAGCCCTAAACTATGGATTCCTTTTAACTGCTTTGTGATCTACAAGTGAACGGTGCTGCTTTGGATACCATCGAAGATCACCATGCTATTCAATCGGTTGATGCTTCTTTTCATTCTCTGTACTGTACTCCATGACGTGTTCCTTTTACCGCCGCCTGCTTCGACGATGACAAGCGCAAACGCGCGGCACCCTCCTCTAGAGTCAGCTCCAGTCCAACTAGACGGAGGGAAAGGTCCCATTTGATAAACCTACCCACCCATAATCAAACCCTTTAACGGTGGTGGTAAATCCAGTGATATCCGTGTCGAAATGTAACATCACAAAAAGGGACCTGAAGATGGATAGCGACTGATCATGATGCAAGGCGTGGAGAAGAAAACGGTTTCGCTCGACCGTCGTTGTGGCACAGTAACGCTTAACTCCAGGTCTAGGTCATCAAATCTTGCTGTCGGAGTTGAAGGTGAGAGACCCGAGTCACTAAGAGATAAGGCCGTTTGTTTCTCAAGATCTGAGGTTACCTACTAGATTTCGTATGTTATGGTTACTTAGATGGTGAGGATAACAACTAGAGAACCGAGCGAGTGGAGAACAGCTTTGATTTCGATGCAAATAAGCTGATCAATGTGATCATTTTTTTGATGGGCCAAGCTTCGAGGAGAGGTCCAATTTTGTGGATTCTCAAGGGTTCCTTGGAGATAAGCATAAGCTGAAAGAGGCAAACAGGGATCTTCTTTCTCCATAAATTCTTTAGATCACATGTTTTGATGAAGATCCTTAAAGGGACGGAATTCGTAAGGACAACAGATTTAAAAATTGAAATAATTGCATGTCAAGATGTATGTATCCTCACATGCAAAATATTATATACGTACATACTGAGCTAGATACATAGTATCCAATATGTGTAGTGCCACGCAACAACGTAACGAGCAAAATACCAATAAACAGAAGAAAAAAATATGAACAATCAACCACACGCCAAGATTTATGTGAAAAACCCTAGCATGGGATAACCTCTAGCATGATTCATATGATAAGGTTGACCTTTGATGCGAGTCGACCCGACACATGACAACATCAAAGTACCTAACCTCCAATATATATATATATATATATATATATATATATATATATATATATATATATATATGAAATGTTGTAAAATATGAAGAATGAAATATAATCACGAGGATGAGTTGAGTTATCCAAATTATTGTTCTCTTGAAAATGAAGAACCCTAAATTTTCTATGAAAAAAAATCTAACCACATAGAAAGAGACAATTGAATATATGATGTTTGATATATAGGGGAGGGAGATGTCCCAAGACTGAAGATGATGTATATGTTGTGCGATCTCCATGACGAGCCTCATACTAGGATTAGTGTTTGTATGTGAAGGAATCTAGTGGAAGTCCTTATTTTTCAAATTTGGGTGGAATATTTCTATGATGAACATATCCCTTGAGAAATTAATAATATAGATCCTGATAGCATACCTTGGGCTCGTATAAGTACTTGAACAAAGTTCCTAACATAATAGGGATAAGAATTACAAGACCGTAATGTCAAGATGTCATATTATGATAAAACACCAAGTAGCACACACATGCATGCATATATATATATATATATATATATATATATATATATATATATATATGCTAATTATTCAATGCCCGCGTGGGTACTTCTGTTTGTTACCCGTGCACTGAAAATACGGTGGTACCTTTGTAAATAGATGCAATATTAGTGACTCGCGTCTCTGTGTCCGTCCCAAACCAGTCGGTATTCTCCCTCATTCTCCCTCAATTTTCAGCCATCTCCTCTCTCAATTGGCCCATCCGTACCCTCGTCCACTTCCTCGCTCATGAGATAGATCTGCCTAATATTAGCATTGGTCCCGTCTCCGTACTATGTTGAGCAAAGGAGGCGCAACCTTCGTTGCAGTTGTTTTCCCATTCTATCAAGGGTCTAATCCCTTGATCCATAGAAGCGACGATGAGGCGGCAGAGAGCAGTGGAAAGTCGAGGAGAGTTTTAGCATGGAGCAAGGCGACTACGGAGGAGTCCTTCCAAGAACAAGAAATCAGTGTAGCGGAGCAGATTTCGGTGATCTTCGGTATGGTCTTCTTCATATTCCTCATTGGCGAAGAGGCATCTGGAAATGGACATCATCTGCTTGTGCATCCCACTTGTTGTCATCATGGTCTCGCCTCATCCTTCATTAAATCCATAACCCCAAGATCACCAAAGGTCCATTCTTTGCTTCCATCCTGTCATCACTGGACATCAAGGCGCTACTCAATGACCGTCGTTACTCCGTAATGAGTGATGCTAGCACTTCATCCCCACCATTGAGTCAGAGGAGAAGCTCTGGGATGATGATAAAAATCTCACTTTAAGTTCTAATGGCGCCTGATTGTCTCCATTAAGGTAGATTCATTGCCGCTGCTGAAAATAGTGAACAGAAAGTACCCTCTATCAGCCGGTGACCCAACCAGACTTACGTGAGCTCTATGGATGATAAAGAAGTAGACCTTTCTTTGGAAGCATATGGTTCTGCCTTTGCTTTGTTGTGAGATTCTTTGCGAAATTCCTATTGCCAAATACCACTAATTCATTATTCACATCCACCAACAAGGTCTCAGTTGTGAATTTGTATATGTCATGCTTGACGAAATGCTCACATGTTATTAAGATCATCACCTCAATTTGTTGCATCACGAAACAAACCGTGAAAGGATAGTTCTTGACGATAGTGAGGCGGTAGTGAGGGTCACACTTAATAATAAAATACAGAGGAGGCAATGATCTGTTACTGAACTTAACAATAGATTAAGAAGTTTTAAGTTAGTAGTTGTGTGGTAGGGATCTGTAGATGGATCTCCGTGTATTCTGTAAAAATACACTCTAGTTTATATCTAGATTCCAAATTGGAATGTTGTATTATGAATTTTGATTGTAAAACTTTTTAAACAATGTCATTGATTATAGCCATTACGTTTTTTCTGTCAATGCCATCAACATATGTGAGTGAATCGAGGATCCAGAATTATAACGGAAGGAACATGTGTTGTATTTCAGAAGTAAGGATCTATTATGGTCATACAAAGTGACAATTTAATACAATAATGGAACACCAGAGATATCCACACATTGTCATATTCATATACTAATAGAAAGAAAAAAAATGCATATGCAATGTGTAGACTACAATGCAAACTTTAATGTATAGTTGGATCTGACTCTTGGCCGTGATACTTTATTTCTATTAAAAAATGAATATCCAAATCTTAATGTACAAAAGGAGTAGAGGGTTCCTAGAATTATTGGACATACCCAATTCATAGTTACTCTTATGAGAGAATTCATGAACATAAATATCAACTTATACAATTGATTTAAGTAGTTTTGTTAAATGAACATGGTCTCAACTCGCATGATGATGATCAAATTTTTGGAAGTGTATTTATTTAGTAATATAGATTTAACTTGAATCTGTATTTTTTGTCACATAGTTACTTTTGATTACTAAATATTTCTTTTTTGTCAGATAGTTACTTTTTGTGTACAAGGGTTACTTTTTATGACAAACAGTTACATTTCAAACCATACTATGAATTTTCATACATATTCTGTTGCAATATGGTTGGGATGATAAGATTTGCCTTTATGATCTTCGTAGTCCTCTTACTCCTCTTCTCATCAATACATGTGTTACTTTGGCTTCACATATCATATATTACCCTTTTATTGGGTCAAAGGAACCTCCATCATTCCCTCATGAGCCATGCATTATTCTTCTTCATTCAGTCCATCTATGTCCATTTTCATTTAGATATGGAACCGCCCACTCGCTCACAATTGGTGTGACCTATATTTATGTTTAAATAGTTCCTTTTTATGATGAAATATTACTTTTTGTGTCACACAATTACTTTTCATGTTCAAATATTACTTTTTGTGTCAAGTAATTACTTTTCTTTCCCAAATGTTACTTTCTATTACATATAGTTACGTTTCAACCCATACAACAAACTTTCATGATGTGCATTTTTTGTTGCAATATGAGTAGGATGATAAGGTTTGCCTCTGTGAGCTTCTTAGTCCTCTTCTCCTCTTCTCATCAATACACATGTTGCTTTGACTCCACATATCCATTATTCACTCATGGGTCATGCATTATTCTTCTTCATTCACTCAATCCATGTCTACTTTCATTCACATATGGAATCGCCCACTCGCTTGCAATTGGTGTGACCTGTATTTAAGTTTAAATAGTTCCTTTTTATGATGAAATATTACTTTTTGTGTTGCATAATTACTTTTCACGATCAAGTATTACTTTTTGTGCCAAATATTTACTTTTCTTTCTCATATGTTACTTTCTATTATAAATAGTTACGTTTCAACCCATACAACAAACTTTAATGATGTGTGTTTTCTGTTGCAATATGGTTAGGATGATAAGGTTTGCCTTAGTGAGCTTCTTATCCTATGTAATATGGTTCAAATTTAAAGAATGTAATGTTGTCACCATGTAATGTTGCAAAGATGAATCTCAAACAACAAGGTTCCCATTAAGCACCCAATAAATGGTTCAAAATTAAAGGAAGATCTGAATGGATTAAAAATAACCCACAGATCTTTGTTGTTTACCAATTGCAACATTTAAATTGTGAATATGTACGATGTGGAACACCTAAGCAAGTTATGAAAAATAATAATTAATCATATAGTTTAATTAACTTGCTATTCTCTAATTTTATCACATTGATTTTGGTGGTTAAGTAATGATAGTAATAAACTATTCCGGAAAGACTTGGCCATCGTGTGTAACTACAAAACTCAATAGAAAAAAGAAAATCATGGCTGATCAGCATTGTCAGGAAGGGAATATGGCCTCGTGTGTAAAATGTAATCAATTCAGCCATTCGAGCAAATACAACTTGTAGTGGGCGGAGGTGAGGCTCCATGTGATAAAATCAATGAGTGAGGCCCATTCGAGGAGTTGGTTGAGGGTGAGAAAGCTTAGATACTAGATTATCCAAGACACTATTGATTTTTCCCAACTTCGACTTTGACCTTCTATTGCGGTGAGCCACACGGCCACCCGAACTGCGTTCAAAAATAGATAATAGACAAGGCAACAGAGGCTCGTCAGAGACACTACCATGTTGTAGGTCGCAATGGATCTGGATCTAGTTATTTGATTGTTTCCCTTTCTCATTGGAGCAAGCAAATTAGGGATTCACCGACTTTAGAGGCTCCTCAAATGGGATTCCTGGTCATCGGCTGATGCGCAGACCTCACCCTCCCTCCTTTCCTAGTCTGTCTCATCCTCCTCCTCAGCTACCTCTGTGCCATCGTGTGGTACCTCACTGCCCTGGGACTCAGTGACCTCCTTGACACCCACGAGTTCCCATGCGACCTCACATCCGCTTGTAGTTCCACCCACACCCTCCATCCAGTAGCCTGAATATCCCCCACCCCGTCCGTACCTGGCCACGGTGTCTATCGACAGCTTTGATATGTGAAGCCCTCCTGACATCCACCTAGGACCCCTACGACGACTCTGACTCCAAGAGCTGCGCGGCGTGCCTCTACGGCCTGGAACCAGGCGGTCAGGTCTGCAAATTCCACCAGTCGGTTAAGTGAGGATCCGCGTTATTTTACAGCCAGGTAGCTAAGCTATAGTACCCGTGCGGGCAATAAAAACAATCTAATTATTCAATGCCCGTGTGGGTACTTGTGTTTGTTACCCATGCACTGAAAACACGATGGCACCTTTGTAAATAAATGCAATATTAGTGACTCGCGTCTCCATGTCCGTCCCAAACCAGTTGGTCTTCTCCCTCATTCTCCCTAAATTTTTAGCCATCTCCTCTCTCAATTGTCCCAACCGTACCCTCTTCCACTTCCTCACTCATGAGATAGATCCACCTAATATTAGCATTGGTCCCATATCCATAGTGGAACTATGTTGAGCAAAGGATGTGCAACCTCCGTTGTAGTTGTTTTCCCATTCTATCAAGGGTCTAATACCTCGATCCATAGAAACGACGACGAGGCGGCAGAGAGCAATGGAAAGTCGAGGAGAGTTTCAGCATGGAGCAAAGCGACTATGGTGGAGTCCTTCCAAGAATAGGAAGTCAGTGCAGCGGAGAAGATTTCGGTGATCTTCGGGATGGTCTTCTTCCTATTCCTCATTGGCGAAGAGGCATCTGAAAATGGACATCATCTGCATGTGCATCCTACTTGTTGTCATCAGGGTCTCACCTCATCCTTCATTAAATCCATAACCCTAAGATCGCCAAAGGTCCATTCTTTGCGTCCATCATGTCATCACTGGACGTCAAGGAGCTACCCAATGACCATCATTGCTCTGTAATGAGTGATGCTAGCATTCCATCCCCACCATCGAGTCAGAGGAGAAGCTCTGGGATGATGATAAAAAGCTCTCTTTAAGTTCTAATGGTGCGGTTTGAATGTCTCCATTAAGGTAGATTCATTTCCGCTTTCGAAAATAGTGAATGAAAAGTACCCTCTATCAGTTGGTGACCCAACCAGACCTGCATGAGCTCTGTGGATGACGAAGAAGTAGGATTTTCTTTGGAAGCATATACTTCTGCCTTTGCTTTGTTGTGAGCTTCTTCACAGAATTCGTATTGCCAAATACCACTAATTCATTATTCATATCCACCAACAAGGTCTCAGTTGCAAATTTTCATATGGCATGCTTGATGAAATGCTCACATGTTATTAAGATCATCACCTCAATTTGTTGCATCACGAAATAGACCGTTAAGGGGTAGTTCTTGATGGCAGTGAGACGGTAGTGAGGGTCACACTTAATAATAAAATACAGAGGAGGCAATGATCTGTTACTAAACTTATCAACAGATTGAAGTTTTAAGTTGGTAGCTGTGTGGTAGGGATCTGTAGATGGATCTCTGTGTATTCTGTAAAAATACACTCTAGTTTATATCTAGATTCCAAATTGGAATTTTGTATTACAAATTTTCATTGTAAAGATTTTTAAACAATGCCATTGATTATAGCCATTACATTTTTTCTGTCAATGCCATCAACATATGTGAGTGAATTGAGGATCCAAAATTATAACGGAAAGAACATGCGTTGTATTTCAGAAGCAAGGATCTATTATGGTCATACAAAGTGACAATTGAATACAGTGATGGAACAACATAGATATCCACACATTGTCATATTCATATACTAATAGAAAGAAATGCATCTGCAATGTGTAGACTACAGTGTATACTTTAATGTATAGTTGCATCTGACTCTTGGCCATGATACTTTATTTCTGTTGAAAAATGAATATCCAAATCTTAATGTACAGAAGGAGTAGAGGGTTCCTAGAATTATTGGACATACCCAATTCATAGTTACTCATGTGAGAGAATTCATGAACATAAATATCAACTTATACGATTGATTTTAGTAGTTTCGTTAAATGAACATGGTCTCAAATCACATGATGATGATCAAATTTTTGTAAGTGTATT
Source organism: Alisma plantago-aquatica (assembly GCA_963693085.1). Lineage (NCBI taxonomy): Eukaryota > Viridiplantae > Streptophyta > Magnoliopsida > Alismatales > Alismataceae > Alisma > Alisma plantago-aquatica. The sequence goes on along the minus strand of OY856411.1, from coordinate 716,934,846 downwards.
TATTTATTTATTAATACAGACTTAACTTGAATCTATATTTTTTTCACATAGTTACTTTTCATTACTAAATATTACTTTTTGTGTCAGATAGTTACTTTTTGTGTCCAAGTGTTACTTTTTATGACAAACAATTACATTTCAAACCATACTGTGAAGTTTCATACATATTCTATTGCAATATGGTTGGGATGATAAGGTTTGCCTTTATGAGATTCGTAGTCCTCTTACTCCTCTTCTCGTCAATACATGTGTTACTTTGGCTTCACATATCATATATTACCCTTTTATTGGGTCAATCTCCCTAAGTTGTTGACTTGGCACAAAGGAACCTCCATCATTCCCTCATGGGTCATGCATTATTCTTCTTCATTCAATCCATCCATGTCCATTTTCATTTAGATATGGAACCGCCCGCTCACTCGCAATTGGTGTGACCTGTATTTATATTTAAATAGTTCCTTTTTATGATGAAATATTACTTTTTGTGTCACACAGTTACTTTTCATGATCAAATATTACTTTTTATGTCAAATAATTACTTTTCTTTCCCAAATGTTACTTTCTATTACATATAGTTACGTTTCAACCCATACAACAAACTTTCATGATGTGCATTTTTTGTTGCAATATGAGTAGGATGATAAGGTTTTCCTCTGTGAGCTTCTTAGTCCTCTTACTCCTCTTCTCATCAATACACGTGTTGCTTTGACTCCCCATATCCATTATTCCCTCATGGTTCATGCATTATTCTTCATCATTCAATCCATCCATGTCTACTTTCATTCACATATGGAATTGCCCACTCGCTTGCAATTGGTGTGACATGTATTTAAGTTTAAATAGTTCCTTTTTATGATGAAATATTACTTTTTGTGTTGCATAGTTACTTTTCACGATCAAGTATTACTTTTTGTGTCAAATATTTACTTTTCTTTCTCATATGTTACTTTCTATTATAAATAGTTGTGTTTCAACCCATACAACAAACTTTAATGATGTCTATTTTCTGTTGCAATATGCTTAGGATGATAAGGTTTGCCTCAGTGAGCTTCTTATCCTATGTAATATTGCTCAAATTTAAAGGATGTAATGTTGTCAACATGTAATGTTGCAGAGATGAATCTCAAACAACAAGGTTCCCAGTAAGCACCCAATAAATGGTTTAAAATTAAAGGAAGATCTGAATGGATTAAAAATAATCCACATATCTTTGTTGTTTATCAATTGCAGCCTTTAAATTGTGAATCTATACAATGTGGAACACCTAAGCAAGTAATTACAGAAAATAATTAATCATACAGTTTAATTATCTTGCTATTCTCCAATTTTGTCGCATTGATTTTGGTAGTTGAGTAATGCAATAAACTATTCCGGAAAGACTTGGCCATCATGTGTAACTACAAAACCCAATAGAGAAAATAAAATCATGGCTGATCAGCATTGTCAAGAAGGGAATATGGCCTCATGTGTAAAATGTAATCAATTCATCCATTGGAGAAAATACAATTTGTAGTGGGCGGAGGTGAGACTCCATGCGACATAATTGATGAGTGCAGCCCATTCGAGGAGTTGGCTGAGGGTGAGAAAGCTTAGAGACTAGATTATCCAAGACACTGTTGATTTTTCCCAACTTCGACTTTGACCTTCTATTGCGGTGAGCCACACGGCCATCGGAACTACGTTCAAAATTAGATAATAGACAAGGCAACAGAGGCTCGTCGGAGACACTAGCATGTTGTAGGTTGCAATGGATCCGACTCCAATTATTTGATTGCTTCCCTTTCTCACTGGAGCAAGCAAATTGGGGATTCGCCGACTTTAGAGGCTCCTCAAATGGGGTTCTTGGTCATCGGCTACTGTGCGGACCTCGCCCTCCCTCCTTTCCTAGTTTGCCTCATCCTCCTCCTCGGCTACCTCTGCGCCATCATATGGTACCTAGCTGCCCTGGGACTCAGTGACCTCCTTGATGCCCACGAGTTCCCATGTGACCTCACATCGGCCTATAGGTCCACCCACACCCTCCATCTGGTAGCTTGAATCTCCCCCACCCCGTCCATCCTTGGCCACAATGTCTGTCAGCGGCTTTGATCTGTGAATCCCTCCCGACATCCACCTAGGACCCCTGAGATGACTCCGACTCCAAGAGCTGTGCGGCGTGCCTCTACGACTTAGAACCAGGCAACCAGGTCCGCAAATTCCACCCATCGTTTAAATGAGGATCCGCGTTATTTTATAGCCAGGTAGCTTAACTATAGTTGTTACAACCCCAAATTTTGGGTTCCTTTGGTGAGAAATGTAATTTCTCATATTAAATATATTTGGACAAATAATGATATTTTGTTGTGAATAAATGGATTTCGTTTAAAATAGCCTTGTTGTTTGATTTGTGGATGTGGGCTATTGGGATCAATAACAAGGAAATTCAATTAATTAATGAATAATTAAGAAATCGAGAAAAGAAAGATGTGGAAACCTCTAGAAGGCAAGGAACTTAATCCAAAGGTGGATTTCGTACCACATGGGTTCCTTGGGTTTCAAGGAGTCCAAAGTTGCAAAGGAAAGGCAATAAGAAAAGAAAATGGTAATTAAGTATTTCTTTATTAAGAAAGAAATTGAAAATAATGGTAAAATGTGGAAAATAAGTAAAAGAGGTACAATTGAGTTATCCTTAGTGGAATTTCATATTCCAAGGATTCCTTATGCTAAAAGGAATTCCAATAGGAAAATAGAGGAGAGATAAAGAGAAATCCTTAAAAAGAGAATTAAAAAGGAAAAGAAATTGATTAATAAAAAGGGAATATGAGAAATTGACTTTCAAAAGAAGATAAAGGCAAATACGTTTTCCCCAATATGGAAATCCGTGCCTTTGGGATTCCTTGAGGTCCAAGGGACCCAAGATAATAAGATAATAGAAAAATAAATAGGAAATATCAATTAATTTGGTTTTATTAATGAATAACTTGCATATAAAGGAAGCACCCTTTTCCTTTGGAATTTGGGTTCCAATTTTGGTAATCGAATAGATAATGCCAAGATAAAGTTTCCTGTAAAATTTGACCAAAAAATAATTAACGAGGAGAGAGATATGATTTTCCCAAGTTTCACTATTAAACACCCTTTATAACTCATTTTTAAGAAAATAGATTTGGGGGAGCAATGCCAGCCGTGGATGCCCAGCGTGGTCTAGGGGGATCACGAATCCAAGGGCGGCTGCTCACCGCCTACCCCAATTCATAGAAGGAAATAGATAGAAAGAGGAATCCGACTTTCACCCACTCAGTGCCTTAAACCGATGAATTGATGAGTCCATCATCTTTGGGGGACTGATTCGAAGAATCTGAACCCTATTTGTGGGTGCTTTGGTTGCCGATGGGGAGAGTCCCCAATCCATCAGAACTCCTCTGTCGACCCTATACATAGGGGAGTGGTTGTGCGAGCACTGGTTCATCATCTATCTACCCTAGCATCTCTAGAGAGTGCCGCGGAACCTGTGGATGAATCCAATTTGTCAAGCAACCCCAACTTTCTCCTCTGCAACCTGTTGATCTCACTGGAAAAACCAGCGACTGATGGGCAGTGTAGGAATGGAGCCACCGCCAATTGGAGACCTCATCAGGTTTGTCGGAGGAAGGAGGAGCTTCTTGGAACATCACCAAGCTAGCAGGCGGTGAGGACCTTAGAGTCAACCAAGCAGTTGACCATCGAATCAGAGGGAGGAGCGTCACGAGGTTGAAGAAGGGACCCCACAGTTTTATTGGTGTGCCCCTCGTCTCCTATTGTCGAGGTAAGGGTAGTTTGGACCTTCGCAAATTAAATCAAAGATTAGGCACGCAGATCTAGAGCCATCGGATCCTGTGTGGTCCAGTGAACCAAGGATCCAGCGGCCTACTTTATTTTCTAAAGATAATAGATAATTCAGAAAAGTGATTTACCTTATAAAAATTGTATCTTGAGCTAGGGAACTCAAAAGAGAAAAGTTAATACATGAAAAATGATCAGAAAAATATGAGGAATATACTAAAAATGGTTTGGACATCTAAATCGGAATACTTTTGCAAAAGTGCATATTTTGGATAGAAAATGTATTAATTTGTGGTAGAAACTCTAATTGTTGATAAAAGATATATTTAATCCTGTAGTTAGGTTAATTCGAGCATGTTTAACTTGATTAATGATTAAGATGGTTTTTAACCTATTTTGGATAATAGAATTGCAAAGTTTAGGGTTTTAAACTTAATATAATGGTTAAGATGCTTAGAAACCCTAAATTAGAGAAAAAGAAAAGATAAGATATAGTAATCTGAAAATTAGGGTTTTCGGGGTCCAAACCTGATCTTAAGAACCTTAATGGAAAATAAGACAAGATAATTAGGGTTTGATGGATATTTGATAAAAGTAAGGTAAAGCAAGTGAAACCCTAATTATGATTAGAACCCTAAAAAGGGGTAATAACCCTAGAAGACAACTAGGAGTGATATATCATGATGACATGTTTGATGATAGAGAAATTGGATGCCTTTTTCAGGATCAACTTGTGTGCACTTGTTTGATTTCTTGATTGGTTATTTCTACATTCAAGTCTGCTTAACAGGTATGTGGTTAATTATGGATAACCGCCTTAGTTTTCTGAGGATTTTCCAGATGGTTAATCGCATTGAATGCAAATTATCTGTTGGATGTTCATATTTGCAAATCATAAAGTCACTATGATTATCACATTAAAAATAGAAATATGTATTCTCGCACCTTCATGCCACCCTTATGGATGATGCCAAAGGTCAGGCCCAGATGGGTAGACCAATGGACACCTTCAGTGGTGACCCCAGGCACCAAGCTCGGGATTGAGAAGGTGGCCTATGATATTGCATGACTAGTGGGAACCATGAGTGGTGACCCCCAGGCACCAAGCTCGGGATTGAGAAGGTGGCCTTAAGTCATTGGCAAAGGGCACCCTAAGGTGGGTATGCCAGGGTTAGGGAAAAAGTGGTGGAGAATGTCATACTGAAAAAGTGTAAATTGGCTTGTTAATTAATTTGATTGTGATTATTAAATTGTTAGCCATATTTGCAAGATTTTGGTTGTTCCCACATACCAGCATATTTCGATATACTGACTGACATTTTGTTTGTCGGCGTTTTAGGAACAACAATTGAAAGAACAAACAGTAAAGTGACACATTGCGGAAAAAGAAATAAAGTGCAAGGAGGATTAGATAGAATAATTCAAGACCAGGATATATAGATTTCTAAGGTTTTCAAAGGTAAGTAAAGTTTTAATTTTATACCAAATTCCAGTTAGTTAGTAGAATTTCATAATTTTTATTGATTATTTGTTGAACCTTTGATCATGTTAATTGGATAATGGCACCGACCTTTCGGTCTCCCTTAATTGGGGGTTACAGGGAGGCGAGGTCGTTACAATTGGTATCAGAGCATAGGTTCCTCATCTAATCATTAATAACGATTAAATTTTACAAAATTCCATAGAACCAAGGGAGTTATTAGAGGAGTGTCCAAAAGATTGAGGTGTCTAGAAAAGGATCACTTCCGGGGGCTGGCAATATTTTCCTCGACACCGCTAGTCGGAATACGAGGACTCCCGGATTGTGTGACTACCTGGCCGATGTCTTAGGATATGACTCAAAATAAGATACCTTTAGGACCCTCTCATCTTGTTCATCCCTTCTCAACCCAAATTCTATTAAGGACCTTAAGGATTAGGGTTTTCTCTCTCCTCCTCACCCTCTTGAGGTATGGGTAAGGTTAATAAGGTCTAAGGAATCCTCCACCAAATTAATGAAAAGCATGTAAATAAGATGTCATGGACATAAGCTTAATAGATTAAGCGCAAACTAAAGAATAGATACATGCTTAGGTCGTATGACACAAGTTGTCATTGCCCTCAGGAGAGACCTGAGGATAGACCTCCTTGTCAGGAGGATGAGTAGAGAGAGTTAGTCTTGGAGGTAGAAACCTCCATTGAAGGTAGAGACCTAGTACATCCTTTGAAGATGATGTTAACCCTAACCCTAAGTGAAGGTTAGAGAGAGATGACATGATGAGGTTAGATGGACATGCCTTTGGATTGCCATACGAGCCATGAGAGGTTGGATGACCTAACACCCTTGGCAACCCAACCCTAGGAAGGGTCGTGCATGTATGAGCAAAGGATAGATCCTTCATGGATGAAGTTAGAGGAGAACCTATAGAAACCTTATGGGTTGTTACAAGTAGGATATAGCTTGTACCCAGAGTACATCTGCGGTATGAGAAGCAAGTCTAAACCGAGGCCAGAAGGATAGGATGGATAGCTTATGGATAATCTTGAGCCAAACATGAGTTGAGCATAGGCTTGTGAGCATGAGCCTTCGGGGAGAGAGGACCTCTAGTAGTAGGTTGGAGGTGGATTTAGCACTAGAGAGAGAAAGAAAGAACCCAACAAGGAGGTTGGAAGCCTAAAACCCTAAGATATGAGGGACAGTGGGGAATTGAGGATGATGTGACCTAAGTGGATGATAGTGGTTGCCTTTTGTGTGACCCCTGGAGGCTGATGATATCTTAGTTATCTTTAGAGGAAACAAACCCTCGAGAGAGGATGATGCTTCTGATACCTATGGTATAAGTAACTACCTGCTGGATGAGATAAAGAGTGCCTTAGACCCTGAGGAGGTTTAAGTAACCTGTTGTGAAGTTTTATACCTAGTTGAATGTTCTTGAGGAGGACTCAACTCCGAAGTGTTGCTTGAGTAGAAGGATCATGGAAGTACAAGACATACCTTGGACATGCTTGATTCGTGGTAAAGAGGTTGCGCATGCAGTTGGACACCCAAAGGTGAACCTAGGGTTTCTAGGCCTAAGAGGGGAAGCATTATACCCGATGCTCATGATAAGATTTGAGTCTCTATAGCTTTGAGCATGTATAGAGGGAAAAGAAACCCCTTAAGTTAAAGGTATGTGTGATGAACCCCTCACAACTAAGTTGGTCTAATGTTGAAGAAAGAGAGAAAGTATGACCTAGCATGGTTTAATAGGTGGTCTGCTGGTGCCTTAGTAGCTGCTGGGTTAGGCATGCTCATGTGAATGTAAACCCTAAGGATGGTTGTGACCTTGTTGTCAAGAGTTGTAGTTTCCTCCCATCCTAGGAGAGGGACCCTTTTGTAGGGCGTATATCAGTTTTGTTGTTTTTGAGGTAATCTAAAGAGGTTTCATGGTAAGAGAATGAACCTATAGACCCATAGTTAACCATATCTAAGTGCATGTGGATGTGTTACCGTGGAGGTAACTGGTATGAGGCCTGACCAAGGTAGGTTGGTCGCCATGACCCTTATGAAGGGATGAAAGACAGCCCATGAATGTAGAGGGAGATGATGAAGGCTTGGGTAAGGTTCTAAGTTGGACATGTACTATAATAGAATCCTAAGTCTGTCCTAGGGTCAGGTAGGGATAAGACCGATGGAAGAAGGAGTTGCCTAATTCCCTAGTTGCACAAGTCCATAGGGTCGGGAGGTAACAACTATCATCACCTGAGGGCCATGGGTTAGGAGATTGATCACCTTCATGAACTTATGGGACCCAAAGGGCGGATGAGTAGGGCACTCTCTAAATGCATAAGGGAAGAAGGATGACCCCAAAGTGCCGGCACCCTATAGACCTAGAGGAGATGATCAAGGATTGTGCTTGGACCAAGTAAGTTCAAGACCAATTTTCCATAGAAGTAACTTGTTATAGAGATGTTCGTGAAGTAGGGACATATGTGGTACATTTCAACTTGGATTTGAAAGTGTACTGGCAAGGTGGACTGTACCATCTCTACTCTTAGAATAGGAAGAACTATGTGTTTGGACTGTAGCCAAATGCTTATTTCCTCTTGTTATGGGAGTGAGAGATAGGACGGTACGCATGCCTTACACCAAGGATAAAAGATGATGGAAGTTGGAATGTTGCTACAAGGCATGAGGATAGAAATGATAACATACCTTGGTAGAGTGAATGATACATGGATGGATTACAAACACTAAGAGTATTAAGGAAATCATCTTGTGAGGATGTTTTATCATGAGCTATGTGGAATTTGCAAGTTATGCAAAGTTGAGTTGAATCACCATGAGGATGAGCTCAGAGTTTCTTGATGAAGACCAACTTAGAGTTTGAGATGAGATGATAAGTGGAATACATGTAGGTGTATGTCATCAACATTACCTAATACATAAGGAGTGGTAATGAATACTCTGGTTGAGATATAGCTGCCTAGTTTAGCTGGAATCTAGAAGAAGTTGAGGTTGTTTGGCTAACCCTAAGTTTGGAAAGAAGATGTGTTTTGGCTAACCCCCGGATGAAATAAGATATGTTGAACAAGTTAATGGTTGTTTGGGTAGCCAGTTTCGTCCTTGATGTGGTAAAAGGATGGTGATAGAACCTCAGATACACTTCTTTGGATAGGAAGGTAATAAAACCCTTTTGAGAGTGGTTTAGGGTTTCCGAGGTATCAAGCTTGAGGAATCATAACGATATAGGAGGTCATGATATACCTTATTACTACAAAGATAGTAAGTGATGGTAGCATTCTGGATGCTTAAAACAAAGTTGCATGTAGCATGTGGCCATGCAAGCCAGGAGGTGAAGGACGAACACCATTAACCCAGTGCATGGATATAAAGTATAAAGAGTTCCCGAGAGGGAATGGGAGTTCATCATTATGGATGTTGTGAGTCTCTCCTAGACCAAGAAGGTCAAGATACAATATGGGTTATGGTAGGTCGCCTTACCTAGATGACATGAGAAAGGAAGAGTTCTGTCAAGGGACAGATCTGGTTGAATTACATATGAAAAGAGATGGTTCGACTACACCATGATGCGAATTCAAAAGTTCTTGATGTGACCTAGAGGTTCACTTCCATGAGGTGGAAGTAAATACATGAAGAGCTCAGTGTTTGTATAGTTTATCACCCCATACTAATGGACAGTATGATCCGGACTAGAGGGTCTGATGAGAGCATGTGTGCTCATTTAGGGTGATACATAGAGACAGTTCTTAAGATGTGATGTTAATCACCATAGCCTTTATCGGGATGCAAGAAGTTCTATAGGGAGGTTGTGTCGGTCACCACTTCATTATGATTATGTTGGTGAAGGAGGCCTCGCGAAGGTCAGAAAAGAACCACAAGTGTGTGCAGATGAAGTCGCTTTGATTATGTAATGGCTGAGAGAGAGCCCAATGGTGACATGAGTCACGAGCTGATCCAAAGCAGACTGATAGGCAATTCACTGTGGGAGAATATGTGATGTGAAAATCCGACCCCTCTAAGCTACAGCTGAGAAAGTTGAGTCCCCGATATATGGGTCCATTTGAGATGGATTGGTGGAGATGGTTGTGTTTAACCTTACCCCTTAGGATAAAATGATGTGTTGCATGAGTCCAATCTAGAGCACTATGTGAGGTACCCAAGCCATGTGTTGTGCCCTGAACCTATTCAGCTTTTGAAAGGCTGAAAAGTCCTGAGTCACCTATGAGGGTACGATATACCAAGGTAAGAAAGAACTCAGATGGAAGAAAATGAGATAATGAAGGTTCTTGGGAAACACCATGGAAAGGGTGAAGCCACATGGGAGCCCTGATGGACATAAGAAGACTTATCCTGTTTGTTTGCTTGTTTGATGGAATTTTGAGGGCAAAATTCTCATAAGAGGGGAAGGATGTTACAACCCCAAATTTTGGGTTCCTTTGGTGAGAAATGTAATTTCTCATATTAAAGATATTTGGAAAAATAATGATATTTTGTTTTGAATAAATGGATTTCGTTTAAAATAGCCTTGTTGTTTGATTTGTGGGCTTTATTGGCTATTGGGCTCAATAACAAGGAAATTCAATTAATTAATGAATAATTAAGAAATCAAGAAAAGAAAGATGTGGAAACCTCTAGAAGGCAAGGAACTTAATCCAAAGGTGAATTTCGTGCCACATGGGTTCCTTGGGTTCCAAGGAGTCCAAAGTTGCAAAGGAAAGGCAATAAGAAAAGAAAATGGTAATTAAGTATTTCTTTATTAAGAAAGAAATTGAAAACAATGGTAAAATGTGGAAAATAAGTAAAAGAGGTAAAATTGAGTTATCCTTAGTGGAATTTCGTATTCCAAGGATTCCTTATGTTAAAAGGAATTCCAATAGGAAAATAGAGGAGAGATAAACAAAAATCCTTAAAAAGAGAATTTAAAAGGAAAAGAAATTGATTAATAAAAAGGGAATATGAGAAATTGACTTTCAAAAGAAGATAAAGGAAAATAGGTTTTCCCCAATATGGGAATCCGTGCCTTTGGGATTCCTTGAGGTCGAAGGGACCCAAGATAATAAGATAATGGAAAAAGAAAGTGGAAATATCAATTAATTTGGTTTTATTAATGAATAACTTGCATATAAAGGAAGCACCCTTTTCCTTTGGAATTTGGGTTCCAAATTTGGTAATAGAGTAGATAATGACAAGATAAAGTTTCCTATAACATTTGATCAAAAAATAATTAACGAGGAGAGATATATGATTTTCCCAAGTTTCATTGTTAAACACCCTTTATAACTCATTTTTAAGAAAATAGATTTGGGGGAGCAATGCCAGCCGTGGATGCCCAACGTGGTCTAGGGGGATCACGAATCTAAGGGCGGCTGCTCACCGCCTACCCCAATTCACAGAAGGAAACAGATAGGAATAGGAATCCAACTTTCTCCCACTCAGTGCCTTAAACCAATGAACTGATGAGTCCATCATCTTCGGGGGACTGATTCAAAGAATCTGAACCCTATTTGTGGGTGCTTTGGTTGCCGATGGGGAGAGTCCCCAATCCATCAGAACTCCTCCATCGACCCTATATATAGGGGAGTGGTCGTGCGAGCACTGGTTCATCATCTATCTACCCTAGCATCTCTAGAGAGCGCCGCGGAACCTGTGGATGAATCCAATTTGTCAAGCAACCCCAACTTTCTCCTCTGCAACCTGTTGATCTCACCGGAAAAACCAACGGCTGATGGGCAGTGTAGGAACAGAGCCGCCACCAATTGGAGACCTCGTCAGGTTCATCGGAGGAAGGAGGAGCTTCTTGGACCATCACCAAGCTAGCAGGCGGTGAGGACCTCAGAGTCAACCAAGCAGTTGACCATCGGATCAAAGGGAGGAGCGTCGCGAGGTTGAAGAAGGGACCCCGCAGTTTTACTGGTGTGCCCCTCGTCTCCTGTTGTCGAGGTAAGGGTAGTTTGGACCTTTGTAAATTAAATCAAATATTAGGCGCGCGGATCTGGAGCCATCGGATCCTGTGTGGTCCAGTGGACCAAGGATCCAGCGGCCTACTTTATTTTCTAAAGATAATAGATAATTCAGAAAAGTGATTTACCTTATAAAAATTGTATCTTGAGCTAGGGAACTCAAAAGAGAAAAGTTAATACATGAAAAATGATCAGAAAAATATGAGGAATATACTAAAAATGGTTTGGACATCTAAATCGGAATACTTTTGCAAAAGTGCATATTTTGGATAGAAAGTGTATTAATTTGTGGTAGAAACTCTAATTGTTGATAAAAGATATATTTAATCCTGCAGTTAGGTTAATTCGAGCATGTTTAACTTGATTAATGATTAAGATGGTTTTTAACCTATTTTGGATAATATAATTGCAAAGTTTAGGGTTTTAAACTTAATATAATGGTTAAGATGCTTAGAAACCCTAAATTAGAGAAAAAGAAAAGAAAAGATATAGTAATCTGAAAATTAGGGTTTTCGGGGTCCAAACTTGATCTTAAGAACCTTAATGGAAAATAAGACAAGATAATTAGGTTTTGATGGATATTTGATAAAAGTAAGGTAAAGGAAGTGAAACCCTAATTATGGTTAGAACCCTAAAAAGGGGTAATAACCCTAGAAGACAACTAGGAGTGATAGATCATGATGACATGTTTGATGATAGAGAAATTGGATGCCTTTTTCAGGATCAACCTGTGTGCACTTGATTGATTTCTTGATTGGTTATTTCTGCATTCAAGTCTGCTTAACATGTATGTGGTTAATTATGGATAACCGCCTTAGTTTTCCGAGGATTTTCCAGATGGTTAATCGCATTGAATGCAAATTATCTATTGGATGTTCATATTTGCAAATCATAAAGTCACTATGATTATCACATTAAAAATAGAAATATGTATTCTCGCACCTTCATGCCACCCTGATGGATGATGCCAAAGGTCAGGCCCAGATGGGTAGACCAATGGATACCTTGAGTGGTGACCCCAGGCACCAAGCTCGGGATTGAGAAGGTGGCCTATGATATTGCATGACTAGTGGGCACCATGAGTGGTGACCCCCAGGCACCAAGATCGGGATTGATAAGGTGGCCTTAAGTCATTGGAAAAGGGCACCCTAAGGTGGGTATGCCAGGGTTAGGGCAAAAGCGGTGGAGAATGTCATACTGAAAAAGTGTAAATTGGCTTGTTAATTAATTTGATTGTGATTATTAAATTGTTAGCCATATTTGCAAGATTTTAGTTGTTCCCACATACCAGTATATTTTGATATACTGACTGACGTTTTGTTTGTCGGTGTTTTAGGAACAACAATTGAAAGAACAAACAGTAAAGTGACAAATTGCGGAAAAAAAATAAAGTGCAAGGAGGATTAGATAGAATAATTCAAGACCAGGATAGATAGATTTCCAAGGTTTTCAAAGGTAAGTAAAGTTTTAATTTTATACCAAATTCTAGTTAGTTAGTAGAATTTCATAATTTTTATTGATTATTTGTTGAACCTTTGATCCTGTTAATTGGATAATGGCACCGACCTTTCGGTCTCCCTTAATTGGGGGTTACCGGGAGGCGGGGTCGTTACAATAGTACCCACGCGGGAAATAAAAATAATCTCATATATATATATATGTATATATATGTGTGTGTGTGTATATATATATACATATATATGTGTGTGTGTGTATATATATATACATATATATGTGTGTGTGTGTATATATATATACACACTTCCCATGTGGGTAACCAACTTTAGTTATCCGTAGATCTATTTTGTAATAGAAAAGTACCTACTTGTCATGAGACATGTAACATTTGCAATGAGATGACCAAATTTGTAATACAAACACTCATTTTGTATTACACATATGATTACTATAAAAATGATATTTATGACATCAATTTACGTTGTAATACAAAATGAGTGCTTGTATTACAAATTTAGTTATCTCATGACAAACATTGTTTGTCTCATTACAAATAGGTATCTTTCTATTACAAATAGATCCACGGGTAACTAAAGTTAGTTACCCATACGGGTATATGGGTAGTGAATGAATATATATATATATATATATATATATATATATATATATATATATTAATTTATTTATTAGTGATTCTATGCGAAACACTCAAGCTACACCACTCGTTGCCCAAATGCTGACAACATGGGGGAGAAGTCTCCCAACAATATTCATGTGCATAAATGATGTGACAATAACTAATAAACTAATGTGATCATCACATCTTGTCGTACCTTCACTCGTCACAAGTAATAAACTAGTTGTTGATAACACTCGTTTTATGACTATTTATAGCATTTATTTCCTTGTCAAAACTTCCCTCTAAACTATTTTTCCTCTCAAATTGTGTCATGTTTTACACACAAGTAAACTGCGCTACGCCCTTAGCTCTTTTTCCATCTTTTGTACAAATTTTCCCGTATTTTATACCTAAAACACTGCTAAAGGCCCGTCCCGGCCCATGAACGGCGCTTACCTGCATCGACCCTTCTACCAGCTACCTGACACGCCCACCTACCCGTCGTGGCTCTAGTCCAATATAGCAACAACGCGACATGGGCGTGTCGCACAAGGAAGACCTGACGGGCAGTACGCCACTTACCCGACAGAGAGTTCTACCCGCCACGACTAATCAAACCGCTATGGCATGTCACACGATATGAGCCACTTGTCGGAAGAATCTGCCCACCATGGTCGCCCGATACGCTTGCATCCCGACACGTCGCGACGACCTACTGTGCCAGGCGATACGCATGTGTCGATCACCCCCAAAGCCATGTGTGTGGATCCGATTAAGGATACGTGGCACCCGGAGAACCGAAACCTTCTCCAACTGCTGCCTATAAATAGCAGCTACAAGACTCCGATGGGACGGGTCGAAAAACCTCATCAAAGATAACTTTGGAAAGCTCTAGGATCTAGTGTGTCGACAACCAAGGTGTGTCGGGCGACACTAGGTGAGCACACCCCCAACCCAAGAGGGGCGGGAATGGTTCACTTAGAACCCATCCTGGTAGCCGCAGCAGACTGATACGACCAAGAAGGCCACCCAGCATGCCGAGTCCCTAGATGGGCTTCAACCTGAGACGACTCGCCCTTTACACCCGATACAAGGAACCCAAGAACCTAAGATCCTTCTAACCTGACACAGCACTGAACCCGATACGGATCATCGCCATGGCATGTCGTCTGACAGGGTGGCTGCCCGACATGACCTTATCAGGTAGGAAACCCTGACCGATATGCTTGCCCATCATGGTCTATCGCCCAACAGGGTGGCTGCCCGACATGGGCATATCAGGCAGAGCTTCCGCCCGGTGTCGGGTTAGTTGTGCTTTAGGGGTCACTGATGTATATCGACCTCCTACATCAAGAGGGTCGATACCTATCTTACTTTTCAGCATTTACATTCATTAGGCATTGTAACCGAACCCCTTTTACACAATATCTATGCTTATAGAATCTGTGGAGTTTAATACATGTTGTTCTGTGTTTGGTTCCCTTTTGTTGGATGATTTCTTATATAGCATCTGAGTTCTAGCTTGTATGTTTGGATCATGTTTTGACTAGCTATCGAAATGTGTTTCCCCATTTCAACTCCTCCGAGAGAAGGACGTGGTAACTCTAGAGCTTGGTCTGACCCGGGAGTATGAGAGTACCCAGGGTTGGAGCTACTTCAGGTTGCTTTCCCACTCCAACCTATGTCCATTACCCTTGAGAGAGGGTGTTGGTATTTAGTTGGAGGTATCCTCTTAGAGAGAAGGGGTGCAAGGTGTTTTCCGCTGCCGCTTGTTATTCCTAAGTTTTCTTCCTTCATGCCTGGCCTTGACAATAGTTTTATCTCCTTGGAAGTTGTTGCGCAAAACCCCTAAAAGCTGCTAAACCCTAAAATCATCATCTTTCTTGTAACTCCAGTTGGATATAGTTTTTATTTACAATGTTCCCTTGTTGCGGCATATCTATCCTTTCTTGTCTGTATATCCTTGCCCATATGAGAGTTATCTCTATGTGCTTGCTTTAACGCTTCGCTTGTATGTTTATCTATCGTCTTGCGATGTTTGATCATCGGTATCTCGAGAGAGTAATATCGCTTCTATCTGTGACATAGAGAAGTATGAATGCATGAGAGTGTTAGATTGTTGGTTCTTTAAACCATATGTTTTGCCGAAAGGCTTTTGAGCTGTCTTCTCGAGAGAGAGACTTCTTTTAAGTTTGGTTCTTTCCTCATCTCGAGAGAGAGTGGAATGAGGCTTTGCATGGTTGCTCGTAATTTTGATATGTGCATGCAAGGAAGAGGGATAATATGTTGGTTAAGGGAATGGTTTAGTTAAGTAACACCAGTCCGAGTTTTCCTTATTCTCATTATAGTTTATTTTATTTTCTTTTGCCCTTTTGTTTTTTACTTCAGTTTTCCGTTCCTTGAGGAACACCTTTTAATCCTTTTTTTTCTACTAGAGTATATAAGTGTTGATTCCGCGCTCTCGGCACTACCAATCTCATCCTTGTGTTCAACCCCGATCGCTACATCGGACCCTGTTATTGTTACGGGGGCCTTAGAGTTGGGTTATCTCTTTAAAAGTCTGACTACTTTAAATCCGCTCCTTTTGGACGCATGATTTAGGCCGGTCAACTGTTTGGCACCTTTGCCGGGGACGAGGCAAAACGGTACTGCTAAAGAACCTGAGTCCACTTACTATATTTCCATGCCTCAAGCTTAGCAATAAGCTTGACAACACCGCTACTTTAAGTCTTCTAACCAAAATCTATGCATAATAGTTCGCTTTATCAAGCCTAGTTTTCTAACTTGATCTTATGATTATGTTCAGGTGCCTGGGGGAAGCATTTTTTTCAAATTTAACTTTGTTTGTCATGCCGCCTCGCGTGGAGCCACCCCTTTCCGTAGACGAGCAGAATGCTAGAATTGGACCACACCCACCTCTTCCAAGAAGCGATGAAGATAGACATGACCATTACAATGACGATCATCATTATGAAGAATAAGAACAACCTGAGGATGACCACCACCACGGAGGCCATCATCATCGTCGCAGGCAAAGAAGGAACCATCACAATCAAGAGAGAAACCGCAGAGATAGTGGCAGTGAAGAAGAAGAAAAGACTCTTCGAGAGTTGGCAGCCACGAAAGCCAACAACTCTAGATGCCCTGTGGTAATCTCGAGGTTCAATGCTACAAACTTCAAGCTAAAACCCACTGTGATTTCTATGATCCAGAATAAGAGTTTTTGAGGGAGTTCCAAGAATGACAATCCTTATCATCATCTCGATAGTTTCAAAAATATATGTGACACCATCAAAATGAGGGGGGGTACCGCAAGAAGTGATCTACTGCAAGGGTTTCATTTTCTCTTTGGAGGACAAGGCATTGTCATGGTACCTTGGAATATCACATCAATCCCTGAATGGATGGAATGCCTTAGCAGAGGCTTTCATAAACAAGTTCTACCCTACTGAAAAGACTTCCAGGAGCAGGAAAAAGATCACATCTTTTACGCAAAAACCAAGTGAGAATCTGCATGAGGCCTGTGAGAGATACCAGGAGTGTCAGAGGGATTGCCCTCACCACAATTACAAGAAAGGTTTTCTGATAACAACGTTCTATAATGGACTAACTCCTGAAGAGAGAGTATTGCTAAATGCAGTTGCGGGAAGTGACTTTCTTGGGAAGAAGCCTAGTAGATCTAAAAAGATCATTGAGAACATGGTCGAGCTTCAAGCCGGGACTGAATATGATAGGACTGACTGAGGTTATGTGAAGAAAGCTACCAATGAAGGACTATCAAATGAGTCTAAGGCTCTGGAGGCGATTACAGCCCAGATACAGAAGATAGCTACAGATGTCATACAGCTAAAGGAGTCATGCAGAAAAGGCAAGAAGCAGACAGAGAAGGTAATGAAATGTGTCACATGTGGTGAAGGAGGCCATGGAGTAGATAACTGCGTGTATACTCAACCTGAAGGGTCAAGTGAAAGTGATTCAGAGGATGATGAAGCTACAAATGTATCATACGTTAACTTTAAAAGGTTGGACCATCCGGGCTTTAGTTATGGAAACAAGGATGCTGCAGAGAACTCGCATCAGTTAAGCAACCCATCCAATCCACCATCTGGCTTCGAGAAGAGAAATGGGCAGGGACAGTACGCGATGACCAATACGTTCCAGACAAAGAAAACCAATTATCAAGGTCAGGTCATGTATCAACCGCGTCAAGCTGCTAACACTAGCCAAAGCCAAGGGCAAGGGTAAGAGCAAGGACAAAGTCATACCAAGAGTAGTAGCCAGCCAGACTTAATGGGACAACTCTTTGACTTCGTCAAAAGACAAGACACAATAAACAATCAACTTGTACAAAGTGCATTATCCAACTCTGGCATTTTGAATTATATGCAAACCCAAATGGTAGACATGCAAATGCACCAACGATAGCTAGACCAACATCTTGCTCAGTTGACTGAGCTCGTAAAGAACCCTTCAGGGAAGATCCCTTCTAGCACGGAGTCTGCTAAGATGGCAACTCTCAAATTGGGATGGATAATAGAGAGCCAGGAGGGGACGAGAACCGAAGAACTCGAGTCTGAGAAGGTTGCAGAAGATCTGGTTAGAGGAGAAAGCCAACACCCACCAATTAGGGAGTTAGGACCTGAAGAGGAGTTTTTGGCCAAGAGAAGCTGGTACTCGCCAAGATTACCTTTTCCATACAAGCTTGTAAAGGCTCACCTAAAGAAGAGATATGAAAAGTTCATGGAATTAGTGAAGAAGCTCCATTTGGAGGTACCTTTTCTAGATGCCTTGGAAGAAATGTCGACCTATGCTAAATTCTTCAAGGATCTAGTCATGAAGAAAAGATGAGGAGGGAGGATCGAACCTATACACCTAGCCAATATGTCCATAGCCTTCGTAAAAGCTGAGTTACTAACCAAGAAAAAGGATCATGGGGCCTTCACCGTACCCTTCGCGGTAGGCGATAACGTTGAAAGAAAGGGTCTCGCTGATTTAGGGGCTAGTATCAGTCTCATGCCTCTGAGCCTTGCCAAATGATTAGGACTGAATGATATGGTCGGGACTAACATGAGGATAGAGTTGGTACCACACTTTTAAAAGGCCAATAGGAGTGGTGGAAGATGTATCGATCAGAGTAGGAAGGTTCTTCATCCCTTGTGACATTGTTATAATTGACACTGTTGAGGATCCTAAGTGCCCCATCATATTCGGCCGTCCTTTCTTGGTGACCGGAAGGGCACTTATAGACGTCACTAAAGGCGTGATAACCTTGAGGGTAGGGAATGATCACATAGATTTCTAGGTGAGAGACTCGATGAAAGGACCATCACTGCTTAAATCTTCTTACTTCATAGACAGCTATAATCAATACTGCGAGGAAGTAGAAGAGGATGCAACAATGGTAGACCCTCTTATGAGGGCGTTGAATGAAGAGGATCTAGAGTTCAACAATCCTGAGGTAGCTGAGGACCTCAGCTACCTGAGTCGAGATGAAGAAGATGAAGAGGTTATAGAGACAGTGAAGTATGATTCTTTAGAAGTGACCATGACAGAAGATAACGTACCAAAACCTAATCCAGAGTTGAAGCAACTGTCGGAGGGCCTAAAGTATGAGTTTCTAGATGTTGACGAAAGAAATCCTGTCATAGTCAACGTCAATCTGACAAAACAATAGCTAGAAAGACTCCTTGAAGAGCTAAGGATCCATAGAAAAGCTATCGGATATTTAGTGGATGACATTAAGGGGCTAAGCCCTGGCTTGTGTATGCATCGAATAAATCTCGAAGAATCTGCAAGGCCCCTTGTTCAACCCTTGAGTAAGTTGAACTAGATGTTGAAAGAAGTCGTAAAGAAAGAAGTTATCAAGCTCATAGATGCGGGCATTATATACCCGATTAGCGACAGCAATTGGGTGAGCCTGATTCACGTGGTGCCCAAGAAGGGAGGCATGACAGTCGTAAAGGGGGATAAAGGTGATGAGGTAGCCGTCTGGACCAATACCGGATGGAGGATGTGTATTGACTACCGAAAGCTAAATCAGACCACTAAGAAAGATCACTACCCCTCCCCTTTATCGACCAAGTGTTAGAAAGACTTACACATCATGAGTATTTCTGCCGTCTGGATGGTTATTCCGGATTTTATCAAGTTCCTATTTTGCCGGATGACCAGGAGAAGACTACCTTCACCTGCTTATATGGTACATATGCTTTTAGAAGGATGCCATTTGGGCTATGCAATGCTCCTGTGATGTTCCAGCGTTGCATATCTCAATGTTCTCAGACTTTTTGGAGGACATTGTAGAAGTTTTTATGGACGGTTTTTTCATTTTTGGAAAGGATTTTGATGCCTATTTGAAAAAATTATCGTTAGTTCTGCAGCGGTGTGAGGAAAAGAACTTAGTTCTTAACTGGGAAAAATTTCATTTTATTGTACAGGAAGGCATAGTCCTTGGCCATAAGGTCTCCAAGAAAGGTATTGAAGTAGATATAAGCAAGGTTGAGTCTATTTCTAGACTACCTCCGCCAAAGTTTGTGATATGAGTATGAAGTTTTCTCAGTCACGCTAGTTATTATAGAAGATTCATCAAGGATTTCTCAAAGATATCAAAATCTCTCTCGAACCTACTGATGAAGGACACATAATTCGACTTTACTGATGACTGCTTAATGGCTTTCTAGACTCTGAAAGAGGCCCTAATGACCCCTCCTATTCTCCAAGCTCCGGATTGGGAGCTTCCCTTTGAACTAATCTATGATGCTAGCGACTAAGCTGTGGGAACTGTCCTAGGGCAGACTAAAGACAAGAAACATCATGTTATTTGTTACGCAAGGCGTACTCTAGATGAGGCACAAGTAAACTACACCGCCACAAAGAAAGAGATGTTAGCGATCATTTTCACATTTGACAAGTTCAAATCATATCTTATAGGAGCAAAAGTGAAAGTCTATACTGACCATGGGGCCATACACTACCTGATGCAAAAGAAGGATACCAAGCCCAAGCTGTTGAGATGGGCCCTACTCTTGCAAGAGTTTAACCATGAGATCATTGATAAGAAGGGAATGGAAAATGTAGTCACAGACCATCTCTCAAGAATACTCAGCGACAAAGAAGACATGTTACCTATTAACGACAACTACACTGATGAAGGTTTGTTTATGGCTCAGTCCAACGAGCCAACCATGTCGTGGTTCGCGGACATTTGTAACTTCCTGCCTGTGGCCAACTACCGCCAGATATCAAGTACAATTAGAAAAAGAAGCTTTTATCTGATGTCAAGAACTACTTTTGGGACAACCCTTTGCTTTTCAAGAAGTTCTCTGACAGTCTGTACAGAAGGTGTATACCGGAAGAGGAGGTCCCACTAATCTTAAGAGAATGCCACTCTTCACCCTATGGAGGGCATCATAGTGGAGACAGGACCGCCGCAAAAGTGCTTCAATCTAGATTTTACTAGCCTTCACTATTCAAGGATGCCGCCACTTATGTGAAGGTTTGCAAGGAGTGCCAATCAACCAGAAATATCGGAAAAAGGAATGAAATGCCTTTATCAGACTAGGTTGAAGTTGAGATCTTTGACGTCTGGGGAATTGACTACATGGGTCCCTTCCCCTCGTCAAGGGGTTATCAATACATCCTTGTGGCTGTAGACTATGTTTTGAAATGGGTTGAGGCAGTTGCTACTCAAACTTATGACTCCAAATCTGTGATTAAGCTTTTTGAGAAAACTATTTTTCCACACTTTGGAGTGCCTCGCACAGTGATAAGCGACGAAAGATCACACTTTGGAGAAAGGAAGTTTGAGGTGCTACTGAAGAAGTACCAGGTCAAGCATAAGGTTGACACACACTACCACCCCCAGACCTCTGGGCAGGTGGAGGTATCAAATAGACAGATTAAACAAATTTTGGAAAAGACCGTCAGCCGCACATGAAAGAACTGGTCCATGAAACTCGATGATGCTCTCTGGGCCTATAGAATGCGTACAAGACGCCCATAGGCACGACACCTTACAGGTTAATCTATGGAAAGTCATGTCATTTACCGTTGGAGCTTGAGCACAAAGCCCTCTGGGTGATTAAGTTTCTAAACATGGATAATGAAGAAGTCGGGAAAAAGAGATTTCTACAGTTGTAAGAGCTCAAGGAGCTAATATTACATGGTTATGAAAATGCAAGGATTTACAAACAAAGGACTAAGGTGTGGCATGATGCCCACATAAGAAAAAAGGATATTAGGGAAGGTGACAAAGTCCTACTCTTCAACTCTAGCATTCGTCTTTTCCCTAGGAAGCTCAGAACCAGATGGTCAGGCTCCTTCTCTATGGTAAAGATTTATCCATCAGGAATGATGGAAATTCAAGGAGAAAAGACTCGGATTTTCAAGGTTAATGGGCACAGGTTGAAAAGATTCTATGAAGATGAAGCTTTCATGAGAAGATCAAAGATAACACTGCATGACTCCAAAGAAACAGCCAAAGGATTGAAGCGAAAGGAGTTTGAAGATTGTCGAGCTGATGACGGAAACTACAACGCTCTTTGGGAGGCAGCCCGAAATTTTACTTTTCCTAGCATAGGATGTTATTTACCTTTCATTTAGAAAAACATTATGAACATTATCATTGTAATAAGGCCCGAGTCAGTGCATGCGCCACATGCATAGACTCTCTTGTTTTATGGGCCACTAATTTAGTTTTATGAAGCTTTGATGGGGTATACTATCTAAGGCAGAGAGTCTTATTTCTTTCCAGTGATGTTTTACTCATCAACACTCTCTTTACCTCTATTTTTCGTCTATACTTTCGATCTAAGTTTTACTCCTTTTTAATTTTTGTATGGAATGTTTTTCATTATGTTTTTCTACCTTGCTTCTTTAGCAAATCTCACCTTTTCTATCTGTATCAGGCAGTCATTCTTGTGTCGGGCAACGTACCACATGACACGCGCACCGCATGGTGCGAGGCTTGCTTAGGAAGCCATTTCGACCTTTGAAGTGACGGATTAGACTGCACATCAGGAATGATTTGTCTCTCTGGACAAAACGTGCCTTGTTTTTTACCTGATTTACCCCGACACGACATGGCAATATATAGCAAATGCAGTTTTACCGTGTCACGCATTGTCATTTACTTTTCACCTACTCCTCTATCACACATTCTACTCTCGCGCCAGCTCTCGTGTCGCCTGTCATGACCTTTAGATGATAAAGGTATAACCTGATACACGTATCGCGTGAGTTACCCGACATGCCTATCATGTCACACAACCCGTGTAGGGCACAAGACTTTAGTTCTTTTTGTATTACATGACACACGCTTGTACCAGACAATATCACGAATCGGGTTTTTCCTGTCGGGCTTCCTATCTCTTTTGACTGCGTCGCGCGACCGACCGATACTTGGTATCGGGCAAGACCCTTGTTGCCCAATTTTAATAAAGTTTTAGCTTGTATCGCCTCACATTTTGCCCATGTCAGGCGAAATCTTTTCTCGTGAGATTATATCGAGTGGGATAACTATTTATAATGATGGCCCGGTGTCGCATGATAGCCTTGCGGCCATGTCGGCCTTCAACCCTTTTTACCCGACACAAGCATATCAAGCAAGGCACTGTATCGCCCAGTTTTGTTATACAAAGGAGCTTTAACTCATGTCACCCGATACTCTATCATATCAGGCAGCAATCATATTGGGCGGACCTTTTATTTTGCTTATCACACATTTCACCACCTTAAGACCGTATTGGCTTTGACCCTTGCCGCACGACACAAGTATCACACTTGAACCCTTATCAGGCACGTGTATCAGGTGAAGTCTGTTTAGTATAGTGACCCGATATCGGTTTACCCTATCGGTCAGACCCAATATAGGGCAGCATGACGCAATTTCTTTTTCCTGATATCGACTTGCTTATATCCGGATTCATTTAGTTTAACCCGTTTTTCAAGCATCACCTACCTTATATCGGGCATCATGACTCCCTTGGTCTGCTGCCCGATATCAGGTAGTGTGACACATTTTAGTAATCTAGTTATTTACCATACACTTGTTTGATGATAACAGAAATGGCCCACACCAAGCAAACCGTCGTACAAGTAGACGACCAAGGCCAGAGGATCAACCATGAGGCCACAGCGGAAGCCACTACAATTGGGAAGAAGCGCCCGAACCCCGATGCAATAGGGCCATCCGAGGCCGAGAAGCGGCCCAGGATGGAAGAAGCAATAGCCCCAACAACAGTTTCAACCACGACGGCCGAGTCAGAGCCTCTAGATCACTCACTAGGACGATTCATGCCTAGAGACGATGAGCACAGGCGATGTATAAAATTGGCAGCCAATGTCTTCAGACCAAGCCACTTCTGCCACCAGTCGTCCTTCTACCAGATAGGAATTTTCGACAGGCTAGAAAATGTCATAGCAGCTGGTGGGCCGAGGAAAATCTACTTCAGCCACTCCGCCTCTTACACAGAACTCACAAGGGATTTCATGTCATCCCTCCTCCAGGTGCAAAATAGACCAGAAGAATTTGAAAGATTTGGCGGAGCAGACAGACTACAAGGACGGCTATATAACATTGAGCACAACATATCTGAAAAGATGCTCAATGAGATCTTCTCCTCCAGTGAAGTAGAAAAAGAACTACTCAACAACGGTGTCAGAATCACTGAAGGCGATGGGTTCAACCCAGTCGCACTCTGGAGGAAGTTGACCGGAAAGTCAACGTTCAAGCTAGAAGCAAGGTGGCGGCAGTGCACTCCTATTTCTGGAGGATAGTGCACAAGATCATTGCGTGCCTGCTGTTGAACAAGTACGGGTCAAGCAACCTCTACACTAAAGAGATCCACCTCATGTGGCACATGATGGAAGGACGCATAATCAACTTGGGGCAATTCCTCCTCAACCGTCTTCATCCAGTAAAGGACACCACCAAGGACTACAACATGGGGGAATTGGTGAATCTGATTGTGGTAGGGTTAGGATACCCCAGGGAGCCGTGTAGCCTCTCAAGGACGAGAGGTGATGACAAAATCGACCTCAAATTCCTAATGAGGGCTAGCACCATCAAGAAGGAGGGGTGCTGCTACTTCTATAAGTTCGCACGAACAAACACCCTCCTTCTGCTCCCACATTGCACCAGCTACGACGTAGAAAAGTTGGTCTTCACCACAGCCGAGATTGAAGTTGTGGTCGTTGAAGCCGCTTATGCCGCCACCATGAGGATACAAGAGAGGGTGGTCGCGATAGGAAGACCAATTCCTCTTGGCGCCCGGCAAGACAAGGCGGCGACTGGTGTTTCCCCCGCTCCCGAGCCAGCCGCGACCATCACAACAACAACAACCACGGACGCTGAGGAAATAATGGTGATCGTGGAGGTCTCCGAAACAACTGGGGCTGAAACAACGATAGTAGCCCTGGGGGAAGCTGCCACGGAAGAGATAGCTGCAGCTCCCGAAACTTTTTTTGTGTCTTTAATGGCAGAAGAAGTGGTACAGCTGGATGCCAACAATAGTGCGTTTGCTGAGCTCCTCGAGGCGGAGCTCAGATATATGCAGCCCACGCCACCGCCAACATCGCCAGTGGTATCTGTGGAGGAGGTCGCTGACAACCATATGGAGGACCAACACCCACGCTCTCTGCGCTCCTCTCCATCTCTAGAAGCAGGTGAGGCAGATGCAACCACGAAGGTGCCAAAACCCCACTCTGAAGTTATTCCCTCACGTACAATCCACATGGATTCAGACCCGAGTGGAGATGCACCCTCGTCGAGCCAAACTTCTCGCGTGAGGGACGTCAGGAGGTCAAGGGGCAGATCAGCCACAACCCCTCCATCACTAGGGCAGATCCTAGGTCAAGAATTTGACTACTTGTGGGAGGTAACAGGCAACCACTCTGTTACTTTTGCTTCCCTCACCCGCAAGTTCACTATTTTATAGGAGAGGCTGAACGACCAGGAGAGGCAACTACTGACCCTAGTTGGCCTTCCCGGCCAACTAGAGTCCCTCAACAAGACAATGTAGTTGGCACTCCAACGCGTAGACGTAATAGAAGAAAGGTTGGACCGGAGAGACGGCCACCCCCATTCAAGGCATCCAAGGAGGTCTCCATCACCTCCTGGCTCTGGCTCTTCACCTTCCTCATCAATGTCCTCCTCCAGGACATCGTATCCTTCCTCCTCTAAAACTCCCAAGGAAGGGGTGATGCACAAGTCAGCTGAAGGGGCTCCAGCAGGATAGGAGAGTTCACGCAGCATAGAAGAAGCTGAAGACAATGATGAATCAATCAGCGTCTGGGAAGACTCTTCTGAAGAATCAGAGGGAGAAGGGGGGACATCTATACTGCTAACAACAAACACCCCCCCCCAGAGGAAAGAATTCGATGACAGATGCATTTTCTGCACCGTCTGAAATCCCCTTCTTCGAGATGGCAGACTTTGACAGAAGAGCCATCGGATACCTGACGATCAGGCACCAAAAATTGCTGAACAAGGTCCTGAGATCGCAGGCAGATGAGGAAGACGTCGTTTGGAGTGACGACTACTTCTCCGTACGATGGGGAGCACTGAGGAGCATGTTCTGCTCACTGGCCGGCATCGGAAAGAAACTCTTCAGGGTCCTACAAGGTGCCTTGATCGAGAACGTGGGCATCAGGACAAGCCGACAACTCATTTACAACACCACCCTGACTTTGGCGAGAAGATTGATGAAGGGGATATACAACTCTACACAGGTGGCCAGCATGCTGGAGTACATCGAAGAGCACAACCCCAACTTGGTGTTGCCCCCCTACAAGCATCGAAGGAACTGTTTCCTTTGCATGGCGGACCTCTGGAATCACGAGGTCTAGCTCCTCAACTGCTGCAACAAGGAGGTCCCACGCTCAAGAAATACCTTCGTTTTCCCCACAGATAGATATCTGAGGCTTCTCCCGCTGCGTCTCCACTACACAATCAAGTACGGAATCCAACACCACAACAACATCTAGAATTTCTTTACACTCAGTGACTTCCCTATTCAAGAAGAAGAGGGAAGTGGAAACAGTGCCTTCGTAGTCCTGCGCGCCATTGAGATGCTACATATCTTCGGATACCTAAGGCATCTCAAGGGCCAAAATTTCTATCAGTTCAGGAGCACTTATGCTCTGCTGCTAATCAAGGATGGGCACTATTTCCAAGACGCAGACATCCTAGAGAAGCTATTGGATAGTGATGAAGACGATGAATCCTCCCAACCCAGTAGCCTTCCCGAGGGAGAAGCCAAAATGGCCGCAGACATTTACAGGGCAGGCAAGCAGATGGAAATTTTGCACGATATTCTTATAGATGAAGACCCCTCTTCGCCTGATTCTTCAAAAGAAATAATCAGCAACTTTGACCGTTTTGTGTGTTCTTCACTAACCCAAGAACATTTCAACAAAATTTTGCAGAAGCTGGCTGATTCTACCCCCACAAACGTCATCTATGAGGCAGAAGACGTCATTGTCCTAGTGGATGATCTTCATGACGTGATAAAGGCAGGAAGATATCTGGCAATGTCAGTGGCGGCAGCCTACATCCAAGTAATACAAAGAAAGTTTGAGCACACATATATCACCCATCGTATGTTGTTCAACGATATCTGCCTAGCTGATGAGTCAGGAGCGAAGCAGTCATTTCTGGTAAAGATACAAAGTAGCATGCCGCATATCATCTTCTTTTCAATCTTGCACTACAATCACTGGACGCTCCTGACGGTGTACACTCACCCACGAGCAACACTCTTCTACAACAGCTCAGACAGAAATAAAGATCATCTGGTGCAATGTACATCAACCGCGTTGACACCCCTCGAACGCTTAGCCAGAAAATACTACACCGAGGTGGCAATGTTGATCCAGCCGTTCCTGGAAAACATGGCGAACGCATGGCACGAACTTCAATTCTACCACAGCAGTCCACAACAAGTTCCACAATCAAACGAATGTGGCATCTACATGCTAGAATGGATTTCTAGCTCGGTGGCGCTACAACAAATGCCTGATAAGCTCCACAACATCGACTACCAAAGCAAACACAGAGAATATGTGTGGGAGCTTATATCTGAAGGAGGCGCACTCACTAGCTAAACCCTCACTGACTTATCACTATCCTACCTTATTTATCTCACAACTCTGGGACAGAGTGTGGGTTAAGTTTGGGGGGGGGTATTATATATCAGTGAGGGAGGTATTAAAAGTTCTTCCATTTTGCCTTTCTTCTTTCTCTTAAACATATCTTGTGTACATTATACATACAATATACAAAACAATGCATATGCAATTGCTTACTTCTCAATCATTGTACAAATATACTCAATAGTAAATATTAGATACAGCTTCTCCCAGCTTGTTCTCTTTGTGTCTAAGGTGGTGCACACTTTTGTTATGATCATTCTAAAAACATAGTCTCAAACGACAAAAAGGCTATGGCTTTTTCTACGCCAATTTTGAAAAAAAAAATAATCTCGCAACAACTAAGAGATGTGCATATGAAGGAAAATGCTGCCCGAACAACAAAAATCTTCTTCCCCCTTATCCGCCAAAATCCCAAAAGAAAAAGAGAGAAAAGCCTTATGAGAGTGAATAAAAGCATGAGAGTTGTGCTTAATGAAAAAATAATAATAACACACTTGTTCTTCCAAAAGTACCCATCTTTAGGCATGGTAGATCCAGGGCAGTGGTACGTAGGATGTGAAATCATTGCTCTAAAGCCAACTGGCTTGGACTGTAGGGACCACTTGCCCGCTAACGAACCCGTACCTAGATGGACCAATGGGAAACAAGAAAAACCCAAAAAGCCTTTTAGCCTTCCCAAAAACCCAACTTCTTGCTCCCAAAAGTTGTTTGGTGTGGAAGCTAACTTTGAAACCATGCACCAAAGTCTCGTCGAAGCTGAAGAGAAAATTTTTACACAAATAACGCAATGAAAAATAATAAAGTCTTTTGCTCGTGAGTAGATGTAATTTTCCCTATGAACGTCTCGAAAAACGCGCTTAAACCCCTTGTCCAAGGACAATGCCTAGTCATGAAGTAGTATCGAATATAGGTACAGTTTGATTGAGGACAATCAAAATGCTAAGTTTGGGGGAGTTGATAACACTCATTTAATGACTATTTATAGCATTTATTTCCTTGTCAAAACTGCCCTCTAAACTGTTTTTCCTCTCAATTTTTGTCATGCTTTGCACAAAAGTTGTTACAACCCCAGTTTTGGGTTCATTTACTGAGAAATGTAATTTCCCATATTAATAATTAATGAACAAATAATGATGTCTTTTGATTGAATACATGTTTTCGTTTACAATAGCCTTGATGGTTGTGTTGTGGGCTTTATTGGCTATTGGTCCCAATAACTAAGAAAAAGACTAAAGAAAATTCTATTACTGAGTAAATAAGAAAATAGAAATGTGGAAACCTCTAGAAGGCAGATCCAAAGAGGGATTTCGTGCCTCTTGGGTGCCAAGGAGTCCAAAGTTGCATAGAGAATGCAATAAGAAAAGAAAAGACCAATTAAGTATTTCCTTGTTAAAGAAAGAAATTGCAAATAATGATAAAAGGTGGAAAATATGTGAAAAGAGGTATAATTGAGTTATCCTTGGTGGATTTTCATATCCCAAGGATTCCTAATGTTAAAATGAATTCCAATAGGAAAATAGAAGAGAGATGAAGAGAAATCCTTAAAAAGATAATTAAAAAGGAAAAGAAATTGATTAATAAAAGGGAAATATGAGAAATTGATAATTAAAAGAAGATAAAGGCAAACCAATATTCCCCAATATGGGAATCCGTGCCTTTGGGTTTCCTTGAGGTCCAAGGGACCCAAAATAATAAGATAATGGCAAAAGGAATAGGAATATAAATTAATTTGGATTAATTAATGATTAACTTGGGAAAGAAGTAACCCTTCTCATCCATTGCAATATGTTTCCCAAATTTTGTACAAAGTTAGATAATGACAAGATGAAACTTTCCTTAAAATTTGAGAAAGAAAGGAATTGTGGTTTGGGAGAATTTGATTTTGCAAGTTATATTCGATTTGGGAATGAATTATGAATTAATGGAATAAATCCTTCCTTTGCTTTGAAAGCGAGCAATATGGTCTGTTGGATCCTGATCCAACGTTAGACGCCCTTCGCCTAAGTCCCATTGGGACTGTGTTTCTGCGAATTAACAGATGGACTTTCCCTCTTGATTTTCTCACGATCCTCTCAGTTTGCACGCTGGCTGAGGTTCCCATTGGGTTTAGGAAATGAAACTGCGGGGAAACATCCCCGATTTGATTAGCTTTGGTCCTGGTTTTGGGAAACGCCCAAACCAGTAGGAACCTTACCTCGACCCTATAAATAGGGGAGGGTGATCCAAGGCACCAACATCACTTTTTGATAGTCCAAGCTCTGCGGCGGAGGACAAGGATAGATTTCACGCTTTCAATTGCGCCATCAACCCTAACCTGGACCCTAGTCGACCCAACAGACCCCGTCGAAATCCGACGAGTAGGGGAGGTGGCTTGGTGGGGCTCGGGTGAGAAATTGAGGGCGTCTTCGGCTTCGAGTAAGGGAGGCAGAGCTCCCTGGACCATCGGTGTGAGCGGAGGAAGGCCGTAGCTCGAAGTCAACCCTCAAGTTGACCACCTGGACCTGCTTGCTCGACGCAAGGAAGAAGAAGAAGGTCGCTGGCCTTTTTACACTTCTGCCCCTCCGCGTCCTCTTTGCAGGTAAGGGCACCTTCATCCTTTTTCCCTTTTGTTTGAAAAAGAAAGGTGCGCTCCTTCAGGACCGTTGGATCCTCTGTGGATCCAGGGCCCATGAATCGGGCGGTTCTAGGTTTTCTTGAAAATTAGCAAATAAATCGATTAAAAGGAATTATCTTGATAAAATTGTATCGGGTGATAGAAAACTCGGATGAAAAAAGTCAATACATGAAAAATTATCAGAAAAATATGAGGAATGCATTAAAAATGGTTTGAAAGCCTAAATATACCTATTTTTGCAAAAGTGCATATTTTGAATAGAAAATGGATTAATTTGTGGTTAGGAACCTTAATAGTTGATAAAAGATATGTTTAATCTTGCAAATATGTTAATTCGAACATGAATTACTTGATTAGTGTTTAATATGATTTTTAACCTGTTTTAATGATAGAATTACAAGATTTAGGGTTTTTAACTCAATTTGTTGATTGACAAGTTTAGAAACCCTAAATTAGAGAAAAGGAAAGAGAGGATATAGTAATATGAAAATTAGGGTTTTCATGGTCCAAACCTGAGCTTATGGACCTTAATGGAAAATAAGACAAGATAATTAGGGTTTGATGGATATTTGCTAAAAGTGAGGTAAAAGTAATAAAAAGGAAGAGAAACCCTAATTATACTCAAAACCCTAAAAAGGGAAAATAACCTAGGAAACAACTAGGATTAATGGATCAAGATGACATGATTAATGATAGAGAAATTGGATGTCTTTTCAGGATTTCTGTGCACCTTGCTTGCTTAATTGGATTTTCTCTCTACTTAATTCTGTCTCCAAATCTATAGTACAGGTATGTGGTTATGCCTATGAATATCCCGAATTAGTTTCTTGAGGATTTTTGAGGTTTTATCGATGAATTGAATTAAACTTTTGGTTGCATTTAATTCTTGCAAATCATAATGTGGATATGATTATCACCTAAGATAAGTGCCTACTAGCTCAGATCCTAGTCCCCTCTGTAGCTTTATAGATTGACCTAGTAAATGGCTACCAATGGGGTAGGTCCATCAGGTCATTAAATGACTTAGTAAATGGATACCAATGGGGTAGGTCCATCAAGTCATCATGAGTCAAAGATTGGGCTACCTTTGGGTAGGGCCATGCGACTCCATAACCCTAGGTATTAGCTACCTATGTGGTAGGGCCATGGGGGTAAGGATCTACCATATGAGAGAGGTAGTATCTATGTCCACTGTAGGGACATCACAGAGATAGGGGATAGGCAAGGATTGAGTAGTACTGCTTAAAATGTAATTTTGGATGTTAAATGATATTTGGATGACTACGTTGTTAATATAGTTGCACAATTATTGTTTCCCCCACATACCAGCTTCTTGCTGACTGACGTTTTGTTTGTCGGCATTTTAGGTACAAATGAAAAGAACAAACAGTAAAGTGGCATATGTGGAACTAAGTGAGAAATAATGTGCATAGGAGGATTAGTTAGATTAGCATCTTCATGGATAGAAGTTTAGATATCCCAGTTTTTCCCAGGTAAGAAAAGTTTTATTTTATATCAGTTTTCAGTCTAGTGGGTAAAGTTTATTAATTATTATTGATTATTTGTCTAACCTTTGATCATGTTAATTGAATAACGGCTCTAACCTTCGGGTCTCCCTTGATTGGGGGTTACCGGGAGACGGGGTAGTTACAATTGGTATCAGAGCATAGGTTCCTCACTTAATCGTTAATAATTATTAAATTTTACAAATTCTGTAGAACCCAAGGGAGTTATTAGAGGATTATTCGAAAGATAGAGGTGTCTAGAAAAGGATCATGACCGAGGGCTGGCAATATTTTCCTCCACACCGCTAGTCAGAATACGAGGACTCTTGGATCTGTGTGATTGCCTGGCCAAAGTCTTAGGGTATGATTCGAAATAAGATACCTTTAGGACTCTCTCATCTTATTCATCCCTTCTCAACTCAAATTCTATTAAGGACCTTAAGGATTAGGGTTTCCTCTCTTCTCCTCACCCTCTTGAGGTATGGGTAAGGTTGATAAGAATTAAGGAATCCTCCACCAAATTAATAAAAAGCATGTAAATAATATGTCATGGACATAAGCTTAATAGAGTAAGCGTAAAGGAATAGATACATGCTTAGGTTGTATGCCACAAGTTGTCATTGCCCTCAGAGGAGACCTGAGGATAGACCTCCTTGACAGGAGGATGAGTAGAGAGGGTTAGTCTTGGAGGTAGAGACCTCCATTAAAGGTAGAGACCTAGCACATCCTTTGAGGACGATGGTAACCCTAACCCTAAGTGAAGGTTAGAGGGAGAGATAACATGATGAGTTAGATGTCATAGTTGACTAGGTGTTTAGATGGACATGCCTTTGGATTGCCATACGAACCATGAGGAGTTCATGACTGAGTACCTTTGGCAACCCAACCCTGGGAAGGTTCGTGCATGTTTGAGCGAAGGATAGCTCCTTCATGGATGAGGTTAGAGAAGAACCTATAGAACCCTATGGGCTTATGCAAGTGGGGTACAACTTGCACCCACAGTACGTTAGTAGTGCTGACAGTAGGATGAAACCTTGGACACGGAATCATGATGGATGTCTTACGAGATAAACATAAAGAGCTAAGGATAATCTTGAGCCAAACATGAGTTGAGCAAAGGCTTCACCGAGGTAGGGATATGCTGGTAAGCTTGATCCAACTTCATGTTGTGAGGTTGGATGAGGAATTAGAACTAGAGAGAGAAAGCAGAACCCAAGAAAGAAGGATGGAAGCTTAGATTCTGAGACATGAGGAATAGTGGGGAGTTGAGGATGATGTGACCTACGTGGATGATAGTGGTTGCCTTGTGCGTGACCCCTGGAGGCTGATGATATCTTGTCTATCTTCAAAGGAAACAAACCCTGGGGAGAGGATGATGCTTCTGGTACCTATGGTATAAGTAACTACCAGCTAGATGAGATAAAGAGTGCCTTAGACCCTGAGGAGGTTTAAGTAACCTGTTGTGAGGTTTTATACCTAGTTGAATGTCCTTGAGGAGGACTCGACTCTGAAGTTTTGCTCATATAAAAGGATCATGGGAGTACATGACATACCTTATACATACTTGTATCGTGGTTAAGAGATTGAGCATGCAGTTGGATATCCAAACGAGAACATAGGGTTCCTAGGCCTAAGAGGGGAAGCAGTGTATCCGATGCTCATGATGAGATTTGAGTCTCTATAGTTTCGAGCATGGTACTCCTCATATGTAGAGGTAAAGGAAACCCCTTAAGTTAAGGGTATGGTTGATGAACCCCTCACGACTAGGTTGATCTAATGTTGAGGAAAGAGAGCAAGTATGACCTAGCATGGTTTAATAAGTGGTCTGCTTGTACCTTAGTAGCTGCTAGGTTAGGCATGCTCATGTGAATGTAAACCCTAAGGACGGTTGTGACCTTGTTGTCAAGAGTTGTAGTTTCCTCTCATCCTGGGAGAGGGACCCTTTGGTAGGGTGTATACCAATTTCGTTGGTTTTGAAGTAACCTAAAGAGGTTTCATAGGACCTTGAGAAGCTAAGTGAAAAGTACATAGTAAGAGAATGAACCTGTAGACTCATAGATAACCATCTCTAAGTGCATGTGGATGTGTTACCGTGGAGGTAACCGGTATGGGGCATGACCAAGGTAGGCTGGTCACCACGACCCTTATGAAAGGATGAAAGACAGCCCATGAATGCAAAAGGAGATGATGAAGGCTTGGGTAAGGTTCTAAGTTAGACATGTACTATAGTAGAATCCTAAGACTATCCTAGGGTCAGGTAGGGATAAGACCGATGGAAGAAGGAGTTGCCTAATTCCCTAGTTGTACATGACCATAGGGTCGGGAGGTAACAGCTATCATTGTCCGAAGGCCATGGGTTAGGAGATTGATCACCTTCATGAACCCATGGGACCCAAAGGGCAGATGAGTAGGGCACTCTCTGGATGCATAAGGGAAAAGGGATGACCCCAAAAGTGTCGGCACCCTATATACCTAGAGGAGACGAACAAGGTTTGTGTTTAGACCAAGTAGGGTTGAGACCAGTTTTTCCATGGAAATATTTTTGATATCATGATGTTTGTGATGAAGAGACATAGGTGGCATGTTTCAACTTAGATTTGAAAGTGTACTGGCAAGGTGAGTTGTACCATCTCTACTCTTGGAACAGGAAGAACTCTGTATTTGGACTGCAGCCAATGCTTATTTCCTCTTGTTATGGGAGTGAGAGATAGGACAATACACATGCCTTACACCAAGGATAAAAGATGATGGAAGTTGGAATGTTGCTACAAGGTATGAGGATAGAAATGATAACATACCTTTGTAGAGTGAATGATACATGGATGGTGTACAAACACCAAGGAGTAGTAAGGTAGTCATCTTGTGAGTATGTTGTCACATGAGTTATACAGAACTTGCATGTGATACAAGGTTGAGTTGGATAACCAAGAGGATAAGCTCAGAGTTTCTTGATGAGTCCAAACTTAGAGTTTGAGATGAGATGATGAGTATAATACATGGAGGTGTATGTTACCTAACACCTAAGGATGAGAAGTGGTAATGAATGTTGTGATTGAGATCTAGCTGCCTAGTTTAGCTAGAGGCTAGAAGAAGTTGAGGTTGTTTGGTTAACCCTAAGTTTGGAAAGAAGATGTGTTTTGGCTAACACTCATATGTAATAAAATATGTTAAATAAGTTAATGGTTGTCCCTGATGTAGTGAAAGGATGGTGGTAGAACCTCAGATACACTTCTTTGTATAAGAAGGAAATAATACCCTGATAAGAGTGGTAGGGGGTTTCCGAGGAATCGATCTTGAGGAAACATGACATACAGGAGATCATGGTTTTAAGATCACCAAACACCGTGATACTACAAAGATAGTAAATGATAGTAGCACTTTGGCTGCTTGATGTGAAGTTGCATGTAGCATGTGGCCATGCAAGCCAAAGGTGAAGGACGAATACTAGTAACCCCGTGCTTTGACTTAGAGGTTAAGAATCCCAGAGAGGGAATGGGAGTTCATCCACTATGGATGGTGGTAAGTCTCCCCTTGACCAGGAAGATCAAGATGCAATACGGGTTATGGTAGATCGCCTTACCTAGATAACACGAGAATGAAAGAATGCTGTCCAGGGACGGATTCTGTTGAACTACATAAGAGAGAGAGATGGTTCAACTACACCATGATGCGAGTTCAAAAGCTCTTGAGTATGACCTAAAGGTTCACTTCCATGAGGTGGAAGTAGATACATGAAGAACTCAATGTTAGTGCAGTTTATCACCCCTAACTAATGGTTAGTATGATCCAGACTAGAGGGTCTGATGAGAGCATGTGGGCTCATTCAGGGTGATACAAAGAGGCAGTTCTTAAGATGTGATGTTAACCACCATAACTTATTATCGGGATGAAAGAAGTTATATAAGGAGGTTGTGTTGGTCACCACTTCAGTATGATGATGTTGGTGAAGGGGGCCTTGTGAAGGTCAGAAAAGAACCACAGTGTGTGCAGATGAAGTCACTTTGATCGTGCAATGGCTAAGAGAGAGAGCCCAGAGACGACATGAGTCGTGAGTTGATGCAAGGAAGACTGACATGCAGTTCATTGTAGGAAAGTATGTGATGTAAAAATCCGACCCCTCTAAGCTACAGCTGAGAAAGCTGAGTCCCCGATATATGGGTCCATTTGAGATGGATTAGTGGAGATGGTTGTGTTTAGCCTTACCCCTCAGGATAACATGATGTGTTGCATGAGTCTGATCTAGAGCACTATGTGAGGTACCCAATTAAGTCATGTGTTGCACCCTGAACCTATTCAGCTATGAGAGGCTGAAACGTCTTGAGTCACCTATGAGGGTATGGTATACCAATGTAAGAAAGACCTCAGATGGAAGGATATGAGATGATGAAGGTTCTTGGGAAGCACCATGGAAAGGGTGAAGCCACATGGGAGCCCTGATGGACATGGAAAAGTCTTATCTTGAATTGTTTGTTTGGTTGGTTGAATTTTGAGGACAAAATTCTTATAAGAGGGGGGAGGATGTTACAACCCCAGTTTTGGGTTCATTTGCTGAGAAATGTAATTTCTCATATTAAAGATAAATGAACAAATAATGATGCCTTTTGATTGAATGCATGTTTTCGTTTACAATAGCCTTGATGGTTGTGTTGTGGGCTTTATTGGCTATTGGGCCCAATAACAAAGAAAAAGACAAAAGAAAATTCTAGTACTGAGTAAATAAGAAAATAGAAATGTGGAAACCTCTAGAAGGTAGATCCAAAGAGGGATTTCGTGCCTCTTGGGTTCCTTGGGTGCCAAGGAGTCCAAAGTTGCATAGAGAATGCAATAAGAAAAGAAAAGACCAATTAAGTATTTCCTTGTTAAAGAAAGAAATTGCAAATAATGATAAAAGGTGGAAAATATGTGAAAAGAGGTATAATTGAGTTATCCTTGGTGGATTTTCGTATCCCAAGGATTCCTAATGTTAAAATGAATTCCAATAGGAAAATAGAAGAGAGATGAAGAGAAATCCATAAAAAGAGAATTAAAAAGGAAAAGAAATTGATTAATAAAAGGGAAATTTGAGAAATTGATAATTAAAAGAAGATAAAGGCAAACCAATATTCCCCAATATGGGAATCCATGCCTTTGGGTTTCCTTGAGGTCCAAGGGACCCAAAATAATAAGATAATGGCAAAAGGAATAGGAATATAAATTAATTTGGATTAATTAATGATTAACTTGGGAAAGAAGTAATCCTTCTCATCCATTGCAATATGTTTCCCAAATTTCATACAAAGTTAGATAATGACAAGACGAAACTTTCCTTAAAATTTGAGAAAGAAAGGAATTGTGGTTTGGGAGAAATTGATTTTGCAAGTTAAATTCGATTTGGGAATTAATTCTGAATTAATGGAATAAATCCTTCCTTTGCTTTGAACGTGAGCCAACGTTAGATGCCCTTTGCCTAAGTCCCACTGGGACTGTGTTTCTGTGAATTAAAAGAGGGACTTTCCCTCTTGATTTTCTCACGATCCTCTGGGTTTGCACGCTGGCTGAGGTTCCCATTGGGTTTAGGAGACGAAACCGTGGGGAAACATCCCCAGTTTGATTAGCTTTGGTCCTGGTTTTGGGAAACGCCCAAACCAGTAGGGACCTTGCCTCGACCCTATAAATAGGGGAGGGTGATCCAAGGCACCAACATCGCTTTTTGATAGTCTGAGCTCTGTGGCGGAGGACAATGATAAATTCCGCGCTTTCAATTGTGCCATCAACCCTAACCTGGACCCTCGTCAACCCAGCAGACCCTGTCGGAATCTGACGAGTAGGGGAGGCGGCTTGGCGGGGCTCGGGTAAGCAATTGAGGGCGTCTTCGGCTTCGAGTAAGGGAGGCGGAGCTCCCTGGACCATCGGCGTGAGCGAAGGAAGGTCAAGGCTCAAAGTCAACCCTTGAGTTGAGCACCTGGACCTGCTTGCTCGATGCAAGGAAGAAGAAGAAGGTCGCTGGCCTTTTTACACTTCTGCCCCTCTGCGTCCTCTTTGCAGGTAAGGGAACCTTCGTCCTTTTTCCCTTTTGTTTGCAAAAGAAAGGCGCGCTCCTTTAGGACCGTTGGATCCTCCGTGGATCCAAGGCCCATGAATCGGGCGGTTCTAGGTTTTCTAAAAAATTAGCAAATAAATCGATTAAAAGGAATTATCTTGATAAAATTGTATCTGGTGATAGAAAACTCGGATGCAAAAAGTCAATACATGAAAAATTATCAGAAAAATATGATAATGCACTAAAAATGGTTTGAAAGCCTAAATATACCTCTTTTTGCAAAAGTGCATATTTTGAATAGAAAAGGGATTAATTTGTGGTTAGGAACCTTAATAGTTGATAAAAGATATGTTTAATCTTGCAAATATGTTAATTAGAACATGAATTACTTGATTAGTGATTAATATGATTTTTTAACCTGTTTTGATGATAGAATTACAAGATTTATGGTTTTTAACTCAATTTGTTGATTGACAAGTTTAGAAACCCTAAATTAGAGAAAAGGAAAGAGAGGATATATTAATCTAAAAATTAGGGTTTTCATGGTCCAAACCTGAGCTTAAGGACCTTAATGGAAAATAAGACAGGATAATTAGGGTTTGATGGATATTTGCTAAAAGTGAGGTAAAAGTAATAAAAAGGAAGAGAAACCCTAATTATGCTCAAAACCCTAAAAAGGGCAAATAACCTAGGAAACAACTAGGATTAATGGATCAAGATGACATGATTAATGATAGAGAAATTGGATGTCTTTTCAGGATTTCTGTGCACCTTGCTTGCTTAATTGGATTTTCTCTCTACTTAATTTTGTCTCCAAATCTGCAGTACAGGTATGTGGTTACGCCTATGAATATCCCGAATTAGTTTCTCGAGGATTTTTGAGGTTTTATCGATGACTTGAATTAAACTTTTGGTTGCATTTAATTCTTGCAAATCATAATGTGAATATGATTATCACCTAAGATAAGTGCCTACTAGCTCAGATCCTAGTCCCCTCTGTAGCTTTATAGATTGACCTAGTAAATGGCTACCAATGGGGTAGGTTCATCAGGTCATTAAATGACTTAGTAAATGGCTACCAATGGGGTAGGTCCATCAAGTCATCACGAGTCAGAGATTGGGATACCTTTGGGTAGGGCCATGCGACTCCATAACCCTAGGTATTGGCTACCTATGTGGTAGGCCACGGGGGTAAGGATCTACCATATGAGAGAGGTAGTATCTATGTCCACTGCAGGGACATCACAGAGATAGGGGATAGGAAAGGATTGAGTAGTACTTCTTAAAATGTAATTTTGGATGTTAAATGATATTTGGATGACTACATTGTTAATATAGTTGCACAATTATTGTTTCCCCCACATACCAGCTTCTTGTTGACCGACGTTTTATTTGTCAGCGTTTTAGGTACAAATGAAAAGAACAAACTGTAAAGTGGCATATGTGGAACTAAGTGAGAAATAATGTGCACAGGAGGATTAGTTAGATTAGCATATTCATGGATAGAAGTTTAGAAATCCCAATTTTTCCAAGGAAAGAAAAGTTTTATTTTATATCAATTTTCAGTCTAGTGGGTAAAGTTTATTAATTATTATTGATTATTTATCGAACCTTTGATCCTATTAATTGAATAATGGCTCTGACCTTTGGGTCTCCCTTGATTGGGGGTTACCGGGAGACGGGGTCGTTACAAAAGTAAATTGCGCTACACCCTTAGCTCTTTTTCCATCTTTTGTATAGAGTTTTCCCTATTTTATGCCTAAAAGACCGCTAAAGGCCCGTCCTGACCCATGAATGACGCTTACCTGCATCGGCCCTTCTACCAGCCACCTGACACACCCACCTACCCATCGTGGCTCCAACATGATATAGAAACAACACGACACGGGCATGTCACACAAGGAAGCCCTAACAGGCAGTACGCCACTTACCCGACAGAGAGCTCTGTCCGCCACGACTAATCAGACTGCTATGGCATGTCGCATGATATGAGCCACTCGTCGGAAGCGTCTGCCCACCGTGGTCACTCGATATGCTTGCAACCTGGTACATCGCGACGACCTGCTGTGCCAGGCGACATGCACATGTCGATCATCCCCGAAGCCACATGTGCGGAGCCAATTAAGGATACGTGGTGCCCGGAGAATCGCAACCTCATCCAACCGCTGCCTATAAATAGCAGCTATAGGACTCCGATGGGACGGGTCAAAAAATCTCACGAAAGCTAACTTTGGAAAGCTCCAGGAGCTAGTGTGTCGACAACCAAGGCGTACCGGGCGACACTAGGTGAGCACACCCCAACCCGAGAGGGGAGGGAGTGGTTCACTTAGAACCCATCTCGGTAGCCGCAGCAGACCAATATGACCAAGAAGGCCACCCAGTGTGTCGGGTCCCTAGATGGGCTTACAACCTGAGACGGCTCACCCTTTATACTCGATACAAGGAACTCGAGAACCTAAGATCCTTCTAACCCAACACCGCACCGAACCCGATACGGATCATCGCCATGGCGTGTCTCCTGATAGGGTGGCTTCCCGACACGACCTTATCGGGTAGGAAGCCCTGACCGATATGCCTGCCCGTCATGGTTTGTCGCCCAATAGGGTGGCTGCCCGACATGGCCATATCGGCAGAGCTTCCGCCCAGTGCCGAGTTAGTTGTGCTTTAGGGGTTGTTGTTGTATATCGACCTCACTTTTCAGCATTTACATTCATTATGCATTGTAATCGAACCCCTTTTACACAATATCTATGCTTATAGAATCTATGGACACTACTACAGAAATAGCATTCAGTGTCACTTTTCTGGGCATCGGTTATTAAGGAAAACCGACGCCTAACATTTAAGGCGTCGGTTGTTCAAGCAACCCGACGTCTATATTCGAAGACCATCCAGACACGAGTACCGCTTTGTATTAAGCGTCGGTTGTTTATAACAAACCGACGCGTAAAGTCGCCCGCGAAATACATATTTCGATCAAAAAAAATAGTGTCATTTTCAGCGTCGGTTATATACGTAGAAACCGACGCCTATGTGCGATGAAAATTTGCGCGAAAAGTGTCACTTTTAGCGTCGTTATCCTTGTATAACCGACGTTGAAAGTGGTTCCCGCCAAATAATTTCATGAAAATATCGTCCAATTGGACGTCAGTTTTTTCAAACAACCGACGCTAAAGATGTTTAGGCGTCGGTTGTTGTAAACAACCGACGCTATTTGAGAACTTATAACCCGCGATCGCCCGACTCTTCCCCTTTCTTCTGTTTCATTGCTACCCTATT
The DNA here is from genome assembly GCA_963693085.1 of Alisma plantago-aquatica. Classification (NCBI taxonomy): domain Eukaryota; kingdom Viridiplantae; phylum Streptophyta; class Magnoliopsida; order Alismatales; family Alismataceae; genus Alisma; species Alisma plantago-aquatica. The sequence continues at coordinate 716,893,957 of OY856411.1, read as the reverse complement.
TCCCTGTTGCGGCGATTTCTCCGGCGATTTTGTGCTGCTGCTGCTAGTTTTCTCCGGTGCTTCTCTCCGGCGCTCCATCTCCGGCATCCCTTCTCCGGCGCCCTTCTTCTCCGGCGCGTTTCTTCTCCACTGCCGCCGCCTGCTGCTCTAACCGCCTGCGCCGCCGCCCTGCTGCTCCAGCCACCTGCTGCCCGCCCTGCTGCTCCATCCGCTGCGCCGCCGCCACGCCTGAGAATCGGCGCCGCCGCCACGCCTGGTGCCCTCCTGCTTGCCCACCTACCTGCCCTAGCTCCTTCCTTTCTTCCTGCTGACGCCCGTCGTCCTGTTTCTACAGCACTGGTTAGTTTTACTGATTTCCTTGCTGCTTTCAGTGATTAATGATTGATACTACTGGTTAGTATTTCTTTAGTGATTAATTTAATTCAACAATTCATAGTTTGTTATTTACAATAACTGATCTGCTTGCCGATTTTAATGATTAGAGATACTGATTAATAGTAAGTATTGATGAATACTTAGTTAATTACTGATTTGTTGATTAGATATGTATGGAAGTTCCTTATAAATATATTTTTTATATACACATACATGTAATTTTGTATAAAATTCATGATGTAGTGTGATCTTAAATCCTAGAGTGTACCCCTTTTGTTCTATGATGGTACCTATGACCCTAAATACATCCATAAGGGTCTATTGTATCCTAAAGAAGATTTACTTCTTCCTTCTGCCCTAATTAGAATGAACAATCACTAAATTATGTACTGTTTGTATGGAGTCCGGCTTCATTGTAGATATCTATTATTGTGTTTGTTGGCCTAGAAACCCGTCCAAGATTGACTCATTAGGAGTAAATCTTGGATAGTCCCCGGTTTGGGACTGTTCTTGAACACCTAATCTCACTTAGGATGTAAGTGTATAATGTGTATTGAGTTTTCGAGAAAATTTTGGTAGCATTTTGCCGTTTGTTCTCTAAGTACATATGTACTTGGAGAACAGCGGGGAAATGCTGCCGAAATTTTCTTGAAAACCCAATACACATTATACACTTACTAGTGAGATTAGGTGTTCAAGGATGGGATAGGTGGTACACATTTATTATATATAAGAATGACATCAAATGTGTTTGTAGGCCTAGAATGTGAACAATCATTGTTTTTTATATTACTTGTACATTGGTATAAATTAGAATGAACAATCACTAAATTATATACTGTTTGTATGGAGTCCGGCTTCATTGTAGATATCTATTATTATGTTTGTTGGCCTAGAAACCCGTCCAAGATTGACTCATTAGGAGTAAATCTTGGATAGTCCCCGGTTTGGGACTGTTCTTGAACACCTAATCTCACTTAGGATGTAAGTGTATAATGTGTATTGAGTTTTCGAGAAAATTTTGGTAGCATTTCCCCGTTATATACAATCTTCCTCCCTGGATGTGTATGAAAAATAAGTACGTTATGTTGTCATTGTTGATATCGGGCCCTAAACAACCCGGAAATGATATCGATGTTTATCTTGAACCTTTGATTGATGACTTAAAGAAACTTTGGGTTGAAGGTGTGATGACCTATGATGCTTCAACAAGAGAGACATTTCGTTTGCACGCTATGTTGTTTTGCACTATTAATGACTTTCCAGCATATGGGAATTTGTCTGGATATAGTGTCAAAGGAGCTAAAGTGTGTCCTATATGTGAAGAAAACACTGATTCAATAAGACTAAAACATGGCGGCAAGACTGTATATCTTGGTCATCGAAGGTTTCTTTCAAAATTCCATCCGTATCGTAGGAAGCGCAAAGCATTCAATGGATGGAATGATGAACGGAGTGCACCTAAACCTATACCAGGGGATGTTGTTTATGAAAGAGTAAAAGACATTGTCAATGAATTTGGTAAGAAATCACAATGTAGTATGGCCACACGGAGTGACAATTCTTCATTCAAGAAGAAGTCAATATTTTGGGATCTTCCTTATTGGAGTTCTTTGACAGTCAGGCATTGTATCGATGTAATGCACGTTGAGAAAAATGTCTATGATAGCATCATTGGTACTCTATTAAATATACCAGGTAAGACTAAAGATGGGATAAAATCCAGACTGGACCTACGTGAAATGGGAATAAGGTCAGAATTAACAGAATTACGTGAAATGGGTAATAAAAGAACATACTTACCTCCCGCTTGTTACACGTTGTCTAGAAAGGAGAAGAAAACTTTTTGTGAATGCTTGGTAAATGTTAAGGTGCCACATGGTTACTCATCCAACATCCGTAGATTGGTATCAATGAAAGATCTGAAGTTGATAGGTCTTAAATCTCATGATTGTCACACTCTAATGCAACAAATATTGCCCATGGAAATTCGATCTATATTGCTGAAGCATGTAAGGTCTGCAATTACCAGACTTTGTTTCTTTTTCAACAGTCTATGCAGCAAAGTTATTGACCCTGATACTCTCGATAATTTGCAAAGAGAAGTGGTTGTTACCCTATGTCAGCTTGAGATGTATTTCCCTCCTTCGTTCTTTGATATCATGGTACATCTTGTTGTCCACTTGACTAGGGAAGTGAAAATGTTGGGACCAATTTTCTCGCATTGGATGTATCCCTTTGAACGATACATGAGCGTTTTTAAAGGTGATGTTCGAAACCGTTATCGGCCTGAAGGGAGTATTATTGAAGGTTATGTGGCGAGAGAGGTTATGGATTTTTGCAATGACTTTTTCAGTGGTAATGACACTCCTGATAATGACAAGAATATTGAGGAGGGCAAAGGAATTTTGGGATCACGGGTGAAAGTAATCAGCCGTGAGCAGTTGGAACAAGCTCACTTGTATATTTTACACAATATGGACGAAGTGAGTGTTTATATCGAGGAACATACCAATTTCATAAAGAGACAACATCCTCGAGCAAGTTCAATGTGGCTTGCTAGAGAGCATAATAAGACTTTTACTAAGTGGTTTGAAGATAAAGTCTTACATCAACTATCTCAAACACCAAATGATATTACAGAAACTATCAAATGCCTCGCCTTTAAACCAAAACCGAATGTTATGTCTTATGAAGGGTTTGACATTAATGGATTCACATATTACACAAAGCGCCAAGATGATAAGAGTGTCGTCCAAAATAGTGGGGTCACTCTTCAAGCGTCGACTATGTACTTTGCAAGTGCAAAGGATAAGAGTCCACGTGAAGCTAAAATGTCATATTACGGTGTCATTGAGGACATTTGGGAGTTTGACTACATAGATTTCAAAATTCCGCTCTTTAAATGTAATTGGGTTGATAACACCAAAGGAGTTATAGTGGATGAATTGGGTTTCACTTTGGTGAACTTTGAAAAGATTGGCGAGAAGGGTGAACCATTCATATTGGCATCACAGGTGAAACAAATATTCTATATCGATGATCTTGCAAATGATAAATGGTCGGTTGTTCTTCATGGTAAAAGACAGTTCATTGAAGATCCTATAGATGAAGAAGAGTACTATGATAAGTATGATGACTCCAGTCCATTCTCAGTTGGGTTGCCAACTCCACAAAATATTGAAGCTAATGATGACTTATATGTGCGCGGAGATCACAATGAAGGATTGTTAATTGATAAAAGATCACAATTTTAGAGACATGTATGTTTATACAAATGCTAAATGTTTGCCTTTTTCTAGTTAATACAAATGCTAAATGTTTGCCTTTTTCTAGTTAATACAAATGCTAAATGTTTGCCTTTTTCTAGTTAATAGAAATGCTAAATGTTTGCCTTTTTAATGACATTTTCAGATGGCTGACCATGATGAGCATGATGTCCATGATGAGCATGAAGTCCATGATGAGCATGCTATCCATGACGAGCATGGCGAGGATACTAATGTAAGTTCTAAAAACATATCATGTATTTCTTGAAAATTCATTATCTTCTAGTTATGTCATATATCCTATATTTCTATATTGGGCTAATTTAGTGTGTTTTATTTTTGTCAAATTTTAGGTTGATGCACCTGTACCCACTGAAGCACTGGAGAAACTTGATGCGCAACTCCAAACACTTAACAAGAAAAGGGGCATCACTCTGTTGAAGAAGTTATTAGCACTAAGTGGTAGTGGATCCAAATTGGTGGTGGAGTTTGATAATGGAGGAAATCCAATTGGAGTGAACCGCAATAATTTTGTGAACTATCTTGGGTGTACCACTCGGAGCCATTGTGGTGTTAAGTATGACAATTGGCATAAAGTTCCTCAAGGGAAAAAAGACTTGATATGGAAGGATTTATGCGTGAGTTATTATTATTTGCAATTCTATTTTGTAGATTACAAATTCTATTATTTGCAATTCTATTTTGGATACTAGTTAATAACATTTCTATTTTACAGAATCTATTTGCATTGGATGAGAAGTTGCATCGTAAAAATGTGATGCAACGCGCTGGAAAGATGCTTAGGAATTATAGGACAAATCTGAACAGAGAATACATAAAAGAGGGTGATAAGAAGAAGAAGTCAGCCCTTGAACAATGGAACTTCTTGGACAAAGAAGATTGGGACAATTTTGTTGCTTCAAGAAAATCTGAAGAATTCAAGGTATTAGGCGTCACTCCCAATTTAATTAATATACATTGTATTCACCTATTCAAGATTAGCATTTAGTGCTACTAACCAAATCATTAATGTGCATACTAACTAGGCCCTCAGTGATGCACAAAAAGGAAGACGTGCAGTGAATGTGCATGACCACACTATGGGTCCAAAAGGCTATGCAAGCGTTCGCCAAAGACTACAGGCGGAGTCTGCGGCTACTCAGGAGTCTGCTCCTACTCAGGAGTCTGCCACACCCATGCCTTGCCATGATATCTGGATAGCTGGCAGGAAAAACAAGAAGGGTGAAATAAAGAAGCCTGTAACTGCTGAGGCGGCTGCAAAAATGGTAAAATAACACTCTTAGAGAAATCGTTTGAATATTGATTATTTGTGGTGTTAACTTACCAAATTCTGTTTATGGTGATTAGCGGGAGCTACACGAGCAGAGGAAACAAGGCACGTTCATCCCTCAGGGCACAATGGATGAATTGACAGTTGCTCTGGGTAACCCAGAGCATCCTGGATGTGTTAGAGGTTTCGGCGCTGGTGTTGGCATCAAAGCATTCTTTGGGCCATCCCAACACAAACCCAGAGCGGGACTTTCTCAAGAAGAGGTAACCTATTCTTTTTTTAGAATATTACTGCAAAAGGAAATTCATTAATAAGAAGCTAATGTTTCTTTTATCCATGTATAGGAGAATAAGAGAGTTGAGGATTTAGTTGCTAAGAAGGTCAACGATGTAGTTGCTGAGAAGGTCAAGGAAGAATTGCTGCGGTGGCAGGCATCTCAGGCTTCCAATACGCCTATGGTGACCCACTCTTCTCCTGATGCACAGACTGCGAGTAATCCTGGAGACCCATCGCCTAGCACGTCTGCTGTAAGTATTGTTTATGACATTGTAGTTAGTCTTTTCAAGTTGTTATGTTTTCAAGATGATATGTATATATGTATAATATTCTTTACGTAAATTTGTAGGCATTGAAGCCATGCCGCTTAAGAATGCAAGACTACGTTGTTGCAGAGGCACAGGCTTACCCGTCCCTTCCTGGGGCAATGTTTCACGGGACTCCAATGCCACAGGGCTACGTTCGTGTGAGCCCGATACGTGTGTTACCTGATTGGAGAGAAGCTACATTGCCATATCCCCACCCGGATATTGATAGACTTGCTGATGCAGAAGGCGGGGTGATATTGTGGCCCAAAGTAGATGTCGTCTACACGACTGAAATTGTAAGATAAATTTACATTGATTTAGACTGTTAATGTGTATATATGATGGCAACTGATCTGAAATTATATGTACAGGTTAAAAAGAAGACACCAGGAGCACCTAGGCCTCCACTTCCACTTCCCGCATTACCCGATTGGGTTCCAACTGACCTAACATACCCGTTAGGTCCTGCTTGTAGGGGAATGGCATGTTGGCTACGGGCACATAATGTACATTGCCCTATAATTATTTCTTTAGATGCAGATTATGCAGGTCAATCATACGATAGCTCTTTATTTATACAAGATATTATTGAGTTGTTTATGTATGATTGGCTGAATACATCAATGATAGAGACATGGATAAGGTGAGATCTTGTTTATACATCCATATACCTTGTGTAAGATCCGGTGATCTGGTTTCTTATATATTAATGCATACGCCTATATGTTTTGCAGCTACTTAGTCGAAGATCATTGCAAACAATTTGCATTTGATCATTTGGGATTTTTGATTCCATCATTGATTAGTTTGGTAGCTAAAGACCCTGATAATGTTCAACAATACTGTATAGATGCTTTTACAATTTTTGGTCAGCAAAAGAAGACGATAATAATAGCTCCATTCAATGTCAAGTAAGTTTACTTTATTTATAATTTGGACTTAAGAAAATTCCATTTTTATTTTGCATTTTGAGTTATTAATTGTTAACTTCTTACCTCTAGCGGTAGACATTGGGAGTTACTAGTTATTATCCCCGGGACATTCACTATTTATTATCTAGATCCTGCGGGGAGTACATTGAACCCTAAAATTGGACACGTAATGAGAATGCCATTATTCTGGTGAGAAATATTTCATTTTTATATCCGTTAACATCTTTTATTACATTACTATTTACTTATGCAATTTATTGTGTTATATTAACATGTAGGGGTTTAGATGCATTCAAAAAGGCTGGAGGAACGGTCCCAAGGAAAAAGAACCAGCCAATAAATTGGCAGAACGTACAAGTAAGTTCCCGACTCGAATATATATATTATTGATGTGAATTGTGCTTAGTTGTATTATTTTGTATGTTTCAATTTATAGTGTGCTACACAAGACAATGGTTGGGCATGCGCATACTGTGTGATGCGATTTATGCAGATGATTATCAAATATGCCGCATTGGACATCGATACCATACATGAGGTATTATATATAGTCTCATTAGTTAGTATGCAAAATATCAATCTTATCTTATTTTTATATTATTACTTATATATATACATCATTCTCTTTGTAGGTGTTTAAAACTGACAACACTACAGGTAAACGCTTAAAAAATATACATGCTCCATATACGATGGAAGCATTAAATGAAGTAAGAGAAGAATGGGCAAAAGCCATACAAGCAGTGGCAACTGTAAGATATAATTGGGATGTTGATAGCGATAATGAATGATACTTTGTAAATGAATATTTCTGAATGTTAATACATGTATTTGAATGTTTCTATATGTGTGAATGTGAGAATTGAATTGATGTATGAATGTATGTACATGTATGTACTTGTGTGAAATTTTCTTTGTGACTTTTGCAGGTTTGCGGCCTGTTTGTAGGCTGATATCAATGGATGTCGTAAATCTGCAGTTCAGAAAACTGAACTGCAGGTTCTCATCCTGCTGACCAGCCACAGCAGGCCTGCAAACTGATATGAAAAAAATATATATAAATAGGCATCGGTTATTTAATGAAAACCGTCAGCAAAGACATACAACGTCGGTTATTTATAGATAACCGACGCCTAATAGTACAAACAACCCGACCGTGCAGGATAGCACGGCCGTGGTGGAAAAGGCGTCGGTTATGCATATAAAACCGACGCCTATAGTACTAAACACGGCCGTGCAGGGAAGCACGGCCGTGTCGTCTTGAAGTATAGGCGTCAGTCGTTTGGTATATAACCGACGCCAAAAGGGTTCGCGCCACAGAAAATGGCGTCATCTAGGACACTTTATGCGCCGGTTATCAACTAAAAGACCGACGCTACATGGAATATAGGCGTCGATTTTTTAGTAAATCACCGACGCAGAAAGTGCCCTAGATGACGCCGTTTTCTGTGGCACGAACCATTTTGGCGTCGGTTGTCTACTAAAAGACCGACGCCTATAGGTTAAATAGGCGTCGGTTAAAAAACCGACGCCGAAATGTTCGACCTTTAGCGGCGCCCACATAGGCGTCGGTCGGAAACCGACGCCAAATGGGGTTAAAAGACCGACGCCAAATGGGGTTTCTGTAGTAGTGGGAGTTTAATACCTGTTGTTCTATGTTTGGTTCCCTTTTGTTGGATGATTTCTTATATAGCATCTGAGTTCTAGTTTGTATGTTTGGATCATGTTTTGACTAGCTATTGAAATGTGTTTCCCCATTTCAACTCCTCCGAGAGAAGGACGTTGTAACTCTAGAGGTTGGTCTGACCCAGGAGTATGAGAGTACCCTGGGTTAGAGCTGCTTCAGGTTGCTTTCCCACTCCAACCTAAGTCCATTACCCTTGAGAGAGGGTGTTGGTATTTAGTTGGAGGTACCCTCTTTGAGAGAAGGGGTGCAGGGTGTTCTCCGCTGCCGCTTGTTATTCCTAAGTTTTCTTCCTTCGTGCCTGGCCTTGACAATAGTTTTATCTCCTTGGATGTTGTTGTGCAAAACCCCTAAAAGCTGCTAAAACCCTAAGACCATCATCTTTCTTGTAACTCCAGTTGGAGATAGTTTTTCTTTACAATGTTCCCTTGTTGCGGGATATTTATCCTTTCTTATCTGTATATCCTTGCCCATATGAGAGTTATCTCTATGCGCTTGCTTTAACTCTTCGCTTGTATGTTTTGCTATCGTCTTGCGATGTTTGATCATCGATATCTCGAGAGAGTAATATCACTTCTATCTGTCACATAGAGCAACATGAATGCACGAGAGAGTTAGATTGCTAGTGCTTTAAACCATATGTTTTGCCGTAAGGCTTTTGAGATGTCTTCTCGAGAGAGAGACTTCTTTTAAGTTTGGTTCTTTCCTCATCTTGAGAGAGCGTGGAATGAGGCTTTGCATTGTTGCTCGTAATTTTGATATGTGCATGCAGGGAAGAGGGATAATATGTTGGTTAAGGGAACGATTTAGTTAAGTAAACCCCGGTCTGAGTTTTCCTTATTCTCGTTATAGTTTATTTTCTTTTCTTTTCTTTTGCCCTTTTGTTTTTTTACTTCATTTTGTCGTTCCTTGGGGAACACCTTTTAATCCTTTTTTTCTACCACGGTATAGAAGTGTTGATTCCGCGCTCTCGGCACTACCAACCCCGTCCCTGTGTTCGACCCCGATCGCTACATCGGACCCCGTTATCGTTGCGGGGGCCTTAGAGTCGGGTTATCTCTTTAAAAGTCTGACGACTTTAAATCTTCTCCTTTTGGACGCGTGATTTAGGCCGGTCAGTTGTACTCTTCATTCCATCATTGGATTTATATATCATATAATCTGGTCAATTCATACTTAAGAACTGTTCATGTTGAAAAAATGAAGCAACCAGAACTTGAGTAGTTTGTGCAATGAGTAATTTCTTTTGTAAGCCTGATGATCCGTGTTCTGTAAATAGCTCTTGTATGCTAAATTCATATATCTCCCCTCTTCATGATGTTAAAGTCATGTGTCCCCTTAAATCAGATAATAAATGGAATTTCGTACATCAAATGTTAAAATAAATGACACCATACATATGGTATCATTTATTATAATACCACAATATCATATTTGTATTATGATTTGTTATGATTTAAACACACATTTCTGTGTAATGTATGTTATCATTATATGTTACACGCTAATATTATATGATTATATTTTGTAGTGATGTTTATTTTAGAGAAGTTTCCTTTCAGCTCCCTCACTTTTCTCAATATCCCTTAAAACCTCTCTACTTCCTGTAATTCCAACTGACTCATGTCTCTTCTCTATTATTCAAACAACATCGCTTCAATTTCTTTGCATCATATGCCATGACGGAAAAGGAGAATTGTTAGTTTTTTTTCATTTTTAACTTTATCTTATATTCAACTAGTGCAATGTTATCTATTTACAAAAATGTGATATTGATAACTTTTGTAACATACCAAAATTTTGAAAATATATGATACCCAATATAAACAATGGATTTAAGTAGAATTGAAAAAAGTAACCTAAAATCTTATCCAACTCAACCCAACTCGAATATACTTGATTTTTAGGGATATGCCTGGGTTTTTAATTTAGATTTTGTCTGGGTCAATTCAGGTTAGACCTTGCATCGGGTTGAATTAAAAAATGTAACATTTTTTCCTTTTTTTCTTCAAAGATTTTTATCATAAAATATTTTATTTTGGGTAAAGTCATGGGCTGATCTTATGTCAGGTCTATGCGTGTTCGGGTCAGGTTTAACAAAGCTTGAGTTCTTAAGTAAATATTCTTTTTAATAGGATATTTAAAAAGGTTTGATCCCAAATTGTCATATTTTAACTCAAAATTCCTAAGGCTGCACAGACCCTTGATTAGACACATTCTGATCCAAATATTACATAAAAAATTATACATGATAGAAAAAAAATTAAATAAAAATTATGACAATCTCAAATCCTAACGACACCGACTGGATACAACCTAGCCATTACTAAATCTAACCCCACCATAGTCAACTTAGATAAAGTCTTACCTGACCAGACTAGACTAGAAGCCTATAAAACCCCTCAAATTTCACAACTTCCATATTCAATCGAGTAGCATTGGCTTTGGTTAGGTCTAAGGATGGCAAAGAAACTCAAACTGGTCCCATCCAATCCAAAAGTTTTGGGTTTTTAGCGGTTTGTTTGGGTTTCATGTCATGTGCAGTTAAATTTAATTTTGGTCATGTTAGATTAAGTTTACTTTGGGTTGAGTCGGGTTAGACTTTGAGTTTTCTATTTTGTCGTGTCAAGTTCAGTTCTGTTTTGGTTGGGATTTGTGTTCGATACATTTTTACTTTTGGTTTTTCCTCTGATAGTTATATTAAAATACTTTGATAATGTTTAATAATGTTGGATCTAGTTGGTTTTGGGCCATTTGTTTGTCAACATAAAAAAAATGAGGTTCCCAACTAGATTTTGTCTGTTATGGTTGCTTAGATGGTGGGGATAACAACTAGAGAACTGAGCAAGTGGAGAGCAGCTTTGGTTTTGATGCAAACAATCTGATCAATGTGATCATTTTCTCGATGGGACAAGCTTCAAGGAGAGGATCAATTTTGTGGATTCTCAAGGGATTCTTGGGAGATAAGCATAAGTTGAAAGAGGCAGACATGGATCTTCTTCCTCCACAAACTCTTCAAATCACATGCTTTGTTGAAGATTCTTAAAGGGACGGAATTCATAGGGACAATGGATTTAGAAATTAAAATGATTACAGGTCAAGATGTGCATATCCTTACATGTAAAATATCATATATGCACATGCGTATGTGATCTAGATAGATAATATCAATTATGTGTAGTACAACTCAACAATGTAACGAGAAATATACCAGTAAATAGAAAAAAATGTGGACAATCAACCACACAAAACACCAAGATTTACAAAAAAAACCTTACAACATGTGAGGAAAAAATAACTGGGTCTAAATTCGGTAGAGAAATCTGCTAATCAAGATATTACAAAACTTTTCTCAAGTTTAGACCCAAAATTTGAGGAATATAGAGTAAAAAGAAGAGATGCATATTTTACCAATTCAATAAGTCACCACCCCAAAAGGTCTCCTGGAAAAATACCACATTGTAGAGAATACCATGATAGTTAAGAATAGAAATGGTGGTGGAGAAGTCCGTCTAAGAACCGGTGAAGAAGTCAGAGCGGAACAACCCTCCTTTTTCTTCTTCCTTTACTTCTTCTTCTTCCTATTGTATACACACTCGATCAGAAGCAAAAAATAGTAAAAACATTTACGGTAATGTGTGACTTTAATTGTGGAACACATGAGTAACAAGATGTATGATGTATTTATCTTGGGAAAGTAGAAACATCTGCTAGTCACACCAACTGATGCAATATTATATCTAGTATACACTATAGCATACATCAAATCCTACTACATAAGAGTAAGGTATGTGAGATATCTCTTATTTTTCATGCTTAGTAGACGGAGATTGTTTTCTAATCAATTTAAAGCAACTGGATAAGGAAGTATCCAATGGCTTTGCTCCCTTCATGTTGAACATCTCAAGTATCTGCTCAACAATTTCTCCAGTGTCAATCAAAGTTTATTTTATATCCTATCATGCATGATGTCCATTCTAAGAATCTATATCTCTAGTCTCAAGTTTTTCGTGACGTAACTTAAACAATTCTTTCTTCACCTTGGAGATGGTCTAACCATCTTTGCCAATGACCAACATATCATCAACTTAAAGCAAGAAAATGAAATTTTCACCTAAAAATATCCTAAAGTAAACACAATGATCTGCCTTTTTCCTATCTTAGACTTGCTTCAATATAAAAGAATCAAGCCTTTTTACCTAACTAGGTGCATTTTTTTACCCATAGAGATATTTTCTTCAACCTACGAACTATGTTTTCTTTGCCTTTCACTACAAATACTTCAAATTGTTGCAAATAGGTATTTTCCTCTATATCACCATGAAGGAAGGATGTCTTCACATCAAGTTGCTCAATAGCAAGGTCCAAGTCAGCTGCCAGGCCTAAAATGGTGCACATGTAAGTCCTTTTTACCACTAAAGAAAAATTTTCATCAAAGTCAATTCCCTTATTTTTTTCTAAAACCTTTCACAATGAGTCCAACTTTGTATCTCATAATGTTGTTATTCCATTTTTCTTTAGATTGAAGACCCACTTGTTCTTTATGGTTTTAGTAACTTTAGAAAGCATGCATTACTCATATGTATCATCTTTTTCAATGAATTTCATATCATCTTGAATTGCCTGTAGCGATCAAGATAGAAAAAATATTTTTGATGGGCGAGGCCCTCTAGTACTTGATCTAGAAAGGGAAGGGGGAAGTGATCTTTTCTGGTGGCCTTATTCAGTTTTCTATAGTCAATACACTTCCTCCACCCTATGGCAGTGTGAGTGGGAATAAGCTCAACATTGTCATTTTTCAAGACACTGGTACCCCCTTTCTTTGGGACAACATGAACTAGGCTAACCCAAGGAGAGTTGAAGATGGGGTAGATGATCCCTTAAATCAAAAGCTTGATAACCTCTAGACGCACCCCCTCTTTCATGTTGGGATTCCATTTCCTTTGAGGGTCTCTAGAACATTTGTACTCTTCTACCTTAGGAATTTTATGCATGCAAATGGATTGATCTATTCCTATCAAATCAACCATTTTGTATCCTAAGGTAGATTTCCTCTTTCTATATTCAGTCATTAGCATGGTTTCCTATTCATGGGTGAGATCAGAGTTAATGATAATAGGATAAAGCTTTTGCTCATCAAGTAAGGCATACTTAGACTATCAGGTAGGGGTTTCATGTCAGGTGCCTTGGGGGTTTCAGATTTTGCATCTACAATGGAGAACATTTTTAGGTCTTCAAACTCCTCATCATGAATCTCCGTAAAGGTGTCGAGATGATGTATGAATTGCTCCAATTTTTCATTTTCAAATGCACAATAAATAGGGGGTTACAAGGGCATTTTGAAGGGGATCTTCAACTAATTCCCATTCTTGTATCAATTATTGCATCTTCTCAATACAATCAATAAGATAGACTTCTTCTTCGAGGCTTGGTCCATGCATTCTTTCAAATACCCTAAACTTTAAGGTTTGTTTACCTAAGAGCAAGAAAGTGGTTTCGTCCTTAAAATCAATCAAGGCACAAGTGGTGGCCAAAAAAGGATGAACAAAGATGATGGGGTACCTTTACTCTTCCTTTATGTCCAAGATGACAAAGTCACATGGGACATAAGCATCCTTCCCAACTCTTACAGGTATGTCTTCAATGATATCCATGGGTTTTGTCATGGATGAGTCAACTAATTGGATGGTCATGGAAGTAGGGAGCATGTCAACAAAGCCTAGCCTCTTGCAAAGACTATAGGGCATAATAGAAATACTAGCACCCAAATTTGCAAGACCCTTATTGCAAGCATTATCACTTAGGTAGCACCAATCCCAAAGGAAACTACATCTTTCTTCTTTTTAGGCATCTTGTTTTGGATAATATCAGAGATGGCCCTATTAAACATGAATGTCTCATGCTCTTCGGCATGGTACTTCCCGGTCAAAAGAGATTTAATGTATTTGGACCAGGCCAACATATCATCTAAGGCATCAAGAAAGGGAATATCCACATGCAACTTTTTCATTGCTTTCCTAAATTTCACAAAATGGGTATCAATCCTAGTTTTCTTTTGGCATGCCTGGTAAGGTGGATGAGATTTGTAAATAGGAATTTCTAGCTCATCAATCTCCACAGGTGGTACCACAAGAGAGGGAGTGGGAGAAGTGGGAACAACAAGGGTGGGTGAGGGAGGAGTTTCGATGACCAGTATATCATCATCCTCAAAGTCCAAGGGGACAACTACGGGTTTCTCTGGGGGAGGAGTATGAGTCTTTCCTGAGATAGTGGAGACAACCTTTAGTTGTTTGGGATGTTTTGGGTTGTTCTTGAGCTGTCCAAAGAAGGTCCTTATAGGGGGGTTTTGTTGGGCAAAAAGATGAGCAAATTGAGCGTCAGTCAACTTCTGGTGTGCTATTACGATTTTCTCTAGGGCTGAAATCCTATCCTCTTCCACAGGGGTGGGGACATTGTGTTGAGGTGGTGGTTATAAAGGTTTTTATATTGTTGTTCTTAGTAAGGTCCACAATTTTGGAAATTTTCCCTGAAGTTCCCTTGGTTCCCAAAATTCCTTTACTTGTTATTGTATGGGAAACCCAGTGGTGCATAATAGTTTGCTTGGGGTTGTTGGGTCTTTGTGGAGGGGGAAGTTGAGATGAGTTTTCAGCTCCTGAGGGGTTTCCATATTGAAATCCGGGGTGGTTTCTAGCTTAATTTTGATTGTAGTAAGCCTGGCCCGGGATACTATGGATAGAGTTAAGGTCCTCCATTTTTTGACCAACATCAGGCAGCATAGGGGTGTTGTAGAGATATTGACATTGGAGGGTAGCATGATCATACACTAGGCATATCCCACATAAATATTTTGTAGCCCTCACTTGTTGAGGTTGTCTTTCACAGGCATTAAACGAGGATTCCAAGCGATCAAGTTTCAAAGAGATCAATTTAAGAGCTTCGACAATAGCATAAATGTCTGGGTTTACCTCAGCCTTAGCAACCTTGAGGACACCACTGGCTTCTCTTCTGGCCTAGGTTTCAGATGCTCTTTTAACTACCCCCCTCACACTACTTAGGTTTTGGAACATGAAATTTCCTCCATATGAGGAATCAAGAAATTTCTAGGTGTCATCATCAACGCCATGATAAAAAATCTCAATGAGTTGAGATAGTGATATTTCATGATGGGGGAAATGGCAGAGGAGTTCCCTAAATCTCTCCCAAGCTTCTCCTAAGGTTTCTCCAATGACTATTGAAAATAAAATGGTTTTTCCCCTGATCTCATAGGTAAGGGAAGGAGGGAAGTATTTATCTAAAAAAATTATTTGAAGTGCTTCCCAACTAGTGACGGGATTTTTACTCTCCATGGCATTATACCAATTGTTGGCTTCCTCTGACAAAGAGTATTTGAAAAGCCTAAGTTTAATGGCATCTTCAGATACACCTACGATCTTGGTCAAGGAACTAAGGTCCGTAAAATGCTGGAGGTGATCTTGACAACTCTCACCTCTGTTCATGGAGAATGAGTTGGCCTGAAGCATGGTGATACACTGAGTGCGGATCTCAAATTGGGGGGTAGTAATTACTGTGTGGCACAATTGGGTGTTGTGCATATTTGGTTCTTGGAGTGGAAATATCTTTTAGTTATTTTTGTCTCTCGGCCTCCCTCTAAGAGACTTCTATAGCCTCTTGCTCAGCGATATAGGTTTCGTGCAAGTTGGATTCTTGAGCTATGTGTTGAGCCATCATCAACTCTCTTTGAGTGACAAGTGCTTGCTCAATCCTACGGGCAACCTCCTCTTCATCCATCCTAAGTCAATTTTGTCGATTTAAGCGATGGAAAGTCCTTTCTAGCTCGGGATCAAAAATTGGCGCCATAAGATTATTCGATGGTAGTGCATGCACAGTTATACAAATATATCAAGTGTAGAAAAAATGTACTGTTGGAATGGAAACTCAATAGAAAGAGGAGATAACACTTCCAAAATGTTACTCAGAAGGCATAAAAAATAATAAAAGTTTTTCAAAAAAAATTGGGTTTTGAGAAAATGATCCATTGTCCCTGGCAACGGTACCAAAACTGATAAATGTCAAAGAGCACACCAATTCACTAGAATAATTATCCTAGAGTTTAGTCCTTTTTTACTTTTTGGTTAAGGCTAATATAGAAGGGTCGATCCCACATGACAACGATTTTAATTTTTCATTTTCTTTTTATCTTGATTGATTTTTGAAAATATTTCTTTTGGTATTTTTGGAAAATTAACTGAAAATAAAGTACAATTTTGAGGGGTTTGATTTAACTAATAAAAGAAAATAAAGTGTAGAAGAATAAAAGATTACACAAAATAAGAAAAACAAAAGATTAAACTATGCCAGAAAAGTAAAGGAAGGAGAAAGTGAAGGTTAACACAATACCAAATATTATCTAAACAAGAATATAATTTGCACGAACGATTGAAGGAAGGAAAGCATCAAGTCTTAGGGGTTTCACCACCTTATCTCTTTTGAAAATTGGTTCAAGCAATACACGACAAACAAGATAGAAGCAAGTATTGGATTTATTCATTAAAAAAATGTAAGAGAGGAACTCCCCGTGAACCCATAGGTCCTGGTGTTCACGTATCCTTATTCTTCATCCTAAAGAGGATTTTTCTACAATCTCATCTAAATCCTCGTGAGGTCAGTTTAGGCATTCTAAATCTTAGGTTCCACGGTCACATCCTCTGCGATTAACAAGTGATTAAAATGATTAATTACTTTATTTAAATCAGCAATTTCTAAACCAAAATACATCTGTCAAAAGCAGTTGTGTAAAAATATGATTTGATTAACACATTGCTAAGGGGCTAATACCTTGCCTCGATAAGAAAACTTCTCGCTACTCATAGAGCGGATGGGAGAAATGAGAGAAAGAAAAGAAGCCATAGACTGCAATTCTAGAATCTTTGTAGAGTCCAAGGCAGTGACAGTGAAACAACTTAATTGCTTTGTCTCCCACTCCAAGATGAAAACTCGAGAAGAAGAATGAGAAAAGAGATCCAGATGTAGAAGAAGAGAATCAACTTTATTGCTTTGAAAGTACAATTACACTAGAAAGAAAAATAACAAAGTTTCACTACTGATTATGTACAAAAATTGGGACCCTTTTCTTTGTGGAGTGCTCCCTTCTTTTATAGTGGAAGGAGGGGTGGAAAACCCTGAAAGAGGGGTGAGAAAGGATGGGTGGTGTTAGCTGAATTTCCCTGTTCATGCACTGCAAAATGGCCATTTCGCTAGATGAAACGGTCGTCTGGCACTGACTGGGCGGTCATCTAGAATGTTTGGTGTGAAACCCTAAAGAGTGTAGTGGCGGTGCCCGTCTGGAGAATTTCTTGGGCTCGAAGCGATGTCCCAGACAGTCGTCTTGGATCTTTGAGCTACACATTTCTCATGTGATGTGGCTTGACTCGGGAGAAGTAGCTGAACCACAATCAAGCGATTGGCGAAACTTTTTCTTTCATTTCTTGGTCTTGAAGCAAACCATGAAATGGGCATTTGGATGGGCTGACGCGACCGTTTCGAGCTGACATGTGTGAATCTGAAGGGTTGGAAACCTAATCAAATGGCGGCGCTTACTTTTTGATATGATGCTAGGTCAAGTCGACCTAGCCATCTAGCTTTGTGAGAGTGCTCGTCTGTCTCCATGAGACGACCATCTCGCTAAAGAGAGACGATTGCTTGGCCTACCGAGTTAGATGATTTAACCAAGGCCAAAGTGGTCTTTTGGCTCTAAAATGAGGGTTTTCATGGGTGTGAGCTGACCGTCTAGGATCAGTGAGATGGTTGTCTCACTGACTCAGTGGGTCAGAATGAACTTTGGAGAAAATCCCTATAAATTTTGAGAAAATTGGATAAGTGTTTGCATAAATAAACCAAGAAGTGGATAAATTGTATTTTAGTCCAAAAATTACTAAAAGGGAGAAAATCTAATGAAAACGACTAAGAAAAATATGCAAAAAGATGGATGAATATGCATTTAGAATTTGTATAATGGAGTCTTGACATTAAAGATCTCTAACCCTTATCCATGCTACATTAGGGTTTTTGTTTAGGTATAAATAAGAGCCCAAGGTGTGTCACCATGATCTATGTTATCAATTTCTCACATCATCATGAATTTCAATTAACATCATAATTGAGTGTTTCCCTATTAAACTAGACTTTATGTATGGTTTAGTTTCCCTTCATAATTCTACCAACTATTACCAATCATGTTCATTACTTCTCTTTCTGTATCTAAAGTCAAGCAAATTATTTGTCATGTTTATTTGAGTAAAGACCCTAATAGCATCATCATATAGAGTTCATGATTTCAAGCCTACATCTTTTATGTAGGATATGATTTCTTATTAGGTATAGATTATGAGTCTAACTTATTGTACATATATCAAGTTTTAAATTAAGTGAGATATTTCATGTACCAGGCATCATTAGAGCAATAATTTTATTGTCAACATCAGGGTTTTGTAATTTTCTCACCTTTATCTAGAAAGAGCTCCAAAAACTCCAGCTACTCAAAATAAGACCTATCTCTGTCCAACAAGGCTTGCTAACCACAACCATGTAACCAAAGAAAATTTTCCACCCAACTTTCAAATAAGGCATCCAGTAGATTCCTTCACATACAACTACTAGCCTGAGTATGAGGATCATCATGGAGATTACACATCATATGCATCATCTTTAGGGCCTTGGGACATCTCCCTCGCCTATATAGAAAACATCATATATTCCATTTCATCTTTCTCTATGGTTAGACCTTTTCATAGGAAATATAGGGTTCAACATGTTCAAGGGAACGTCACTCTAGGCAACTCAACTCATTTACATAGAAGTAGTCTATCTAAGGACTCATGTCATGTATTTCATCATTCATATTTTTCAATATTTCACATATATATTAAAGGTTAGGCATCTCTGACCTTCTCCTATATCAGGTTGACTTACATTGAAAGGTCACCCTTATCATATATCTCATGTTAGATCTCCTCCTTTGTAAAGATTTTAAGGAACATTTTGTATCGTATGTATCTCACATATTGTATCTCAACATATACAAGACCAGGCGCATCAAGCATGCCAACGTATTAACTATGTTTAGCTCATCAACCCAGTCATATGTACCATGCGCGGTGCTAAGCTTAGCAAGTGTTGCATGGTGAAACTCATCTCATATCATCAAACATACTTGAATTATCCAACATTAATGTGAATCATCATGAAACTGACTCATATCATCATAATCAACATTATCATCATCGTCGTCATCATCATAATCATCATCATCATCATCATCATCATCATTGTTGTTGTTGTTGTTGTTGTCCTCCTCCTCCTCCTCCTCCTCATCATCATCATCATCATCATCATCATCATCATTGTTGTTGTTGTTGTTGTTGTCCTCCTCCTCCTCCTCCTCCTCCTCCTCCTCATCATCATCATCATCATCATCATCATCATCATCATCATCATCATCATCATCATCATCATCATCATCATCATCATCATCATCATCATCATCATCATCATCATCATCATCATCATTGTTGTTGTTGTTGTTGTTGTCCTCCTCCTCCTCATCATCATCATCATCATCATCATCATTATTGTTGTTGTTGTTGTCCTCATCTTCATCATCATCATCATCATCATCAATAACATCAACATCATCTTTGTCACTAACATCAACTTAGGTCCACTAGGATACTTACTAGCCTAACCTTTATCATGGATCTAGACAAGAATAAAACTATCATCTAGACACTCTCATATATACTGATGTTGAATCTCTTTCTCTTCAGTTACAAGGATACTCACTACCTTTTTGTGTGTAGTAACATTTTTCATATGTACATATATACTAATATTTAAATAGATTTTCTCCTATGTTCAAATAGGTGATGGAAACCACCATACTCCACTTGAATACAACCAAAACCAAAATGATTCACCACACTCTTCAGGTATTCTAGTACCATGACACCTAGAGAGCTAGAAATAACATGGTGGACAATTATGTCTCTACCATAAGAACATGTGTCAAACATTCTTTATTACAAGCTTTCAACTACAAATTGATAGTCAAATTTATAAAAGTGTGTACATGTAAACTGGTTGGGATCTTACAACAAGTACACCTAAACATATGTGACCAACCCATCAACCTCCTAGCCACCTCCAAACCAAAAACATACATTGAAACAAGTAGGTCAACACACAAGGTGTAGAGTACATGGCAGAAAGATACATACATATATATATAAGATTTTCATTATTCAAAAAGATTACAGAAGTAAATCAACAAGAATAAATAATTTGAGGGCTTATCAAAGTGAGAGTCCATATTTTATGTCATTTTACTCCAAATATACCATTAATATCATGTATTTGTAAGACCTTTTTTATTAATTTCCATTGGAAGCGTCTGTGAGGGTGTTGAAGATTAGCTAACCCTATTCTTATGGGACCTCGAGACCATATCCAAGGGCTAACCCTTTTTATCATCAAGGTTTGCCCTATCTTTACCACTCAAGTAAGACACCCAACCTTATGTCCTTACCCCAAGACTATAGGCACGTGCGCAATGTTTTTATGATGGAGATGTATATTATGTGTTCAAGTTATAAAAGCAATAAGACAAAGGATTGATGTACCATAATACAAGACTACATGGCAATATTTGAGCAAGTAAACAATCATAAATACATATCAATTTGCAAGCAATAAAGCCATAGTCATAAAACTATTTAAATCCCATACCCAGTTTAGAGATTCTTAACCGAACTCATGCTTGACCATTTATCGACTTGAAACACCTGATCAAAAATAATATTACATACAAGCATTAGATCCTCATTATTAACCCTAATTAGATCCATTTTAGGATTTTTTCCAAGTTAGGTTCAAGGTTTCTTATTAGTAAATTAGATATGTAGGGAAATATGACAAAAGATAAGGCAGCAAAAATAAAAATTCAACTACTATATTCCCCTTTGAATAGTAGCTCACAACAACATCTATGTAATGGGAAGTGTAAGGAGGGGGACCCGATAGGGTATCCACTCTCTACTAAGAATTTGAACAATAGAACCTCTAGTCCAAACACACCCATAAGGTATCTTGGAGTGGGTGTAAATTTTTCAAATCTTGTTAATGATATTCAAAACAACCAAAGTGGTAGCAGCGGAATAAAAACATTGACTATATACAATTTCTCATAAGGTTACAAAAGAACATCTTAAACTTATATGTAAAGGTACATCATAAGGATCCATGCAGAGGGAAATCTAAACCACATCAAGATTGTCTCCAAGCTTTAACATCTTAAGCTAAGTCCATATCTTTATGCCATATCCTTCACCTAGGGTTGGAAGCATACCCCAGAAAGAAGAGAAAAATAGAAGACATCAGTGAAGGCTGGTATGTGCATACTAAATAGAAAATTGAGAAATATATGGAATAAAGGACAAAAAATTACAAAAGCTTCCCATAGAAAAGAAAAGTACCACCCAAGTGGGTATCAAGAGAAAAGAATCACAATAAAGAAGATACATGACATTAAAACAAATAAAAGATTGTGTCTTATATACATCCACTGCCATGGTGGGAAATGAAGCACAATAAGAGAAAGTAGGGAACACACCCCACAATCATCATCGATATCTTTCATACATGTGAGATAAACATAGATCTAGAACAATATAAACGCAAAGGCGACCAAGTTTCATAAACTTGAAACCTAATAGAGAAAAGAATATTGTCAATCTCCCAAATATATAAAATTGAGAATGGAATATTGCCAAACTCGGGTATAGAGAATAGGATACTTCCACTCTACTCAATTAATAACAGGGGAATAATGTCCCAAAAACCAATGCAATTTATACTACTCTAGTGCTACTGAATCACAAGCATGTAAAATGTAGAGGCAAGTAAAAGTATAGTCAAAATTATTCAATGTTGCCATCACACAATGGACAACACAAACATATAAACATACACTTAAAAGTGGGCACATATCATTATATAAGACCAATGCACCAAGGCACAAGATAGATATCAAGAGAATATCCAAGTCCACAACAAGCAAGATACTTTACAAGAACCATGATATCAAGAGAATAGACATATGTGTTGGCCAAAGTCAAAAGAATGATCAAATAGGTGAATTTCTCAACATAGAGGAATAGGGGATACAAAATATGTTTAACCAGGGTCCTAGAAACACTCTTCATCAAACTAATTGTTTCCAAGATCAACCTTGACTAAATACAAATTGTTCACATGTATTAGGGTTTGAGATTCATATATATGTAATGAAACCCTAATTCTAAACCATTCTACAAAACATTAGATTTGGACTCCAGACCTATACCAATCGACTTATTAGGTTTTTTTTATTAATAAAACATATTTATTTACTAAATTTTGGAGTTTATATGAATTAGTTACCAATTTTAGGGCTTTTATATTTATTAATTAGATCCTTAAAAATCCATCATTGAAAACATGAAAATCACGCTTTGAAACTATTTTTACTAGTAAGAACACATTTTTCTGATTCCAAAACATATTTTATTTTAATTTTTGGACAAGCGGATTAAAAGATGTGAATTTTGAAATATGAACCAATCACAAAATTAGAAAAAGCCAAATCAGTAGGGAATTTGCGAGGAGGAAGAGAGGTCCGATGGGCAAGGAGAAACTTATCCGAGAGTTTGGGGAAAAACTTTTTTCATCATTTGTTAGTGAAACTAACTAGCTGATCGTGAAGAATAAGTTTGAGAGTTGTTTACCTGAGGTCCAATTATGCTCCGAACATAAATATGATGTCGGGGAGAGGTGCCACAAACTAACCAAGAGCCACGTTCAGCTTTTAGATGAAATGAAGATGCAAGGATAAATCAAAGAATGACCACCAACAGCCACACACTCAAGAAAGGATGAAATTGGGATGATATGAGGTTCACAAAACAATCGAGGAAGACCATGGTAGAGAAATTTATAAGTGGGGGTGTGTGAGAAGTTGTTTCAGAAGACTTGAAGAAAAAGTTGAGGCATTTCTTGAATTATCCATGTTAGGCTACAAATATGGTATGGATATATATGGAATTAAATTTTCAATCCAACACAATTTATTTCATAAAATTTCATTAATAAATGAGGGAGTTATGTCTAAAATATCAGACATTGGTCCACAGTTACTGTTTATGCGGGCTGGTGTTTCCTAATCCGAATTTTGTAAAGTGTTGATTAAATTATTTTCCTTTTTCTCTCTCTTCAATTGAAGGTACAAACAAGGTCCAAATTAAATGAAATTTTATACCTAGACTAATTAGGACATTTAGAATCTGATTTTGGTATTAGTTTCCCTTTTGGAGACTTTTGCTATTTTATTTAATTCTTTTAAAGTATATCACTTTTTCTCTTTCCTAATGCATTAGAGATGTATAAAATTATCAAAAATTGATGAAACTTCACCCACAAGTCATTATTAGAGCATTAGACAAGAATTTTGTATTATTTTCATTTTTTAGGTCATTAATTATTTTAATTAATATTATGAAGGTTCGACTCACTTTCTCTCTCCTGATTTAATCTTTTAATCAAACAACTTTCGAATTGGATGAAAATTCACCCAAAGGCTATATTTATTTTGTATATTACGAATCCAAGATTATTTTCCTCTATAGGAGTCATTTAATATTTTATTTATATTTTGGAAAAAAAATCATGTCTCATTTTCCAAATTGAATTAAATTAATTATTATAAGTTACATAATGTGAAACTTAACTCCCAAGGCAACTGGGACATAAGGAATCCGAATTTCACATTATAATTTTCTTTTGGAATCTCTTATTATGAATTATAACACTTTTGTCTTGTTTTCATTATATTTATTTTAATATTATTCTGTCATCTTTACTATATTTATACACCATTATTGGCCTAATATTAAGGTGAGAACATTAGGTTACATTAAGTGATGTATACATGCTTTAGCCCATTAGGATTATACAAAACATCTTCTAGATTTACCCTCACCCTTGTTTGGCTAATATGTATCATTTCCCCTACTCTAACAGAACCAACATTGGTGTGCTAGTCAACCACTCCTTGAAAATCTGGAAAGAAAATTAACATTTGTCATCCCAGAGAAATTGTACACCTTTCCTCATCAACTTTATTAAGGGTAATGCCATTGCGATGAAGTTCTTCATAAAACTCATGTAATAGCCTGCTAACCCAAGGAAACTACAAACCTTTGTCAGTGTCTTTAGCTGCTCCCACTCCAACATAGATTGAACCTTCTTGGGATCCACATGCGCACCTTTAGCAGATATGACGTGTCCCAGAAATCACACCTCGTTTAGCCATTACTCACACTTGTAGAACTTAGTGTATACCTTGTGTTGTCTCAACAAAGTCAATGCCTATCGTAAATGTTTCTCATGCTTCTAGTTGTCTCTAGAGTAGATTAGGATGTTGTTAACAAATGCCACCATGAACTGGTCAAGATAAGGGTTGAACACTCTGTTTATTAGGTCCATGAACAATGTCGGTGCATTGGTTATCCCAAATGGCATAACCACAAACTCATAGTGACCATACAAAGTCCTAAAAGTTGACTTGGGTATGTCATCCACCTTGATCTGCAACTGATGATATCATGATCTCAGATCTATCTTCTAGAACATTGTAGCACCCCTCAATTGATCAAACAGATCATCTATCAGTGGCAAAGGATATTTGTTCTTGATCATCACCTTGTTCATCTATTGATAATAGATGCACAACCTCATGGATCCAATTTTCTTCTTTGCAAACAGTACTAGAGCACCCCAAGGGGACGTGCTCAGTCTGATAAAGCCCTTCTCAAGCAATTCCTGAAACTACTTCTTCAACTCTTTCATCTCAGTTGGTGCCATCCTATACGGTGTTTATACTATCAGTTGTGTATTGAGAATCAAATTGATCTCAAAATCAATCTCTCGAGGTGGGGGAACACCAAGAAACTCATTGAGAAACACATCCTCAAACTCACAAACAACTGGCACTTCCTAAATATTGAGACTCCTCACCCTAGTATCTACCACATGCACCAAAATCACCTCACAGACTTGCCTCATCAACCTATCTGTTGTCATAGATGACACCAAACATATTAGAAGAATCTTCCTATCTCCTTTGAAGATCCATGAAACATCACCATCAAAGAACATCGCCACCTTGGAACTAAAGTCTAAGATCACTCGATACATCTCCAAAGTGTCCATTCCAAGGATCACATCGAATCCATGCAAATCAAGTGGTATGAGATCCACTTGAATGTTGCATTTTGAAAAAGAAAGAATACAAGAAGGACACACCTCATGCAACTCAGTGGAACCAACCAAAGGGGTTTCTATGTGAAGATTATCACATCAACGACTAACAAGCAAGAACAACTAGCTATCACTTCCCTAGTGATAAAAGAGTGTGTGGCACCTAGGCCAACCAAAATAGATATAAAGTAGGAAGAAGATAATTCAAAATGAAATAACTCCATCTGACTTGTCATGACCCTTAGTTTGACTACTCCCTCTAGTTGACTCATGGCATAAAATTGAGTTGTTGCTTGTTTCCACCCCCATCCTTTGTTGGCTTGCCCAGATGAACCAGCATGTGTCACCTCACCATGTCCTCAGACTCCACCACTGTAGAATAGTCATTGTTATAACCCTTGTTGACTCTGTCTTAGATGTTGCGTCACTTCTTTGTCCTTCACAGGGTAGAACCACTTTGTGTGCCCAACCTGCTGACAAATATAGCAGGTCTTTCTCTCATACCATGGCCTTGACGACCCTGTCACTAACATAGATGCAGCACTGTGAGTTCCTGTGTATGGAAAGGTGTGGCCTCTACCTTGCTCAGAGACCACTGAGACTGAATTGTTGACCTCTGTTCTGACTGAGGTGATGAGAAGCTATGCTTCTTGAAGCCTCCAGACAAATGTTGTTGATGTTGATGTTGTGTTGTTCTCTTCTTGGCAGTCACCTCTTGATTCACTATGGCATACCGCTCTATACCCCTCACAGACTCCACAAATTTGACAAACTGCTCCCTATTCTCCAAGGTTGACATTGTCATTGTTAACTCTGAACTCAAACCTTTCTCAAAATGTCTGATCCTATCCTTATCTGTTGCATCCATGTGTAGGAAAAACCTTAGAAGTTTCATGAACTTCGCCTTGTACTTGTTGATCTTCAAAGATCCTTGTTGGATATTCTCAAACTGTGTGTGATCTTCTCATCCAGCTATGCTCAAGAAAGTATCACCTCACAAACTCCTATCGAAAGTCTTACCAACTGATCAAAACACTAGGCCTTTTCTCCTCCTCAATGGCCCACCAATGTCTAGCATTCACTTTCAACAGGTACAGTGAGTGCTTCACCTTATCCTCTTTAGGGATATCTCGTTCAACCACATGTTCACATCAACTGGGTCTTATGTACCAACATACTCGATCGCCCCCACATGCCATAACCTCTCGAAGGTCTTCCCAGAACCTTGAGATTGTGCATTGGGAATGGCTGCACTTGCTTGGGGTATGAGCATTCTATACACCATGTGCATCATCGTGGCCATAAATTGTCCAAACATGGACTGAAAAGTGAGATTGGACATAGTTGTTGAGTCGAAATGAGGCACTTCAGGCACTCCATCATCTCTTTCCTGACTCCTGGAACCACCTCTTAGTGCATCCACACTACTCTCTGCATGTTCTTCATGTTCACCAGACATATCTTTTCCCTTCTTCTTCTTCTTCTTCTTCTTCTTCTGCATAAGCAGAAGTTACCATTAGATATGTTGGATAACACTAGAACAGACAAAAACCCTAGTACTATGTCCATGTAGACTCAGTGAACCTAAATATCTTATACCAACCTTTTTCATGAAACAACCCGACACCACATGAGCGAGATAACTCAAAACAAAGTGCGAAACTAATATTATATATCCAGATTACCATAAAACAAGTTAAATTAAAATTGATTGCATATAATCACAAAAGAGGAAACATATTACATCTGAGTCCATAGACTGTGCCACATGTATTATATATCATGACAAAAGATATTTCATATTACTGTCCAGTGGCCATCCTGCCACAACCTGTTATATATAATAACATATTCACATATACAAGACATATATGTACAACCATGGCATATTGTCAAAAATTCATAATGATGTACAATGTCTACAAAACACCCCCATGGACTTGAGAGTACATGGATGACATATAGGACTCTACTACAAACACTAGTAGCATATCCAACCTTCAACAACTACTGCTCCTCTTACTGCTCAACCTCAACCACACAATCTCTACCTCATTTTGTATGACCACCTAAAAGATGTGGATACCCACGGGGTGAAACCATCATCCCAGAGAGATATATAACTCTCCGCCAACAACTACTATTAACATAGTTAAATTAATGTAGGAAGATAGCATTAATATCAGGATGAATAGATTTAGATAAATGATATGAGTAAAGATAATAACACATATTAAGAAGTTTAAGCATCAACAACTGAGAAATAGCACATATTATACTATTATAAAGAATATGAAGAACATGTATAATTTTTATCAACTAAATATATCAAGAAATAAAGCAAGGGGCCATCTAATGTGAATTATGTTTGACCCTAAGAAAATATACTACACAGTTGTATTACATATTTTATTTTCCCTGAGGATTTGAGTCGTACCACCCAAATCCAACTGACCACTGCTAAGTTAAAATCATTGGCATTAGATCTATGAAGAGTCAGACTCCATGATCTTCCCATAGTACTCAGTCAGTTCGAATATGCACCGCAGTGACATATTAGTCAAACTACAAAACAACAACTTAGAGTCAAAGATATAGTCTTATAAACACCTATCCCACCATGGTAAAGTTCACAGTGCTAGAAACCAGGGTATATATAACCCAATCACTGAGGTACAACCACAACTGTCCTCTATCACATCATATCATAATTTCACCATCACCAATGCCCGGCCGCAGTCATTCTCAAAACACTTGGGATCAAGATGTCAAGGACACACAATCACTTGCACCTCGCATACTCAACAATATATGTTTCGAGTTTCCCTTGGGAGTACCCGTTTCACCATCCAAAAAAGTTTTGACAATGGGGAATTACATGATTAGGGTTTCACTTGATGAGTTTTTCTAATTGGGTATCTTTTAATGCATCAATCAAAGTTACATGTGCAAACCCTAAACAAATTCTACAAAAATAGGCGTAAAGGTACAACTCCAGAAAATATAAAATGTATGTGTCACATCATCACTTGATATCATTGCCATACAAGGCCATCAACATAATCACATCACTAGGGGTATAACAATGCCTCATCTCATCACTAGAGGATACCACCTCACACTAGGCGTTCATCCTCTTCTAGGTCATAAGACCTAAATCACATCATCACTGATCTTAGTATGCCACATCAAGGCTCATACTCATCACTCTGTATCATATAAGAGATATAATAGAATTCACAGGCTATGATATTCATTCAACCCGCAATAGTAGGGTTACACAAGTAGGAGAGAGAAAACATGATTACATGTTAATCACTTCAAGAAAGATAAGCAATTACATCATGCACCCAAACTAGGGTTAGGGTTTTACAAGATGGGTTTCCATAACCACATTCAACACAAGACCTTAGGTACATCACCTCCCATATTCTTGGAACACATTAGGGTTAAGCTTCATTATCATCATGGTCAACCAATCATTCTAAATAGCATCAAGTATTGACCACATAGGAAACATGAGTGTCGATCAACCAAACTAGGCCATGTGTAGCGACAACCAAAAGGTGAAGGTGTAGCGACCAAACAATCGTATGTAGCATTCAACATAAACCATATGTAGTGACCATTAAGGTCTCACATGTATTGACCAACACTAGGTCAAAACCATAGGTATTTAACATCTTATTGTGACTGCAACATCACCCCTAGGTGTAGCAACCAACTCAAGACCATAGCACTTCGAACTCAACAAGAGCCAACATGGGTAGCGACCAATACATAGCTACCTATAGAAACCACTCACCTAGTCATGGGTAGCGACCATCACCACCTCTAGGTGTAGCGACCATTAGGTTTAGCTCACCCTTGTGATCGCAACACATTGATCAAGTGTCAATCACCAAAGGAGTACCCTATTGTGACCAACCAAGAAGCAAACCATGGGTGGCGACCATCCAACAAGGACAAGGTAGTGACCCAAAAACAAACAATTATAACCAAGGAAATAGGTTAATCTAAATAGTTGTATAGCCTAAAGAAATTCAAGCATCAACAAGGAGGCAAACTCCATAAGAGTTGAGCATTAAAACCCTAAATCAACCACCAACTAGATCAATGAAGAAACCATACTAAGAGAGATGAAAGAAAGTGGCCAATATAAGCAACCATGGATCAAAAACTTCTAACATCATGAAAAACCAAACCAAAACACAGTATTAAAACCAAAAAAAACATGATGCATGCAAGAGGAAACAACATCCACCATCACTAATATTTTGGATACCATATTTAGGGTTTAGGAGAAAGAGTAATATATGCAAGAACACTTCAAAATCTTAAACCCTAGATCAAGGGATCAACATCTAGTATATTATGATCACGTTTTAGAGATAAAATAGTATCATGCAAGCAAGGATATGGTGCAATAATAGAAGAGGGAAGAGTTAAATAACCTGCCTTAAGATGAAGATCAAGCTTCAAATCCACGAGCTCCAAGAGAGAGAAGGAAGCTCCAAATAGGATAAACTCCATGGATAACAAGGTTACCTCAAGAGAATAAGAACACACCAAGGTCAAAGGAAGCTCAAGAAGAGGGAAACACAAACCCTAGGCTGAAAATGAAAGAAGAAAGAAGAAAGAAGAGAACTTTATCTCACTTAGGTACTCCCATGGAAAACCATTGATCTCAACCTCTATGGAGAGAAGTTCCTCAACATAGCCTACCACGGTGATCCATAGTCTCATGAACAAGAGAAGAAAAGTGAGGGGTAGGGTTCAAGAAAACGAGATCAAAGGAAGATAACAACTTACCAAAAAGGAAGATCACCAAGAACCACCACAAGAGAGATGATCAAACTCAAGATCACCACATGCAAGAGGACATTATCCACTAGGCTCCAAGATCATCACCTTCTCTAGCTCCACCATGAACAAGGACGAACATAATGGAGAAAAGAGGAAGAAGACAGCTCAAAGGGATACTTCCATGTGAAAGAAAGGGCTTATATACTCAAGTGTAGGAGGGAGGTAAGGATCATTAGGTGTTAAGATATGAGAGCACCAAAAGGAAACATGTTCCTCAAAAGATTTACCATGCAAACACACATGCAAGAGGATCATTGAAATCTATGTGGTGTAGAGACCACTTAGGCCTCACCTCACTTAAGTCGAAGCAAAACACCTGGTATTGACCGCAACACAAACCACCCTAGGTATAGGTGGCAACACATGTTCACATGAGCAAACCCTAGCGACCAAAATGAAGGCCAAGATACCTAGGTAGCTAAAAATGCCACCAAAGCAAGGTGTATCGGTCAAAGCACTCTCAAGGCACCAAAATACATGGTCTCTACACTCAAGGAACACAACAAGGTCAACACCATGAACCATGCAACCCACGCAAAGCATGCAAACCTGAAAACCACACATGATGCCACCACATCATCTAAGGTTCAAAAAGGCACCCATAAGCATCATTCTCTCTCTCATGATGCTAAGGCTCAACCTACATGTGAAAAATTGCAAAATTAACCCTCAACATGGGTAAATTGCAACTTGGTCCAAAACAAGCATAACTGACTCAAACATCAACCAAACAGGACCAAACTAAAAACATAGGCATGTATTATGTTTTTAATATGAATCACAAGATTAAATTAAGGTTAAAGCATCTTATTAAGAAAAGAATACACAATCAAGCACTAAGCTAGGTCAAGGATCTTACAGGGTCATACTCCCATTTGTCCTTGGGATATCGAGATTCTGCTCCCCCTTATCCATGGAGGATCAAGATTTTACTCCCCATTGCTCCTTGTTTTGAAATCATGTGTTATCTTGGCCTTATTATAGATTCACTTAGTCTAACTTGCTCGCACACTTTTATTATCGTAGTGACTTATTTGGGAAAGCTTTTTAAAATGATAATATTTTTCTTGAAATTTTATTGCCCCAATCTCTTGTTATATTTATTTGAACTATATATTTTTGAACATACCTACTTTATGGCAACCCCTTCTTTACTGGAAGAACCTCTTCTTTCTCCTTTCGGGCCTAATACTGCTTAAAAATATTTATTATGCATATACTCAAAAGTGATCCTACGCATACCTTTTTGTTTCCTTTACTAGGTGTCGTACCCAAAAGCACCCTAGTATAGGAGTGTTAGATTACAATGACTCACTAAGATCACCTTCAAGATATCGACATGAGGATAGCTTGGAATGGTCAGGTAACCCTTGAATTGGGCTCACGTACTAGTAGATGTACCCATTTTATTTGTAATATTACCTTTATTATGAGGAACAATTGTGCATGAAATACGATGTCACTTTATACTAGTTTTGTTTCTGCTTCTCATAAACTTTTATGCTATGTGATATATATACCATTTGAGAATGAATGAAATTCCAACTTTCTCAAATTTTGAATAAGATGGTTTTCTATGTCTCAATTTAGTGAAGTGTGTATCCCTTTTGGGATCCACTCTTTACACACATATTTATTATATACCTTAGAAAGATGGAAAATGTGAGAACATGTTACACTAAATAAGATTACTCAAAACATAAAACACAATTGATCACTAATTAATCACATACCCAAAAATATGGGTAAATTTAAAACCAATTTCAACATCCACACCCGTTCAGAAACATTTTTGTAAGATCCCAATATCTTTCTTGTATCCATACTATGACAAGAATTTGATACAAATTGTTGTCACCTTATCCACAACATATATGCACAAGATAACAATATTTGTATGTTCCACACAAACAAGCATTAACATGCTAACAAAATTCCAATTCGTTAGAAACGCCATATACAAACTTTTCCTGCCCAAACCTAAGAGTACAGGGATGACTTTAGGACACACTAGACATCTATTAAACTTTCTCAAAGATTCATTACTATATCTCCTCTTTGCTACCACATGTTGGTTTCCATCACTTCCGATTACCTAA
Organism: Alisma plantago-aquatica; assembly: GCA_963693085.1. Lineage (NCBI taxonomy): Eukaryota > Viridiplantae > Streptophyta > Magnoliopsida > Alismatales > Alismataceae > Alisma > Alisma plantago-aquatica. Next base: position 716,861,511 of record OY856411.1, on the reverse strand, counting down.
AAAAATGTGACGAACCACAAGGGTGAGACCCATGTTCCAGTAAGAGATATAACCTCCAACAATGCATATTGATTACAACATTTGAAATAGTAGATAACTAAGCAGGTGGAGTATTTAATAATCAATTGAACAAATGAACGGTACAATTATACTAAACAGATTAAGGAAATAATATTAGCAACAAGTCTTATTATCAATGGATATATGGGTAACAAATAAATCCATTTCTCTGGATAGATATCTACTCAAATTTCATTAAATTGCATCTAATAACAATCATCATCATTAATCTGACTATCATCATATTCCTTGCTAACGACACAAACAATCTAGTAGCATAAGCATCCCTGACATCATGAATATGTCTAGTAACATAACATGGCTATCAATATTGGCATCTCAAATAAAGGGAACAAATCTACATCATAAGTCGAACTAACATCATAGAACAATTAACTGCATTGGCATGATTAGTAGTTTAAGCATTTATAATTACATAGGAATGGCTAAAAATATTAAACATAGCTAGTAGCATCATCTTAACCATCAGTGTCAGTATATTTGACAACATAAGCATGTTTACAACATGAGCATAACTACAACATAAGCATATCTATTATCTCTTATTGTACTATACATGATCTCAATTAAAAGAAAGAAAACAAGGGTTATCATCCAATATGAAGCATTGTATATAACCCTAAATAGATATTCTAAGTGGTTGTCTTACATCTTTTATTATGCCCTAGGGAATTTGAATCGTACCATTCAAAGTCCAATCGACCCCTGCAAAGGGCTATTCAGTTTCGTACAGGATCTAGGAGTGTTGGTATCCTAAGATCTCTTCCCCTTGGTCAGCACGAGTAAAAGGCAGTGACATATAGTCAAAATCCAAAATAGTGACATATAGTCTTGTAACTAGCCCACCTCGGTATAGGTCACTGTACTAGAATCAAGGGTATTCAAAACCCTCTAATCTGAGGTACAACCGCAGTTGTCCTCATTCACATCAAATGTTTGAGGCATGACCATACCCATCCTCCATAAACTGCATTGTGGATGACAAGGATATATCCTCAACTTGACACCCCCACACACTCAATAGTATGTTCTCTGAGTTTCCCTTAGGAATACTCATTTCACCATGTAGCAAGTTCTGACACTGAAGATGGCTCTACGACATAGGGCACTACATGATTAGAGTTGCACTTGATTAGTTATGCTAATTGGGTGAATTAAGGTTGCATCAAACAAGTGGACATACAACCCCTAATTCACTTATAACAAGCATATAAATATCACAACTTCAAAAAATATAAAACATGTGAAATATAATTTCTCATCTTATCATCACATGGTACTATTCACTTGCCATTCATGAGACTACACTAGTCACCATACTATCACAAGATATAAATCCTTTTCACAATATCAAAGGGTATTAACCCTTATCAACACGAGAGGATTACACCTCATTTAGGGCTCAACCATGCCCAAAGGTCATTAAGACCATCATTCTATTCCCTATAAGATCATCATTGTCATTCCATGCCTTATAACAAGGCTCAACAACATCACTTACATATATTACACCAGATCAACACAATATTGCATTAATGAGCTAGGAGATGTTCATGAACAATCATAGCAAGGTTATATTAACATTAAGAACATTACTTTATTACATAAACATGCAAGGAATCTAGATATGATTAACCCTCATCATATTCATAATGCACATGTTTAATATAAGAAAGTATCAACCATGTCGCTATGATAACCACCAATTAACACATTAAGGTTATGATCATATTAAGGAGGTTATTTCACCATCATGCCATAATATGAGAAGGTTATACATGGATACTCATCTTTATCTATTTTCATTAGAGTTAGGTTCAACAATATAAATTATATTAGTGTTACTAATCAGAACTCATACCCAAACCCTAACTCACGGCATCCCCATTGGATCATGGATGCATAAGGTAAATCATCACCAACACATTCCATACTATTCTCAAGTATGAAATACACATAAATGAAGGTGTAACCATAGAGTTATAGAATACTATGGTTTCAACAACAATAAGAGAGTACTCCATGATTGTATTAGTCATTCAAGGACTATTCATACCCAATTACAATCATTTAGTTATATTAAAGCTAGGTATAACAAGATATACCTCATTAGGGTTACCCATTAATTCATTGTGGTGATTATCAACCATAATAATACGAGGGTAAGGGTAAGACTATAAGTTTAAGGCATTGAACCATCAAATTCTCATCATTATAATCATAACATTACAATATAGGCTTCACCCAAAACAATGGGAATATTGAGGCATCAACTTCTAACCATTAAATGTTGAAAAGGTAAAGCCATTGTTCTTTTACATAAGTAAACATCTTGAACAAACCACCTATGAAGTCATTGATTTGTTCTCTAGAAAGAGTCACCATCTAACCCTAGACATCCCTTGATTAACAACACAAAAAGTTCCAATGAGAGTAGGGTAAAACCCTCAAGCGATTGCTTATTTAAAAAAAGGCATCCATAAATGAGCTTTTTAAGTTGATCTCATAAAGGAGACCATTTAAATCACTTTACTAGGACCAACATAGTACATTTAGGCATCATTCCAATTTATTGGATGAAGAAACATTATATCTTAACCATTAGGTCAAGTTCATATACTGAAACCATCAATGGGAGTATAGGTATGACCATTGCATCAAATGACCCAAGACACCATTGGTTTAGGGCTTAATTGATGCTAAAAATACATTATTAACTCACCTTAGGTTATGGAGACCTGAACCACCATTAGTAGTGACCATTAAGTGACCATAGGTTGTTAGATCAACACTTTATTCATTAATCACCATCGAATATCAACTAATATCACCATTGATTGATAGCATCATTAGGATACTTAGTTGTTAATCACTAAGCCTATAATTAGCCCAACACGTGACCTAAGGGATGAATGTCAGTTGACACCCTTGGTCACCACCATCGGTTGTTGCAATGGTACCACCATTGAGTCATGTGTTTATAGAAGAAATCAACTTTAAACCCTAAAATTGACCATTGGTTGATAGGTGTTTAGCACCATTGGTTGTCAAACCAACCTGATACAAGTCATATTATACCTTATTAAAAACGTACACATGAATATAGGTTTATATATAACTGAAATCAGGACATGGAACAGTATAAAAATCGAAATCCAAGTCAAGCATAGCTTTTAAGTGCATGGATCATCATTTTCAAGCAAGAACATGAGCTAGCAAGCTTATGGTAAGCAATAAATGTGGAGCAAGTTATAAAATTTTCCTCTAATTAGAAGATAAACTCCCAAACATAATAAAACATGAGAAGGTAGGGTAGAAAATCCAAGCATAAACTATGAACTCATCCGTCTAGCACCTTTCTTCATCAAATGAGCAAACCCTAAGCATAAGGAGCAAGAAAGGTTGGGTTTTAGATATTTAGAGCAATTTCTACCATGGAAAAACAAGGTTCCAACCTGGATAAAGGTAGGATAAAGGATAAAAAAGAAATAAAAGGATGAAATAATGGTATTCTTACTCTTTTAGTTCAAGATCACTAGAAGGAGGCTTTTTAAACCCTAAAAGGAAGTCAATTGCAACCCTAGATTCTTTTTCCAAGAAGATCCCCTCTTTCTTCTTCCTTGGACAGGAAACTTTTAGAAACACAGAGGGATAATGAGTTTTATATAAGGAGGTAAGTGGTGGAGATAAAATTGCTCGTTTGGGTGCTTAGGGATAAGTATATGAAACTTTAAGATAAAGAAAAAGAAAAAGTTGAAATTCTAATATCTTTCCAAGTGTCCATGGCCTTAAGCTATTAAGAATATACAAGCACACACACAAGAAGCTCCCCTACAACCCATATAGACCTTCTTAGCTCTCCTTTGTCGAATTTCCAAGGTAGCTCATCCGTGAAGGGGTAAACCCTAAAATATCTTTGAGGAAAACACCTTCAAACTAAGGCTCAACTAGGAGCCCCATGGCTCAAAATGCTCAAGAATGATGAGAGAACATCTAAGGAACATACTTCATGTGACAAATTGCAATAAAAGACTCCCAATTGGGTAAATTGTAGGAAATCCAAAATGTACATAAAATCGCATAACTTGCTCAAATAGTGTCCAAATTTGAAAACTAAGTTTCTCACATGACACCTAAGCATATCACAATGTTAGGTTAGCGTTCTAAGCACTCAATTTTGGTAATTAAGCCTATGAAATTATTTAATCAAGTTTAGGGGCCTTACAACTATAAACCCCAAATAGGAATTTTGCCCCCGAAATCCAAGGTAAACAAAGATGGATACTTTTCTTGCACATCACCCTATTACCTTCACATGGTTACTTGGATATCATGGTGATGTCACATCATTCATACATATCTCATCTTGGGTCAGCACAAAAACCACCACCTAAGAAGACATTCTGAATATGAAATGTATAAACTTGTTGTGTCACCTGTACAACTTTAGTAGTAATGTTCAACTTTAAATTCTAGCTATCATCCTAAAATTATATCTATTGTATCAAAACATTACTGAAAAGTCATACTTTCTAGCTTTTTACCAATCATGGCATGTGTCCCATACCGTTCCTTGTGGCATAAAAAAAGCAATGTATCCATCCTCTTTTTTTCCTAGATACACTGACACTGGAACACTTGTTAGTTCTTCTTCAACATCAAAAGAAATGCTGATACTGGAACCTGTTATTCCAAACAAGTAAACATCATTCCTAGTCAACCTTGTTAGGGGTGAAACAACAACACTATCTTCACCTTACTAGGATTTACACAACCTACCTAGAAGACATATCATGATCCCATAAAGACATATAATCAATCCCATCTGACTCTCGCTAGACTTGTCACACATAATTATAGTTGCTTCAACATTCTTAAGGTTTAGCAAAGATGTAGACCATGTTACTGACCATCTCTGGAATTGTAACATAATGAATCTTAGATGTAATCTGCATGTAAACCTTTTTCCCAAGTTTCCCTTTCATTTCTATCCTTTATGTCATTTATGTTTAATTAGTATAGTGAACATCTATTCACTAATTGTACCAATATAAGGGTTTATGCACAAATACCCCAGTGAAAGCTTAATTACCATAATTAAGTTCTCTAAACCTTAATATAACTTTTTGATATGATTTGAAAACATAAAATGAGCCTAAATTTCAAATTTGGTTCGATTTCATGTTGTTTGTGCAGGTTATGCAATTTTAGGTACATTCCGGACTTTTATGCAATTTACCCAATTGGGAGGTTTTCTTTGCAAATTATCACCTGAATTTTAATCTTTAGATATTTCCTTACCATTTATGACATTTTGAACCATGGGGCACCTGGTTGCACCTTGGTTTGAAGGTGTTTCTCTCCAAGGGCATTATTGGGATTACCCTCTTTATAAATGTGCTTATCTTTAAAAGCTATCAACCAATGGGGTTATTTCTTTGTTTGAAGGATGGTGGGGATGGCCTAGAAGGATATAGGTGATCTTAGGACTGACCTTTGGTATATAATAAGAGTCTATGAGCTGTCCTCTTGCATGGCCGTGAAGCCCTACCCCAAGAACACATGGAAAGTCTCGTAGACACCTCATACTTGCCCCCTTCTTTATAAAGCCATGCCTACCCCTTCCCACCTCCCAATCCCAGAAGATATACACTCCTTCTCTTTCCCACAACTTATATCACCATCCCTTCTATTTTTGGCCACGAATTTGTTGTTCCAAGGTAAAAGAGGGTGACTACCTTGGTGAAGAAGGCTCCTAGGGTTCCAAATTTCTCTATTTAGGATTTCTTAAGCTCCTCCTTGGTGATTTTGACAAAAACTAGTAATAATCCTCCTTTCCCTCCCTATGTTCATGCTTTTAGTATTCCTCCCACATTCTTCCAGGTCGTAACCATGACCTTCCATGGTAAAACTCCACCTAGAACACTAAAACATCTCATGTCCATGCTCTTTTGCTAAGGTTTGCACCTCTAAAGTGAAGAAGGTGATTTTTCTCAAGAAAGGAGCTTGGCTTGGAGCAATCAGACCTTATAAATCTTGGGATCCTTTATATTTGGACCTTCTTACCTTCCTAGAGGCAAGTTTTGTTAACCCCCTTCTTATATATTTCTTAATACATGCTTAAAACGCATGCTTCTATGTTTAAAATCAATGATATCCATCTCTTTTTACCATGTTCTTCAAGGGTTTTGGTTTCTTGTTGTTTAACCTTCTCTAAAAGCTCTAGTTTGGTTACCTATGAACCTGATCTTGGGTCAAATGGTGTTTTCTCCCTCTCCCTCTCTCTTTAAATATCTCAATCGGTTTGATGATGTGGCAATTTCCTATTGGTCAGTATTCAAAAATTCATATCTTCTAAACCACTAATCCAAATTTGACAAATAAATATGTTTTGGTATTAAAAAATTAATATCTATCTAATAAATATATTTTCAAGGTCTGATTTCATGATTTGACGAAGGGTGATTTTTTGTAAAAAGAATTTAATGCATAAAATCCATAAAAATTACATAGTAATCATCATAACTCCAAAACTAACATAAAAATATATTTTCTTGATTAGGAGAACTTAATAAGTTTATCGGTGATGTTTTAAGAGTCTAAATCTGAGTTTTTTTAAAAAAATCTAAAATTAGGGTTTCTATATATTAATGTGCACTATGTACTCTAATACATGTTAATACATTGAAAATAGGCAAAGTGGAACTTGGGCTCAATTAAAGTGGTGAAAGTTAGTAATTGATATCAGTAAGAGAGGTATGTGCAATCCCTATTTATGTATGTGCATTCTTACACCCTAAGTTGGGATATTTGCAAACCAAACCCTATATTCCCTAATTAGGCACTATATGAACCATATTTCCTCTATTCAGAATTCTTTTGTTAAATTGCCTCAAAATCTTTTTTTTGCCTCAAAATTAGTAATGAAATTCTTTTTCTTGGGTCTTGTATCCCACTTCCATGCTTATTGAATATTATGACTACTCTTGCCATGACTACTTTTCTAGCATGTAGATTTATGTTCAATTTAATTTAAAGTAGAGGTACTTAAGTACAACCACCTACAGAGGGCATGTATTTAATTTCCTTAGGGAATATTTTTATTCTCCCCTATATAATTGTGTAGGTGACTGGGAATGTCTTATTCTATCCTCACTTATAGGTTAGAGGTCCAGTAGGTTCCTCAACCCTACTTAGTTTGGTAGACATAGTTATCTTACATGCAAATCCTTTTTAATATAATTGTTAATGGAAAGTTTCTTTTTAATATAGCCTCATAATCTGTTATCTTCATATTTTGATGAAATCTTAGCCTATAATTTCATGTTATTTACTCATCTTTTGTTCTTGTTCATTATTTGACACATACCTTGTTTTCTTTCCCCTTTTGTTGGGTGCTTTCCCAACCACCCAGGTGCTGGTGCTGAGCAAGGAGAAGGACAAGTTTGAAGCAAGTCATCTCAGGAGTAGATCTCAAGCTATCTGAAAGGATGTCTAGGTTGCTATAGCTAGATCCTTTTCTCTTATCTTTTTCTTTTGGGAACAATCATGTAATGAACAATGGAAGCCATGTAATAGTCTTAGTACTTTTATTTCCGCTGCTATTAACATTTTATAATGTATCTGGAGCATGCTTATTTACTTGGAATATTATACACGCATCCATCAATATCTTTTGTCTTTCTAAAAATATGGATTTTTGTACTTCCTTTAAATTTTAGTAAGGAAGTGATCTCGCCTCTTTACAACATGGTATTAGAGCCTTTAGGCAACTATTAGGACATGAAGTTGAAGCAAAGGTGTCTAGAATGGATCAGGGTTTCAGGGGCTGGCAATATTTTCCTCCACACCACTAGCTTGGTTTGTGAGGACTCCCGTGCCCATATGATACTAGCCTGGCCTGAGCTGATACGAATTGCCCAAAATAGTATGCTTTTAGGCAATAACATTCTAGATATTCTTTTCTCATCTATGCTTCTATTCTTTCTTCATCTATGATTCAAATACTCTAGGAAACTTAATATGTTAACCCTACCTTTTAGGATAGATGACTTATTTGACAATAAGAACAAGAGAAAGGAGTCAAACCCTAATGACTCCAATGTGGGAAACACTCTTGTGACTCCTTTCGGCCGTAGTTTGGTCAACCCTACTACTCTGGGAACCCCCGCCTTCACACTAGAGTAAGATCTGGCAATGTTGTGCCAGTTGCTCTCCACCATGATGGGCCAGCTCCACATAGTGGCCGCCAACACCAACAAGCCGAGGGAGTTCACGCTCACCGACTTCATAAAGATGCAGCCACCCTACTTCAAGGGTGAAAGTAAACACAACATGGTGGATAAAGCCGATGACTGGGTGTTGGCTTTGAGTTTGACCTTCAAGGGTATGACATGCCCTCCTCACTAGAAAGTTCAATTCATGATGTATGTGTTGGACAGACCGGCACGTGTCTGGTGGAATGGTGTCACCCACACTCAAGACACCTCTACCATGGAGTGGGACCAGTTGCTGAAGCTCTTTAGGGAGAAGTGCATCTTTCCCGCCTTCCTGAGGAAGAAGGAAATCGAGTTCTACAGTCTCAGGTAGGGAAGCATGAGTGTGGTTGACTACATCTGACGGTTCCTACTTATGGAACGCTATGCCACCAACCTTGGAGCCGAGAGAAGGGAAATGTTGTTCTTGGAGGGCCTGGACCACCAAGTGGGCCGATGTCTTGTTCCACAACTTCCACTCACCTTCCAACATATGGTGGATAAGGCTCTGGCCATCGAGTCTTAGCCAGGATTCCAATCCTATGGACACAGTAATGGCTAAAACAACAACAAGAGAAAGAAACCTACCCAGAATGAGAATCACGGATGTGATTGGTGCAATAGAGGCTCTCACCACCATCCTCTAGGGAGATGTCTTGCCAACAATGCACCAACCTCTACCATGGAGTACAAACGAAATCCTTCTTGTGACTTAAAGCATCAGCTACGACGTTTGCTTTACCAAGATGATAGGTTATGGTGAAGTCATAATCTTTGATATATTCCATCCACATTCACTGTCATAGATTCATATCTTTCTGTGTCAACAGGTACCTCAAGATTTTATGGTCAGAGAAAACATCAAACTTCACACCATAGAAATAATGTCACCAGATTTTTAGAGCATGAACGATGGCAGCAAGCTCTAAATCATGTGTAGGCCAATTAGCTTCATTCATTTTCAAATGGAGGGAATCATAGGTGATCACCTTTCCATTTTTCATCAAAACACACCTTAAGCCTTGTTTAGAAGCATCAGTGTAGATGGCATAGGGTATGCCTTCAATAGGCAAGGCAAGAATGGGAGGAGAAGTCAAACACTCCTTCATATTTAAGAAATTATTCTCACATTCTGGTGTCTAAGAGAACTTGACCTCCTTTCACGTCATCTTGGTTAAAGGCAAGGCCAACTCAGAGAAGTTCTTGATAAACCTTCAATATTAACCTGCTAAGATGAGGAAACTACGGATCTCTGAGGGATTATTTGGAGCTTTCCACTTGGTCACAACTTCTACCTTTGTAGGATCAACATCTATATGTCTAGCAGAAATCACATGACCTAGAAACATCACTTCCTTTATCCATAACTCACACTTTGAGAATTTAGCATAGAAATGATTTTCTCATAGTGTGTTGAGTACATTCTATAGATGCTTGTAATGTTGTTCTAATGTCTCAGAATAAACCAAAGTGTTGTCGATAAACACCACCATGAACTTGTCAAGGTATGGGCGAAAAACTCAGTTCATCAAGTCCATGAAGGCATCAGGGGCATTTGTCAAGGCGAAAGGCATGACCATGAATTCATAATGCCCATAGCGAGTTCTGAATGGCATCATCGAGATATCATGCCACTTCGTAGATCCATCTTGGAGAACACAGTGGCTGACTTCAGTTGGTCGAACAAGTCGTCGATGTGAGGCAAAGGATAATGATTCTTCACTGTCACTTAATTAAGCATGTGGTAGTCCATACACATCAGCATCGAACCATCCTTCTTCACGAACAGGACATGGTCTCCCCAAGGTGAAACACTGGGGCAGATGAAGCCCATGTCGAGAAGCTCGCTTAGCTGCTTCTTCAGTTCGGCAAGCTCGGTAATGGCCAAGCGGCAAGGCGGCTTGGATATTGATGAAGTTATGGGTACAAGCTCGATGGAGAACTCCACCTCCTGAGTTGGTGGTAAACCAGGTAGCTCCTTGGGAAAGACGTCCGAGAAGTCTTTCACCATATCTATGTGGTTGAGAGAAGGAGGTGTAGCCTCAAGGACTATAGAGGCTAAGAAAGCTCTACACCCTTACAAGACTAGCTTTTTAGCTTTGATGTTAGAGATGTTCGGTGTGGGAAAATCTCAAATATGTGACTAGTTGGCGACCTCAACCTGTCGATTCAGTGGACAAAGACAAATTGTGTGTCCATATGGCTAGTTTTACTATTACACTAACTTGGATCTCAGAAGTCATTTATGCATAGTTTATCCTTTCCATCTCAGAGCTTTCCAACTATGCATAAATGACTTCTAAGATCCAAGTCAGTGTAACAGTAAAACTAGCCATATGGACACACAACTTGTCTTTGTCCATTGAATCGATAGGTTGAGGTCACCAACTAGTCACATATTTGAGATTTTCCCACACCGAACATCTCTACCATCAAAGCTAAAAATCTAGTCTTGCAAGGGTGTAGAGCTTGATTAGCCTCTATAGTCCTTGAGGCTACACCTCCTTCTCTCATCCACATAGATATGGTGAAAGACTTCTCGGACGTCTTTTCCAAGGAGCTACATGGTTTGCCACCAACTCAGGAGGTGGAGTTCTCCATCGAGCTTGTACCCGAAACTTCACCAATATCCAAGCCGCCTTACCGCTTGGCCACTACCGAGCTTTCCAAACTGAAGAAGCAGCTAAAAGAGCTTCTCGACATGGGTTTCATCTGCCCCAGTGTTTCACCTTGGGGAGACCATGTCCTATTCGTGAAGAAGGATGGTTCGATGCGGATGTGAATGGACTACCGCATGCTTAACCAAGTGACAGTGAAGAATCATTATCCTTTGCCTCACATCGATGACTTGTTCGACCAAATGAAGTCAGCCACTGTGTTCTCCAAGATGGATCTACGAAGTGGCTACTACCAAATGTGCGTGAAGGATGATGATATCCTGATGATGGCATTCAGAACTCTCTATGGGCATTATGAATTCATGGTCATGCCTTTCGGCTTGACAAATGCCCCTGATGCCTCCATGGACTTGATGAACTGAGTTTTCCGCCCATACCTTGACAAGTTCATGGTGGTGTTTATCGATGGCATTTTGGTTTATTTTGAGACATTAGAACAACATCACAAGCATCTATAGATTATACTCAACACACTATGAGAAAATCATTTCTATGCTAAATTCTCAAAGTGTGAGTTATGGATAAAGGAAGTGATGTTTCTGGGTCATGTGATTTCTGTTAGACATATAGCTGTTGATCCTACAAAGGTAGAAGTTGTGACCAAGTGGAAAGCTCCAAATAATCCCTCAGATATCCGTAGTTTCCTCGGCTTAGCAGGTTAATATTGAAGGTTTATCAAGAACTTCTCTGAGTTGGCCTTGCCTTTAACCAAGCTGACGTGAAAGGAGGTCAAGTTTTCTTGGACACCAGAATGTGAGAACAGTTTCCTAAAGCTAAAGGAGTGTTTGACTTCTCCTCCCATTCTTGCCTTGCCTATTGAAGGCATACCCTATGCCATCTACACTGATGCTTCTAAACAAGGCTTAAGGTGTGTTTTGATGAAAAATGGAAAGGTGGTCACCTATGATTCCCTCCAGTTGAAAATGAATGAAGCTAATTGGCCTACACATGATTTAGAGCTTGCTTCCATCGTTCATGCTCTAAAAATCTGGTGACATTATCTATATGGTGTGAAGTTTGATGTTTTCTCCGACCATAAAAGCTTGAGGTACCTGTTGACACAGAAAGATTTGAATCTATGACAGTGAAGGTGGATGGAATATATCAAAGATTATGACTTCACCATAACCTATCATCTTGGTAAAGCAAACGTCGTAGCTGATGCTTTAAGTCACAAGAAGGATGTCGTTTGTACTGCTCTGAGATGTTCGGTGTGGGAAAATCTCAAATATGTGACTAGTTGGCGACCTCAACCTGTCGATTCAGTGGACAAAGACAAGTTGTGTGTCCATATGGCTAGTTTTACTGTTACACTAACTTGGATCTCAGAAGTCATTTATGCATAGTTGGAAAGCTCTAAGATGGAAAGGATGAAGGCCTTGACCGAGAAACTACTATCTGACTTCTCTGTCAGAGTGGATGGTGATGTCTGCTTCATAAAAAGGTTGTAGATTCCTGATGTGGGTGATTTGAGATAGAAGGTGCTAAGGGAAGTGCATGGGTCCAAGTACACTATTCATCCTGGAGAAACAAAAATGTATAAGGACTTATAGTGAAGGGTTTGGTGGAAGAACATGAAGAATGATATAGCTCTATTCGTAGCAAAGTGCTTGACATGTCAACAAGTCAAGATCGAACATCAATGACCTGATGGTCTTCTTCACCCTCTTGAAATTCCAGAATGGAAGTGGGAGAAGATCACAATGGACTTCGTTACTAGTTTCCCCAAGTCCAAGAAAAGTTATGATGTTATTTGGGTGGTTATTGATCAGCTTACAAAATCTGCTCATTTCTTTGACGCCATGTTCCCCGTGCCATCTCTAATGACCTCGAAGACCGGAGAGTCAACCTTGGTAAACCACCCTTAAACTTTTTCTTTTCTTAATCACTTAAAATTAACCTAAAGGAAAATCTTATAACTTGGAATAAACTGAAATCTTACTAAACTGTGGAAGCAACTACTATTTACTTTACTAGGTAGGTAAAGCATATTTACACAACATATTACATTTTTCATGTAGAATATAAAGCACATCAGATAACTTAAAACTAATTTTCATATTACATTACATTCTCTCTCTACCACACCACATGCCCCAAGGACCAGGGGGAAAGGACTAAGAGACCTTTATCTAACTATGAACTACCTTCTAAGAGCCTGGGTGATAAGATCCTTCAGTTTCCTCGTGCTGATGCTGACCTGAAAAATGTTTCAGTAGGTTGGTGAGCTACTAGCTCAATGAATAGAATTTCACCCAACCATCACAGATAACTCATTTTATATTTATTAAATTGAAATAAAATGCAGGAATTACTACTCTGAGAAGATCAAAAACAATTACAATTAAATACCACAGGGAATATAACTATTACATTAAAAGAACAACTGTCGTAAAACTGTACCCGAATCTTTCTTAACCTTTCTTACTTATAAGAAACTCTTTAAACCTATATGAACATATTCTATCTTATGCCCTGATCATATGCAGTGTACTCTACATATGAAGACTTGTAGCGAACTATGATCTCACCATAAAAGACTTAGCTAACACGCCTGGGATGCTATGCCTGACTACCTCACTAGTCTGCAATAGAAAAATGGCACTAGCCTCAGCACACCTATTATGTCATAAAAACTGGACTCCTCCTCAAACCTAAGCACACATGCGGAGAGTCAAGCCACCTATTGGATTTTCTGTACTCTAGTGCCACCAGGATCTCTGGTTGATGTTGGACACTACATACTGTATTTAAGGAGACTTCCACTAGGGCTTCGTCACCCGTACCACCTATTAGTACGTTCTGACCCCCGTATACTGGACACTTCCAGGTTTAGGTTGTTTCATCCCTACGGCACAGACCTCTCATAGGGAATCTACAGTGTTTAGGGCTCCTAAGTCTATAATTTTATTATTCTTGGAAAGCTCTTACTATATTGTATCTTTTCCATTCTTATACTTGACTCTGGTATCTCTATGGTACCATGTCTATTTATTTGATGTTTATAACACAACATGTATATCATTCTAAACTTGGCAGAGAAGTATACTCAAAACACTGTAATATACTAAGAAATCAACAAATTATACATGCAGGCAGACTGAAATACTTAAATAAACAGAATACATGTCCACTTGACACTTATACACTAGAATCATGAAATTGAACTTCTTAATATACTGATAAGAGTTAATTACTTGGCATACGAGTAATCGTCATTAGCACCTATAAATTATTTGCACTTTCTTGGAAAATGTGCACATCGACCCTAATCATGGGTTGTGCATCTCATAACTTAATTAAGAGTTAATTGCTTAACATGGCAAGATTTATTAATAATAGCTGAGAATTTCTAATCATGTCCTCGGGATTCATGCCAATCGTGTTAATACTAAACCACACACTATAATTGTAACTTAGAGTGTGCAATCAGGTTTCCATTAAACATCACAAGTCATCATCTTTTTCTTTGAAACGTACAACTAGTAAATTACTAGAATCGTACAACCTGGGTTTATACCCAAACATACAGCTATTGCAATTTTGGGTCATGTGCTATTGTCTTTAACCTCGAAACTGAGCAGTTTAGGATTTGATCAATCATATAGTTTCAGTAATCAAAATCATTCAAATCAGTTAACAAACTAAATCATACAAAACATAAAGAAGAAAAATGTGTAACGAGAAGTCGGGCGACGCCAAGATTGTCTGGCACTTGGGTAATCGATGTTACCCATGAAAAACACAGGTCTAACCAAAAATCGACTGTTTCATGGAGTTAGTACTGCTTAGTGAGTGAAATTCTACTCATAGTGGTTCGAGATCGTCGAATTCAACTGGAAATGCATCTAAGCCTACTACCGGGCATCCATGGGGTCATCTTCAACCTTGGGCGCCCTCGACTTCAGACCTACTACACACACCAGCCTCTACGCACACAGAGGAAGGAGGGAAACTTGGCTAGGTCACCGTTCGTGGGCTGCGAGCTACGGATTTGGGTCTAGGCCTGAAGGCTGAACTCAAGGGCACCATTTTTGTGGTGTTTCCCGTGCCAAAACATGTCTGGCCGGCGCTGCTGCTGGCCGACGCTTGCTCAAACAGGTTGAGGTGTTGATGTTGAGCGAGGAAGAGAGGAAGAAGAAGCTTAGACCTCAAGGTCGGAGTCAAGGCTATCGTTCTGAGGTGTTTCCTTGCACCAATTGGCCCTAGCTACTGCTCCTAGCCACTAGCCACTACTGCTTGGTCGTGACGTTGCGCAGCAGGTCGGGCTGTAGGTGGGGCATTTCTAGGGCGAGGATGAGGAGGAATAAAGGAAGGAGAAGAAGAAAGGAGGACGGCGCCATCTAAATCAGAGCTAAGGGGCTCGAAATCGGCCCTCCCTTTTCCCCTGCTGGCCAATCGAGAAGCCTGCTGCATGCGACCTCTTCAAGCGGTGCTTTGCACCAATCAGGGGAAGGGGATAAGAGATAAAAGGGGTTATTAACTTTTTAATGGGTAAATTGCAGTATTGGTTCAAGAAATTTTAAAATGTCACAACTATTGCCTTAGAGGTCTGATTTAAGTGATTTCTCTTGCAAATTTTCAAGAAAAAGATCCACTACAACCTCAAGGCAAGAAAACATACTAACTAGGTTGTCTCAACCTAATAAAAGCACTAATTGCATCTTGAACACTTATCTTAACTTAATCAACATAGTGATGCACTAATCACTATATTTACTAGTTAAACTCGGAGTGGGTCATAACAATATCCCTCCATTATAAGAATTTCATCCCAAAATTCCTAAAAGAGAAAATGAAACTTATTACACATCTCGAACTCAAGCTCCCACATGGCTTCCTCTGAGTTGTGGTTCCTCCACAAAACTTTCACTAACAATATCTCATGATTCTTGAGTTTCTTGATCCTCCGATCAACTATTTGTACTAGTCCTTCAACATAGGACACATCTTTTCTAAGTTGTGCAGGTTATGGGTCCATTTTCTTCTTTGTACCAGGTTAACACTTCTTCAGCATCGATACATGAAATACATCATGTAGATTAGCTAACTCAGATGGAAAATCCAACCTATAGGCTACAGGTCCAATCCTCTCAATGACAGGATATGGGCCCATAAACCTAGGAGTCAGTTTGCCTCTCTTGCCAAACCTCAACACTCCTTTCCATGGTGAAACTTTCAGATACACTTCATCACCAACATCAAACTCAAGAGGTCTATGCCTCTTTTCAGTGTAACTCTTCTGCCTATCATGTGAAGCTTTCAATTGTTGTCTGATCACTGTAATCTATTATGTAGTCAAATCCACTATCTCTGGTCCAAGAATCTCTTTGTCACCCACCTCATACAAACATATGGGTGATCTACACTTTCTGCCATACAGAGCTTCATACGGGGCCATACCAAGACTGGAATGGTGACTATTGTTGTATGCAAACTCTATAAGGCTCAAGTGTTCTTCCCAACTTCCACTAAAATGTAGGACACATGCTCTCAACATGTCCTCAAGAGTCTGAATGGTCCTCTCTGACTGACCATCCATTTGCGGGTGAAACGTTGTACTGAATCTCAACTTTGTGCCTAAAGCATGATGCAACTGATTCCAAAACCTAGATGTGAACTTAGGATCTCCATCTGATATTATTGAAACTGGGATAACATGCAACCTGACTATCTCATCCACATATATCTTAGCCAATTTCGGGACATCAAAGGTTGACTTAACAGGAAGAAAGTGAGCAAACTTAGTCAATCTATCCACAATAACCCATATCGAGTCACAACCTCTAGATGTCCTAGGCAACCCTACCACAAAATCCATTATGATATGTTCCCAATTCCATTCTGGTATAGGAAGAGATTGCAAAGTACCTGTAGGTTTCTAATGCTCAGCCTTAACCTGCTGGCACACACTACATGTAGCCACATACTCAGCTACATCCTTCTTCATACCTGACCACCAGTAAACTCCTTAAGATTCATGTACATCTTAGTGTTGCCTAGATGCATAGCATACATCGATGCATGCACTTCCTCAAGAATTTGTTCTTTCAAATCATTATCTCCAGGCACACACAGCATGTCATGCTGATAAAACAAATGATCATCTGAAAACCTAAACTCTAGTCTTTTTCCCCCAGTCATGTCCTGCATGATCCGTTGTAACTCACTGTCACTCTGTTGTAGTTCCTTGATCTGACCAAAAAAGGTAGGCTTGACTTGCATCTGTGCAATCAAACCACTCTATTCTATCACTCCTAAGTCTAAGTTCAACTTTTGCATCTCTACTAGCAGGTCTCTGCTGAAACATGCCATAGAGAATACATCAGCTGTTGAACTTGACTTCCTGCTCAGGGCATCTGCTACCACATTCGCTTTTGCAGGATGATAATCTATTGTCACTTCATAATCCTTGATTAATTCTAACCATCTCTATTGTCTTAGATTCAGATCCTTCTGGATGAAGATATATTTCAAGCTCTTATGATCCGTAAACACCTGGAACGCCTCACCATAAAGATAGTGGCACCATGTCTTAAGAGAATGAACTACTCTAGCTAACTCTAGATCATGTGTCGGGTAATTCTCCTCGCTCTTCTTAAGATGTCTAGATACATAAGATACTACCTTGCCTTTCGGCATCAACACACATCCTAAACCTCTCCTTGAAGCATCACAAAACACTATGTAGCCTTTATCTACCCCGGGAAGGAATAACATTGGTGCTATAGTCAATCTCTTCTTCAAGATCTGAAAACTCTTCTCACAGTTGTCTGACCAGACAAATGGTGCATTCTTTCTCGTTAAGCGTGTTAGAGGTGACACTACAACACTGAAGTTCTGGATGAACCTCCTGTAGTAACCTGCCAATCCTAAGAAGCTTCTGATCTCAGTAGGAGTTTTAGGTTGCTCCCACTATAGAACATACTCAACTTTCTTAGGGTCAACACTTACTCCATCTCCTGAGATGACATGTCCAAGAAAAGACACCTCAGCTAACCAAAACTCGCACTTACTGAACTTAGCATATAATTGGTCTTGTCTCAACAACTGTAACGCTATCCTCAGATGCTACTCATGATGCTCATCATCTCTCTAATAAATCAGAATGTCATCTATGAAAACCACTATGAACTGATCCAAGAACGGCTTGAAAATTTAGTTCATCATATCCATGTAAGTTGTTGGGGCATTAGTCAGTCCAAACGACATGACCAGAAACTCATAATGCTCATATCTTGTTCTGAAAGTCGACTTAGGAATATTTGAAGCCTTTATCCTCAACTGATGATATCCAGATCTCAAGTCTATCTTATAAAAGATTTTTGCTCCACACAATTGATCAAACAGATCATCTATCCTTGGAAATGGGTACTTATTCTTGATGGTGATCTTATTTAACTGTTTGTAGTCTATACATAACCTCGTAGTACCATCTTTCTTTTTCACAAACAAGATTGGAGCTCCCCATGGTGAAGAACTAGGTCAAATGAAACCCTTATCCAGTAACTCATGTAACTAGATTTTTAGTTCCTTCAACTCTGTAGGTGCCATTCAGTAGGCTGGAAGCGCTATAGGGCGACTACCTAGAAACACCTGGATCTCAAAGTCTATCTCTCTTTTAGGAGGTAGACCACGCAACTCATCTGGGAAAACATCTGGGAACTCACATACCACTAGCACATCCCATAGGTTGACTGTGCTCTTCTCTGCTCTGGTATCTACTACATGTGCCAAGAACGCCTCACAACCTTTCTGCAACATCTAATCAGCTATAGTGGATGATATGATACACGTAGGAAAAACCTTCCTATCTCCAGAAAAGACACAAGAAAATCCACCTTGTTGAAAGACAGCCTCCTTCTTCCAACAGTCGAGTTGAACTCGATACGTCTCTAGGAAATTCATACCCAAGATAACTTGAAAAGAGTTAATATCTAGGGGTATAAGATTAACCACGATGGTGTAACCACCAAAGGTCAATAAACATCTTGGACAAAACTCTGTCAACACTATTGCTTCACCTAACAGAACCCTCAATAACAACTCAAATGGTAACTCCTGGGTTAACATGTTAAGCTCACAAGCTAAAGAACTCTATATAAATGAGTGAGTAGCACCCGAATCTATCAAAACTATAACTGAAATGCTATTAAAGAAAAGCATTTCTCCTATAATAACTCAGGAAGAAACAAGACCTTCTTATTGTATCAGAGAGAAGAAGCATCATGAAGCTCTTCCTCTCCCATGATGTCCTCATTGTCCTTCCCTTCCACTGGGTGCTCCTCCTCCTCGAGAACCTGAAGCTACTGAAGGACCCGCTCCTCCAGTTGGAGCCTGTCTCGGAACATTTTGGTACTGTGATTGGGAACCTTGTGTTGCCACTTGCTATAACTGGGGACATTGCCTTCTGAAGTGTTCCACCTATCTGCAGATGTGACAACCCTAAAAATATGCACCTTAACACTGTCCAGAGTGCGGCTTTCCACAGATATCACACATCGATATCTCTTTCTTTGGCGGACCTTTCACTGATACCGAAGATCCCGAAGACCTAGTTGGAGGTGTCCATGTAGACTGTGTATTCCATCTTCTGGAATTGGGCCTTCCTCCACTTGATGAAAAAACTAGATCCTTGTCTACCAAAACAGCCAAGTCCTCGTCCTATCTTTGAAAAGAAACCACCACCTCCTCTGTATCCACCACTACTATGTCCCCCTCTAATAAAGTCTCCAGATCTTTTCTTACTCTCAGTCTTCTTATAACCATTAACTAACTCTTCTACACATCTCGCTGCTTCCACAAACTCCCCAAAATGTTCTATGTCTCTTCGACTAATGTCTGACACAGTGTGTCTAATCTCTGATCTTAATCCTTGTTGAAATCTTTTGCACTTTTCTACATTATCAGGTACAAGTTGCGGACAAAAATTTTCCAACCTTGTGAAATGTGCCTCGTATTCACCAATTGTCATATTTCCTTGTCTGATATTCTCCAACTGTTTAATCTTATCACTTAGGAAGGTAGGAGGATAATACTTAAGGTGAAACTCATCCACAAAGTCCTTCCACATCATCATTGCAATTCTCCTTTTATCTTCCACTGCTCGCCACCACAACTTAGCATCTCCCTTGAGTAAATAGACTGCATGATTGATTTGATTATCTTCTGATAACTCCATTAAACGAAAGACCTTTTCCAGTTGTCGAAGCCACACCTCTGCCACAGCTGGACCGGTTGTTCCAGAAAATTCAGTTCCACCAAGCTTCTTCACCAACTCATAGGATCTCATCAGATCCTTACTAGAAGATGAAGACTTCCTATCCATCTTGTATTTTTCTTATCTCTAGAAAAATATGATACATCCTTGTTGCCTCATTATCCTCTTCACCTTGAGCCATTGCTTGAGGGTCAAGGCTGTAATGTCTCTCAGCTTGTTCCTCACCATACCCACATCCTCTTCCTTCCATCTGTACATATCCATAACAGAATATATCTGTTAGAAAATTGTAGTTCAAAGAGGAAAACATCCTAATCATGTTGGTCTCTTATTGTCCCCTAACCTTGGCTTAGAGTAACTACGTACTCAACCAATTCTCTCATGACCTTGCTCTGATACCAAAATCTTTGTGACACCCCGATCCCCATGCCATCTCTAATGACCCCAAAGACCAGAGAGTCAACCTTGGGAAACCATCCTTAACTTTTTCTTTTCTTAATCACATAAAATTAACCTAAAGGAAAATCTTATAACTTGGAATAAACTGAAATCTTACAAAATTGTGGAAGCAACTACTATTTACTTTACTAGGTAGGTAAAGCATATTTACACAACATATTACATTTTTCATGCAGAATATAAAGCACAGTAGATAACTTAAAACTAATTTACATATTACATTACATTCTCTCTCTACCACACCACATGCCCCAAGGACCTTGTGGAAAGGATTATGAGACCTCTATCTAACTATGAACTACCTTCTAAGAGCACGGGCAATAAGATCCTTCAGTTTCCTCATGCTGACACTGACCTAAAAAATGTTTCAGTAGGTTGGTGAGGTACTGGCTCAGTGAATAGAATTTCACCCAACCATCGTAGATAACACATTTTATGTTTATTAAATTGAAATAAAATGCAAGAATTACTACTCTGAGCAGATCTAAAACAATTACAATTAAATACCACATGGAATGTAACTATTACATTAAAAGAACAACGACTTTAAATTGTACCCGAATCTTTCTTAACCTTTCTTACTTATAAGAAACTCTTTAAACATATATGAACATATTTTATCTTATGTCCTAATCATATGCAGTGTACTCTACATATGAAGACTCATAGCGAACTATGATCTCACCATACAAGACTTAGCTGACACACTCGGGATGCTAAGCCTGACTATGTCACTGGTCTGCAACAGGAAAATGGCACTCTAGCCTCGTCACACCTATTATGTAGTAAAAATTGGACTCCTCCTCAAACCTGAGCACACAGGCAAGGAGTCAAGCCACCTATTGGCTTTTCTGTACTCCAGTGCCACCAGGATCTCTGGTTGATGTTGGAAACTACATACTATATATTTAAGGAGACTTCCACTAGGGCTTCGTCCCCCATACCACCTGTTAGTACGTTCCGACCCCCGTATACTGGACACTGTCAGGGTTAGGTTGTTTTATCCCTATGGTGCAGACCTTTCATTGGGAATCTACGGTGTTCAGGGATCCTAAGTCTATTATTTTATTATTCATAGAAAGTTCTTACTATATTGTATTTTTGCCTTTTTTATACTTGACTCTGGTATCTCTATGGTACCATGTCTATTTATTTGATGTTTATAACACAATATGTATATCATTCTAAACTTGGCAGAGCAGTATACTCAAAACATTGAAATATACTGAGAAATCAACATATTATACATGCAGGCAGACTGAAATACTTAAATAAATAGAATACATGTCCACTTGGCACTTATACACTGGAATCATGCAATTGAACTTCTTAATATACTGATAAGAGTAAATTACTTGGCATAAGAGTAATCATCATTAGCACATATAAATTATTTGCACTTTCTTGGAAAACGTGCACATCGACCCTAATCTTGGGTTGTGCATCTCATAACTTAATTAAGAGTTAATTTCTTAACATGGCAAGATTTATTAATAATAACTGAGAATTTCTAATCATGTCCTCAGGATCCGTGTTAATCGTGTTAATACTAAACCACGCACATTAACTATAACTTAGAGCGTGCAATCAGGTTTCCATTGAACATCACAAGTCATCATCTGTTTCTTTGAAATGCGCAACTAGTAAATTACTAGAATCGTACAACCTGGGTTTATACCCAAACGTACAGCTATTGCAAATCTGGGTCGTGTGCTACTGTCTTTAACCTCTAAAATGAGCAGCTTAGGATTTGATCAATCATATAGTTTTAGTAATCCAAATCATACAAATCATTTAACAAACTAAATCATACAAAATGTAAAGAATAAAAATGTGTAATGAGAAGTCGGGCGATGCCAAGACTTCCCGACACTTGGGTAATCCTTGTTACCCATGAAAAACACAGGTCTAACCAAAAATCGACTGCTTCATGGAGTTAGTACTGCTTAGTGAGTGAAATTCTACTCACAGTGGTTCGATATGCTTGAATTCGACTGGAAACGCATCTAAAACCTACTTCTGGGCGTCCATGGGGTCGTCTTCAACCTTGGGCACCCTAGATTTCAGACTTGCTGCACACAACAACCTCTATGCATGCACATGAAGGAGGGAAACTTGGATAAGTCGCCATTCGCGGGCTGGGAGCTATAGATTCGGGTCTAGGCCTGAAGGCCGAACTCAAGGACACCATTTTCGTGGTGTTTCCTGCATCAAAACACCCCTAGCCGGTGCTGTTGTTGGCTGATGCTTGCTCAAGCAGGTCAGGGCACTGATGTTGAGCGAGGAAGAGAGGAAGAAGAAGCTTAGACCTCAAGGTTGGAGTCAAGGTTGTCGTTCTGAGGTGTTTCCTTGCGCTAATCGGCCCTAGCCGCTGGCCACTACTGCTTGGCCGTGGTGCTGCACAGCAGGTCAGACTGCAGGTGGGGCACCACTAGGGCAAGGATGAGGAGGAAGGAAGGAAGGAGAAGAAGAAAGGAGGACGGCGCCAGCTGAATCGGAGCTAAGGGGTTCGAAATTTCCCCTCCCTTTTCCCCTGCTGGCCGATCGGGCAGCCTACTACGTGCGCCCGCTACAAGCGGTGCTTTGCACTGATCAGGGAAAGGGGATAAGGGATAAAAGGAGTTATTAACATATTAATGGGTAAATTGTAGTATTGGTTCAAGAAATTTTAAAACGTCATAACTATTACCTCGGAGGTCTGATTTAAGTGATTTCTCTTGCAAATTTTCAAGCACAAGATCCACTACAACCTCTAGGAAAGAAAACATACTAACTAGGTTGTCTCAACCTGATCAACACACTAATCGCATCTTGAACACTTATCTTAACTTAATCAACATAGTGATGCACTAATCACTGTACTTACTAGTTAAACTCGGAGTGGGTCATAACATTTCTTGCCTTTCAAAACCATTTACAAAGTTGTGGATATGGCTCATTTGTACATTGAGTGGATTGTATGCCTACATGGAGTACATGAGGTAATAGTTTCTGATCGTGACCCAAAGTTTACTTCTTGTTTATGGGGTCAGATTCAGGAGGAGATGGGTATTGACTTGCGTTTTAGTATTGGTTACCACCCGCGAACTGATGGTCAATCTGAGAGAACAGTTCAGATTCTGAAGGACTTGCTTCATGCTTTTGTGATGGATTGGGGTGGTGCATGGGATCAGTATCTGCCATTAGCCGAGTTTGCTTACAATAATAGCTACCAAGCTAGTATTGGTATGCCACCTTTTAAAGCTCTCTATGGTAGACCATGTCATTCACCTTTGCATTGGGATGATGTCAGTGAACTTTCTCTAGTAAAGACCGATGACATGCAAATGATGACAGAAAAGGTACAGTTGATAAAGAAACACATGAAAGCTGCTCAAGACCGATAGAAGATGTATGCTGATAAGAAAAGGTCTGATAGTAACTTCCTAGTGGGTGACTATGCATTTCTAAAGATCAAGCCTATATGTTCTATTACTAGATCCAAAGTTGAAAGCAAGTTGAGTCCCAGCTACATTGGACCATTTGAAATCTTAGATAAGGTTGGAGACTGTGCATACCACTTAGCCTTACCTCCTTCCTATGATAAGATTCATAATGTGTTCCATGTCTCTGTGCTGAAGAAGTATGTGAAGGACTCTTCTCATGTGCTTACTAGTGAGCCTTTAGAGATACATGAGAATCTGGCCTATGAAGAGCTACATGTGAAGATCCTTGACTCCCAAGTAAAGTATCTGAAGAACAAAGATATTGAGCTGGTAAATTTTTTGTGAAAATATCATGGTCTGGAAGAAACCACTTGGGAGTTGAGAGATGAAATGTTACATACTCACCCTTCTCTTTTTGCTTGAGATTTCGAGGACGAAATCCTTTTAAATGGGTGGAGTGGTGTGACAAAATGAATCTTATATGTAATCTCCATGTAAAACTTTTTCCCAAGTTTCCCTTTCATTTCTATCCTTTATGTCGTCTATGTTTAATTGATGGAATTTATAGTGGTTTAGTGAACATTTATTCACTAATTGTACCAATATAAGGGTTTATGCACAAATACCTCAGTGAAAGCTTAATTACCATAATTAAGTGCCATAAACCTTAATCTAACTTTTTGATATGATTTTAAAACATAAAATTAGCCTATGTTTCAAATTTGGTTCGATTTGGATGTTGTTTGTGCAAGTTATGTAATTTTAGGTACATTTTGGACTTTTATGCAATTTACCCAATTGGGAGGCTTGCTTTGCAAATTATCACCTCAATTTTAATCCTTAGATATTTCCTTACCATTCATGAGATTTTGAACCATGGGGCACCTGGTTGCACCTTGGTTTGAAGGTGTTTCTCTCCAAGGGCATTATAGGGATTACCCTCTTTATAAATGTGTTTATCTTTATAAGCTATCAACCAATGGGGTTATTTATTTGTTTGAAGGACGGTGGGGATGGCCTAGAAGGATCCAGGGGCTCTTAGGACCGACCTTTGGTATACAATAAGAGTCTATGAGTTGTCCTCTTGCATGGCCATGAAGCCCTAGCCTAAGGACACATGGAAAGTCCCATATGCACCTCATACTTGCCCCCTTCTTTATAAAGCCATGCCTACCCCTTCACACCTCCTAGTCCAAAAAGAGAATTCCTCTCCTTCTCTTTCCCACAGCTTAGAGCATAATCCATTCTATTTTTGGCCATGAATTTGTAGTTTCAAGGTAAAAGAGGGTGCCTACCTTGGTGAAGAAGGCTCCAAGGGTTCCAATTATCTCTATTTAGGATTTCTTAAGATCCTCCTTGGTGATTTTGACCAAAACTAGTAAGAATCCTCCTTTCCTTCCCTGTTTTCATGCTATTAGTATTTCTCTCACCTTCTTTCAGGTCGGAACTGTGACCTTCCATGGTGAAACTCCACCTAGAACCCTAAAACATCTCATCTCCATGCTCTTTTGCTAGGGTTTGCACCTCTAAAGTGGAGAAGGTGATCTTTTCTCAAGAAAGGAGCTTGGCTTGGAGCAACTAGACCTTCTAAATCTCGAGATACTTTCTTTTTGGACCATATTACCTTCCTAGAGGCAAGTTTTTTTAACCCCCTTCTCATATATTGCTTAGTACATGCTTAAACTCATGCTTCTATGTTTAAAATTGATGATTTCCATCTCTTTTTACCATGTTCTTCTAGGGTTTTGGTTTCTTGCTATTTTACCTTCTCTAGAAGCTCTAGTTTTGTTACCTATGAAACTTCAAACCTTATCTTGTGTCAAATGGTGTTTTCTCCCTCTCCCTCTCTCTTTAATTATCTCGATCGGTTTGATGATGTGGCAATTTCCTATTGGTCAGTATTGAAAAATTCATATCTTCTAAATCGCTTATCCAAATTTGACAAATAAATATGTTTTGGAATTGGAAAATTAATCTATATCTAATAAAAATATTTTCAAGGTCTGATTTCATGATTTGACGAAGGGTGATTTTTTGTAAAACGAATTTAATGCATAAAATCCATAAAAATCACATCTTAATCATCATAACTCCAAAATTAACATAAAAATATGTTTTCTTGATCAAGAAAACTTAATAAGTTTATTGGTGATCTTTTAAGAGTCTATATCCTATTTAAAAAAAAGGTCTAAAATTAGGGTTTCTATATATTAATGTGCATTATGTACTCTAATACATGTTAATACATGGAAAGTAGGCAAAGTGGAACTTGGACTCAATTAAAGTGGTTAAAGTTAGTAATTTATATCAACAAGAGAGGTATGTGCATTCTTACATCTAAGTTGGGATATTTTCAAACCAAACCCTATAGTCCCTAATGAGGCACTATATGAACCCTATTTCCTCTATTCACGATTCTTTTATTAAATTGCCTCAAAATCAGTAATGATATTCTTTTTCTTGGGTCTTGTACCCCACTGCCATGCTTATTGGATATTATGATTACTCTTGACATGACTAATTTTCTAGCATGTAGATTTATGTTCTATTTAATTTAAAGTATCAGTACTTATGTACTACCACTCGTAGAGGGCATGTATTTAATCGCCCTGGGGAATGTTTTTATTCTCCCCTATATAATTGTGTAGGTGACTAGGAACATCTTATTCTCCCCTCACCTATAGGTTAGAGGTCATGTAGGTGCCTCAACCCTACTTAGTTAGGTAGACATAATTATCTTACATGCAAATCCTTTTTAATATAATTGTTAATGGCAAGTTTCTTTGGAATATAGCCTCATACTCTTATTATCTTCATCTTTTGATGAAATCTTAGCCTGTAGTTTCATGTTATTTCTTCATCTTTTGTTCTTGTTCATTATTTGACACATACCTTGTTTTCTTTCCCCTTTTGCTGGGTGCTTTCCCAACCACCCAGGTGCTGGTGCTGAGCAAGGAGAAGGACAAGTTTGAAGGAAGTCATCTCAGTAGTAGATCTCAAGCTATCTGAAAGGATGTCTAGGTTGCTATAGCTAGATCCTTTTCTCTTATCTTTTTCTTTTGGGAACAATCATGTAATGAACAATGACAGCCATGTAATAGGCTTAGTACTTTTATTTCTACTGCTATTGACATTTTGTAATGTATCTGGTGCTTGCTTATTTACTTGGAATATTATACATGCATCCCTCAATATCTTTTGTCTTTCTAAAAAGATGGATGTTTTGTACTTCCTTTAAATTTTAGTAAGGAGGTGGTCTTGCCTCTTTATAGAAATACCTTGAGATGTCATCATTCAAAGCTTGATATAACTTGTAAGACATGACTGGAACACTCTATTCCTCCTATTCATAAATTCTATTTGTACATTGGTTAATATAAAGGACATAACCCTAAACTCATCATGGTCATGTAAATTATGTCATACAATCTAACTCATATGGATTGATATTTGATCATAGGTTTATCTTAAAGGAACACAGTATCACATGTCTATTGATCAACAAAGTGTCTATCCTTGATAGTGGTCTTGCCCAGCTATCACTAAACCATACACAACATTATAGAATCACTTTTGTTTTTCCTTCCCAACAACATTTAGAGGGTCATAATCAACTCTCTCTCCCTCTCTTTTAAGGGAGAGGAATACTTGATATGTTCATTTAGTAAACATCTCCAACCTTCACATACTTCCCACACTGTTGATACATCTTAGATACCAAGATTCATTACCTTGGTATCCACCTCATGTTCTATAAGGAACTCACATCCTTATCTCATCTACTTTTACCAACATAAAAAATTTCAAGACATATAAGAGGAGTCTTCCTAATTATCGAAAGGCTCAAAAGAAAACTCATCACATACTTTATGATCTTAGAACCATGGTCCAATGAAACTTATGATATAATAAGCTATTCTTCATCATGTAACATCTAATCCACACATACCAAGTGGTAATGATCCACTTGAAATATGTGCCCTAGAAAGAAAATACACAAAGGGAAACACACTTCCCACATCATCGCAACATAGTCCAAGGGTCACTAGCAAAAAGGTAACCAATTCTATTTTCATTATGCAGGTTACAACTTCTTGTGTATCATTTTACCTTCATTTCAGATTCCTTGCCATTAACATGGGAATCATCATGATTAACATATCTCATTACTCCTTCCTTCATAAATATTTATCACACTTGGGTATGTTTTATTATTTTATTATTTTTTTCAATCACTTATCAACATGTATATCATCATATTCCACATTTTCTTCATTAAACAGGGATCATCTCCCTTAATTTCTTTCACATGACAAATTGATTTTACATTAAAACTTTCTTACACACATAGGTTGGTATGAGATTAACTCAGATTCCACCTTATTCCTTTATCATTGTTCCCATTCATCTTCTCATTTTATACTTATCATAGGAATTATCTCCATCTTATGTGAATTCCATACCTTGAATCACTTTATAAGAACAGACTTATCTATCTTTTACTTTATTATCTTATTTTATTTCATATTAAAGAACTCCTATTTTTCTTATTTGTATTCATATTTAGATTTCATGGTGTTCTATCTTTCTCTTATAGTTACCAAACATTCAAGTTTTGATAGATAATGATGTAATTCTTATCTTCTTTAAGGTAATATTGAGTTATTTGATCCATGATTTCTGATTCATTATGCTCTTTAGATTGTTTCAAAATGACTACTTGATTAGAGTAATCAAAAAGATAACAATCTAAAAGTTCCATACTTACCGTTTCTTCAATAATTGAATACTTGGCTAGGGCACCCAAGTATTGAGATTAGGAAGTGTGCGCCATGTTTTGTGTCATATTCCTAATTTTGACCATCCCAGTCCTAAGTCCTAGTGTCCCTATAGACTCAGTGAACCTAAAGCTATGATACCAACTTGTGAGAACCTGTTACACTAAACAAGAATACTCAAAACATAAAACACAATCGATCACTAATTAATCACATACACAATAATATGGGTAAATTAAAATCGATTTCAATATCAACAACCGTTTAGAAACAATTTTTTAAGAGCCCAATATCTTTCTTGTATCCATACTATGATGAGAATTTGATACAAATTGTTATGTCACCTTAGATACAACATATATACACAAGATAACAATATTTGTATATGCCACACAAACAAGCATTAACATATTAACAAAATTCCAATTTGTTTAGGACGCCATATACAAGCATTTCATGTCTAGACCTGAGAGTACATGGACGACTCTAGGACACACTAGACATCTAATAAAATTTCTCAAAAATTCATTACTATAGCTCCTCTTTGCTACCACATGTTTGTTTTCGTCACTTCCAATTACCTAAAAAAATGTGGTGAACCACAAGGGTGAGACCCATGTCCCGGAAAGAGACATAACCTCCAACAACACTTATTGATTACAACATTTTAAATAGTAGATAACTACGTAGTTGGAGTATTTAATAATCAATTGAACAGTTCAAGTATACTAAATAGATTAAGTAAATAATCTTACCAACAAGTATGATTATCAATGGATATATAGGTAACAAGTAAATCCATTTCTCTAGATAGATATATACTCAAATTTCTATAAACTTCATCTAATAACAATCATCATTATTAATCTGACTATCATCATATTCCTTGATAACAGACCAAGCAATCTAGTAGCATAAGCATCCCTGACATCATGAATATGCCTAGTAACATAACATGGCTATCAATATTGGCATCTCAAATAAAATGAACATATTTATATCATAAGTCGAACTAACATCATAGAATATTTAATTGCATTGGCATGATTAGAAATTTAAGCATTTATAATTACATAGGCATGGCTAGAAATATTAAACATAGCTAGCAACGTCATCTTAACCATCAATGTTAGTATATTTGACAACATAAGCATGTTTACAACATGAGCATAACTACAACATGAGCATATCTATTATCTCATATGGTACTATACATGATCTCAATGAAAAGAAAGCAAACAAGAGTTATCATCCAATGTGTATAACCCTAAATAGATATGCTGCATGGCTATCTTACATCTTTTATTATGCCCTGGGAATTTGAATTGTACCATTCAAAGTCCAACCGACCCCTGCAAAGGGCTATTCGGTTCCATACAAGATCTAGGAGTGCTAGTATCCTAAGATCTCTTCCTCTCGGTTAGTATGAGTAGAAGGCAGTGACATATAGTCAAACTACAAAATAGTGACATATAGTCTTATAATTATCACACCTTGGTACAGGTCACAGTGCTAGCATCTAGGGTATTCAAAACCCTCTAATCTAACGTACAACTGTAGTTTTCCTCATTCACATCAAATGTCTTAGGCATGACCATAGCCATCCTCCATAACCTGCATTGTGGATGATAAGGATATATCCTTAACTTGTCACCCCCACATACTCAACAATATGCACTCCGAGTTTCCCTTAGTAATACTCGTTCTACCATCCAGCAAGTTCTGACACTAAAGATGGCTCTACGGCATAAGGTACTACATGATTATAGTTGTACTTGATTAGTTATGCCAATTGGATGAATTAAGGTTGCATCAAACAAGTGGACATACAAACCCTAATTCACTTCTAGTAAGAATATAAATATCACAACTTAAAAATATATAAACATGTGAAACATAATTTCTCATCTTATCATCACATGGTACTATTCACTTGCCATTCATGAGACTACACTAGTCATCATACTATCACAAGATATAAATCCTTTTCACAATATCACAGGGTATCAAACCTTATCAACACAAGAGGATTACACCTCATTTATGGATCAACCATGCCCAAAGGTCAATAAGACCATCATACTTCTCCCTGTAAGATCATCATTATCATTCCATGCCTTATAGAAAGGCTCAACAACATCACTTACATATAATACACTAGATCAACACAATATTGCATTAATGAGCTAGGAGATATTCATAAACAATCATAGTGGGGTTGTATTAACATTAAGAATATTCCTTTATTACATCAACATGTAAGGAATCTAGATATGATTAACCCTCATCACTTTCATAGCACACATGTTTAGTATAAGAAAGTATCAACCATGAGGCTATGATAACCACCAATTAACACATTAAGGTTATGATCATATTAAGGAGGTTATTTCACCATCATGTCATCATCTAGGAAGGTTATACATAAATACTCATCTTTGTCTATTTGCATTAGAGTTAGGTTCAACAAGATAAATTATATTAATGGTACTAATCTGCACTCATACCAAAACCCTAACTCACGGCATCCCCATTGGATCATGGATGCATAAGGTGAAGCATCACCATCACATTCCATACTATTCTCAAGTATGAACCCACACATAAATGAAGGTGTAACCATCGGTTTATAGCATACTAGGGTTTCAACAACAATAAGAGAGTACTCCATGATTGTATTAGTCATTTAAGCACTATTCATACCCAATTACCATCATTTAGTTATATTAAAGCTAGGTATAACAAGCTATACCTCATTATGGTTACCCATTAATTTGTTATGGTGATTATCAATCATAATATTATGAGGGTAAGGGTAAGACTACAAGTTTAAGTCAATGAACCATCAAATTCTCATCATTGTAATCATAACATTACACTATAGGCTTCACCCAAAACAATGAGAATATTAAGGCATCAACTTCTAACCATTAAATGTTGAAAAGGTAAAGCCATTGGTCGTTTACATAAGTATACATCTTGAACAAACCACTTATGAAGTCATTGATTTGTGCTCTATAAATATCCACCATCTAACCCAAGACATCCCTTGATTAACAACACAAAAATTTCCATTGAGAGTAGGGTAAAACCCTCAAGTGATTGTTTTTTTAAAACAAGTCGTCAGTTAGTGAGCTTCTTAAGTTTATCTCATAAAGGAAACCATTTAAATCACTTTATTAGGGCCAACATATCACATTTAGACATCATTCCAATTTATTGGATGAATAAACACTAGATCTTAACCATTAGGTCAAGTTCATATATTAAAACCATCAATTGGAGTATAGGTCCGACCATTACATCAAATGACCCAAGAAACCATTGGTTTAAGGCTTGTTGATGCTAAAACTACATGCTTAAATAACCTTAGGTTGTGGAGACCTGATCCATCATCAGTAGTGACCATTAAGTCACCATAGGTTGTTAGATCAACACTATATTCATTAATCACCATTGATTGATAGCAGCATTAGGGTACTAAGTTGTTAATCACTAAGCTTATAATTAGGCCAACACCTGACCTAAGTGGTGAACGTCAGTTTACACCCTTGGTCACCACCATCATCTTTCATGAAGACAACACCATCGATTGTTGAAATGGTACCACCATTGAGTCATGTGTTTATAGAAGAAATCGGCTTTAAACCCTAAAATTGACCATTGGTTGATAGGTGTTTAGCACCATTGGTTGTCAAACCAACCTCATCAAAGTCATATTATATATTAGGAAAAACGTACATGTGAATACATGTTCATATAGAACTGAAATCAGAATAGGGAACATTATAAAAATCGAAATTCAAGTCAAGCATAGCTTTTAAGTGCATGGATCATCATTTTCAAGCAAGAACATGAGCTAGCAAGCTTATGGTAAGCAATAAACGTGGAGAAAGTTATAAAACTTTCCTCTAATTAGAAGATAAACTCCCAAACATAATAAAACATGAGAAGGTAGTGTATAAAATCCAATCATAAGTTGTGAACTCGTCCATCTAGCACCTTTCTTTGTCATATGAGCAAACCCTAAGAATAAGGAGCAAGAAAGGTAGGGTTTTAGAGATTTAGAGAAATTTCTACCATGGAACAGTAAGACTACAGCGTGGAGAAAGGTAGGAGAAAGGATAACAAATAAATAAACGGATGAAAGAATGGGATTCTTACTCTTTTAGGTCAAGATCACTAGAAGGAAGCTTTTTAAACCCTAAAAGGAAGTCAATTGCAACCCTAGATTCTTTTTCCAAGAAGATCCCCTCTTTCTTCTTCCTTGGATAAAAAATTCACAGAAGCACAGAGGGAGAACTAGGTTTGTATAAGGAGGGAAGTTTTGGATAGAAAATGGCTCGTTTGGGTGCTTAGGGATAAGTATATGAAACTTTAAGATAAAGAAAAAGAAAAAGTTGAAGTTCTAGTATCTTTCCAAGTGTCCATGGCCTTAAGCTATTAAGAATATGGAAGAAAACACAAGAAGCTACCCCACCGTCCATATAGACCTGCTTGGCTCTCCTTTGTCAAGTTTTCAAGCCAATCAAATAATTCATTAGTTGATAGCTACTAAAGGTAGCTCATCCATGAAGGGGTAAACCCTAAAATACCCTTGAGGAAAACACCTTCAAACTAAGATTAAAATAGGAGCCTCATGGCTCAAAAAGCTCAAAAATTATGAGAGAACATCTAAGGAACATACTTCATGGGACAAATTGCAATAAAAGCCTCCCAATTGGGTAAATTGCATAAAAGTCCAAAATGTACATAAAATTGCATAATTTGCTCAAACAGTGTCCAAATTAGACCAAATTTGAAACTCAAGTTTTTAAAATGAAACCTAAGCATATTAAAATGTTAGTTTAGGGTTATAAGCACTCAATTGTGGCAATTAAGCTTATTCAACTCTTTAAGCAAGTTCAGGGGCCTTACAGAAAACACGCCTTGCTTTGGCAAATATTGCACATATCCATCAAGTATGTAATGTTTGTTGTAAATCAAAAGGTATCTTAAAGTTACTATTTTATTTGAGGGTATATATTTATATACATACACATATCCATATATCAAATTTTTATTATATGTATCATTTACACATCATATCTATTAACTACAAAGTATGGGCATACTAATGCAACTCTTTCAAGACACTAAGGATTGTTGGCGACCTAAGTTTATTGCATTTTATCCTTCATCAATTTCGTAACTTTTTGTGAACCTTCATTTTCCCTAAATATGAAAGGCTTCATGGATTCTTTGGGGTTGGTTCTTCAAGGCTGTCTCATCTAGCTAAGATATTCAGAGGAAATATATTTCTATATAAGATTCATGTTACATCATATGCAGAAAGGAATACCTAGAGTTATATTTGAGGGGTGTATATAGGGAAGTAAAATGTTACATATGGAGATAAAAAGGTAAGACTGAATATGCAAGATGAATACATATAGAAAAAAATATATAATTCAATATCATTCAAATCACACACAAATAGTTCATGTTCTTTGATCATAATCATGCAAACATCCACCCAACAATACATTTTAAAGGTGATGCTAATGAATTCATAAACATGTCACACACATAAACAAACACACACACACACTATATATGTATATATATATATATATATATATATATATATATATATATATATATATATATATATATATATATATATATAATGTATATGTATACATATATATTTATAGGGCTTATCTTTAATACACATGTGGGTAGCTACCAGCCCCCTATTTTGGTTACTTTTTTTAGAAGTTCTTACTTTTGACATGTACAGGGTTACTATACCTTGAAAACTATTATTTTTCATGTGTAGATTGTTACATTTGCAACAACAATAACAAATATACAATTACATATATATATATTGTGTATTCTTCCCAGATTTACTTTTTAAGTCGTATAGTTACTTTTTTATCAACATAGTTACTTTTGTCCAGTGAGTTACTACTTTGATCATATAGTTACTTTTTGGGTTGATAGGTAGTAAAAATCCAGGCTACCCGCCGATATTGAATGAATGCCCATATTATATATATACATATATGCATATATATATATATATATATATATATATATATAGAGAGAGAGAGAGAGAGAGAGAGTCAGGCTAGAATACACTCAAGTGTATTCGGAGTAGAATACACTCAAGTAGTTTTTCATGATGCAATATTTTTTTCAAAAATCTAATCCATTGATCTTCTTAAACATCTTGTGAATAGCTCATACACAAAATTGGAGCACATTTGGACATTTATAGGTCATGTTATAAAGACTGCAAAAATTATGCATTTCAAATTAGTTTTGCGCGTCGATTTTGTTTCCCTTGGATGGGTGACTTACACTCATCCAAATGGGCTCAAAATTTGTATATAGCCTAGTTATAGTATGACAGTGAAGATCAATGGTTTACATTTTGCAAAAAATAGTCTTGGTATGAAAACACATTTGAGTGTATTCGTGTGATCTGTACACACGAGTGTATTCTAGCCTGACTATATATATACATACATATATATATATATATATATATATATATATACATATAGATAGAGAGAGAGAGAGTCAGGCTAGAATACACTCGTGTGTACACATCACACCATATACTTCAATGGCGTTTTCCTATGTAGACCATGTTTTTACAAAATCTAATGCATTGATCTTCATGGTTACAATAATAATAGGTCACATACAAAATTTGAGCCCATATGGATGAGAATAAGTTATTCATCCAAGGATAACAAAATCATCACACAAAACTAATTAGAATGCATGATTATTTCCACCTTTAGATGCATGACCTATAAGTGTCATATGAGGTTAAATTTATTATGTAGTATGTTCTTAAGATATTTAAGAAGATTAAAAGTTTAGATTTCCAAAATAATTGATCCATGATGGAAAATGATTGGGGTGTATAATGTATCCTATACACTCGAGTGTATTCCATCTTCACTCTCTCTCTCTCTCTCTCTCTCTCTCTATATATATATATATATAGAGAGAGAGAGAGTCAGGCTAGAATACACTCGAGTGTACAGATCGCACGGATACACTCAAGTGTATTTGCATATCAAGACTATTTTTTGCAAGATATAAACCATTGATCTTCATTGCCATACTATAATTAGGCTACATACAAAATTTTGAGCCCATTTGAATGAGTGTAATTCACTCATCCAAGGACAACAAAATTGACGCACGAAACTAATTTAAAATGCATAATTTTTGCGGTCTTTATAACATGACCTATAAATATCCAAATGTGCTCAAAATTTTTATATGGGTTATTCACAAGATGATTAAGAAGATCAACGAATTAGCTTTTTGAAAAAAATATTACATTAGGAAAAACTACTTCAGTGTATTCTTCTCTGAATACACTCGAGTGTATTCTAGCCTGATCATATATATATATATATATATATATATATGGCGTTGATTCAATATCCTTGTGGGTTGCCTACATTTTGCTACCCGTCAGAGCAAATTCAATTTTTTATGTGATATTCCCTATAAAATAAGATTTGGACATACTCACAAACAAAGCAATGTACATAGGAACAATGCGTCAGTGGAAGGATGTGGGATGTACATAGTCATCACCATTCTTCATGATGAAAAAAATATTTTCTATGTATATGGGACTAACACAATATGCATATTAACATTTCTTACGTTTTCATTGCTTGAAAACGCACCAATGACATAAAACACATTTAGTTCTATCTGTTAATCCATATACACTATAGACTAACATGAATTTCATACTATTGTTGGGTTTTGTGGTTTGTGAATGCACAACAAAAGTAATTAAAACATGTCCAAACTCCATAAGAAAATCTCATCAATAATGATGTATTCAAGAGTGTGTATATATATGTATATATACATATATATATATATATATATATGTATATATATGTATATATACATATATATGACATGTATTTAATACCCGTGTGGGTAGCTACTGGTCCCCTCTTTCGGTTACTTTTTTTAGATTTTCTTACTTTCGACATGTAGAGGGTTACTTTGTCTTACAAATTGTTACCTTCCATGTATAGATAGTTACATTTGCAACAAATATAACAAATATGCAATTATATATATATATATATAAGACAGAGGGCTCTGGAGATAGCGGAGGAGCTCTGGGGATAGCGGAGGAGACTAGGGCTCCAACGACTGAGGTAGCTCGGGGGAGGGGTTTTGTCTGCCGATGTGCACCTGGCCGCTCCCCCTGGGCTTTTCCTGGCCCGCATGGTGTTCAGGTGGTTGGTGGGTAGGTTTGGGGTTTTGGATCCCGTCATCTTTCTTCCGTATGTGTTGCTTCTGGTCGGAGGGCTTCGTGTGCTCCCCTGGTGGTAATCTCGGTGGCACGGCTTTGGAGAACGAATATGGCATCTGTTTCTTCTGAGCAAGTGTGAAGCTATCTTGAATCTGCTTTGCCCCTTTTCCTTCCTTCTACCTCGACATTGGGTCCCTTTGTCTCCCCCCTTTTCATTTCTTATCTTTCCTATTTTGAGTTTTCTTAGGTAGTCATTTTTTTTTGTTGTTTTGTGCAGCTTCTGCTGCTTTTAGTCGTCGTGAATCGATGGGGGCTTCAGCCCCATTTTGGTCAGTCTATTCCCGTGAGAGTTCGATGTCCTTGCTGCTACAAGGTTCCTTTTTTGCTTCGGATTTTCTTAGTTCCTTGGTCGTATGGATATGTTGGTGGAAGACTTCTTTGCTTAGAATACAGACTGGTCACACACTTTCATTCAACACCACCGATGCAAGCTCAAGTTGAAGGATTCCTATTTGACAAGTTGTTTCAATCAGCTCACTAGTAAAGCGATCAATGCAGAAGTGCTCTCTCTTCATTCCAATATGAGTTTTGATGGTATCTTAGTTATGCTTTCAATTGATGTATGTTCTGGTAAAGTTCTTACCTCAATCTGTAGATGCCATATGGAATTTGAACAATGAAT
The DNA here is from genome assembly GCA_963693085.1 of Alisma plantago-aquatica. Taxonomy (NCBI): domain Eukaryota; kingdom Viridiplantae; phylum Streptophyta; class Magnoliopsida; order Alismatales; family Alismataceae; genus Alisma; species Alisma plantago-aquatica. Next base: position 716,823,637 of record OY856411.1, on the reverse strand, counting down.
TGATCTGTATGCTCTCAAATATATATATATATATAGGGATCATCTTTAATACCTGTGCGAGTAGTTACCCGCCCCCCATTTTGGTTACTATTTTTCAAGTTTCTTTCTTTTGACATGTAGAGGGTTACTTTACCTTGCAAACTGTTAAATTTTATGCATAGATAGTTACGTTTGCATTAGCAGATTTCAAAACATGATTACACACACACACACACACACACACACACACACACACACACACACATATATATATATATATATATATATATATATATATATATATATATATATATATATATATATATATATATATATATATATATATATATTGTGTATTTTGTATTGATTTACTTTTTAAGTCATACAATTACTTTCTTATCAACATAGTTACTTTTTTGATGGCATTATTACTTTTCTGGCCAGAACATCTACTTTTTTGGCTGTCGGGTAGCAAACTCCTAGCAACCCGCGCGGGTATTGAATGAACGGCCAAATATATATATATATATATATATATATATATATATATATATATATATATATATATATATATATATGCTAAGTATTCTATCCATATTTACTTTTTTAATCATATAGTTACTTTTTTATCAACATAGTTACCTTTTTGTCCAACGAGTTACTTTTCTGACCATATAGTTACTTTTCGGGCCGAAGGGTAACAAAAATTCAGGAATATATATATATATATATATATATATATATATATATATATATATATATATATATGGCGTCCATTCAATACCCGCATGGACAACCTACATTTGTATGGTGTTCATTCAATACCCACGTGGGCAGCCTACATTTTGCTACCCTTTAGCCCAAAAAGTAACTATATGGTCAGAAAAGTAACTCGTTGGACAAAAAAGTAACTATGATGATCAAAAAGTAACTATACGACTACAAAACTAAATCTAGGGAGAATACACAGTAAATATATATAATTGTATATTTGTTATAGTTGTTGCAAATGTGACTATCTATGCATGAAAAGTAACAGTTTATAAGGTAAAGTAACCCTCTACATGTCAAAAGTAAGAAACTCCAAAGAAAGTAACCAAAATAGGGTGTGTGTTATAACCCCGATTTTTGGGATCAAGTGGTGAGAAATATAATTTCTCATATTAAAGATGTTTGAACAAATAATCATATATTTGGTTGAGAATAATGGGATTTCGTTTAAAATAGCCTTGTTGTTTGATTTGTGGGCTTTATTGGCTATTGGGCCCAATAAAAAGGAAAATAACAAAGGAAATTCAATTAGTAAATGGATAATTGAATTTTAAGAAAAGAAATATGTGGAAACCTCTAGAAGGCAAATCCAAAGAGGATTTCGTACCTCTTGGGTTCCTTGGGTACCAAGGAGTCCAAGGTTACAAAAAGAAAGCAATAGGAAAAGAAAAGATTAATTAAGTATTTCTTTATGAAGAAAGAAATTTGGAAATAATGATATAATGTGGAAAATGAGTGAAAAGATAAATAATTAAGTTACCCTTTATGGAATTTCGTATCCCAAGGTTTTCTTATGATAGAAGGGATGCCAATGAGGAAAATAGAAGGGAAATAAAAAGAAATTCTCAAAAAGATATATTTTTAATGAGAAATAAACAAGATAATGTGAAATAATGCATAATAATGCATGTAGAACGATAATAAGTATCCAATGAAGAGAATTTCGAAATAATATAGTTCTTGGGGTACAAGGAGCCCCAATGAAAGAAGAGGAAAGAGAAAATACCAAAATTTGGAGAATAAAAGATAACATGATACTTTATTAATGATTTTGGTGGCATTATGAAAAAGGAAGTAATTCCTATTGAAAGAAAATAGAAAATCATTCTAATGGATTAAAAGGGCAAGAATAATGATAATAAGAGAAAGGATTTTCGTTTTTCTAAGTATCCATGAGTTAAGGAATATCAAGGAAGAAAAGGAGAGAGAGAATATTGCTTCTCTTTGAAGCAATTGATTTCCTACTTGGAAAGGGACTCTTGGACTCGTGGATAACCCACCTAGGGCTTCGTACCCTCCTCTATAAAAGGTTGGGACCTCTAGGGCGAGCCCAAGGACATCTCTACATCCCTTCCTCTCTCATCTCCCTCTTCCTCTACATCCTTTTCGTTCAAAACCCTAGCAGTGTAAAGCAAGGAGATCCTGGCACAACAAGAAGACCAAGTGGGACTGAGATGGAGGCTGGACGTGCCCCGAGGTCAGATCAAGGCTTAGCCATCAAGTCCACGCCCTAAAGTAGGCACAACAGCAGCCGCCAAGCTGCAGTGACGGCTGCAGGTGCTTGGCCTGATGGACGGGCAACCGATCGTCTTGGCTGCGAGTGGTTGGAGCCATGTGTGTGTATGAGGGCGGCGGAGACAGGGGTTACTTTTCCATTGAATTTCGTGCCTTGGAATGGGGGAAGAAGACCCCGCGTTTACCTGCAGCGTGGCTGCATGGTGACTGTGAGCCGCAGCCATCCTGGGCTTGCTCACGGCCATTATGGCCGCGTCTTGAGGGCTCTCTACGTACGACAGGGGGCGACGGGAGCATCTGGACCCTTCTTGGTGGCCTACGAGGCCAAGGGAGGCAAGGAGGAAGGCCGCGAGGGCTGTAGGGAGCAGCTAGGGCGGCGGCCTGGTCCGCTCGCGAGGTAGAAGAAGCTCAAAACAGCCATTGGACGGTTCTACCCTCAGCCATACAAAGGGCGGGTCACTCAAGCGAAGGGCATAAACGTCTTTCAATTCTAATTCTATCAAGCGCACGCATGGGATAGGTGACGTGGCATCATGCCATTGGCTCAAAAAGGTAAATCTTTGCTAAATTCATATCTTAAGATTCGTAACTCCAATTAGGACAAGTTGTATATGAATTTTTATCAGGAGAACACAAGGAATCCATTAAAAATAGTTTCATGGCCTGAATCTTATCATAGTTTGAAAAGTAATGTAGATTATCATCTTTAATACTTTAAAGATTAAGGAACCCTAATCTGATATGATTAAAGTGTGTAATAGGGTTTAATGAATCATTAGAGTTGATATTAACCTGTTAAATGCAAAAAGGTACTTTAAGATAAAAAATGACGATCTTTGCATGTAATTAGGTTAATTAAGAGATTATATGCCTAAATATGCTTGCAATATGAAAAGTACATAAAAGCTATCATTTTAATGATTTAATTAATGAAAAACTCTTAGATTTGATGATAGATGGTTTTAATGTTGATCAATGGATAATTTAAGCCTATTGTTCATAAAAGTGAAAATAAGACCTAAAAAGATAATCTTTTTATATAATTGGCTTAATTTAGGGTTTCGTGCATGAATATGCATTAATGAGTTTGAAAACCCTAATTTAGGTGAATATGACTTTTAAATGTTTTAATTGTTCAAATCCATAAACAAGTAGGGATATGATGATCCTAAGTCAATTTGGGTATAAAAGACTATTAAAATGAATACTTGAGAAATTAGGGTTTATATGAGTAGAAAAGAGTATTTTAGGGTTTGTTAATCTAAAAGAGATAAAGCTCGAGAAATTGAACTAAGAAACCCTAATGAGTATTAATGGAACCTTAATGCGGATTAGAAACCCTAAAAAGAGAATCCAAGTTAATAAAGTAGATTCTTGATGAAATGTGTAATAAATAGAATACATGTTCTTTTCAGGAATTATGTAATGATTGAATTACTTGCTTGGATCTGTTGATTGGCTTGATTGTATATACATGAAGTATATGTTGAATAATATGCATGACTATTCAAATTAGGTATGTGGTTACGCTTATGACTACCCGAGTTAGTTTTCTGATGGATTCCCGATGGTTAATCGCATTGAATGCAACTAAACTGTTGTATGTTTATTTATTTCATGCAACTATAAAGTGACTATGATTATCACTATAAATGAGTAGATATATATAACTGGCTAGATCCGGGTCCACCTCTGTTACTTTGAAAAGGCTAAAAAGGGGGTAATCCTAGAGCAAGGTCTAGGTTATCGAGAGTTAGAAATTGGGCTACCTACGTGTAGTGCCATGCGACTCATTAGCCTGCCATGAGTTAAGGAGTGGGCTACTTACGAGTAGTGCCATGTGACTCAACCCTAGAAACTGGTTCACTTATAGGTGGGACCATGAGGGGTTTAATGGGGATCTACCATAAGGAAGGTAGGATCCAAGTCCACTGCAGGGATAGTACAGAGGATAGGGTACTCGTGGATTGCGGATGTTATATTTAAAACATAATCTTGATTGATTAATGATTAATTGAATGACTACATGGTTATCATAGTTGCAAGATTATTGTTTCCCCCACATACCAGCTACGGCTGACCGACGTTTTGTTTGTCGGCGTTTTAGGTACCATGAAAAGAACAAACAGTAAAGTGGCACATGTGATGCTAAATGAGAATTAAAGTGCAAAGGAGGATTAGATAGATTAGTATCAGTATGGATAGAAGAATAGAGATCCAAGTTTTCAAAAGGTATGTAAAGAAAAATTTTATTACCATTTTCAGTATAGCCTGTTAGAATTTAATAATTGTTTATGGTTATATGTCGAACCTTTGATCCGTGATTAATGGTGCGGCTCAACCTCTCAGTTTCCCTTAATTGGGGGTTATCGGGAGGTGGGGTCGTAACATTTGGTATCAGAGCGTAGGTTCCTCATATAACCATTAGTAATTATTAAATTTTACAAACTCCATAGAACCCAAGGGAGTTATTAAAGGAGTATCCGAAAGACGGAGGTGTCTAGAAAGGGATCACGACCGGGGGCTGGCAAGATTTTCCTCCGCACCGCTAGTCGGAATACGAGGACTCCCGGACCCGTGTGACCGCCTGGCCAAAGTCTTAGGGTATGAATCGAAATAAGATACCTCTAGGACTTCTCATCTTATTCATCTCTTCTCATCATAAAATTTCTGATAAGGACCTAAAGGATTAGGGTTTTCTTTCTTCTTCTTACCTTCTCGAGGTATGGGTAAGATTAATAAGGTTTAAGGAATCCTCCATCAAATTAATGAAAAGCATGTAAATAAGATGTCATGGACATAAGCTTAATAGATTAAGCGCAAAATAAATAATAGATACATGCTTAGGTCGTATGACATGAGATGTCATGACCTCAGAAGAGACCTGAGGCTAGACCATCTTGTCAGGAGGATAAGTCCGTTTTGGAGATAGAGATCTCCATTGCTAGTAGAGACCTGGCACATCCTATGAGGATGATGCTAACCCTAACCCTAAGTGATGATTAGAGAGAGATAGTTGGACCAGGTGTTTGAAAGGACATGCCTTTGGGATGCCATAGAATCCATGGGTGACCTAGCACCTTTGGCAACCCCAACCCTGGGAAGGGTCGTACATGTTAGAGTACATGGTAGCTCTTTGGATGATGATGTTAGTGAAGGACCATAGAAACCCCATGGGCTTGTAGGGCATAGCTAGAAACTAGGGCACGTCATCGTGCTGACGACATGATGAAACCCTGGATAAGGAATTATGATGGAGCATAAAGGGTTATGGATAATCTTGAGCAACCATAAGTTCGAACCTAGGCTTCACCCATGTAGAGCATGCTTTTGAGGTTGATCCTTCTTGAAGAGAGGACCTCTAATGGTGAGGTTGGATGTAGGGTTACCCCTAGAGAGAGAAGGAAACCCAGCAAGAAGGTTGGAAGTCTAAAACCTTAAACAATGGATGATAGTGGTTGCCTCATGATCGATCCCTGAAAGTTGATGATGTTGCCTTTAGAGGGACCAAACCCTAGAGATAGAAGATGAAGCATTTGGTGCCTATGTTCCTATGGAATAAGTGTTTACCTTTTTAGAAAGGAAGAAGATGTTCTGTATACCCTGAAGTGGATTTCTAACAGGTTATGAGGCCTTGTACCTTATGGTTTGTCCTTGAGGAAGATCTAACTCTAAGTGTTGATCGAGTTGAAGGATGACAGGAAGGGCACATTATGCCTTTTGCAAGCTTGATTCATGGTCCAGAGTTAAAGCGTGCAGTTGGACACCTAAAAGTGAACCTAGGGTTCCTAGGCCTAAGAGGGGAAGTGGTATACCTAATGCTCATGATGAGAATTAAGTTTCTATAGTTTCGAGCATGGTACACCTCATGAATAAAGGAAAAGGGAAGTCCCTTAAGTTTAAGGTATGTGTAATGATCCCCTCATATCTAGGTTGATGATAAAGGAAGGTATGATCTTGATCCAGCATCGAGGAAAGAAGGATAAGAATGACCTAACATGGTACAGTAAGGGGGCTGCTTATGCCTTAATGGCTTGCTAAGTAGGCTCGTGTGGATGTAAACCCTAGACCTAAGAGCTTTTGTGACCTTAGAGGATAGTTTTCCTCCCATCCTGGGAGAGGGACCCCTTTGGAAGGATGTATATCTTTTTGGTTAGTTTAAGGTAACCTAAAGAGGTCTCTTAGGATCTTGAGAAGCTAAGTGAAAAGTACATGGTATGAGAATGAACCCGTAGGCCCATAGATATCCATCTCTAAGTGCATGCAGATGTGTTACCATGGAGGTAACCGATATAGGGCTTGACCAAGGTAGGCAGTTGCCATGATCCTGATGAAAGGATGAGAGTCATCCCATGAATGCAGAAAGAGAGATGATGAAGACTTGGGTAAGGTTCTAAGTGAACATGTACTATGATGGAGAATCCTGAGTCTATCCTAGGGTCAGATAGGGATAAGACCGAGGAAAGTAGGAGTTGCCTAATTCCCCAGTTGCACATGACCATAGGGTCGGGAGGTAACAACTATCATTGTCTGAAGGCCATGGGTTAGGAGATTGATCACCTTCATAAACTCATGGGACCCAGAGGGCAGATGAGTAGGGTGACCCCAAAAGAGTCGGTACCCTATAGACCTAGAGGAGATGACCAAGGATATAAACCTCAGTAGGTTCAAGACTAGTTTGATATCTTATTGTTTAAGATGAAGAGACATATGTGACACGTTGCAACTTAGATTTAAAGGTGTATTGGCAAGGTGGGATGTATCATCTCTACTCTTGGAACAGGAAGAACTCTGTATTTGGACTGCAGCCAAATGCTTATTTCCTCTTGTTATGGGAGTGAGAGATAGGACATTACGCATGCCATACACCAAGGATAAGAGATGATGTAGGTTGGAACGTTGCCACAAGGAATGGGGATGGAGAAGATAACCTACCCTGGTAAAGTGAATGATACATGGATGGTTTGTAAACCCTAAGAGGAATGAGGTAGTCACCAGATGAGGATGTTTCTAGCATGAGCTAAGTGGAGCTTACAAGTTATACCAGGTTGAGTTTGATCACCATGATGATGGAATCAGAGAGTGTTCTTATGAAGATAAATGAAATACATGGAAGTGTACGTCTTTAATGTTACCTAATACCTAAGGATGTGAAGTGGTACTGGATGCTCTGGTTGAGATACATCTGACTTGTTTAACTAAAAGTTAGAAGAGGTTGTTTGGCTAACCCTAAGTTTGAAAAGGAGAGGTGGTTGGATAACACACAGATGTAACAAGATACGTTGAAAGGTTAAGGGTTGTTTGGTTAGCCAGTCTAATCCTTGATATGATGGAAGGATGATGGTAGAACCTCAAGTGCACTTCTTCAGATAAGAAGGTAATGAAACTCTGATGAGAGTGGTTTAGGTTTCGAGGAATCAATCTTGAGGAATTATGACGTACAGAAAATCGTGATCACCATGCACCAAAGTACTACGGAGATAATGAGTGGTAGCAATACTTTGGATACCTAAGATGTAGTCGCATGTGGTATATGGCTATGCAAGCCAGGAGGTAAAGGACGAACCCCAGTAACCCAGGGTATCGATATAGAGGACAAAAGAGTCCCTGAGGGGGAATGAGAGCTCAACACTAAGGATGTTGTGATAGGTCTCCCCTGAGCCAAAGAAGGTCGAGATACCATATGGGTTATGGTAGGTCGTCTTACCTAGATAATATGAGAAAGGAAGAGTTCTGTCAAGGGACAAAACTTGTTTAACTACCCATGAGAAAGACGGTTCAACTACACCATGAAGCGAGTTCAAAGGTTCTTGAGTTTGACCTAAAAGTTCACTTCCATAAAGTGGAAGTAGGTACATGAAGAACTCAATGTTAGTATAGTTTATCACCCCTAACTATGGTTAGTATGATCTAGACTAAAGGGTCTGATGAGGGCATGTGTGCTCGTTCAGATTGATATCTAGAGACAGGGCATGTGTGCTCGTTCAGGGTGATATCTAGAGACAGTTCTTGTCCTATGAAAGACGTGACAATGACCACCGTAGCCAGTATCGGGTTTTATATGAAGCTCTGTAAGGGAGGTTGTGTCGGTCACCACTTCAGTAAGGTGATGTTGGTGAAAGGACCACATGATGGTTAGAAAAGTACCACATGATGGTTAGAAAAAGGGACCCCAGTGTGTGTAGATGAAGTCACTTTGATCGTGCAAGGGATGAAAGGAGCCTAGGGAAGATGAGAGTCGTGAGCAGATGCAAAGTAGACTGACATACAAGCTACTGTGGGAGAAAATGTGACATGAAACTCCGACCCCTCTAAGTTATAACTAAGAGAGATGAGTCCCTGATACATGGGTCCATTAGAGATGGATGGGTGGAGAAGGTTAGGTTTGACCCTACCCCTCAGGATAAAGTAATGGGAGATGTTTGCCATGTGTCCAATTTAGAGCACTATGTGAGGTACCCCGACCATGTGCTGAGCAATGAACCTAGTGAGCCCCAAGGGAGGCAGAAATGGCCTGAGTCACCTGTGTAGTTTATAGACACCAGGATGAAAGAACTCAGAGAAAAGAGTATGTGATGATAAAGGTTCTTTGGAAATGCCATGAGTACGGTAAAGCCACATAGGGGCCAATAATGGACATAGAAAAGTCTTATCCTGAATTGTTTGTTTGTTTGTTGATAGAATTTTGAGGACAAAATTCCTATAAGAGGGGAAGGATGTTATAACCCCGATTTTTGGGATCAAGTGGTGAGAAATATAATTTCTCATATTAAATATGTTTGAACAAATAATCATATATTTGGTTGAGAATAATGGGATTTCGTTTAAAATAGCCTTGTTGTTTGATTTATGGGCTTTATTGGCTATTGGGCCCAATAAAAAGGAAAATAACAAAGGAAATTCAATTAGTAAATGGATAATTGAATTTTAAGAAAAGAAATATGTGGAAACCTCTAGAAGGCAAATCCAAAGAGGATTTCGTACCTCTTGGGTTCCTTGGGTACCAAGGAGTCCAAGGTTGCAAAAAGAAAGCAATAGGAAAAGAAAAGATTAATTAAGTATTTCTTTATGAAGAAAGAAATTTGGAAATAATGATATAATGTGGAAAATGAGTGAAAAGATAAATAATTAAGTTACCCTTTATGGAATTTCGTATCCCAAGGTTTTCTTATGATAGAAGGGATGCCAATGAGAAAAATAGAAGGGAAATAAAAAGAAATTCTCAAAAAGATATATTTTTAATGAGAAATAAACAAGATAATGTGAAATAATGCATAATAATGCATGTAGAACGATAATAAGTATCCAATGAAGAGAATTGTGAAATAATATAGTTCTTGAGGTACAAGGAGCCCCAATGAAAGAAGAGGAAAGAGAAAATACCAAAATTTGGAGAATAAAAGATAACATGATACTTTATTAATGATTTTGGTGGCATTATGAAAAAGGAAGTAATTCCTATTGAAAGAAAATAGAAAATCGTTCTAATGGATTAAAAGGGCAAGAATAATGATAATAAGAGAAAGGATTTTCGTTTTTCTAAGTATCCATGAGTTAAGGAATATCAAGGAAGAAAAGGAGAGAGAGAATATTGCTTCTCTTTGAAGCAATTGATTTCCTACTTGGAAAGGGACTCTTGGACTCGTGGATAACCCACCTAGGGCTTCGTACCCTCCTCTATAAAAGGTTGGGACCTCTAGGGCGAGCCCAAGGACATCTCTACATCCCTTCCTCTCTCATCTCCCTCTTCCTCTACATCCTTTTTGTTCAAAACCCTAGCAGGGTAAAGCAAGGAGATCCTGGCACAACAAGAAGACCAAGTGGGACTGAGATGGAGGCTGGACGTGCCCCGAGGTCAGATCAAGGCTTAGCCATCAAGGCCGCGCCCTAAAGTAGGCACAACAGCAGCCGCCAAGCTGCAGTGACGGCTGCAGGTGCTTGGCCTGATGGACGGGCAACCGATCGTCTTGGCTACGAGTGGTTGGAGCCATGTGTGTGTATGAGGGCGGCGGAGACAGGGGTTACTTTTCCATTGAATTCCGTGCCTTGGAAAGGGGGAAGAAGACCCCGCGTTTACCTGCAGCGTGGCTGCATGGTGGCTGTGAGCCGCAGCCATCCTGGGCTTGCTCACGGCCATAATGGCCGCGTCTTGAGGGCTCTCTACGTACGACAGGGGGCGACGGGAGCATCTGGACCCTTCTTGGTGGCTGACGAGGCCAAGGGAGGCAAGGAGGAAGGCCGCGAGGGCTGTAGGGCGCAGCTAGGGCGGTGGCCTGGTCCGCTCACGAGGTAGAAGAAGCTCAAAACAGCCATTGGACGGTTCTACCCTCGGCCATACAAAGGGCGGGTCACTCAAGCGAAGGGCATAAACGTCTTTCAATTCTAATTCTATCAATCGCACGCATGGGATAGGTGATGTGGCATCATGCCATTGGCTCAAAAAGGTAAATCTTTGCTAAATTCATATCTTAAGATTCGTAACTCCAATTAGGACAAGTTGTATATGAATTTTTATCAGGAGAACACAAGGAATCCATTAAAAATAGTTTCATGGCCTGAATCTGATCATAGTTTGAAAAGTAATGTAGATTATCATCTTTAATACTTTAAAGATTAAGGAACCCTAATCTGATATGATTAAAGTGTGTAATAGGGTTTAATGAATCATTAGAGTTGATATTAACCTGTTAAATGCAAAAAGGTACTTTAAGATCAAAAATGACGATATTTGCATGTAATTAGGTTAATTAAGAGATTATATGCCTAAATATGCTTGCAATATGAAAAGTACATAAAAGCTATCATTTTAATGATTTAATTAATGAAAAACTCTTAGATTTGATGATAGATGTTTTTAATGTTGATCAATGGATAATTTAAGCCTATTGTTCATAAAAGTGAAAATAAAACCTAAAAAGATAATCTTTTTATATAATTGGCTTAATTTAGGGTTTCGTGCATGAATATGCATTAATGAGTTTGAAAACCCTAATTTAGGTGAATATGACTTTTAAATGTTTTCATTGTTCAAATCCATAAATAAGTAGGGATATGATGATCCTAAGTCAATTTGGGTATAAAAGACTATTAAAATGAATACTTGAGAAATTAGGGTTTATATGAGTAGAAAAGAGTATTTTAGGGTTTGTTAATCTAAAAGAGATAAAGTTCGAGAAATTGAACTAAGAAACCCTAATGAGTATTAATGGAACCTTAATGCGGATTAGAAACCCTAAAAAGAGAATCCAAGTTAATAAAGTAGATTCTTGATGAAATGTGTAATAAATAGAATACATGTTCTTTTCAGGAATTATGTAATGATTGAATTACTTGCTTGGATCTGTTGATTGGCTTGATTGTATATACATGAAGTATATGTTGAATAATATGCATGACTATTCAAATCAGGTATGTGGTTACGCTTATGACTACCCGAGTTAGTTTTCCGATGGATTCCCGGATGGTTAATCGCATTGAATGCAACTAAATTGTTGTATGTTTATTTATTTCATGCAACTATAAAGTGACTATGATTATAACTATAAATGAGTAGATATATATAACTGGCTAGATCCGGGTCCACCTTTGTTACTTTGAAAAGGCTAAAAAGGGGGTAATCCTAGGGCAAGGTCTAGGTTATCGAGAGTTAGAAATTGGGCTACCTACGTGTAGTGCCATGCGACTCATTAGCCTGCCATGAGTTAAGGAGTGGACTACTTACGAGTAGTGTCATGTGACTCAACCCTAGAAACTGGTTCACTTATAGGTGGGACCATGAGGGGTTTAATGGGGATCTACCATAAGGAAGGTAGGATCCAAGTCCACTGCAGGGATAGTATAGAGGATAGGGTACTCGTGGATTGCGGATGTTATATTTAAAACGTAATCTTGATTGATTAATGATTAATTGAATGACTACATGGTTATCATAGTTGCAAGATTATTGTTTCCCCCACATACCAGCTACGGCTGACCGACGTTTTGTTTATCGGCGTTTTAGGTACCATGAAAAGAACAAACAGTAAAGTGGCACATGTGATGCTAAATGAGAATCAAAGTGCAAAGGAGGATTAGATAGATTAGTATCGGTATGGATAGAAGAATAGAGATCCAAGTTTTCAAAAGGTATGTAAAGAAAAATTTTATTACCATTTTCAGTATAGCCTGTTAGAATTTAATAATTGTTTATGGTTATATGTCGAACCTTTAATCCGGGATTAATGGTGCGGCTCAACCTCTCAGTTTCCCTTAATTGGGGGTTATCGGGAGGTGGGGTCGTAACAGTGTGGGTGGCTACCCAAGCAGGTATTATATATATATATATATATATATATATATATATAT